>JAWNKV010000472.1:0-1372538 GCA_035041805.1 Amiota mariae | reverse complement strand
GAACAGAAAACGATATGTAACATTCGAAGGTTCAACACGTTGCATGAAGACCCATGATGTACTTATTTGTTTGATCGTAGGGGGACAGATGACAATCGTAAACACAACAACAATGACACATGCCAAACACGAACGTCATTTAATCGTCGATTCTTCTGTAGTGATTGTTGCTTGTGCTCACACGAACGGCACGCGTAAAATCAAATTTTTGCTAATTCCTCTACATTTATGTTTCTGAGCACAAGTCAAAGTCACCAAAGAAGAATAGAAGATTAAATGACGTTCGTCTTAGTGCAGACTTTGTTAGTGCTTTATGTTTTTTTGCTATCGCAAATGATTGTTTTGCTTTGTACAAATTAACAAATTCCTTTTATGTTTGAATTATTAAATTATTTATTTATTTGAAGTTTTTAATTTACGAGAGGAATAATTCTTTTGTTACCGCTAGTGAGTGTTACGAAGCAAACTAAAACTAATATCAGTTGAATGGTGGGAAGCTGGTTTTCAAATTCTATTTCGCGAAATCGCTGATGTTAGCGCGCATTCCATTCCTACCGTTGGAAAGGACCTGGAATAGTAAAGTAATAACAAGCACGGTCACCAGCTGATGCTGGATATTTGCTCAAAGTAAGTGGCATTGACTACATCGGAATTTACTACATCCAATATCATCTTGAAAAGGGTATCATTGTCGGGGAACACCAGATGATGACGTGTCTTGTTATCGAACACTATGAAAGTTCTCTTTGATGGGTACTGATCATGTTCCAGGATAATTTGGTTTCTGTAGACGTTTAATGGCTTTTTCACAGACTCTGCGGTATAGGTCATTGATTCTTCACCATGGATTGTTGCAATATCCGATTCAGGTTCTGTGTCCAAGGAGTTAATAAATTGACGGGACAAGGCATTTGCCCGGGTTTATAGTGCAAATTTGCATTATATCCCTCAATAAAAGCCTTCCACCGAATTATCTTTGGGTTAGGGTTCCGATCAGATACTGCGAAGGTAAGAGGTTGATGATCAGTGAATATATTCAATTCTCGTATGCCATACAGATAATTCCTAAGGGTCTTTAAAGCCCAAACTATTGCCAAGAGCTCACGTTCATTTGTAGTAAAATGTTCTTTCTTTTTTCCCAAGGTCTGCGAAATCATTGTGGTTGGCTTGCCGCTCTGATATAATACAGCTCCGAGCGCATGTGAAGACGCGTCAGTAGTGAGGTCGAATGCCTTTTTGTGGTCTGGGTAGGTTAACATAACGTCCTCCGATTTCAAGATTTGCTTGAGTTTGTTAAAGGCATTTACCTGAGCTTTATCAAAGGTTACCTTGATTTTTTTTTTGACACTCGGCCTAGCTGCCCAATAAGACTGCTAGTTATGGGCTTCGCGATCTTCGCATATTCGCGAATGAAACAACTATAATATCCTGCCATACCAAAGAAAGACCGGACACCTCTCAAGGTTGTGGGTTGAGGAAAGTTCTGTCTCGACCTTTTTAGGACATGCTTTAATTCCGCTTCCTGAAACTGTGAACCCCAGGTACTCAAGTTCAGTTTTGAAAAAGTTTGACTTTTCAACTGATACCCTCATATTTGCATTTATCAGACTTTTAAGCACTGCTTCCACATGGGCTAAGTGTTCAGATGGATTCTTCGAGAATATTATGACATCATCAATATAGACTAAACAGTACACACCAATATGTTCCCTGAGAACGTCATTAATGGCACGTTGAAAAATACCAGTCGCATTTTTCAAACCAAAAGGAAGACAACAGATTTCGTACTTCCTATTACAGACAGAAAAAGCTGCATTCTCCTGGTCCCGTTCTGCAAGCTCGATTTGGTGAAACCCTGATTTAAGATCCAGGGTCGTGAAAGGAGTTGAACTGCCCAGGTTTTCTAGGATCAATTTTTCATTTGTGTCCGCGAACACACCCGAAAGGTTTCTTATAACCCTATCAAAATCAGTTTTTACAACAGCTGGAACCGACTCCACCTGCAGCTGGAGATGGCTAACGTCATCACCCTTTTGGAAGTAGATTTTTTCTACTCCAGAATCGAATTTATATTAGCATGAACACTATTTAGCAAATCGAGGCCTATTATACCGTAAAACATTTTTAGGTCCCGCAGGCCAAAGAATTCTGTGGTCACGCCAAAAAACTGCAACTTGCACTTCTGGGTGCCATTAGTGATCCCGTGTATTGATTTAACGAAAAAGTTCTTGTCGACAGGCTAAACTCCTGTTAGACCCTAGAGGGGTCTGATGTAACTTTTTGAGGCTCCTGTGTCGACCAGTAACTTTAACTCCTGCTCCCCTAGTGTCTTCGATATCCAGGGCAGGAGTGACTTACCTCTAAAAAATTAATTGAATCAGTAACCTCGTAGTCTTCCAAATCTTCTACTGTCGACTTGGCTGCTTCGTCATAAGGGAGTCCCTGATCCTCCTCCTCAACGCCCTCTTGTTGGTTCAGGTGGTTGACCCTTTGAAACTCTTGCCCGGTGTATCGGTCTGAGGTTGCGGGACGTTTTGAAGAAAAGCCATTTCCCCTTGGTTTGAAATTTGTGGGCTGTCTCAAGTGACCCATAGTGGAATCCACTCCATTGGTTCCGGGCATTGTTAGTTATTGTTATGAGGGCCGTAGCGGTGCTGATTATTAAAACCACTTTGACGGAAATTGCCACTTCCGTTCATTTGTTGGGCGTTCCTGCCATTCCAATTTACTGTTTGCTGACCGCTCCAATTTCCTGTCTGGTTATCATTCCTATTCTGCTTAACAAAATATGGGTTCTTTTGAGTGGCTGGGCCATCTATAATGCTTCTATCAGGAGAGAAAAGGGATTTTCTCGTTTTATTGACTCGATGTTCTTGCAACCTCGGTTGCCCTACTTGCAATGCTAGAGGAAAACACGAATCGTTCGTGGTTTTCATCTACCTCTTGTGCGAGTGCTAGAGCGGTTGGAAAAATCCTTAGGCTGCGCCGCGAATAGCATATCACATAGGAGTTTCCTAAGCCCTGAGATGAACACCTATACTTTGCATTTATTGCTTCGGCGATTTCCGTATTGTAACTCAGTTGAGTCTTATTCGCTAGAGCCGACAGCTTCTTTTCTAACTTGTCGTAGAAGTCTAACACATTAGAAGAGCCCTGTCTTAACGTTGATAATTCCTGTTCTTTCAACTAAATCTGCCTCTTATCCGAGTACGTAAAATCAAGACGGGCTATGATACCCGAAATTGAATACCGTACTGAATGAAGAGAGGAGTGTTTTGAACTACTGTCATAGTCCTTAAATGGTTCATATGCGTTATGCGCAGCCTCGCGCCAATACACATAGGTATTTGGTTGGCCAGAAAATTCTGGCAAGGACTTCACGACTTCGAGTGACTCGTCGCACTGTTTTCCCGGCACAATTTTTATTTTTTCATAGCATTTTATTATAGGGTTTTGGTTTAGTCACTCTAATTTTTCCTTCAGACCCTTAACTACCCCTTCAAATTCCTTCCTTTGTACCGAAAGGGCAGCGGCCACCGAAGCATTCACTATTCTGGTAATGGCTTCCTCACTTAAACTCATGATTGGGTCTTTGCTTGGTTCCTCTATTTCGTTATGTAAAGACACACTGCCGAAAGCGGAAACAAGGTCACCAAGATCATCGTTCATTAACAAGGTCTAACACCCTAACACTTGCGTCATATAATACCAATTCTATTTATTTATTGAACTCAAGTAGGAACAAGGACATCACTCATTAACAATTCTAGTATCTTTTATTAATTAAATCAAGGCAAACCTTATATTTTTTTTTCTTTTTTGCTGGTGCAAATTTCCTCTGTTGGTTTAATTTATTAAAAATTTCTTTGAGATTTTTTCATTTCTTTAGAAACATTCTTCATAAACTTTGTTTTTTTTTTTTTTAAAATTGTTTACAATTTTTAATTTTGTTCTTGCTATTAATGTTGTATTTGTTTTAATTGTAATAAAACAGTTTTTTTTTCAAAATTATGAAAAGTGTATTTTTATTCTTCATAAACTTTACTTTTGTTTTGTTTTTTTAATGCACTCAGTTTTCAGTTGCCCCACGTTGGGCGCCAATTAACAAATTTCTTTTATTTTTAAATTATTTATTTATTGAAAATTTTAAAATTAACAAATTTCTTTTTATGTTTAAATTATTAAATTGTTTATTTATTTGAAGTTTTGTTACCGCTAGTGAGTGGTACGAAGCAAACTAAAACTAATTTAATGAAATGACTTAACTCTACATCTCCTGACAATTTTTCCCTACTCGACTTTTCCGCTATTTTCGACAACACCAGCTGCACTGATCGAATTTCAGTTGCATCGTGGGAAGCTGGTTTTCAAATTTTATTTCGCAGTGAAGACAGCTGTAACAATAAATAAAAAAATCAGCCAAGTGTGAGTCGGACTCGCACACGGAGGGTTACGTAGCATTGTACAATATTTTTTGCTTAAAATATTAAATTATGTTCATATTTAACAGCCTATATAAGTATACTACAATTACAGCTTAAAAGTATACTACAAAAAACAAAAAATTGTTAAACAAAAGGTTAAATTAAAGAACAATGCTTCTAAAAATGTGTATTTTTAGTATTTGTCGTTCTACACACAAGTGAATTACACACTCCGTGAAAATTTCAAATCTCTACCTATTACAGTTAATGAGAAAAAGCAGGAGACGGGCGGACGGACGGACAGTGTAAGCTTAGTAATAGGGTCCGTTAGCTCCCTATGGGTACGGAACCCTAAAAAAGGACTTAGTCCTGCTGAACGATGCTTGCATATCGACTCAGAAATTATATTGAAACAACAACAAAAACAAAAAACACCATAAACTGCTGCTGAACGAATGTGTGCATATCGAGCAAGACAAAAGAGTGCAAAAATAAGTGGGACCACTGATGATCAAATATCGGCAAATAATTGGCTGGTGAAATACATCAGTGAACACTTCTATAAATATGCAAATTTTCAGATATGCAATGTGTGCGGCAGATTTTGGTGGAGCAATGAAACTGTTGTTGTTGCTAAACCACCAAAATTAATAGATTTCTTAAAGGATATTGTAGGGAGGCGATATATTCAGTATATTTTATGCAAAACTTGTTACCGCTAGTGCTTAAATAAAAAGGTGCCACAGTTAGTAGTATACAATGGGTTTGTGTTTCCAGCAATTTGCCGAAATTGGGGATTATAGAAGAGCGTCTTGTTTCACCGCGAATGCCGTTTCCAAGTATTCGTCACTTGTGGTGGTTTAATACGTACTGGTGTTGTATTGAATTGGATGTATTTATATTGTGCTCTGTGATTAATATTAATTTTTGTGAATAGTTTTGATCATAGATAGTGTAATTTTTAAAGATATATTTTTTAACTGATTGTGCATCGATTGTTTTCATTTATTTAGTTTTGTAAATTCAAATTATTTAATTATTATCATTTATTTAATCTTTGGTTTTGCTCTGTGCAATTTGTTGCTTTTTCAGTGCTTAACGTTGTAAGTAAATTTTATTTTTTATTTTTTTTTTTTTTTGTTGTAATCTTTGCTTTGCATGTACTTTTGCTTCTCTTTAATGCTCTTTCATTCTTTCTCCCTCTAAAAATACTCTTTTTTTCTTGTGTGCAGTGAGATTTAAATTAATTTGCGCGAAATATTTTGATTGTAGAATACATAATTACTAACAACTTATTTTTTTACTTATTGTGCATTGCATTTTAAATTGTTTGGAATTTTATAAATGCAAATTTTCCTTTATTAGCGTTTATAAATTCTTGGGGTTGTTTCTGTGCTTTTTGTTGTTTTTTGGTTCGTTCTCGAACTGGTTTTGGTTTACATTTGCTCTTATACTTAGTACAGTGCCTGCGGCCCATGTTGCCTATGCGGATATCAATGGAAGAATTGCCGATATTATTGATCAAAATATCGGCCTTCGCTGGTCTTGTCATAATTGTCGGTCTGATGAGATAGACTTTACGTTAATGCGTAATGCTTACAATGATCTAGCGAAAGACTTTCGGCGCTTGAATGATAAGTTCACAGCTTATGATAAGTCTTTTAAAGATATTAAAATCTTTGATATATCGTCTAAACGAAAATGGCGTCATTCGCCCAAATCAAAAACTTCTTTGTCACTTTTAAACATAGCACCTCCATCAACCCCCACTATTTCTATACCTACCCCCACTTTTTTTATACCTACCCGTTGCGGCAGAAATAGCACCTACTAGCTCAAACACTCGAGCTTCAATTGGTCATAAGCAACTTGTTGCTGTTCCTCCTTCTAAATTTATTTTTGTGTCTAGGTTAATTGAAGATACTTCGGAAGCCGATGTTAATCACTACATTCTATCTAAACTGCCAACAATTACAAATGTGAAAGTTTAAATTTTCTTTTAAAAGGACAATTTCGTCTTTTAAAATATCTGTTCCCCCTGAATAATGTTAGGTCCGAACTTTTGGCCGGCCGGCTGTGTTGTTCACAAATATAACTTTAAAAAACATTCAAACACTGGTGTCATTGCCAAACTCCCCCCAACAAAGTCTACAAAAAACTGATTTCTCTTCCTGATTTCTCTTTTTATTCAGATGTAATTGTGTTTGTAGAAACATGGCTTCATCCAGATGTTCTGAATTCCGAATTGTTTAACAATAATTACTTAACGTTTAGGAAAGATCGATTTGATCGCGTTGGTGGTGGAGTTCTGATTTCTGTTAGAACTTCTTACTCTTCTGACTTGGTGTCTATTGATAATATTGATGACATTGAGTTTATTTGTGTAAAGATTTCATTTTCCAATTCCAATTTATTTATTACATGTTCCTATATTCCACCTGCTTCTGATGACTCTGTTTACTTATCACATCTGACAGCTATTAAGAAAGTTTTGTCTTTTATCAAAGATACTGATAAGGTCTTAATCATGGGAAATTTTAATCTTCCAAATATTTGTTGGACAGCCTCGGATAATTGTAACTCTGTAATATCATCAGTAAGCTGTGAGTTTGTCGACTCATTGCTGGATCTTTCCTTTCAGCAAGTAAACTACATAGCTAATAACTTTAACCGAATTTTAGATTTGGTCTTTACCGACAGTATAAATGATGTTTCCTTGTTTCGAAGTAATCCTCTTTCTATTCCAGAGGATGCTTATCATCCGACTTTGGATTTAAACATCATTCTGAATGGCTTTGGATTTCGTTCCAAAAATCCTTCTAATTTGTTTCCTACATCAAGACGTGTTTACTGCTTTAAACAAACTGACTTCTTTAAACTAAATTCTCTTCTTATAGCCACTGACTGGTCTTATTTGTATTCCTGTGATAATGTTGAACTAGCTGCAAAATTTTTGTATACAACTATGAAAAATCATTTCAAATTATGTGTTCCGAAAATTAAACTGAAACATAACCCACATACGCCACCTTGGTTTTCTCGTGATTTAATTAAATTAAAGAATTTAAAAAATAGACTATTTAAAAAATTTAAAAGGTCCGGTTTGTTTGCTGATTATACTAAATACGCTATATCCCGCTATAATTTTCAACACCTAAACAATTTCTGCTATCAGTCATACGTGACAAAGAGATATTAAAGAGATCCTAAAAAATGTTATAACTTTATTAACATAAAGCGCAGGTTGGATATATTCCCATCCTGTATGAAATCAAATGGTGTTGAATGTTGCAGCGATGGAGAAATTTCCAATCTTTCTTCAAACTTTTTCCAAAGCACTTACTAGTTGTATTCTAAAGGGATGTGCTGATGCTTTGCTTAGATCAATCTGCAAATTCTGCAGCAGGTGCAGCATTTCGTTCTTTCTTTATTAAGTACTTCACAGCACGGTTTCACCAAGAAGCGTTCAACTTCAACCAACTTATTAGAATTTACTTCGTTGGTCAATTGTAGTTTTTCACAACAACATCAAATGGATGTCATTTACACAGCTTTTAGTAAAGCTTTTGACAGTGTTTGTCACTTCGTACTCCTTAAAAAACTGAATACTTTTGGTTTTCCTCCCAAGTTAGTTAACTGGATTACATCCTATCTAACTTCCAGAACCCAAAGAGTTATTTTTAAAACAGCTATATACTCGTATATGACTATTTGTGTAACTTCTGGTGTCCCTCAGGATAGCCACCTTGGCCCATTATCATTCAATATTTTTACAAACTATTTGCCATCTGCCATAAAGCATTCTAACGTCTTAATGTACGCTGATGATGTTAAGTTATGCTTATATGTTTCTTCAACAAGATCTTGATTCCTTATCTCAGTAGGGCGCCAAAAATTATCTTTCGCTTAATTGTGACAAATGTAAAATAATGTCCTTTTATCGTAAAAATTTAAATGTAAAAAGCTACCACATTAATGATCACACTCTAGAACGTGTCACACAATTCAGTGATCTGGGTGTGTTGATGGATCCAAAACTGCATTTTGGGTCGCATATTTCTTGTATCATATGTAAAACTGGGGTATTTTAGGATACATTAAACGGTGGTCTAAAGAGTTTAATGATCCTTTTACCATCAAATTATTATTCGCTTCTTTGTTTAGGCCAATACTTGAATATGCTTCATGTGTATGGGATCCACAGTTTAAAAAGTATAGTGATAGTATTGAGTCTGTCTAAAAGCAATTCTTGCTTTTTGCACTGCGTCACTTACACTGGGATCCCAATATAAACCTTCCATCTTACCAAAGCCGTCTTAAACTAATCCGCCTAACACGCATTTAGTGTTGAACATAACGTGAAAATTAGTGTTTGAGACACACAAGAAAATGAATAAAACAGCAAATTAATGAATAAAACAACAAATTAATGAACAAAACAGCAACTTTCCTATTTTTCATACAAATTTCATATTTCAGGCAGTTAAATATGCACATTATTACATATATAAAGTGAATAAACATAAATAAACAACATATGATAGTGCTGTGCAGATTAAAAGTGTAGAAGAGGAAGAGCATAAGTATATTCTTGAGAGAGAACCACATAACTGTAAACTACTGTTTCTACCTTGTTTTATTGTATCATGATCTTAAGGTCTATATTCAGCCTTCTGAGTGAACAGACGCCAGCGCCTGCCTCAGTCAAGTAATCTTGCGATAAAGGAAAACAAAATAAATAATAATAACTTTAGAAAACCGTTTGTTTAGCTTTGATAATAGAAAATTTACTAACAACAACAACAAGAAAACGAAACGTTACATTACTGTAACAACATTAACATCAGCAATATTACTTCTAGAATAGCAATAGCAACAACAATTTTTACAAGTTAGGACAATAACAACATTAGAACACCTCCACCTGGCGGAGGAAAAATGCTAAACAATCTTGACAGTATCAAAGAGCTCAACAAGAAACTCGAAAAAATGGAAGAATTGTGTGCCAAACTTGCAAAAGAAGTGACCCAGCTAAAAAATGAAAACACTGAATTAAAACTAAAGTCCAAACCAGCAATTATTGAAAATTCTGTCCTCTGACCAGAAAAAAAAAATTACTGTTTATGAAACAGATGAAGAGGAACTTGCTCACGAGACTGATTGAATCCTGAAAAGGAGACCCAGCAAAAAAAGAAAGGCTGAACAGTCACCTGACCCTCCCGAAGCTATGTCCCCTAAGATCACTTAAAAAAAAACAAGTGATCAGCAAGTAAAAACGGTTCCACGGCCCCCACCTATAATGCCATCGGGGGGATGTGAATACCAGCAACTATTTAGCATTGCAAAAACTCAATCCAAAAAAGAGTTTTATATCAAACTTCTTAACAACAATATATATAAAATCAATTCGTCAGATGCTGAAGATTTTAAAAATGTAACGAAAGTTTTAACAAGCGAAAATCTCTCATAGTACACTTATGAAAATAAGCAAACCAGACCTATTAAAGTCATTTACATCATACATGCGAACCACAAACCATAATATCTGATCTTAAAGAACAAGGATTCAAAGCTATAAGTGCAGTCAATAAATTAAAATGGAAAACGAAACAACCATTAGACATGCTCCTCCTTACCTTTAATGCAACAGAAAATATAAACATTTATAAAATTAAGACTATATTGCACTCTATGGTGACTATCGAGGCAGTTAAGCAATCAAAAACGATCCCTCAGTGTAAATCATGCCAGGCTTTTGGCCAGACGCAGAACTACTATTCGAAACACCCAAGGTGTGTCAAGTGCGCAGGAAATCACAAGACAATATACGAAACCAGAACAGCGGCAACCAAAGTGCTGTAACTGTGGTGGTTCCCATCCTGTTAGCTACAGAGGATGTATTGTTGCTAAGGAATTACAAAAGATTCACGACCAAAAAACTGGCAATAAGAAAAGTGAATCTCAGACCAAAAATTCCACAAATACACCTTTAGAGAGTCAGCCAAATAGGTATCAAAACAAACCAATAGCTCAAAATATGGATGGAACTCAAAAATTACCGGAATACTCGCAAGTTGCTAAAGATCCAAAAAAACTGAGGAAATGAATATATTTCAACAAATATTGGATAGACTTCTGAAACAGCAAGAGTTTAATGCAACACTTGAAATCAGGCTGCAAAATCTCGAAAAAGCTTTACTTCAAGTAAAGTAAATATGCCCAGATTCCTAAAAATGATGTTATGGAACTTTAACGGACTACTGAAACACCACGACGAACTAGAAATTATTCTCAATACTGACAAAATTGATGTATGCCTAATATCTGAGACACATTTCACTAATCAAACATATATAAAAATCAAAAACTATGAAATATACCACACTATCCACCCAAATAATTGCGCGCCGGGAGGTAGTGCTGTTATAATAAAAATTAGTATTACACACTATAAAGAAGCAAAGATGTGTATGTTTCAAACAACTATCGTAACTATTGACACTGGTAACAGATTATCATTAACAGCCGTTTATAGCCCTCCACGGCATCAGATCAAATGTGATTTATATGTAAAACTAATAAATATTCACAAAAACCGGTTTCTAATGGGTGGCGACTTTAATGCTAAGCACACTTTCTGGGGCTCAAGACTCATCACAACAAAAGGCAGAGAACTTTATAAAGCCCTGCAAATGACAGGATGCAATACGTATTCTACTGGCACATCCATGTACTGGGTAACAGATCCACATGATCTTATAGACTTCTTTATTTCGAGACAAACTTTAGCCAATTATCTGTGTATTGAAAATGGTCTAGATATGAATTCCGATCATTCTGCTATATACCTAACACTCTATGAAAGCGTAGCTACTAAGGAGCCACCACCCACTCTTGTCAGTAAAAACACCGACTGGGATTACTTGAAAAGAATCCTGTCTGACTAAACAGCACTGCTGACTTAGACGATGAAATCCTTAATCTCACAAAAATCATTCAACTTGCAGCTTGGAAAAGCACACCAACCACAAGAAATACTACAGCAGGGCACAAGTACATAAAAGAAATAAAGGAAATGATTATGGAAAAACGCAGAATGCATCGAAGATGGCAATAATCAACATCTCCTATTGACAAAACCCTGCTTAATAAGCTGACAAAAAATCTCAGCAATAAAATTAAAGCTTTTAAAAATAGCGCTCTTAGCAAAAAATTAAGTGAGCTAACTAAGAGCCGTAACACTGATTATTCGCTTTGGAAGTACACAAAAAAGTTTGCACAACCAACTTTGCGATATCCACCAATAAAAAAAACCAGATAACAAATGGGCCAAAAGTAGCGGAGAAAAGGCACACATTTTTGCAGATTATCTAGAGAACACCTTTAAGCCATATGATTCATCAAGAGCATCTGAGATGGAACTTTATCCGTTCGACAATGATATTGAAATTCCCCTTGTAACATTAGCTGAGCTATCTGAAGAGATAATGACACTAAAGCCAAATAAGTCTCCTGGACTTGATCTCATCACTAACGGAGTACTAAAGCAACTCCCCCAAAATATAATATCTAAGCTAACAATCATGAACACTACCTTAATACATACCTGCAGCCTCGCGGCTCAAATGAGTGGTCCTTGGCCGACTGTTGTTGTCGGGTACTTCCGGGACGCAGACCCGACCACTCCTTATTTAATGCATGCATACTTCTACTTGCAGCTCCCTTGCTGTTACAACAACAACAACTACCTTAATAATGAAACATGTTTCAATATAATGGAAGACAGCAAAGGTAATAATGTTAAACAAACCTGGAAAACCATAGCACGATGTAACATTATATCGACCAATATCTCTGCTTCCCACATTTTTAAAACTTATGGAGAAGCTTTTTGTTAAACGTCTTAGCCAAATCATTGACCAAAGAAAACTTATACCTAATCACCAACTTGATTTCCGCGCGAATCATTCAACCCTAGAAGAAGAAAAGAAAGTGTGCTCTGCAGTCTTCTTTGATGTATCAAAAGCTTTTGACAAGGTCTGTCATAATGGCCTACTAATAAAATTAAAGAGTTATTACCCAAACAATATTATCACTTTCTAAAATCATACTTGACAGATCGCTTCTTTCGTATTAAACAAGATTATACGTATTCAGAACTCAAAGAAATTAAAGCTGGAGTTCCTCAGGGTAGTGTGCTCAGTACATCCCATCCTATATATTATATTCACATGTGATCTACCTACCAACAAAAACTGCTTTACTGCAACATTTTCTGACGATACAGTCATACTATCAGTTGGCAGCACAGTAAATGAAACTAACACATAACTCCAATGCGCGTTAAACGAAATCTTTGAGTGGTCATCAACATGGCGCATTAAACTCAATGAAACAAAATCAACACACATAGATTTCTCGAACAACAAAATACGATACCTCCCTTTGTATATAAATGGCGTACAAATTCCACATCATAATACTGCTAAATACTTTGGGATGACTCTGGACACCAAGCTCAAGTGGAATGAACATGTAAAAAAAAAGAGAAGAACTTGAACTAAAATTCAGAAAAGTATATTGGCTCATAGGTAGGCGGACTGCGCTATCAACCTACAACAAAGGTTCCAGAACAAAGTGCTGAGATGTGTTCTGAATGCACCCTGGTACGTCCGTAGCAGCGATATTGAACGTGATCCTGGCATCGATTCAGTCGCAATTACCATTCGGAAATATGCGAGGTCTCTTTTGGAAAGGTTAAGTGTTCATATAAATAATGAAGCTTCAAGCCTTCAAGTGGTTGGAAAACAAGACTGAAACGCAAAAAGCCGCATCAACTCCTAGAGTAACCCAAATCTCTGCAATCAGGAGACCCAACAAAATGATGAGCATTAGCTAAGCCCAATTAAAATTGCCCGTTAGTTTAAATTTCTCTTAAAACTAGTTGCAATATAAACAAAAAAAAAAAACATATAAATAAATGATCTTAAGGCTCGTCTACATTAGGCTTTTTTGAAAGCTAAGAAGCGACAAATACACGAGCTTTTCGTTAATTCACGCTGCGTAAACGGGTTCGCTAGCTGCGAGTAGCTTGCAAAAAATTGATAGCTGTTCAACTTTACTCGCTACAAGCAGCCTGTTTTGTGCTCTCACAGGCACATATTCTGTATCTTATTTTCAAAGTGAGTATTCAGTTGTTCACTTGTGTACAAAATGTTGTCGAAATAAGTTCTCGCGGGAGTTATTGTTTTTGACAAATGAGAGAGTAGAATTTTTGTGTGTAAACGGTAAAAAGCACAAACGCCGATTCACTCGCTTCTTATCACGTTGCTTTTCAGCTTTAAAAGAAGCCTAATGTTAACGAGCCTTTAATTGGTCCTTGCTTTTCTTCGTGTGCACATCGTTTGTTTTCACTATGGCCTCTACGTCGCAAGCAAACTCAAAGGACCAAGTCAGGAAAATAGTGTCGTCGTCGTCAAGTTCAGAAGACGAAAGTGAAGGAAAAAGTTCACCTGAACCTGTTGTAAAACCAACGCCGACTGAATTCACTGTGGATAAACTCAAGAATCTTCTCGATCGCATATTGAAAAATGTACCGCATCATATAAAACAAACAGTGGACGAGTTGAAAGCTCAAAAACAACAATCCACGCTGAATGTTTGAAAAAATTCAATTTTGTGCAATATTGCGTGAATAACTCGGAGTATTTTGTTGACAAGACTGTGGTGACGTCGATGAGAGCATTGGAGGGCAAGCATCGTGTAGCTATTTTATTGCCGAAAATGACTCACTGCTGACATGACGGTAATTGAAGGCTTCATCAACAATTTGCGAACATTGTACATTAACAAAAAAGAAGAATTTATCAACAATTTAAAAGAGTTTAAACTTTCGACCGATGATATGGTTTCGTATGTTGAGAAATTGCACAATAGGTATCTAACAGGTACAATAATTAAGAACGTCCAAAAAGTCCCAAGCATTTTTCACGACTCAAGTGCCACCTGTTTCGATCATGGCAGACATCATTGAATACAATGATGGGAAATTCGTCGAAAGCTCATAGCGTAATTATATCACACCGGGATATTTCAACGCTATAGTATGCTAGTACTCAAACTGGACGGCTTCAAAATTACAAAAGATGGAATATCTCTTGATTTATCGGTGGAATATGTAGTCGGTAAAAAATTTCCAATTGACTCTCGGCCACTGTCAAAATATATTGTGCTTGGTCGAACCAAAACGGCGACGCTTGAATGATGATGATTCTGACGACGAAGATGATGAGTTTCAATATGTAATTAATTTTATTTTAATTTGATTTTGAAGAAATATATTTTTTTTTTAAATCTTTGGACTTGGAAAATAAAAAAAATAAAAATGCGCGTGTACCATCCTACACGTGATAGAAGTGAAACTTCTTAAAAACAGACAGAGTGAAATAATCTCAAAACAAACACAGCTTTATATTTAAAATTCTTTGTGAGTACTCAGTTAATAATAAGTAAGATCAAACATTTTTGTTGTTGTATTAAACAATGTGTTTACGTTTGCCGTCTGTCCCCTCTCGCCCAAAAATAAGATCAACTGCGAGCTTCTGTGTGTTTCTCGTTCTCTTTTCTTCGTACATTCGCTTGTTTTTGTACAACACACAAGCTGGTTGCTTGCATATTGTTATTAGAAAAAATTGTACAACTCACAAGCTGCATGTTGTTGTTGTGTAATTGTAATATCTTTATTGAGACTTTTCCGGTGGATTTTATTATTTGTTGGGGATATGGCAATAGAAATACACATTCTGTCTACCTAGTGCGGTTCATGAGATATAGAATCCGAAAAACGTCACAGATACAGAATCCCAACGCCGCTAAAGAACTTACACTTCAAAAAAGGTTTCACCTTTTACGTTAAATTTACAATTTTTGCTTTACGATTTTCAGCATAGTTTTTTTTTATTTATCTATATATCTATATATATAAAATAGGACGAGAAAAAATGTTTACCGTCTTTTCACTCCAACAACGTTTGACCAATCAGCATGAAGGTTGGCATGTATATGTATTTTTTCATGAAGAATGCTTATATGCTATCCACTTTGTTGGAACTCGCATGTTTTTATATATTTTTCATATTTTTTTTAATAAGAAGTACATTTTTTTTTAACTCTACTGTAAATTCATTATGCTACAAATGGGTTGCAACAATCTGTATATCGAAACGAGAACAAACAAAATTAAAGCGAGAAAGGAAGCGTATATTTGAGTGAGTATCAAAGCAGTGTAAACCTGTTAAGTGGAACACTGCCTAATTGCAATTTTTTTGCATAAATGATTAGCTCTTTTCAAATTTAATTCATTAACTTAGTCGGTATGTACTGCACTTTTGGCAAATGCGCTCTAAATGACAATGTGTGCCGCTTACTCTCAGTAATCATTATTGTAACATTCCCTCTATAAGATAAATAAATGGTTTCACCGTTATATTGCGAAAGTGTGAAATTGAAATCGAAACATCATTTAGAAAATTTGCTTAAGTGTCTAGGATAAATGGTTTTTAGAAATACATAGTCTCTATTTAAACAAAATTTGAAATGCCACGACGAACAAGATCAACAACGAATGCGCAGCAACTGTCAAACAGTAGAGATAATGAAACCTCTGAAGAGCGAGACGTACGTCTCAACTCTATGCGGATCAGAGTATCAACTTTAAGAGCTTCCAAAGAAAGCGGCGTTTAATTACGATAAAGACATCCATTACAAGATGCATTACGATGTTATCATAGGTCCAATGACTTCGCTGTGTTCCCATTGTAACGCTTACGTTGCTGGAAATACTCAGGAGTCCAAACACTTTCTACAGCACATTCGGACAGATTGATCATCACATTAGTTCACTTCTTCCAGTATCCGCACAAGATCCGCAGTTTTTGCAAATTTACTTTATGGACAATGTGGAAAAAGAGATTGATCGACAATGCACATTTTCTACAGCAAATAAATCGGAAAATTATTTTTTGTTCAGGGCAGCAGCCGTCATGTTCAGCCGCTACTGCAGCCGTGTTAGCGAAGCTTTTAAATTATGTTTCAAGTCAACTTGAACGACTTGATGAGACCAAAAAAGCAATACGCAAATTAAGTGAAAGTGATATTCTAATAAATTTAGAATTACTCGACCGCATTAGAAAAACATTTGAATTAGCTCACGGTGAGTTAGAATCGGTCGATTATGAAGAGATTTGTAGTGACCTAAGTGAAAAATTTGATTACACGTCGGTATCAATTAAAGTTCTTTTGCATGCAGAAATTCGTCGTCGCGATTCATTACTGCCACAGACATCAATGTATATTGAAAACGTTTCAGCTAATGATCCTCCCTCTGCTATGGTCTTGTCGCAGTCAAAATCTCGTTTGCCTGAGTTGAAGTTACCTACGTTCTGTGGATCATATACAGAGTGGATGGATTTTATATTCGTATTTTTTACCGTCATCGATAAAGAGGCCGAGTTGACCAAGGTTGAAAGGTTCCTGCACCTGAACTCGTGTTTGAAGGGTGCCGTGCTTGACACCATTCGCTCGATGGAAATCACAGAGGATAACTGTGATATTGCAATGAATTTATTATAAAATAGATTTAACAAATAAGCCTTTAATATTTCATGCACATATCAGGCAGCTTTCAGATTCTCTGCATTCTCATATGCGAGCATTAGAAGCATTAAGTACAAGGGAGTAGATTGCTGACAATATCATCATCGTTCTTCAGAAACTCGATGCCTCAACACAATCAAAATGGGAATAATGTGTACCTCTAACGGAGATTGCCTCATGGCAAAGTTTACCATCATTTTTGGAAAGGCGTTGTCAAATGCTTGAGAATGTCCAGCATACAATTCCTTGCCAACAGTGGAGCAAATTGAAATCTAAGCCTCCAAGCAAAGGAGCATTTTTTGCAAATACAGTTCATCAAACTGGATGCATTTTTTGTGAGGATCCAAATCATCTGATATATAGCTGTTCAAGTCTTAGCAATTTGTCACCCAATCTCGACAAAAAGAAGCTAAAAAGCTTGCGCTTTGTTTAAACTGTCTTAAAAGGGGCCATAATTCGCGATCTTGCAGAAGAGGCAATTGTCGGGCCTGCAATGCAAAGCACCGCACTTTGTTGCATATGCCTGCTCAGAACGCTACTTTACCAATTGATTCAATGTCAAACATGCCTCAAACGTCTACAGTCACAATGACAGCGTCTGGTCATCCCGAACAACCAGCACATGGTCTCTCTGATATTGTCCTGCTTGCAACTGCAGTTATTTTTGTTAAGATTCATTCTGATGTACTCGTACCATGTCGAGTGTTGCTAGACTCAGGATCTCAACTTCATTTCATAACCTCTCGTTTAGCTGATCAACTAAAACTTAGAAAAACCAAATCTGATTCAACTGTTTCTGGGATCGACCATTCAAATGTATTAACAACTGAATTCTCAGTACAAGTCTGTCTGAAATCGCAATACAGTACGAGCATTATTACAACTGTTACACCGACTATTACTGATAGTCAACCTATCACCACGATCGATACTATGAATTGGACCATCCCATTAAACATTCGCTTAGCAGATCCACACTTTCACAAACCACAACACATTGATATGCTCATTGGAGCAAGCTTATTATTTGATTTGTTATGTGTTAGCCAAATCAAACTTGTTCCAGGATTGCCTTTGCTACAAAAACACGTTTTGGTTGGGCCGTGTCTGGAGGAGCAAATCAAAAGATAAAGCATTCATTATTGTCCGTTCATTGCAGTAGTGTGCTCTCTCCTGATGAATCCATTAAACTCGATGAGTTACTCAAACGTTTTTGGGTCAAACGATTATAGAAAATACTCAAGAAGAAAGAGCAGTATGCGGCAATCTTGAAAGAATATTTGCAATTGAACCATATGTCGTCTGTGGAAGATTCTTATCGATCGCATTGCAAATATTTTCTACCTCATCACTACGTAATAAAGGCGGATAGCTCAACAACAAAACTTCGTGTGGTTTTCGATGGCTCTGCAAAATCGTCTTCGGGACTCTCATAGCAGGTCCCACAGCCTACTTTGTTCCAAATTCTATTGAGGTTTCGGTATTTCCTGATAGCTCTCACTGGAGATGCTTGCAAAATGTATCGTTGTATTAAGGTTTCATTTCCAGACAATTATCTTCAGTGTATACTATGGCGCGATTCGCCTAATGACAAGATCCAAGTTTTCAAATTAGATACAGTGACTTATGGAACCAAGGCAACTTCATATCTGGCTATTCACGCAATGCATCAACTAGCTCTTGACGAATCTGATAACTATCCTTTCGGTTCTTTAATTGTTCGGCGTGTCTTTTACGTCGATGATCTCATCACAGGTGGAAATACGAATCTTAGACATCATGCACCAAACTAAGAATATTCTTGCTACTGGAAATCTCGTATTGCGCAAGTGGTGTACAAACTGTGAAGACGTTTCCATTCCTGAACGTGATCGAGAACCGTTCATTGAATTTGATGACAACAGCAATATCACGAAGGCACTCGGACTCATGTGCGATTCTAAACCGGATACTTTCTTCTTCTCTTTTTCACTTCAGCGTTTACCAACCAATTGCAAGCGCTCAGTTCTTTCTTCTGTAGCCCGATTGTATGATCCACTTGGCTTGATTGGCCCTAAGGCCAAGATTTTCCTTCAGCGTCTTTGGATGGAAGGTTTAAATTGGGACGAAAGTTTGCCAGCAAATTTCGATACAGAATGGAATAGTTTCTCCCATGATTTAGGCACTTCTAAGCACTTATCATTTCCTCGATGTGTTATGTTGTGTGAATCACAAATACAAGTGCATGGATTTTGTGATGCGAGCGTTAAGGCATTTGGAGCTTGTGTGTATGTGCGATCTTGCAAGGATGGCGAGGTGTGCGTACAATTGTTATGTTCTAAATCCAGCGTGTCGCCTTTAAAGACTGTTACAGTACCAAGAACTGAACTTTGTGCAGCGAAGTTGTTATCAGAATTGTTACTGGAAGTATCAAAAACAAACATTTATACGTGTTCATATCACTGCTGGTCGGATTCAACAGTCGTATTGGCCTGGCTAAATACTGAACCAGCAATGCTTAATGTTTTTGTTGCTAATCGTGTTTCATTTATCCAACAGCATACGGCTACCATGGTTTGGCATCACGTTCCTACTGCTCTTAACCCAGCTGATATTTTATCTATCTTTTATCCTAGTGAATTGATGCATCCACAACTCTGGGCTCAAGGCCCACCTTTTCTTCAGGACAGCGCCGATCGTTGGCCGAGTGAATATCCACCTGCATATTCATCATTGGAATCTCGGAAAGTCGCCTTGGTATCGTCCGCCAGTTCTGACATCACACTCAACTTCAAATATGTTAACTCGTTCATCACCATGCATCGTATCTTTGGATACGTATACAAATTTATTCATCGAATACGTTCAGCTAAGTTGTTAACTTCTGATATTAAAAATGGGACTAATATTCTTATTCGTCTCTTGCAGATGTCAAATCTGCAAGCAGAATACGATTCTCTTCGTTCAAAGGGCGATTTCGATGCACGCCACCCAATTATTTTACCTAAAGGGCATCCCCTGACTCATGCTATCATTGCACATTTTCATCTAAAAAATCTTCACGCTGGACCTCAAGCTCTATTGGCTGCCATTCGTCTCCAATACTAGCCAATTGGAGGACGAAAAGCTGTGGCCACATCTTTCAGAAAATGTATTAGATGTTTTCGTGCTAAGCCGAGGACATTGGACTATATAATGGCAGACTTACCAAAAGAGAGGGTTACAGTATCTTGCGCTTTTCTCTTCACTGGAGTTGATTACTGTGGACCATTTTGCTATAAACCAGAAGCTCGTAATAAGCAACCAATAAAATGCTACATAAGCGTATTTATATGCTTTTCAACAAAAGCTGTGCATTTGGAGGTAGTTAAGGACCTCACTACTTCGGCGTTCATTGCTGCTCTAAAAAGATTTATGTCAACTCGTGGCAAGCCGAATTGCATATAGTCTAATAATGCAACCAACTTCGTGGGGGCTAATAATGAACTTTCTGACTTGCGACAACTTATGTTGAGCCAGAGCCATCATGATGCTGTTCATGAGTTTTGCGTCAACGACTACGTAGATTGGAAGCTTATACCTCCTTGATCGCCGCATTTTGGAGGGCTCTGGGAGGCGGCAGTAAAAACAGCAAAACCACACTTGTATCGCTCAGTTGGGACAGCATGTCTGAGCTATGATGAATTCCGAACGCTTATATGCCAAATTGCGGCTATAATTAATTCACGCCCAATTTGCACTCTTTCAGAAAATCCAGATGACCTAGACGTTCTTACACCAGCGCATTTCATCATAGGTGCGCCGTTCTTTTCGTTCTTTGAGCCTGCCATTACCAGCCTTAATTACAGTCGGCTAGACAGATGGCAGCGCGTTTCATATCATCAACATTTCTTTTGGAAGAGATGGAGCCAAGAATATTTAACACTTTTGCAGCAGCTGGCGAAATGGCGCTCACATGGTCCTCCAATCAGGATCAATGATCTCGTTCTCATTAAGAACGATAGAAATGTTGGTGACATTGGCCAAATGGTTGTACTTCCGGCTTCCTATACTGGAAGTCCAAGACACATGCAACAGTGTGCTTAAGATGCCTTTTCATCATATTCACATGTAATCGATCTTGAGATGAAATAAAAAATGTACTTCTGTCAGGCCAACAACCATCCTACCGGCATGACCTCATAGCGAGAGTTTTCAAACAAAAATTGATAATGCTCATAACTAAGAATCATATATACGGAGAAACTCGCTCTTGGATGTGTGCCATTGAATGGCAAAAAAGAGGTCTACCACATGCTCACATCTTAATTTGGTTGGTTGAAATAATTGTTCCAACTCAAATTGACCATATTATTAGTGCTGAACTACCCAACCCAGAAGAAGATTTAGAATTATTTGAAATTATCAAAAAAATATGATTCACGGACCATGTGGCCTACAACCAACATTCGCCATGCATGAAAGACGGAAAATGCACAATGTACCTTGTGAACTGCTAAAAGATACACAAACTGCTGGTGATACTTATCCGCTGTATAGACGACGAAAACCAGGTGATGGAGAACATGCAACAACTATCAAAGTCAATAACTGTGATGTCGTCATTGATAACCAATGGAATGTGCCGTACTCTCCTATGATATCGAAATCATTTAATGAACATATCAACGTGGAGTATTGTAATTCAGTTAAATCGATCAAATACATATGTAAATACGTGAACAAAGGCAGTGGTATGGCAATTTTTGGATTTGAGAATCCCAATGCTACCGTCAATGAAGAAGAACAATTTGAGATGGGACGAGCAGTAATGAAGCTGTATGGCGAATTTTGTGTTTCGACATTCACGAACGCTTTCCGGCTGGTACACATCTCACTGTTCTCTTAGAAAACGGTGAACGTGCTTATTTCACGGAAGAGAACGCACACCACCAAACACAACGTTGCAGAAGAAAACGAGGCATGCGACATTCTTCTATAACTGGCATATTTTCTAAACATACATTGGGACGAGTATATACTATTCATCCCAACAATGCTGAATGCTACTATCTCCGAATGATGCTTGTCGTGATCAAAGGCCAAACATCGTTTCAAATACAGAGAAGCGTGTTTCAAACTTGATAGGCTTGAAAATAATCAACATTGGGACAACGCTTTGGTTGAAGCATCTGAAACACGTCATGCTTACCAAATACGAGCACTGTTCGCCATAATTTTGACTAACTGTGCGCCTTCCAATCCGAAAGATCTATGGGAAAAACACAAAGAGAGTATGAGCGAAGACATACTTCTTCAAGCACGCAGAGACAACCCCAGACTCGATGTACAGTATTCGGAACACATTTTTAATGAAGCACTGATATCTCTTCAAAATATGTGTATATCCGTTAACAACAAAACCAGCAATCAGCTGGGGTTATTTTCACCGCAACTTCACAACAACAAAGCGCTTAATAGAGACGTATTTGGAGAGAGACAATATGACATCGATGTGCTGCAAGTTTATGTTGACACTCAAAAAAGGCTTTTAACAAACGATGAACGACTTGCGTATGACTTCATTATGGAGCATGTACAAGGCGGAAATGGTGGACTTCTCTTTCTTGATGTTCCAGGAGGAACAGGAAAAAACATTTTTACTCAATTTGGTACTCGCAAAAATACAAAAGAATCCTGGTCTGGGGTGCTCGAATGTACGAGCCAACAATGGCGCCTGCTTAATTTTAAGCTTACTATCCCTCCCTACAGAGGAATACTTCGGCGGTGCCGTAGGGATTGAAAGGGGCTTGAGTCGATAGGGGGTTTTTAGTCGGTAGGCTAATGAATCCGACATAACTTGTGGCACGGGTCATAGGTATGTTTGGAAGATTTTTACCTCCTTGTTTCGCATAACAAAAAAAAAATATATGAAAGAGCCATCAGATTGTCTTTGGCATCATCGGGAATTGCAGCAACGCTACACAGCACGTTCCACTCTCAAGTTGCCATTGAATTTCAATCATATCTATCATAGCCCGGCGCGCGTTGCGAGTGGATAAACAATATTTTTTGTTTTCTGATTCGGTGTATAGATATACAGAGTTTTTGGAGTTCCAACTCTTGAGCAAGCATGACCATGCGAAAAACATGGCTTCTCTAAAACCCTTGAGCTTTGTTGATTGTCATCGCGAAAGCAAGACGCACAGGAAACTGTAGTCGTTTGAATTCGATGGGAATCATTGGCATGCGTGGAATAAAGATGTTTTCTCCTTTATATTTGGCGTTAATTATCGTTGCTTCAATTGCATTCGGCATCAGTTTTTTCAAGATATGTCTGGTACCGTTGCATAACTTTGGCGTATTGATATTCCGAAGGAGCATTATTGGTGAACCAATTTTTAACATGAGTTTGTGCGGTGGCATTCCAGGTGGCTCTAATGAATTTAGAAATTCGACTGGATATTGCACAGCATGATCATCTTCTGTAACGGTATCAATGGACTTATACTGTGTAATTGGACCAGGAATTTGATTGGCATTGTTGATTCGCTTGACGTTATCATTCTTCGCAGCTGAGATAGCACGCTCGCTAAGCCAATCGTGACTGTTGATGTTGTTGGCGACGTTAGGGAAATCTTTATTATTGGTGCTTATTAAAATGTGTTGGCGCGGATTTCGAGGAAGAGAGAAGAATGAAATAGTTAATTCAGAAATAATTTAAGGCGTATGTGTGAGAGTGTGTCTGGGCATTTTCAATGATCGCGTCGTTTACCTATTTCGTAGAGTGTTAATTTTTAAATAAAAAAAAAATTGAAACATCAGCCAAGTGTGAGTCGGACTCGCAAACGGAGGGTTCCGTACCATCGTATTTTGCTTAAAATATGAAACTATGTTTATATTTAATAGCCTAAAATATACTTCAATTAACAGCTTAAAGTATACTACAAAAAACAAAAAAAAGGTTAAACAAAAGGTTAAATTAAAGAACAATGCTTCTAAAAATGTGTATTTTTAGTATTTGTCGTTCTACACACAAATTAATTACACACTCTGTGAAAATGTCCACTCTCTACCAATTACGGTTCCTGAGATAGAGCAGGAGACTGACGGACGGACGGACAGTGTAAGCTTAGTAATAGGGTGCCGTTAGCTCCCTATGGGTACGGAACCCTTAAAATTAAATTTCCCTTGTTTGGATATAAATCCTTAAAAATTAAAAAAAAATTATTGTTATAGTTATTTCTTTATCCAATGTTTGTGAAGGCCCTAAATATGTGGGGGCCCGGGGATCGTGTCTTGTTTTGGCAGGTCTGGACTCTCAGAGCGCTGCTGTTCAATTTGCAAAACAATTACATGCCACTTTGAATTCTCTGCCTACGACGACGATTACACAATGTTTCGAAAAATTGAAACACATTAAATATTAATGCTCTATTTTCCGACATTATTCAATGATGCAATTTTTCTGGTGCCTCGATTTCAATTAGCAAGTGTAAGCACATCCATATATGCCGTAAGAAACAGTGCTCTCTTCAACTTCAATCTGATAACTTTATCCTGGAAAACGTAACCTTGCACTACAACTATGAAAACGTCTTAACATAGTAAAATGTACGAGTATATCAAGCACCAGATTTAAATGCAACACCAACTCTATCATTTACGTCATGTCTAAAATCGATTAGGGGTTCTTCCTCTATGGCAATGCATCTAAATCTACAATAACAAGCTAAAAACATTGTAGCATTCAGCAGTTAGGCTAGCTTTTGGGGCTCTCTGGACCACCCCTATCAAGAACTTATTGTACGAAGCCCATATTATCCCAACAGAAACCAGAAAAACCCTCTCAATACTCAAAAACTTCACATCAATAATGACCTCCAAACACTCGCCTACAGAAAAATCTACAAAAAAATTATAAGATCTGTAAGAACCCTCCTAGTCAACGTAAACAATTTAAATATTTCTTCTTTGGTGTAGCCATTGTTACTAGCAATAAATTAGTACGTGAACAAATTTCTTGAAATTAAAACTGTTGACTTTACCAGGCGCACCCAGTTTATAACAATAATTGATGAAAAATGCACACCGATTTAGTTTTCAAAATAATCCTTTTAATAAATAAAGAGGAAAAAACAATATAAAAAGAATATGTTTACAAGATTCTTCTTTGCAGGAATAAGAACAAAAAGTAAAACATTGTATGATATGTGACATTAAATTGATATAATTACGTATTTGTGCTGCCAAGTTTTTGGTCATATCCGTCGTTTTTTGGTCAATCTCGACATTAAACAGCTGATTATGCACAAAACTATTTGAAGAAAATTTTAAATTGTAAGTTTTTTTTTAATATTAATAAAATAAGTAGCAGGAATAAAAAGGAAGCTGCAAGAATTATTTGCATACAATGCAAATTGTTCTCAATCATGTATTTCCATTTTAATTTCTAACAATTGGCCACAACGTATGTATTTGTATGTACAACCAAAATAAAAAACAGCTTTTCTCAGAACACGCAAACTCTCAAAAGGCCAATGTGAACGATTACCCGCGAACTCGCAAAAACTTGCAACAGAAGTATTATTGTATTATTGAAAATATTGTTGTACAAATAAAAACTAACTCCAATACTAGCCTAAAAGTTTATTCTGCATACTTTGCTGGTCACACTGCAAAATACCTTACTATCTCATGCAATTTATCTGGGAACCGTAAATCACATTAAAAATTTGTACAACTCTGATCCATTCAAAATCTCAAGTAAACGTGATTTTAACTCTCACCATAGTGCTTGGAACTATATTCGAGCTAATTGCTAAGGCAATATTCTTAATGAAACTTCAGATCTAGGAAAATTCAACATACTGTACCCCACATACATTCCAGCGTGTTATAAGACCAAAGCCTCTCCAATAAATCTCTGCCTCACTAAAATTCCTAATCAGATTACTAACCCAATAGTTGTCAATGATCTCTCTTCTGACCACTTACCAGAGGTCATCAAATACTCGATTAACTTTGTGCTTACTGAGAAAACCCATCCAATATTAGCAAAGCAGATTGAGGGCTATTTAAGAGGATTATCAATAACTTCAAGCAGAAGATTTAGATGTTCATAATTCACCAGCTTCTACTTCCGATATCGACTTTTCAGTTAACTCCTTCACAAAAGTAGTCAACTATGCTATTCTTAAGACAGTTCCCCACAAAAGTATGTAATGTACGAAGCTTAAGCTTCCAAATCATATATCTGAATTATTTAAAATAAGAAACAATCTTTAAAGGCAATGGATCAGGTCACGATCACCACTTAAACCATAATATACGAAAAGAATTATTTATTCATGTGGTATTAAATAAGCCGGCACGATGTTGCTTCTTTAATACTGAATTCTTTATTTTCCCTTTGGAGAGCTTTGCGAGAGCTGTCACAATGCAGACACGCTCACTCACACCAACATATTTCACATATACACAAATCTTATTATTAGGGCTTACAGACTAACTTATACACTACACATATTAGCTTATATACTTATACTCTATATTCATTATAATAAACAATGGAACAAAAAACTTCAAAGACTAAATAAATGTAGTAAACTCTTTGGAATACAACCAAAGCAATAAAAAAGAAAAAACAATTTGTACCTTGCCTATATAATGTTGATGTAGTTTACGCTTCTGGAAAAGAAAAAGCAAATATTCTTGCAGATGTCTTTGAACAGAAACATAAACTAACATCTTCGTACTCAAAATCTGTTACCGCAAACCACAATAGTAATCTACAAATTAGTAACGTGTTTCTGATATCATTTATATAATTAAAGCTCTCCTAACAAAAAATCTCCGAGAAATGATGGAATACGCAATATTTGTCTGAAAAACCTACCTACTAGCGCTATTAATTATTTAGTTGACCTATTCAATCATTGTCTTCAAGAGAGTTATTTCTCATGTGTGTGGAAGACAGCCTAAATAGTACCAATTGCTAAGCCAGGTAAACCTACTGATAGACCTGAAAGAAAATACTTGAAAAAAATAATTAAAACTCGGCTGGACTCAACTGCATATTTCCATCCTTAAAACTTAAGAATTTTATTGAGGATAGCATCCGAAACAAGAAATCCGTCGGACTAGTTACGTTAGACTTTGAAGCTGCATTCGACACTGTTAGGCATGATGGATTAGTACACAAATTGAGGGTTATTGGAACAATTTATCAACTTCCCATAAACTCATAATCTATAATCCAATTTCAATGTATGGGTCTTCGGTTTAGGGTAGTTGTGCATCAACACATATAAAGACACTTCAAGTATGTCAGAATAAACTTTTAAGACCATTATTAAACTTACCCTATTACACAAATACAAACTACCTTCATATAACGGCAGGTGTACGAACTGGCCATCAACATTAAAATTCATAACATCTCTTGTTCTAGTTATTTAGTTGTTAGTTAGCTTCTAAGTCAATATTAAGGGTTTCTTCTCCCTTATTTTTCCTTACTAAATTAAATTACAATATTGTTTGTTTTTTTTTTAGATGCTTTTGTTTTCTTTAGTCCGGTAAGAAAACTATAACAAATTAACCATAAACAATATTGTTAAAACACGCATTATACTTATATAAGGTCAATAATGACATAACATGCACATATTTCAGTTGAAAGCATTTGTATATAATTATAATCATGTATCATCCGATTTAGTGAAAAAAATTTAAAAAAAAATGTAATAAATTTAAAATGTAATGAAATAATAGGGAATAAAGAACAAATAAATAAATAAATCAATATATTTCTTCTTTATTCACTTATAACTGTACGTCTTATCGTCTCGTTGGTCACTCTTCGAATGAACACTCTCCTCGCTCTGTCCCTTTTACTGCCTCTCCCCCGAACTCCGCGCTAGCGCTGACATCGCTGCTCACTCGATTTCTTCTGTAGCCGCAACCTCAAGCTCTCACCGTCCAAATCAACATCTTCAATTTTTACCGCCTGGACTAAGGAGGTTTCCATGGAATTGGACATTTTTGTTGAGGGTACTATTTCTCATCCAAAGATTCTTGGTGTTACTTACGACAGCTTGCTCACGTTTTCACACGCAAACAAAACCTTCAATCGTGTGATTAAGAGGAATAAAGTGCTCAAGGCCTTAGCAGGAACTTCCTGGGGAAAGGAGAGGGAGATTTTGAATACCACCTATAAGGCAATTGGACGTTCTGTCCTCAATTATGCCGTTCCTGTATGGTCTCCTTTCCTTAGTGATACTTACTGCAAGTAAGTCAGAATAACGCCTTTAGAACAGTGATCGGTTGCTTCCAGATTACCAGTATTGACCATCTCCACCAGGAAGCAAAAGCTTTAACGGATCGCCAAAATAATGAGCTGCTTTCTAAGCAGTTTTTGTTGGCAACACATATGAGTGCACACCCCAACTATAGTACTCTTATGGGCGTTATTCCCCCAGGCATATTCGTCATGACATCAGAATATATGAGGAAGATATTGCTGCCTTTATAGGCGATACTCTTGAGAGTGGTCGCTGTAAATCTGGTCGTGATGAATTACATCGGAGGGCAGTTAAAATTGCATTAGAGTCACACCAGAATAATTTTGTGTTAGGCAGCCGTCCTCCACCTGTTGATGATAGTGAAGCGTCTCCCTCGTAGTATTAGGACCACCTTAGCTCAGTTAAGGTCGGGTTGGTGTTTTATCCTCCAGTGCTATAGGGAACGTATTGGTCTTTCTGACAATGATCACTGTCCGCAGTGTGGTGGTTCTCCTCACAACACGGTTCACCTTTTCAACTGTCCTATAAAACCGACCCAATTGACTCCTATTGACTTAGGACTTTGACCGATAGAGGTAGCTTCCTTCTTAGGGCTTGATGTAGGTTAAAACTATACCCATTTTTATCCAATTTTAATTAAGTTAACGTAATTTTAAATTTTTAATTCTTCTGCCCTCTCCCTTTCCTTATTAATTACATGCATACTTCTACTTGCAGCTCCCTTGCTGCTACAACAACAAGCCAAGCCAAGCCAAGCCAAGCAAAGCAACACACAAGCTGAAGCAAGCTTGTTTGCACTTCATAAGCACAAGTCCGACTCACACTTGGCTGCCTTTTTTATCATTGAACATGATTATAGAAAAAGTGTAAAATCTCTCCTGTAGCGAAAAAGTGTGACGGAAATGAAATAAAAAAAGGAATGCAACAATATTTGATTTGAGTGTCGCACAGAAAGTAAACAAGCAAACGAAAAGATGAATGAACTATTAAACTTTCCGACGACAAGTAAAACACGTCACTCTTCAAAAGGTAGCGGTCGTTTTTAGTTGGTGTGTCCCTTTCGAATCAACCTTCTTGTATGTCCGTCCGCCTCGCGTCTATGCAAAATACCGTATGTTTAGTTGGTGTGTTCTTTCGAATCGAACTTCTTGTGTCCGTCCGTCTTCCAGCTCAGTGAGGCTAGTGTGACATTAGATAACGCATTTAGAATTGCAATCAGTGATAATTTCTCGATCATAATGGGAGGGCACAAACAGATTTCGGCGGCAAGTACAGATGAAATTAATAAAAAAGTAAAAATAAAGAATAATGAAAAAAATAAAAATGAGGAAGTGTGGTGGAAATATCGCTAAATAATGAGAGCGCCGGTTCATTGAGATAAAATAGTGTGAATAAAAAATTAGGTACAGCAATGACTGGAGCCGAAACTCATCAAAATCGAAAAGCCAAAACCAATTTATTTGATATCTTCTGTTTTGAATAATTCGAAAAAAAATAACAAAAAGCAAAAGAATGAAGAATCTACAGACAACAACAGCGATGATGATTGCAGCATTTCAAAATGCCCATTTTGATTTATCATAAAAATATAAGCAAAGACTATTAAAATATAAATATCAAATAAATACTATTTAAAATACTTATACATATATATCAAATAAATACTCTCAAAATTATTTATGAGTTTTTTATACATATTCAACCGTAAAATTTTGCAGGTCATTTTCAATGATACCGTCGTTCGCAATTTATCGCAAAGGCTGTTAATTTTTAATTAAAAATAATCTTTTGCTAGGCATTACTTTTGTTTAATGTTATTTTATATTTTTATATATTTGAAATTTAAACTGTTTTTAATGTTATCGTAAACGCCATTTTTTACAAGCACACTTATAAAACGATACGAGTAAAGTTATCGTATGTGCCAGTATCAGTAGAGTATTTGAAAATTTTGAGTTGCGTCACTTTTTATGTGGGGTTGCAATATGTTTATGAATGAATAGTTTTCTTCACGATAAATCCGTACTCTGCATCATATATTTCAGATAATTCAAGGAGTCATATATGGCCTTATAAAAAAATTCAAAAAATATAAAAAAGATTAACTTTGGCTATTTTTTTTTTTTTTTAATTCCTTGATATAATGTACGAATACAAGATATCGCTCCTAATCCGAGCATAGAGCGGAACTTTGGCTATGCCGCAGTTTTAATACTCTTCGCGCCCCAGCTAGTGATCCGAGGGTCTTTAAATTTATAAGGTTGGTGGATATGGGCCAGACACTTATAGAGTTCAAATTTCAAGTTGAAACAAAAAAGTTTTTCTAATAAGAACCTGATCCAGGCTTGTATGGCGGGTGCCCCCCTAGTGGTCCGATGGACTTGAAATTTTCATGGTTGGTGGGTATCGGTCAGAAACTTATAGTGTTCATATTTCAAGTCAATAGTATGGAAAACAAAAAAGCTTTTCTAATAAGTACTTTTATTTGGATCCCGGTTTGTATGGGGGGTGGTCCGATTCGGCTGTTTCCGACAAATGTACTACAGACGAACAAGGCTAGATCAACTCGTCTCGTCGCGCTGATCAAGAATATATATACTTTATGGGGTTTCCTTCTGTGTGTTACAAACTTCATGACAAACTTATAACACTATTCACTGCGTGAACTTGCATTTTACTTAGTGAATGTGGACTCCAGATCATTATAATGAAGGTGTATCAGATTACAATTACCTTAATATTTGATTAGATTTGTAGTAGGTGAATTCCACTTTACATTACCTTGCTCTTAAAAACGTAAATACAATCCACTTACATTTTTTTTAATATATGTGAATAGGAATATTGTAATTCTAAAATGCTTTTTTTGATTTTAAATCACGTGTTTTCTGTATGTGTAATATAATGGGTTGCATCTTTCTCTTGACAGGCTAATTGAAGTCGAAGTATTCGATCTAAAACATGTAAGACTGGTTTAAGGAAATAGTTAACACGACAGCAAACATGATCTTTTAGTGAGTTAAAATCAGCTTCGCAAGCGTCTGTACCAGAACTACAACTAAGTAAATAAGATCACAAACATTCAAAAAATAAAAAAAATAAGTATGTGATAATACACGTATTCATGTTATTGTAAAAATTAAATTTAATTTACATAAAATAGTGATCATGGGTTGATCTTTTCATGGTAAAAAAGAGGTACAACATGAAAGATATATGTATATACTGTAAACAAATAGAAACTATAAATGTTTATATAACTTTCTATAGAAGCTCTTTCTGAGAAAAGAGTTCGAATAAAATTTTTTTTTTCGAGAACTATTCTTATCGATGTCTCCTTTAATGTGATGAAAACCGCAAAATAAACTTATAAAAAGGCACAACCAAATTTTAAAGATTAAGTGCTTTTTTCATTATCTTCAAAATCAAGGGTATTTAATACACTTTGACTACTTGCCAAAACATCAAGTTCAGGATCAGCATACTCAAGAATATTAAAATCGTCTCCAATTTCAGATGTTAGAGACTTCAACAAATCGTCGTCATCTCCTTCTCCAAGTCCCCTTAATATGTCACCAAAACCAACATTTTCATCAGATTCCATCTTTTCAAGTTCAGAATTTGTACCTGACTCTGTGTGATCAGTCAACTTCAGTTCAGTTCGACCCTTAATATCTTGTTCAAGTCTCTGAAAACTTTGATTTAATTCCGTAGCTTCCGATTTCTCATTACTGCTTAACATTGGATTATTATGACGCAATCCGCTATTAGACAACATAGCCATTTTGTAAGCATCGCCTTGAATAAATACATCAGCATTATCATCTACAAGGCCTAGAGCTGATTTTTGTTTTTGCAATAGGTTTCGCAATTTTCTGTCACCTACTTCGTTTCCATCGTACGGTAAAGTTCTTTCCAGTTGAGAAGTACTTTCTTGATTCGTTAATTTAAAGCTCGATGGAGCACCGATTTTTTCATCCAATTGTGTGGCCGATTTCCGGTATAAGCTTTCGGTAGAATACAACTCAACGCTATTAACAGACGCCTTCACCGTGGCGCCAAAGTTTACATCGTATTGCAAAACAGCTAAGAAAATTATGTTCCATTAAAAAAAGTGTTCTTTATATAAATTAAGATAAACGTACATAAATTAGCAAACATATTTGCTTGAGATTCTTTCACTTTGTTTTGATGTAGTTTCCATGCTTTTTCGAGCTCTTCTTCCTTGTGTGCTCTTTGTTGTATACTAATTTTTTGTTGTTCCTGCTGAGCACGGCGCATACGAAGTGCAGAGCGATTGTCTTTTGCATGTTGAAGGAATGGTGCCTTTTTATCTGTTGACAACGAACGCCATCTTTTTAAAATTTGTTTACATCTATCATTCCAATTTGGATAAAGCTCCTTTAGATCCGGATGTTTAGTATTTGCATATAGTACCGCTGATATAGTAGCCATAGAGCCAAGGTCTAAAAAAGTTGTTTTTATTAATTGTTTTATTTAAATAGTTTTTATTTTAATTAAGACCTTCATCACGTCTCATTTTTTCGGCAGTTTTTTGTGTACCACCCATAATACTTTCAACCGCGGAATCAACTTTTGGCTCATATATATAATCTCTGTTATTGTTCGCTACCACTTGTTCCTCCATTTGCTGGTTTTTGCTAGGCAGTTTTACCGATTCCATTACTTGTGTATTATGTAAAGCATTCCTTGTAAAGCTATTGGAAATTAAACACTTTTCAACTGAATTTTGATCCATATTTAAGTCATCAATTTGTAGATTGAATTTTTGAATTTTGTTTACAATAGGCTGAACACTGAAATGAAACCATAATAATTTATTATTCACTATTATAAAAAAAAATTTGTACCTTAACTTCTTTTCCGCCTGAATTGATTCCATTTTTTTAATAGAACACATTGCAGTTGCTTGCTTTACTGATCCCATCCAAGAAAATTCTTCAACTGCTGACTGAAATTTTATACATTAATAAACGAAATTTCGTTTATATTTACACGGATTTTTTCTTAATCAAGTCTATATACCTGATTTATATTGATCCTTTCATTTGTTTTGTCCGCGATGTTGTTTGTCTCAGGGGCTAAAAATGTATTTACATGAATATTATTTTTTCATTTACAGGTTTAGATTATATACATTTGTAGTTACATATAATATATAATCCCTCACATATGCATGTATATAGATTATCATTAATCACTATTATTATTGTTTAAGTATTATTGTTAATCTCAATTAAGCTTAAGGCCTTGTTGCTATAGCTTTTATCTAGTTTTTAACCTACTTGCAATAGTTTGTAAGCTGTTTATAAATAAATAAATAATATATAATCCAAAAGAGTGCTAGCTACAACACCTTTGACTACATAGTTAATATGTATAACAAAAAAGAAAGATGGAGAAATATTGTATCAACTCTTAATTACAGTCAATCTATAAATTGACAACAAAACAAAAATTCCTATAAATGTATATAAATAATACGTGAGTGGCTCAATAACGCCTTAGAAAAACCGAAAGGAGGTTTTCAATGTATTTTTATGAGAAGTATCAATTTAGCAACTACCTCCCAACCGTCCATGCTTATGAATGCTATGCAATCAATAGCAATTACTACGCCTTACATTCAATGATATATTGAAGACAAAAGTTATAATGAAAATGCACCAGCTCATACATGCCCAAAACTGATGTGCACAATTTATAAATTTTGGTACAAATTGCATTCAGCATATTCACCAGTTTCCAAAGTGTAAGAAATTTTTGGGTGAAGCGAGATTATTTACCAGTATTCTTGACAAACCAAATTATATATTTGCAAATTATCAAAAAAATTGAAAACGTGGAGCAAATGTATTAAGCTGATAGGTGGAGGACTTATTGATTCTTACCAGGATCCGTTGATATCGAAGTAGCAAAGTTAGATTGAGTGATATGAATTGATGTTGTTTGTGAGTTAAGCAGCAATCGATTGCCGTTTGGATGATGTAAATTTTCCATTTTGATTTTTTTCGAACAATCATTCGAATAATCGCTGCCTCCCAAAAAACTGTTATTCAAATTGTTTTTTTCGGTCATATTAAAATGCATTCGCAAGGTACACGATTCCAAACCATCAGATGAATCAGTTTCGTATAGGGGTACCTCTTCAGAGTCCAGGAGGAGCCGTCCGAAAAAGGCTTCTTGCAAATAAGCAGGGTATGCTTCACTGATTTTATTTTTTTGTTTTTTTCTAACAATTTTCTTTTTTTTATCTAAAATGTTTACAGCCAAGTTTTGATCTGTAATGCCACAGTCATCGTTGTCCTTTTTAAGAGTTCTGTTGCGTACTGAAAAACCACCTATTCCTAATTTTTGAAGATTACGTTGGCGTTTCTTCCGAAGAATGTTTAGTCCTTCATCATTTGTAAAAACGGTAAAGCCTTCTGGTGGTGTGATGTCTGTACTTTCCCAAATCATTCCATCCTTATAATTTTCCGGAACAGACTTTTCAAACTGAGTGTCATCCACAGCCAAAATCACAGAATTACATGGTGCAGTAGATTCGAGAGAAGTTAAGTTAGCTATATCCTTGTTTCCTCCAGGTTGACGCAATTTACGTTTTCGTTTAATTTCAGTGGAAAGAGATTTAATCATGTTTAATCCAGCGTCAGTTACACATACTCCGTCAATCCAGTGAGTTGTTTCCATAAAATCGCATTGATCAACCAAGTTTAAATTTGTGTATATTCTATCCGATTCACTTATATTTTCATAATGCTTCTCTAAATTTAATGATCCAATCGTATGTTCTTCACTATTTTTTTCGTACGCAATGCTTGGTTGAAGTTTATTATTAGCTCTGCATAGACCACATTGATATTTGTTTGTTTCAGAGTACTCAGCGCAAGTCTCCTTATTTATTAAATCACATTCAAAATGTGTCCACGTAGCGCACGTAGCACAACGTATGATGGCTTCTCCTTCTGTATAAAATTTTTCGCAAACCGGACATACTTTTAGGCTACAACACGGCCCACACTCAAATGAGTTGCTTTCATAGTTTTTACCAACAGGATTTTTATAACATTTTTGGCATATTGCACAAGATTTGCATTTCCAATGGCCGTGTGGTACTGCCTCGAGAGGTGGATCAACACAGTATATGTGATATGAGATGTCACATTCATCACATAAAAGCAGGCGTGCTTCATCATTCTTTTTTCCACAACCCTCACATATAGTACAATCGAGACAGCGCCATCCGCGCTGGATCATAACACTCGATGGTTTAACGTCAACACAATAAGGATGATAGCATTGACCACATTGAGCACAAGTCATTAATGTCCCGTCACTATCAATACCTAAACAGCCACACCTTACACAAATATCCTGCATTAAAATAAATTTATCACGAGCAGAGCACAATAGCATTTTCTTTTCACTTGATAAATCTGAGTCTATGATGCGGGTGACAAATCTGTCCACAGCGTTCAAATTGTTTTGTATAAGAAGCTGGCGTCCCTTTCCTCGTACACTGCGTTTTTTTGTAAGTTGAGTTAAAATACTAGGCCTTTGTAACACAAATTTCCCGCCTTTTCCTCGAATGTTGGTCATACAAACACGCTTCTTATTAACATTGCCTTGCTTATGTTGTTCATCAAATAAAAAGATTTCAGAATCATACTTTTCTACAGTATCCAAGTCTGCTTCTTTACATATGCTATCAGATGATTGTTGCCCACATAAAATTTCTGCTTGAAAATCACCTTTTGCATTTGATTTGCAGTGAGGGCAGATGTAATCATAGTCTGGATTACTTGCCTTTTTCTTATGGTAGGTGGTTAAGTCAGCTTCTTCATCGCAAGTACCGTGTACAAATCTACAAATTATTAATGAATTCAAATTATGTTTAATGAAATATTGAATTTATTATCGTTTACCTTTGACACCAACTACACTTAACCATCTCTTTATATGCCGCTGCTCGATAGGCTTTTTGGCAAATAGGACAAGAAAATCCCTTGTTCCTTTGCTGGTAACAAGAATCGCAAATAGTGTAATGGCAATGCCATCGTGATGAGGTTCCTGCTCCTGGTGTTCTTGACCCGCAGTCGGTACAAACACGGCAACGCTAAAGTGAAGGTTACCCTTTTTTTGTTTTGCGACACACTTTTAATTTCGTTCTACTTACATTGCATTTCCAGCCATACTTTGGAATGGACGATATTACGGGACGTAAACAACTGGTGTGATAAATTTTTTGACATTGCTCACATTTAACATATCTCAAATCACTGGAGTTTTGTAACCTACAAACTTGGCATTTACTGCAACGGGAGCAATTCCACCCAGCTCTTGTATCTAAAATTACGCAAACAGATTTACACTTTCACCTCCATTAATTGTCAAAACTATACCTGGAAGATTAGCCAATCCAACGCATATAGAATGAAAGTGATCGCCACACGTACAACACATTATAAGCTTTGAAATGTCTCCCAAAGACGCACAATTTTGACATGCTAATTTACTATCATTACCTGTATAGAAAAGTACACATGTATAATTGTTATTTCTTTAATAATAATAATATTGGAATACCTACTTACAAAGCAAGGGGACTTGACTTAAATGGTTGGCACAAAAAACAGTAAATGTTTCCAAAATTAAAAAGCTACCAGATGCTGCTGCACATGGCCAATGATGCACATGAGAACAATTCATTTTACAAATGATTGAAGCACCAAATTGTCCACAGAAAGAACATTTTTGAGACAAACTTTTAACAATATCTTTTGTATTAGCTGAGGACAGCTCAGAGATTTGACTTTTTCGAAGTGACCACATAATGCACATATGGTGTATGTATATGAAATTACCATCTCTAACAGAACTAAATGATGCAACTTCTGTGTGTCCAACCTTATCCAACTCGTGAGCGCTATCACCATTTGAAGCTTGCTTCTTTAGTAATCCTTTAAATTTGCGAATTGCTTGTGCCTCAGTTATTTCACTTTTTACTAGAAAGTCTTCTGTATTCTTATCGTCTAGATCATAGTCGGATATTTGCGTTATTTCAAAAGACACTTCAAATCTCATCAAATCTCCTTGACCAAGAGCACTTCGTTCACCTAAGTTACAAAGGCAGCAAACTTTGCCAATATACTTTTCCGGAAAAAGCGGTAAAGATGATTCTTCGACGGATAAACTCTTTTCCTCCATATTATTTATGTTAAACCTAATTCTGGCTTTTTTTTTGTGCTATGATTTAAAGCTGATGGGTCCACAAGTACTCAATATATATAGCGGTCACCGGTATCGTCAGATTAGACTTTTTCTCATCACTATCGTAATAATTTGTGTTCAATACGCTCCCATCAAATTTGCCAAAATAGTAACATTTGTGGAACGATTGGAATTGCACATGCATCTTTTGCTTTTTTACAAAAGCTTGTAGAATTGTGAAAAATTTAAAGTGGAAATTTTGTAAAAAATACAAGATTAACAACAATTCGCAGTGTTTGCAAATAATTCTTGCAGCTATCTTTTTCATTCCTGATCCGTATATTATAAAAATTTAAAAAAATATTACTATTTGTATATACTTAAAATTGTTTTGTGCATGATCAGACAATTTCAACACAAAGCGACGCGCACATAGGAACTGATTGATGAACTGACTACTGATGATGATAAGCGCTATGAAAAAAACAAGCTGATTTTTTCCACGATTCGCACACAGAGGCTGCTTCCCTAGCGTCAGCGGAGTTGCTAATCGTAGGCTTGCCAACTTAGGTTATGTGTTGTACAAAAATAAGCGAATGTTCGAAGAAAAGAAAACGAGAAACACACAGAAGCTCGCAGTTGATCTTATTTTCAGACAGCAAATGTAAACACATTGTTTAACACAACAACAAAAATTTTTGATCTTATTTATTATTAACTGAGTACTCTGTTTTTAAGAAGTTTCACTTCTATCACGTGTACGATGGTACACGCGCATTTTTTCTCTTTTCTTTTGTTGTTGGATGCGTTACTTATACCTTTCAGTATACCCTAATTTGGACTGTCACTTTTCAGCTCGTCAGCAGGTAAAAAAATATCAAACAAATTTGATCGATCAAACAGAGCTACGCTGATAAACGTGCAGAAAAATCTGTAGTCAGCTGCTTTGTGCGCACTTTCATTGGTTGCAGTCTGTTTGTTTCGTCACCTGTTTATCATCAATCAGTTCATGTGTGCGCGTCGGCTAAGCGCGCACATCGAAGCAGACTGCTGATTATTCAGCACCTTTATCAACTCTGCTCTGTTTAATCGATCAAATGCCCGATTTAGACTGAATATATGCAAATTTTTTTGTAAGCAACTCAAAAATTTGCTAAATACAATATTTCCAATCAAGGTTGCTTTGGGTACTTTTAAGCAAAATATTTTCTGCTGCAAAAGAGAGAGCAAAAACTACAGTTGCCAGGGCTGGCAAAGTTTGAGTAGTGCTGCCAAGTTTTTGGTTATGTCTGCCTATTTTTGGTCATTCTCGACCTTAAACAGCTGATCATTTCACAAAACAATTTGAAAAAAATTTTAAAATGTAATTTTTTTTTTAAATATTAAAATGAAAAAGGAATCTACAAAAATTATTTGCATGCACTGCAAATTGTTGTCAATACACATAATGTCCATTTTGATTATCATAATTCGACACAAAGTTCCATTTATATGTATGATGCCCGATTCACACTGCTTCAAAATTGTTGCTTGTTCAGCGAACGTTAACACACAGGTTTCGCTTAAGAAAACAGCTGGTTTTTGTTTTGGTTATACATACAAATAGAACGTTGTGTATAATTGTTTGAAATTAAAATGGAAATTGTGTGAAAAATATATGATTGAGAACAATTCGCAGTGTATGCAACTAATTCTTTCAGCTTCCTTTTTCAATTACTGCTATTTATTTTATAAATATTTAAAGAAAATGTACAATTTAAAATTAGCTTCAAATTGTTTTGTGCAATGATCTGCTGTTTTATTACGAGAATGATTAAAAAAAGTACCAATAACTTGGCAGTCCTACTCAAACTTTGCCAGCCATGGCTGCTGGAATTTTTGCTTTCCCTTTTGAAGCCGATTTCAGACACTACGGTCTTTGACTTTGAGATGATTTTAAAAGTACAAAGAAATAAACTACATCAATTAGATTTTACGTTAGCCTCAATGGACTATTTTTATACTCTTCACGCAGTGAATAGTATTATAAGTTTGTCATGAAGTTTGTAACACATAGAAGGAGACATCGGAGACCCCATAAAGTATAGTATATATATTCTTGATCAGCGTGACGAGACGAGTTGATCTACACATTTCCGTCTGTTTGTCTGTCCGTCTGTATGTATGCAAATTAGTCCCTCAGTTTTTCAGCTAGAGAGCTGAAATTTTGCACGGAGCTTTTCTTTTACCATACTCAGTACATTTGACCGAATCGGTCCACTAGGGGGATACCCCCCATACAAACCGGGATCCAAATGAAAGTTCTTATTAGAAAAACTTTTTGTTTTTTGTACTATGGAAATTGGGACACTATAAGTTTTTGACCTGTATCCACCAACCTTCTAATTTTCAAGAATCTCGGACTATTAGAAGGGGCGTGAAGAGTATTATAACTTCGGCGTAGCCAAAGTTAGTTTTTTTATATTTTAGTGTGTTGGTGGCAAAAATAAATAAAAAAATTATGTTAAAGCATGGGGTAGGGACATTTTGAATTTGTTATCTCATGCTGTCTTCAGATAGACCGTTAGCTCTGATGCGGCATAGACGATGGTTAATTCTACAACAACAACAAGGAAAACGACGAAATTTTGTAGAATTTTACGACCGTTTATCCTCAGTTAGTTTAGAACGGAGGTTAAACTACTGTAGTTAGCAGATTTATGAGTATTTATACCAATGTTCCATCATTTGGCCCATGATTGAAAACAGTCCAGATAGCTTTGGGTCATTTCGGCTGCTTCAATGTGGGAAGCTAAGTTTGCGAGTATGGCAGTGTAATCTGCATAAGTTGTTGCCAGTAAATTTTCGTTTTCTGGCATCGGCAGGTCCGCTGTGAATATCGAGTAAGTGTAGTATGCACCCACATATTTGCTTAGCTTAATGAAACATGAGCCAACACTTGAAGGCTGGCCGGCGAACTCGGACAAGACGCTTAGGGTACAAAAATAGCGCGCGCTGAAGCTGAAGCCGAAGCCGAATCTTCAAAAGGAAACATATGAAAACGCTCGAAAGTGTGCATAGTGCATGCGAAGATGAAGCTGAGGCCGAAACGCAAGCTGTCTGCTTCAAGCTGTGCGGTACTGTTTTTGAAGCTGAATCGTTTGCTGCTCAATGCAGTTTTTGTTGTTTTTTTGTTTTCTTTTGAATTATTTCGTGTGTTGCCTTGCGTTAGACAAAGCAAACAACAGTTTGAAAACGGTCACTGTATTTGTGTGCGACTTATCTAGTAAACGAAAAAAAAACAAAACAACAACATTGTAAATGAAGTCAATTTTTATACACACTCTGCATGTCTGACCTCCCGATCTTAATGGACGAGAAACTCTTTATAGCGACATACGCGGATGACACTGCTCTGTTGGCGAGTGACAGTGATCCAGCTGTAGCCTCAGCTCTCCTGCAAGACCAATTGGGCCTCATGGGGCATTGGCTGAAGAGGTGGAACATCTGCGTCAATGCAGAGAAATCAACGCATGTCACCTTCACCCTGAACCGCTCGACTTGCCCTGCTGTTTTCATCAACGGTGACGCCATACCAAGAAGCTCCACCGTAAAGTACCTGGGACTGACACAGGCGTCTTACCTAGTAATCCCACATTATGACCAAACGAATTCAGTCGGACCTGAAGCTTCGAAGAATGAGTTGGCTCTTCAAGCCAGATTCGAAGCTCAAGCTACGAAATAAGTTGTTACTAAACAAGGCCATACTGAAACCGGTATAGACTTACGGTTTGGGGCACTGCATCCAACTCAAACCTGGAAATTCTCCAGAGGTTTTAGTCCAAGCTACTGCGGAGGATTGTAGGGGCGCAGTGATTTGTCCGGAACTCGGTTATCTACCGAGACCTGCAGGTTCCAATGATTAAGGAAGAAATCGTCAAGTACAGTAACAAACACCTAGGTTGGAGGACCTTGTCAACCACCCGGCATTGAACTTGTTGGACAACAGCAGCCAAACGCGACGCCTGAAAAGGCAACATCCACTAGATCTCCCATTCCGTTTCCCGGATGAGTGATTATCTCATCCGAACATTAATGTGACTTACATTTTACGATAAAATTCACTGGTTGACTTCTAACGACAGTTGCAAATAAAGAAAATGGCATAAAAAAAAAAATTATTAGTTACAAAATTTGTTGCTTTGTTTTTTTTTTAAATTTATCCAAGTCTCTTTTTCGGCGCCTTGCTGACGTCAATACACACTCATCGCTTGCTCGCAACTCAAGCAATTCGGCTTCCACTATGTGCACTGAACAGCTTGCTAGCACCGCAAGCAATTCGGCTTCATTTTTCGCTTTAGCTTCGGCTTCGCTTCTGCGTGCACTATGTTTCTACCCTTACGCTGCATTTTTGCGCGTAGTGATCAGCAAATATGTGGAAGAGATAAGAGTTGTTCTAAACGAACATTATTCTCGGCTGACAGTTGCACATGCGGCAGCCGCTGATGCATTTTTTGAAGACGTACGATCACTACTAGTAAAGGTAGCTGCTAGAAAGGGTATTGAGGTGAAAATATTACCTTCACTACATGAACAAGTAGTCAATCCCTTTCTCACCATAACAGAAGTCTTACAAGATACCCCGAAAATAGAAGACAAAGAAATAAGAATATCCACAATGGCACAAACTGTAGTAGAATTCCTAAACACCGCTTCGAAACTCATACCAGAGTTCGACGGACGTGCAGAAAACTTCAGAAGTTTTCTCGACGCACTCACCTTGGTAGATAGTATCAAAGATACACACGACGCCATTGCGGTAAATTTGGTAAAAACCAAACTCAAAGGAACCGCCAGAAACCTCATAGGAAATGAAAACACTCTTCAATCGATAATAACACGATTAGGAACAACGGTTAAAGGTGAATCAGTTAAAGTACTGACCGCATATAATAATATAGTACAAAACAATAAATCAGTTGGTAGAAGATTTAGCTAAAGCCTTAGAAAACGCCTACATATCCGATGGATTAACAACCGAATTGGCCAATAAATATACCACACAGGTCGCAGTAAAGGCAATGACTAAAAATTGTAAGTTCCATAAGGTTAAACTTTTCATGAAGGCAGGGCAGTTTAACAGTATGAACAATGCCATAGCCAAGTTTGTCAACAGTTGCACAGAAGTAACTAGACAAAGCAACACCATCTTGTTATTCGGCCATAGGTCAAATAGATGGCATACTCGCGCTTTCAATAGAGGACGTGGAAACTACAGGCCAGATTACAACAATCGTAATAATCAGCAATACCAAACTAAAAATAGGTCACAAAATAGGAACAGAAACAACGGCAAGAGAAGAGGTAGACGAGCGGCAATAATAATAATAACAATATATGTAAGGGTAGTAAACAATTCAACTGGTTGGGACAACCAGGAACAGCCTCTGGAAAACTAAATATATACCATCTAAACCTCAATCTTAGCATTTCCGTTAATTTCATTAACAACCACACAGGAAAAAACATTAGATTACTGGTTGGCACCGGTGCAGATACATCATTGAAAAAAATAGTAAGCCTTGGAGAAATAGAACCAAAAAATAATAACAAAATTAAACTCATAGGTATAGGCCACGGATATAATGAAACTTTGGGAAGTACAACAATAGACCTACGAGTTGGAAATATTCTGATAACGCATGAATTCCATACGGTATCAGAAGATTTCCCCATCCCCTGCGATGGTATACTTGGCATGAATTTCATAAAAAATTTTAACTGTATGCTAGAAATTTCCGAACATGAAGACTTGATCGTAATAAGTAATTTATAAGACCTTATAGCACCCCTTCGCAGTGGGAGAGGAAATTGAGGAACAGGTAACAGAAATGCTGCAATAAGACATTACGAGAGAAAGCAGCTCTCCTTGTTGAAGCCCCTTATGAGTCGTACCAAAGAAAATGGACGCCTCAGGAAAATAGAAAAATAGAGTAGTTGTAGGCTATCGTGGACTCAATGAAATAACAATTAACGATAAATTTCCTCTTCTCAATGTGGATGAAATTTTGAGTAAACTTGGACAATGTCAATACTACACCACGATAGATCTAGTAAAGGGGTTTCACCAAATTGAAATGGACCCAGAGTCGATATTGAAAACAGCATTTTCCACAAAGAATGACCTCTACGAGTATACTCGCATGTCTTTCGGGTTGAAGAATGCACCTGCAACCTTCCAGCGGTGTATGAATAACGTCCTTAGAGATTTAATAAATAAAAACTGTCTAGTATATCTTGATGATATCATAATTTTCTCAACCTCCCTAACTGAACACTTAGACTCATTGAAAAAAGTGTTCACTAAGGTTAGGGAAGCTAATCTAAAACTATAACTCGACAAATGAGAATTTTTGAAAAGAGAGACAGAGTGTCTAGGACACATCATCACTCCAAATAGAATACGCCCTAATGAAAATAAAGTAAAAGCAATAAATAATTTTCCTATACCCAAAGCGATGAAAGAAATTAACTGACCTATTCTCGTCGTTTTTGCGTTGACACCTCATATAAAGTAAGCTTTTATCATTTTTGCGATTCTCGCACAAGTTGAAAGATGCGCTGTTAAAAAATCTATTTTGGACAATGTCAATACTTCACCACAATAGATCTAGCAAAGGGGTTTCATCAAATTGAAATGGATCAAGAGTCGCTATTGAAAACAGCATTTTCCACAAAGAATGACCACTACGAGTATACTCGCATGTCTTTCGGGTTGAAGAATGCACCTGCAACCTTCCAGCTGTGTATGAATAACGTCCTTAGAGATTTAATAAATAAAAACTGTTTAGTATATCTTGATGATATCATAATATTCTCAACCTCCCTAACTGAACACTTAGACTCATTGAAAAAAGTGTTCACTAAGGTTATGGGAAGCTAATCTAAAACTATAACTCGACAAATGAGAATTTTTGAAAAGAGAGACAGAGTGTCTAGGACACATCATCACTCCAAATAGAATACGCCCTAATGAAAATAAAGTAAAAGCAATAAATAATTTTCCTATACCCAAAGCGATGAAAGAAATTAAGTGACCTACTCTCGTCGTTTTTGCGTTGACACCTCATATAAAGTAAGCTTTTATCATTTTTGCGATTCTCGCACAAGTTGAAAGATGCGCTGTTAAAAAAGCTTTTTTTAACACCAGTCTGTAAAGTGTATGTTACCAGTCTGTAAACTTTAGTTTATGGAGGTTTGCCAAATTAGTAGAAAATGAAAATATGTTGAAAATATGAAATATTCTATAAAAAAATCTTATACCAAAATGAAAGCAGGTGTTTTTTAGGGGTTCTCCGAATAATTCTGACTATTTAAATATTTTTTCCTAAATTTTATTTTTTCCGCTAAGTTGGCAGCTCAAAATTATTGTTTGTTTATGCTTGCTATGTTTGCAAATGCTTCTTCTTTACTGCGCTAAAATGGAAAACAAAAACGTGCTGAAGTAAGTATTTATAATTACTATTATTATTAATAAAATTATTTACAAATTGTTTTATATATTTTGTAGGAGTAATAGATCTCAACGGACAACGCAGGAACAACTGAAATATTATGTGTCAATCTGCAAGGAGCACCCGAAATTACAATTAGGGAAAAATTCTCCGGTGACACCACGTGTAATACAAAATTTGTGGGACCAATTGGCCACAGATTTGAATGGCATGAGAGGATCCACACGCACTGCAAAAGAGTGGAAATTGGTAAGATATTTAAAGAATTGTGAAAATTTCACTTTCTTACAGCAATTTATTTATTTCAGAGCCTCAAAAATTGGAAAAACACCATCAGAAGCACAGCTCGTGTAATGAAAGTGAATTTGCGAATGACTGTTGGAGTACCACACATGTTGGCCTTGCTGCTATCGACGGCATTGAAGATGGCTTGAACTTAGGTTTTAGCGAAGTAAGTAAATTAATTGAATTCATTTTGTACTTTTGTACATTTTTGATTTTTTTAGATGCAAACAGAAAACACTAAGGATCAGTTGCCAGCAGTTATGTCACCGTCACTTTTTGTGTCTTCACAATTGTAATCGGATAGCGTGCCCTCGTCATCAGCATTGTCGTTGCCATTTCCATCACCATTGACATTGCCATTGCCATCACCCACACGACCACCATCGCCTTCACCATTGTTGTTGCCATTTCCATCACCCATACCATCAACATAACCACTGGCATTGCCATCACCATCCAGCAGCCACAATCAAAAGGAGAAACACTTTGACCAACTCAACGAAATTGCTGTAGCAAATATCCAAGCCCAAAGTAACCGCGAAGAACGGCGCTTGGTGGCTTTGGAAAGTATGGGAAACTCCTTTGCAATCTTGGTTAATGTGTTGGCCAAAAATGCAGAACACACAAAATAAAATAAAAAGAAAATAAATGATTTTCAAAATATTTATATCAATTTAGTGAACTTATGTATATTGATCTAATTGTCGTAGCTTCTCTGTACAAATTATTTTGATGTACATTAGGCGTTTCCTCTTCTTTTTCGGTTTCTATTTGTTCACAATCATTTTCGATAGGATGTCCATGGTTTTAAGTATACAGCACACGTTAAAGAATGCTTCGACCCCTCAGAATTCCCAACTTTCTGAACATTGTAAGCTTTGCTCGATTGGCCATACCAGCAATTTGATAACCATAATCCCACCAAAACATAATTCTTGCATCATCAGCCGTGTTCTGCGAAAGCCAGTAATATGCATCTCTGAAATCATCGAGTATATTTCGTGAGCCATCTTGACTATTATGGAAGGCCAATACAATCGAATAGGCATTGTTAGTGGCCCAAGTACAGTGTACCGCAAACATCATCAGAATCATTAGCACAACCAGTATTACAATACTCTTTAGGTTTGAACTGATACCATTCTCATGTGAAGTATCATGTTTGGTGCGATGCTTCAATTTTCCAGCTTTGTCGTAGAATGTTACGTTCTTCCTTTTCTTCGCTATCATCAATGTCTGCTCCACTACCCGTTTTCTCAGTATTATTTTCATGTAGAAACACCTCCAACAAGCATGAGAATGTCACGCCAGCCAACATACACACGGCGTTAATGTAAGCATCACATTGTATGAGAGGGACCTGTTGGCATTGGCAATAAGACTGCATAAAGAAGAGGTCAATGAGAAGGTGCCCCATGTCAGGGTAGCTGCGAGTGATGTTTCGGTCAGTGTGCAGACGACCGAGGGAAGGATATCAGGGAAAGCTAACGCTAACTCTCTTAATGCAGCAAAGAAAGGGGCAGCCAAGGTTGCCCCGGTGATGCTGCAGGCATAGTCAGCGAAGGTAGAAGCAGCAGATTCCAAGAGCGTCCGGTAGGCTCTGCATTAAAGCCAAAGGAGAATAAATGGCAAGTGGCAAAAAATTGAGAGATAAATCCCCACTCATAATTGGTGGGAATTTTAATACTTGGGCGGTGGAATGGGGTTGCAATAACACCAATAGGCATGGACGAGCTTTTATAGAGGCTTTTACTTCTCTAGACGTGGCCCTACTCAACCGAAATAATGCAATCACATTTGACAATACAAGAGGTAGCTTGGCAATCGATCTTACATTCGATTGCAAATGGCTACAACCATAGTGACCACCTTGCAATACAGTTTTGCATTACCCCGCCGGAACGGTTCACTATACCAAGATTGCGGAAACGGGTGAGTGTCGCATGAAAGACTTAGAAGATGGATAATGAAACCTTGGACCTGCCCATCGCATCGAAGTGCAAGTCAGCAATCCCGGCGACTTATGCAAGGCCTATTAAGGATATGTGATGCCTCCATTCCTAGGAAAGCAAGAAGCAATGGCAGGAAACCCAACTTCTGGTGGTCGGATGAGATTGCAGAACTCTGCTCGCAGTGTTTTCAACTTCATAGAAGATTCCAAGGCAGCAGAAGAAGGAACACTGACTCTCGCGAAACCCTTTTTCTCCACGAGGAATTCAGGCGAAAGAAGTCTCAACTCAGCAAGGAGATCTGAAAGAGCAAGCAGGATGCCAGGGTGCTAGGGGAAGTGGATCATAATCCCTGGGGCAGCGCTTATAAAATTATAATGCGCATATACAAGGCCCTCTTTAACATTCCTTCCTCCGTCGTCCTTATCGCCAAGATAGTAGCCAGCCTCTTCCCGACAAGGGGATTGTTGAGGATAATTCGACCAATTGTGGTTGCAGATGATGATATACCTCCCGTCAGTAGATGGGAGCTCCCCTTACGGGAGCCTACCCTCTGATCAACCATCTTCCTACAGGCACTAGACTCCAGCAGTACGGTCGCATCAAAAGTCGAAAGAACTGTTGCAGTTTCAAGAAGTTGACTTATACAGAACCATCTATGCTTGGCGGAGCATAAAACTGAGCTAGTACTCATGAGCTCCAGGAAAAAGGTCGAGAAACTGTCAGTGAGGATCGGGAACCACATCATTGAATCGAAGCCTTATATCAAGTACCTGGGAGTTCTTTTAGACCACCGTCTGTGTTTTAAGTATCATCTAATCGAGTCAGCCAAAAAAGCAGCTGCAACTACTAGGATTCTCTCAAACCTAGAAGGATCCAGACAGCAAATACGGGTTTTACTAGGGTCGGTGAGTAAAGCTATACTGCTTAATGCGGCTCCGATTTGGGCTGGGGCACTCGCAACGAAGTCATACTTGCGAGGAATAAAGAGAGCACACAGAGTTGCAAACATGAGGATTTGTAGAGCCTATCGGACAGTTGCAGATGATGATTGTTTAACAATTTTTTTTTTTATTATACTTTTAAGATGTTAATTGTAGTATACTTTTAGGCTGTTAAATATACACATAATTTAATATTTTAAACAAAAAATCTTGCACGATGGTACGGAACCCTCCGTGTGCGAGTCCGACTCACACTTGGCTGATTTTTTTGTTTTACACTCTTTCTATAAATTGATTACACTTAAATCATTTTCTGTCTTTTCCTTTATGTTCACAATTTGCAGACATATGTCCTCTTTTTCAACAATTAAAACATGTTGATTTTTTTTTTGCCACTTTTCACACTAATCTTCTCATATTCTTTTTGTCTTTCATTCCACTGTGTTTATTCTTTGCTTTGTTAAATATTTCATAGTTTTTGAAATCACTTAATTTCTTTGCGCCATACAGTACCGTCTTATTTACTTCGAGCTCATCTACTCCGTCGATTATATATTGTATAAGCGCGTCGTCCTCTACATTGCCCCGCGATGCAATGTCTTTCATGCGATAGAAATATTCATGCAAGCTCTCATTACTGCGTCGTCTGCTCTCATATAATTGTGTGTGTATATGATTGCTGTTGGTTGTCAACTAAAATTCACTTAAAAGTGCTCTCTTTAGTAACCATGTGTAGATTCTTCTCTCGCTGTTTATGTACAATTTTGCAAATCCCGTTGTCGATTTCTTTGCGAATATCAGCTTCTGTATATCGTTCCAATTCATCATAATTGCGTAATTCGTCTATCCATGCATCTACAGAGTTCAATTCTTAATGAGTCTTCGTCTGTTCGTCTAGACTCTGCATGTTTGTATGTATTTTTATGTTTGCTTTTAGCTGTGGTTGTTTCTTTGGTATCGGGGCCTCGCTTGCGCCACTTACACTTACGTCATCCGTTTTCTTCGCACTCGAATAGGGTGCTTGTAGAAGTTCGTTCGTTCGCAGACTGCAATTTTAACGCGATTAAGTCATTCAAGCATACCCATAGGGTGCTAACGGGACCCTATTACTAAGTTTACGTCGTCCGTCCGACTCCTGCTCTATCTCATGATAGTAATAGTTAGAGAGTTGAAATTTTCACAGAGTGTGTGTAGAACGATCAATACTAAAAATACACATTTTTAGAAGCATTGTTATTTAATTTAATCTTTAGTTTAACATTTGCGGGTGTGAGTCCGACTCACACTTGGCTGATTTTTACTTTTTAATTATGAACTATTTCGATTATTTCAAAACACGGACGAGCTCCCGAAATGTGGGTTTTGATTATTATATATAGTTTATTCAAGTTTATTAAGTATTAAAATTACACAAAGTAGATTATAATTTTGATTTTTTCTTCGAAACATAAACCAATGTCGTCATCAGTCGTCTTCATTGATGCCTTTGCTTCCACTGGCACTCTAACTCTAAACACTCACTGATATCTCTTCACTCGTCACTCTCGTTTTCTTTTATTGCATTCGTACTGCCGTTTAGATTGTTAGATCGTCGTTGTCGCCTTGACACGTCATTGACGCAACGCTCGTCATTGCAGCTATCGTCGTTGGTGTTGCTGTTCTCGTTGTTGTTGCACGTCGTTGTCGCTTAAGTCTTTTTTGCTTTCATCCCACATAAATATATTTTCTTTAATTTTGTTACTTTATTTTTTCTACCGATTATTTTAGTAAATATACTATATATATATTAATTAATTAATTGTTTTTATCAAAATTTATATCAGATCAAAGTATATTTGCTAATTTTGGCGAACAGAACACCGAATACTACAATCTGTTCGCGAACACGTACACTAACGTCGCATATTTTGTTGAATCGAACAGATTACGCGAACAAATTTGCCGAACATTATAAATTTAATAATTTAGAAGCTTTTTGTGATAAGAACAGTTTTCCTTTCAGCTTTCATAACGAATAACTTAAGTTAAAGCATCGCAAAACCTTTAAAGACACATTAATGAAAAATATGAAGATGTATAAAAATGTAACTGAATATTACAAATAATTTTTTTTTTTTTTTACTGAACAAATATTTTTTAAAAAACATTTAAGATATGAGCCAAATTTCAGTCCGAGATGCCTGCAAAAGTGACGGAAAAAATAACGTAAACGGCAAAAATATTTTTTTAAACCACTAAATAAAATCGCATTAATAACATGTATTAGTTTAACAGAAATTCTCCAAAAGAATTCGAAAAAAATAGAAAAAAAACATTCTCCAGAAAAATTTGATCTATGTCGCTTTTGTTTTTTTATGTGAAGATAGAGCTCGATTTGTATATTAAAATTGATTCTAATAATTTTTATTAAACACATAAAGGGAAATGTAAAACATTTAGGTAAGACATGATTTGTATAATTTCATTCAAATGTTTGAATTTCTCATAAGACTAAATCATTTTAAACCTTTCACAATTCCACATCAAATATTTTTATTAAAACATCTAATCTGAAAATTAGTCGAACTGAAGAGTTATATAAAAACTGTGTAGAAGGAAACCCTGTGGACTGTGCTTATGTTATACGCAAGACTCTCATGGATAGTTATTTAGCTTATGGATAGGGCAATATTGCATTGCGATACAAGCCAGTCATTACTTAGCTACATATTGTAGCTTAATTTTGATTTACAGGAAGCATGAAAAGAAGCTAACTTCAATGTCATCAAAAACTAATATACTATAATTCAAAAAAGATGTATTGTATTTGGAATGATTTTAAATATAGGAGGCTATAGGCAATTAAGTGGTAAGTATCTGCATTTAAATATATGTGAATTAAGAATGGATAATCCTCATTTTGATGTATTTTGGCAAAGAGCAAAATAAGATACTCTTAGTCTTTTAAAAAGCCTACCTTTAAGACAGTAGTTCATAATACGCAACGAAAGCTCATTCTTTCACGCGAAAGTGTGAAGGGAAAAAGAAAACAGAAATTTCAATACATATCATTATTATATTGCAATGGTCCAAATTTTAAATGATTTTAGTTAGTTAACACCTCAAAAATCGTAACAAACGTCTTCACATCCTTAAGAGTTGCTTCACTGAGTGAAGAGAAAACACATGCTGTCCCGCTTATTATACAAGTTCTGAAAATGTGCCGGATATCTTACCGATAACTTTTTCATACCCAACTTTTTGTACAATATGTTTAAATTCATTCCCATTATTGTAAACAGTCGCAAACGATTTTGCAGATATTAGTATGTATTGTATAATGAACATTATTTAATACGACTTTGAATTTTACGCCGATAAGGATTTGACATACAATATGATTGTTTTTATTTAAAAAAAAAATACAATTTTTGTTTGCCTCGAATTTTGCTTAAATTTTAACAAGAACATTTCAAAAATGAAACTGTAACGTCTTCTGTTTTATTTTAAACTAGTTGGTCAGGCAAACTTCGTTTTGCATTCTAAAAGCTTATGTGCATTTGTTAGTCTCGCCTTGTCTCGCCCGAATGTAAAACAATATAAGATTTAAAAAATTATAGAAGATTATATGTGAAGTGGTTTTAGAAGCGATAAAATGTAGTGAAGTATCGCATGTAATTTTAGCAAGGTTTATTAGCAAATTTGTTAAAAAAAACGCATTTTAAATTTTATCAATTACTAGCATAGAGCGGCGCGCGTTGCTGCGGCACCTTCGTGATGTTAGTGTGCGATTTTTGTAGTTGTGAAAATTGTATGGCGCCAATTTAGGTTCTTAATACAATAATCGAATGGTAGATTACCATAAGATTGTGGCTTAATGCATGTCGAGAAGTACTAACGTCAGAGGGCGCCACCGTAACCGCCACAGCTACTCCCCCCCTAGTGTTCGCACGATTATTATTCATAGTCCAATTGCTGATGCTTGATGTGAGGATGGCTATTGCTGATGATGTAACTGAAATTTGACCTTTCGTTCCGTCAGTTGAGGCACTCGTGTATACGTTTGAATTGCTTTTGGCGTCCACTCTGGATCTACAACACCGAACGCTGGTTTTAGTCTTTCTACGGAGATGTTGTGTGTTGTACCATTGATATCGATGGCGAAAAGACGATCACTGATCCGTTCTTTTACCATGTGTGGACCGGTGTATAATGCTTCGAGAGGACGTTTGACATGATCGCTGAGATATACATGACTGCATGTGTATAAGTTTTTAAGAATAAATGTTGGTTTGTTTGCATGGTGTGCAGCAGAAACAGGTCGAATCTGATGTATATGTTCCCTGAACTTGTGTAAGAATTGTGTAGGATCAGGCGGTTCGTCTGTATGTGAAAAAAATTCGCCAGTTAGTCGGATCTCTGTGCCATATAACATTTCTGCCGCCGAAGCATTGATGTGTTCTTTATAACATGTTCGCAAACCCAATAGGACTGACGGCAGAATCTCTAACCATGGTGTTGCATGATTGCACATCGATGCCATCGTTCTATCATACCGTTGGAGGCCGGATGATACGGAGAAGTACGTATCCGTTGTGCTCCTACCATTTGTGTGAGTGCCAGAAATAACGCAGATTCGAACTGTGTGCCTTGATCGGTTGATATTGTTTTTGGGGCACCGAATCTGACGATCCACGCTCGATAGAATGCTGATGCTACTGTATCGGCTGAGATGTTTTTGACGGGTACTATTTCTGGCCACCTTGTGAATCTGTCTATCATAGTCAAACAATACTTGTATCCTTCATACTCTGGAACGACGATTAAATCAATATATTTTTTATGAATTTGCTTGAAGGACGCTCGTTTGCCCGGATGCGATAGTGAATGAATTATTGTGAAGATACGTCTACGGAGAGATTTTGGAATGTAAGGACGTAGTACTGTAGTAGATGCATCGCAGTGTACTTCGATGTCAGGTGGTAGTTTAAAAAGTTGCAGTTTTAAAGATGTAGTACCAGTGAGGAGTTGTTGAATCTCAACATCTTCTTATTGAGACGCTTGAATGTCTTTTAAGGACACAGTTACAGGCATGTCGATTTGGTTAATCCTAGACAATGCATCTGCCACCACATTGTCATTGCCAGACAAGTACATTATCTTTGTTGTAAACTCTGCAATGTAGTTAAGTAGACGAATTCGCCATGGCGATGCTTTGTCAAGTTTTTGTTGAAAAGCATATATTAAAGGTTTGTGATCGGTTTGAATTACAAATTCACGACCTTCAAGTATATGTTTAAAATGTTTGATGGCTAAATATATCGCCAAAAGCTCCTTGTCATATGTGCTGTAATTCTTTTGAGCTTGTTTGAGTTTTGAGGAAAAAAATGCAATTGGTTTAATTTCATTTCTACTTAGCTGTTGGAGGTGTGCACCCACTGCGATGTCTGAAGCATCAGTTGTCAAAATAAATGGTGTATTTGGTTCCATGAAATGTAAAAGAGTTCCTTGTGCAAGACTTGATTTACACTTTTCGAAAGCTTCCTCCAGCTCCGTAGTCCAAGTACCTGGAGTCTGGTCATTCTTCTTCGACTCTTTGCATGAACTGCTCAGTAATGCTTGTGCGCTGGCTGCATGAGGGATGAATTTACGGAAAAAATTTAATGTGCCCAGGAATCGTCGCAGTTCTACTATATTCTTTGGTCGCGGAAAGCTCCGTATTGCTTCCACTCTGTCTTGAGGAGGTTTGATACCGTTGGTCGAAATCAAATATCCCAAAAATGTTAGCTCTTTTCGTCCGAATTCACATTTTGAAGCGTTGATCGACAAACTGGCTCCTTATAGTTTTTTCAGAACGTGTTGTAGGTGTTTGTGATGTTCATCTTTATCTTTGGAGTATACCAGGATGTCATCAAGATAGCAAAATACAAAATCATCATCCCGAAATATGGAATCCATGTAACGTTGGAATGTTTGAGTAGCGTTTCTAAGACCGAAGGGCATTACGATAAACTCAAACAGACCAATCGGAGTGTTGACTGCTGTCTTCTGAATGTCTTCAGGATTCATTGGAATATTATAGTAAGCTTTTTGAATATCAATCTTTGAAAACACAGATTTTCCGTGAAGTCTCTCACTTATATCGTCAATGTATGGTATCGGATACCTATCAGGTTGTGTGCATGCATTAAGTCTCCTGTAGTCGCCGCAAGCTCTCCAGCCGCCAGTTTTCTTCTTGACCAAGTGAATTGGGTTTGACCAAGGGCTGCTTGACGGACGAACGATGCCACTTTGCAGAAGGTTTTTGAACTCTGTTTTGATAATCTCCAATTTTTCTCCTGTAGATTAGATTCTGCCACAGGTGGGACGGTTGTAATTATTTGATGACAAACGGTAGTGGCTGTTGGTAATTGATAGGAATTGATTTGTGTAAGTTTTGTATACTTATCTAACATGTGACGAAATTCGGAATCTGAGTTGATGGTCTGAATGCTTTGTTGATCATTCTTGAAAATGAGTCCCACTGTATTGAGGTTAGTCACAGAGTCTGAAAGACGTTTTGATTTGAAGTGAATGCACAATCCATAGTGTGTTAAAAAATCAGCACCGATGATCGCTGATTTAACATCTGCCACAATAAATATCCAATTAAAAGCTCGACGCAGGCCTATGTTAAGTTCTAATTGCTGAGTACCGTAAGTTTTAATGGGAGTGTTGTTAGCAGCGAACAAATGCAGATCATCTACTTTTGGATTTTTGTTGAATTTCGCAAAATTTTTGGGTAGAACAGAAACGATGGAGCCAGAATCAATTAAAAATGTTATTTGGTTTTTGTAGTCGAAGATATGTAGTCGTTTTTCAATGATAGATGGTTTTGGTTGGCTTCCACCCATCAAACACTGCATATTAAATACTTCAGGTTTTTCGGCTTTTGTTGATTTTGAATTGCTACCATCAACCGAACACTGTGATGGCGACACACTTAGTTTTCCGCTTGTGGATTTCCCTTCCCACCGAACTCGCATGCTACTAACCCAAAGCGAACGTGGTAATAGCAAACCTTTTGTTGTCTTGTAGTTGGAGAGCGAGATCGGCTACGATCACCATGTTTCTGGTCACTATTTGCTGACATTTCACTAACTTTTTTGATGAGCTGTTGCATGCTGGTTTCCAGTGCTGTCAGTCGTGCCTTCACTTCATCCTCTGTCTTGTTAATTTCCTCACAGTAGGTTACTTGAGGAGAGCTGTCCAGAATCCGATCAGCTATCTCCGCCAAATTGTCCATGTCCTCAGACTTACAAGCCGACAGAATGCACCTTATATTGCTTGGCAAATGTTGCTGCCACAACGTCTTCAATGCCTCTGTCGAAATTGATTTGTCTGCCAACCCCTTCATCTCTTGCAGAAGTTGGCTTGGCTTTTTATTGGCCAGCTCCAATCCGGTGAGGAGTTTTAATAATTGTTTCTCCCTCGACTCACCGAACCGAGTGATTAATTCCTTCCTCAATTTGTCGTATTTTCCCGATTCCGGTGTGTTTTTAATAATATCTGATACCTGTTGTAATGTAACTGGATCCAACGCGGTTACAATGGTATAGTACTTTGCTAAGTCTGACTTGATACCATGAACATGCAACAACGCGTCTATTTGAATAAACCACAATTCGGGGTCGGTTTGTATAAATTTTGGAAAATTGACTGCACGGATTGCGCTTACTGAGTCTGTGACACTGTCTGACTTAGATTCAATATCCATTGGTTCTGGAGTAATTTTGCTGGTAGTATCATGTGATGAGTGAATCATTTTTTAAGAATTGGGCGTCGTTTTTTATGAATGTGTATGCTTGTGTGTGTGTGATCTATGAGCGATCTGTTTGTGTGTTAATTGTTTTTTCTTTTTATTATTTTTTCAGTCGGGGTCACCATTTGTGGCTTAATGCCACATCAAATCAAACAATGTATATTTGTTGTGTTTCTTGTTAAATCACTTTATTTCTCTTTTCTGCTAAAAACGTGGTGTCGGTAGTATATTAGTCCAAACGAGAGAGCAGTGTTTCTCAACATCACAAATGACTCTCCCCTATCAGTGTTGGTAGACCTGTTGTTGGTGAGCATGTCGAGAAGTACTAACGTCAGAAGGCGCCACCGTAACCGCCACAAGATTGTGGCTTAATGCCACATCAAATCAAACAATGTATATTTGTTGTGTTTCTTGTTAAATCACTTTATTTCTCTTTTCTTCTAAAAACGTGGTGTCGGTAGTATATTAGTCCAAACGAGAGAGCAGTGTTTCTCAACATCACAAATGACTCTCCCGCATCAGTGTTGGTAGACCTGTTGTTGGTGAGCATGTCGAGAAGTACTAACGTCAGAGGGCGCCACCGTAACCGCCACAGCTACTCCCCCCTAGTGTTCGCACGATTATTATTCATAGTCAAATTGCTGATGCTTGATGTGAGGATGGCTATTGCTGATGATGTAACTGAAATTTGACCTTTCGTTCCGTCAGTTGAGGCACTCGTGTATACGTTTGAATTGCTTTTGGCGTCCACTCTGGATCTACAACACCGAACGCTGGTTTTAGTCTTTCTACGGAGATGTTGTGTGTTGTACCATTGATATCGATGGCGAAAAGACGATCACTGATCCGTTCTTTTACCATGTGTGGACCAGTGTATGGTGCTTCGAGAGGACGTTTGACATGATCGCTGCGGAGATATATATGACTGCATGTGTATAAGTTTTTAAGAATGAATGTTGGTTTGTTTGCATGGTGTGCAGCAGAAACAGGTCGAATCTGACATATATGTTCCCTGAACTTGTGTAAGAATTGTGTTGGATCAGGCGGTTCGTCTGTATGTGAAAAAAATTCGCCAGTTAGTCGGATCTCTGTGCCATATAACATTTCTGCCGCCGAAGCATTGATGTGTTCTTTATAACATGTTCGCAAACCCAATAGGGCTGACGGCAGAATCTCTAACCATGGTGTTGCACGATTGCACATCAATGCAGCTTTGAGGGACCGATGCCATCGTTCTATCATACCGTTGGAGGCCGGATGATACGGAGAAGTACGTATTCGTTGTGCTCCTACCATTTGTGTGAGTGCCAGAAATAACGCAGATTCGAACTGTGTGCCTTGATCGGTTGATATTGTTTTTGGTGCACCGAATCTGACGATCCACGCTCGATAGAATGCTGATGCTACTGTATCGGCTGAGATGTTTTTGACGGGTACTATTTCTGGCCACCTTGTGAATCTGTCTATCATAGTCAAACAATACTTGTATCCTTCATACTCTGGAACGACGATTAAATCAATATATTTTTTATGAATTTGCTTGAAGGACGCTCGTTTGCCCGGATGCGATAGTGAATGAATTATTGTGAAGATACGTCTACGGAGAGATTTTGGAATGTAAGGACGTAGTACTGTAGTAGATGCATCGCAGTGTACTTCGATGTCAGGTGGTAGTTTAATAAGTTGCAGTTTTAAAGATGTAGTACCAGTGAGGAGTTGTTGAATCTCATCATCTTCTTATTGAGACGCTTGAATGTCTTTTCAGGACACAGTTACAGGCATGTCGATTTGGTTAATCCTAGACAATGCATCTGCCACCACATTGTCATTGCCAGACACGTACATTATCTTTGTTGTAAACTCTGCAATGTAGTTAAGTAGACGAATTCGCCATGGCGATGCTTTGTCAAGTTTTTGTTGAAAAGCATATATTAAAGGTTTGTGATCGGTTTGAATTACAAATTCACGACCTTCAAGTATATGTTTAAAATGTTTGATGGCTAAATATATCGCCAAAAGCTCCTTGTCATATGTGCTGTAATTCTTTTGAGCTTGTTTGAGTTTTGAGGAAAAAAAATGCAATTGGTTTAATTTCATTTCTACTTAGCTGTTGGAGGTGTGCACCCACTGCGATGTCTGAAGCATCAGTTGTCAAAATAAATGGTGTATTTGGTTCCATGAAATGTAAAAGAGTTCCTTGTGCAAGACTTGATTTACACTTTTCGAAAGCTTCCTCCAGCTCCGTAGTCCAAGTACCTGGAGTCTGGTCATTCTTCTTCGACTCTTTGCATGAACTGCTCAGTAATGCTTGTGCGCTGGCTGCATGAGGGATGAATTTACGGAAAAAATTTAATGTGCCCAGGAATCGTCGCAGTTCTACTATATTCTTTGGTCGTGGAAAGCTCCGTATTGCTTCCACTCTGTCTTGAGGAGGTTTGATGCCGTTGGTCGAAATCAAATATCCCAAAAATGTTAGCTCTTTTTGTCCGAATTCACATTTTGAAGCGTTGATCGACAAACTGGCTCCTTATAGTTTTTTCAGAACGTGTTGTAGGTGTTTGTGATGTTCATCTTTATCTTTGGAGTATACCAGGATGTATCAAGATAGCAAAATACAAAATCATCATCCCGAAATATGGAATCCATGTAAAGTTGGAATGTTTGAGTAGCGTTTCTAAGACCGAAGGGCATTACGATAAACTCAAACAGACCAATCGGAGTGTTGACTGCTGTCTTCTGAATGTCTTCAGGATTCATTGGAATATTATAGTAAGCTTTTTGAATATCAATCTTTGAATACACAGATTTTCCGTGAAGTCTCTCACTTATATCGTCAATGTATGGTATCGGATACCTATCAGGTTGTGTGCATGCATTAAGTCTCCTGTAGTCGCCGCAAGCTCTCCAGCCGCCAGTTTTCTTCTTGACCAAGTGAATTGGGTTTGACCAAGGGCTGCTTGACGGACGAACGATGCCACTTTGCAGAAGGTTTTTGAACTCTGTTTTGATAATCTCCAATTTTTCTCCTGTAGATTAGATTCTGTCACAGGTGGGACGGTTGTAATTATTTGATGACAAACGGTAGTGGCTGTTGGTAATTGATAGGAATTGATTTGTGTAAGTTTTGTATACTTATCTAACATGTGACGAAATTCGGAATCTGAGTTGATGGTCTGAATGCTTTGTTGATCATTCTTGAAAATGAGTCCCACTGTATTGAGGTTAGTCACAGAGTCTGAAAGACGTTTTGATTTGAAGTGAATGCACAATCCATAGTGTGTTAAAAAATCAGCACCGATGATCGCTGATTTAACATCTGCCACAATAAATGTCCAATTAAAAGCTCGACGCAGGCCTATGTTAAGTTCTAATTGCTGAGTACCGTAAGTTTTAATGGGAGTGTTGTTAGCAGCGAACAAATGCAGATCATCTACTTTTGGATTTTTGTTGAATTTCGCAAAATTTTTGGGTAGAACAGAAACGATGGAGCCAGAATCAATTAAAAATGTTATTTGGTTTTTGTAGTCGAAGATATGTAGTCGTTTTTCAATGATAGATGGTTTTGGTTGGCTTCCACCCACCAAACACTGCATATTAAATACTACAGGTTTTTCGGCTTTTGTTGATTTTGAATTGCTACCATCAACCGAACACTGTGATGGCGACACACTTAGTTTTCCGCTTGTGGATTGCACTTCCCGCCGAACTCGCATGCTACTAACCCAAAGCGAACGTGGTAATAGCAAACCTTTTGTTGTCTTGTAGTTGGAGAGCGAGATCGGCTACGATCACCATGTTTCTGGTCACTATTTGCTGACATTTCACTAACTTTTTTGATGAGCTGTTGCATGCTGGTTTCCAGTGCTGTCAGTCGTGCCTTCACTTCATCCTCTGTCTTGTTAATTTCTTCACAGTAGGTTACTTGAGGAGAGCTGTCCAGAATCCGATCAGCTATCTCCGCCAAATTGTCAATGTCCTCAGACTTACAAGCCGACAGAATGCACCTTATATTGCTTTGCAAATGTTGCTGCCACAACGTCTTCTATGCCTCTGCCGAAATTGATTTGTCTGCCAACCCCTTCATCTCTTGCAGAAGTTGGCTTGGCTTTTTATTGGCCAGCTCCAATCCGGTGAGGAGTTTTAATAATTGTTTCTCCCTCGACTCACCGAACCGAGTGATTAATTCCTTCCTCAATTTGTCGTATTTTCCCGATTCCGGTGAGTTTTTAATAATATCTGATACCTGTTGTAATGTAACTGGATCCAACGCGGTTACAATGGTATAGTACTTTGCTAAGTCTGACTTGATACCATGAACATGCAACAACGCGTCTATTTGAATAAACCACAATTCGGGGTCGGTTTGTATAAATTTTGGAAAATTGACTGCACGGATTGCGCTTACTGAGTCTGTGACACTGTCTGACTTAGATTCAATATCCATTGGTTCTGGAGTAATTTTGCTGGTAGTATCATGTGATGAGTGAATCATTTTTTAAGAATGTATATTTGTTGTGTTTCTTGTTAAATCACTTTATTTCTCTTTTCTGCTAAAAACGTGGTGTCGGTAGTATATTAGTCCAAACGAGAGAGCAGTGTTTCTCAACATCACAAATGACTCTCCCCTATCAGTGTTGGTAGACCTGTTGTTGGTGAGCATGTCGAGAAGTACTAACGTCAGAGGGCGCCACCGTAACCGCCACAAGATTGTGGCTTAATGCCACATCAAATCAAACAATGTATATTTGTTGTGTTTCTTGTTAAATCACTTTATTTCTCTTTTCTTCTAAAAACGTGGTGTCGGTAGTATATTAGTGCAAACGAGAGAGCGGTGTTTCTCAACATCACAAATGACTCTCCCGCATCAGTGTTGGTAGACCTGTTGTTGGTGAGCATGTCGAGAAGTACTAACGTCAGAGGGCGCCACCGTAACCGCCACAGCTACTCCCCCCTAGTGTTCGCACGATTATTATTCATAGTCAAATTGCTGATGCTTGATGTGAGGATGGCTATTGCTGATGATGTAACTGAAATTTGACCTTTCGTTCCGTCAGTTGAGGAACTCGTGTATACGTTTGAATTGCTTTTGGCGTCCACTCTGGATCTACAACACCGAACGCTGGTTTTAGTCTTTCTACGGAGATGTTGTGTGTTGTACCATTGATATCGATGGCGAAAAGACGATCACTGATCCGTTCTTTTACTATGTGTGGACCAGTGTATGGTGCTTCGAGAGGACGTTTGACATGATCGCTGCGGAGATATATATGACTGCATGTGTATAAGTTTTTAAGAATGAATGTTGGTTTGTTTGCATGGTGTGCAGCAGAAACAGGTCGAATCTGACATATATGTTCCCTGAACTTGTGTAAGAATTGTGTTGGATCAGGCGGTTCGTCTGTATGTGAAAAAAATTCGCCAGTTAGTCGGATCTCTGTGCCATATAACATTTCTGCCGCCGAAGCATTGATGTGTTCTTTATAACATGTTCGCAAGCCCAATAGGACTGACGGCAGAATCTCTAACCATGGTGTTGCACGATTGCACATCAATGCAGCTTTGAGAGACCGATGCCATCGTTCTATCATACCGTTGGAGGCCGGATGATACGGAGAAGTACGTATCCGTTGTGCTCCTACCATTTGTGTGAGTGCCAGAAATAACGCAGATTCGAACTGTGTGCCTTGATCGGTTGATATTGTTTTTGGGGCACCGAATCTGACGATCCACGCTCGATAGAATGCTGATGCTACTGTATCGGCTGAGATGTTTTTGACGGGTACTATTTCTGGCCACCTTGTGAATCTGTCTATCATAGTCAAACAATACTTGTATCCTTCATACTCTGGAACGACGATTAAATCAATATATTTTTTATGAATTTGCTTGAAGGACGCTCGTTTGCCCGGATGCGATAGTGAATGAATTATTGTGAAGATACGTCTACGGAGAGATTTTGCAATGTAAGGACGTAGTACTGTAGTAGATGCATCGCAGTGTACTTCGATGTCAGGTGGTAGTTTAATAAGTTGCAGTTTTAAAGATGTAGTACCAGTGAGGAGTTGTTGAATCTCATCATCTTCTTATTGAGACGCTTGAATGTCTTTTCAGGACACAGTTACAGGCATGTCGATTTGGTTAATCCTAGACAATGCATCTGCCACCACATTGTCATTGCCAGACAAGTACATTATCTTTGTTGTAAACTCTGCAATGTAGTTAAGTAGACGAATTCGCCATGGCGATGCTTTGTCAAGTTTTTGTTGAAAAGCATATATTAAAGGTTTGTGATCGGTTTGAATTACAAATTCACGACCTTCAAGTATATGTTTAAAATGTTTGATGGCTAAATATATCGCCAAAAGCTCCTTGTCATATGTGCTGTAATTCTTTTGAGCTTGTTTGAGTTTTGAGGAAAAAAATGCAATTGGTTTAATTTCATTTCTACTTAGCTGTTGGAGGTGTGCACCCACTGCGATGTCTGAAGCATCAGTTGTCAAAATAAATGGTGTATTTGGTTCCATGAAATGTAAAAGAGTTCCTTGTGCAAGACTTGATTTACACTTTTCGAAAGCTTCCTCCAGCTCCGTAGTCCAAGTACCTGGAGTCTGGTCATTCTTCTTCGACTCTTTGCATGAACTGCTCAGTAATGCTTGTGCGCTGGCTGCATGAGGGATGAATTTACGGAAAAAATTTAATGTGCCCAGGAATCGTCGCAGTTCTACTATATTCTTTGGTCGTGGAAAGCTCCGTATTGCTTCCACTCTGTCTTGAGGAGGTTTGATGCCGTTGGTCGAAATCAAATATCCCAAAAATGTTAGCTCTTTTTGTCCGAATTCACATTTTGAAGCGTTGATCGACAAACTGGCTCCTTATAGTTTTTTCAGAACGTGTTGTAGGTGTTTGTGATGTTCATCTTTATCTTTGGAGTATACCAGGATGTATCAAGATAGCAAAATACAAAATCATCATCCCGAAATATGGAATCCATGTAAAGTTGGAATGTTTGAGTAGCGTTTCTAAGACCGAAGGGCATTACGATAAACTCAAACAGACCAATCGGAGTGTTGACTGCTGTCTTCTGAATGTCTTCAGGATTCATTGGAATATTATAGTAAGCTTTTTGAATATCAATCTTTGAATACACAGATTTTCCGTGAAGTCTCTCACTTATATCGTCAATGTATGGTATCGGATACCTATCAGGTTGTGTGCATGCATTAAGTCTCCTGTAGTCGCCGCAAGCTCTCCAGCCGCCAGTTTTCTTCTTGACCAAGTGAATTGGGTTTGACCAAGGGCTGCTTGACGGACGAACGATGCCACTTTGCAGAAGGTTTTTGAACTCTGTTTTGATAATCTCCAATTTTTCTCCTGTAGATTAGATTCTGCCACAGGTGGGACGGTTGTAATTATTTGATGACAAACGGTAGTGGCTGTTGGTAATTGATAGGAATTGATTTGTGTAAGTTTTGTATACTTATCTAACATGTGACGAAATTCGGAATCTGAGTTGATGGTCTGAATGCTTTGTTGATCATTCTTGAAAATGAGTCCCACTGTATTGAGGTTAGTCACAGAGTCTGAAAGACGTTTTGATTTGAAGTGAATGCACAATCCATAGTGTGTTAAAAAATCAGCACCGATGATCGCTGATATCGCATCTGCAATAAATGTCCAATTAAAAGCTCGACGCAGGCCTATGTTAAGTTCTAATTGCTGAGTACCGTAAGTTTTAATGGGAGTGTTGTTAGCAGCGAACAAATGCAGATCATCTACTTTTGGATTTTTGTTGAATTTCGCAAAATTTTTGGGTAGAACAGAAACGATGGAGCCAGAATCAATTAAAAATGTTATTTGGTTTTTGTAGTCGAAGATATGTAGTCGTTTTTCAATGATAGATGGTTTTGGTTGGCTTCCACCCACCAAACACTGCATATTAAATACTACAGGTTTTTCGGCTTTTGTTGATTTTGAATTGCTACCATCAACCGAACACTGTGATGGCGACACACTTAGTTTTCCGCTTGTGGATTGCACTTCCCGCCGAACTCGCATGCTACTAACCCAAAGCGAACGTGGTAATAGCAAACCTTTTGTTGTCTTGTAGTTGGAGAGCGAGATCGGCTACGATCACCATGTTTCTGGTCACTATTTGCTGACATTTCACTAACTTTTTTGATGAGCTGTTGCATGCTGGTTTCCAGTGCTGTCAGGCGTGCCTTCACTTCATCCTCTGTCTTGTTAATTTCCTCACAGTAGGTTACTTGAGGAGAGCTGTCCAGAATCCGATCAGCTATCTCCGCCAAATTGTCCATGTCCTCAGACTTACAAGCCGACAGAATGCACCATATATTGCTTGGCAAATGTTGCTGCCACAACGTCTTCAATGCCTCTGTCGAAATTGATTTGTCTGCCAACCCCTTCATCTCTTGCAGAAGTTGGCTTGGCTTTTTATTGGCCAGCTCCAATCCGATGAGGAGTTTTAATAATTGTTTCTCCCTCGACTCACCGAACCGAGTGATTAATTCCTTCCTCAATTTGTCGTATTTTCCCGATTCCGGTGGGTTTTTAATAATATCTGATACCTGTTGTAATGTAACTGGATCCAACGCGGTTACAATGGTATAGTACTTTGCTAAGTCTGACTTGATACCATGAACATGCAACAACGCGTCTATTTGAATAAACCACAATTCGGGGTCGGTTTGTATAAATTTTGGAAAATTGACTGCACGGATTGCGCTTACTGAGTCTGTGACACTGTCTGACTTAGATTCAATATCCATTGGTTCTAGAGTAATTTTGCTGGTAGTATCATGTGATGAGTGAATCATTTTTTAAGAATTGGGCGTCGTTTTTTATGAATGTGTATGCTTGTGTGTGTGTGATCTATGAGCGATCTGTTTGTGTGTTAATTGTTTTTTCTTTTTATTATTTTTTCAGTCGGGGTCACCATTTGTGGCTTAATGCCACATCAAATCAAACAATGTATATTTGTTGTGTTTCTTGTTAAATCACTTTATTTCTCTTTTCTGCTAAAAACGTGGTGTCGGTAGTATATTAATCCAAACGAGAGAGCGGTGTTTCTCAACATCACAAATGACTCTCCCCTATCAGTGTTGGTAGACCTGTTGTTGGTGAGCATGTCGAGAAGTACTAACGTCAGAGGGCGCCACCGTAACCGCCACAAGATTGTGGCTTAATGCCACATCAAATCAAACAATGTATATTTGTTGTGTTTCTTGTTAAATCACTTTATTTCTCTTTTCTTCTAAAAACGTGGTGTCGGTAGTATATTAGTGCAAACGAGAGAGCGGTGTTTCTCAACATCACAAATGACTCTCCCGCATCAGTGTTGGTAGACCTGTTGTTGGTGAGCATGTCGAGAAGTACTAACGTCAGAGGGCGCCACCGTAACCGCCACAGCTACTCCCCCCTAGTGTTCGCACGATTATTATTCATAGTCAAATTGCTGATGCTTGATGTGAGGATGGCTATTGCTGATGATGTAACTGAAATTTGACCTTTCGTTCCGTCAGTTGAGGCACTCGTGTATACGTTTGAATTGCTTTTGGCGTCCACTCTGGATCTACAACACCGAACGCTGGTTTTAGTCTTTCTACGGAGATGTTGTGTTGTACCATTGATATCGATGGCGAAAAGACGATCACTGATCCGTTCTTTTACCATGTGTGGACCAGTGTATGGTGCTTCGAGAGGACGTTTGACATGATCGCTGCGGAGATATATATGACTGCATGTGTATAAGTTTTTAAGAATGAATGTTGGTTTGTTTGCATGGTGTGCAGCAGAAACAGATCGAATCTGACATATATGTTCCCTGAACTTGTGTAAGAATTGTGTTGGATCAGGCGGTTCGTCTGTATGTGAAAAAAATTCGCCAGTTAGTCGGATCTCTGTGCCATATAACATTTCTGCCGCCGAAGCATTGATGTGTTCTTTATAACATGTTCGCAAACCCAATAGGACTGACGGCAGAATCTCTAACCATGGTGTTGCACGATTGCACATCAATGCAGCTTTGAGGGACCGATGCCATCGTTCTATCATACCGTTGGAGGCCGGATGATACGGAGAAGTACGTATCCGCTGTGCTCCTACCATATGTATGAGTGCCAGAAATAACGCAGATTCGAACTGTGTGCCTTGATCGGTTGATATTGTTTTTGGGGCACCGAATCTGACGATCCACGCTCGATAGAATGCTGATGCTACTGTATCGGCTGAGATGTTTTTGACGGGTACTATTTCTGGCCACCTTGTGAATCTGTCTATCATAGTCAAACAATACTTGTATCCTTCATACTCTGGAACGACGATTAAATCAATATATTTTTTATGAATTTGCTTGAAGGACGCTCGTTTGCCCGGATGCGATAGTGAATGAATTATTGTGAAGATACGTCTACGGAGAGATTTTGGAATGTAAGGACGTAGTACTGTAGTAGATGCATCGCAGTGTACTTCGATGTCAGGTGGTAGTTTAATAAGTTGCAGTTTTAAAGATGTAGTACCAGTGAGGAGTTGTTGAATCTCATCATCTTCTTATTGAGACGCTTGAATGTCTTTTCAGGACACAGTTACAGGCATGTCGATTTGGTTAATCCTAGACAATGCATCTGCCACCACATTGTCATTGCCAGACAAGTACATTATCTTTGTTGTAAACTCTGCAATGTAGTTAAGTAGACGAATTCGCCATGGCGATGCTTTGTCAAGTTTTTGTTGAAAAGCATATATTAAAGGTTTGTGATCGGTTTGAATTACAAATTCACGACCTTCAAGTATATGTTTAAAATGTTTGATGGCTAAATATATCGCCAAAAGCTCCTTGTCATATGTGCTGTAATTCTTTTGAGCTTGTTTGAGTTTTGAGGAAAAAAAATGCAATTGGTTTAATTTCATTTCTACTTAGCTGTTGGAGGTGTGCACCCACTGCGATGTCTGAAGCATCAGTTGTCAAAATAAATGGTGTATTTGGTTCCATGAAATGTAAAAGAGTTCCTTGTGCAAGACTTGATTTACACTTTTCGAAAGCTTCCTCCAGCTCCGTAGTCCAAGTACCTGGAGTCTGGTCATTCTTCTTCGACTCTTTGCATGAACTGCTCAGTAATGCTTGTGCGCTGGCTGCATGAGGGATGAATTTACGGAAAAAATTTAATGTGCCCAGGAATCGTCGCAGTTCTACTATATTCTTTGGTCGCGGAAAGCTCCGTATTGCTTCCACTCTGTCTTGAGGAGGTTTGATACCGTTGGTCGAAATCAAATATCCCAAAAATGTTAGCTCTTTTCGTCCGAATTCACATTTTGAAGCGTTGATCGACAAACTGGCTCCTTATAGTTTTTTCAGAACGTGTTGTAGGTGTTTGTGATGTTCATCTTTATCTTTGGAGTATACCAGGATGTCATCAAGATAGCAAAATACAAAATCATCATCCCGAAATATGGAATCCATGTAAAGTTGGAATGTTTGAGTAGCGTTTCTAAGACCGAAGGGCATTACGATAAACTCAAACAGACCAATCGGAGTGTTGACTGCTGTCTTCTGAATGTCTTCAGGATTCATTGGAATATTATAGTAAGCTTTTTGAATATCAATCTTTGAATACACAGATTTTCCGTGAAGTCTCTCACTTATATCGTCAATGTATGGTATCGGATACCTATCAGGTTGTGTGCATGCATTAAGTCTCCTGTAGTCGCCGCAAGCTCTCCAGCCGCCAGTTTTCTTCTTGACCAAGTGAATTGGGTTTGACCAAGGGCTGCTTGACGGACGAACGATTCCACTTTGCAGAAGGTTTTTGAATTCTGTTTTGATAATCTCCAATTTTTCTCCTGATGACAAACGGTAGTGGCTGTTGGTAATTGATAGGAATTGATTTGTGTAAGTTTTGTATACTTATCTAACATGTGACGAAATTCGGAATCTGAGTTGATGGTCTGAATGCTTTGTTGATCATTCTTGAAAATGAGTCCCACTGTATTGAGGTTAGTCACAGAGTCTGAAAGACGTTTTGATTTGAAGTGAATGCACAATCCATAGTGTGTTAAAAAATCAGCACCGATGATCGCTGATATCGTATCTGCAATAAATGTCCAATTAAAAGCTCGACGCAGGCCTATGTTAAGTTCTAATTGCTGAGTACCGTAAGTTTTAATGGGAGTGTTGTTAGCAGCGAACAAATGCAGATCATCTACTTTTGGATTTTTGTTGAATTTCGCAAAATTTTTGGGTAGAACAGAAACGATGGAGCCAGAATCAATTAAAAATGTTATTTGGTTTTTGTAGTCGAAGATATGTAGTCGTTTTTCAATGATAGATGGTTTTGGTTGGCTTCCACCCACCAAACACTGCATATTAAATACTACAGGTTTTTCGGCTTTTGTTGATTTTGAATTGCTACCATCAACCGAACACTGTGATGGCGACACACTTAGTTTTCCGCTTGTGGATTGCACTTCCCGCCGAACTCGCATGCTACTAACCCAAAGCGAACGTGGTAATAGCAAACCTTTTGTTGTCTTGTAGTTGGAGAGCGAGATCGGCTACGATCACCATGTTTCTGGTCACTATTTGCTGACATTTCACTAACTTTTTTGATGAGCTGTTGCATGCTGGTTTCCAGTGCTGTCAGTCGTGCCTTCACTTCATCCACTGTCTTGTTAATTTCCTCACAGTAGGTTACTTGAGGAGAGCTGTCCAGAATCCGATCAGCTATCTCCGCCAAATTGTCCATGTCCTCAGACTTACAAGCCGACAGAATGCACCTTATATTGCTTGGCAAATGTTGCTGCCACAACGTCTTCTATGCCTCTGCCGAAATTGATTTGTCTGCCAACCCCTTCATCTCTTGCAGAAGTTGGCTTGGCTTTTTATTGGCCAGCTCCAATCCGGTGAGGAGTTTTAATAATTGTTTCTCCCTCGACTCACCGAACCGAGTGATTAATTCCTTCCTCAATTTGTCGTATTTTCCCGATTCCGGTGGGTTTTTAATAATATCTGATACCTGTTGTAATGTAACTGGATCCAACGCGGTTACAATGGTATAGTACTTTGCTAAGTCTGACTTGATACCATGAACATGCAACAACGCGTCTATTTGAATAAACCACAATTCGGGGTCGGTTTGTATAAATTTTGGAAAATTGACTGCACGGATTGCGCTTACTGAGTCTGTGACACTGTCTGACTTAGATTCAATATCCATTGGTTCTGGAGTAATTTTGCTGGTAGTATCATGTGATGAGTGAATCATTTTTTAAGAATTGGGCGTCGTTTTTTATGAATGTGTATGCTTGTGTGTGTGTGATCTATGAGCGATCTGTTTGTGTGTTAATTGTTTTTTCTTTTTATTATTTTTTCAGTCGGGGTCACCATTTGTGGCTTAATGCCACATCAAATCAAACAATGTATATTTGTTGTGTTTCTTGTTAAATCACTTTATTTCTCTTTTCTGCTAAAAACGTGGTGTCGGTAGTATATTAGTCCAAACGAGAGAGCAGTGTTTCTCAACATCACAAATGACTCTCCCCTATCAGTGTTGGTAGACCTGTTGTTGGTGAGCATGTCGAGAAGTACTAACGTCAGAGGGCGCCACCGTAACCGCCACAAGATTGTGGCTTAATGCCACATCAAATCAAACAATGTATATTTGTTGTGTTTCTTGTTAAATCACTTTATTTCTCTTTTCTTCTAAAAACGTGGTGTCGGTAGTATATTAGTGCAAACGAGAGAGCGGTGTTTCTCAACATCACAAATGACTCTCCCGCATCAGTGTTGGTAGACCTGTTGTTGGTGAGCATGTCGAGAAGTACTAACGTCAGAGGGCGCCACCGTAACCGCCACAGCTACTCCCCCCTAGTGTTCGCACGATTATTATTCATAGTCAAATTGCTGATGCTTGATGTGAGGATGGCTATTGCTGATGATGTAACTGAAATTTGACCTTTCGTTCCGTCAGTTGAGGAACTCGTGTATACGTTTGAATTGCTTTTGGCGTCCACTCTGGATCTACAACACCGAACGCTGGTTTTAGTCTTTCTACGGAGATGTTGTGTGTTGTACCATTGATATCGATGGCGAAAAGACGATCACTGATCCGTTCTTTTACTATGTGTGGACCAGTGTATGGTGCTTCGAGAGGACGTTTGACATGATCTCTGCGGAGATATATATGACTGCATGTGTATAAGTTTTTAAGAATGAATGTTGGTTTGTTTGCATGGTGTGCAGAAGAAACAGGTCGAATCTGACGTATATGTTCCCTGAACTTGTGTAAGAATTGTGTTGGATCAGGCGGTTCGTCTGTATGTGAAAAAAATTCGCCAGTTAGTCGGATCTCTGTGCCATATAACATTTCTGCCGCCGAAGCATTGATGTGTTCTTTATAACATGTTCGCAAACCCAATAGGACTGACGGCAGAATCTCGAACCATGGTGTTGCACGATTGCACATCAATGCAGCTTTGAGGGACCGATGCCATCGTTTTATCATACCGTTGGAGGCCGGATGATACGGAGAAGTACGTATCCGTTGTGCTCCTCCTTTGTGTGAGTGCCAGAAATAACGCAGATTCGAATTGTGTGCCTTGATCGGTTGATATTGTTTTTGGGGCACCGAATCTGACGATCCACGCTCGATAGAATGCTGATGCTACTGTATCGGCTGAGATGTTTTTGACGGGTACTATTTCTGGCCACCTTGTGAATCTGTCTATCATAGTCAAACAATACTTGTATCCTTCATACTCTGGAACGACGATTAAATCAATATATTTTTTATGAATTTGCTTGAAGGACGCTCGTTTGCCCGGATGCGATAGTGAATGAATTATTGTGAAGATACGTCTACGGAGAGATTTTGGAATGTAAGGACGTAGTACTGTAGTAGATGCATCGCAGTGTACTTCGATGTCAGGTGGTAGTTTAATAAGTTGCAGTTTTAAAGATGTAGTACCAGTGAGGAGTTGTTGAATCTCATCATCTTCTTATTGAGACGCTTGAATGTCTTTTCAGGACACAGTTACAGGCATGTCGATTTGGTTAATCCTAGACAATGCATCTGCCACCACATTGTCATTGCCAGACACGTACATTATCTTTGTTGTAAACTCTGCAATGTAGTTAAGTAGACGAATTCGCCATGGCGATGCTTTGTCAAGTTTTTGTTGAAAAGCATATATTAAAGGTTTGTGATCGGTTTGAATTACAAATTCACGACCTTCAAGTATATGTTTAAAATGTTTGATGGCTAAATATATCGCCAAAAGCTCCTTGTCATATGTGCTGTAATTCTTTTGAGCTTGTTTGAGTTTTGAGGAAAAAAATGCAATTGGTTTAATTTCATTTCTACTTAGCTGTTGGAGGTGTGCACCCACTGCGATGTCTGAAGCATCAGTTGTCAAAATAAATGGTGTATTTGGTTCCATGAAATGTAAAAGAGTTCCTTGTGCAAGACTTGATTTACACTTTTCGAAAGCTTCCTCCAGCTCCGTAGTCCAAGTACCTGGAGTCTGGTCATTCTTCTTCGACTCTTTGCATGAACTGCTCAGTAATGCTTGTGCGCTGGCTGCATGAGGGATGAATTTACGGAAAAAATTTAATGTGCCCAGGAATCGTCGCAGTTCTACTATATTCTTTGGTCGCGGAAAGCTCCGTATTGCTTCCACTCTGTCTTGAGGAGGTTTGATGCCGTTGGTCGAAATCAAATATCCCAAAAATGTTAGCTCTTTTTGTCCGAATTCACATTTTGAAGCGTTGATCGACAAACTGGCTCCTTATAGTTTTTTCAGAACGTGTTGTAGGTGTTTGTGATGTTCATCTTTATCTTTGGAGTATACCAGGATGTCATCAAGATAGCAAAATACAAAATCATCATCCCGAAATATGGAATCCATGTAAAGTTGGAATGTTTGAGTAGCGTTTCTAAGACCGAAGGGCATTACGATAAACTCAAACAGACCAATCGGAGTGTTGACTGCTGTCTTCTGAATGTCTTCAGGATTCATTGGAATATTATAGTAAGCTTTTTGAATATCAATCTTTGAATACACAGATTTTCCGTGAAGTCTCTCACTTATATCGTCAATGTATGGTATCGGATACCTATCAGGTTGTGTGCATGCATTAAGTCTCCTGTAGTCGCCGCAAGCTCTCCAGCCGCCAGTTTTCTTCTTGACCAAGTGAATTGGGTTTGACCAAGGGCTGCTTGACGGACGAACGATGCCACTTTGCAGAAGGTTTTTGAACTCTGTTTTGATAATCTCCAATTTTTCTCCTGTAGATTAGATTCTGCCACAGGTGGGACGGTTGTAATTATTTGATGACAAACGGTAGTGGCTGTTGGTAATTGATAGGAATTGATTTGTGTAAGTTTTGTATACTTATCTAACATGTGACGAAATTCGGAATCTGAGTTGATGGTCTGAATGCTTTGTTGATCATTCTTGAAAATGAGTCCCACTGTATTGAGGTTAGTCACAGAGTCTGAAAGACGTTTTGATTTGAAGTGAATGCACAATCCATAGTGTGTTAAAAAATCAGCACCGATGATCGCTGATTTAACATCTGCCACAATAAATGTCCAATTAAAAGCTCGACGCAGGCCTATGTTAAGTTCTAATTGCTGAGTACCGTAAGTTTTAATGGGAGTGTTGTTAGCAGCGAACAAATGCAGATCATCTACTTTTGGATTTTTGTTGAATTTCGCAAAATTTTTGGGTAGAACAGAAACGATGGAGCCAGAATCAATTAAAAATGTTATTTGGTTTTTGTAGTCGAAGATATGTAGTCGTTTTTCAATGATAGATGGTTTTGGTTGGCTTCCACCCACCAAACACTGCATATTAAATACTACAGGTTTTTCGGCTTTTGTTGATTTTGAATTGCTACCATCAACCGAACACTGTGATGGCGGCACACTTAGTTTTCCGCTTGTGGATTGCCCTTCCCACCGAACTCGCATGCTACTAACCCAAAGCGAACGTGGTAATAGCAAACCTTTTGTTGTCTTGTAGTTGGAGAGCGAGATCGGCTACGATCACCATGTTTCTGGTCACTATTTGCTGACATTTCACTAACTTTTTTGATGAGCTGTTGCATGCTGGTTTCCAGTGCTGTCAGGCGTGCCTTCACTTCATCCTCTGTCTTGTTAATTTCTTCACAGTAGGTTACTTGAGGAGAGCTCTCCAGAATCCGATCAGCTATCTCCGCCAAATTGTCCATGTCCTCAGACTTACAAGCCGACAGAATGCACCTTATATTGCTTGGCAAATGTTGCTGCCACAACGTCTTCAATGCCTCTGTCGAAATTGATTTGTCTGCCAACCCCTTCATCTCTTGCAGAAGTTGGCTTGGCTTTTTATTGGCCAGCTCCAATCCGGTGAGGAGTTTTAATAATTGTTTCTCCCTCGACTCACCGAACCGAGTGATTAATTCCTTCCTCAATTTGTCGTATTTTCCCGATTCCGGTGGGTTTTTATTAATATCTGATACCTGTTGTAATGTAACTGGATCCAACGCGGTTACAATGGTATAGTACTTTGCTAAGTCTGACTTGATGCCATGAACATGCAACAACGCGTCTATTTGAATAAACCACAATTCGGGGTCGGTTTGTATAAATTTTGGAAAATTGACTGCACGGATTGCGCTTACTGAGTCTGTGACACTGTCTGACTTAGATTCAACATCCATTGGTTCTGGAGTAATTTTGCTGGTAGTATCATGTGATGAGTGAATCATTTTTTAAGAATTGGGCGTCGTTTTTTATGAATGTGTATGCTTGTGTGTGTGTGATCTATGAGCGATCTGTTTGTGTGTTAATTGTTTTTTCTTTTTATTATTTTTTCAGTCGGGGTCACCATTTGTGGCTTAATGCCACATCAAATCAAACAATGTTTATTTGTTGTGTTTCTTGTTAAATCACTTTATTTCTCTTTTCTGCTAAAAACGTGGTGTCGTAGTATATTAGTCCTAACGAGAGAGCAGTGTTTCTTAACATCACAAATGACTCTCCCCTATCAGTGTTGGTAGACCTGTTGTTGGTGAGCATGTCGAGAAGTACTAACGTCAGAGGGTGCCACGTAACCGCCACAAGATATATAGATTCCCGCCATCTATTGTTAAAACATAAATTCTATAGCAGTGAGCTTTTTGTATTGTAGCATAATGAACTTACAGTAGAGTCAAAAGAAATGTATTTCTTATTAAAAAAAATATGAAAAAATATAAAAACTTGCGAGTTGCAACAAAGTGGATAAACGTATAAACATTCTTCATGAAAAAATACATAGACATGCCAACTTTCGTGCTGATTGGTCAAACGTTGTTGGAGTAAAAAGACGTTAAACATTTTTTCCTCCTATTTTATACATATAGATAAATTAAATAATACTTTGTGGGCCAATTTTGATGAAATAAAGCCTATGTTGTGCACCAAATAAAGCTTCTTGTGTTTCAGTAATTTGATTTTGAATAGAATGAGTGGCTTTTAATTGATGCTTGCACAAATCAACAACAAACAGACAAAGTCTACGATTTAATTATATATACATATATAGATTATTATATATAGACAATTTGTTGACCCACGCCTGATGAGTAAGTAAGTTTTTTTTTATATTTACGACATGGATCCCCAAGAATATCTAAATATCATAGTACATTATTTGAAATTTTTGATATTTTATTTACGTAAAAATAAAATATATGGACATCTGATTGAGTTTAACAAAATTTTAATAGCATTTAAAAATTTGATTGATTCTTATAGTTGTCTGGTGTTGTCAAACTCTTACAAAAATTGAGCTATCATTTTGCTCTTAAGAGTAAATTGTAATGACTTCTCGTCCGCCTCCCCGGACCATTAATACTTTTTCAAGTCCCTCAGTTAAAACTTCTAAAAATTCCATATCTGTAATAAATATAGTATTAGAACTTTTTTGTTGATTAAATATAATTCAATATTTCTTACAGTTACTTTCGCGCTCCACTTTTACATCTCTTGGTGGTCCTGGTAAATTCATTATAACCAGTTGGGCATCTTGTGATTTATTTACAATTACTTCATTAAGTTTTATTGCTGTGTGCATACGTCTTACGTTGAATTCATCACTATTTTTTTTTTTTTTAGAAAATGTGTAAGGAAAACATTATACTCGTATTATTAAAATGTCTTATCTTACGGTTTTAAATTAGATTTTTGGTTGTCCTCAGCATTTTCCATTACATCATGTTTTAGATAAACTTTATCATTGTGTTCTTTGGTTTCACTTAAATCATCTTCGTTTGTGTTCGAATGCTCATACTTTTCGGTTTCCTTCAAAGTTTTAATTGTTAAAATTAGTTCTTATAAGGTTATTGATAAATTCTTACATAAGATTGTGTATCTTCTATGCAAATTGTTGGATCTGCAAAACGCACCTTGGATGCTGTTTTAGTGGCATCGTAGTGATGATCAACAATAGTTTGTACCTACAAATATTCATCGTTTAAATTAACTATAAAAAATATATGATAAAGGCAAGAAAGTATTTGTTATTTGTGTGACAACATATCGAGCCCTATGCGTGAAAATAAGGTAAGCGACATTTGAAAGTGACTTTTTGATCTGTCAAAATATTTTATGGACAATCATCATAGTTACAGAGACATCGTAAGCTTCACCCAACTTTTTGCATTAATATAAAAATAACCACTGTTTAAATTACTTCAGTCGAAGTAGCAAAAATTGTAAAATTTTTACTTTTCACACCTTCGACTGTTTTCAACTTTTCAATATGAGCTGTTACTTCTGCTTCTGAAAAAAACGTAAGTCGGATGCGAAGCAAAATGAAAAAATCAGCCAAGTGTGAGTCGGACTCGCACACGGAGGGTTCCGTACCATCGTACAAGATTTTTTGCTTAAAATATAAAATTATGTTTATATTTAATAGCCTAAAAGTATACTACAATTAACAGCCCAAAGTATACAACAAAAAACAAAAAATTGTTAAACAAAAGGTTAAATAAAAAAACAAAGCTTCTAAAAATGTATATTTTTAGTATTTGTCGTTCTACACACAAGTGAATTATACACTTTGTGAAAATTTCAACTCTCTATCTATTACGGTTCATGAGATAGAGCAGGAGACGGACGGACAGCGTAAGCTTAGTAATAGGGTCCCGTTAGTTCCCTATGTGTACGGAACCCTACAAATGAGCACTGACAAAAATCAAAGCAGCAGCTGCAGTCGATTTTTGATTTTTCTGCTGCTTCGATCACTAGCACAAGTCGAAGCAGCAGCAGGCGTTTAACTGTTGCAAGTCGACGTCAGTTGCAGTCGCGGAATTCGTCATAGGCGACTGTTGTCTGATTTTGATTTTTGCAATCTACCGCAGTTTCAATTATTATTTTTTTGTTTGTGTATGCAATGCATACATACATTGCATACGTAAAGGTAGAGCGAGACCTTCAAATTCTCAATGTGCATTTTTTAAGTTTTTGGGCCACTTTAATGTAAAGTGTGCGCCTGTTTTGCATAGACTTTTTTTTTTCTTTTAGGATGGTTGCCAAATTTGCCTCATCTAAAGCTGCATTTAAAAACGGATTTATTTTCTACCTTTCCCCAGTGTTCTTTAATATTTATTGCACCCGGAAATACTGACATAATTCTACACTTTGGTCTTAGCCATAAGGCCGAGAAGCGATATGTTTTAAATGGAAACTTTTTAAGGCAGTAATAAGGGAATTCAATCATTTGGTGCTCAAGTATAGAGTTATACTTTACTTTTTTTATCAGGTGAATAAAATGCAGCTAAATTTGAAATTGCCGAGTTTAACAACAACGGTATATATTGAAGACATTATTCAGTTCCTGTAACCAAAGATGACCACATATGTATATTATCAAAAGAAAAAAAACTACTAGAAAAGAATATTGAGTGGATAAAATAAGTAAACTTAATATGTTCACGTTATGAAATTAGTTTTAGAGAGGATGATGATTGGGAACTTTGGAAGAATAAAATAATGCTAATTTTGGAAAATCTAAATTATGAAAAACGTATAGCGTATTTAGATCAAGCTGTACAATCAAGTAGATTCTATAAGAATCTTAGCTTCAATTTTAATTGTGAACAAACATATTTTGCAGATGATTTTACTTTAAATGAGATGACATGGATATTTAAAACTAGATGCGGCTTAATCAAATTTAATGCCAATTTTTTTGGAAACCATATAGGAGCTGAAAAATTATGCTCACTTTGTAACTTAAAAGAGAAAGAAAACTTATACCATTTTATAGGGAAATGTCCGACCTTAAAAGAGTTCAGATATGTATATTTTAGGAAACAATTTTGAGAAGAAAATGAATTTATACACATTTTAAATGGCAACGATTCTACTAGATTAAAAAATGTTTCTTACTATGTAATTAATGCGTTAAAATGCCGGGAAGAGTTAATCACTGAATTTAATTATTGAAGTTTTTTTTTATGTTTTTAATTAATTTTAATTTGTATTGTACGTGTATCTTATATATATCTGTGGCAATAAGTCATAGTAGCTTATGTCGAAAATTGGGTGAATTGAGTTTAAATGCTATTATTATTAATCGCTTCAATACACGTATTTTGGCTAACAAAATTTCTAAAAATATGGTGCAGAATCATAGCTATATATAATTTATCCTGACCACTATGAATTCGTAAACATATGATTTTTTCACAAATCCAATTTTCAACCTCTTTTAAACAATTATTGGAATAAATAAACTAAATTAAATTACTTTTATAAAAATATTTTACAAAATTTATTTAGCATTTATTTTATTTTTTATAATTTTTTTTTGTGTAGGAACTTTTAAATATGAAATGAAACCAAACAGAAATTACTTTACACAAAATGAGCAATATCTCAAAACCTAGATTTTCGACATAAGCTATTATACTATGACTTATTGCCACAGATATGTATGTTATTAGTTCTAGTATATACTACTTAAATTAAAGAAGTTATTTCCGACAGACGACTATTATAGTTATTTTTGTATGTTCTGATTTAAAGAACAATAAATAATGATAAATACTGACATAATTCTTCTTTCAAATTCTGCAAGACCATTCCCATAACAGGTATATATGATTTACCGATCTATTCTCAAAATGATCACATAATTGGACAAAAAAGCTCGTTGAAAGCTTCGCTGTTAAAAAAAGCTGCTTTTGTAATACAAATATTTAAAAAAAAAATCCTTATACAAAAATTTAAATTTTTTTTTCTGAATTTGATTTTTTCCCCCAAGTTGACAAGCCTGATTTTATCTTATATGTATTTGCGAATGTATGCAACTGATGGCACAATATTTTTGAAAATCGATAATTTTTTACAAAACTATTGTCCTGCATTGAAAATGGATCATTATGATCACACAATGATATACATGCTTTATTTTATATTAAATGTTATTTTAAGTCCTTCAAAGAATAGCGGAAGAGGTGAACAAAATTTCGTTTTCGTTATGAATTTTGTTTGTTCAACAATGTGGCATCGTAAAATGTTTTCCATTTCGTCTATTATGTTATGTTTTTTTTTTTAGTTTATATACTTTTCGCGTTTGTATGAAGTTTGTGACACATAGAAGGAGACATTGGAGACCCCATATATCGATCGAAATTATCGTAAGTTCAATTTTTTCGAAATTGACTTTTTGATATAAATTTGATCTACACCCCACAACTCATCACATGATAAAATATTGTAGCTAAAATATAGTTACAACAAACATTGACTATATATCTTATCGTTTTACAATTTGATATTGCAAGCTAAAGCACAGAAAAGTAAAAAAATTCTCTCCTGTAAAACTTGGTTTTTGGCACATACGATAATTTCGCGCAAAGGGAGTTGATATGTCCGACTGTGCGTCTGTCCGTCTGTATGTATGCAAACTAGTCCCTCAGTTTTTGAGTTAAGGTGCTGAAATTTTGCACGGACCTTACTTTTCACTATAAGCAATACATTTGTTGGAATCAGCCGAATCGAACCTGTAGGGGGTATCCCCCGTACAAAGCCAGATCCAAAAGGAAGTTCTTATTAGAAAAACTTTTTTTTTTTCATACTATCGACTGGAAATATGAACACTATAAGTTTCTGACCGATATCCACCAACCTTAAAAATTTCAAAACCCTCGCACCGCTAGGGGGTACCCCTACACAAGCCAGGATCCAAAGTTAGGTTTTTATTAGAAAAACTTTTTTGTTTTCTGTACTATGGAACTATTGGGACACTTTAAGTGTCTGACCCATAGCCACAAACCTTATAAATTTCAAAACCCTTGGAAAAATAGCTGGGGCGTGAAGAATATTAAAACTTCGGCATAGCCAAAGTTACTAATTTTTTATATTTTTCTTATAAATTCTTAGCAAGACTTATGGGAAAGCAGTTTGGTAACACTACCTCTGCCATCTCTTCTTCACTTTTACCATATGATCGGGCCAACTTATAACAATAACAATGTTGACAGTCCTGATAAAGAACGACAAAACGAAAATTTTCTTTTAAAGTGTTGCGCAATATACTACTAAGTTTGTTTTGCATAAATGAAAGTAAAGATGTTAAAATCAATTATACGAAGAATAAGAAACTCAAACCGACATCGGTTGCTTCAGAATGTTGAAACCGATTAAGAAAAGAAAATGTTAATTGGCTGTCAGGTGTAATTTAAATATTTAAATTTATTACATTTAACACAGGGGATGATGGGAGAAATATGATCTGTAAGGTTTGCATGTCAATGGCATGTGGCGCGCGTAGGTTAGATCTAGGCAGATCCCGGCGAGTGAAGTCTGTTCACCGTGGTCATTCTGAAGCTGAAATATTTTGTCATCGAACATGTCAAAGATAGCAAAAGCAACAGCAACAATATTGAAACGAATAGAGAAAATAGAGAAGAATAAAAAAGTGATCTGTCTCACCTATATAAGCACACTATTGAAGTGAAACTGCTGCACAATATGTTAGAGATCAAATTTTAAAATAATTATTAGAGTTGTGTTGTATAATACAATATTATTCATGTATTTAATTTTAAAGAAGCAATTTTATTTTTGAAAGCATATTATAATTAATAATTTAAATAATTGGGTTAAATACAGTATTGATTTATATGACATAGACCAGCAAAGTCTCAACGACATGCACACAAATTAATATGCGAGATCGGCATCATGTGGGGCCCACACAAATAAAAAGCAAACTTGAAATTCGCTCACTCCAAGAGCACATATGATTGAAGAGCACAAATTTTTTAAGAGAGAATGCAGTAGCAGAATTGTGTTGTGCTGTGCTGTGTAAAACACGTCTTTGCGACCGAAGTAGACAAATTCACAAAGAAATATGAGTAGAGAGGAATGAACAAAAATTTTGGTGTACGACACGATGTTCTGTCTACATTGAAGCCAAAAAAAAATATAAAAAAAGACTAATTTTGGCTATGTCGAAGTTGTAATACTCTTCACGCCCCTTTTAGTAGTCCGACAGTCTTGAAATTTAGAAGGTTGGTGGATACGGGTCAGACATAGTGTCCCAATTTCAGTTCCATAGTACAAAAAACAAAAAAGGTTTTTTTAATAAGAACTTTCGTTTGGATCTCGGTTTGTATGAGGGATACCCCCTAGTAGTCCGAGGGTCTTGAAATATATATGGTTGGTGGATATCGGTCAGAAACTTATAGTGTTCATATTTCGATAGTATGAAAACCAAAAAAGCTTTTCAAATAAGAACTTTCATTTGGATCCCGATGTGTATGGGACTTACCCCCCTAGTGGACCGATTCGTCTGATTCCGACAAATGTACTGCGTATGGTAAAAAGAAAGCTCCGTGCAATTCAGTTTTAATTTCAGCTCTCTAACTGAGGACATGGCTAGATCAACTCTTCTCGTCGCGCTGATCAGGAATATATATACTTTATGGGGTCTCCGATGTCTCCTTTTGTGTGTTACAAACTTCATGACAAACTTATAATACTATTCACTGCGTGAAGAGTGTAAACAACAAAGAGGAATCAGTGATAGCTGATGTGCTGTGTAAGTCCCGTCAAAGCAAATGGTTTGTCCTTATGACTGACAGAATCTCAATACAAAGTCAGTGCATGCACCCAATTCTTAAAGCAAGACTTAACTTTTTAAATCGTTTTGGAAAATTATAAAAACTATTAAAAATAAAAAACTGTTTGTTCTAAGTTTCCGCTCTAATGACCACTAAGGATGAACAACCCAATCTTCTTGCTGGAATTTTTAAGCAAAAACGCCATCCCACGAAATTGGAAAGTTGCTAATGTAGCAATGGCTACTCAAGTCAGGAATGCTTCAGAATCTCCCGAGAGCTACCGCCCAATAAGCTTGCTATGCGAGTTTTCTAAAATCTGAATGAAAATGACTTTCTACCTCCAATTCAGTATGGTCTCAACTTAGTTGCATCTACCCTTTGTACAGTCTTAAAATGTTTATTGAAGAGGAGTTAAGTTCTAAAAAATCTGTAGGTATGGTTGCTTTGGATGTGCAAGAAACATTTGATTCAGTGTGGCATAGGGGCTTAATATACAAATTGTGTTACTCTAATTTTCCTTTATACCTAATTAAAATCATTGAAAGTTTCCTGAGTGAAAGACAATTTTCAGTATTTATAGATTAAAGTCATTCCAACTGCAAGCCTATAAATGCTGGAGTAATACAGGGTTCTCTGCTTCGTCCCATTTTGTATAATATCTAGATACATGATACACGGATTTCTGAAAATTGCAAAACAACTATCTTTTTGATGATACAGCAATCCACTGCTCCGGTGATAATTTTAAATTAGTAAAAAAATATAAAAAAGACTAACTTTGGCTATGCCGGGTTGGCAAAAATCGTCCAGCTATACCCTCCCCGCGGGTGCCAACTGGGTAATGGGACCACTGTTTGCAGTGCTGCTAGGTCTGCCTGATTTGCAGCAATGCAAGCACGCGGTGCCTAGCCAAGACCGATGTATGAACTCCTCTCTATCTTCTCGGAGGATAACTTTGCATGTTAACCCAAGGAGGGATGGAGGAGCTAGTACAAAGGTCATTGCTAAGAGGTTCCTGGCAATAGGATTAAAATGCTAGGGGTAGGGACCCCCGATTAAAAAACTCACATGGAGTTCAATAAAAAAGAAGAGCGGGCTGGGATATTAACCCAAAAGTCGTTGGGAGGATTGGCTGCTATCACCGGCAGGCACGGGGAGAATACAAACCGTGTCGCCAGTGGCCAAACCTCTACTTTAAGTTACAGTGGTTGTAATGCTACTGCCAAAACAAAAACAAAAACAGAAAGAGGGTTAGCCATCAGGGGTACTGCTGTCGATATAGACTCGGACCTCGAAAGCGTGAGTAGCGTGGCGACCGTCAACACAGCTGCTGAGGAAGAGCTTCTAAATTCCCCAAAGGCCTCGACGTCAGGTACTACATCCGTTAGCAGTAGTGGGCGAGGAAGAGGCTCAGTAAGGAAAACCTGAAGGCGCTTGCTCAATACAAGGCAGCGGTCAAAATAAAAGTACGCCTAGAAACCCAGGTTACTCTTTCGCCTAAGTAGCGGGAGGTCCTTAAATGGGCTACTGAAACGGTCACGAAAGGAAGAGAGCACTTCGCGTAGAGTGAGAAACATGCCTTCGTGAATAGAATTGAAGAGAATGTCGCAAAGAACACTAAGGAACCGAAAAGACAGCGGTCTAAGGACGAAGAAAGACCTGCAGCCAAACGTCTTCGCACCTAGAAACCTGTCACACCAAGGAGCAGGGTGGTACACAGGAGTCAAGATAATTAAATGCAACGATGAACAAACGCTGAAATGGATCACGGAGGTAGCTCCTAAGATAGAAGGACTATGGGAGGGCGCGAAGTTGGAAATAGTGGATAGAAATGATATTCCGTGTGTTCCGAGTGTTAAGGTACGAGTGCCTAAAACGGTAAAACCGAAAGTCGCTCTACTGCTATTCCGGCAGCAGAATCTCGATGTTCCGATTGCGGACTGGAAACTTCTTCACGCCGGCAAACCAGACACGAAGGGCTCCGAGGATCTGATCCTCCAAATAAATAAGGAGGTGGAGGACATGCTATACCAGCGTTTCGGGAAGATGTCGTGGTGAACGGGTAGTGTATACCTGCTCCTCAAAAAAACGTCACCCAAAGGATGGTAACGGCAACACTCTGGAGGCGGGAGAGGTAGAGAGGGATCTCGGACTTGATTCGGTGACCAACGCTACCGAAACCCCCCAGCTACACAGGGACGGGCGGAGTGCCAGCGACTACAGCTGCTCCCGTACAAAGCAATACTGAACCTGATGGGGAAAGTGCTGCAAATCAACCTCCACCACAGTAAGGTGGCTTCGTCCGAGATGCTCCTCACGTTAGAGGAAGGCAGCTATGACGTGGCCCTGGTCCAAGAGCCCTGGCTATCCTCCGGAAACAAAGTCTCTAGATTAGGGTGGAAAAATTATAAACTTTTACAGGTTGCAATAGTAAGGAAAATTAGATCTGCTATCCTTGTAAATAATAATATTAACGCATATTTATTGTCTCATGTTAGCACTGATGACCTGACAGTGATTGTCATAGAGGGGGACGACGGATGTATTGGACATCACTTTCTTTTAAGGTGACAATATAAAGATCTTAGACTGGAAGGTTCTTGACCAACCCTTCTTCTCTGATCATAGTTATATAAGATTCACTGTAGATATAAAGATCCCACAAAGAACAAAAGAAATATTTAGGAACCTAGAAATACGAACTGGGGCCTTTACGAGAACTTGTTAATGGGTTACTTAAGAAATATTAATCAGATCATTTCTAGTAGTGACGTTGAGGCATCGACAGAGCTCCTAACATTTAAAATCCTTATGGCGTACCATAAATCCTGCCTGCCTACGAGACTTGGACGCAAATCTAAGCCCCCATGGTGGAGTAAGGACATTGGTAAGCAAAGAAAGGAAGTTCGAGAGTTCTTTAAGCTAGCCAAACTCGCTGATGCCGAAGAATGCTGGAGAGAATATAAAACACTACTATCGCTATACAAAAAAGAGAGGCGTCGAGACTTCGGAAAACACTTGCCAAGTCTTCTATAATCCATTCACTAATCCGCAAAGACACAGGCGAATGGACCAAAGACGGAAAGGAAACGCTGTAGACACTTTCCTGGCTGTACCGAGGTTTTAGACGTAATTGTAACAACACGGGATGCATTAAATGAGGTATGTGAGGGCCTGATTACATCGGTTAGACTAGAATGGGTCTTAAAATTGTTTGACCCCTTTAAATCCCCGGGACCGGACGGCATTTTTCCCGCTCTTCTGCAAAAGGGTAGTGCTGTACTCACACCATGGCTTAAAGATATTTTCAGGAATATATTAGGAAACATTGTACTCGCACCAAAGACGTTTACAAAATATCTTGGAGTTATATTGGATAACAAACTGACGTGGAAGTTAAACGTGGAAGAAAGAGTGAAGAAATCTCTCAATGCCTTTTACGTTTGCAGGAAAATGCATGGGTTTATCTTCCCGTCTAACACATTGGATATACATGGCGGTAGTTAGGCCTATATTACTATATGGTATCTTGGTATGGTGGACCAGTGTTAACAAAAAGACTTACGTCAAAAGGTTAGAGAAGGTACAGAGAATCGCAGGGGTGTGTATAACTGGTGCAATGCGCACCACCCCTACAGCAGCACTTGACAGAATACTCGACTTTCAACCCATAGGCTTGGTAGCGAAGAACACTGCAAAGAAGTCCGCACTAAGACTAAAGGTAACGGGACAGTTTGTGCAGCGGTCTTATGGCCACAGTAAGATACACGAAGGTTTAAACACTAGCTTGGACTATGTTATTCCCCAGGCCAACTTTAATGGAAGGCTAAGTGTAGTAATAAAACATAATGGGTGGCAGAGGGGACTCCAGTTTGGTTGTCATTCCTACAACCTGTTTATAGACGGTTCTAAAATGGCAGAGGGAGTGGGAGCTGTACTATTCTGTTCAGAGCTTGACCAGACTACTTCCAGACTACTGTATCGTGTTTCAGACCCAGACTTATGCGGCTACAATAGCAGCAGAATTAGCAGCCGAGCGAACTCCTCTTTTAATTGCAAGATTACCAACTACATCTTAGTTCTCTCAAGAAAGAATTGCAAGTTGTTAGTCGGAATACTTACGGGACATTGTTTAACGCCTTCATACGCAGCCAAATTGGGCTTGGTACAGAGTGATGCATGTAACATGCATGCAATGAGGTAAATGCTAGGGCACTTTAGAATACCTAATTTGCTAATGTCCAGCTCTCTATAAATCACGCTTTAGCTATCTTGGATCTGCGTCTTTCCTCTCCTTGGAAAGCGTCGCGGATCAAAAGAGCAGCAACCTATTGAAACTCACAAAAATGTGTATTAAGAACAAAATCTGAAGTTCTCCATGCTTCTTCTTGGCAAAATTAAGGACCGCTATTGGTCTATGTGGAATCTTTTGATTGGCTATGCCGAAGTTGTAAAACTCTTCACGCCTCTTCTAGTAGTCTGAGAGTTTTGAAATTTAGAAGGTTGGTGGATACGGGTGAGACACTTATAGTGTCCCAATCAGTTCCATAGTATAAAAAACAAAAAAGTTATTCTAATAAGATCTTTCATTTGGATCCCGGTTTGTATGGGAGTACGCTCTCTAATGGTCCGAGGGTCTTGAAATTTATATGGTTGATGGATATAGATTAGGCACTCATATTGTCAGTTCCATAGTACAAAAAACAAAAAAGTTTTTCTAATAAAAACCTAACTTTGGATTCCGATTTATATTAAGGGTACCGCCTAGTGGTCCGAGGGTCTTGAAAATTATATGGTTGGTGGATATCGGTCAGAAACTTATAGTGTTCATATTTCAAGTCGATAGTATGAAAACCAAAAAGTTTTTCAAATAGGAACTTTCATCTGGATCCCGGTTTGTATAGGGGATAGCCCCTAGTGTTCCGATTCGGCTGATTCCGACAAATTTTTGCGTATGGTAAAAAGAAATTTCAGCTCTCTAGTTCAAAAGCTGAGGGACTAGTTTGCACACAAACAGACAGACAGACGGACATGGCTAGATCAACTTGTCTTGTCGCGCTGATCAAGAATATATAATACTATTAACTGGGTGAAGAGTACAATCACTTACAAGTAGATTCCACTATATATTTATTTATACGGATCACTGACAGCTAGTTAAATATTGGTAATAATACCATCGAAAAAGAAAATTGTTTTGAAAAACGGGGCTATAAAAAACCTGTGCTCGAAAATTTCTTGAACCAATTCATTGTTTAAACAAAAAAGTGAGGAAATGATTGCGCAGCCAAAATTTCTGAAGACGATCGCCAGGATTTTAACAAACATTTTTTGGGACAAACGTAGATCAAAAAAGAGATTTGGTTGACTTCATGCATTAGGCAAAAAGAAATCAAAAGATGGAGAAAAGAATAGTTAAGTTATGAGTCTGTCATACGTTATCATGAAAAGAAATTTAAATTTTGTTAGCGATTGGATGTATCACAACAAACATTTAGTAGTGTTGTGGCTAAAGGTAGGCAACCACAACAAATTTGTTTGCGTAACCTCGTCTTCAAACAAAAATACGTTTAGACACTAGAGGTGAAGATACACAAACGACTTCAACGATAAGTTGGGTTGTCGACAAACGCAGCATGCAGCGTCAAACTACACAAACGACGTCGAGGTACACAAATGACTTCAACCATATTGACTTCAGTAAACAAAAAACAGCTGTGAATTTGAAAATTTAAGAAAGTAATTATTGAAGAAAACTGTATTAAAAGTTGAATTATTAAAAAAAGGAAGTATGTATTTTTATTATCATGTAATAAATTGAATTGGAATAACTTTTTAAACAGATTGGGAAGTCTGCCATCAAATTTAATATAAATACTGCAAAGAAATTGCCATTTACCAAAAAAATTTTTTGTCATTCACCACACGATCAAGCAGTTCTTTTGGTTCACAAGCAGCTGTTTTCTGGTTCACAAACCAGTTCTTTTTCCATACACCAATACTGTTTTTTGTAGAAGTTGAAGTTGTTCGACTTTTTGAGTTGCTGCGTTCGCGAGCAAGCTATGTAACTCGGTCCATACGATTTCATACATTTCAACTTTTTTTGACGCACGAACGGACCAAAAGCTGGTTTGCAAGAAAACGTCGTTTGTGTATCTCCACCTTAACGTAGAGAATGTTCCACGCGAACAACATTTGCTTGAAAATTTTAAACAGTGAACATCGTAGAAATGTTATAGGAAAGTGATACGGTCGTGGCGTTGATGGTGTACATATTTGTTTAGAGCACGATGATAAGGCTTTCAGCTACTTCGTGCTTTTTGGCTACTGAAAAAAGTTTTGGTGGTCTAAAATAATATTTAATATTAATTTAATTCAAATGAATAATAAATATTGTAGCATTTGGTTAAGAAAATATTGAAAATAAACTATTACTTTAAAAAAGTAATAATGGTTTTATTGTAGTATTTATTAATTATTTTAAAATATAATTTTTTTTTTTAAATTGTTTATTAAAAATAATATTATTTTTGTTAAGTGAATTTTTTATATAAAACGAGCATGATGCTGCACCCCGGTAAAATCAGTTTTGTACAGGAATGATAGAAAAAATATTTATTTTGTTGTGGCTCTAATTCAAAAAGAGTTTTTTCAATAATATTATCATATGTTAGTATCTGAGATGTTTGATAAAGACTAATTGATTGAATTGAAATATGTCTCCAAGCTTTATATGCAAAATTTAATCCATTAATTTCTTCCTTTTCCGAGAATTTTTCTGGTGTTTTAATAGATATTCTGCTATCGGGGGAAGAGACAAATCCAACAAATAAAAGATAATAAAAATCGATTTGATAAAATATATGTTACAGGAAGCTTGCTACAATACACCAGTGGAAACCGCTTTCAAATCGGTTGAAAATTACGGGCGCTAGAGGGAAACAAACAATTTTTCCAACAACAAGATAATATATAATACATAGATTAATTGGTTGTTTTTATCAAAATTTATATCAGATCAAGTTATATTTTCTATTTTTGGCGAACAGAACACTTAATACTGTAATCTGTTCGCGAACACGTACACTAACATCGCATATTTTGTTGAATCGGACATTGGAATTCTACCTTAATGTAAAATCGCCGAATATTATAAGAAGTAAGTAGTGAAGGTCGAGGTACACAAACGACGTTTTCTTGCAAACCAGCTTTTGGTCCGTTCGTACGTCAAAAAAAAAAAGTTGAAATGTATGAAATCGTATAGACCGAGTTACTTAGCTTGCTCGCGAACGCAGCAACTCAAAAAGTCGAACAACTTCAACAAAAAACAGTATTGGTGAATGGAAAAAGAATTGGTTTGTGAACCAGAAAACAGCTGCTTGTGAACCAAAAGAACTGCTTGATTGTGTGGTGAATGACAAACAACTTTTTGGTAAATGGCAATTTCTTTGCAGTATTTATATTAAATTTGATGGCAGACTTCCCTATCTATTTAAAAAGTTATTCAATTCAATTTATTACATGATAATAAAAATACATACTTCCTTTTTTTAATAATTCAACTTTTAATACAGTTTTCTTCAATAATTACTTTCTTAAATTTTCAAATTCACAGCTGTTTTTTGTTTACTGAAGTCAATATGGTTGAAGTCGTTTGTGTACCTCGACGTCGTTTGTGTAGTTTGACGCTGCATGCTGCGTTTGTCGACAACGCAGCTCATCGTTGAAGTCGTTTGTGTACCTCGACCTTAAATGTTATACTTAATACTAATGCTTCTACTGCCCGGGAACCTCATTTTAAATAACCAAAAGAATTAAAAATTTCTTCAAATAAATTTAATAACTTAGAAGCTTTTTGTGATAAGAACAGTTTTCCTTTCAGCTTTCATAACGAATATCTTAAGTTAAAGCATCGCAAAACTATTAAATACACATTAAATGAAATATATGAAGATGTTTAAAAATGTAACTGAATATTATAAATAAAATACATTTTTTTTTTCAACTAAAATATTTTTTAAAAACCATTTAAGGTATGAGCCAAATTTCAGTCCGTGATGCCTGCAAAAGTGACGGAAAAAATAACGTAAACGGCAAAAATATTTTTTTAAACCATTAAATAAAATCGCATTAATAACATGTATTAGTTTAACAAAAATTCTCCAAAAGAATTAGAAAAAAAATAAAAAAAACATTCTCCAGAAAAATTTGATCTATGGCGCTTTTAATTTATTTTTGAAGATAGAGCTCGATATGTATATTTAAATTGTTTCTAAAAATTTTTATTAAACACATAGAGGGAGATGTACAACACTTAGATGAGACATGATTTGTATAGTTTCATTAAAATTTGTGAATTTCTCAAAAGAAGAACGAGTACAAATTTAACTAAAAGTATATAATATCAATGTTTTTAAACTTATCACAATTTCACATCAAATATTTTTATTAAAACATCTAAACTGAAAATTAGTGCTGTGTGATAATTTTAAAATTTTTATGGCCGATACTTGTTGAACTGGAGAGTTATAGAAATACTTAGTGTAGAAGGAAACCCTGTGGAGGCTGCGTTTATGTTCTACACAAGACTTATCTCATGGATGTTTATTTAGCTTATGGACAGGGCAATATTGCATTGCGACACATGCCAGTCATTACTTAGATACATATAGTAGCTTAATTTTGATTTACAGGAAGCAAGAAAAAAAGTTATCTTTAGTGTCATCAAAAGCTAATTTCAAAAAAGATCTATTGTATTTGGTATGGTTTTAAATATAGGAGGCTACAATCAATTAAGTTGTAAGCATCTGCATTTAAATATATGTGAATTGAGAATGATAATCGTTTTATAAGGTAACTATGGATTTAAATCGTTAAGTCACAACGCCTTTAATACAAAGGTCGGATTGCCATATTTGATTTCCATTATAACGATTATCACACCAATTTATATTCGATGGACGGTGTTTGTTACAAATATCATACTGAAATTATGACATTTTCCACACCAAAAGATGGTTTATTTGTTGGAAATATTCTTTTTCCTTGAAAGAGATCCGTACCAGGTATCTATTTAAACACGTTTGTTGAATTGACCGCTCTTTGTCAAATGATTTTTTTTCAACACAAGTGGAACTCATGTATCGAGCTTTAAGTAGCCGTAAAACAGCCTACGAACCATTGAGTGCTTATTTGCTTGCACCAATGCTATGACTTTATCGTCACCATTATCGGCCTACAAAAAATAAAACTACAAGCGTACCAACCTCATATATTTATATAAAAAGGTACCCGTTTTTAAAATATGAGAAACATTTTTATAAGAGGTGTACAGAGGTGTTGGTGTTCAATTTTTTCAAAATTACGTATTTATGTACATACATATTTACATATCGCTCATTTACTTCAAGACTGTTATAACTCAAAAAACACAATTTTTTTTTGATGCAGAAATATCCGTTATATGATTATTTATATTGTGTAAAAATTTCATCATCCTGTGAAACACACAGAGTGTAAGAATAGAATTTGCCTTTTTTCATTTCCAAAGTTCGGGTTTTTTTTACCCACAAGAGCGACGTATCTGAGTTGTGCTGCATTTGTTGACGTGTGTTTCCAAAAAATTGTCATATTTTTTTTTTTTTTGGGATTTTTTTCGTAATGATGTTTTTTGAGTTATGACAGTCTTGAAGTATATGAGCGATATGCACATAATTCAATAATATGCAAAGATTACATACAAATTGTAACAATAGGAATTCATGAATAAATATATGTATATGTATTGTATGTAAATGTTATTAAATGATAGGCACAAGTAGTGAATAGACCATGATTAAAAAAAAACACTACAAAATACAGTTATACTTAAATATATGTATCGTTCGTGTACATATGCAATATAAGTGCACATATGTGGACTAAAAAACATCAATAAACTTAAAATTATATCAATTAAAGGCAGGCAATGCATATGAATATATATATTGTATATTTAAATCTCCATGTATTCTTTACCAAAGATAATTTGTTATCAGTTGTTGTTTCCTTAAAATCCATTATAGTCTGAACCTTTTAGATTGCAAAATGTTTAAAAGGATTGTATTTAATTTTGAGGTTACACATGGAATAAATATTTACGTATCATATTTTTGTGTTCTTTTTAGTACAACAATATACATACTTACATACATAATATATATGTAAGAGATTACTCACCACTTTTGAATTTTCTTTTTTATTTAAGCGTAACTCACGTAACATTTGGTTACGTTGCTCCATCATTAGTGTTCTTTCGTATGTATATGCGGAGATATCACTATTCATCTAATCAGACAATGAAATACCAATATTAAGAGTTGGTGTTATAGAATATAAGAATATGTTAATTTTACCATTTCGACAACTTCAACGTCAGCTTCTATTCGTAAATGATATAAAAAGGTTTTTAAATCTTTTTTCATTTGAATCGAATTGTCTTCCATTTGAGCTACTGTAAAAATGCGTAGCTTACAATTTCGCCATGTGCGATGTTGTTTTAATAAGAAAGGCAGTAACATCAAAAGGCCACCATCATGAACTATCCACCATATATCAATGTTTCCTCCAATCTAAAATATTTTCGGTAATATAATTTACAAATATTTTTAAAACTCGTACAATACAATAAATTTCCTTTATCTCTTTATAATTCATAAAAAAATAAAAATACATACTATAAAGAAAGCAGACATATCATTCCTAACAAAACAACAATAAAATTGTTCCTTTCTGCAAACACAAAAAATAAGTCCCGCTTTGATAGGATAAAGTTCTCCCGTCTACGCTTGGGCCACACCAATCTAACCAAAAACTGCATAATAAATAAGACTCATATAACAAAATAAATACCATATACCCATACAATTGACCAAATAACCCCATACAACAAAATGACCCAAATGATAGCTTTTTTAAAATCTGTTAACATCTTCCTCTTTATTATATTTTTTTTTTGTTATTAACCAAAAATAATAATTAGATTTAATTCAAATGTAAATATCTGTTTAGAATAGTGAGTAGGCTTAAGGCCTTAGTTACTATAGTATATAGCTAAAGGTTCAAGTTACACTCAATTTGTAATGGCGCGATAATTTCAAGTAATAATAATAATCCGGGTCTTCACAAAAGGGCAAATTTCCCATTGTGAATTGGGTCGACGCACTATGGAAAAAAGTGTGCAGGTATTTATTATTATAACTTCGTTTCAATTTTTCTGTTATTGTGTCAAGTTTTTTTTTTTTTTTTTTTGGTATGCAAACAAAGAGGAGAAAATCTACAAACAAGATATTCATGGCCCGAGCCACAAGTTATGTCGGATTCCTACCGACTAAAAAGCCCCCTATTGCCTCGAAAACCCGTTAATCTCTACGGAACTACCAAAGCATTACTTCGTAGGGAGGGAACATCATACGCCTTACGATCTCCTGTGAATTGCAGGGAGATGCAAGGCGATCGTACATCCTGCTTCGCTGTGCTTCATACCGAGGACACTCATGGGCGAGGTGCTCTGGGTCTTCTACGATGTTCAGGCAGAGGCCACAAATCTGTGCAAATATTGCCTGAAGCACCCGTGGCCAGTAGCGAATTGGGGAAATTCGAAACTAACGTCTCCTCCGCTCCTCTTTAACCAATCCGCTATATTGGGGATAAGTTGATGAATCCTTGGTGGCTCTGCACTGCTCCACCTGTGTTGCCATATGTACATGCACCTGATCTCCAAAGTGCTATTTCTATGGGAAGTTTCTCGGGCTAGGCATATATCCCTTGCAGCCAAGCCTTCCAAGTCAATTAGAAATCTGCCTGCAGCTACGCCCGCCGCATCGTCTGCAACTGTCCGATAGGCTCTACAAATCCTCATGTTTGCAACTCTGTGTGCTCTCTTTATTCCTCGCAAGTATGACTTCGTTGCGAGTGCCCCAGCCCAAATCGGAGCCGCATTAAGCAGTATAGCTTTACTCACCGACCCTAGTAAAACCCGTATTTGCTGTCTGGGTCCATCTATGTTTTGGAGAATCCTAGTAGTTGCAGCTGCTTTTTTGGCTGACTCGATTAGATGATACTTAACATAGACGGTGGTCTAAAAGTACTCCCAGGATACTTGATATTAGGCCTCGATTCAATGATGTGGTTCCCGATCCTCACTGACAATTTCTCGACCTTTTTCCTGGAGCTCATGAGTACTAGCTCAGTTTTATGCTCCGCCAAGCATAGATGGTTCTGTATAAGCCAACTTCTTGAAACTACAACAGTTCTTTCGATTTTTGATGCGATCTCACTTAGCGTCTTCGCTACTACGATGGTAGCGATGTCATCTTACCCAACTATCTCCACACCACTGGGTTTATTAATCCGCAGGTTGCCATCGTACATGACATTCCATACTAATGGACCCAGGACGGAACCTTGTGGGACACCTCCTCTTATCTCATAAGACTTAGTGCCTTCTTCTGTTTCACAGATTAGTGTTCTGTCACCGAAATAAGACATAATCATCCGAATCATGTAGCTGGGTATCTCCAGTGAAGCTAGCGCATTAACAATACAGTTCTAATATGCAGAATTAAATGCATTTTTCACATCAAGTGTGACAATTGCACAGTACTTTTTGTTCCCGTCTAGCCACCTTGTGCCATTTAGGGCCTCCTTGGCAATGTCATAGACCTTCTGGATTGCTCCTTTCTAGGATCTTCCCAGTGGTACTTAGTAGACACAGGGGCCTGTAAAAAGATGGTTGATTAGAGGGTAGACTACCTTTCGGGATGAGAACCAACCGTTGATTCTTCCAGCATTTGGAAAACGTGCGATTTTGCGGCCATAGCTCTTTTAAGAACAGCATTAGGGATTCCATCCAGACCTGGCGACTTGTTCACCATTGCCTTTTTTATGCATCTTCAAGCTCCCATCTGCTGACGGGAGGTATATCATCATCTACAACCACAAGTGGTCGAAGTATCCTCAATAATCCCCTTGTTGGGAAGAGGCTGCTACTATCTTGTCCATAAGAGCAACGGAGGAAGAAATGTTAGAGAGGCCCTTGTATATGCGCATTATAATTTTATAAGCGCTGCCCCAGGGATTATGATCCACTTCCCCTAGCAGCCTGGTATCCTGCTTGCTCTTACAGATCTCCTTGCTGAGTTGAGACTTCTTACGTCTGAATTCCTCGTGGAGAAGAACGGTTTCGCGAGAGTCAGCATTCTTTCCTCTGCTGCGCTGGAATCTTCTACGAAGTTGGAAACACTGCGAGCGGAGTTCTGCAATCTCATCCGATCACCAATAGTTGGTTTTCCTCCATTGCTTCTCGCTTTCCTAGACATGGAGGTATCACATATCCTTGATGGGCCTTGCATAAGTTCCTGGGATTGCTGACTTGCACTACAAGTCACCATCTCTAACGCGGCGATGAACAGGTCCAAGGTTTCATTATCCATCTTCCAAGTCTTCCCGTTGTCCGTTGTTTTGTAAATGTATTTTTTTACATTACCACTAACAATTTTATTTACGTTCCGTGGAGTAAAACTTTTTAATGGCAAAGCGTTGCAAAAAGTTGGAATTGGGAATGTATTTTTTTACATTACCACTAACAATTTTATTTACGTTCCGTGGAGTAAAACTTTTTATGGCAAAGCGTTGCAAAAAGTTGGAATTGGGAAGTTATTAACAAAAGTCTCCATATTGTTGTAAAACTAATAATTTCTGCTCCGTTTCTTATAAATCTCGTTTATCTAGGAACAAACGTGAACCTAATAGAACGTCAAAAAAAAAAAGATAAGCTTACCGACAGAAGTTGTCGCCCTATTGGAATTGCCAAACATTCAGTTAGGCCAAGAAAGTGTAGACCCTTCCCAAAATTCATCGAATGAAAATAATATAATTGAAACTCCAGATGAAGATAAAGAAGGTGATGAAGAGGATAGTTTTGGAATTGTTCAAATTGATTCAAAAGAAGAGTTTAGAAAGGAAATAGAAAATTAAGTCTGAAAAATCTGTGCGGTAAGTTTAATAATCAATCATTTTAGCAAGATTTTAATTATTACTTTATTAGGGTTCCGTACCCATAGGGAGCTAACGGGACCCTCTTACTAAGCTTACGATGTCCGTCCGTCTCCTGCTCTATCTCATGAACCGTAATAGGTACAGAGTGTTTACACTTGCCAAAACAACTGTTCTCGCAAAACCCAACTGCCAGTGGAATGTAAACAAATAAATAAAATTGACGAAAAAAGTAAAAAAACTGAATGTATTGAAATAAGTACATAAATTGAAATAAATTATTTATTATTCGTACTCTTATTTGCTGTAATTCAATTGGTTTTTCAATTAAATTGGTAAAACATTTCGCTTTTGGTCAGATCCCCTCATAATAAATACTCAATGTTAGCAGCCCTCACTTTGCGAAGGTTTGCCAAGTTTGGTACACAATTTAATTTCGCAGATTACGCAAACTTGGCAAATTTTTTTGATATGGCGCAACTGCCACTTCATTTGCGAATTTGCAATTTTGCCAAGTTTGCTACGATTGCGTCATTCGTCATCAACCCCTATTAATTTCTGAAAAAAATTCGAATATTTGTTATATTTTAAACTTTCAATGAAGAAGCGGATTTTATACAATTGAATGGTAACATGTGTTTAAAGCAGTCGACTTTAAGTTGCTCGTTATCAGGTTAGATCGTTTCACAAGAGAAAGTACCCTATCGAGACAACACTATTACGAGGTTGGCTTTGGCATGTTGTTTTCTGTTAAACTTTCGTTTGTGTTTTAAAGGAAATCAGAGTTTGTGTTTCTGATTTGTACGAAAGTAGGTCAAATAATGCGAGGGCAATAAACCACTTACTTACTTACAATTAGACAAGGGGTCATTCATTATATTATTACGTCACACGATTTTCACGATTCGATTTGCAAGAAACGTCGTTTATGTAGTTCCTTTACGGTTTCTATTAGTGCTATACCTATATGTTTCACAAAACGTAAAGATAGAGTTGATTAGATTTTTTGATATGTGACATCACAAAGTTATGACAAACCAAAAACTATTAATTATTTAATTAATTAATTATTTTATGTAAAAATATATTAAATAAATAATTAATTCAAAAAATGAATAAATGAATAATTTTTTGAATTAATAGTTAATTTTTAAAATTGCATCTGTGAACAAAATACAATATTTATTAATAATTTCAATTTATTATTAAATATTATTTTATTTTTCATAAAAATAATTTAATTAATTACTACAACCCTAAATTCATTTTTAATCAACAAAATCATTTTGTTTTTGTTTGTTTTTCTACGGCAATTTGCGTTTCTTTGTCCGCTGTCAGCAACGTGTCTATTTACAAAAACAACACAAAAAATAAAAAAAATTAAAAAAATTAAATTAAAAATTAACTATTAGTTGAAAAAATGCATACTTTTGTTTATTAGTTATTTAATAATCTCATTTTTTATTTTAAATTGTTTATAAAATTTTTATTAAGTGAAATTAAAATTTTTTTTTTGTAAAATAATTAATAAATTAAATAATTTATAGTTTTTACGAAAATTAAATCAGATTAAGGTATATTGCCACCGGCAAAGACCATCAATATAAATATTTAATGGTTTCTGCCGCCGCATATTCGCTGCCTTCAAAGAAAACAAAAAATTAAAAGTTTTCCCATTTGAAAATACAACAACAACAACGATTTGACCAAGCATTGGACCTGTCGATGGGTACCTTTAGTCTTTTTTTAGTTCGATACATTTAGTGCATCGTTTTTGCAATTGTTTTATCTGTTTTTTATGTTTTCTTCATCTCCTCGAAATAGGCGTTTGTTTCAGTGGTAAACTCTACACACGACCCGAATCTCTTAAAAACTAGAGAATATGCAGGATGGGCTTATAGCCCAATTTATTGAGTTTTGCCATGAAGATTACACACGTGTGATTGCATTGTCATGGTGAAAGAGCACTCTTTTCTTCTCCAAAAGTGTTCGTTTTTGCTTCATATCAATGCCGAATCCAACAACTTTGAATAATATTCGATAGATAGTTTACTCTATTCAAGGTAATCGATGTGAATTTGGCTTTCTTTGTTCTGGTAAAATGTGATCTACCCGCGCAGTTGAGATGCCTATGCCACCTCCAGCGCTTTCATTCTCCGATCGTCCAAAATCTTTCCAAGGATTTTATCGATTATTTCTGGCGTGATAACCCCTCTTGGCCGACATGAAGATTCGGAGTCACCTGTGTATTGAAATTAATGGTGCAGAGTCCCCAGGGTATCAAGCCTTTCCTTGGTTACGCTGATGATGTTTTTACGCAAAAAATAATGCTTGATGTTCACACGAATTTCACAAAATGGAAACTGTTCGCAGAAGTAGTTGAAACAGAAAAGTAGTCACCACGGCGGTCGCACTCATTCTCGAGCATGTACAATGACGAAAGTCAAACAACATGTTTACGAATTATTTGTGCAGGATCCCATTATGTTGGCTTACATGCTGCGACTGCAGAAACTTATATACATCGACAAGCAAATTAGTTGTTTGTTCTCTCTTCGTTGCTATCTTTCGCCACGCTCAGTCGTGTTATTACTTTGCATTTTTTAATATATTTTGTTGACTAATATATAGTACAGTTTTGCAGTTATGAAAGAATAATATTAAAAGTAATCAAATCACTACAACACTTGTACTGTTTATATTAAGAGGGAAAGATCGTCCTCATCATTTCTTAAACATTGTTTTCACTCAGCATGATGCTCAGCAGCTCGTGTCATTGATTCTTCTTTGATAACATTGATTGTACTCAGCATTAGAACGCTAGCAACTATTTTCTCATTATTCATTTCATTTCATTACCCGCGCGCTACGCAAGCCAAAGAAAATGAACAAACAACGAAAGACGCGAAAGAAGACAACGAAAAACGTCGGCAGAAATGCGAGCTGCTGCTGGTACAAGCAGTTCGGCTACCTCGTCGGCATCTTCTTCCCCTTTTCAGTCAAAAGCAATTTATGATCGCCTTATAAAATTAATTAGGGACAATGACGTTGAGTGGCTAAAACTGGAACTACATAAACGACTTCAAAGTTATTGACTTCAGTAAACAAGAAACAGCTGTGAATTTAAAAATTAGAGAAAGTAATTGTCGAAGAAAAAAGTATTAAAAGTTGAATTATTAAAAAATGGAAGTTTTGTATGTATTTTTATTATCATCCAATAATATGGAATTGAAATAACTTTTCAATTAGATAGGAAAGTCTGCCATCAAATTACAAATTACCAAATCGGTTTTTTGTCATTCACCTCGCGATTAAACAGTTCTTTTTGGGTCACAAACAGCTGTTTTTGGTTCACAAACCAGTTCTTTTCCCATTTACTAACACTGTTTTCTATTGATCGAAGTTGATCAATTTTTGACGTTCTAGCTTTCACGACGAAGCTATGTTCGCTTCATACGATTTCAACTCTTCTGTTTCGCTGCACAAAAGGTATTTACGAACAACTTTTGGGGAGGTCGTTGGGGGTGAAGTCGTTATAGCCGGCGTGGAGTTCTGTTGTATATTAGGACCCTTGCTAGAGGATTGGGGGTCGCTTCCTGGAAACAAAAATGGCCGTCCCATCATCTAGTAGCATCGTGCCGCTATCGCCCTTTCTGGATGAACATGGTTTGATTCGAGTTAGTGTTCACTTGAAGTACTCTACTCTTGGAATAGAAGTTTGTCTTCCGACGATTTTGCCAAAGGAGTACCCGTTAACCTACTCTATCTTCATTTACTTCCATCGAAAGCATCACCATGCAGGTCCGCAATATTTGCTAGCTTCCATACGCTTACAATTTTGGCCAATGGGGGACATAAAGACTGTCAGGCGGGTTTTAAAAATCTGCAACATTTGCTGTAGAGGAGAGACTCATCTTGTTAAGTATTTTATGTCGGATCTGCCTAAGAAATGAATCCAGGATGCTCGCACATTTACGGTTGAGGGCATAAACTACGTAATAGCGTTTCCATCTGTTTCACAACTAAGGCAGTTTGGATTGATTTGGTTACAGATAGTCTACTTCAACCTTTCTAAGCGCTTTGAAGAGTTTCACTTTGGTGTCACAAATTCTGGTAATAATTCCACCGATCTCGATGTCTTGACTCCAGGCCATTTTCTAATTGGTGGCCCACTCACACCGATTCCGGAGCCAAACCTCATTCCACATAGTTGCAACAATTGTTTTGGAAACGGTGAAGTGAAGAATATCTAACCTTGCTACAAAGGCGCTACAAAGGCGCTACAAAGGCGCTCCAAATGGCGAACTCCACAGCCTGCAATTCCAATCAATGATATTGTGTGTATCAAGGATGAAAACCTACCTCCGCTGAAATGGCCGATTACCCGGGTAACAGAGACAATAGCTGGAGCTATTCCGAACTATTTGTGCAGAATCTCGTTTTGTTGGCCTATATGCTGCGACTTCAGAAACTTATGTGGATCGACAAGAAAATTAGTTCTTTGTTCGCCCTTCGTTGTTATCTTTCACCATGGTCAGTTGTGTAATTATAATGCCTATCTTGATTTTTAATAACGTTTCACAATGATTTTTTAGTATATCATTTACAGAATCATTGAGAAAAGAAAAATAAATCATGTTAATTATTCCACATGACAACTCTGCACGAAACAAAATTTTGGAAACAGCTGATTTCAACTTAAATCAAATAGCATCGCATCAAAAATGAGAGCTTCGAATGAAGTACAATTGAGATTAATGTAAGAAATAAAAATATTCTTAAAAACTAAATGCAAACATTTAATAAGTACTTGCGATCAACTAGACTTTGGTTCATTTTTAGAGCAGCAAATGTAACAACCTTCTCGTTTAAACATGTATAACTAGAAGCGATTTCGTGCCTCACTTAACTTTTCCATTCCTCTATGTGACAACTTGTTGTCCCTGACGTATGGAAGACAACTAGATTTATTCCTTTCAGGGTTCCAACAACTACACATCCGAAAATTTTTAGTATAACGTTTGACAGCTTGCTCACATATTCTATACTCGCAAATGACACCTTCAATTGTGGGTAAAAGAGGAATAAAGTGTTTAAGGCCTTAGCAGGAACTTCCTAGGGAAAGGATGAGGGTATTTTAAACATAACATATAAAGCAATTGAACGCTCCTTTCTAAATTATGCCGCTCTTCTATGGACTCCTTTTCCTACTGAAACTCAATGGGAACATATGTAAATTAGTCCAAATGGCGCCCTTAGAACAGTTGCTGGTGTTGAACATTTCCACCAGGAAGCAAAATTTTAATCGGTCCGCCAACGTAACGAGCTGCTTTCCAAGCAGTACTCGTATTTGCTGGCTACTCATGTGAGTGCACATCCCAACTATAGCACTATTATGGGCGTTATTCCCCCAGACACAAACGTTATGACATTATGACGTACGAGGATGACATAGCCTTTTGGTTAGGTGATACTCTTGATGGTAGTCGTTATGAGTTACATCGGACGGCAGTTGAAAATGCTTTAGAGTCACATCAGAATTATGTTGTATTAGGAGGCCGTCCTCCACCTGTTTATGATAGTGAAATACGACTTCCTCGTAGTACTAGGAATACCTTAGCTCAGTTAAGTTAGGGCTAGTCTCTTATTCTCCAGTGCTACAGGGAGCGTATTGGTCTTTCTGACTATTATCACTATCCGCAGTGTGGTGGGTCTCCTCACAACACGGTTCACCTTTTCAACTGTCCCATAAAACCGACCTACATAGCTAACTCCTATTGACTTATGGCTTCGACCAACAGAGGTGGCTTAATTTTTAAGGCTTGATATGTAGGCTTAAGAACTCTACCCCTTTATCTAATTCTTATTTAGTTACGTATTTTTAAATATTAATTCTTTTATTTTTAACATTTTTCTTTTGTTCCTTCTGCTGCACACAAATATCCGTTTCCCTTTCCCTTATTAATTGCATGTAAACCTCTACTTGCAGCCCCTTTGCTGTTTCAACAATAACAACAGCCTTCTCGTGTGCTCATAATTTTCTTTTTACTTTGTTGAAATCTATCATACGCAATATTCAGACATCAGAAAGACATATAAATTATTTAAACCGATCATTCTAACTGAATTAAAAAAATTCTGCTGGAGTTAGTTAACCAGTTAATATTAAAATCATTAATAAGTTTGAATACAAATTATACATTTGTATATGATATAAAAGCTTTTAAAATTTGATCCTGAATACCGACTCTAAAAAAAAAAAAAACGTATTGCATGTTTGCAAGCCAAATTTCAACTCAATCAGATACCAAGAAGTGGTTCTAATTCAGCTTGCAAGATTTGATCTCAACAAAAAAATTAAGAAACATACAAATCAAGTTAAATAAAATATATTAAAGAAATGATAGATCGCGATAAAAAGAACAAATACCTTGTGATTGGATTCTGGATAGAAATTGATTCCTTTAGGTACTAGTAGTGCCATATGACAGGCAGCAACAGTACGAACAGTTTGGATAAATGTTTTCCAGCTCTCTTTTCCATCTTGCCGCCAGCTATAGGGCCAGCCAACAATAACAGTATTTGGCTTCATACCGCCCAAACCAATAGTCTGTATCCTAAGAGAGACATAAAAATGGATACATATTCAGTTTACATAATAATTAATATATTCTACAAATTTAAGACTTACACAGAACTGAGGCCTTCTCCAGTCTCGCAAGCAACTAACACATCGCAGAATCCTTTAACCTTCTCATCGTTCATATATTTTCTCAAAATAGCTTTAGCATCCACAGCTTTATTCTGTATTTTGGTGTGATCACCTTGTATCACAGATACACATATTGTAAGACCTTTACCAGCTTTCAACTGCGTAGCAAAGGAAAATATTTTTCTATACTTTGGCATGATATTATCGTTCAGTTTGCAAAGCACCAAAATTTGTGGGCGCCAGTTCTTGGTATGCGGTGGGCCTTCCTCAAGTCTCAGCAGGGAGTATCTTGCTGCTGTAAGAGCCATTCCGCGAATACCGTCTCCCCATTCTTTTTCAGCACTAAAGTATAAACATTAATAGGTTATATTCCTTATGAAAATTATTATAGTTTGACAAACCCCCGATATTCTATATATTTATAGATCACAATTGCCATTCCCATAGCAAGCAACGCAAAATACCAAGACGTCATTATCATTACTGAAATGCAGAGAGTAAGACCAACTAATGATAAACCCCAATGATAGAATTTAAATCGTGGACGCCAGTTTGGAGTTCTCAATAATGTTTGTACAGCACAAGCCAAGTTAACGAAACCGTAGCACATGAGGAAAAACATAGACAGTAGCGGTGCCAAAAGATCAACATTACCTAAAAAATTATTATTAGCTTTTATGAACATATTTTCAATAGGATGCTTTTACAACCAACCTAATAAAATCCCACATTGGCATATAACAAGAGTTAGCAAAAGTGCACGTGTTGGCTCACCACGGCTTGAAGATTTCGCAAATGGTGCCAAAAATGGAATAATTTCATCCCTAGCGATTGCTTGAAGTAAACGTGGTGCGCCAGTTAAGCTCTGCAGACCTGCACCCAATGTTGATAAAAAAGATCCAATAAGAATGACCCATTGGTTTGGCCATGCCATATTTGCCACTACCAACTTTCCTCCAATTGACTGTCCAAATCTGAATTTAATTATTAAAGAAAAATAATTTATTTAGTTAAAACAGTTAAAACAATATTAAGGAGTGGAGTAAGATCAGTTGTGTACTGCCTGACACTTGTAAAAACTAGATATAGAAAATGTTGTATTGTCTCTTGTTGAGGCCAAGCCGAATCTTGAACCTTTTATATTTATTTATTTATTAAACGCTTATAAACTATTAAAATAGGATATAAACCGTGTTTACAGCTATGACAAATAGGCCTTAAGCTAGCTTAAAATTATGAGGGAGTACTTATATAGTAATGATTATAACGATATTTACATACTATAATTATAAAGGTATGGTACATAATATTTACATATTATTATATTCATATTTAAGGTCTATGAAGAATGTGCCATGGAGGGCATGGTTAGGGGAGATGGAAGAGATCTGATTTTTTAAAGAATTTTATGGTATTTTTAAAGTTTTCCTGGGAGGGGTATGTTAGTGCAGATTCAGGGGTAAAATTGGAAAAGACCGATTGTGAACAGGATGATAGGATATGCAAGACTGAAACAGGTTGGTTTAAAGTGCAGAATTGGCATAGTGCGGAGTAAGATTTGTGTGACCGAGCCGAAGTCGGACGAACTTGATAAAAGATGGGCTTGGAAGGGTGGATGGGAATTCGAGTTTGCAGTATGAATGAAGGTTGAATTTGTTGAGGTTGGTAGTTTGGTAGTGGACGCTGGTGGAGATCCAAATTGTATGGAATTTTGCAGAGATATGCGATTTAATGTAGTTATCAATATCTCAGTGGTTAAGATTATACTGGAAGGTTAGAGGAAGGAGTCTTTAGCTGCTTTGTCAGCTGTTTCATTGCCAGGGATTCCACAATTGCTTGGAACCCAGATGAGCTTGATCCGGGGGAAGTTCGATTGAATGAGATGTCGAATTGTGGTAGTAATTAATAATTAGTAATTATTATTCGCGAGGTTACTAATTGAAAGTATTGCTAACAGGGAGTCAGAGCAAATAGCGTAGTGTATGTGGCTGTTTTTTATTGCATTTATGGCGTTGAGGATAGCTATTATTTCGGCAGAGAATATTGATGAGAATTGGGGGAGAAGTGACTGTTGTATGATTCTGTGAGAACAACATCAGTTGTACTGAAAAATACTCCTGCTTGAGATTTATATCCATCCGTGAATAGGAAAGAGTACGAGTATGTATCTAGGCGATTCTTAAGTTCAAGAAAGAGCTCTTTGAACGCAGTGGGAGGAGTGTTGGGTTTGGCAAAGTGGTGAAGGTTTGTGTCTATGAAGGAAAGATCAAATGACCAAGGGGGAGAGGATTGCTTTGGTATGCGTAAGGGATTGGCAAGCAAGTTTAAGTCGGAACATGACGATAGTGTAAGATGCAAAGCGGAGGGGTATTTTGGGTACTTTTTTGAATTGAGAATTTTGTTAATGGAACTTGAGATGGGAGAATCATTTGTGTAAAGGATTGATTTGTTTAGGCGGGCGAGATAATGGATCTCTAATGGTAGAATGTTGGATTCAAAGAGCATATTGTGAATCGCGGTTGATTTGAAGGCACCAAGAGAGAGCCTGATTGCAGAATGATAGATGGTCTTTAACTTATTGCGTAGTGAAGAAGGAGTGTTACCGTATAGAAAAAGTCCAAAGTCGATTTTGGACATAATTATGGAGTTGACGATGGAAATGAGTGTGAGATAGTTGCAGTTGAATTTTTTATTTGACAGACATTTGAATATGTTCAAATTTTTAGATAGGAATTGCTGTAGTAATTCGATGTGGTCGTTCCAGGTGTAGTTTGATTTAAACGTAATGCCGAGGATTTTAAGTTTGTGAACTTTTTCAATAGCTAATTGAGTTGATAGTAGTTGAAATGAGAAACTTTTTCTTTTGCAAAAATGAATATGTTAACATTTTGTTGGGGACAATTTAGCACCTGAGTAATCACACCATGCTAAAATGACATTGAAAAGGGAGTCGACGTTAAGACTATGAAGTTTGTTGATTTTTCTTATTATGTAGTAGACATCAGCATAAGCACAGAAGTCGAGTTCTTTATGAAGAGCTATTTTTTGGTTAAGTTGGTTATAGGCTATAAGAAAAAGGATAACTGATATAGGGGAACCTAAGGGAATGCCGTTGTGGAAAGGTGATTATCTATGCATACTATGAATTTCCAGTTTGTCATGATTTTATGATTTTGGGTCCCACTTTCGATCTTTTGAGCTCATAAACTATGGTGTCAATACCAATTTTGTCAAAGGCTTTGTGAAAGTCAAGTGATATGACTGATGTGTGGTTTTTTTTTGCATAAAGAAAATAATATATGGTTATCTAACGACATTAGATTATCACATATTGATTTACCTTTCTTGAAACCAGCCGCCACTGTGTCCACAGGAGATTAACAGTGGGACCGTACCATACATTGTATGAAAGTGCGGCAAACTGGGAGGGTGCTAGACCTGGGGAGATGCAAGAAGTATGAGAGCCTCCCGTCGATTGCTCTCACCCCTCCATCGTCCAGGCAAGCTATCCACTCAGTAGGCAGCACTGGAGAGATTAGGTATCATTTATTAAGTCATTGAGTCTACATCAAAATTATTAAGAATAGTATTTTTAGTTTCAGGGGCGACATTTTTCTTTTTTTTATGTATTGCTTGTTTAGAGCTGTTGGTTATAATTTTAAGTTTTCTGAGGGGTTGTACTAAAAGATTAGAGTTATATTTTTTAGTTGGTTGAATGATAGTGTCTGTTAGAGGTGGAGTGGATGTAGAAAATAGTTCTGCATCAGGTGGTGAAGATAGGATGCTCTTCAGAGAGCTATCAGTTATTGATTATAGATTGAGTCGAACGAAGCGTGTCTGCATAGCGTGAACCCGTAGGAGAATGGCGTTCTGAGTAGATTTTTTCAGCAGATTTCATTTCGGTTTTTTCAATTACACGAATGGCTTGTAGTTCCTTGTGTTTAAAGAAGGTAGGGCAATTCCGATCAAAGATGCTGTGGTGATAATTTGTAATATTATTATGTCTGCAGTTGATGCAACGCGTTAGATTTTGACAAGTCTCCATAGCTTCAGAATCCAAGTGTTTGTCGGAGCTGCGATTAAGGCAAAGTTCGCCAGATTTACATGCCTTGGTAGGATGACCTAGGCGACCGCAATTCCTGCTCCTAAGAGGAAGGGGGATGATGATTCCTGTTTCGTTCAATCTGTGATCCTTATCCTGTGGAGCCGTCAAGGTCAGTTAATTTGATTAGTTTCGATGCTTGTGTTGAGTTTTTCGTTTTTATCAAAGCAGAACCGTTCCGGAGCCTTTTGACTTCCTCAACGGGGCCTTCGCAGATGTTGTCGATAACTTTCTGGAGCAAGAAGGGTGAAACTGTGTCCAAGGTGGAGTTATGTTCTAACCTCACCATTACAAGGTACTTAGGACCGTTTTAATGTTTTGGTGTGATCGAGTGATTAATGTGGTTGGTTACGTTGGGATTTTGAAATATCAGGCGGATCAATTTTATTTGAAATTAATTTGTTAACCATGTTGTTGAGTAAATATGTATGTATGTGTATTAGAGAGAAAATAAATGTGAACGAACGAGTAACTACTTAGTAACACGAGCAACGAGTTGTTGTTGCTTTGAGAGAGCGAAACGAACAAAGCGAAACAGAAAATTGGAAACTGACACTCTGTTTGTAAAAGCTATCTCGAAAAACACGTCTGAACTCAAAACTGTCAAACTGTGAACCTTTTTATATTTGTGTTTGTGAAGTGCATTAAGTCATTGTCATTGACGTCTGCACCAATTTGTAGTTCGTAGTTTCAAATACACTTAGGCAGCATTTATGTAAAACCAATTTGATGCATCCGTCTTGTCTGAATCTATGAAAGACATGCATCGTTGTCGATGTATTTTCTTTTTTTTTTTTTTGGTATGAAAATATCAACATGTTTTCTGTTCTCATTAGTCAAAAACATTTCGTCTGATCCGCTGTATTATCAGCCTAAAAGTATGTATGATAATGTAGTATGAAAAAAAAACGAATACAGTTTAAAACAAAAACGTGGTAGGTAGTACAGCTCTATTGTAATATTTTTTAAGTGAAAACGTTTCTCGTGAACCATTATGAAATATTTAAAAAAACCAGATGAAACTTTTTTCTTTATATGTTTTCCGGTGAACCTTTACATTTAGCTTGCTTTGTATGTTTGATAGTTCGCTTAGATCAAATCTTCCAAGCTAGATTAGAATCACTTCTTGCCATCCGATTGAGTTGAAATTTAGCATACATCTTTAATTCTGATGACAATGCAATAAATTTTATTTGCCAAATCCTTCGAGTGTCGGAATTGGTGGTTCAAATTTTAAATAAAAAACTTAGAGACATATTTAAAATCAATAAAGTTGTCTTTTGAAAAATTTATTTTAATTTTATTATATTTAACACAGGATAGTAATGGGAAAGAAGATACGTATGATTTGCATGACAATTTCATGTAACAAATTAAAGTAGAGGCGGTGTGTGGTAGTAAAATCTTTCACTTCAATTCCAACCTAATTCCATTTCTCGGTGTGCCTTTTTGACTGTTTTGAAATCACCTAATTATTTACAGAACATTTGGTTAAATCCGCCTTTATCTGAAGTTATTAAAAATAAAGTACCAAGAACTGTACTTTATTGTTTCACTCGCTAATCTGCATTTAAAAATTCAACATTTCAATTGTTTAAATTTAAATAAATTTGCATTTCACCCAATTCTATTTTCCATAGAAACAAACAAAATAAGCAAAGCCATCCAATGCGGAATATGCCAAGATTCAGATATGTCTTTAATTCAATTAATTGATATGTTAAAAAAACATATTTGTTGCCAATGAAGCTGTGATGTTTTAATTTTTTTTCAAAAATGCGTAGAAAGTGATAAATTAAATAAGAAATTTTAATAGTCTCTTTGGAAGAAATTGGAATTTATGCAATGTGGTTAAAGGGGGTGTTCTACACGATTTTTTGTTTGTTGAGAAGGGAAGTTTCTTTTTTTTCATTTGCTTTTTGTAGAGTGAGAGATGTGAAAAGGACTGAGCAGAGTCAATATATTTGCTTGACATCTGTGGCTCTGTGTAGACACTTACAAGACACAAAAAACAAGATTCAACGATAAGTTTCGCCACAGAATCGATACGTGTACGACGTCTCTAAAATAAACAGTCTTCAATCAGCTTTTCGTTCGAACATCAATGTTCGAAAAATGAAATCTTCGTGTTTTCTAGCTCACCAACGGTTCTTTAAGAGGAAATTAAAACACCCGACATAAAAACCATCGGAGTTTTCTAGCACATACGTCGCTTAAGTCAGTCTCTAAATCATTAGGATACATATCATCCAAGAGCTTTTTCCGTAAAGGTTGATGATTGCAATTCACTCATTTTGGTCAGGAATGAAAACTTTTCATTGAACCTTTCTCTCTTCCGCTCTTCAGTTAGATTTACTTATTATTTGTATATTTATAACTCTTGTATATGTAAATAAAGCAAGTCGCAAACAGATCACACGGGCTTGTTTTCATGAACTATACAGTCCACACAACTAATTAAGCAACTTGTCACAGTTGTTGATACATTTTTAAATCCTTTGGCTTCCTGCCGTTTTTCTAACTCGGATACGCGTCTATGATGACATGTTTAACTAAAGTGTCACAACTCAAAATTTTCAAGTTTTCAGTAGTGGCAAAAAACTGTTTTTGTTCGCATTGAAGGTATATGAAAAGAAAGAAAAACAAATTTTTTTTTTGGGTAAGCATAGATAAAATAAATACCAGATTTTTACAGGAGTTGGGGATGATGATTGTGTACTGTTTTTACGAAAAATTATAATTGGAAATTTTGAGTTGTGACTCTTTAGTTAAATTGTTACATATATTTACATATTTTTTATAGAACTGTATTTCATTATACTAGTTGTAAACCATCATCATAATATAAATACGGGAATACTTCATTTTACGCCTAAACTATCTAATCGATTTTGATGAAAAATATACCATTCAATTGAGTTTCATTTGTTGATGTGAATAATTTCCGTTTTTTTAAAGTTGGATATTTTGGGGATAAAAACAATTAAGTTAGTTTAAGTTTTTATAAATACAACTATAAGAAAACCACATACACGCTTCTCATTAAACACTTCCCTGCAGTATGAATCACTGGTCCATAGTTGATTCGTGGCTAGCCCCTTTGGAACCAGCACTAGTTCAATGGTAACGTCAACCAATGATACAAACATTTGCACAAGTAGATGCTGTAATCATATTTCGTTCATAGTTTCGAATTTTTTAAATTCTTTTTGATGCGCACACAGGGCACACACGTCTATTTACAACAAAAATTTCAAAAGAATGAGATAATTTCGTCACCAAAATTAGCGCCACCGATTACACAAATGGCTTACGCTCTCTCTTTTAGAAATATTTGTGCAAATATTTGTATTGTTGATGCCTACCTTTAAAAGCGCTGAAATAGAATTTACGTAAAGTGAAGGACGCCGAAGGACAATCTCGCTCTACCCTTACCAAGCGCTAGGGCCGGCGCTGCGTGCACAATTACATATACACCGGTTCACCGTTTCTTTGTTCATCATTATTCGTTTTGCGAAGTTTCATCGTTTCTCACTTATAGTTTGAATCTATATTAAGTTCGAGTGCAATTTGGTTTTTTTCAATCGACTCTAATAAATATAACTTTTTTTTTGAGGTGTTCAAATTCACTTAAAAAAAAGTACAATATGACTAATTTGGAGTCATTAAAACAACAACGTGCGAATATTCATAGAAGCATCAATCGGATTCGCAACATCGTAGATCCCAAGCAAAGAGTTAGGATCACGTCATCGGAACTGCCGACTTGCAATTCTAGAAGCCTACTTCAAGCAAGTTATGTCCATTCAATCTAACATTGAGCAGCTAGATACTGAAGAGAGGAATCGAGATTTACGCGAAGATCTGTAGAATTTATATGTTACCATCAAAATGTGCATTAAGAATCATTTAAGCAACGATGTTCAAAATACAAGCGTTGCTGAGTTACCATCGTTTTCGGGTCATTCGACTGCTAAGAAATTGCCAAGGCTGGCATTGCCAATATTCGATGTTCAATGAAATATGCAGAGTATAAGAACTTCATTCAAAAAGCTCATTGATAATCAAGTACATCTAACAAACATGGAAAAGTTTAATCAATTACTTAAGTGTCTCCGAACGGCAGCTTTGGAAACTGTAAGAGCTTTTCAGATTACCCTTGATAATTACCCAAAGGCACGCGAATGTTTGAGAGATGGATATGATAATCCGACATTGGTGTTTTTAGCCAATGTAACAACATTATTCAATCTCCCATCAATTAGCAAACCAAATGGTCAACAACTACGTAGTCTCATCAGCAATGCATTGGCTTTGTACAACTCTTTGTTATTGATTGGCAATGAATCACAAATCACTCATTCAATGCTCATCTCAGTCGTTTTGGATAAGTTTGACCAAAACACAAAGAAAGAGTGGAATGAGACGTTGGACTTTGCCGACATACCAACTTGGGACAAGTGCGTTCAAGTCATTGAACAACACTGTCAGTTTTTGGAGGCTACCTGACGGTATCCTTCTGGAAAACAACGCAACCAACAATCATCTCGTCATGGACATGTCTTTAGTTGTTCGACCCAAATTTGCCCAATCTGCTCTAGCAACGATCATAGAATTTTTAAATGCGCTCAATTAATAGAAATGTCCGTACATAAACGATATGAAGCTATCAAACAGCTTGTCCTCTGTCTGAATTATTTAGGCAATGGACATCATAGGATTAAATGTCCGTCGAAACAGAGGTGTCGCATTTGTTCTCGTGCACATCACACACTTTTACATCGTGATGCTGCTGAACAGACCAATTCGTATACGGCTTCTGCATCACAAGCTAATAGTACTCATGATGACCAATCAGTAGTTCATATCCATGTGGAGAGATCCCCAGATCAAGTTATTTTGCTGGTAAGAGGTGCGGCTGGAGGCTGCTGATAGTCCGAGCTCTACTAGATTCGTGCTCACAGGTGACTCTTATATCCGAAAGGTTTGCGAAATCACTTTGTCTTCCACAAACTAAACATCACATGCGGATTCACAGTATTGCCGATACGCAAACAATAGTTTTCGTACCAGTTCAGCAGTTAAGTCATTTTTTGGAATATTCGAATCATCGCTCGAATTTGGCTTCACTTTACAGATTGCATATCAGCCTAACACTGAAATCGATAGTGAAGTCTTTTTTGACTCGGCACAAATCTACCCACGCTGCAGAAAACACTACTTGATTGGGTTATATCTGGTCGTTTCAGAAGATTTGGCAACAACCAAGCAAGTAGCTTCTCAATTACTTTATATCAATCCATCAACATGGCATTAGAACGCTTATGACGCATTGAAGAGGTGAAGAATTTTGGAGCAAGCTGTATACCGGAGCAAAGTCGATGCGAAGACTCAAAACTGTTCAAAAACAATCTCAAGGCAGAGTGTTCGTCAGATTGCCACTTAGAGACGATCCAACCTACTTAGATTCCTTATATGTTACTACACAAAGAAGATTTGAAGCTGTCGAACGTCATTTATGTCGTACACTAGATTTGAAGAATTCATGCAAGAATTTGAGAATTTTGGACACATGAGTCTGGTGATCACACCAAGGTTAAGCGATTCCCAACAGTACTTCAACTAAGCTAAGGGTCGTATTCAACGCATCCTGTCAGACAACATCGAGTAAGTCGTAAAACGACTTGGTAGGACAAAACATACAGTCCGACTTGTATACACACAGTACGCAGTATGAATTTTCTGACCGTCCAACAAGCAGTCAAATATATTATCGTAATTCTACTTCGAAGACCTACTTTGTGGAAAGGACACTGTTGAGAATCTTCGTCAGGTCAAATTTGGAATCACCGAAATTCTTCGTAATGGAGGACTGGAACTAGCAAAATGGCATTCCAACGTTAGAGAATTCGTCGAAGGCCTCCTCGTAAAGGACTTGATTCTAGTAGAAGAAGCTGCCACTAGTACATTAGGTCTGACATGGGATCAATGTAAAGACGTCTTCAAAATTGCCTTCATACCTAAATGTGTGTCTCAGGTTGTCACCAAATACCATACTTTCATTTTTCGACATATTAGATTTAGTTTAACCCATTATTATTGTTGCGAAATTTATATTGCAGGAATTATGGTTGGAAAAATTACAGTGGAACGAGTCGGTGCCTCAAAACCTTCATCATGCATGGACGACGTTCATATCATCACGTTCCGACACGATACAAGCCAGCTGATCTGGTTTCAAGAATTACAAGAATCGAATTGGTTTGACGGACCTGAATATTTGATACAAAATCAACATGTCTGGCCAATTAACAAATCAAATGAATCATCTATCAGGAAAGGCGCAAATCGTCATTCGTCATCGCCGTCTCAACAAACCATTTTTTTTGAAACAGTACACAGATATAGCTGCCATTGTCGCACCCTGCGAATTGTAGCATGGTTATTTCGTTTTAGTGACGCATCCAGAAAAAATGCTCTATGGAACCATCAACGTTATCACCATCAGTGAAGTAATTGCATCGAGCCTCTTATAGCAATAGCATGGAACGTTGTGGAGTGGATTTATTTTGTCCTGTCAACACATCCTTAAGCATCAGGGACAAGGTCCCACTAAAACTTACGTCGATGTTTTCGTGTGTTTTGCTACCAAGGCTGTGAACATCGAAGTTGTCTCGGACTTGTCCTCGGAAGCAGTTATAGGCGCTCTTAGACGTATGACCACCCTCCACAGCACACCTGCACAGATATTCTGCGACAATGCGACCAACTTCACCAGAACATTGAATAAGCTGGAGCAATTGAAATCCGACAAAACTATGCAAGATGTGCTCAAGAAATGGTGCACAGAGCAATGTTATGGGAAGCAGCAATCAACAGTACCAAGGGATTGTTGAACCGCGCTTTATGTAACACTAGACTCACCCCAGAAGAATTAAGTACTGTCACTGCAGAGGTTAAAGCAATTCTTAATTCCCGTCCGTTGACACCACTTTCGTCTGACCCTATCGATCTGATGATACTAGCACCAGGTCACTTTCTGGTAGGATGTCCCCTGCGCACGTTGCCGGAATATCCAATTGCAGAAATAAACATGGACAAATTGAAACTCTGGCATCTCGTTAGTGCAATCAGACAGCAATTTTGGAAAGGTTGGTCACACGAATATTTCAGCGAGTTGCAGAACAGAAGAAAGTGAATCAAGACCTCATCTGATTGGTCCTTCGGAAATATGGTAATCCTACACGAAGAAAATAAACCACCACAACAATGGACTCTGGGCCGCATCGAAGTTATTATTCTGGGAAGAGATGGCCATATACGAGTAGCTGACATCAAAACAACAAAGGGAATAATGCGAGACTGTCTCTTGAAAGTTTAGCGCTACTTTCAACGGGGCAGGGATGTTGGAGCAAAATACAACCGCTACCTAGTTGGCCATAGCAGAACAGCTACTCAATTGTACATAATATAACAGATTCGTAATATACATATATACATAACACAAATAAGTATTCATTTGTACATAAAAACTGTTTATTCTTTCTTATCTTTTCATTTTAGTTTTTAAGTCTATCCTTTGTGCTTTGAATTCAATAAAGTTAGTTCACTTAGAACCTGAAGTGAGTGAAGTTGTGATTTGTACACTACGGAATTTTGATTATCGCTACACCCCTGACACTTAATAATTTCCCGTGCGGACCAAAAATACTTGTTTCGGACATTTTGGCGCCCAATGTGGGGCTTGTGTAGTGTAATTTACATATTCATTCTATCTTACAACATCTGGTGTTCATTATATGTAGTAGGATCAATCATATTTGATGCCTTGCCGACCTCTCGCTGTCGACAAGCAATCAACATTTGCTGTTGCTGCCGACCCCTCGCTGTAGCCAATATAACAATCACGTGCTGCTGATGCCGACCTCTCGCTGTCGTCAACGTATTCTTCATTGCTGTTGTTGTCGTTTCTTTGTCTACTCAAATAACGGAGGACGTTCAAAGCGTAATACATAAAAGCCATTTCTTTGCGAGAGTTCGATAACGGGTCGTGCACACAGCGCCAGCCCTTGGGTAGAGCGAGTGGAGCGACAGTACAAATCTGTGTCAACAAGTCAGAGAATCTTATGTCGAAAATCGTTGTTTTGAGATATTGCCCATTTTGTGTAAAGTAATTTCTGTTTGGTTTTATTTCATATTTATAAGTTGTGAGTCGGACTCGCACACGGAGTGTTCCGTATCATCGTACAAGATTTTTTGCTTAGAATATTAAATTTAGTGCATAGTTAACAGCCTAAAAGCATACTACAATTAACAGCTAAAAGTATACTACAAAAAAATAAAAATTTTAAACAAAAGATTAAATTAAAGAACAATGCTTCTAAAAATGAGTATTTTTAGTATTTGTCGTTCTATATACAAGTGAATTACACACTCTGTGAAAATTTCAATTCTCTACCTATTACGGTTCATGAGATAGAGCAGGAGTCGGACGGACAGGGTAAGCTTAGTAATAGGGTCCCATTAGCTCCTTATGGGTACGGAACCCTAAAAATAAAATACATGCTAAATTAAATTTCTTAAATATTTGTATAAAAGTAGATTTCACAACCTTTCTAACAAGTATAAATTTTATTTAGTTTATTTATTCCAATAATTGTTTAAAGGAGTTTGAAAATTGGATTTGTGAAAAAATCATATGTGTACGAATTTCTAGTGGTCAGGGTAAACTATATATAATTATGATTCTATACCATATTTTTAGAAAATGTTGTAGCCAAAATATAATGTTCAAACTCTATTCACTCAATTTTCAACATAAGCTACTATGACTTACTATATTGCCACAGAAATATTTGCACAAATAGTTGTTATTGTAATTTGTATTGCCGCCATCCAATGATACAAACTTTTGAACCTACCTACCTACCTTTAAAAGCGCCGAAATAGAATTTTCGTGAAGTGAAGGGCGCCGAAAGACAATCTTGCTCTACCCTCATCAAGCGCTAGGGCCAAAGCTGATTCCCTGCTCTCTCGTTCAATATAACTGAACGTTTGAGGGCACACTAATAATGAAAACCAGTGGCGAATTCGGGTATGTGTCAACTAGGCTTTGTAAAGCGGCAAACGTATCTTCACTTTGCTATAAATAAAAAAATTGAGTGCATAGTAACCAATGCGACAAAAGTGAAACCTTTTCTTTTGTTTTTTAAATACCTGTTCTTATGCCACTAATGAATGTGATGTGATCGGAAGGATATCCGTAATAAGAATACGAAGGATAAATACATATATGAGCGCGTGTATATGCCATGTACATTTTGTTGTTGCATTCTTCAATTAAATACTATTCATATGTTGATATGTATTAGCGACTTGTATGCATAGCATACAATATACACACTTGCGATTTGTGATGCAAAAAATTTATAATTTAATGTCAATTATTTGACATTAAAGCATATGCATACTTGATTAGAAAAAATTAATATAATATATATATAAATATATATAAAATATAATATAATAATATTGTATAATTAAGTTAAATGTGAGTATAAATAGGGAAAATTTGCTAAATATATTTTGTTCCATATGGCTGAATAACAATCCACTCATTTCAAATTTTCAGAGTGTTACGGCACGTACTTAACCAGACGCGCATATAATACAAAACATAAAAATAGCCTCAAGATAAGAGGTTTGTTCAAATAGCAATGCGAATTTTGAGTTTTTTGAAGAGTGGGTACTCTTGTCACTCGCTTATGCTGACAAGCTCGGCCAATTTGAATGTTTAGTTAATTTTTGACAGCTGTTTTGTTTTTGCTTATTCCTAAAAATGGCTCAACAAATCTCTATCAAATTTTGTGGGCAGATTTTCCATTGGTGTTTAACATACTCAATCCGCAGTAAAAAGGTTTTTATATTTTCATAAGACACTTTCATATGGACTGCGTGGCGGATAGGAATCGAAAGTAAAATATTTCGGAATACCCATAGAGCAGTGGAGGCTTAAGATAGGCCTTAACTCCAGACCAAGGAATGAGTCATATGACCAAATAAGTATGTCTCGAATTTGGAGCTGTGGATTTTATCCAAGGGGACGTTGATTGACGTTATCAATCCATGTGCTTGGCACCGTGATATTAAGTCTTACTGACAGGTGTTTACGTTAAACATATCGACTTTATTATGCCCGTCTGTCTGTCTGTCTGTATTAATGCAAATTAGTCAATCAGTTTTTGAGATAGAGAGCTGAAATTTTGCACGGAGCTTTCTTTTTACCATAAGCAGTACATTTGTCGGACCACTAGAGGGGGTCCCCCATACAAACCGGGATCCAAATGAATGTTCTTATTAGAAAACTTTTTTGTTTTTTGTACTATGGAACTGAAATTAGGACACTATAAGTGTCTGACCTGTATCGACCAACCTTCAAGACTCTCGGAGTACTAGAAGGGGCGTGAAAAGTATTACAACTTCGGCATAGCCAAAGTTAGTCTTTTTTTATATTTTTTCTCAGTTTCTATGTAAATTGTTATGTTTATATTAATTTCATTATATTTTATTTACTACTAGTTAAGATATATCCTGTCGTACTTATGCTCATTGCAACCGAAACGATTATATAAAATAATGAACTACACATAAGTAACTTCGTTTTTATATTGATTTTCATGAATGCTTATTTATTATACGTGATGAACATTAATTAATGAAATATTAATTATATTTTTACTTCCAACCATCTATCTAACTTCATAAATCCCTCTCTCACAAAACTCCGTTGTTTTTTCACCACCAAAAATCAATGAAATGTCTTCGAAAAAAAATGTTCTACTACTTGTATTCAAGAAGTTTTGCAAAAAAACGAAGTAAATGAAAGTATTGTACTTCTTTTTAGAACCTCATTTGAAGTGAATATGTATGTATGTTGTATTTCCGTTTTATAATGGGCACGTAGTCTCCGTGCATAACGGATAACACAGGTCTACAAAATTCACTTTTTTTTGGGGGTAAAAACCCAAAAAAGCGTGTTTTTGGGTGTTTTGACTTTTGAAAAAAATTTTCAATAAAATGGCGGCTCAAAGATGGCGCATGCAAAACCAAAAAGTAGGTCAAAACACCCAAAAACACGCTTTTTTGGGTTTTTACCCCCACTTTTCTCAAAATCATGACGTGATGGGTACTTTTGGACCCCAGATTCGTGTTCAGCGCTCAAAAATACATCGGAAACAATTCTCACATCAAAAAAAAAAATCCATGTAGACTTGTGTAATCGAGGTTCAACTGTATTTAGTAAAACGATGAATAATGTGTATGAGTGAGTATTACATATTGTACCCCTGTACAGTGAATAAAAGCGTTGTTGTTCTTGAGCAGAAATTTACCACGTTTACAATGACAAGCGAAGTGAAGTGCGCTACACAAAAATATTTCCAGAAATAAGGAAATCAACGTGTTCATTCTCTTAACTCTCTTTCTGCGGTTATGTGTCCGCTCACTTTACACTTGTCTACTCATTTCATTCCAATCGTTTTTACGCACTCTTCTTTTTATTTCGTAAGTTCCGCGTGTAAACGAACAATACACGTATCATTCATTCTCTCGCACATATTGTACGATTCATATTGAGTTCATAAAATTTGGCTACACATTCATGGGTACATACTGAAGTGGGAAATATGAATGAACAATAACAGGAACCTAATACGTACTATTTAAGAATGAAAGCTGTTTGATCTATAATAATTGATTAAATTAGGGTATTACTAAATTTAATATTTTGCTTTTCTATAAATAATGCAAAATACTTACTTATCTCGCAAAAGAAGATTGTCCACTGTTCCAGCAAAAAGTAAAACGCTGGATAAATACACTGTACTTGTTGTTAAAATTGCGCAGATTGTTCCAATGGGTATACTTTTTTGGGCGTCAGCCAGATCACCTGAACGATTTGATCCAGCCATGATCCCTTAGAAAAAATGAATATATTATCAAATAAATCTCATTAAGACACTTGAAAATTGGTTGAAATTAAATAAAGAAAAAGTAAAGATGAATACAATTTGTATTATAATACTATATTTTATGTGCGCAGAAAAATTTTTTTTTCTTGAATATTAACCTTGGTAGTGTGGATGAGATCCACTTGGAACTCATATCTTAAAAAGTTACCAACAAAGTCATGTGAGTCATGTGTATGTGTGTATTGAAGATGGCTAAGCGTCTAAAGCTCGCGAAGTCACAAAGTGTGCTATGTAGTTGGACCTTAAGAAATAAGTTCTGTCAAAGTAACTGTTTTGAGCCGTTGTATAACAATGTAATATTCTTTTTACAGTGATCACTGCTTTCGTCGAATCCTGCCTTCAAAACTACAATTTGTCATCAACAACAAATGACGAAATTGTGTAGTTGTTGTTGTAGTATAATAGTAGCGTTGAAGGCAGCATTAGGGCTGAAAATGATGGTTATCGAAAGGTTAAGTTCTGACAAGTTCGAGTTGAACTGCTGGTATGGGTCTTGGAAGACGAGCTTCAAAGCAAATGGTTCTTTCTTAAAAAGAAGGGACATTACATGTTGTTGAACAACACTCAAGATTCGCTTCGTTCAATTTTTCGTGTGTGTTCGTGTGCAAATGTGTATGAATAAACGAAAACATTCGCAAACAACGACAACATGCAAAAAATCAGCCAAGTGTGAGTTGGACTCGCAGATTAAATTAAAGAACAATGCTTCTAAAAATGTATATTTTTAGTATTTGTCGTTCTACACACAAGTGAATTACACACTCTGTGAAAATTTCAATTCTCTACCTATTACGGTTCATGAGATAGAGCAGGTGACGGACGGACGGACAGGGTAAACTTAGTATTAGGGTCCCGTTAGCTCCCTATGGGTATGGAACCCTAAAAACAAGTGTTATACAACATGTATGAAAAATGCTAATGTATTGTACAAGAAGAAGTAAGCAATGACAATTTACTTGATTTACAAAAAAATTTGTCTAAGCTTTAAATCCACATTTTGATTTACCAATTCTGATTTTTCCAGTGAATTTTGTTTCATATAAACCTTCTGAAAAAATTGTCTAAGCGACGTAGTATCAAAATGAGTTGCGTGGTTTAGAAGTTCTGCGCGTTAAAATTAACATGATGGATACAATGCAGCTCTATAGCAGTCATCTCTTAACAAAACTCCAGAGTCACCCTAACCCATTGGCTTCTGCCTTGTTCCGAAGCCCAACTATAAGTCGGATGTTAAAAATATTCCATCCACATGATCTCCCACTAAGAAGAATCTAATAATGACTCTAATTAAATACCACATAAAGATTAGGATCCATTAAAATGTGTCATGCAGAACAACGGCGATAAACATTAAAATATATTTAAAAAAAAAAAAAAAAAACATTCAAATGATGACTACGAGTCGTTAAGAGGATCGTATGCCAGATGCGATCGAACGCTTGCTAAACATCCAGAAAGATAGCGGAGCTATATTGTATGTTTTCAATATACGCCGCGAGGATATGCTGCACCACTCGATAAATCTATTTTGGTCCAACATGAAGACACCGAAAGCCAAACTGGTCAGGTAAGGCACTATGTACTTATCACCAACATTCGTGCACGAAAAATTCTATCAAATATTTTCTAGAAATCCTGCAGAAAGCTTATCATCGATATGACGCAACAAGCTTTTCCGGCTTGCCTCAATCACTGATAAGATTACATTTTTGTATATATTCAGCGATAATTGCGCAGCTCAATTCAATAATCGGTATAATTATGTGGCGAGCATCAATGCATCAAAGCAAAATACGTATTCACCCCCCTCGAATAGAACTTTTTTGCCGCATTATATGGCAAAGGTTCCGTAGATGGTATTGATGGTAAGTGTCAAAAGATCAGTGTGGATCGCTTTTATATCACGAAGAATCAGCGTCAACAGTGCCCAAGAATTCGATGACCTGGTAGGCAGTCTCTCTAAAAATATTTTTCTTATATTCGTTCCAAAAGAAGATATTAAATAACTAAATTCTAGAAGAAGCACAGCATAAAAACGTACGAATGTTTCTGTGCTTGGCTGTGGAAAAAATTTAAAAATCTTAAAAAAACTACATTTAAAAAATTAAAAACCAAAAAAGTAAGTATGCCGTGGCACCCATTTGCAACGTAGCATTTTACTGGTGAAGATTACCGGTTTCATAAAAATAAACAATACCTCTTTATTATTTTATGGTATAATTAGTATAATACGAGTATAGATTAGTATAGATTACATAATTACTTCTCATTACAGTATTTATTATACTTTGTATTACTTTTAGGTGCATGGATTGATAAATATTCTAAGTATCATAGCGTAATTATAATGAACGTAACCATTTCATATTACATATTTTATATTTAAATTTATTCCTAGTTGCATTATTTATTACATTTTACATTTAGGTCAAGTGATTACTAGATACTCTATCAGAATTCGTACTAACTAAGGAAAAGAGGTCAGTTAATTTATTCTTTCTTTAATTAGTAAGGGAGTACGAAAATTTAAAGCATTAAAAATATAATTTATTTTCTGAATTTGACTTTTTCCGCCAAGTTAGCAAGCCTGATTTTATCTTATATGTATTGTATTTGCAAATGTATTCAATTCATCTATCAATTGATGGCACAATGTTTTTGAAAATCGATAATTTTTCTCAACAAAATTCATTATGATTACGAAATGATGTTAACACATTTCCTTTTCCCATAATTTTCATTAAATTTCAAAATTTCCGCTGGCAATTAACAAATCGAAAGATTATCCGTACAGAGCGATAACAGTGCACACAAATATCTAGCATTTTTGTGCGATATTCGAAAGACGTACTCGATAGACAATCGTAGACGATTGATGTTTTTTTCATGGCTTTTCTTGTGATGAAAAAATGACATAACAGCGAGATACGGCGTGAACAGCATCATATCTTTTTTGTAATGTTTTTGAAGATAGGTCGGTAAACTATTGTATAAATGATCTTAGCTATTCTATGCCTAGAATATTAAAAGGGGTGTTAAAGTCTAATTAACATACCAAATTTTGTAACTTGGAGAATCTGATGAAGCGAAGGAAAGATTTTGTCATTGCATACCTGGGGTATATTGACTCGGGAATCGGGAGGATTTTAACTATATTCAATTTTTCTTATCTGAATCAGAAAATCTGATTTTTTTTTTTTTTTTGTTAAGTGAAAACTTTTTGAGCGCAGGTGAGTGATTTGAAACTCAATGAAACGAAAAAGCGACTCTAAAAAAATATAAAAAAACTAACTTTGGCTATGCCGAAGTTGTAATTCTCTTCACGCCCCAGCTAGTTGTCTGAGGGTGAAATTTATAACCTTGGTGGATATATATGAGACACTCATATTGTCCAAAATTCAGTTACATTGTAGAAAAAACAAAAAAGTTTTTCTAAAAAGAACCTGAATTTGGATCCAGGTTTGTATGGGAGGTACCCTAGTGGTCCGAGGGTCTTGAAATTTATATGGTTGGTGGATATCGGTCAGAAACTTATAGTGTTCACATTTCAAGTCGATAGTATGAAAAGCAAAATAGTTTTTCTAACTTTCATTTGGATCCCGGTTTGTATAGGGGTACCCTCCTAGTGGTCCGATTCGGCTGATTCCGACAAATGTAGTGCGTATGGTAAAAATAAAGCTCCGTGACACATTGAAAACTTTAAGCGCGATAATTTATACTGAGAAATCTTACTTCACACTCCTGGATAGAAGCTATTTTCCACTCAGGCAGTTACAAACAGACGCGGTAAACAAAATTGAATTGCAATTAGCACATGCCATCCGAAGATAGTTCTGAAATTATAAGACTAGCAAATTCTGCAACATCTCTTTTGGCAGATCCAGATAAAAACTTACTTTTGCGTACTGTAGTAAAAGCTGAGATTAACACTGAGCAGAGTAATCGAATTAATGAATTATTGAGAGATGGAATCATAAGACTATTCCTGATAAATATCCTATTCCTGTGATTACCGACATTTTAACCAATCTAGTTAAAAACAAATATTTTACGATTCTAGATCTTAAAAGTGGATTCTAAATAATGGTAATTATGAATTTGCTAATATAATTTTACTAGACTTCTATTCGGAATGAGGAATGCCCCAGCCATTTTCCAAAGAGCTTTAGATGATGCCCTTAGAAAACACATTGGTTTCAAATGTTATGATGATATGTTAATATTCAGAAAAACAAGAAAGGAACACGTTAAAAATCTGAGCGTAAATTTTGATACATGAAACAAGGCTTATCTCAAAGTTCATTAGGATACATTTGAATTTATGAAACAGGAAATTGAATTTTTTGGGATTTCTCGTAGGTGCCAATGGCATCCGTACCAACCCCATGAAGAGAGTACCACTCGATCAGTTCATGATGTGATATCGTTTCTAGGTATGGCAGGTCATTACAGACAATTCATTAAAGATTATGCCAGTATAGCGAAACCTCTTACATCTATTTTAAGAGTGGAATTGGGTAAAATTCGCAAATCACAATCTATAGTACAAAGACGTCTATTCAGCTAAATAGAGAGCAAATAAATAGTTTCTGGTTTCTAACGAAGTTTTGCTAACTTATCCAGATTTCGATGAGCCTTTCGAACTAACCACGAACGCCTCTAATTACACACTGGGAGCCGTTTTATCACAGAATAAGAAACCCATTACATACCTATCGAAAACAATAGGGCAGTTCGAAGAAAACTTGGCTACAAACGAAAAGGAAATTTTGGCAATTATCAGATCATTAAGATGTTTTTTGTATGGTTCTAAGCTGGTAAAAATAATTACTGACCACCAACCTCTGACTTTTGCACTAAGTAACAAAAACCATAATGCGAAAATGAAACGGTGGAAGGCACAACTGGCAGAGTAAAACCATAAGCTTATTTATAAACCAGGTTGCTCCAACATTGTAGCCGATACACTTTCTAGACCACCAAGAGCAAATATAAATTCTGTTACAACAACAATTCATAGGATTGATAGTTCCTTAAACAATTTAACTATCTGAAGAAATGTATTCAAAAACCAAATTATCATGGCAGTACGAAATAACCCAATTTATCAATAAAAAAAATATATTTCCAGGATGCAGCCGACATATCACAGTTGAGCCCGAATTTTCGTAGAATGGATTAAAGGAACTTCTAAAGCAGTATCTTAACCCAGCCGTAATAAAACGAGGGAACCAAGAAAAAAGAAGCTGAAAAAAACTCTCTATCGTCTTCGAAAGTTAGTTCATATTAATTAATTGTAATATGTTTTGTAATAATCCAGTTCATTTGGACAAACTTCACATATCTTTTGTAATAAATTCAGTTCATGTGGCAGACTCCACAAAAGCTACAAATTCAGTCCATCTACCTACAAAATCTCGCTAGTTATAAAATTAAATTCACCCAAATTATGGTAGCAAACGTCCCATAAGAACACGAGCAACAAGAAGTAATAATAGAGACTCATAATAAAAAGTGTAGAAATAAAATAGAAAAAGGAATCCAAATTATGGAAAAATGTCTTTTCCCCGCGATGGCCAGGATAATTAGGGATATTGTAAAAAGATATAAAGTATGCAAAGGGAATAAGTAAAATATGCTTCACAACAACACAAACATTGGTGCTACACCGTTACCAACCTTGTCAGATCGTTCACATCAGCAAATTACTTACTTTCTATACTTATTGATACCTTAATATTCTCATAATTAATTTTCTCTTTCTTTATCTCTGGCTTCAGCAAATTACTTACTTTCTATACTTATTGATACCTTAATATTATCATAAATTATTTTCTCTTTCTTTATCTCTGGCTTCTACATTTGTTATTTTAACAAATTGGATTAAAATTATGCGTATAGCATAGCTAAAAGAAATGTAAATAACAACAATGTTTAAAATTTAAAAAAAAAAAAGAAAAACATTTAATTACATAACTGTTGTATTATAAAGCGCAGAGCGCAGCTAAAGAATTGTAAATACTAATAATGTTAAAAATTAATAAAAAGAAAAAAATCCACAAAATTATGAAAATGTAAATACTTACTACTTAATACATTTAGTAATGTTAAAAATAAATAAAAGAAAAAATGCATAAAATTATGAAATTTATAAGATTAACATACACATAACTATTGTAAGTATTATTATGCGCAGAGCGTAGCTACAGAAATGTAAATACCAATAATGTTAAAAATAAATGAAAAGAAAAAATTGCACAAAATTATGTAATTATAAGATTCATATAAACATAAAATTAAGGAAAACAATTTTTTTTTCTGCTCAAACGGGGACGTTCGAGTTCAAAGTAGGGTGGAGTTAATACCCTAAACTAATCGAGCGCCCCTCGTATAAACAATTCGATCCACTCTCGTTAGTAAGAACTAAAAGCAAACAGTTAGTTGATCTGTAGAAGTCGAAGAGATTACAACACAATCACATAATTTGTTAATTTGCATACTACAAAAATGTTTATTAATGGGAAAAAATATTTATTTTATCACACTGTTATCTTCGATGTTCTTCAAAACTTCACGTGCAATTTTATCACCACTTTTTTGTGCCATTGTTCTGTGTACTCTAAGCAGACATAGATCGTTTAAACGGTTCTCTAGCATCGTTGACCTCAGCCACGTTTTCACACGATGCAATGTAGAGAAGGACCTCTCCATCTTACTTGTTCTACAAGTCTGTGCCAAAGAAATTAGGATTGCGTTTTTTGTTGCAGGGAAGAATTTTTCCGCCTCCTTTAACACCTCCGCAACGTATAGTTCTCTAAGGTTATCTTTTATCATACAAATGTCCTTCCAAAGTTTAAACCATAACTCGACTTCATTATCAAAAAATTATAATTGGTTGTATTGGATGTTTGGACCGATGTTGTTGGCAATACACAATGCGCGAGACTTGTAAAGCAGTTCTAATTGTAGCTGCAGTTCTGGTAGAAATGTAAAAAATATTTTGGATGTCGTTGTCCGCGTTTTGTTCACGCAGTGAATAGTATTATAAGTTTGCAACACACAGAACATCGGAGACCCCATAGAGTATATATATTCTTGATCAGGGTGACGAGGCGAGTAGATTTTGCCATATCCAACTGTCTGGGTGTATGTATGCAAACCAGTCCCTCAGTTTTTGAGCTAGAGGGCTCAAATTTTGCACGACGCTTTCTTTTCAGCATACGCAATACATTTGTCGGAAACAGAACACTAGGGGGGTTACTCCCTATACAAACTCGGATCCAAAAAACTTGTTTGTTTGTTTTTGTACAATCGACTTAAAATTTGGCCACTATAAGTGCCTGACCAATATCCACCAACCACTGATGGAGGGTCGTGAAGAGTATTACAACTTCGGCATAGCCAAAGTTAATCTTTTTTTACTGGTTTTAACATGATGATTTTGACAAAAGGTTTTAATATTCCTGAGTATTTGGCTATCAATACAACTCATGTATTAAATTCTGACTAAGTAGCAGCGCAATAGAGTTGGTAAGCACCCTTCCTCGCTGCAGCATTACCTTCTCTAGAAATATTTAAATGTCCGTTTACAATTTGCTCAAATTGTATAATGGGTTTTATAGTGCTAATCGTATTTCTGGAACATAATTTAAATCATCTGTGGCTTGCGCAATGAAAATACAAGGTTTTTTTTAAAAATCTTAAAACATTTTTTGAACACCGCCAATATTTCTCGACATTGTCGAATATCCATCATGCCCTTGGCCAACACAACTGTCAGGCTCATGTCCTTTGTTTTCTAAAAACCTGCAAATGTGCGACGCTATAGTTTTGGCATTCATCGCCATCAATTCTACAATTCCGGGAAATTCTTCTCGGATTTTGTTTCATCTTCGTCATAAAAACGTATTTCTATGGAAAGCTGTTTTTTTCCAGCTATGTCACCATGCTTACCATTTTCTCTATGCTGTTTCGAAACTTAATCACCTGAATAAATTCATAAGTTACATACATTTGTTTATAAATTTGATGTTTTTTGTTGCATTTTTCGATCTTTCGTGACTTATATCGTATTAACTATTGAAGATTCAACAATAGACCTTCGAGACAAATTTAATAGGGAATAAAATATCTACGCCTTTCTAGAGGGGGAGTGTGCTTCCCACTGTCTGTACTTGGCTACGCCTTTTATGGTAACCATAGTTTAATTTCAAAATATGTAAGTGTATACATATACGTAACGTGCATAAACATCTTATATTCAATATTGTATTGGTATGTCTTTACTTAATGGATAAAAGAGAGTGGTAAAAAAAAATTATATAAAGATAATCTTACCAGTTACCGAAGGAAAAAATATCCCAATTAATAATGTAAAAGAAGTTGTAATGTCTGCCATTATCTGATTGTATGATGCACTACTAAGTTTTTCATAGTCAACCGAGTTTCGGCCATATGCTATGAATTGTCCTTTCTAAAATTTGAATAAAGTTACAATAATTAGTAATATTTTATTTCCACTTCCTAAAATCTATTTTCAAATTAAAATTCGATTTTAAAGTTTTAATTATAAATGTGTTTTAAAAATTACCTCTAAAAAGGATGGATAAATATTGTCATAGAATACGCCACTCGCAAGCCCTTTGATTCCTTTTACCTTAGTAACATTGTTATCTGTATAAATTAAAAATATTATTTAATATTAAAATATTATATATATTATATCTTCTGATGACGTTTTCTTACTTTGATAATAATCGTCGCATTTGTGATCCGGACAAAACAAGTCATATAAATATGTATCTTCTTTTGTGCAATTTTCCAATGGAACATCCTTCAGCAAACGTTTGCCGAGCACACACATACTGTAAATAAAGTTTGAAAAACAGCGTACATATGTAAACAATCTTTTCTTCTTACTAAAGTTTTTCGTTTCCATTGATGTTATCAAATATACCAACATATACGGCGATTATTGACAGAATAACGCATGCTAGGGCAATAGTTGCAAATCTATTTACAAATTTTACGCCCAAGAAAACAATCAGACCTAAATAACAACAAAACCTGTTAATATTTTAGTGCATTAAATTTTAAATGTATCTTACCCATAAATGCAAGAAGTATAGTTCCGTATACTCTGAAATTGTTATACATGGCATCAGCGTCTTTTGTGAAATCCCCAAAAATTGATGCCCATGGCGCCATATATGTCTAAAAATATAGAAAAATTTTATCTTTATTTTTTAATACATATTTTTTATAAATACCAGAACAATTTCAACTGCTCCAACTATATACATAGCTGCTGCTAAAGTTGTTCCCGTGTAGAACAACATTCCAACCGCTCCTCCAAACTCTGGTCCAAGAGATCTATTAAAAAGAATGAAATCTGTATTGTATGGTATGTAACTATAGAAATTCTTAATTATCAAATCTCACCTTGATATCATAAAGTAGCTACCTCCTGCAGGTACCACACCATTTGTGGCAATGGCTGACATCGAAATTGCCGTTAGCATTGTCTAAAATCGCAATTGATCATTATTGGAATATCAAAGAAAACCTGGGTTTGATTAATACTAACCACACAGCAACAAGTCAAAACAATTAAAAATCCGCATATAGCTCCAGCCGTTCCCACAACCCATGTTAGACGAATAAAAAGTATTACACCAAATATGTTTTGAATACATGGCAAGAATACTCCTATAAGGGTTCCTGTAGGAATGAAATATGCGTTGAGAGAGACCTTAATTAAAACTTAGAAACGCTTACCCATTCGTGCCGAAGGTGCTGGTGCCTTCGCATCTGGATCTGTCGCAGCTGGTATCGTATTTTCATAATTAGCAAGTGATGAAATAAAAGCTGATATATGAGGTCTTGTTTCCAAATCATCATCATAAAGATACAAGTTTGGATCAATATTGGACTTCTGATTGATTTCATCAGCTACGTGAACATCACCAGAATCTAAAATAGAACCACAGTATTGTTTGAATTAATTGGGTTTACTAACTTATTTTTTAGAACAAATTAATTTGTTTCAATGGAACATTTTATTTTTTGGTTGTTCAAAAAGTAAGAAGACTTATTATTTTCTCGATCCTCGTGCTATCGATTTTCGATTTTTTTAAGTGAAGCTTTAGCGAGGTGTAAGTCCAAAAAAAGTGATACGAAATTCAAATTGAAACACGCTTGAGAGACGTAGAGTGGATAAGCATTGGCTTGTGCGTATAGAATGAGTTTTTGTGCTTGAGTAAGAGAGAAGGGAGAGAGATATATTTTACTTATGTTTGTTTACTTTACTCACATTTACCAAAGACTATGACTTTGCTTGTGTCGTTGATGCTTTATTGTTGTTACTTCTGTTTGGTTTTGAGAACATTATAACAACAACAACTAAAGACTATGACTTTACTTGTGTCGTTTCTAATTTGTTGCTGTTGTTGTTGCTGCTGTTTAGTCTTGTGCACAACATATCAACAACAACTGCCCGCAATTATAAGTGTTTGAGTTTTCGCTTTTTCTTGTGATCATGGAGAGATGGAATTTAATTTTTGCTTTTCATTTGCGTGTGTGTGCCCTACACGACGCCGATCTCGCATATTAATTTGCGTGCATGTCACTGACTCTTTCCTTTTATATAGTACGTCATATAAATAAATACTTTATTTGCCCCAATTATTTAGATTATTAATTATAATATGCTTTCAAAACTAAAATTGCTTGTACTCGTATGTTCCTAGTAGAGCATTGCACAAGCGTGATAACAGTCGGCTATGACACTGCGCACACAATGAAAATGAGTCATATGCGCTTTTCAATCAAACCTTTCAACTCATTTCTATCAATTGCTTTGAGGAGTATTTTCTCGAATTCATCAATATTCCTAAGAAAAAGAATTATATTAAAATATTTGATTATTTGCAATACCAGCCTCTTCTTCCTCTTCACAAAGAGTTTTCTCACAGGCGAGAAATCTCATCTGGGAAAAAAGGAATTCCTTAGCAGGAAACGATGATATGGTCAATAATCTAATGTTAAATACGAAAATGTGAAAAAATAAATTTGGCAGTGGATGGGACTGCCGACCGAAGTGAAAACGCAAAACAGTAGTTTTTTCCGAGTAACAATTATATATATTTTTATATAGCTTCCTTATTTATCAATTCCTCATTCCATTATATTCTAAAAATGATATAATAGGCATATGGTAACTGAAGTAAGATAGAAAGATAGAACATTTGACTTTTTTACGATAGCATCGTTTTTTAGATCAGCTGCATGCGCATATAAACTTTGGCAAGTGAATGAAAATATTGATAATTCCTATTAGAGATGAATTCAAGAAAAGTTTTAATGACCGTTTGTAGTGTATTGTTTTGTAACCTTTTTAATTCTAACATTAGATTCTTTCGATGACTTGTTGATCGCTTTTGGTGTTTATCGGCTTCTGAAGCATTCAGAGGTGTTCCTGTTCTACCAATCGAAAATTTTCAGGTGTCCTTAGTATTTTCTTTAGTAACCATAAATAAACCTTGAAAACTCGTTACTCTTGTTAAAACAACGTATACTAATTCTATAGGATTTTTGCGTTCGTATTCGTCAACAATAGCGTCATAAGTACCTCCCTGTGATTTGTGAATAGTTATTGCCAAAGCAGAAATAAATGGAAAATGTTTTCGTTTCGCTATTATAGTTTTATTATTATTAAGTGGTGTGGATAATGTTTGAAGAGTGATTGGCACAGCATCATTGTCAATATTTTTTTTGTTTCACCTGTCATTCTGTTTTTAATATGCCTGAAGATTGTCGTGGCCTTTACTGGAGGTAATTGTCACAAATCCCCAATCAGTATAATATCTAGCCGCATAGCCTTTGGCTATGTTGTTTGTAATTGATTATTTACAGTGAATTAAATCTAGTTATGACTAAAGGTCTTAATAGAATACAATGTATAAACGTAATAAGGAATAATTAATTTTTTTTTTTTTTATGTATATATTTAGTAAGTAGTAAGATCATGTTCTTGGATTACGGATTATGTTATATGTATATCAAATAAGGTGATAGAGATTGGCTTCTTTTGGGTATTTTATTATTATGTCAATATCTGCTTTTAATGGGTTAGTTAATAACGTAAGAGGGTTAATGTTTGAGAAGATTTTGGACCTTAGGTTAGTTAATAGTGGAGATGAACAGTCTTTAAGAAGGTGTTCTATTGGTAAAAATGTATTGTTTTGGCAATTTGTACAGATGTTAAGTATGTTGGGGTCAAGATAATGCTGATGTGTGATTCTTGTATGACCGGGTCGTAATTTAATTATTTTAGATTGGTCAATTCTTGTGATGGTACCTTGGTCAAGATTTTTGGTAAACTTTTCAGCTGATATTTTATGTGGGTTAATGAATTGGTTCCAGTTTGATGTTTTTCTAGCTGGATAAGCTTTGACTTGAGTAGATTTGTTTTAAGGTGCTTGTTAATATCAGACATGTTAGCATTGTGTGTATACATGAGAGGCATATTGAAAACTGATTTGGCTTGTTGGTCAGCCAGAATATTTCCTTTAATACTATTGTGATCTGGAATCCAAAGAAGAGTAATTTTATGGTATAGTTGCATTAGTTGTGCTCTGATGATAGATTCATAATAATTATGGTTTTCAATGTTGCTTATAGCTTGAAGAGAGGATAATGACGGAACCCTAAAAAGGGTATACAACTATCTATTGCGCCACATACCGGGTCCAAATATTGATGCTAGTTGATCCCATAAGTACAACAAAAAAAAATTATCAAAAATGTTTCAGCCATTCTAGTTAACTGCTGACATACATTTTGACGATTCATTTATATATATATAGATTTTCAAAATTTATTTAGCATGTTTTTTATTTTTTATAATTTTTTTTTTTTAGCAACTTAGAAATATGAAATGAAATGAAACAGAATTCACTTCACACAATTTTTCGGCATAAGCTTCTTTGACTTGTTGACACAGATATTATTTGTTTGAGTTGCTATTACAACCATTTTCTCGTCCGTTATTTTATCTATCTTTTTTGAAGTGATAATTGTTCGCACGTGAAAAAGTATTTCTTATATCTGGTCCTCTGCTCGATGTAGCTTCTGCTCTAGAGTAGTTTTGACGGTTGATTCCCGTATTATTGTATTTTAATTGCCTATTCTGACATGTTGCCTTTTGTGTGTATGGGCGTGTTCTTATCTTGAATAGTGCCCGAGTATTTCCCTGTGGATTTTTTTCTGATCTAAATCCTAGATTCCTGTATACCTAGTTTCAGTTAATCTAAATAATGCTAGATGTTTGATTTTAAAAGTTTTGAAGAGATAAATTTTTTTTGTATCAATCATTGAAGTGTGTAAATTAAAAGAGGCTCGTCACGTTTATCCGCGAAATACCGAATCCATTTCTCCTTAATTTCTTTCCAATTAAGTTAAGTGCGTCGTTGGTCTTGCCTTCTATCTTATTTCGAATTGATCTTAGAAGCATCGGCCCGTATGGAGTTCCCACTGTGTCTTTAACTTTATTTTGGATCTTCTAATGTACTAATTTACGACCAGCAAAATGGTTTAGACTCATAAATACTACAATATATAATTATTTACCCTTCCTACAAGTGGAAGAAGGGGTTGCTTCTTGCTATGGGCCTCTATCCTAATATAAGGCATGGACGATCATTGCTAGTGGATTAACATGCGGCACATGTTTATCCCTATAAATACGTTTCCGATTTGAGCACTCTCTTTTACCTACAATACTCGTACATTAAGATCTTTGTGGTAAAAGATGTACCAAGGAGCGCCTGTTATTGTTCTGAGAATTTTTGATTGGGCTCTTTGTATAACCTCAACATTACTCGCACTTGCGGTTCCCTATAACTCTGAACAGTATGTCCAAATTGATTTAATGATGGAGTGATACAGAAGGACCTTGTACTCAAGTCACAGGCCAGATCTTGAATTTATTAACGAGTCGAGACCTTGTGCTTAATATAAAGTTGCATCTTATTTTTTTTTGATTCGATGTGCTTTAGCCAAATCAGACGCCTAACTAGTTGAACACCAAGATATGTTACATCCTGAATTTGAGGAATTGTAGTTCCATTTAAGGTTACTGGATCGCAACTTTCACGGTTTAGTGTAAATGTGACATGCTACTTTTTGTTTTCTTTTTATACTCTTTACGTTAGTGAATAGTATTATATTATCTTTTTTTCAAACGCCGATCAAGTTCGTGAATCAGCCAAATCGGACCACTAGGGGTGTACCTCCCATACAAACCCCCCAATAAATTATTGTTCTTATTAGAAAAAGTTTTTTATTTTTTGACGTATCGAACTGAAATTTGGACTCTATAAGTTTGTGTCCCAAATCCATCAACCATGTAAATTTCATGATCCTAGGGTTACCTGCAAAGGGTACTTTTCGTACAAACCCACATTAAATGACAAAAGAGTAATTGTACAATACAGTGCCACTTAAACTGTGTTCTTTGTTGATACTCAAACTGTAACAGAGAGAATTTAGTGATAAGTAAACAATAATGTAATATTTTTTTTTAAAAGTCATTTTTTTTTATTTCTATTTATTATTATTTTTTTTAAACATTGATTCATAAAAAAGAAACTTACAATAACACAATAAGAAGATATAAAAGTTCCGTGAAGAGTATTATTATACAACTTCGACATAGCCAAAGTTAGTCTTTTTTTATATTTTTTTAGAGTCGCTTTTTCGTTTCATTGAGTTTCAAATCACTCACCTGCGCTCAAAAAGTTTTCACTTAACAAAAAAAAAAAAATCAGATTTTCTGATTCAGATAAGAAAAATTGAATATAGTTAAAATCCTCCCGATTCCCGAGTCAATATACCCCAGGTATGCAATGACAAAATCTTTCCTTCGCTTCATCAGATTCTCCAAGTTACAAAATTTGGTATGTTTTAATTTAGACTTTAACACCCCTTTTAATATTCTAGGCATAGAATAGCTAAGATCATTTATACAATAGTTTACCGACCTATCTTCAAAAACATTACAAAAAAGATATGATGCTGTTCACGCCGTATCTCGCTGTTATGTCATTTTTTCATCACAAGAAAAGCCATGAAAAAAACATCAATCGTCTACGATTGTCTATCGAGTACGTCTTTCGAATATCGCACAAAAATGCTAGATATTTGTGTGCACTGTTATCGCTCTGTACGGACAATCTTTCGATTTGTTAATTGCCAGCGGAAATTTTGAAATTTAATGAAAATTATGGGAAAAGGAAATGTGTTAACATCATTTCGTAATCATAATGAATTTTGTTGAGAAAAATTATCGATTTTCAAAAACATTGTGCCATCAATTGATAGATGAATTGAATACATTTGCAAATACAATACATATAAGATAAAATCAGGCTTGCTAACTTGGCGGAAAAAGTCAAATTCAGAAAATAAATTATACTGTGCTGGAAAAATCCTACATAATTCCATTTCATGTGGAAACCGTTGTTGACGGTTTTAAAATCACCTATTTTTTTACAGGCGATTTGGTTAAATTCTCTCTTATCTCAAGTTTTTAAAGGAAAAAAGGTACCAAGAACTGTAGCTTATTGTTTTCCTCGCTAAACTGTATTTTACCGCTTTTGACGGTTTTAAAATCGCCTAATTTTTTACAGGCGATTTGGTTAAATTCTTTCTTATCTGAAGTTATTAAAGGAAAAAAGGTGCCAAGAACTGTAGTTTATTGCTTTCCTAGCTAAACTTCTTTAAAGAATTCAACATTTTAGTTGTTTTAAGGCATGAATAAAGCAAAACCAACCAATGCTGAATATGTCGACCTGCTTGCATTTAATTTTTAACATTTTCGAAGATTCCAATTTAATTCTATTAACTGATATGTTAAAATTAACAATAATTGTTGATTATAAAGCTGTGTTTTAATTTTATTTGAAAAATACATAGAAAGTGATACGTTAAATAAGAAATTTTAATAAACTCATTGGCGGAAGTTGGCATGTGTACAATGTGGTAAAGGGGGGTGTTCTACAAAATTTTTGTTTGTAGAGAAGTGAGGTTTTGTGAGGATGTGAATGGGAGTGAGCAGAGTCAAAATATTTGTTTGGCATCGTTGGCTGAGTTTAAATGCTTGGCAAAATACTAGCAAGAGGATCCAAAGAAAAATAAATGCTAAAATGCGATTATCGTTTGTTTGTTTATAGTTTAGTATCATAATTCTTTCCGATGGTAAACATGTCGACATTTGCGGCCAATGCATAGTATTTGCAATACGTGCTGGTTTTCTTGATTAATCAAAATCAAAAAAGAATTCTTGTGGAAACTTACGTCGAGCTTGTTCCAACGATTAAGACTTGTGAACGCTGGTTTTATCGATTCAAAAGTAGTGACAAAGAATTACAAATAAATTCAATTCGCAAGGATTATTGGACATACACAGACACATAAAAAGATTTGGATCGCCTGACAGGCATGAAAGATAGGAAAGTTTATATGTTTTCGAACTAATCGTGATTGGCGATGAAAACTGAATTTATTTTAAGAATCCCCAAAGCAAAAATCGTGGATAAACGCCAGGACAACCATCAACATCGAGTGCATGACAGATGCTTCGGGAAGAACACAATGCTGTGTGTGTATGGTGGGATTAGAAGGGTGTTGTGAAAGAGTTAATACCAACCAAATGATGAATTTGAACCATGTGTTGATCGAAAAACAGAATTGGCCAGAAGACATGGCAAAATTATTTTGCAGCAGGAGAACGCTCCTGTACATTCGTCCAATGTAGTCAGGGACACCAAATCCCTTGATTGGAAACTCTTATTCACCAACCTTGGCTTCTTCAGATAACCATTTGTTGTCATCGATGGGACTTGCTCAAGCTGAGCAACATTTTAAAACATTCCATGAAGTGGAAGAATGCATGAATGGATTTGGATGAAGGATAAAACTTTCTTTTGGAATGGCGTCCATAAATTGCTTGAAAGATGGACAAAATGAGTAGAAAGCGAGGCCCGATACTTTAAATTGCCATTATTATATTCACTAATTTAAACGGTATAAAAATTAAAAAAGTTTACGAATACACCTTAATATGAAGAAATGAAAGATGAAATCGGAAACAGTATGCATCAATTTATCAATAAAAGTTAATTTGTTATAAGAGAGAAGTATTAATGTTAGGATAATAATTAACGTATATAATGATATATTCTAAGCACAACCAACTCTTATCTTCATTCGTGAAATTTTACTTTTGAACCCGTGTAGAACCGATAACTTTTTAATAGTACCTACCTTGTTTCATTTCTTCGTTTATGGATCCGTTGTTTTCGCATACTGTTATATCCACATCAGCGGAATCATTTTTCACATTATTATCGGGCATCTTTACAAGAATTTTCATTTACTTCAACACTAATAAAATTCTTAACAATGCTGACATTTGTTAAAATAGCACTATATACGTATTTATATAACAATTTCACAAATCACAATAAAATATTTCAAGTACGTGCATGTATATATGTAAGTGTATAGTTAAAAGTAGTATGCATAAGATCGTATCTGGATATATGTATATGCGAATTTTTATATTTGTGTATGTTTATGGCCGTTAAAGTTAATCAATCAAACCAAAAATATGTAATTAAGAGTGACAGAATTTCACTGTTCGAGCGCAGATCAAAATTAAAAATATTATAGGCATGTGAAATAAAATTTAATGCTTGGATTTTTAAAATATCAGATTGAAAAAGTTTAAGAAATCGTGGTATATACATTTATACAATTATGGTCTATGTTGGCGAATGGTATTAGGGAGGAAGAAAGGTGTGGCTCAAACCACATAATACGTAGGTACATACATGGTACAAAAAATTCATATGTTCATAGATACATATAATAGGAACAAGGCGGGTATATCGAAACATGTACAAATTAATTTTTTTCTATTTTACGCAGAAGTATCAACGTTTCAAAATATATTTAAGTACATTTGAATGTACTAATCGTGCTACTACCGCAATTATGAACATTTGTGCTACACTCAATCTTTGTAGCTATGTATTGTACGTATGAGTAGAAATGTGATGTTGTACAAATTTATTTGTGTGTATGCATTCATTCATATACACATGTATACATACAAACACACACATCCATACATACATACATAGAGCATCTTATTTGGTCGCAACAAATATATCTAATCATCAGATTTAGGTCAAGGATTTTATATTGACTATAGCACCAAAACCGATTTAAATATATTTATATAATTTTCGTTTTCTGAATTACTTAAGATATATAAATTTAAAACTCAATTTAAAATGAATTAATATAACTATTTTAATGTAAATAAAATAATGATATGATAAAAGAGACTTTTAAATTCCAATGAAATATTTGCTTTGAAATAAACCATTATTATCAGCAATTATTGCAAATATTTATCGCTCCGATTGGAACCGTCCTATAAATCCACTTCACTTTACATCATATCCCGTATTCAGACACCACAAATACTTTTAATTTTGCCATTATATGAACACTTTTTTTATTGACTTTAATTCAGTTAAAAAATTTAGTTCTCCATATTTTAATAAATAAGTTTTCACTGTTGTATCTATTGTGTTTTTGTTAAATTCAACACCTAAAATTATGCTATGTTTTTCTTTAACTGATAGAAAACCTAACAAGAACTACTGAGTGTATGCAGCTGAATAAAATAAATGTTGCCCGGGACTTGCGTATTACATAGATTTGAAAGCTTTCATCTATATACAAAATTTTATTTGTGATTACAGGGCCGCTATCAGCAGAGCCTGCAGATGGTATCCATTTACAGATTCGTAATACGTATATACACACAAATTACATCCACCTTAACAAAACGAATAGAAGTGAGCACAGCATCCCTTTACGCATGGGCGTAGCCAGGTTTTTGTTCAGGGAGACAGGCAAGGATACACGAATAATATGCATACTTTAAAAACGTTTATTAATGGAGCAAAATATTAATTTTATTACACTAAACTTCGATGTTCTTCACAAAACCGTTTCAAAACTTCACGTGTAATTTTATCGCCATTTTCATGTACTATTTTTCTGTGTACACTAAAGACCGTTTAAATGGTTCTCTAGCATTGTTGAACTCATCCATGTTTTCACACGGCGCAGTGTAGAGAAGCACCTCTCTATCTTACTTGTTCTGCAAGTCTGTGCCAGAGAAATTAATATTGCGTTTTTTGTTCTAGGGAAGTATTTTTCCGCCTCCTTTAACACCTCCGCAACGACTAGTTCTCTAAGATTTTGTTTTGTCTTGTCTTGTCCTTCCATAGTTTAAACCATAACTCGGCAGACATTTATTGATTATCAGTCCCAATTGCAGCTGCAGTTCTGGTAAAATTCTTGAAAATAATTTGGTTCTCCTCGTCCGCGTTGCTACGATGATCTTTTACGAGAGATATTATTTTCTTAATATGATTCCATGCATGCATACATATCGATTGTTTTTGATTTTAATAGATTGGCAATATCTAATATGCTTGAGTATTTGACTATCAATCCAACGCATATAATGAATTCTAAGTTAGTAGCAGCGCAATATACAATAGTTGGTAAGCACCCTTCCTCGCTGCAGCATTCCCTTCTTTAGAAATCTGTGGCAATATGTTAAAGTAGCTTATGTCGAAAATTTATGTTTTGAGATATTGGCCATTATGAGTAAAGTGATTTCTGTTTAGTTTTATTTCATATTTTTGAGTTGTTACACAAAAAAAATTTGTAAACAATAACATACATGATAAATAAATTTTGTAAAATGTTTTTATAAAAATAGATTTCACAACCTTTCCAAAAAGTATACATATAATTTATTTTATTTATTCATATAACTGTTTAAAACTAAGCCATATTTAAAAAAAAAAAATGTAGTCAAAATACTACATTAACATATTGCCACTGAAGTATTTAAAAGTCCATTGACAATTTCTCCAAAATGTTCATTAAAAATAGAAACACTCTTAAATTTTTTTGACCAACGTGTTTCACATAAAGCTGGAATATTTTCTGCGTAGAACAGATTTTCGAAAAAAATTTATGATGTCTTTTATGGTGCTAATCGTGTTTCGTATTTCTGGAACTTGATTAAAATATTTTACGACCAAGTTAAACCTGTGAATTGTGCAATATCTTCGTCATAAAAACGTATTCCTATGGAAAGCTTTTTTTTCTTTTCCAGCTATGTCACATGACTCATCTACCATTACACTGTAAGCATAAGCCGTCTTTGCGGCCAGTATGATTTCACTTCTAATGGCCAAGCCGCACAAGCAAATAATTTCGTTTTAAATTTGTGGGGAGGTATACGCTTCAGTCGACTTGAAGTGTCTATTATTTACTATTCATTCTCTCTACCTTATTTTTTACAACATTTGATGGTGGTTTTATTCTTCGATATTTTTTTTCAAAACAATTTTAATAAGTAATAAAATATCTACACCGAGTGAGGGGGGCACCGTCCCCCTGCCCGTACCTGGCTACGCCCATGCCTTTACGTGCTTTACAAAATACTGATATGAAAAGCTTTTTTAAGCTTTTACAATATTGTGAAGTTGTATTCGCATTAACTCAACGCTGCTTACACAGCATTATAACAATTCAACTTATAAGACATATCAAGTGTCAAGATTCGTATTCGGAGCCTCACTTCACATTTTCATGTCATAACAGATGACAGAAAACATCAAATAAATGAATAAACAAATGCGAAACCACATTACACATACTGCGTAATCTACCTTGACTACTGTTAGGATTGATGTTTGAAATTGAATTTTCTAATAATGAAATTGATAATTTGAACTGTTAAACAAAATACATTGCACTATCTGTAATATTACGTTACTCATCATTACCGCTATCGTACTAGGCATGTGCTTGATTACAATCAGTTTTCGCACTTCTGTTTGTACCATAAATATGTATTAAATACTTAATGCAATCATTACTCATTTTTACTAGCACAAAGCGTACGAAAGAAAAAGAGAACACTTTTTAGGGTTCCGTACCCATAGGGAGCTAAAGGAACCCTATTACTAACTTACGATGTCCGTCCGTCCGTCCGTCCATCTCCTGCTCTATCTAATGAAACGTAATAGATAGAGAGTTGAAATTTTCACTTGTGTGTAGAACGACAAATACTAAAAATACACATTGTTCTTTAATTAAACCTTTTGTTTAAAATTGTTTTTTGTTTACTTTTAAACTGTTAACTGTAGTATACTTTTCAATATACACATAATTTCATATTTTAAGAAAAAAATCTTGTACGATGGTACGGAACCCTCCGTGTGCGAGTCCGACTCACACTTGGCTGATTTTTTTGAGATATCAATTCTAAACGGTTACTACTTTTATGATTAAGATTATGAAAAGTATTGAGTATGGTGTAAGAAATAGAGGTGATGCCAATTTTTTACCGTTATGTGTCGATCTCTCAAAATGGTCCTTATTTCTTAATTTTTACTCTGCACAACACTATCATATGTTCATTGTTTACATATATTATAATGTGCATATTTAACTGCCTGAAAATTCTATAAAAAATAGAAAATTTTCTGTTTTGTTTTTTAATTTATTATTTTATTCAGTTTATTGTATGTCCAACTTTGGTTACTCGCTACTTTATTTTAATAATATTATTTTGAACACGATTTCACCGTCAGCAATACAGATGATAAGAGCGCAAACAATTGGCTTTATAATACTAATTTTTATATTTTCAATGTATTTTCTCGTTATGTTATCACTATTCACTTTTATCCATAAAACTTGTGCATAAAGCAAATGGATAGAAATACTAACCATACTACAGAAGCAAAATATTACATATAATCATATTTGCTGCAAATTAGTACGGTAAATCAAGTACAAGTTTTAGATTAGATTATTCAAAAACCGTTTCGATTGTAATCAAGCACATGTCTATATCGTACATCAACGCGATTAGTAGTATGACCAAAATTAGAATCAACAGGGAAACAAACAGGGATTGGAAGACCAAGTTCTTGACATGAAGTATTATTAGTCTGAAGAATAGCATCGATTATTAAAAAGAGTTCGATTTCGCAATTATAATAATAATTGCTTTGGAGAATTAGTTTGTTTCACTTCATTCTAATATTCTTTGTCATATTTCATATTATATATCTGCCCACTTTTTTCCTTTACCAGCCCACACGAAATGTTCTGGAATTTCAACGCCAACAATTTGGTTCTTGGCCTGTTCAACATTTCACACAAACCTCTATATTCTCCCATTCTACTGCGCTCACAATATCACCAGTTGTGTGTTGTTATTGTTATTATAAAGCGATTATCTCTAAGACCTTTTTATACCTAAACCTCTGCACTTTTTTTGATACAAATTTATTGTGCTTATCTATCCTAGCTCAATTCAATGGGTATATTTCTTTAAAAAATCGGTTCAGTGGTCTAAGCAGGATAAGGAACACAAAATATGTCTTCACGGTTTAATTATATAGATTTGTTTTTTTTCGTTTGATATACTAACTAATAACTTACACAGATTAGGCTATAGCTTCTTTCACAATTTAGTAATATACATATAAGCGTAATTTTATAATACTTGTCATATTATAATTTCGTAAGGGGAAAAAAATCTAACCCACCTATAATGATTTTTTTTGTTTAACTTAAACTACAATAACACTTTACTAGTATAACATTATTTCATTGATGTGTGTATAAGTAGAGTACCTTCATCTATCATTGAAGTTCGGGTTGAGTCGGACTAGTCTGCCAACGAGCTTTTCAACATTTTACCTACGCAAGTAATTTTAAGCAATTTGTTTTGCATAACCTAAAGTTTTTTACATGACTACGAGCAATATCAGCCCAACCTAGAGCCCTATAAAGATTTATAGCTCGTAAGACTAATCTTTTTTTTAAACTCTTACATATTACAATACGAGGTTTATTCAACAAGTATTGCGAATTTTGAATTTACGCGGGCTACGTATATTCGATTTACGATTTTTTTGTGGCGCTATGTTGGTACTAATGTCGCTCATTTATGCTGACAAGGTGGCCCATTTTAAATGTTCAATTTTTTTTTTGACTGTTTTGCTTGCACGTTTTTTTGCTCGTCTTCGTATATAAATTTTACTCTTCCTAGAAGTGGAAGAAGGGGTTGCTTCTTGCTATGGGCTTCCAACCTAACATAAGGCATGGAGGATCCATAGCGCTTCGAGCACTCATATTTTATCTACAGTACATTAAAATCTTTGTGGATGTTTTCATTTCTGATGTACCATGTAGCGCCTGTTATTGTTCTGAATATTTTAGATTGGTTGCATCCTAAATTTGAGGAATTGTAGTTCCATTTAAGGATACTGGATTGCAATTTTTAGGGTATAGTGTAAATATGACAAGCTTACATTTTTATTCATTGACTTTTATCCTCCAGTTAGAGAACCACTATTCAATTATTTTAAGATGGTCTAATGCAGCTTTGTCTGAGCAGCGATTACGGCTGATTATAGCTGTGTTATCGGCGAACGTTGATGTGACAATTCGAGAATCTGTTTGTATTTTGCAGTATATAATATATATAGAATTGGGCCCTGAACACTGCCTCGCGGAACGCAAGCATATTCGTTTGTTATGAAATGGTTGCGTCTCACTACAAAAACTCGATTCGCAATATAAGACTCCAGAATTTTGTGTGAGTTTTGGGGAAACAAACATTTTACTTAAGTAAGCCTTCATGCCATCGTAGCTTAAATGTTGTTCTTAATTCGGTAGTAATTCTGTTTACTTTTTCTTTTGTTACGAGCTTTTCAACATTTTACCTACGCAAGTAATTTTAAGCAATTTGTTTTGCATAACCTAAAGTTTTTTACATGACTACGAGCAATATCAGCCCGACCTAGAGCCCTATAAAGATTTATAGCTCGTAAGACTAATCTTTTTTTTAAACTCTTACATATTACAATACGAGGTTTATTCAACAAGTATTGCGAATTTTGAATTTACGCGGGCTACGTATATTCGATTTACGATTTTTTTGTGGCGCTATGTTGGTACTAATGTCGCTCATTTACGCTGACAAGGTGGCCCATTTTAAATGTTCAATTTTTTTTTTGACTGTTTTGCTTGCACGTTTTTTTGCTCGTCTTCGTATATAAATTTTACTCTTCCTAGAAGTGGAAGAAGGGGTTGCTTCTTGCTATGGGCTTCCAACCTAACATAAGGCATGGAGGATCCATAGCGCTTCGAGCACTCATATTTTATCTACAGTACATTAAAATCTTTGTGGATGTTTTCATTTCTGATGTACCATGTAGCGCCTGTTATTGTTCTGAATATTTTAGATTGGTTGCATCCTAAATTTGAGGAATTGTAGTTCCATTTAAGGATACTGGATTGCAATTTTTAGGGTATAGTGTAAATATGACAAGCTTACATTTTTATTCATTGACTTTTATCCTCCAGTTAGAGAACCACTATTCAATTATTTTAAGATGGTCTAATGCAGCTTTGTCTGAGCAGCGATTACGGCTGATTATAGCTGTGTTATCGGCGAACGTTGATGTGACAATTCGAGAATCTGTTTGTATTTTGCAGTATATAATATATATAGAATTGGGCCCTGAACACTGCCTCGCGGAACGCAAGCATATTCGTTTGTTATGAAATGGTTGCGTCTCACTACAAAAACTCGATTCGCAATATAAGACTCCAGAATTTTGTGTGAGTTTTGGGGAAACAAACATTTTACTTAAGTAAGCCTTCATGCCATCGTAGCTTAAATGTTGTTCTTAATTCGGTAGTAATTCTGTTTACTTTTTCTTTTGTTACATGCCTTGAAATCCAAACAGATGTTGCCTGTAAGAAGAAGCACCGACTTATCTTCCCTGGTTTTGAAATTATTATTATGACATATTTTTTCCACTGCGACGGAAAGTAACCGATTCGATGAATAGCGATAAACAATCTTGTGAGAAAAGCTATTGCCGAGTATGTAAGTCCCATTAACATTTTTGACACAATGAGATAATGACCCGCAGATTTTTTCGGATTCAGCTGAGTTTAAATAATTCTGTTAATTTTACACGTACTGGTTTTTAGCGGATTCTTACTTGGATAAGGTTCTCATGGCTGATAGGGAAGCAAAAAATAGTTTGTAAGCGTATTGGGTTACAACACAACTTTCAAGTGTTCGGCGAATACTTCTACCTTATCTTCATCTCAGCGTAACCAACTCCCGGATTGCTCTCTAATAGACGAATTTATCTCTACGTGAGTCTTTAGTGCATAGCAATATGATTACACGCATAGTTGCGGCACTTTTTTAGCTCTGCGTTATTACAGGTGAGTGTGCAGTTTGTAGTTTCATGTAATAGTGTATTCAGACAAGACTACATCACGATTTTTAACTGAAACGGCGATAAGTGTTAAGACAAAGTTTAGAACAGCTGTTTTTTATTTTGGTTGTACATACAAATGGAAAGTTGTGGCTAATTGTGAGAAATTAAAATGGAAGTTCTTGCTCTACTGTTCTGTGTACTGGCAACGCAATTACTTCGCAATTACTTCAACGCTTCGTCATTGGTCAATTCTGCGACAGCTACGACTGCAAAAGAAACTCACACGCAAGTACTAAATCCAAGTTCAAACAGTAAACATGAACCTGAACAGTTAATCTCAAACAAAAGGAACCGTAAGACTCAATCACCGGCCATACCGACTGAACAAACACTTAACAATAAAAAAACAAGCCCAAACGAAACAGAACGTGACCTCCCAAAACTTTAAGTACAAACAAACCCAAACAAAATAAACAGTCCACACACAACTACTGGCTTGGCAAGCCATCTTCAAACTATTTTCATATTTTAGACATCGATGAGGACACTGAAAGTAGAAGAAATCAGCATACTTGCCAAAGCACTTAGTAAAGTAGTAGAGCAAAACTACGTACTCAAAACACTACCCAATAATGATGATAATGATGATTAATAATGAAGTGAAGAATACTGCCAATTACAAGGGCTGTGAAATCTACAAAACGATTAAAATTCAACGGTGTCCTGCCCTTTGACCTAAAACATTTATAGATAGTACAAAAGAGTAGCAAATGCCGATGATACTCTTGCAGAGTATTATGAAAATGCTTTTACTACCAATCAATCTAATACTGGAAAGTTGCTGAAATAATATCCATACCCAAATTGAGTAAAGATCCGACCAAGACGTCATCGTGCAGACCATTTAGTCTATTGCATTTAATTTCAAAAGTGTTTGAACATCTTTTACTTGACAGAATACAACCAATACTGTACATGAGCAAAATCATACCTGACCACCAATTCGAGTTTAGACAAAGTCACTCCACAATTCCACAGAGTAACTCACAAAATCTTAACGGATCTTGAAGAAAAAAGGTTCTGTGTTGGTGTTTTCCTGTACATAGAAAAAGCTTTCGATTAAGTCTGGCACGACGACCTACTTAGAAAGATTAGGAAATCATCAAAAGTTACCTTGACACTCGCTATTTTTATGTAAAATCTAAAGACGAATCGTCAACACTAAGAAAGATAAGAGCAGGAGTTTCCGCGAGAAATCAACAAATCGAACACCTCCTCAGCAAATGATGATAAATTGTTTGCGTAAGAACTTTCCTTGTCACCACAAAAAACCATTAACAGCGAGTTATTTGTTTGTTAGGCGTTAACAGACATACAATTTTTTTGTCATCGCCTTGAGAATAGGTCGGTTAATGTATTCGCACAAAAGCTTAGCTGTGGCAACAACTAAACAGCAGGAATTTTTGGACGAAACTTGCTATTGGTTTGAGAAATGGAAAATCAAAGTTATTGAACTGAAAACGACGCATGCCATATACACGACACGGACAACTTATTAACTAACCGACCTAAACTCGTTGTTTTTGGTTTGACACCGCAAACAAGGAAAACTTTTGTCATCCTTCCGATTCCCGCATAAGTTGAAAGCTGCGCTGTTGAAAAATAAAACAGCTGTTTTTAACATCGTGATCATAGTGATCCATTTTCAACGTCAGACCATAATTTTGTGAAAGATTATCGAATTTCAAAAATATTGTGCCATCAATTGCATACATTCGCAAATACATATATGATAAAATCAGGTTTGTCAACTTGAGTGAAAAAATCAAATTCAGAAAAAAAATTTTAAATTTTCAGAATTACTCGGAGAATCCCTAAAAACACCTGTTTTCATTTTTGTATAATATTTTTTGCAAAGAAGTTCTTTTACGCGGCTTGCGGTAGGAGTAAAATTTTAGAAATTGTCACATAACGATAAAGCGTTATGCTTATTATATACGGGTGTATGTGTGTGTGCGCATTATACTACTAAGCAATAGATAAAATCGTTGTAGTTTTCGCTCACTTTAATTAGTCCTACTGCAAAAACAAAACAACAATTTTGAGAGTGAACTGTCCAGTCTTTTTATTGTAGCTGTTGTAGTTATCGTACTCTTTGGCAATACTCTTGCGCATTCTCATTATAATAAATGAGAGAAAAAAACAAGAAAAACAACAACACCATCATTCGATCTTGTTCCGCTCTCAGTTAATATCATATACAGAAAGAAGAGCGCAATTCTTTTCTGTGTATGCAGTTATCAATAAATGAGAGGATAAAAACAATAATAACAAAAAAACACAAATTCAAGAAGCAGCAAAAAGCCAACGAAAAGACGTATATGATACAATATGATGATAACATTTAAAAACAAAATTTTCTTAAGTTAAATAAAAGCTTTTAAAAAACCTAAAACCAATGCACACAGATAAATAATGCACAAAAATATTACAGGAAAAAAGGAACTTGTTCCACCCGGCTGACCTACGACACCACTCTGATTTTTTTTATAAAATACTCATTTTCTTCTAAGTTGGTAATCCTGCATAAACTGAAGTTTACAGACTGGTAACATACACTTTACAGACTGATGTTAAAAACAGCTTTTTTATTTTTCAAAAGCGCAGCCTTCAACTTGTGCGAGAATCGGAATGATTACAAAAACTTTCCTTGTTTGCGGTATCAACGAAAAAACAACGAGAATAGGGCCGTTAATTTAAAATCAATTAAGTCGTTTTTTAATAGCTTTTATATCATATGTACAGTTGTATAATTTATATGAAAACTTATCTTTACTAAAAAGCAAGACCAAAATAGTTTGTTTTCATAGAACTAAAAAGTTAAGTAAAATAACTGAAAGCTTACCTTGGGGATCTTCGATAATGTCTCCTAAGAGCTTTCCGCTAGCTGATTCATCCTGAATAAAGTCAAATGCTGTGTCCTCATTAGCTTTCGTAACTTGAAATCTATCAGGCATTTTTCAATATGGATAACAGATTCTAAAACAAAAATTTTTTTTTAAATTTTAAAGGCTGCATAAATTAGTGGAAATGTAAGTAAAAATATTTAGAAGGCGAAGAAGATCTTAATCTACCAACAAATAATGCAGGCAAATTTATTTTAATTGACAAAATACAATACCAGCTTCAAAAAAGTTTTTTCTTTTCTCATTAAAAAAGAAAATAAAAATCACAATATTACTTAAAAAGTGAAATCTAATTTAATGAGCTATGCAATATACCATATTACTCTTTTTTAGGGTTCCATACCCATAGGGAGCTAACGAGACTCTATTATAAAGCTTACGCCGTCCGTCCGACTCCTGATCTATCTCATGAACCGCAATAGGTAGAGAGTTGAAATTTTCACAGAGTGTGTAATTCACTTGTGTGTAGAGCGACAAATACTAAAAATACACATTTTTAGAAGCATTGTTTATTCACATAATTTAATATTTTAAGCAAAAAATCTTGTACGATGATTCGGAAAACTCCGTGTGCGAGTCCGACTCACACTTGGCCGATTTTTTTTAACTTATTTTATTTATTTATTGTATCTCCTATATGTTTTTATGAATAGGACTAGCAATAATGATTCAATTCTTGTATACTATAACACGTGTGTCTTTCCTGCAAAGTAGAGGAATGGGTTAACTTAGCACTACGAGCCTCTAAGTGAGCAAAAGGGCTGCACGATCTTTTTGTATGTCATCATTCCTGATATACCAAGGAGCTCCTGTGACAGTTCTGAGTATCTTGAATTGTGCTCTTTGTATTACTTCAATGTGACTCTCACTTGCGTTACCCCACAATTCAGAACCATAAGTCCAAATGGTTTTAATAACAGAGTTGTACAGTATCACATTGTACTCAAGTCTCAGATCAGTTTCAGAGTTAATTAGCCAGTGAAGACTTTATGTTATATATGTTTCCGCCAGGTGAGTCGTCTGTCTAGGTGAACGCCAAGGTAAGTTACCTATTGAGTTTAAGGAATTGTAGCACATTTAACATTGTTGGAGAGCATGTCCGACGATTTAATCTAAATGTATTGTGCTTACATTTCCCCTCATAGATTTTAATTCTTGAGTTAGATAACCACTTATGTAGGATTTTAATATGATGATCCAAGTCTGTAGAAGCTTTAACTGGGCAACGGGAGCGGCCATAATAATGGCAAAGTCATCGGCAAAAGTCGATGTAAGAAATTTGAGTACTTATTGGAATGTCCGCAGTGAGTAACACTTATAGAGTTGGGCCCTGGGCACTGCCTTGGGGAACGCTTGCTTTCATCATAATTTGACTTGTTATGATTTTTTTCTGTCTTACTACGAACACTTGATTTGTTATGTAGGATTGCAGGATTCCATGCAGACTTTGAGGTAGAAAACATTTAATTTTGTGTATAAAACCCTCATGCCGTACTCGGTCAAACGCTTGTGCTACATCAAGAAATACTGCTGAGCAATATTCTCGTTGTTCAAAAGCAATTTTTATTGCCGAAGCAACTCAATTGACTTGCTCAATCCTTCCGTGCTTAGCTCGAAATCCAAATTGATGATCTGGGATTATACTGCTTGTTTGTAAATGGTGGTTGAGTTTGGCTATAAGAATCTTCTCAAATAGCCTAGAAAGACATGGAAGCAGACTTATAGACCTATATGATGAGGGAATTTCGAACAATTATGATAACCGATTTCTTTCATAGCATTGGAAAGTATCCGATGCGAAGGATATTATTGGAAAGATACAACAGAAATGCTATTGTTGCATTTGGAAGTTCAGTCATTATTTTTGACACAAAACAACCATAAACTGCAGATTTTTTAAGACTCAGTTGAGTAATAATAAATGATTCAATTTCATTAGAGCTTGTTTTAATGGAGGCATATTTACACAAGTTGTGGAAGTCTGGTGAGGAAGCACAATACTGTTTGTAGGAGGATTTGGTTGGAACACGTACTCCAAATGGTTGGCAAATACATCAGCCACTTTCCCACCCAGAGCCTTCTCTTCATCTAAACGAGCCCAACCTCCGGTTTGGTTTCTAATAGGCGAATCCAGTACCACAGGTGTTTTTAGTGATTTTTGGGCTTTCCAAAAAGAAAGTCTAGTGTTTGTGGGTAGCAATATAGCGTCTTACTTGATATAAGTCTATACGGACGATCCTCAACTATTGGGTAATCGAATAAAAGGATATCAACGTTTGATTAAACGGATGAAAATTCATACTGAGTGACTGCTAATATAGTTTTCTAGATATACAAAATTTCTTGTGATACCAAAGTCGATAAAACCAGGAGTTTTTCTTGGATCCGCCGGCCAGTATGTAGGCCTGCCCGGGGAGATGAAATCGAGTTTATTTTTTCAATTTACAAGTGCGTTGTACAGATGCCGATCTTTTGGATTTACTAAACGAGAAGATGTGTTTAGCATTAAAATCACCGGCCACCAAGAATCGATCTCCAAGGCTATCAGTTCTTGAGAACCTTATATATAGGACAGCCTCTATAGTTGGCTGTATGATTGCGAACAAAGTTGCTGCATTTTTTATTGTATGTTCGGGATTAGTTTACAGTTTGCAGTTTCATGTAAGTCTCCACAAGCTACGCATACTGAACAAAGGGTACAATAAGATTTTGTGCGACAAAATTCCTGGTAGTTTGTGCATTGCTCACTTGTGAGGCTCCTCCACAGTTACCCTACGATGAAGCAAATATTTAAGGTTACAAATAGGATGCATTTCATTTTTCTTTAAATGCAGCAAGTTTGGGGACAGTTTAATTTTGTACGTTGGTTGTGGTATTTTGTTCTTATTAAAGATATTGTTTACTCTTTTGTTCTCAAACCCTTAATCTTCCAGAGCACTCTTAATATCTTTATAATCAACAAAAGGTTCAATGCCCTTAATTCCAACTACCAGCCCTTTACTGCTTTTGAGCTGATAGATAAATTTTAAACTTTAGTTTCCTTAATATTTCCCTTTGTAATGGGGAGAATGTGAAAATTATTGTTGCCAACTATTTTTTTTATGACATCTGCAAGCTTTTTCGAGCTTTCTTCGAGAATATATATTTGGAGAGGTTTTGCGGATTTAGGTTTTAATGGGTTTTCGTCCTGGTTTATAATGGGTTCGTCCTTTTCTATTATATGATTAGCATTTCCATTTCCAAAGCATTTTCCTTGTATTATTGTTTTATTGCGGGCTTAGTTTTCGCTTTTTGTGGACTTGTATGTAGCGGTCAATGCCTGTCTGCACCGCCGCTTTGTTTTCCGTTTTGAATGCTTTGTTTTTGACTAACTACTGGCATCACAGTTGTCTGTTTGTTTACTTTATAGGGTGGTTGCACTGCTTCAAATTAGGTGTTTTAAGACTAGGTGTTTTTTTATGCAGTCAGATGTTTTTTGTTTTTTTTTTTACATACTAAAGGAAAGTTGCGGCTAATTGTGAGAAATTAAAATGGAAATTGTGAAAAAACTACATGATTAAGAACAAATCGCAGAGTACGCAAATAATTCTTGCAGCTTCCTTTTTCATTACTGCTACTTATTTTATTAAAATTTAAAAATAATATTACAATTTATCAGCTGTTTTATGTTTACCGCGCAACGAAAAAATACAAAAATTAACTGAAAAAGGCAGAAATTTCACAACACTACTACGGGGCGACCAGTCGACAGTTGTTTAAAAAGTAGTTTATTCTTTTAAACAGTTTAAAAACTCCTTCGATTTCTACTACAACAACCCTCAATTACGTCACTTTTCTCTATGGTTGTTGTAAAAATAAAGAGGTTCTTAAACTAACTACACTATTAGATAGCATAGCAGAATTTTTTTATTGTTTGATGCCCTTACCGTTTCTGGCGATACGCTATTTTCGCTATTTGTTGCTGATACAGTAATTATGCTGCTTGCTTGTTCTAGAGGATTACTTTTAATACAATTATATTGTTCGGTGTTTGTTGTTGTAGTAACTGCATGTGATGACGCGGTTGATGCAGTAGCTGAGAACACTGTTGTTGTTATTGTTGTTGTTGTAACAGCAAGGGAGCTGCAAGTAAAGGTATGCCAGCAATTAATAAGGAAAAGGTAAAGGTAAAGGAAACAGAAATTTGTGTGCAGCAGAGCGAACAAAAGAAAAAAAATGATAAATAAAAAAATTAACATTAAAAATTACGCTACTTAATTAATTTGAATACAAATGGGTAGAGTTCTTAACGTACATATCAAGCTCTAAGAAGGAAGCTACCTCTATCGGATGAAGCCATAAGTCAATAGGAGCCAACTAGTCGGTTTTAAGGGTGAACCCTGTTGTGAGGACAACTACCACACTGTGGACAGCGATCATTGGCAGAAAGATTTATACGCTCCCTGTAGCACTGGAGGATAAGAAACCAACCAGACCTTTACTGAACTAAGGTGATACTAGTACTACGAGAAAGTCACATTTTACTATTATCAACAGGTGGAGGACGGCCTCTTAATAGTGGCTTTACAGTGGCTCGTATCATGAAGATTCGGTTTTGTGAGTTACATTGGTATTTTAGTATCTAGTAGAATCTTAGCTCACTGTAAAGCCACTATAACACAACATTATTCTGGTGTGACTCTAAAGCATTTTCAACTGCCCCCCGATGTAACTCATCACGACCAGACTTATAGCGACCACTATCAAGAGTAACAACTATTAAAGAAGCTATATCTTCCTCGTATGTCCTGATATCTCTACGAAAATGCCTGGGGGAATAACGCCCATAATAGTGCTGTAGTTGGGGTGTGCATTCATATGTGTAGCCAACAAAAACTGCTTAGAAAACAGTTCATTATTTTGACTAACCGATAAAGTTTTTGCTTCCTGATAGAAATGAACAATACTGGCCATCTGGAAGCAACCGGTCACTGTTCTAAGGGAGTTATTTTGGCTTTCTTGCAGATATCCCCATTGAGTATCACTAAGAAAAGGAGACCATACAGGAGCGGCATAATTTAGGACAGAACGTCCAATTGCCTTGTAGGTAGTGTTTAAAATGTCCTTCTCCTTTCTTCAGGAAGTTCCTGCTAAGGCCTGAAGCACTTTTTCCTCTTTATCACAGGATTGAAGGTGTTGTTTGCATGTGTACAAAACGTGAGCCAGCTGTCAAAAGTTACACCAAGAATTTTTGGATGAATAGTAGTTGGAACCCTTAAACCCTCAACAAAAATGTCAAATTCCATAGAAAGGAGGTAAAAATGAAAGATGTTGATTTGGAAGGTTGCAGCTACAAAAGAAATCAGAGATTTCCCTGAGATAATTATTTATTAAGCCGCAAATTTCGTTCACATCCACACCCGAAGAAAAAATGGTGCAATCGTCACCATAGGTTACTAGCTTGATGCCTAGAGGTGGAAATGCCATCTTGAACATATATAGGTTAAACAGCAATGGGGACAAAACTTCTTCTTCAGAGACGCCAATTTTAAGTTTTCTAAACCTTAACATCATGCCTCAACAAATGCTTTTTTATCATGAAGATAGATTTTTAGCCAGCGTTTGGTGGTTGCACTCAGTGTGGTTTCAAAAAGATTCTGCAGCAAAACTGCATGATTGACAGTGTCAAAGGCTTTCCAATATCACCACAACTATCCTTTCGGATAGCCTTGCGTGATTGAGTCCATTAGCAATATGTGTAGGAACTTCGCTCAGGGCCGAGGTAGTGCTGTGCCCCTTCCTAAAACCATGCTAAAGATCTGATAGTGATTTGTTCTATCATTGTCGGAAGAATCAACGACTACAGAACTTTAGCCACTGGGGAAAGAAGTGAAATATGTCTGTAAGAACGGTTTCAGGAGAGGAATAACTCCTGATATGTTCCATACGTCTGGGACAACAAGTTGGCACATAGAGGAATTGAAAAGTAAGCTTTATTTTCACCATACGCTGTACATTTGTCGGAATCAACAGAATCGGATCACTAAAGGGGGTGTTGGGGGCGGTTGGTATTCAACCCTTACAAACCAGAATCCAAAGCTGAGCCTTTATAACTGGGTAGAAAAGTGGAGCACTCTAAATGCATTTCAAGCAGGTTTCAAAAAAGGGTACTCAACGGTAGATAATATCTATGGCAACAAAGTCAGAGTACCTTATGCCAAAAATCTATCACGGTATTCACGAGATGTCGAAAATCGTCCACGTAGTAAATTCAAAGCGACCATGGTTCCATAAATTTACGACGGATAGTAAATTTGCTGACCAATTGAGTATCGAAAACTTTCGACGACCGTAGTAAAGTGAGTGCTGCCAATATTGTGAATCTATTATGAGTGGGCAAGTCTGACCAAAAGTGAAACGTTTTATCAATTTAATTGACATAACAATTGATATACAGGAGGTAGAAGTACGAATAATAAATAATTTATTTCAATTTATGTACTTATTCCAATACTTTCGCTTTTTTAAATTTTTTCGGTATTTTCATTTGTTTGTTTTCATTCCACTGGCAGTTGTGTTTTCGAGAACAGCTGATTTGCTAAGTGTGCAAGCGTAATTGGTCGTTCTTGAGATTGAGGTAGTAAATTTGCTACCGTAGACAATTTTCGACGTTTTCGACATTTCGTGAATACCGTGTATGTTTTGCGATATAGCCCATTTTGTGTAAAATGATTTCTGTTTTGTTTTATTTCAATGTTTTACATCTCAGATATACTGAATTAATTTTTAAAGGAAACATAGAAATATAGTTAAATTAACAAATAAAAAATATACCATTAGGTACATTTTCCGTTTTGTACTTACTTTTTAAAAATAATTTTGTGTATAAGAATGTTAAGTACTTTTATTAAAATGAAAGATTTTTTCTTGCCATTCGTATGTAGACAACATATGTAGTTGATTTTCTATTTGACATAAAAGCTTATTTACACTTAAATTTTCAACTTAATTCGATTAAAGCTTTTCAGTTAAAATATTTATGAACAATGAAAGATGTTACCAAAAACTATCTCCACTTAAAATATTTTGACTTATGCAATACTGCTTGAAAAAACTTAAGTTATAAAGTAATATGCTATAACAATATTTCTATGCCATATTTTTTGAAAATTGTTTAGTCGAAATACGTGTCTAGATGCGGTAAATAATGATAACATTCAAACTCAATTACACAATTTATACATATCTTGCGTCAATTGTGTAATTATAGTCTTACGAAAGGAAAAATACCACGATTTTTTCCGATTTTAAGGCAGCGTTCGATAAGGTATCCCGTAAATCTTTAATTTTCAAATTACAAGAAATAGGAGTACCTACAAAAATAGTAAGATTCGTGCCAGAAGTTTATAGTAAACAAAATCTGCAGTATAGTATGGACGGAATAGGAACTCTTAGATGGAAAAACAAATTATTGTACTTCTCAGTATAACCTGGGAATTTTGCTTACTCCAAAATTTACTTTGGGAAACACATTGAAAATAGGAATTGTTTGGCAAAGATTAGTAATTCAAGAGTGTTGAAATTTTTACAGAGTGTGTAATTCACTTGTGTGTAGAGCTACAAATACTAAAAATACCCATTTTTAGAAGCATTGTTCTTTAATTTAATCATTGTTTAAATTTTTTTTGTAGTATGCTTTTAGGCTGTTAATTATAGTATACTTTTAGCCTGTTAAATATGCACATAATTTAATATTTTGAGCAAAAAATCTTGTACGATAGAACCGTGTGCGACTCCGACTCACACTTAGCTGATTTTTTTATTTTCTTTTTCTTATATATTCTATAAGTGCGATTTTATTTAAAATTAAATTTATATCCGACTTTTATCGCCATTGTTGTATATTATGAGGAATTATAAAATAAGAAGTGCCATTTTGGAGAAAGTTCAGTACAATATCTCGGCTAAGCCTTCAATAAAGATGTCTATAGCCCACCTGAAGAGAAAGTTAAAGCAATTTGTTAGTATCCTAAACCTCACACCATTCAAGAACTTCGTAGTTTCTGGGGTTTGCTGAAATATTATCGTGGGTGTATACCAAATTTTGGTCAACAACAAGCTCCACTGAGCAAAAAAATATGATTAAAGTGCTCTGGACTCCTGCTACTGAAATACAAGCTGTAGAAGATTGTAAACAAAGCATTGTATCCGCCACAGCTGTAGAGTTTCAAGCGGATGATAATATTCATTTTCTCGAAGTCTAGAAGCCATACCACTGCCAGATATGACCAATTGCATGAGCAGTTTATTCAATTTGGCTCTGTCGTTATGGATCTCCAATAACAAATTACGTCTGATCAAGGTTCTCAATTTGAGTCACCTTTATTCTCTGCTCTAGCCACTTCACGTATCATGATCTTGAATTCAAATTTTTGTTGAATATTTTCGTGAACGAGAAGATCTTCTCCTACTGCCCACCCACCATATCAAACAACGTATTCTAAACTAAATCTGTTCACATGTTCACGAATATATATATAATATGGATACGTTGTGTCCCCATATAAGGCCGTGGAATCTGTAGACAAGTAATTTATAAAAACTCGCTTGGCGCGTCAGTGCTTTCAAAAAGGGATTAAATAGATAAAATACTTAATAAACAAGTGTTCGAACAAATATTAGTTTAGGTTTGACCTGATTGATTTTAAAATATGTCTTTAAGATTAAATGCATCTCAATCGCACATCTTTCTAATTTCGATTTGTTCGATGTTTCGGCCGTTCCTTTTGTGGGTTTAACAAAAAACAAAATTAATATTGTATATATTCAATTCGGTCGAACCATTATCGAGTTTTAGCAAGACGAACACAAAGCAATTGATTTTTCATATATATTGTAAACATATAAATCAGACCATATATGATCCATTTAATTATGTAAATTGTATAAATATTGAATTATTGGGTAAAATAAACTTATTATTATATTATTGTAAGTATAAATGGATAATCTTGTGTAAAAAGTCGAAGAAATAAATGTAATAAAATAAAACAATTAAATGTAATAAAATTCGCTTAACTGTTCTACTCTAAAGTCTTTGTTGTACTTTATTACAAAATCATCAGAGGACTTCACTATACCACTCCGACTAATCTCATTGAGGCAGAACTACCTAATATAGGTCACAAAGTACGCAATGTGCATAATCCAAAGAGCAGAAACAACTCTGGTTCTTTAAACATTTTCTTCATCGAATTGGAACAGTTGCACAACAACAAATACATTTTTGATGTAAAACGTTTATGTCGGCAAGTGATCCCTGTTGAGCCTCTCGCCGTTTCAGTGACATTCTGCAATTCCACCGCTGCCAAGAATTCGATCACACAAAACAATCTTTCCGTAAAAAAAAATTCTCGATGTGTAAATGTGTCGGCAGTCGCCCCTATTCTTCATGTCAAAAATCTCCTGACCTCCCCGCCAAATGTGCCCACTGTGATGAGTCTCATAGTACAAACTATAAATGCTACTTTGTTTACCAAGAACTGGTTGCCTGGAGAACAACAAATCCTCCAAAACCAAGTCCACCTATTCCTAAAACTGCACAGCCAAACGTAAATACCTTTTCAATTTTTCCTACGCAGACGCCCCAAGAAACGGCCCTTCTGTTCAGCCTAAAAAACAAATTCCCCGTAAAAGAGCTCGACCAAGTGAATTCAATCATCAATACTAAAAACCAAATTTGCCCACTGCATTCGAGCAACGTTTCGAGTCTCTCCTATCCAAAATCGAGCGTATGATGGAATCCGAAACCAAAATGATTGAGTTCCTGACTGCAATAGTCTCCAAACAATGGAGCAAATAGGTGTTCGCATTGGCATCTGGAATGCCAATGGCTTAGGCAATCACCCCAACAATTTTTGCCTTTTTACTGCGAATCACAAAATTGATATCATGTTCATAAGCAAGACCCATTTTACATATCGATCCTTCTTTAAACTATCGGGCTTTGAGGTTCACTTCGACAACAATCCAGACGACAACCAGGCGTGTAAAGGAGCCGCAGTTTTAGTCCAGTCTAGATTAAAACACTTCCCTTTATATATTATCGGCAACACTTGGTAACAATGTGCAGCTGTTAAAATCTCCATCGATCTTGGTGAACTAGTTATTGCCGCTCTATACTACCCCCCTGGCTACATCATTTTTGAGAGCCACTTTAATAACCTGTTTAATGAAGTTAAGTTTCTGATCGGTGAAGATTGCCATGCCAAACTCGTCAACTTTTTAACGCCTTAGTACACTTGCGGAGAGAAGTTTTATCCACGATCCACCACACACCACCCCAGTCACAATAATTGCCTACCTGACGTGTTGGATTTTGCTGTATTTGCTGGTATTCCACCAAATCGGTTGTCCATCACACAATTCTAATGATCTTTCCACCACCTCCCATTGATTGCTTAGTTTAAGGCCGATCGCTCCTCTATTAACAGAAGATTACTTCCTCCACATGCTGACTTGCTGCGCTTCAGAACTGGCCTAGAAAAACGATTAAGTAGCAGTATTAACGCTGCTGCTGCCCTTGCATCCTCCCATCAGTCTCCCCTTGTGCCCTCGCTTCAGCCCTGGCTCGTTTAAAAGCAGAGATTCTGGACCTGATAAGGTACAAGAGTAGCCTTCGTCGTAGATATTGTATATGCGCACACGTAACATCTTAGATAAAGATCTCATTATTTACATGACCTCTAGCTAAATGCTGATCCAAGTAAATCCGCAGGCTTCAATCTGTGGAGAGTTACACGTTATGTCAAACAGCAACCACCACGTTTTGCATCTTTTCTGGACGCAAATAACCTCTGGTGCCAATCGGACTTTGCTAAAGCTACAGCTTTAGTAAACGATCTCTTCCGAAGGTTCACACTCCATCAGCTTGCAGCTCCCGTCGATATCATCTGCACCATGGCTCGCTTGCAAGACTCAAATTTATCGTCTAGTCATATAAAATCTCTCTCGCCAACTGAGGTGATCACCAAATTAAAGCGCTTACACTGAAGAAAACTCCAGGTCACGATGGCATCAAAGGCAGAGTGGCATGGGTCCTCCCGCATAAGGGGCCTGGTAAGCCGGAGAACTTTGTTGCATCTTATAGGCAATTTACATTGAGCAGAACACGCAACAGTCTGATTTAGTATTTACATTGTCATTTTGTGTTCTGAACAGCTGATTTTTGTTTAGGTTGTACATACAAATAGAACGTTGTGGCTAAATGTGAGAAATTAAAATGGAAAGTGTGTGAAAAATACATGATTGAGAACAATTTGCATTGTAAGCAAATAATTCTTGCAGCTGCCTTTTTCATTCCTGCTGCTTATTTTAACAATATTTAAAAAAAAATTACCATATACTCTTCAAATTATTTTGTGCATAATCAGCTGTTTAATGTCGAGAAGGACAAAAAAAAGCGGATATGACTAAGAACTTGGCAGCACTGCCGCAGAGTGACCTGCATTATAACTGAGTTCTGGCTGAAGTTCAGGAGAACTCAATCTAAGCACAGAGTTCTCAATACTACTACAACAAATTCTGTTCATTTTCGATGTTATTCATATCATAAGAACACAGTGTTCTGCTTAAGTTCTCGAGAACACCGTATTCTGCTCAATGTAAATTGCCTATTATAGAATGATAAGCTTGCTGCCAGTGTTCTCCAAAACATTTGAAAGAATATTTCTTAGAAGATTACAGGTTGTATTAGGTCTCCAGAATGCCATTCCAAATCACCAATTTGGCTTTAGGGAACACCATGATACCTCAGAGCAAGTTCACCGAGTCATGTACCACATTTCATCTGCACTTGAGAGCAAGCAATACTGCGTTGGGGCTTTTCTGGGCATCGAACATGTGTTCGATCGTGTCTGGTTTCAAGGGCTGCTGCACTAATTATAAGACTTTCTACCATCTGTTTTTTTTTAAGTTGTAGAATCTTTTTTGTCTAACAGAACTTTCTATGTTAAATACAGAGATGCAAAATCTTCAATCGGACCTGTTCAGGCCGGTGTTCCTCAAGGTAGCGTATTAACTCCTGTGTTATTTACCATTTTTACGGTAGATATACCTCAACTGACTGACAATTCCGTGATCTTAGCCACATACGCGGATGACTCTGGGGTTCTCTCTTCTGACAATTCGCGAACCTCCGGTAACGATTGGTGACCTGGCGATACCATAGTTGTGGAATACTTGGGTTTACACCTTGAAAAACGCCTAACATGGAAATATCATATTACCACCATTGCTCGAACCTGTTCCCATAAAATGAAAAGGCTGAACTGGCTTCTCTGCAAAAGGAGCAAACTTAGCTTGAAAAACAAGCTTTTAACTTACAAGCAAATCGTTACTCCTTCGTAAAAATATGGTATTCAGCTATGGGGTACATCACGCCCTTCAAATCGCAGGAAAATACTGGTCCTTAAAAATAAGGCCCTCAGGACAATCACCAATGCCTCATGATTCGTCAGGAACTCGACGCTTCACAAAGACTTCAGCATGCCTACAGTTTTCCAGGTAATGAACTTCCACAGCTGCAGATACAATGACAGACTTCTCTCCCAGCCAAACCTCTCGCAGAGTCACTAACCAGGACGGTGATTCAAAGGCGACTAAAAAAGCTTCAGCCAAACGACTTACTATACCAACACTCAATTAATACAAAATTATTGTTTACATCTTTAAGTGGTTTAATGTTCCTAATAAATAATACAACAAAAATATATAAAATAAGATTAACTTTGGCTATGCCGAAATTGTAATACTCTTCACGACCCTCCTAGCGGCACTGAAAGTGTCCATATTTCCAGCCAATAGTATAAAATCCAAAAATGGTTTCTAATAAGAACATTAATTTAGATCCAGATTTGTAAGGGGATACCAACACACCACCCTACCCCCCAGAGGTCCGAGAAAATTTACCATTCAAAATTAATGCAGAAGCGAAGCAGTATGTGGTGGGTCCCACTGGTGATCGGTAATGCAGATGATGACCTCGCCATGTTAAATTCAGCAATTGAATACATGTAATGTGGGAACTAGTTGGACCAGTGATTCATACTGTAGGGGAAATACAACATACATTCATATTCACTTCAAATGGATCCCTAAAAATGGCAAAAAACTTTGCTGTGATTTTTATTTTAGTATTATTGTCACCTATTAAAAAAATACTAGTGGAACCCGCGTCCGACTCAATCGACGGCATTGTAGAAAAAACGTTTCTTTATTTTTAAGTGCTAATAACTTCTCTGTAAACAATGTTCTTTGTAAAAACAGTACTATCACGTGATAATATCTCACTTAGTTTTCGAGATATGCACTTTCAAAAATACAATATAAATTGGTATAGATACCATACTTCTGCAATCAACACATTTTCAATGCATTTATCCACAGTTTCAGTTCCATATGTTCCTACGGGATTCCATACGATCCAATGGAATTGAACTGCCAAACAAAAATTCAACCGACTTCAAAGAGATTTTTTTTTTAAAGTTTTTATTGCACACATTTAGCGAAGAATACCTTTCAATCGGTTCAGTGGTTTAGCAGGATAAGGACCACTAAAAATGTATTCACCGTTTAATTATGTAGATCAAACTCTCATTAAGTGATTTTGAAATTGACTTTTAGTAAACAAAATAACTACAATATTTATATTTATAAATAATAACACTACTAAATAATAACACGATCATAATCGAATGCAGCGTTGTGTCAAAAGATTGTAAAGAGGGTGACCTTTGCTTTTGCACTCATTTCTTATTCACTAGAGTACTGGAGAGTATAGAAACACAATGCTCCCAGTAAAGTTTGGCGGAAACCCGACATAGCTAAAAAGTTTGGAGAGGAAGCCCCTCAAAGATCAGTTAAATGAAGGGCAAATTCATTGGATGACCCCTATTGTGCTGAACATATAAAGCCCAGATTTGAAACTTATAGAATATTTATGGATTCATTTGAAAAAGACCCCAGAAACATGACCTACAACACCTTATTAGATCAGTATGAATAATATGTGTACAAAGAAGACTTCATTTTTTTTTTTTTTGAAACAGGTGAGCGCATCATATATTGGCCAAAAAGTAAGGCTTAATAAAAGCTTTCCGTGACAATAAAAAATGTAACTTATCTCTTCCTTCCCACTTTGTACATACCCCCAATGATGTAACAGATATTATTTTATATATGTGTAGTAGAAATGATTTCTTTGTTATTTAATGCACTGTTAATGTTTTAGTGATACTTTCCGTTCTGCGAAAATTTATGTGACAAACTGTATGTAAATTTTTTTTGCCCATATACATACACGCACAGCATTACTGTCCACTTTCATTCACAAATTTTTGTTCTAACCGGTGTTTGGTCACCTGCTTTGACGGAAACAACACAAATTTAAGATTGGCAATTAACACTAAAAGAATAATTTTTTAATCGTACCAAAAAATAATAAATTTGATGTTTTCATAAAATCAAATAAGTAAAGATTTGGAAAATATTACATATATGCATATGCAATATGTATATACGCATCCATACATATGTATATACATCCACACATACAAAAAGCATTAAATATACTTATGTATGTATATTGTTTGGGTAATTTTTATGGCTTGCCTTGCTTAATATAAATTAACGCTTATTGCTTCTTTTCGGAACTCGTCCGTTATACTCCTCTGTTTCTATTTTAGTTTTCTTTTTATAAAATTAAGTGAACTTTTCAATTGTACGAATAAAATAAAACTATTATATTTTAAGGCGCATGAGTAATACAAAATGATTTTCTACTGTATATAGTTTGGAGTCGCAATGTTGGGGGAATTATTGTTGGTTGTATTATTGAAAATCTGTAATTGAAATTGAGTGAATGTAAAAAAACAAACACAATAGCAACGACAAATAGAGAGATAGATAGGCAATTAATAAACACTGAAATAAACTTATGCTTAGAAATTTTCTTAAATTCTAATTATGTGATTCTGTATTTATAGATCACAAATCCAAACGTGGGCATACTCTTACATACATAAATATGTGTGTAGGCACGTATCGACACATGGGCTATTTTCAAAGAACAGACATACAATAGGTACTAGTTCGCAGTAAGCCATACTGGAGGATTTCTCTTACTTTATCTATAAACCATAATATGGTGATACGCTTCTTTCGAGCTATTTTTCATATGTATAATGAAGGTGTTATGACATGGGTACAGCGAAATCTTGGAAAAGCTTCGGTGAACTATTCAGAACCGACGACGTGGTATGAAGATTGTTATCATCATATTGAAAACAGGTCAGCCCAGTTTTCGGTGCGATATTCTAAAATGAGTCGAAAACAGGTAGATGACTTTTAATGCATAGATTTTTCTAAATGCAATATATAATAATGATTCATACTTTAAAAATTGGCCTCGTAACTATATGTACGTAGTAGTTTATAAACATTTGTAACATTGTACATAGAAAATACGATAATTAGCTAATTAATGAAGATTTCACTTGTAATCAAATTTGGATTTTTGGCATTCAGACCAAATTCACGTTTTTGGGTACTTGCTTTGAACTAATATTGTTTGTTGGGTTCTCCTATCTCAAAAGCGAATTACATCAACATATACCCCAGAAACTCTATAAACTTTTTTTATCAGCTTTTTTGCCTCTGTTAAAATTTGTTGTTCGGATGATTTTACTTTATTTTAATATTAAGTGGTGCATATTGACTAGTAACAGCGATATTACAAATGAAATGTTTGATTAAAGTCTTTTTGGTGGTTATGCTATTCAAGTGGCGAAAATATTAAGGTACTTTTTTGTAGTTGATTCACCCGAAAATTCATATAAATTCAACCGAAGTACCTACCAAATATATTTAAGTGTATCTACATATTTAATACACATGTGCTCAGTCTGTCAAAATGTGTGTGAAGAAGTTAATTAGTTATGTTCTTCAATTCGTTTATAATATAGAGCATTGCTGCTAAATTATTTCAGTAAAGATCTCGATCCACCTTCCAATACCAAAAATTGGCGATGTGATTAATTAGTCATGCCAAGAATTATATGGAGCGGTTAAAAAGTCATCCAAACCGACTAGCCAAGCGTCTCTTAAAGCGACGCAGAATGGGAGGAGTGAGAGTGGCGCGACGGTTGAGAAGATCTCATCCTGTCGACCTCTCTACTAGATTCTATTAATTAATTAATTGTTCTTTCCCACATACTAATTTTGTTAAAATTGTTTTGTAATTGTTATATGTAAGTTTTATTTAAGTTGTTTTATAGAATAATAGAAAAATTAAAATAATTGATCAAAAAAAGAAAACATTCACAAAACCGACAAAAAAATATAAAAAAGACTAACTTTGGCTATGCCGAAGTTGTAATACTCTTCACGCCCATGCTAGTGGTCCAAGGTCTTGAAATTTATGTGGTTGGTGGATATGGTTCAAGTCGAAATTACAAAAAACATAAGAACATGAAATTGGATCCTGGTTGTGGGGTGGCGCGCAGGGCAACCGCCCGGGGCCTCGCGTACTCGCGCAACAACCCAAGTAGAAAAATATTATATAACTCACGTCACGCCACTCGTGCTCTCGACAATGGAGCCAATATGCGTGGAACACAAAGTGGTGTCCAGAAACGTATACTTGAAATTAATCCACTTGCTTATTTTTTACCCTGTGGAAGTCACAGCTGGGATCTGATCCTAGGAGACGCAGCATCGTCTTGCGTTCAAGAAAATCTTTTTTGGTTTGTTACAAAGGCTGTACACTCTGTTTGCTGGCTCGAGTCAGAGGTGGGCTATTTTAAAATCCCATGTAAAATCTTTATTGCTAAAACCACTTTCCGAAACTAGGTGGGAATGCAGGGTAGAATCGGTGAAGGCCGTTAAATATCAACTAAGCGATACATGCGATGTTTTGAAGGATTTAGCAGAAAATACGACAGATTGTCTGTTATAGTGAATGTCATTCTATAGAAAATGAAATAACTACATAGAGTTTATAATTTCTCTCGTCGTATGGTATGACAATTCTTACGAAGATAAATGTCATAAGTAACATATGGCATAGCGAAAAAATGCACCTAGATGCGGCTATACAACACCTAGACGCATTTACTCAATGGCTTGATAATTATTGTGAAATCGGTTTCCAGTCATCCTTGGTAACAGCGAGAGAAATGGCTGATGAGAATGATATTGAAACAAAGTTCAAAGTCATGAGATGTAAACGTATGAAAAGAAATTTTGATTACGATGGTGTAGACGAACCCCCTACATTATCTGCGGAAGATATTTTCAAAATACAGTTTTTTATGTCATCAATGTGCGAGTTACCAACCTTGATTTGAGGCACTTAAGCATCATGAAAGCATATTTGGCTTCATGTATAGCTTAAAAAAGTTAAAAGAAATGACTGACTGTGAACTTTTGAAGCAATGCAGCAACTTACAATTATCTCTGACAGTACGAGGCAAATCTGATATTGATGGACATGAAGTATATGAAGAACTGAATATGTTTATCCGTGTATATGAAGGAAACGATGACATTGTTTCGGTGCTGAAATATATTAAAGAAAAAAACTTAACGGAAGTGTACCCTACTTTCGAAGTAGTCCTGAGAATTATAGCCACGACACCTGTTACAGTTGCGTCTGCAAAAAGAAGTTTTTCGAAATTAAATATTATTAAAACATATCTGCGGAAAACTATGACACAAGAGCGGCTCTCAGCACTTGCTATTATTTCAATTGAAATTATTAAATTGAATTATTATGATTTAATTAATGATTTTAGTCTTGGAAAAAGCCGCAAACATAATTTCTGAATCTCTGAATAATAAAAATAATAATAACTTGTTATCTTTGTGTTTATTATTTGTATTTCTCGTCAAGTGTCATCATTAAAACTAATTCCACAAAGACAAGGACCTTGCAAAGATCTACACACACAGAGCCTCGCAAAGGCTAAGGCCGCCCCTGTATAGGGGGCACCCCTAGTGGTTCGCTGGTCTTAAAATTTTCATGGTTGGTGGATATGAGTCGGAAACTTATAGTTTCCAAATTTTAAAACTATAGTACAAAAAACAAAAAAGTTTTTGCGATAAGAACTTTAATTTGAATCCAGGTTTGCATTTGTCCCCCTAGTGGTCCGATTCGGCTGATTCCGACAAATGTACTTCGTATGGTAAAAAGAAAGCTGCGTGCAAAAACTGAAGGACTAGTTTGAATACATACAGACGGATATGGCTAGATCAAATCGTCTTGTCGCGCTCATCAAGATATGTATACTTTACGGGGTCTACGATGTCTCCTTCTGTGTGTTACAAACTTCATGAAAAACTTATAATACTATTTATTCCATGATGAGTTTAATAACGTTATGATCTGTAATAAGTCCCAATGATGAATATACCATAAAAAAGCGATGGTTTAGAAATCTGGGTTTTAACGTCCTTTTTTGTTGTTTATTTGCATATGTTCTGACAGTGTTAAAATGGACAAAATTTTCACTACTATTATTTTTATACCCTTCTAGACACAATCGACCAAAAAAATAAAACAACAAAAGCAATGTGTTTCTAATGTTTATCTTTGGTCTTGTGCCTGTTGCCACTATTAATCGAATTTTTCATAACGATCGTTATGCTTGCTTTGATGGAGACACACATTTGCTCTCTTTCGCTTGCTTTTCTACAATAATAACGAAAACAACACACAATTTAAGAAGTAGCAAAGCATTAGTGACAGAAAAACCTAAGTCAAATGTTTATGTATAAATTTGCCAAATTAATAACAACAACAATTTTGTAAGCAAACGCAACATTGTAAGCGTACTCAAATACTAATAAATGAGAGAGAAAAACACAACAATAACAACAACCAAAGAAATTTCCAGTATCAGCACAGCATTAACAACGAAAAAACGTAAAAAAGTTTTTGTGCTTGGTCTTGCAGTCTTGCAAACACTTAATACTAAAAAATAGTAAATTAAACTTTAAAAAATGAAAAAAATAAGTATGCAATTTTCTGCATTAGGATTCATTTGCACTTTTTAAAAAAAATTATTAAAATCGGTTCAGTATATTTTACGTCAAATGAAAAAATGTTAAAAAAATGGTATAAAACTATCTATATTTGGAGAACAGCGCCACCTACCGGGTCCAAATATTGATACAAACCTTCCAGGTGATCTCATAAGTACAACAAAAAAATTGATTAAAATTGGTCTAGCCGTTCTCCTGGCTTACATTTTGACGATTCATGTTTATATATATAGATTTATAACATTGACACAAAAATTGTCAGCTTAAAAAAAAAAATAAAAATAGATAGATAGATAGATTTTATGTTTGTAACGCATCGTAATTGAGAATAAAGTAGATTTATGAACATAATACTTAAGTATATATGGGAACGTCCGTCTCATACTGACAGACTGTTTTTAGATATGAATGTTTGTATGTATATAGTAAATAAACATATGCAAACATATGTACATGTATGAATTCATTTCCATATCAATTAGCGCAGCGTTTCTCAAAGTGTGGGACGTGACCCGGTACCGGGACGTAGAAACATTTAGCAGGGTTGCGAAAAAAGGTTGTAAAAACACAAGAAATTTTTTTTTTATTTATTTTTATACTCTCTTGTAAGTTTGTCATGAGACATCACAGACCCCATAAAGTACAGTAAAGTCCGTCTGTATGTATGCAAACTAGTCCCTCAGTTTTTGAGCTAGAGAGCTTTCTTTTTTTATTTGTGAGACATATTTGCTACATTCAATGAATTGAATTTAAATTTGGAAGACTTTCGTTAAAATATTTTTAAAATATTTGGAAAAGTCGCTGCAATAATTAAAAAATGTCAGCCATGTGTGAGTCGGTTCCGTACCATCGTCCAAGTTTTTTTGAAGCTAAAATAAAATATGTTTTTAAATAATAGATGTAACATAAATAATAACGAACTGCTTTAAGTTAAAAAGCATTGCTCCAAACATTGGCACCCTTTGGGTACGGAACCTTAAAAAATGACTCTGTGGAAACAACGACTTTCTAAAAGAAATTTTAAGACTTGTGTACTATTACATAAATTTATTTGAACCCATGGAAACTATGATGAAGGAGATTTACATGTATAGTATAAACACTATCAGTTTTAATTCAACTACACCTCAACCTAATAAATAGTTTCAAAGAATACTTCAGATATTCTTACAAATAATATTCGGATGAAAGATCCTTTTTCTATCAAGGAAGAAATGTGTAATCTTAGTGATAATATAATCGATATTTCAAGCAACACCGACCAGAAAAAAGTGTTTGAAACTGTACCACTATCTAATTTTTGGTTACGCTGTCAAAAGGAGTAAGCGAAAAAGCGATACAGTTTGTATTGCTTTTTGTCACCACCTATACGTGAATGCGTTCTCAGCCTTGGTGTACTCAAAATATAAGTACTGGAATACATTGGATGTCGAACCTAATTTTAGAATAAAATTAACATTATTACCTCCTAATTTGAAATTGTTATGTAATGACAACCAATATTATACTTCAAACAAAGTTTACTACTTTTACTAAAGTTTCAAATGAATGTAATTAATAGTTAATTTTTTAATTCTAATATATAAATAATTTTAAAACCTCGTACCGGGTCGCGGTCAAAAAAGTTTGAGAATCGGTGAATTAGCGCATTTAACTATCTTACTATATATATCTACCTACAAATATGGAACTCGCTAGACTAAAGTATAGATTTTATTATGCCTGGAGAGCGTTACCCACAGTCGTTACTAATTGATACCCGAATTTAAAAAGTGGCTTAAGTAATCCGAAATAATAATTATAAATTACAAATGGTTTTCTATATATGAATAAAATTAGCACTTTCAGATTTGTAATTAACCTTTTCTGTCAAATATTACTTGTTAATCTAACCGGATAACCGATATTTGTAGTTTAATTTAAAGAAAGCTAGGTAACATATAGACATAAAACAAACGAACAAAACACATAAATATGTACTTATTCCTACATGTATACTAGCTGTCCCGGCGTGTTTTGCTACGCCGCATCAATATTTTATCAAAATCGGCTTTATACGGGAATTTGAGAAAGACTACTTGATTGATTTGAAAATATATCTCTAAGCTCTATATGTAAAATTTGATCCACTAATTACGACCGATTCTGTAGGTCGATTTTGATTTAATATGAAATGAAGAAAATGAACAAAACGAAGATAACCAGAGTGAAGAATGAAGTTGTTTGTTTTGATTATACATACAAATGGAACGTTGTAGCTAATTGTGATAATTAAAATGGACATTTTGTGAAAAATATATGATTGAGAACAATTTGGAGTGTATGCAAATAATACTTGCAGCTTCCTTTTTCATTACTGCTACTCATTTTATTAATATTTAAAGAAAAAATTACAATTTAAAATTTTCTTCAAATTGTTTTGTGCAATGATCAGCTGTTTTATGTGCGGCGCGCAAAAAAACGAAGAAGAAGACACATGACAATCACAAAAAACGACGAAATTATGAAAATGCTGCCAACCTACATGGAAGAATTGCCCAGCCCTGTTAAGACTGACCATTCAAAAAACCGAATCTTTGCGAATCTTTTTAAGATTAGCATCTCACAATCGAATCTCGAGAATCGAGAATCGAGAATCATTGTCGCATCTTCATAGATTCGAATCTTCGCTCACTGTAAAGCGACGTCTCAATGGATAGCATATAGTGCAACAATTTGTACAGAAATTTACAAAGTAAAAATAAAACTAGAGAAGAAGTTAGTTGACACTGTTAATTCCGAAGCAGAGGAGATGAGTTACTTGTATGCAGAAGGGCTATGGCTAGTGGTTTAACATGACGCGCAAGTTTAACCAAATGATTACGTTTACATTCAAAACATACTTCTTTCACAAGCAGAACTTCTAGATTCTTGTGGATGTCTTCATTCCTGATATACCATGGAGCACCGGTAATTGGTTTTATGACAGAGTAATATAAGTAGTAAAACCTTGTAATCAAGTCTCAACCCAGATTTGGAGTTAAGTAGCCAGTGAAGACTTTGTGCTTTTAGTTTCATAGATATCTTTTTTTTCTATATGTTTCCGCCAGGTGAGTCGTTTATCCAGATGGAAAGCTCCTACTTTCATTGAAATTTCGTTTGATCCCGAGGTTTGTTTTGTCTTACTACGAATACCGGATTTGATATGTACGATTGTAGAATTTTATGAAAGATTTGAGATAGCAAATGCTTTATTTTGTAAATAAACCCTTCATGCCAAATTCGATCAATAGCTTGAGCGACGTCGAGAAATACTGCTGAGAAATATTCACGTAATTCAAATGCAGCTCTTATTTCAGCAGCGATTCTATTAACTTACTCAATCGTTCCATGTTTTGTTCGAAAACCAAACTAATGAGTCGGGATTATGTTATGAATTTGTAAATGATGGTTGAGTTTAATAATAAGAACCTTCCCAAACAATTTAGAAAGACATGAAAGCAAAATTATAGGTCTGTATGAAGATGCTCATGATCTATTCTTCCCATGTTTTGGAACCATTATTATAACCGATAAAGCTGCGTTAGGAAGTTCAGTTATCGTTTTTGTTACAATAAAATCATAATCTGCAGATTTTCTCGGATTCAGTTGGGTTTTAATAATTGTTTTGATATCACCTGGGCTGGTTTTTAAATGAGATGTGCATGAGTCAGTTGTGTACAGCTGGGGAAGTGTAAAATTGTTTGTAGGTAGATTTGGTTGAAATACATAGATGGTTGGCAAATATTATACTTTAGCCCCTTCTTTACCTGAACGTGCCCAACTACCACTTTGGTCTCTAATTGGTGAATCCAATAGCTCCAAAAAATGGTGTTTTATCAGTTTTCTAATCAAAATGACTGTGCCACCATGAGCTTTTCCATCTGTGTGATTTGTCGTATAGACTGTGTAGTCCGGTATAGAAAGTTGTTTTTATTTGTAAGAGGAGTCTCACAGATTACCATCACATAGACTTTATTATTCTCTAGATATCTAATGACTTTTAGTTTGTGCTGGGAACCGCGATTTGAGTTCCAGAGTGTTATTTTTAAATAATAGAGGTGTAGGTATAAAACGGAGTTTAAGATAACCTCTTTGTAACAATAAGAACAACACACAGCCGTTGCTTTTGTGAGTGTAGTAGAATGGGAGAAGAGAGAGGTTTGTGTACCTTTCTCCCTGCTCAATTGCTCAAAGTTCATTGATGTTATTGTTGTGGATTAATCGAGTACCACCGAACTAAATAAAACAAGTTATGCTGCGTACACGTATGTATTGAACTTGAGTGTACTAAGAAATACTGATAACCGTAAAACAGAACAGATTGTTATGGTATAAAAAACTGTTTTAAAAGCCTTTTTGTTTTTTTTTTATCTAACTACTTTCTATCCCACGCCACTTTCCCCACCAGAGTCCGCGCGAGCTGGGGTCCATTAGAAACCGAACAATACAGGGTATAGCTGTAGGTTTTTATTTGAAATATTGTCACTTATCATCGTCGAGTTGTTCTTTAACATTCGATGCAATTTGACAATGTACTGTGTCTAGTTTTTTAACAGATGTTTCCCCTTAAATACATATAACTATAGCAGGTAGCACCAGTTTTTCACAAATAGTATGAGCTTTTTCACACTTTGCAATTTTTAAACTCACTAAGAAGGATGCCTCCGTCGCCTTTTGAGAATTACCAATAAAAGAAGTTTTTTGTGTCTTTCATCCCAGTTAACTTACGGACGAAATAATCTTTACTTTTATTTTGTAATGTTGATTGTTTGGTATTAAAGTGGCGCTTCAATAATGACGGTTTCGTGCTTTGATTTGAGAGAATTTCTAAACAAATGACACATTCCGGCCTAGGTTCATCATTACGTTTGTGAAAGTGAAATTAATGTATTTCGGATCATATTTTCTTATTGCTTTCCGTTTGTTTGAGGTGGCACTGGTTTGTGCTACATTATTAATTAAAGCGACACAATTTAAGTTCAAGTTCATTTGGTTTATTTTGCATAACAGTTTTTCAATACGCGTGTGATTAGTTTTGTTGGTTGTTACAGAATGATATATGTAAATAATGACATGAGCGATAAAAACAAAACCGAATTGCATTACAAACGAAAACATACAAGAAAAATAAGCTTATCTCTCTTTGCATTTACAATTTATGTAATACTCTTAATTAATTGCAGCGCTTTTCATCTGCTGCCCCGAACATTCTCCCCCCGTTGGAAGACCAGAGCTTTCAACAGAAACAACATCAATAGGCAGAACAGCAATTCTGTTTGCGGTTCGCTTAACTGGCCCAATAGACGTCTTGATGATTGCAACCCTTGCAACGTCATTCTGACCTTTGACGATGCTTTCCACGCGGCCGAGCTGCCACTTTAAAGGCGATAGGTTCTCGTTTTTCAGTAATACCATGGCTCCAGGCTGTAGATTTGAAATTGATGATCGCCATTTGCTACGCTCTTGCAGCAAATGCAGATAACTGCTGCTCCACTTCTGCCAAAATATTTGCTTATTAAGCAAATTCGCTGCCATTGATTGACACGACCGACAAGTCAAGTCTGGCTCAGGAAAAGTCGTGCCAATTAAAAAGTGCGCTGGTGTGAGCACCTTCAGGTCATCAGGATCCTCTATAATTGGACAAAGAGTGCGAGAATTTAAAATTGCAGAAATTTCACAAACCAAAGTTCGCAGCTCATCAAAATTCAAGATAGGCATCCCAACAGTGCGATAGAAATGATGTTTAGCAGCTTTAACTGCTGTCTCCCGGAGGCCGCCAAAATGGGGTGAACGAGGTGGGATAAATTTCCAGTCGATCCCGTTTGTAATTCATGTTGCAGCAACTTCACTGTTATAAGAGCTGTGCGAGAACAGCCGCCTTAACTCTGCAAGCTCATTCCTTGCACCGAGAAAGTGGCATTATCTGACCATAACGTGCGCGGCTTTCCTCTGATATTGATGAATTGCCTTAGTGCTGCAAGAAAGGCCTATGTTGATAGATCCTGAACTAGCTCCAAATGAGTAGCCTTGGTAGCGAAGCAAACAAATACGCATACATAGCATTTAATCGGAGATTTGTTTTTTGTCTGATGCTTGTAAAAGAATGGGTCACAAAAATCAATTCAGGTTGTAGTGGAGGTAAAAGTAAAATGCACTTGGTAGATTTCCCATAATCTGCTGTACGATCCTTGGTCGCATACGAAAACACCTGAGGCACTTGTTAATGATGATTGCGACCAGCTTCCGTCCTCCCAAAGGTCAAAATTTTTGTCGCAATTAAGATAACAAACTCTGTGGCCCAGCATGTAATAGCTTCCGATGATAGTACTCAATTATTGATGTTGTAACTGGGTGATGCTTAGGCAAGATGAGGAGATGTTTGGCATCAAAATTTAGCAATGAATTTTGAAGACGTCCTCCAGCACGTAACAATCCATATGAATCGACCAAAGGATTGAGTGACATTAGCTTGCTAGATGATGATAAGGATTCACCTGTCTTGAGACGCCTGATTTCATCTGTGAAGCACATTTGCTGAATGCTCTTGATCAGCAAATCTGTTCCCATTTTGATGTCGTCTACAGCAAGTGGGTGCTTCAGACGCGGTAAGTGCTTATTCTTGAGCTGCACAAATCTGTAAATATAAGCAAAAATGCGTTGCAATTTGTCAAACGAATTTTGGAATTTACAATCATATGAAATGTTTCGGTTCACTGATGCAACCAAAACCCTTAGTCTTAGTTCTGGCAATTTGACGACAGATGCTGTATCTTTTGGCCATTTGGAATCATCTTCCAGTAAGAATGACGGACCATGATACCACAAATTCGAATCATGCAATTCCTGTGGGGTGCATCCACGCGACAAAATGTCCGCTGTGTTTAGTGAAGACGGCACATGCCACCATAAAAAGCCATGAATGAGTGATTGAATTTTTGAAACCCGATTAGAAACGAAGACGTTGAAATTTGATGGTGACTTACGAATCCAGGAAAGCGCAATCGTAGAGTCGGACCAACAGTAAATGCTGTCACGGCATTTAATGATTTGATTTACAGAAGATACAAGTTCTGCCAAAAACAGTGCAGCTGACAATTCCAACCTCGGAATGGTTAAAGTTTTTAAAAGCGCAACTCGACTCTTTGAGCACAGCAACTGTGACTGCACGAATCCTGCAATTTTTGATCTGATATAGTACAAGCACCAAAAGCTAGCATTACAAAACGCATGAAGTTCCCATGAGGCCTGCGACTTGAATATAAACCGAGGAAATTTTAAACTGCTTACTACTCCAAGTTGATTGGTGAGATCGAGCCATGCTGTGTGAAACGTCTGGGACAAACTTTCGTTCCAACAAAGGTTTTCTATCCACATTGTCTGTATGAATATTTTTGCTTTCGTTTTTACAGAAGCAATCAGCCTCAAAGGATCATAGATGCGTGCAACTGCAGAAAGTATCACTTGTTTTTTTATTGGCCCTTCAGCAGAAAATGATGAAAATTTAAACAGAAAATTGTCAGATTCAGGATCCCAAACAAGGCCAAGCGTTTTTGACACATTAGTTCTGTCATGGAATTTTCTCGATCAGCATCAGCTTCACTTTCAATAGTACCTTGCTTGTTTGAGCACCACTTTCGAATGTAGAAATTCCCCTTCTACAACAGCTGCTTTACCTGCATTTGAAATTTGTTAACCTCATTGATTGTGTTTCCTCCAGATATGAGATCATCCACGTAGAAGTCTATGAAGATGATCTGTGAGCCTAGTGGGTATGAGCTCTCCTCATCCCGTGCCAACTGCTGTATTGCTCTAATTGCCAAAAAAAGCTGCCAATCTTGTACCATATGTTACATCTTAGAGATGTCACCGCAAAGAGCAACCTTGAATGTTCTGAAACGAAGCAAAGTATGAAACAATTTTGATTGAATGGTTGGCCCTGCTAGTAACAAGTCGTTTAGTGAGTAACCAGAAGTCGTCTTTGCCGAATCATCAAACACTACTCTAAGCTTCGTACTTGAACTATCTGGCTAAATTACGCAATGATGCGGAAGATAGTAAATGGGGGTCTGCAATTGTGAGTCTCCTAAACACATGTGGCCAAGATCAGCATATTCTTTTAAGGACTCTTTGTATTGAGATTTTAAATCAGGATTTCTTTCGAATTTTCTCTCCAGTACTTTTAGTCTTCTAAGAGCGAGATCATACGAGTCCCCAAGGTTGCTGAAGCTTAATTTAGCTGGAAGCCGCACTGAATATTCTCCTATCTTGATACGCGTACATCTTTCTTGAAATAACTGCTCACAGATGTCATCGTCAAGAGATGCATCAAAAGTTGAACCAAAGTCGCTCTCAATTTCTCAGAATCACCTACAACGCCATCCAAACCATCACCTTCAACCTCTGTGTTACCTTCGTTATTAAAAAACTGCACAAGTCGAGAATTTTTGAGCAGCATGGGTTATACAACCAGACGCAACCCAACCGAGCTTGGTTTTCTGGAGAACAGGCAGATTTGGTGCAATGCGAATTTGCCCAATACAAATGAGCTCAAAGAACTGGGATGCACCAATAAGCAAATCTATTCTCTGAGGCTTAAAAACGACGGATCAGCCAGTTTGATGTTTTTTGCTAAAGTTGAAATTAGGATGACAATCAGTTATGCTGTTGGTGATGACAGCACTAAACAACTCCTGATAATTTGCATCCTGTGATTGTGCCTGAATGTCAACTGCTTGATCAGAAATGAACGAGGATCAACTATACCAAATATCGCAATAGGTGAATGATGAGATTTGAGTTGCAGTTGCTTTGCAAAACGTGAAGTGATGAAGTTGATAAATACTACTGCAGTCGCTAGCAATACACAGTCGATTGGCTTGGCCTTTGAAACATCTGATGAGCTGTGTGTAGATAAAGATGAGACGAGTGTTGAAAAGGCGTTTGCTAGTGATTCCATTGCAGCAGCCTCTGCATTGACGAATTGATATGAAGCATTGTGATCTAAAACTATGTGCAGCAATGAGTGATGTTTTTCCTTGCAATGCTTGCACATTCCAGATTTACAATCTTTTAACGAATGCCCCTTACGAAGACAGTTGAAGCACAGATGCATTTTCCTCACCTCCTGAAACGAATCTTGGAAGAAAGATTCAGGAAAAGTCGACAATTTGAAAAATAATGGTCATTTGATTTACAAAAAACGAATAAAACACGAACGTTCGTGTTGTTTGAGTCGGGTGCCCTTCCCGTTTGCTGGATAGATGCTGCTGCTGCGGTGGGTTCTAGATTCTCCAGTGCACGGCACCTTTTCTCTAAAAATGACGACATTGATGACCACTCAGGCAGCGCATTTGAGGGCAAATCCTCCACCCACTTCCCCTGTGCTTGCCTATTAAGCTTTCCGCAGATTAAATGGATGACCAAACCATCTGTGATTTGCTCCGGCGTAGCAAGCGTTTGTAGAGCACGCAGATGAGAGTTAATTTTGTCACTTAACTCACGAAGACTCGCTGCAGAACCTTTCTCAACGTGTTTTAAATCAAATATGGCTCTAATATGGGCCTGAAAGTGAAGAAGTTTATTATCAAATATTTTGACTAATAATTCCAAAGCCCTTTTGTAATTTTCATCCCTTGGCTCAAGAGACCGAATGGTGTCCAATGCGACACCTCCCAGACTGGCACGCAGATGCCAGATTTTTTCTACGTCACTGCGTCACTACGTCTACATGACTTACATGATCACGATCTTTGACTGTAGGAAACATCGCGTAAAAGTCCGGCCAATCTGCGTAAGCTCCACTGAAATGAGGTATTCCTCATCAAAATTACCATAGATTCCTTCAACAATTTCCTGACGGACATCCAATGATGAGTCATCGAACTCAGCTAGCTGTTCTGGCACCAAAGAAGAATTCAGTATGGTTAATTGCCGTTTTCTTGCTTCTACTTTGGCTTCGAAGAAACTGATTTCGCTTTGCTGTTGTTGTTGAGGAACAACAGATATTAATTTAACACTATTTGTTCGTTCGCTGCAATGATCAGCGCTATTGAAAATGTAATACTTGCTTATGTATATAAGAATATATGTTCTTATGCCATATGCACATATACTCGTACTGGTGACAAATGTATGTAATGTATGTACCGTATGTATATTCTTATGTACACAACCGTATGTACATATACTCGCACTCGAGACAAATGTATGTATTGTTGACTGACGTTACCGAAATGTATATAAGAGGAAGTAACAGTTCCACAGCAAAACCAAAGTTAATAAAGTTATGTGATTTGTATATAATTATCGTGAGGAGATTTGTGATCGGCACAAAACACTACGATAATATACTTATGTATTTATGTCACTTGCATGTAACTTTGACCGACTGACAAAATAATGCAATTAAATAAGCGCCACTGCACTAACGCGGTACACGCACACGCACAGAATTCAAAGTCAAAAAAGTAACCAAAAACGTATCACGTCGGGGTCACCAAAATGATTGAGGTGGCAATGGTTACTGTATTAATAAAAGCGACCCAATTTAAGTTTAAGTTCATTTGGTTTAATTTTCTTAACAGTTTTTCAATACGCGTGCGATTAGTTTTGGTGGTTGTTACAGAATGATATATATAAATAATGCGATAAAAACAAAAGCGAATTGCATTACAAAAGAAAACATACAAGAAAGACAAGCTTATCTCTCTTTGCATTTACAATTTATTTAATACTCTTAATTAACTGCAGGTCAATTCATCTACTGCCGCGAACACCGTTGTTTGGAAGGATTTTCTTCATGTTCAGCAACAACACATTCTCGATTCCATATCTTCCACGAGTTCATTTGCGATAAAAACACAGTAAATACGTTCGCTTTACTAGAAGACAGGCACGACACTCATAGCACAACAATATAAGGTAGCGCCATTTTGTCCTGTTACGCCCCCAACAATTGCTCGCTCTCAATTGTGAGACTAAAACGCTGAAAAACACGCATTTAGTGTTGAACATAATGTGGAAAAGCATTGAAAATTTAAAAATTAGTGTCATGAAAACAAAACTGGATTTCGACTTGCCAACATATGATAGTGTTGTGCAGTATAAACATTTACAAATCAAAAGAGCGCAAATTATTTTTGAGAGAACGACTCATAATTGTAAACTATTGGCGTCACCTCTCAATGCACGACATTGAACAATACAAAATACGCATGACTCGTCACGATTTTCAAACAAGCAGGGGATTCCTCGTTGAATAAATACCAACAACAGTGTTGCCATTTACAAAAGCTAACAATAATTTTATTTGAAGGCAAGTACATAATATCTATTATCTCTTCGCGTACCACCTTTGGAGGTCTCACGTACCATTTGTGGTACGTGTACCACAGTTTGAGAAACACTTCTTAGCTTTGACGTATCTCATAAAACACATCGCGCTCTCATTGTCGCTTTCGGAATTTTCTATTTTTGAGTCAGTAATCTTAAAAAAAGTTTGTAGTGCTGTCCAACAACAACATCCCATGAAATTGTTGTTGAAATGTTGTGAATTTTGAGTTTTTAAGGCTATTAAAACTGTCAAATATGTTTACAAGTATGTGTTTGTATTATTGTATGTATGGTGTTGAGAATGTTGGATCGAAAAATATTTACTTTAGAGAAGGCAATGTGGAACAAGCCATAGCTAATCTTCCAAGAACCAAGAATGTTAGAATTTTTTAAATTGAAATTAAAGGAAAAGAGTGGTCAGTGAGAAAACGTGGGGCAGAGAAAGTTATTTCTCGAATGTATATGGTATCTCCAAAAGATGTTGAGTTATTCCATTTACGATTATTTCTTTTACACGTTCGTGGGGCTAAGTCTTTTAAGGATTTACGATTATATAATGGGTTGTGTTTTGTCGAAGCATGTCATGCGCGATGGATTCCATTGAATGACAATGAACGCCATGAATGAATAAAGTGAAACAAACTTATTCTCCAAGACAATTGCGAGAGTTATTTGGGTTTTTTTGTGATTTGAAAATCCCTGCGAATTTGTTAGTTTTTTGAAATGAATTCAAAGATGATATGAGTGAAGATTTTCTTAAAGACTACATTCAGGACATTTCTTCTAATCGAACTATTCTAATAATCGATGATATACTTCAGACACATAATACTTCATGTCTAGAACTTTTGTATGATGATACTGGTAGCAATATACATATTTTGTTTAACGGCTCACATAGGTTACAGGTTGTAATCGGTGGGTGGACCTTACACAATATGTTCAAATTACCAATTCCATTATAAGAAAATTATGTTTCAAATATCAGTCCTGACAGTAGTCAAGGTAGATTCTTTAATTCCGCGTGAAAATTAAATTAAAGCTTTTCCTCAGTTTGGTTCGGATATCGTTGAAATACCAAATCATTTAATTTGTGAACATGTAAACATCATCATTGATATATTTGGAATTATTCCGGAGAGCATTTTAAATACTGACATTTTGAATTCAATTATTTTGGTTCCAAAAAATGATGATTATTCATTTAAAAATGTAGAAGTCTTAAAACGAATGTGTGGAGACGAGTAGGCATACTACAGCTTTGATAAAATTGTCAGCTATGTTTCACGTGAACATAATAATTTTCCTGCTGAGTTTTTGAATACTGTATCAGTTAGTGGTCTGCCTTGTATTATTAATAAGAAATTTAAATACATGCGCGTAAAACGTATGCACCGAAACTTAATAGATTGCGAGGTGTTAACAGGTGTAGCGCGTAATATCCGATTTTTAATTCCCCGTATTCATTTGACTTATACGTATTCATTTGACTTATATGGAAACTCTTTTTCCGTTCAAAATTCAAAGAACTCAAAATCCAGTCATTACAGCTTTTGTGATGACTATTAATAAATCCCATGGTCAAACGTTTCCAAAAGTTGTAATTTTGTTGAGACAGCCAGTGTTTAGTCACGGACAATTGTATGTTGCCGCAGTGTTCGATCATTCAATGGTTTGCGATTTTATATTTCTGAGACATCAGATCAGGGCCATTTATCACGTGATAGTAGAGTTTTCACAAAAAAAAAATTGTTTACAGAGAAGTTATTAGCACTTAAAAAAACAAATGTTTTTTCTAGAATGCGATCGATTGTGTCGGCCGGGGGTTCCCCTAGTTAAAATACTTGAATACCATTATTTAACAAACAACATAGTGTGGTGCTGTCCTCTCAGCAGATTCCTACACTACGGACTGGTAAATAAACAATAACAATAAATGGTCATTGGATTCATAGCGAAAATTAATTGATTTAGTTTTTATTTTATTATGTACTTGTTGCTTTCGTATTCAGATTACGACTGACTGAAGCGACTTCTTATTGCTCTATGCAAAAATCTTATTTTATTTGCTAACGTAATGGTAGTTACATATGTTTCTTTTGTTTTTTTATTTTTAGTTATTTCTTATTCTTAGTTAGGTCTGCATTTAAATATACGTGTATAAGCACTGCTAGGGTTTTGTTATCTTTCTTTTTTCAACTGTTAAATGTTAATAATTAAATTAAGCCAAAATTATAATATTTCAGCTGTACAGTAAGTCTAAACTCTGACAAATATTATTTGCTAGCTTTAAGCAATATTACAAATGTAAATATATATGGCGAATAAAGCAAATTATCAATCAATCAATTATACATTTTTCAATTACTAGAGGATATTTATAAATTCTTAAAAATAAAAAATGCGTGTGTACCATCGTACACGTGATAGAAGTGAAACTTCTTAAAAACAGACAGAGAGAGATCATCTCAAAACAAATATAACTTTATATTTAATATTCTTTGTTAGTACTCAGTTAATAATAAACAAGACAAACAATTTTTATTGTTGTGTTAAACAATTACATTTGCCGTCGCCCCTCCTTGCCCAAAAATAAGATCAACTGCGAATTACTGTGTGTTTCTCGTTCTCTTTTCTTCGTACATTCGCTTGTTTTTGTGCAACACACAAGCTGGTTGCTTGTATGTTGTTATAAATATTTTTATTACACACAAGCCGCATGTTGTTGTTGTGTAATTGTAATCTCTCTATTGAGACTTTTCCGGTGGATTTTCCAAAAAATGTATTATTGTTTCACTTAAATAATGCTTATTCCTAGAGATGTGATTTATTTGAAATTCATGTATTTAAAATGCAAAAGCAAAATACCTATTATTATTTTGCATTTGTAATACTTTTTTTCAAATGTATTTCCTATTTTATTTGAAATACTTTTTATAAATATTTATATTTATTATAGTATTTGTAATAAAAAAAGATCCAATTTCTTAATGAATACATAAGCTCTTCAAAGCCTATTGCTGGCATCAGAAGTTTAGAATTTGACAAAAATACTTACTACGGATGTCTTATGCCAGAACTAATGAGAATGCGAAGAGTTCTAAGAAGTTTGCAAATGGATAAACTTAAATATTGTGGTGTATTGATAGAAGTTATTCAAGAAAGTCTTTGAAAAATTTTATATATTAGAGGAACCAAAAGCAAAAGATGGCATAATAGCATCCATATCTGATCCCTTTTTAAAAATGAACTAAATATCAATGTATCGTAGTATACGTGACAATTTTATCAAATTGAATAGTGTTGTAAAGCAAGTTTCGTTTGATTTTGATTCGGGCACTGATTTACTTATTAAATATCAGTTCGATTCACCTCCTCCTTCTCTTATTGTCACCTTCTACTATGGGCAACCATGCTTCCCCCCAACTACTTTCCACCACTCCTCTTGTTCCTGCCACAATTGCCTCTCCAGCCGATCCTACCTCAACTCCTGTGCTGCCTGTAATACAGGTACCTTCCTCCAAACGATCTAGACCCGTTTCTTCTCCACCTTCGTCGAAAACTTTCTGGACAAAAACGGGAATATTGCCATCAGTGCCTCTAAGCGGCCAATACCTGATAATTCTAGGTATGGTGCCACCAATGGTGGTATACCTCAATTGTACCTTTACCCGACGAATCCAACCAGGCCACTTCTTCATCAATATTACCTGCGGCAACCCTAGAACCTTAATTAATATCGCCATCTTTGAATGTGAATTCACCGCCTATCTTGGCCCCTCGGAAACATATTTTCCTATCAAGACTGTCTTATGATACTACCTGTGATGTCATTAATAGGTATATTGCTTCTAAGACTAATGTGAAGGTTAGTGTTCAAAAATTCAATTTTTCACAACCTAGGGATATTTCGTCGTTCAAGATTAGTGTGCCTTCCGAATCATTCGACGAAGTTTGTAATCCGAAATTCTGGCCTCCAAATATGGTTGTTCTTGAATTTAAACATAAGAGTAGGAATAGACCTAGTACTGTTATGCTTCCAGTACTCACTAGTTCACCTTCGGCTCCAAGCTCGGCCCCAAAAAACTAGCTTCCTGCCCTCATCATATCTCTATAATATATCAAAATGTAAGAGGTTTATTGTCCAAGCTTAACAATTTGTATAGGGATAGTTTCTCCTTTGATGTTATAGCATTTTCCGAAACATGGTTTTACTCTGGTATTCTTAGTAATGAAATTTTCTATTCAAATTTCATCACATATAGAATAGATCGCCCTATTCGACGCAGAGGTGGTGTCCTCATTGCTGTTGTCTCTCACCTAAGATCAGAATTCGTTGACCTAAACTGTTCAGCCAATATTGAGTTTATTTGTGTGAGGTTACTTTTGCACAATGAATATTTTTATATATCGTGTTCTTATATTCCGCCTAATTCCAATTTGAAAAATGGCTAGAGCCATTAACTCTGTTAATAACATTCTTCGGGACCGTGACTCTTTTATCGTGCTAGGTGATTTTAATCTCCCATTCATTTCATGTACCATTTTTGGTGTCTCGAAGTATCTAGTTCCTTCAGCACAACATGATTTCTTGGACACACTGTTTGAATTTTCCTTGTTTCAAATGAACTCTGTAGTAAACCATTACAATAGGTCACTTGATCTTGTGTTTAGAAATGGTTCTGCTGGTACTCCTGTGTCAAGTATTCCTCAGGACACTTTTCATCCAACATTGGAGATATCCCATTCTGTAACCCATCCTGTTTCAGACTCCAAATCTTCTACTATGCGTCGATTCTATTTTCGCAAATTGAACTTTGCGCAATTAAATGAAGTCTTTCTCGGAATAGATTGGTCTTTTTTGTACAATTGCAGTGAAATGACTACTGCTATTAATTTTTTCTATGAAGTGATATACAATATATTTGATACCTATATCCCCTATAACGCTGTTTTGAAAGTGTCATATAAACCACCTTGGTTAACAAGAAGACTTTCTAACCTGAAGAACATTAAGTCGACTCACTGTGCGGAGTCTCTGTGTAAGCGACTTTTGAAACTTTTCAATTTATCACTTCAGAGCGCATGTTTCCCTCCTATCTGGAAGGAATCCTTTATTATTCCACTACACAAAAAGATAACAAAACTGACATATCCAATTACAGGTATATTGCTAAAGTTTTTGCAACCCCAAAATTGTTTGAAAAAATTCTCATTTGAACCTTTTATCACTTTTGTAAAACAATTATTTCTCCGTGTCAACACGGTTTTATGCAAAAGCGTTCTTCAACTACAAACTTGCTTGAGTTTACATCTTTTGTAAATCTTGGTTTTAGGGACAAATGTCAAACTGATGTTATTTATACTGACTTCAGTAAAGCGTTTGATTGTGTTAATCATGATCTGCTTGTACATAAACTTGACCTTTTAGGTTTTCCACAACATCTTCTTTTTTGGATTGCATCTTATTTGAGAAATAGGGTTCAACGAGTGTTATTTAACTCCACTCTTTCTGGTCCAGTCTTTGTCACTTCTGAAGTTCCTCAAGGGAGCCATCTAGGTCCATTATTGTTTAACCTTTTTGTAAATGATCTCCCTTTATCCATTTCGCATTCTCGTGTCCTCATGTACGCTGATGATGTAAAATTGTGGCTTTCATGTAATGATGGAGCCTCCCATCTCAGAATCCAAGAGGATCTTGATTCTTTACATTCTTGGTGTTCAGCGAATTACTTATATCTAAATATCTCCAAATGTAAGTTCATGACGTATCATCGATGTAAACCTCATTTGTTTATATACACGATTGAAAACGTCCAACTCCAGCGAGTCTCTACTTTTAATGACCTCGATGTCCGGTTTGATCCCAAACTGTGTTTTAACCAACATATCTCTTCTTTCGTAAATAAAGCGAAGAGTGTTTTTGGTTTCATTAAACGCTGATCTATTGAATTTAATGACCCTTATACCACAAATACTCTTTTTATATCTCTTGTGCGTCCACTCCTTGAGTATTGCTTTTGCATTTGGTCACCGCAATATATAAATAATCAAGTTCGAATTGAGTTTGTACAGAAACAATTCCTCCTGTTTGCCCTTCGTGACCTAAACTGGAATCCTAATTCACGTTTGTCATCTTACTCTGATAGGCTCCTTCTTATCAGTCTTCCATTTTTGGTGCATCGTAGGATAGCTCTTGGGATTAGTTTTTTTTTCATAAGCTCATAGTTGGGGATATTGATTCTCCTGAGCTACTGAATCAGTTAAACTTTTGTGTCCCTAGTCGTCTTACCAGAAATTTCTTTCCTTTAGCATTGAATAGATGCTCTACTTACTATACGCTACACGATCCTTTCCGAGTTTTATGCACGTCATATAATAAATTCTAGCACGTTCTCTCACCCGAGATATCGCCATCATCGATTAATACCATCGTCATTCGGTGCATACGGGACTCCTAATCACACTGTAGGCTGGATGAACTGGATGTCGCTGATTTGGGTCACCTTTACCATCTGTATTATTGTCGTTTATTAGTTTAAATGTCTCTGACCACACATGGCTGTATGTAGGGGCATAGCTCGCTACTATTTGCAAATAAATTTCCCCCATCGGGTCAGAGGCTGGTATTTCATATTATATTTATTTATTTATTTCCATGTTTTTTTTCCATTTTTAGGGTTCCGTACCCATAGAGAGCTAACGGGACCCTATTACTAAGCTTACGATGTCCGTCCGTCCATCTGTCCGTCCGTTTCCTGCTCTATCTCATGAACTGTAATAGGTAGAGAGTTGAAATTTTCACAGAGTGTGTAATTCACTTGTGTGTGAAACGACAAGTACTAAAAATACACATTTTTAGAAGCATTGATCTTTAATTTAACCTGTTGTTTACCTTTTATTTTTTGTAGTATACTTTTAAGCTGTTAATTGTAGTTTACTTTTAGGCTGTTAAATATACACATAATGTGATATTTTAAGCAAAAAAATCTTGTACGATGGTACGGAACCCTCCGTGTGCGAGTCCTACTCCCACTTGACTTATTTTTTTGTAATTAATTTATTTTAGTTTAAGTTCACTTCAATTTATATTTTTATCTTACTTTTAAGTGTTAATTGTTACATTTATTTTTGTTTTAAGCTGACAGTTTCTTTGTCAATGCCATTTCAAATAAATAAATAAATATGAGCATAGTGTGGTATAAATTTTATATAATAATTTGCTTATCCAAGGAATAATATAAGTTCTTTTGGTTTATATTGGATAATTTTGAAGTGAAACTTCTTTAGCGGCGTTGGGCAATTTTGTAACGTTTTTCGGATTCTGTATCTCATGAGCCGCACTAGGTAAACACTTCATATTTTCACTGGAAAATCCACCGGAAAAGTCTCAAAAAGAGATTACAATTTTACAACAACAACATGCAACTTGTGTGTTATAAAAAAGTTTATAACAACAACATGCAAGCAACCAGCTAGTGTGCTGCAAGCGAATGTACGAAGAAAAGAGAACGAGAAACACACTGAAGCTCGCAGTTGATCTTATTTTTGGGCAAGAGGGGACAGACGGCAAACGTAAACCCATTGTTTAACACAACAATACAAAATTTGTGTCTTGTTTATTATTAACTGAGTACTCATAAAGAATATTAAATATAAAGTTGTATTTGTTTTGAGGTGATCTCTCTATGTCTGCTTTTAAGAAGTTTCACTTCTATCACGCGTAGGATGGTCCACGCGCATTTATTTTTTTTTATTGTTTAAATGTTTTTATTATCGAATGTTATTTTTCTTTCTTTGATTCTGTGTCAAAAATTATATTTCTGTTTTTTAGAAAAGAGATTTTTCTAATGAAATTTTCATATTTGAATTATGAAGAGCTATATTGTTATTTCAATATGCTTAATATGCTCCCTTTCCGATTTGGTGTATATTAATATCTCATCTATATATACGATTTTTGCAATATAAGGTTATTTACACAACGTTGAAATATTGAGGGCGCTTTCTTAATCCGAATGTAGAATGCCATTCAATACTTCATACTTTGCTCCGTTAACAGGTTGAAAATATTTGTGCCTATTTTTGTAATATCATATGTATATCTGGTATTGGATCTCTATCTGCTATTGTTGCTGAATTCATTTTCTAAAAATCCATGACTAATCGTTTCTTTGGTTGTCTCTTTTTATCTTATCCTTTCTTCCTCCATATTAGTGAAGTAGAAGAACATAACTTCTACTAGGTTGAATTATTCTACAATATTTTCTAATTAGTTTTGAATTTCTATTTCTACAAATTTATTTTATGCGTAAGGACAGGGATATTGTCTTCCATGGTTGGTTTGTTACCGTGGCTGACTTGTATAGTCCACTAACAAGCCACAATTAGCACTTAAGTGCCGTTTTGAAACCACTTCCTCACCGAACACAATCGGTATTGCTGAACCCATCCCGGAGAGTTTAGGTATTTTAGAAGTTCACCCGGACATGTGACCGAACAGTCCAAGAGGTTATCGAAGATATATTTGCCCAGGAACTTATTTCTAGCTGTCGCCAGTGCTGGACATTGACTTTATAAGTCAAGTGGGTGAGTCATTCTTTTTCCTCCACGTCACCACAACTCCTACAAAGGCTCTTGTAGGTTCCAACACACCAGCGACCAGTAAAAACCGCTGTGAGCTTTGTGGTATCTTTGCGCCTTCTGTTGATTAGTCTAAAAAACCTATTTTCGTAGTACCTAGGTCAGGTAGCAGGCGCCACTCTGCAAGATTCGAGATCTTTCCACCTATTATTAGCCTGCTAAAGGAAAAGCAGGAAGTTGCTCCTCTTGACAGCTGCCAGGGGAATCGAGACTTGTTCCGCTAGCGATGAATCAAGAGATGCTGAAGCGAGCTAGTTAGTCAGCATTCTCATTTCCCTCAATCTTCCTATGGCCGGGAACACATAAGAGAGTGACATCCGCTCTACGACTTAGCTCGCATATCACCATCCTACATTCCCTTACGAGCTTAGACTTCACAACGGTGGATTGCAAAGCTTTGAGTGCTGCCTGACTATCATCGAAAATAGCTATCTTTCCGGTATTGTGGTGAGGGCGCCCCTGCACCTACACCACATTCCATCTGTTGGAGCAGAACACAAAATAGCCGTTAATTACACATATACATAATACAACAGCTACTTTGTTTACTAAAAACTGTTATCTTTCCTTATCTTTCTTTCTTTTAATTTTTAAGTCGATCTTTTTGTGCTTTGAATTCAATAAAGTCAGCTTACTAAGAACCTGAAGTGAGTGAAGTTGTAATTTGTGCATTACGGACTTTAAATATCACTACACCCCCGCAACTTGTAGTTTCTCGTGCGGACCAAAATGGTTCAGACATTTTGGCGCCCAACGTGGGGCCTGTGTATTGGAATTTACATATTCGTGGTCGCAACCTCGCGTGTTTTGATCGCTGTATTAAATTTTAACACACTTTCGTTGATCACCGAGCGGCCGTTTATCAACCGTGGGTGCGTTTTAGTAAACACAATCTTATTGCTGTTTTGCCGACCCCTCGTTGTCGACAAACAATCAAATTTGTACTTGTCGACCCTTCGCTGTCGACAAGCAATTATACTGACGCCTTGCCGATCCTTCGCTATCACCAACTTATTCATCATTTGCTGTTCTTGCCGACCCCTCGCTGTCGTTAACTTATTCATCATTTGCTGTTGTTACCGTTCCCTTGTCTACGTGACAAAAATCTATTTGACATCTACTTTATCTCACCGCTAATCGGATCAACACTTCGACCAACTATATAACGGAGGATTATCAAAGCATAATACATAACAGCCGTTCGTTTGCTTTAGTTTCGCTAACGGGACGTGTAAAAGCATATACACCGTTTTTTGTTCATCAAGCAAGCTATACCTAATTATCGTTGTTGTTTCTGTTATCAATTATCCTCATTTATTAAATATTGTTTTTCTTTGAGGTGTTGAATTCACACAAAATTGTTCATTATGACTAATTTGGAGTCTTTAAAACAACAACGTACGAATATTCGTAGAAGCATCACTCGGATTCGCACCATCGTAGATCCAAATCAGAGATCTACTAGGATCACGTCTTCGGAACTGAGCTACCGTCTTGCAATTCTGGAAGCATACTTCAAACAAGTTATGACTATCCAAACTAGCATTGAGCAGTTAGATGCTGAAGAAGGGAATCGAGAAATACGTGGAGATCTTGAAGATTCATATGTTACTATCAAAATGAGCATTCAAAATCAGTTAGGCGATGAGGTTCAAAACTCAACCGTTGCCGAGTCACCATCTTTTTCGGGACATTCGACCGCCATGAAATTGCCTAGGCTGACGTTACCGATATTCGATGGTAAATATGCAGAGTATAAGAACTTTATCACTTCATTCATACAGCTCATTGATAATCAAGTGCATCTAACAAACATAGAAAAGTTTAATCAAATACTTAACTGTCTCCGAGGGGCAGCCTTGGAAATGGTAAGAGCCTTCTAGGTCACCTCTGAGAATTACCCAAAGGCACTCGAACGTTTAAGAGTTCTATATGACAATCCGACATTGGTATTTTCAGACAACATAACAACATTATTCAATCTCCCATCAATTAGCAAACCAAATGGTCAACAATTACGTAGTCTCATCGACAATGCATCAGCATTGTATAACTCTTTGTTATCGATTGGCAACGAAGCTCAAATCGCTCAGTCAATGCTCATCTCAGTCGTTTTGGATAAAGTTGACCAAAACACAAGGAAAAAGTGGAATGAGTCATTGGACTTTGCCGACATACCAACTTGGGACAAGTGCGTTCAGGTCATTGAACGACACTGTCAGTTTTTGGAGTCTATTCTCAAATCGCAGATAGATACCTCCATTATTCGTACTCAGCATTCTTCTGGGAAACAACGCAACCAACAAGCACCTCGTCAGGGACATGTATTTAGTTGTTCGACCCAAACTTGTCCAATTTGCTCTAGCAATAATCATAGAACTTATAGAAGTGAACAATTAAGGGAAATGTCCGTACGTGACCGATGTGAAGCTATCAAACGGCTTGTCCTCTGTCTGAATTGTTTAGGCAAGGGACATCAGGTGGTTAAGTGCCAGTCAAACCAGAGGTATCGCATTTGCTCTCGTGCACATCATACATTGTTACATAATGATTCTGCTGGACAGACGAATTCGTATACGGTTCCTGCCTCACAAACTCATGATGACCAATCGGCTGTAGTTCACACACATGTGGAGAGATCCCCAGATCAAGTTATTTTGGCCACTGCGATGGTGCTGGTAAAGGATGCATCTGGAGGATACAAGGTTGGCCGAGCTCTACTAGATTCGTGCTCACAGGTGAATCTTATATCAGAAAGGTTTGCACAATCAATTCGTCTTCCACGAAATAAACATCATATGCAGATTCACAGTATTGGCGATACACAAACAAACATTAGGTTTCGTACTTGCTCAGCAATTAGATCACGTCTTGGAACATTCGAAACATCGCTCGAATTTAGCATCACCTCACAGATTGCATATCAGCCTGACACTGAAATAGACACATCAACTTGGAGATTGCCTGACAACGCAGTGTTAGCTGATGAGAAGTTCTATCAATCACGTCGTATAGATTTACTCCTCGGTACTGAAGTCTTCTTTGATATCCTTTCAGTTGGCCAAATAAAACTTGGTACAAATCTGCCCCCGCTGCAGAAAACACTACTTGGTTGGATTGTATCTGGTCGTTTCAGAAGATCTGGCAACAACAAAGTAAGTAGCTTCTCAACTACTATAAATGAATCTATAAACAAGGCATTAGAACGCTTATGGCACATCGAAGAGGTGAGGAATTTGACAGCGAATTGTACACCGGAGCAAAGGAAATGCGAAGACTATTTTGTTAAAACTGTTCAACAACGGCCTGAAGGCAGAGTCATCGTCCGATTACCATTTAAGGATGATTCAGCCTGCTTATGTTCCTCATACGAAACTGCCAAAACAAGATTCGAAGCTGTCGAACGCCGTTTTTGTCGTACACCGGATTTAAAGACACGCTATATAGAGATTATGCAAGAATATGAGAAACTTGGACACATGAGTCTGGTGATCACACAAAGGCTAAGCGATTCCCACTACTACGTACCACACCACTGTGTGCTGAAGCCCACCAGCACTACAACTAAGCTAAGGGTCGTGTTTGACGCATCCTGTCAGACTTCATCGGGTAAGTCCTTAAACGATTTGGACATGATTGGACCCACCTACAGTCCGACTTGTATACACTCCTTTTACGTTTTCGGATGTATCGCTTCGCTATGACGGCTGATGTCGTAAAGATGTTCCGGCAATTCTTCGTAGATGTTCAGGATCGCAGATTTCAATACATACTTTGGAGGGATTCACCAGAAAAGACTCTGCGCACTTATGAATTAAATACTATCACTTACGGAACTGCAGCTGCACCTTACTTAGCAGTACACAGTATGAATTTTCTGGCCGATCAACAAGCAGAAAAATATACAATGGGAGCAGAAGTTATAAAATCCTCAGTCTACATTGATGACCTACTTTGTGGAGCGGACACTATTGAAAATCTTCGACAGATCAAGTTTGAAGTCACCGAAATCCTTCGTAGTGGAAGACTTGAGCTTGCTAAATGGCATTCCAACGTTAGAGAATTCGTCGAAGACCCTCTCGTGAAGGACTTAAACCAAGAAGAAGAAGCTGCCAGTACATTGGGACTTACATGGGATCAATGTCAAGACGTGTTCAAGATTGCCTTCATACCTAAATGCTTTTCTTAGGTTGTCACCAAAAGGACCATACTTTCCATTTCATAGTCATTATTCGACCCTTTAGGTTTAGTCTCACCTATTATTATTGTTGCGAAAATTATATTACAAGAATTATGGTTGCAAAAACTACAGTGGGACGAGTCGGTGCCTCAAAACATTCACCATGCATGGACGAAGTTCATATCATCACTAACATCAATGCAGTTACTTACCATACCATGATATTTGTTAAAACTCAACAGAAAGAGTTTAGAACTGCATGGTTTCTGTGACGCATCCATCCGCGCTTATGGCTGTTGTTTTTACGTTCGTACGATTGGTGTGAATGGTGAAGTGAAGCTGCAATTAGTCACATCAAAGTCAAGGGTGGCACCAACGAGGAAATTGTCGTTGCCAAAATTGGAATTGTGTGGGGCACATCTGTTATCGCAGCTGTACGTCAAAATAATGCCACTATTCGCAAACGAACACTACACCACATATCTGTGGTGTGACTCCCAAATTGTGTTGCATTGGATTCAGCAACACTCAGCTACACTATCTACATTTGTGGGAAATCGGATTTCTGATATCCAAGAAGCTACAACAACTTGCAGCTGGAGATACGTTCCGACACGATACAATCCAGCAGATTTAGTTTCAGGAGGATGCATTGTACTAGAATTATACCAATCGAACTGGTTTGACGGACCTGAGTATTTGATACAAGATCAACATGAATGGCCAGTTAACAAATCCATTGAATTGGATATGGATGTCGTTGACCAGGAAAAGCGCAAATCGTCATTCATTACCACTGCCTCTACAAACCATTTGCTTGAAGCAGTACACAGATATAGCTGCCATCGTCGTACCCTGCAAATTGTAGCCTGGTTATTCCGTTTAAGTAACGCATCAAGGAAAATAAGGCCTTTGGAATTGTCGACGTTATCACCATCAGTAAAGGAATTGCAAGGAGCATTTTATTGTATTGTTTGGAACTTACAAAGAACGTACTACGCGGAAGAAATACGAACTCTACCGAAGGGTAGGATTATTTGCAACAGTCTAAAATCACTTAATTTATTCTTACAGACGATCGATGGATTCGAGCTCCTCACGGTTGGAGGTCGTTTAGAACTGGCAGATGTTCCTTACACTCAAACATCCATATTGCTACCTGGGAAAGATGAATTCGTCCTTCGATACGTTCAGCATTTGCATCGACAGACCTATCACGCTGGACCAAAGGTACTAGTATCTTTAACTCGTCTGAGTGTTTGGATTGTCAATGCTAGAGATTTGGCACGACGTATTGTGAAATCATGCATCATCTGTGTACGTTACAAGCCGAAGTTAGCACAACAAATCATGGGCAACCTTCCACTGGAGAGAGTGACACCGTCACCACCATTTCAACATTGTGGGTTGGATTTCTTTGGCCCTGTCAACACAAATCTACGCATCAGGGGCAAGGGTCCCACTAAAACCTACATTGCTGTTTTCGTGTGTTTTGCCACCAAGGCTGTTCACATCGAAATTGTCTCGGACTTTTCTTCGGAAGCATTTATAGGCACTCTTAGACGTATGGCTGCCCGCCGCAGCACACCTGCACAGATATTTTGCGACAATGCGACCAATTTCACAGGAGCATCGAATAAGCTGGAGGAACTAAAATCTTTTTTATACAACAAATCTATTCATAAACTGGCACTACTACCTGTCACTTGTAAGTAAAACGCAAACTTTCAACGGGCCCGGGATGTTGGAGCAGAATACAAAATAGCCGTCAATTACATATATATATAACACAACACATATTTCAAAAAATTAAGTAAAAGGCTTTCTTTGTCCGTAACTCTATATGGGATTTCCAATTTAGTTTTGCGTCCAGCATATCTCCTAAGTATTTGGCCTTGTCTGAAAGATGAAGCTGTTGTCCATTCAGAGTAGGAAGTCGAAATTAGTATTTTTTTTATTAAAGTATCAGTTCTGTCTTGCTCGGGTTAACGTTTAGTCCACATACTGTGGTCTACTTTAACAATTTCCCCAGAGCTCCTTGAGGATGTTATCGATGACTAAAAGCCACAATATTGTGGAGTCCCTCTACAGACATACATATCTAGTTAGAGTAGAGTTACCTAGCTCTGACCGTACTATTTTCGTTTTCAGCATATTTACTATCCATTCTATAATGTCATCTTCTACGCCAATCCTAGCTAGATAATCCTGGATAACACTCGTGCTCACATTGTTGAAAGCGACCTCTAATCTAAGAAAGCTGAAAGCGAGTATTGTTTGTAGTAAATCGCTCTCTCTGCCCTGCGGACTACCCGATGTAGAGCTGTTTCCGTGGATCTAAGCAGATAGAAGATGGAGCTCCAATAATCTTTCCTCGTTTTCAAGAGGAACGACGTTATGCTGATTGGCCTGAAATTATTTTCGGATTCATGACCAATCTTCCCTGCCTTTGGTATGAAGACTACCTTGACTCTTCAGGACAAGGTCGGCGCCAGGCCATTTGTAGGCTGAAAAAGTATTGATGAAATAGAAATTCATCTTATCTGTATAGATCGAGTCAAGGTCTTGCGAAGATTGCCGCAACCGTACGGATACTTGCCATTTCTTTGCAGTCAGGGAAGTGAGTTTTAAGTAGGAGGTCAAGTGTTTCAGCAGATGATTCCGTCCATGTTCCGTCTTCCTCTTTAAGGAAATAGTGGTCCACCCGTTCCATGGACAGGACCTTACTAAATCTTGCTGAGGCAGATGTAGACTAGACCGACTCTTTTCATCCGTCATTTTTGGCGTTCCTGATGGCTTTTTTGTAAGTCTTGAGGCATTTTTTTATACTTTCCAGTTGTTATTCTTATAACACTGGTTGAAGGACTTTCTCGTCGTCTCTCTAAGCTAAGAGAGCTCCTCTTTCCACCATTGTGGGAAAGTTTTTCGACTCCTTCTAATTGGACAGGGTAGGTTGTATGCCTTACCGAAAGCTTCCTCAACAATTGACAGAGTTAAGTTTCGATTTAGCTACCCTTATGAAAACATTCCATTTTTTATTGCGTGGGTTTCTAAATGGAGCCTTTATCTTCAAATTCAGATTGTTTAATATCCAACAATGATCCGAGAAAGATATTTTGTTGGACACCATCCGATTTTCAACCTGAAGCTATGAAGTCTCCGACAAAAGAGTTATGTCTTGTACCTCCTCCCAACGCGGGAAGTCTAATGTATTAGGGAATGTAAATGTGGGTGTAGTTCTTCTATTGCAAGTTAACAAATTTGATCTACAAATAAAATTAAAAAGCGACTCACCCCGTTCGTTATCCTCGGTGCTTCCCCATAGGGTATGGCATGCATTGGCATCGCATCCTAGGAGTAGGGCAGTGTTAGTGGTTGTTGCACTGGCGGTCAACTGCACAACCGCATCCGGTGGTGCCTCCCTGTTGTGTGCCATGTAGACAGATGCTACCAGCATATCTCTCTTCTCTGACGCTTCGATTTTCACCGCTGTTAAATCATCTGTGCAGAATTGAGGACAAAGGAAAGCATTGATATTGTTTTTGACTAAAATACATGTTCTGGGCTTGCTACATACCTTAGTGTACAGTAATCTTGGATTGCCTTATATAGATCGGGTCATTATATTCTGTCCTAATTGTAGATTCTATAGTTGTTGTGAACGGTAAATATTCGATAATTTGTTAATTTTTGTTCATTATTCTGTCAGTTTCAAATTTATATTTTTAGGAGTCACATGAATAATTACATTGCAAAGATGTGGGAATTTTAATTTCATACTCAACTTAGCATCCAACTTGATCAGACGCTTTTTTGCAACTAATATTAATGTATGGAACCCGTTGCTATTATAGCAAGAGCTTTTAACAATCCTTAATACAACAACCTCACAGTTATTATAAAAAATACCATACCATCTTACTAGTACGCTTCAACTGGGGGAATGAATCACGCGACAAGTGGACGTAATGGTTACTTTGAAATGCTTGTTGAATTGGCACCAAACTCGCAGCACCCACGCAAAAACGTAAAGACATAATTTATAAAATTGACTAAAACAGTATATGCAGACAGTGCAGCCGCAATTCTTTAGAATCGATACAGCACGTTATCCCTGATTGTCCTCGGTACCTGTAAGTTAGCAATTACTACTTAGCCGTACTAACCTAGCTAATGGAAATATTAATACTTTAGCCAACTTCATAGACCCGCACCCGATAAAAATGTTTTTATTTTTTAGTCGTATGTCTTAGAGCCTCAAATTTCAAATAATAACATGATATATGACTTATACAAATTACCTTAGACATACTTTACATAATTTTAAAACTCACTACGTAGATGTATTTTTTAGTATAATTATATTTAAGATCGGTTACAAACTTTTAGTTTAAAGCAGATAATTGAATAAATAAAAAAAAAAATATTTAATAACAAAAACAGGTATACTAAACATGTACATTTTTTGAAATTTTTTAATTTGCATTTACATCTTAACATAGCAACTTGAACATTATTAGCTGGTTCCAAAGTTGCATCTAATTTAAAATCGTAACAAAAAGCTTTGTGAGTTTTCATCTCGTCAAAACTCAAAACGTAAAGCTTTTGGTTACTACTCATTTGTGTGATTTCAGTAAATAATTGAAGTACCGGCTTCAATATCCCCGGAGAATTTTCAATTTTTGAAGTCCATCTTTGTACCGTTCTAATACCGATCAGTGGTTTGATTCCTACGAAGCAGCCTGTAACCTTTGGCGCTAGTCGAATGAAGTGTTATCGACCGTGCGATATCTTCTGGAGCCCAATGAGTGGTCCTGAGTCCTTCCTTCAACCTCTGCATTTGCCCAGTTGTGAAAATCTCTTTCAGCCTACTTTACCTGTTTTCGCAATCACGGTTAACATTTTTAAGCATTGCTACTACTTTGTTTAATTCGTAGTATTTTTTGCTAAGGTTGCTGTATTCATATTCCTTCCTCTTAGCAGTTGAAATTAATTTTGCATTTTCACGTCGCAAGCCGTTCCTATCAAATTAAAGAATTTATACATTATTACATTACACTAAAAAATAAATATGTAACTTACAGTTCTATCTTCAATTTTTCAATTTGAGTCCTGCAGTCGGCACTGGAACAAATGGTAACATTACCATAATTATGATCACCATCACCACTATATTCACCATCTAGAAAATCAATTTCATGATAGATCCCAATTGGCAGCACAGATCCTTCTTTCAGTCTCCTTCTTCGTTGTTTGACTGATTTAAAGTGATTATTCATTTTTCTATGTCCCGGTCAATCTGCAACATCAGTCATTTCAAATTCATTCGAAAATAGCTCTTTAATTATGTCAATCACTTTCAAATCCTTACAAAATATTAGTATGTCATCGACGTATAAAAGTACAAAACATGTTTCGCCATTATAGTCCTTCACATACAAACATAGGTCAGATTCATATCGCTTAAAACCAACTCGAATCATGAATTCATAGAACTTCTCGTTCCATGCATGTGATGCCTGTTACAATCCATAAAATGCCTTGTTGAGTTTACACACTTCATTTCCCTGACCAAAACCATCCGGTAAATGCATGTAAATCGTTTCAGCTAGATCACCGTTCAAGAATACACTTTTCACATCCATTTGATGTATTTGCATATCATCATGGTTCGCCATTTATAGCAAAATTTTTACATTACATTGTAGTCGAAACCCATTTTTTGCACGCTTTCATCAGCTTTACGTTTCAACTTGAACACCCATTAATTCGATATGATAGTTCATGCATTATTTTTCAACAACGCTGGCTTACTAAACACACATCTTTATATTCACCCATAATCCATCGGACAATCCAACCAGTTTTTTCATATCATTTGCATTCAGATGAGCCAATCTAAAATGCCACAAATTTTGAGTGAATTTTTTCCATCATCATCATCTGACATTCCAGCGATTCCACTTCGATTCATATAATTAACATTCGCAACGAATTTCATTTTTTCATTGTATAATACATATATATTGTCACCTTCGAATTTCATGAAACCCGTTTTAGTTAAATAGCGAATCGACATCAAATTGCATTTTAAATCGTTGACCAGCAAAACATTTTTAATAATCCTCTTAGAATTATCACCGTCATAGTATGTTTTCACTGCAATGTCACCTTGTTGTCTTTCAAAAAAACTTTGATTCCGTTTTGCAACAGCAATTTCAACTTCTTTTATTTCTTGCAGCTTATTAAGGTATCGTTTGTCATTTACCATGTGTTGCGTCGCACCTGAATATAGCACAAATTTTATTTTCGATGGGTCATCATCAAGATACAAGAAAACAAGGTAGCGACACCAGTTTACAGTTATGTGGTCCTCTCTCAAGAATATACTTACGCTCTTCTTCATCTAAATTTTTACGCTGCACAACACATATGTTGTTTATTTATGTTTATTCAATTCATAGATGTGATAATGTGCATATTTAACTGACTGAAATTTGAAATTTATATGAAAAATAGAAAAGTTGCTGTTTTGTTCATTACTTTTTAGGGTTCCGTACCCATAGGGAGCTAACGCGACCCTATTACTAAGCTTACCCTGTCCGTCCATCCGACCCCGGCTTTATCTCATGAACCGTAATAGGTAGAGAGTTGAAACTTTCACAGAGTATGTAATTCAATTGTGTGTAGAACGACAAATACTAAAAATAAACATTTTTAGAAGCATTGTTATTTCATTTAATCTTTTGTTTTACTTTTTTTCTTTTATTTTTGTTAGTATACTTTTAGGATGTTGAATATTTCAATTTTGCGACAAAAACAAAAGCAAATTAATTTTACATAACTTCAGACTCAAGTACAAATTTGCATACATTGTGTTAAATCTTGTGCGATGGTACGGAACCCTCCGTGTGCGAGTCCGACTCACACTTGGCTGATTTTTATTTTATTCAGTTTTCTGTGTGTTTTGCATTGGGTATTCAATATTTTTAATTTTATTTTATTTTTAGCAGCCGATACAATGATCGTTTGCCAAAGCACCCCAATCCTCTGGCAAGATGTCTTACACACAACACAACCCGGCGTCGTTTGAAAAGACTTCACCCCAACCATCTTAATAGAAGATCGTAATTTTTTAGATTTTGTTTTGTTTTTTTAAGTCCATGTAAATTTTCTTAAGATGATACAAATTTATAAAAACCGACTCGGTTGCTTGAACATTAAATTAAAATAATATAAAAAAAAATAATAATAATAAAAATTTATTTTAATAATTTTATTTTCAATAATAATTTACACCGACACAACACAGCTGATCAAAGCGCAAGCAATTGACTTCATAACACTAATTTTCCCGTTATGTTAAACACTAAATGCGTGTTTTTTCAACGGCTTAGCACACTGATATACTTAACTGAGAGTGAGGAATTTGAGAGAGTAACAAGCCAAATTGTCGCTACCTTGTTTTCTTGTATCATGTGTCATCATATACACACCTTGCCTCTTGAGCGCTGTATTCAATTGTTTTGTCTTCACCTGCTGTTGTTCTTTCATTTACAACGGCACACACTAAATCCGCTTCCTCACTAAATGCTTTTTTTGAGATATTAATATAAATAAATATAGCTTTATGAAGTTAACAAAAATCAAAATAATAATTTAATAATATACCATATACATGTAAATAATTTTATTAAGCTTAGGAAAATCTTTAGATGTTAAGCATTATTATAATAAATTTAAGTTCTAGTCTTTAAGAATACTGTAAAATCATAACCAATACCTGATATAATAAAGACAAATGAAAAGTTAAAAAAAAACTCACTAAATGCTTTGTTTGTTTTTAATGGTACGTTTGTTGTGTTCATCAATCAAACACGTTTTAACAAAGTCTGTCTACTACAATGAATCAATCATTGTCTCCAATGCCGTCACCAAGTTGTCATAACTTTTATTTTTTCACCCGTCGACTTGAACTCGCGAATTTTCCGGTCACAAATCAAAAGATGATCTTTGATATCATCATTCTCCTGGTAAATCATTATTAATAATTATTTTCTTACTAGCCATTGTGTTCCTACGCTTTTCAGTTCGAAAATGTCACACAGCGCATCATACATATCTTTTGCTTTTGTTTTTTCCCTTACGTATTCCAGCTGGTTGTCGTGCAGTGCCTGCACCAAAATTGAACCACATTTCTTCTCTTCCAACTTTATGGCATCCCGATCCTCCATTGCCACCCCTGCCAAAATGTCGTTCAAGTCCTTATCAATGTATTGCGTAGAACGTAGCAAAATTCCAACACGATAGTTCTAGTTATTAAAATTCGTGCCATCAAACTGCTGGTTTTTGACGACATTGCCGATTTTGCAATCCGCCATTCTTTTTTTTTTATTGTTTTCTTATAGTTAATAATTGATTCAATTATAGTTAATAATTTAGTTCAAGCACTTCACAGCTGAAAAATGTGTGTTTACTTTAATGACGCAGTAACAATAATTATGAAAAAGAGGAAAGAAAAATAATTGTTACAAATGGTTATTTTACATAAGTGTTAGCAATTTATACTAGATTATATTCAACACAAAGAGGTACCGTTAGGTCTAGACTTGAACATATCCGTGCAGCTATTCTAACAGAGTTGAGTCCACTCTCAAAGCCTGTTTCGCAAAATGTGTCCTATGCCAATGTTTTACGTTCAGACCATCAGCAGGACAAAGCCACTATAAAAACAAGCTTAAAACCCGAAACAAACAAATTGCAACCAAATAAGCAACTGTTACGAAATAAATTAAAACAAAATATGTGTAGTGAATCAGTGCTGCAAATACAAACTTCCACTGAAACAATGATACTGAATTTGGTTCAAACCCTTCATCAATCTATGTTAATGTTGCAAAACACGTTCCAAGAGATGAATAAATCCAAGAATATACAAATTAAATTTTTGGATAAATTAAACTCTCCATAATGGGGCCCCTTAGAATAAACTCACTGGAATTCAAATGGCGTTTCGCAGCACAAACAAGAACTTATCAAATATCTAGATGACAAAAAAGTTGATTTGATCCTAATCTGCGAGATCCATCTCACAAGCAAAAATAACTTTTTTATACCGGGCTACGCAGTTTACAAGACAAATCACCTAGATGGACAAGCTCATGGCGGTACATGTATTGCAATTAGAAAGCGCATAAAATACCAAATTCGCATACATGGGAGCTGTGGCCACCTGACGTTGTCGGCAGTTTATTGCCCACCTCGATTTTCAATATCTGAAAATACGTTTCGAAACTTCTTTGACTCCTTTGGTGAAACAATTTTGGCTGCTGTTGACTGCAATGCTAGACACACCTATTGGGGTTCTCGATTAATAAATCGCAAAGGTCGGCAGCTATACAACGCACTTGTAAATTGCAATAAAAAGCTTGAACTCGTTTCTCCGGGTAGGCCTACAATTTATAATCATTTGCTGAGGAGGTGTTAATTTGTTTGTGAAAAAAAATGTTAATTTGTGTGCACTGTTATCTGTAAAATGGATAATCATTCGATTTGTTGATTTCTCGTGGAAATTTTGGAGTATAATGAAAACTATTCAAAATTGAAATGTGTCAAAATCATTGCATGATCATAGTGATCCATTTTCAATGCAGGACAATATTTTTGAGAAAAATAATCGATTATCAAAAATATTGTGCTATCACTTGCATACATTCGCAAATACATATAAGATAAAATCAGGCTTGTTAAGATTTTTTTTTTTATAAAATATTTAATATTTTCAACATATTTTCATTTTCTGCTAAGTTGGCAAGCCTGCATAAACTGAAGTTTACAGACTGGTAATATACACATCACATAGTATTACAAAAGCAGCTTTTTTAAAAGCGCAGCTTTCAACTTGTGCGAGAATAGCAAAAATGACAAAAGCTTTCTTTATATGAGGTGTCAACGCAAAAACAACGAGAATAGGTCGGTAAACCTGTTAGTTCTAAATAATTATATTAGGACATACAAAATTTCCATAAAAAAAGTAAAAAAATCAGCCAAGTGTGAGTCGGACTCGCACACGGAGGCTTACGTACTATCGTACAAGATTTTTTGCTTAAAATATTAAATTATATGGATATTTGACAGCCTAAAAGTATACTACAATTAAAGCTTAAAAGTATACTAAAAAAAAAAAAAAAATGTTAAACAAAAGGTTAAATTAAAGAACAATGCTTTAGTATTTGTCGTTCTACACACAAGTGGATTACACACTCTGTGAAAATTTCAACTCTCTACCTATTACGGTTCATGAGATAGAGCAGGAGACGGACGGACTCCGTAAGCTTAGTAATAGGGTCCCGTTAGCTCACTATGGGTACGGAACCCTAAAAACGTCCTTCGAATCCTAATATCAAGTCAAACTATTTTATTTTATCTGATTCATAAAATGTTATGTTGTGTTTCAATATAGCAATTATTTTTTTGTATTTAATTATGGAAGTTCCATGCAATAAACTGAACAGGTATTTTTCATTCAATTCGTTTTCCTATTTTACAATTTTTACTGATATTATTTGATGTTGATCCTGTGTCGATTAATATAAATACTTCTTTACTTAAATAACTTCTCTTGAATAATTCATTACTGTTTCGCCATTGTTAAATTAGATTGTTGTTACTTGAATGATGCATGTTTTAAATAGTTGGAACTGTTGAGGTCTGGGAAGGAATTTATTTTCCAGCTGTCTCGAAAATCCGTTTCTGACACTCCCTTCCTCATCCTTCGGAAATTATACTGTCTGCTAATGCTCCTGATAATATAATAATAGTTTTTCCTGTCAAATTCTTTGTTAAATAAATTAATGCATTTTTATCTGGGACTTCAGTTTCAAGTATAGTTATTACCAAATTTGCTGCATGCTTAATTTCTTTATAGAAATCTTTAATTGGTTGCCTTGGATTTTGTTTCAGGTTAGAAAGTTGATTTTCTAGAATTTCAAAAGTTCTACGATCTGCGTATTGTTTATCAAATTCTTTAATTATTGCGTGGATATTCCTTGGCGAACGTTGACTAATTAAAATATTGTTTTTCCTTCGCCAAGTATTTTTGATTGAATTATAATCGAGGCTCTGCTATATTCAGACGTTCCTTTATACGGTTCAATTCTTTTCATTAATTCCATAACTCTGTTTCTCCAGCTTTTATATTCACTTGAATCACCTCTGAACACTGGTAAATTTTTAAAAAATTCAAATTCAATTTCTTTTGCACTTTTGTGTCATCTATATAAACTGTAGTTTCAATTGGTGCGTGATGTTAATTTCTTTTATTTTTTTATCAAATGAGTTTTGTTGAATTTCTTGATTCACTTTTAATTGTTGAATTTCGTCCATTAAAGATTGAATCATAACTTAGAGATCGCCTTGAGGTAATTACATTGGGAATGCTTCTTCTTCAAAATGGATTTTTTTTACTTATACTTTTATTTTTATTTCAACCTTGTTATTGAGCTGGTCACAATCTTTGGGTTTTACGTCGGGTATTGACGGGTTGGTTGACTTAGCAAGCTAATGGAATTAATGTCCGTTTTTAAGCGATTAGGCCGATGATAGATCCTTACAAGATTACGACTTATTTATCTGTTTCCAGAGGGCATTGTCGTTTGAGTTTGGATATTGCGCTTGAACTCCTCTAATCCTTGAAGAACGTTGGATTGGCCCCTGCGCAAGGATGACACGCAAAATCATGAAGCGTTCCACATTTTAAAAATACAAAACAGAAAAAGGAGTTTTACGTTTAATAAAAAATAAAACAAACATTTTACTTTTTGTGGTAAATAAAATAAACATCTCGAGTCCTTCGTGTTTGTGGTTCACTTGTAAGAGTTATGTATTCTAAGTTTAACATAACTCCTGGCAGGATCGCGAGTTAATTGATTTAGTTTTTATTTTATTATGTACTTGTTGCTTTCGTATTCAGCTTACGATTGACTGAAGCGACTTCTTATTGCTCTATGCAAAAATCTTATTTTATTTCCTAACGTAATGGTAGTTACATATGTTTCTTTTGTTTTCTTATTTTCATCACACCCAATCATAATGCTGTGACGTAAATATAGTAAATATCAGGAAATAAATGAAATAAAATCTTCACACTAATTTCATCAATTTCTATCATAGTCAAAACTTGTTGCGTACTATCTACACATGCTAGTCCAGTACCTGACAACTACACTAAACTATCAAACCGCTTACCAAACAATTTTTGTCAAAAGACTCTGCCATCAAAGAACATTCCGCTCCAGAATAAAAATAAATAGAATACCACTTACCTGAACCTCACAAAGCAGATAACAACACGCCTTTCACTTAATCTGTCAGAAACACCGCCACCAACATTTCTTACATGTAACTTCCGACAACGTAATGTAAAATGTTCCGTTTCATGACAATTAAAACAAGTAGTTGCTGTTTTAATTAGTTGCAAAAAACCTGGTTGAACTTCCCTCTTCAACCTACATGCTGTTGTCTTATGACCCATCCTTTCGCAATTAAAGCATTTTAAACTAAACTACTTTCTATCCCACGCCACTTTTCCCAGAGCCCACGCGAGCTGGAGTCCATTAAAAACCGAACAAGACTGGGTATCGACCATAAGTCACTTCGGTACTGAACTACTGGAGATTAGTAGACATGCAATTCAATTTAATTGACTACTATACGGCTACAGACCTAATGCCATTTATACTAATCATGAAGCACTATAAAGATAAATTTAAATAAAGTGTGCGAAATTAAGTTAAATAGTTAATAGAATACTATTTATTAAGGAGAGTTAAGAGATTAGATTTTAGATGATCGGAAGAAATAGAATTAGATACAAGGTCATAGTATAGATTGAATGATTGACATAAAACACGAAAAGGATCATGTTGCAAATAAGTAATCTTACATGTACCAACAAGTATAGGAGAATAATTCTTTGTAACCCAAGAAGGAACATTAAAATTAATACTTCCAAGCAAGGAAGGGGAAAAGTTTAAGACGGCTTTGTTAAGATGGAAGGTTTATATTGGGATCCTAGTGTGAGGGACGCAGTGCAAAAAGCAAGAATTGCTTTTGAACAGACTCAATACTATCACTATACTTTTTAAACTGTGGATCCCATACACATGAAGCATATTCAAGTATTGGCCTAAACAAAGAAGTGAATAATAATTTGATGGTATAAGGATCATTAAACTCTTTAGACCACCGTTTAATGTATCCTAAAATACCTCTAGCTTTACATATGATACAAGAAATATGCGACCCAAAATGCAGCTTTGGATCCATCAACACACCCAGGTCACTGAATTGTGTGACACGTTCTAGAGTGTGATCATTAATGTGGTAGCTTTTTACAATTAAATTTTTACGGTGAAAGGACATTAGTTTACATTTGTCACAATTAAGCTAAAGATAATTTTTGGCGCCCTACTGAGATAAGGAATCAAGATCTTCTTGAAGAAACATTTATTGGACCGGAGATAAAATAGATAAGCATAACTTAACGTCATAAGCGTACATTAAGACGTTACAATGCTTTATGGCAGATGGCAAATCGTTTATAAAAATATTGAATAAAAAGAAGTTACACGAATAGTCATATACGAGTATATAGCTGTTTTAAAAATAACTCTTTGGGTTCTGGAAATTAGAGACCAAAGGTATTCAGTTTTTTAAGGAGTACGAAGTGACAAACACTGTCAAAAGCTTTACTAAAATCTGTGTAAATGACATCCATTTGATGTTGTTGTGAAAAACTACAATTGACTAACGAAGTAAATTCTAATAAGTTGGTTGTAGTTGAACGGTTATTGGTGAAACCGTGCTGTGAAGTACTTAATAAAAAAAGAACGAATACATGTTCAAACAATTTCGGAATAGCGCAAAGTTTAGCTATTCCTCGGTAATTTGATATATTAGCTCTACTGCCTTTTTTGTGGAGGGGGATAATATAGGACTGCTTCCAAATATTAGGTAATACAGAGATATTCAGATAAGTCAAACAATTTGCAGATTGATCTAAGCAAAGCATCAGCACATCCCTTTAGAATACAACTAGGTACATCATCTCGTCCCGGAAAAATTTTAATTTAGAAGATTTTAAATATTGTTATACTGTATCACAATCAATAACTGGCATATTAAATTGATTAAATTGATGAATATGATATGGGTATGGACTTTTACAATGATTATTGGAATTTGTGTAAGTGCTTTGGAAAAAGTTCGAAGAAAGATTGGAAATTTCTCCATCGCTGCAACATTCAACACCATTTAATTTCATACAGGATGGGAATATATCCAACCTGCGCTTCATGTTAATAAAGTTATTACATTTTTTAGGATCTCTTTAATATCCTCTTTGACATGTGTCACGTATGACTGATAGCAGAAATTGTTTAGGTGTTGAAAATTATAGCGGGATATAGCGTATTTAGTATAATCAGCAGGCAAACCGAACCTTTTAAATTTTTTAAATAGTCTATTTTTTAAATTCTTTAATTTAATTAAATCACGAGAAAACCAAGGTGGCGTATGTGGGTTATGTTTCAGTTTAAATTTCGGAACATATAATTTGAAATGATTTTTCATAATTGTATAAAAAAACTTTGCAGCTAGTTCAACATTATCACAGGAATACAAATAAGACCAGTCAGTGGCTATAAGAAGAGAATTTAGCTTAAATAAGTCAGTTTGCTTGAAGCAGAAAACACGTCTTGATGTAGAAAGCAAATTAGAACGATTATTGGAACGAAATCCAAACCCATTCAGAATGATGTTTAATTCCAAAGTCGGATGATAAGCATCCTCTGGAATAGAAAGAGGATTACTTCGAAACAAGGAAACATCATTTATGCTGTCGGTAAAAACCAAATCTAAAATTCAGTTAATGTTATTAGCTATAGTATGTAGTTTACTTGCTGAAAGGAAAGATCCAGCAATGAGTCGACAAACTCACAGCTTACTGATGATATTACAGAGTTACAATTATCCGAGGGTGTCCAAAAAATATTTGGAAGATTAAAATCTCCCATGATTAAGACCAATCAGTATATTTGATAAAAGACAAAACTTTCTTAATAGCTGTCAGAGTCATCAAAAGCAGGTGGTAATAGGAACATGTAATAAATAAATTGGAATTGGAAAATGAAATCTTTACACAAATAAACTCAATGACATCAATATTAGCAATAGACACCAAGTCAGAAGAGTAAGAAGTTCTAACAGAAATCAGAACTCCACCACCAACGCGATCAAATCGATCTTTCCTAAACGTTAAGTAATTATTGTTAAACAATTCGGAATTCAGAACATCTGGACGAAGCCATGTTTCTACAAACACAATTACATCTGAATGAAAAGAGAAACTATTAGTGAAAAGTCTATTCAGTTTAGAGTTTAAACCTCTGACATTCTGAAAATGTATGATCAAACTGAGGGTAGATAGATCCATAGGAAGTGCTGCTTGAGGGCGACTAGAAATCAGTTTTTTGTAGAATCTAGACACAAAAATAGTTTTAGAAGGAGGAGCAGCGACAAGTTGCTTAGGACCAATTGAAGCTCGAGTGTTTGAGCTAGTAGGTGCTATTTCTGCCGCTACATGCTGGACAACAGATACATAAGAATTCTTATGAAAGTTCACTGGTAGTTCCATCTGCCCCCTTGGTGTAGTAAAAGTAGGTGTAGGTATAGAAATAGTGGGGGTAGGTATAGAAAAAGTGGGAGTAGGAATAGAAATAGTGGGGGTAGGTATTGAAATAGTGGGGGTTGCTGGAGGTGGTTTAAAAATGACAAAGAAGTTTTTGATTTGGGCGAATGACGCCGTTTTCGTTTAGACGATATATCAAAGATTTTAATATCTTTAAAAGACTTATCATAAGCTGTGAACTTATCATTTAAGCGCCAAAAGTCTTACGCTAGATCATTGTAAGCATTTCGCATTAACGTAATAGATTTACGAAAGTCTATTTCATCAGACCGACAATTAGGACAAGAAAACGGCTTGACTAAAAATTGTAAGTTCGATAAGGTTAAACTGATCATGGAGGCAGGGCAGTTCAACAGTACGAACTATGCCATAGCCAAGTTTGTCAACGGTTGCACAGAAGTAACTGGACAAAGCAACACCATCTTGTTGTTCGGCATACTCGCGCTTCCAATAGAGGACGTGGAAACTACAGGCCAGATTACAACAATCGTAATAATCAGCAATACCAAACTACAAATAGGTCACATAACAGAAACAACGGCAACAGAAGAAGCAACAGCAGCAGTAATAATAATAACAATAGTAATGTTAGGGTAGTAAACAATTCAACTGGTTGGGAAAACCAGGAACAGCCTCTGGGAAACTAAATATATACCTTCTAAACCTCAACCTTAGGATTTCCTTTAATCTCATTAACAACCACACTGGAAACAACATTAGATTACTGGTTGATACTGGTGCAGATACATCATTGATAAAAATAGTAGGTTAGGTTAGGTTTGCTTGGCTGATCAAGAGAGATCTCACATAGACCAATAATGGTCCTTTGTGTTGCCAAGAAGAAGTGTGGAGACTCTTTAAATGCTGTTTTTTATGCACTTTTTTGCGAGCTTTAATAAATTGCTACTTTTCTGATCCGCGATACTTTCCAAGGAGAGGAAAGATACAGATCCGAGATAGCTAAAGCGTGATCTGTTGAGAGCTGGACATTGGCAAAGTAGGTGTTCTAGAGTTCCCCTAGCATTTACCTCGTGGCATGATGTACATGCATCACTCTGTATCAAGCCCAATTTGGCTGCGTGGGAAGGTGTTAAACAGTGTCCCGTGAGTATTCCGACTAATAACTTGCAATCCTCTCTTGGGAGAGCTAAGATGTAGTTGGTAGTCCTATTATTAACAGAGCGAAGCATGATTTTTGCGGTTCTGCAAGAGAGTGTGCCATTCCACATTCTCTTCGCCTCCTGAATCGTTGCTTCGTCTATTTCTGTTTTTAACGTGGACAGAGACGGACGTAAGTATGACGCACTTACCTCAGCTTGGCTAGCGCCAGCTTTAGCGAGTGCGTCTGCTTCTTCGTTCCCTTCAATTCCTTTATGTCCCGGTACCCAAAAGATGGTGACTCGTCTGTCAAAACAGAGTTCGTCGATTTTGGTTCTACATTGTTGAACACAGTACGATTTCGTCATCACCGCCGCTATTGCCTTTATGGCTGCTTGGCTGTCGATGAATATGTTTATTTGGGAGTTTAGAGGAGTTAGCTCGGCTGCTAATTCTGCAGCTTTTGTAGCCGCATAAATCTCAGCCTGAAACACGCTGCAGTAGTCTGGAAGCTTATATGACCGCTTAAGGTCAAGCTCTGAGCAGAATACTGCAGCCCCCACTCCCTCTGCCATTTTAGATCCGTCTGTAAACAGGTTGCAAGTATGACCGCCAAACTGGAGTCCCATTTGCCACCCATTATGTTCTATTACTACACTAGGCCCTCCATTGAAGTTGGCCTGGGGAATAACATAGTCAGAGCTATTGTTTAAACCTTCATGTATCTTACTGTGACCATAAGGCCTCTGTATCAACTGTCCTGTTACCTTTAGTCTTAGCGCAGACTTCTTTGCAGTGTTCTTCGCTGCCAAGCCTATAGGTTGAAGGTCGAGTATTCTATCAAGTGCTGTTGTAGGGGTGGTGCGCATTGCACCAGTTATACAAAGCCCTGCGATTCTCTGTACCTTCTCCAACTTTTTGACGTATGTCTTTTTGTTGACACTTGTCCACCATACCAAGATACCATAGAGTAATATAGGTCTAACCACTGCCGTGTACATCCAATATGTTAGACGGGAAGATAAACCCCATGTCTTTCCGAGCATTTTCCTGCAAGCATAAAAGGCATTGAGAGCTTTCCTCACCCTTTCTTCCACATTTAACTCAGTTTGTTATCCAATATGACTCCAAGATATTTTGTAGACATCTTTGGTGCCAGTACAATGTTTCCTAATTTAGGAGGGAGCCAGTGCGGAATCTTGTATTTTGTTGTAAAAAGTACTAAGTCCGTCTTGTCTGGATTCACATCCAGTCCCACATTGCTTGCCCAGTCTTTAATTTCTTTAAGTGCCCCCTCGAGTACTTGACTCATTGAGCTAAGGCACTTGCCTGAGATGATTACGGCCAGGTCATCTGCATAGGCAGTTAACCTTGCACCTCCACCTCGCATTTTATTAAGAATTTTATTCATTACAAGTGTCCAAAGCAGCGGAGAGATTACGCCCCCTTGAGGCGTACCTCTGTTTGCCTTCCTTGCCAGACTCGTCGCACCCCATTCAGCCACCACTGTCCGGCAGTTCAGTAGACTGCCGATCCAGTGCCGTATGGATGGATGTGCGTCAATTGATTCAAGACCCTCTAACAGCGCTTCTGTCGAAACGTTGTTAAAGGCTCCTGATATGTCAAGGAAGACACCTATGGCATACTCTTCGTACTGTATGGCCCTTTCTATCTGCATCACGACCTTATGAAGCGCAGTCTCAGTGGACTTGCCTTTCGTATAGGCGTGTTGGTCTCTCGATATTAGATACGGTGAAACCTTTTCCTTAATATACGAGTCCAATAGTCTTTCAAACGTCTTTAGTATGAATGAAGTGAGGCTTATTGGCCGATAGTCCTTTGGATACAAGTGGCTGCTCTTACCTGGCTTTGGTATGAAAACAACCCTTGAGAGTCTCCAGTTCTTCGGAACATAATTAAACCTCAGGCAATTCCTGAAGATTCCTTTAAGCCATGGTGTCAGTACAGCACAACCCTTTTGCAAGAGCGCAGGAAAGATGCCGTCTGGTCCCGGGGATTTAAAGGGTTCAAACGATTTTAAGGCCCATTCCAGTCTAACCGATGTAATTAAGCCTTCACATACCTCATTTATTACACCCCGTGTCGTTACAGTTGCGTCTGAAACCTCAGTACAGCCAGGAAAGTGGGCTTCTATAAGAGTTTCCAGCGTTTCCTTTCCGTCTTTGGTCCATTCGCCTGTGTCTTTGCGGATTAGTGAAGGGATTATAGGAGACTTGGCAAGTATTTTCCGAAGTCTCGACGCCTCAGAAGTCTTGTCCAAATTACCACAGAAGATCTGCCAGGATCTCCTCTTGGCTCTCCTTATCTCTTTTTTGTATAGCGATAGTAGTGTCTTATATTCTCTCCAGCACTCTTCACAATCAGCAAGTTTGGCTAGCTTAAAGAACTCTCTAAGTTCCTGTCTTTGCTTACCAACGTCCTTATTCCACCATGGGGGCTTGGATTTGCGTCCAAGTCTCGTAGGCAGGCAGGATTTATGGTAAGCTAGAAGGATTTTAGATGTTATGAGTTCTGTCACTGCCTCAACGTCGCTGCTAGTAGTGATCTGAGGAACATTTCTTAAGTATCCCTTTAACAAGTTCTCATATAGGCCCCAGTTCGTATTTCTAGGGTTCCTAAATATGTCTTTCGTTCTTAGTGGGATCTTTGTATCTACAGTGAAACTTATATAACTATGATCGGAGAAGGAGGGTTGCTCAAGCACCTTCCAATCCAAGATCTGCATATTGTCACCGTAAAAGAGAGTTATGTCCAATACATCCTCCGATGTTGGACCCTTATAAGTTGGAATATTTCCCCTATTTGCTATACTTACATTATACTGTAATATATAGTTAAAGAGGTACTCACCACGTTGGTTAATGTCCTTACTACCCCATAGAGGGTGGTGCGAATTAGCGTCTGCACCTACCACTATCCTCCATCCACGTTGACCGGCCTCCTCCATGAGATTTTGTAGCTCCATGGGCGGTGCCTCGGCGTCGTGTGCCATGTAGCAGGAGGCAAGGAGTTTGTGCCCATCGTCCCACTCTACGACAATCACTGCCAGGTCATCTGTGCTAAGATTGGATAATAAATATGCGTTAATATTTTTCTTTACAAGGATGACAGATCTAATCTTCCTTACCATTGCAGCATGAAAAATTCTATAGTTTTTCGACCCCAATCCAGAGACCTTGTTCCCGGAGGATAGCCAGGGCTCTTGGATCAGGGCCACGTCATAGCTGCCTTCCTCTAACGTGAGGAGCAGCTCGGCCGAAGCCGCCTTACTGTGATGGAGGTTTATTTGCAATACTTTCCCCATCAGGTTCAGCAATGCGTTGTACGGGTGTAGCTGTAGTCGCCGACACTCCGTCTGTCCCCTCCATCTTTTCTTCCCCGTGCAGCTGAAGGGTTTCAGTAGAGTTGGTCACAGATTCGAGTCCGAGATCCCTCTCTACTTCTCCCGCTTCCAGCGTGTTGACGTTACCATCCTTCGGGTGACGTTTCTTGAGGCGCAGGTATACACTACCCGTTCCCCACGACATCTTCCCGTGTCGCTGGTATAGTATGTCCTCTGCCTCTTTGTTTATTTGGAGGATCAGATCTTGATTGCCTTTTTTGTCTGGCTTACTGGCGTGAAGCAGCTTCCAATCGATAGTTGGAACATCAGGATTCTGCCGCCGGAATAGCAGTAGAGTGACTTCCGGTTTTAACGTGTTAGGTACTCGTACCTTGGCACGCGGTACACACGGAATATCGTATATCCACTATCTCTAGCTTCGCGCCTTCCCAAAGTCCTTCTATCTTGGGAGCTACCTCCGTAATCCACTTCAGAGTTAGCTCATCGTTGCATTTTAGGATTTTAACTCCCATATACCACCCTGCTCCTTCAAACGAGGGCGAGGGTTTGTCGGGTTCATCCGTCAGCCTTTTAACGATGGCATTTAAAATTTTTGAATCCACCTGTCTCCATTGATCCGCCGTCATCTGTCCATTCGGGTGATTCCGGTCAATGAGCGCTACGATCAAGTGCCGTTTAGCTACTTCATTGACTTTCATCGCCTTCTTGGAAGTGGTTGGCTGGTCAATTGGTGTATCAGGTTTCTGTGTGCGAAGACGTTTGGCCTCAGGCTTTTCTTCATCCTTAGACCGCTGTCTTTTCGGCTCTTTGATACTCCTCGCAACATTCTCCTCAATTCTGTTCACGAAGGCAGGATGCGTCGTCGCATGTTTATCACTCTGCGCGAAGTGCTCTCTACCTTTCGTGACAGTCTCCGTTGCCCATTTAAGGTCCTCCCGTTCTTTAGACGATAGAGTCACCTTGGTTCCCAGGCGTAGTTTTATTTTCACAGCTGCCTTATATTGAGCAAGTGCTTTCAAGCTTTCCTTATTGGGCCTCTTCTTCGGCCCACTCCTGCTAACGGATGTGGTACCTGGCGTCGAGGCCTTTGGGGAACTCAGAAGCTCTTCCTCGGCAGCTGTGTTTATGGTTGCCACGCTACTCACGCTTTCGAGGTCCGAGTCTATATCGACTGCAGTACCCCTGATGGCTAACCCCTTTTTTGTGCTTGTACTGGCAGTAACATTACAACCACTATAACCTGCTCCCGTTACAGTAGAGGTAAGGCCACTGGTTCATAGAATCCCCGTGCCCGCCGGTGGTAGCAGCCAATTCTCCCACCGACGTTTGAACCGATGTCCCGGTTCGTGTATCTTCATCTTTTCCAGTCTCCATATGAGTTTTTTATTCGGGGGTCCCTACCCCTAGCATTTTATTCCTACTGCCAGGAACCTCTTAGCAATGACCTTTGTACTAGCTCCCCTATCCCTCCTTGGGGTAACATGTAAAGTTATCCTCCAAGGAGATACAGGGAAGCTCGTACAACGGTCTTGGCTAGGCACCACCTGTTTGCATTGCTGCAAATCAGGTAGACCCAGCAACACTGCAAACGGTGGTACCCATTGCCCAGTCGGCACCCGCGGGGAGGGTATAGCTGGAGGATTTTCGCCGACTGATAAAAATAGTAAGCATTGGAAAAATAGAACCAAAGAATAATGACAAAATTAAACTCACAGGTATAGGTCACGGATATATTGAAACTTTGGAAGTACAACAATAGATCTACGAGTTGGAAATATTCCCTGCGATGATATACTTGGCATGGATTTCATAAAAATCTGTACGAGTATACTAGAATTTTCCGAACATGGAGACTTGTTCGTAATAGGACCTGAAAACTTTCATAATATCTCCAAACAGAAACAGATAAAGCAATAGTTTTACCAGACAGATCACAAGTGCTAAGACGAGTACAGATCATATCAAAAGATACAGAACTTTTGGTATTCAACCAGGAAATTCAACCTGGAGTTTTCGTAGCCAACAGCATAGTAAATAGCAGAAACGCTTACATTAGAATTCTAAATACCACCAATGAAACAGTAAAAATCAATGGGAATAAAATAAATTCCTAAAGTTTAGAAAACTACTACGTAGTTAGTCCAAGCATTATAAAAGAAGGTAGAAAACAGGAAATATTAAGCATAGAATCAAAGAAAATTACGTTGCGGACGGTCTTTCCCGCATAACAATCGAAGAGCTGAAAGAAATGAATAAAACCATCCTTGTCATAAACAAAGTGATAACAAGGTCCGCCAATAAAAAAGAAAAAAAAACAAAGGTTTCCGACATGTAAAAAAGCCCAACATATATGAGGTCATGAATCCTAATGACGTGAAAAAATTCGTTAAATTAAGAATGACACCCACGAAATGCTTCCTTAAGCATGGCAAATCAGTTTTAACACGAATTGGAATTGATGATTTGTATATTAACAAGAAGCTTGACTTAGGTCAGTTTTTCTTAAGGCTAAATAAAGAAGCCGGTATGCATAACATCAATCAATTACAAATGGCACCTAGTGAACAAATTTTTGAATTTGTCACAATAAATGAATTTAAAGAAAAGACAATGAAATATTAAAGAATTTATTAGTAGCGCCACTGCCTAAGGTTTCCATAATAAAAAGTCATGACAATGCAAAGAAAAAGGAAATCCTCGGAAAATACCATGATGATCCGATCGAAGGTAGCCACTTCGGGATTACTAAAACATTGACAAAATTAAAACGGTATTACAACTGGAAAAACATAACAAAAGATGTCAAAAAGTATGTAAGAGCTTGTGAACTCTATCAAAACGCTAAGATTATGAAGCATACTAAACCCCCAATGACTACAACTGTTTTTGACTCTGTACTAGTGGATACAATTGGACCACTGCATAAAACGGAAAATGGCAATGAATACGCAATTACGCTAATTTGCGACTTAACTAAATATTTAGTAGCAATTCCAGTACCAAATAAAAGTGCGAAAACAGTAGCAAAGGCGATCTTTGAGTCTTTCATTCTCACGTACGGTCCAATGAAGACGTTCATTACGGACTTGGGAACAGAATATAAAAACTCAATAATCACAGATTTGTACAAATACCTAAAAATAAAGCAATAACTTCGACAGCACATCACCATCAGACCCTAGGAACTATTGAACGCAGTCATAGAACGTTCAATGAGTATGTAAGATCAAACATATCTCAGGATAAGTCTGATTGGGATGTATGGCTTAAATACTTTACGTATTGTTTTAATGCCACACCATCGGTAACACATGGATATTGTCCATATGAGTTAATTTTCAGTAAAATCCCCAATTCCCTCATAGAAGATCAGCTGGATCTGAATCGACACCAAGACGCAAAAATCTTTAGCACAATAGACCTGAAGAAAGGGTTCTTCCATGTTCCAGTTTTCGAGTTAAGTAGAAAATATACATCATTCGTCACACGTAATGGACAATATCAGTTCCGAAAATATCCTTTTGGACTTTGTAATTCTCCTGGCGTATTCCAGCGGCATGTCAATACAATTTTCAGAAGATGACAAGAGAAGGTATAGCACTGCCTTACATTGACGACATCATCATTCCAGCAAAAAACGAAACTGAAGCTATATTGAATTTCAAAGAAGTTATTCACCAAACTAAAAAAATCATCCGACGACTGAAAATATAGACGCAGTTTCCAAATTCAAAATGCCACAAACTCTTAAACAGCTAGAGAGTTTCTTAGGACTGACAGGTTATTTCCGTAAGTACATACAAATTTATTGCGAAGCCATTAACAGATCTTACGAAGAACAATTGCAAGTTTGAAGTAGGTCCACAACAAGAGAACGCCGTTATTCTTTTGAAAAGATTGTTGACTGAATGACCAGTCTTGAATATCTATATTTTATATTTTGTTATTTCCCAATAAATGAAGTACATTTGTTTCTTATTATATAACAATAAATTAAAAAAAAAAAATATTAATACTTTTTTTAACATTGGGTTTATATTTGACATATGCGAACATTTTCGAATTGTCAGTTTGAAGTGTTATTGAAGGCTTGGTATATTTTTGAGTACTACATGCGGCTGCCCCACTCTCGCGAGATACCGCAACGTTCCTTTCAACAACCCAAGACCAACACATGTACATATTATTGTAGGTATAATATTTAATATATAAAGAACAAAAGTATTATAAAGAAATAATGTATGAAGTAGAGCAGCTAGGTTAAGTCCTCTGGTCTGCTCCTTTTTAGTCGTCTACGTCTTGTTAATTCGTTGGAATCTCGTTCTAAGGTGTTATGGTATCTTCTACTTGCATTGTTGATTTCATCGTGCACCATTTTTACACCGAGGTCTTTATGTATGTCATAATTTGTTATGTACCAATCAGCATTAACTATTGCTCTAAGGATTTTAGATTGTTGTCTTTGTATAATATTTACGTTCGTTCGTTTTCTTGGCAGTACCCCATAGTTGTATGCCATACGTCCATATTGGCTTAATTACAGATGTGTAAAGTAGTAATTTCCCATTAGTATGAAGTTTTGATTGTCTGTTGAAAAACGGATATAACTGCTTGAATTTTAGTACAAGTTGGTCTTTCTTTTTCTGGATGTGATATTTCCAAGTCAGTTTGCTGTCAATATGCATGCCCAGGTACTTGGCCACCTTGCTTCATGGAATGTCAGTACCTTTTATTTTTACTTGTCTTGGCTGATAAACTGTCCAAACTGAGCAAAAAGACGAGTGATGCACAAAGAAAGTTTTCAAGCTATGAATTGCAGATACTGGCAGTCGTTGAAGCCCTGACGAAGTTTAGAGTGTATCTTCTAGGTACTCACTTTAAACTAATCACCGACTGCAATGCGTTCAAAAAAACTTTGGAGAAACAAAATCTGTGCACGAGGGTGGCACGCTGGGTCCTGTTCTTACAAGAATACGACTACAAAGTTAAGCATCGCTCTGGAAGTCGTATGAAGCATGTCGATGCGCTCAGTCGATACCCAGTGATGACAATAACTGATGAAATCATTTCAATTAAGATCCAGAATGCACAAGAGCAAGATGAACATCTGAAATCAATCAATCAAGCAAATTCTTAAAGAAAAGAATCAGAACTACGGTGATTATTTTTTGAAGTCTGGAATCTTACACAAGTTGGTTAAAGACGTCGAATTAGTGGTAGTCCCAAAAGAAATGCAAAGGCAGATCATCAGCCGAGCACACGACCGAGAGCAGTTCGCTATGAAGAAGACCAAGGAGCTTATCTGCAACAACTACTTTATACCCAATATTGATGACAAAGTGCAGAAACACATCGACTGTTGTGTTCCATGCATCATGTGCAACAGGAAACAAGGCAAACAAGAAGGGCTACTGCATCCACTACAAAAGGAAGAGGCTTATCTGTATACGTTCCACATTGATTTCTTGGGTCCACTAGAGTCATCGAATAAAAATTACAAACACATCTTAGCTGTTGTCGACGCATTTACGAAGTTTTGTTGGCTCTACATAACTAAATCAACCAAAACGAACGAATTCATAATGAAGTTGCGAAATCTGAGCATGACGTTTGGCAGTCCAGCATTCATCATCTCAGACAAAGGTGCGGCTTTCACGTCAGAATACTTTTTGAAGTATGGCGACGACGAAAACATCAAATTAGTCAAGACGACAACTGGCTTACCAAGAGTGGGCAAGTTGAGAGGCTAAATTCAATAATCATATCTGTTTTATCAAAACTTAGTATTGACGATCCTACAAAGTAGTACAATTATGTTGACCGAGTCCAACAAGCGATTAATTCAACGTACACCAGAAGTATTGACACCACACCTTTTGAGCTGTTGACTGGTGTAAAATTACTAAAGAAGATGTGAAACTACAAGACTTGATCAGAAAAGAGACGATAGCTGTATTTGACGACGAACGCAATAACTTATGTGCTAAAGCTAAGAATCCCAAGTTTTTAGGTCCTTACCAAGTTGTCAAAGTAAAATCCAACAACTAGATGAAGCCGAAAAAGAGAGAGCGACAGCGAAGAACAAGCAGCGACGTTATGACAAAGAGACGATCAACGAGACAGATGAAAAAGATCTCTTAACGAAGAAAGACGTGTATGATTTGAATGATGTGTTGTGATTTGAGTTTAACATTTACATTTTACATTTATCTAAGACTTAACTATAATTGAACTACTTAAATATAAATAAAACTACTTCAAATATAATTAAAATCTACATTTAATCTCTCGATATTATTAGCCTTTGTTTTACAATCACTTTAAAATCGCGGTTGAGCCCCCAAAATTTAGGATTTATTTGTTTAATAGTTTTTATTAAGTTAATGTTTTAGTTAATATATAAATTTAGAATTTGTGTGTTTAATAGTTTTCATTCAGTTTATTGTTTTAGTTAATATTGTTTCTCCCGTCGTTCACTGCGGCGTCTTACGTCATCTAGTGTTCGTCTTACACAGACTCTTTTGCTCTTCTTTGTCATCGCTCTACCCACGTCCTTACTTGTTGCGGTTCGTCGTTGCCGCTACCGTTGTCGTTGTTGCTTACGTCGTTGTAGCTCTCTTCTTTCTTGGTTGCTTCTTTGTTGTTTATTCCTTTGTTGGTTGATTGTGTCGTTGTTGTCATTGTTGACATACACACATATATAGTGATTGGGTCTTTATTAGAGGTCTGCATGAAGGCAAAAAAACGACGTTCGAATTAACAATGCTCAAAATGAATTGAGTGAAATAGAATGCGACGCCGAATGAATTTGAGTGAATTTTTGCGCTCACGTCAGATTCAGTCGCACAACATTGAAACAAAGAGAAACGAATTGAATGAGTTCGAATGAGAGGTTGGTTTCGAATTAATTCGAATGCATTCACTATTTTGCAAAAGAATGAGGGTTGTTTTTGTTTTGTTGTGCGTAACAAAAAAGAAGAAAGAAAACAACAAAAAGCAATGGAAAATTTTGTTTAGAACATTGGAATCTGCAGGTCTCGGTGGATAACCGAGTTCCGGACAAACCACTGCGCCCCTACAATCCTCCGCAGTAGCTTGGACTGAAACCTCTGCAGAATTTCCAGGTTTGAGTTGGATGCAGTGCCCCAAAGCTGTATACCGTAAGTCCATACGGGTTTCAGTATGGCCTTGTACAGTAACAACTTATTTCGTAGCTTGATGTAACAGCATGGCAAGTCGAGCGGTTCAGGGTGAAGGTGACATGCGTTGATTTCTCTGCATTGACGCAGATGTTCCACATCTTCAGCCAAGGCCCCATGAGGCCCGATTGGTCTTGCAGGAGAGCTGAGGCTACAGCTGGGTCACTGTCACTCGCCAACAGAGCGGTGTAATCCGCGTATGTCGCTATAGAGAGTTTCTTGTCCCTTAAGATCGGGAGGTCAGAAGTGTAGAGTGTGTATAGGATGGGTCCCAACACACTGCCTTGAGGAACTCCCGCTAGCATACTCTTTACAATTTTTTCATACATGATTTGTTTTTATTTATTTCTAACGTAATTTAAGTTTTATTTTTTTTTTTTATTATTTTTTTTCTATTTTTAATTTTATAGTTCTGCTGCTGCTGGGTGGTGGTTCCCTGAGCTCAAGTTGTCGGGTTGAGTGGTGCCGGTTCCGGTCGTCGCACAGGCTTCTTATGTTGATGCTGGGCATGTCCCTTCACATGCTGGGGTGAATAGTGATCCCCCGCAGTCCATAGGACATATTTGCTTGCCTATTGTTGTGTCCTTAGGAGTGGATTTAGTTAATAGTTTTGGTTTGCATATGTATATTTGAAATTGTTCTGAGTGAGTTTTTATTTGCAGGGCTTGTGTTTTGTGTGTTCTTTAATTATTTTTCGAGTATCACTAACTCATTATATTAGGTTGGTGCAAAAATAATGGCCGTTTTCAAACAACCAGTTTAAATGAACGTAACTCAGCTCAGAATAAACTTTTTTAATCGAAATAAAAACCATTACAATCAATACACTTTTGCCAACGAGAAACAAGTTTATTTATGCCGGTAGCACAAAAGTCCGGAGTTCTGGAGGCGATGAAAACGTTGGAAGCGTTTTTGGCGTCGTCATGATTTTTGAAGCATTTTTCGCGCAGGAAATTGTCGAGGTGTTTGAAAAAATGGTAGTGAATATGGCGGATGAGGTAGAGTCTCGTAACCCAATTCGTTCAACTTCTGCAATGTCATTTGTGCGACGTGCGGTCGAGCGTTGTCATGGAGCACGATTGGTCCCTTCATATTGACCAATCTCGGGCACATACGTCGAAGCTTCTGGTGCATTTCGTCGATTTGTTGACAGTACTTCTCTGCCGTGATCGTTTCGCCTGGATTCAGAAAGCTGTGATGGATGAGACCGGCTGCTGACCACCAGACAGTAACCATAATCTTCTTTTGGTGCAGTTTCGGCTTCGGGAAGTGTTGTGGAGTCTCGTCGCTGTCCAACCACTGCCCGGAACGTCGCTGTTTGTCGAATAGGATCCATTTTTCATCGCACGTTACTATTCGGTCGAGAAACGGGTCATTTTTGTTGCGCTGAAGAAGAGACGATGAAACCTCAAAACGACGATTTTTTTGATTTTCGTTCAATTCATGCGGCAGCCATTTATCGAGTTTTTTTGACTTCCCTATTTGCTTCAGATGGCGTACGACTGTTGAGTGATCGACGTTGAGTTCTTGTGCGACTTCTCGTGTGGTTTTGCGAGGATCGGCTTCGATTAAGTCTTTCAATTCGTCATTGTCAACCTCAGATGGGCTGCCGCGACCCTCTTTATGTTCAAGGCTGGTATCACCTGCGCAAAATTTTCAAACCATCTACGTGAGGTACGTTCGGAAGCAGTATCCTCGCCCCATGCTTTATTGATATTTCGTGTCGTCTCCGCAGCATTGTGGCCAAGTTTGAACTCGTGAAGCAAAATAATGCGAATTTCTTGTTTTGATAGCATCACAAAAAGTGGTCGGAAATCAGAAACGCAGACGATACTATAAAGATAATTAGTCTAAAAGATAGAGCGAAAAACGCGCTTTAAAACGACATATAGCATGACCACATTCATTAAAAAATTTATTCCGAAATTCATACATAAAAATAAACAATATGGAAACGGCCATTATTTTTGTACCAACCTAACATATGCCTTTATCCCATTGTATGGGTTTTTGTGTGGCATATAGGAACTATTTAATCTTTGCTATCCTCTTTTTAACATAATTTTTGTAACCGCCACGCTTTGTCAGCGGTTTTTTATATTCGATTTTGGCTAATGATTAATTTTTTTTTATATTCTTGAATTGTAATGCGTAATGGCATCGCAAGAAAGAAAATCGAATTTACACACACATACACACACACACTCACTCAAATTTAACTTTACTCACTCAGAATTAGTTTGTTGAAGTGAGCTTAGTTTTGGAACTTCTAACAATGTGTTGTTGTTGTGATCTCATCAGTCAAATTGGGCTGCTGTGCGTCCACAAGTTCCAGCAGCCGTCATCATCGCATGGTTTTGTTGGTTAGTTCTTCTTCTTTTCATCAGTTTTAGCGTAATTTTTAATAATTGATTAACGATTTAACCAGCGAATGTCGTGACCACTGTTTGTGGAATAGTCTTTGACTTTGATTTATAGAATGTTTCTTTATTGAAATATATAATTTTAACTTAGGCTAAGAATAGAGAGCGCGAGTGTGTTTATGCACGTATGTTTGTATGCGTGTACATGCTCTGATGGTTATGTAATATCTGTACGTTTGTACTCTAATATAAACAGTCTATAGTAGTGTAGACTGCAAGCGCAGCATAATCATGTACAAAGGTCGATGGTTTAAGCGGCCAATTATATTACCGTGTGAATGGAATGTGCGCTGACATAAGTATTTCATTTATATTTATGTCTTTTAGTTTTTGATAATTGTATATTTATGTATGCAACAAAGTGTTACATATTGGAACATTTATGTCATTGCATGAGTACACTACACTGTGCTGAGTTTCTGTGTCAGCCACTTTTGAAGCTTTTCACTTTATCACTTCAGAGAGCATCTTTCCCTCCTATCTGGAAGGAAACCTTTATTATTCTCTCACACAAAAAAGCGTGCTCATGTACGCTGATGATTGCCTTTCATTTATTGATGGTACCTCTCTTCTCAGACTCCAAGAGGAATTCGATTCTCTACATTCTTGCTGTTCAACATATTATTTATATATACATATCTCCAAATGTAAGTTCATGACGTATCATCGGTGTAACCCTCATTTATTAACTTACATGATTGATAACGTCCAACTCGTGCGAGTCTCTAAATATAATTTTTGATCCCAATCTGTGTTTGTACGTCATATAATAAATTCTATCACGTTCGCTAACTTGAGATATCGCCCTCGTCGATTAATACTATCGTCCTTCGATGACTATGGGACTCATGATCCCACTGCAAGCTTGATGAACTGGATGTCATCTATACCATCTGCATTATTGTAGTTTATATGTCTCTGACCACACATGATTTTGGATAGGGCATAGCTCGCTACTTTTGCAAGTAAATTTCCCCCATCGGGTCAGAGGCTGGTATTTCATATTGTATTATGTACTCTCATTTATTATTTTCATATTTTGGGGTTCCGTACCCATAGGGAGCTAATGGAATCCTAAAATTCTTGTACGATGGTACGGAACCCTCCGTGTGCGAACCCGACTCACACTTGGCTGATTTTTTTCCTATTTTTGTTTGTTTCTCCTTTTTTGTTTTTTGTAATTAATTTATTTTATACCCGAATCAGACTCAGCATACGCAACATATTTTTGTAAGCAGCTCAAAAAGTTGTTACAACAAAAAGAGGCAAATGACCGAATTTCAGGGTTGCTTTGGGTAATTTGGAGCAATATTTTTTCTGCTGCAAAAGTGAAAACACAAATTTCAGAAGTCAGGGCTAGCAAATTTTTTTTCTTTTTTTTGTCATTCTTGACTTTAAAAGCTGATCATTGCACAAAACAATTTGAAGAAAATTGTAAATTGTAATTTTTTTGCAATTATTAATAAAATAAATAGCAGTAATGAAAAAGAAAGCTGCAAGAATTATTTCCATACACAGCGAATTGTTCTCAATCATGTACTTTTCACAAAATGTGCATTTTAATTATCACAATTAGCCACAACGTTCCATTTGTATGTGTAAACAAAACAAAAAACTGGTTTTTCAAACGAAACCTCTGTGTGAACGTTCGCTGAAAAATCAAAAATTTTGAAGCAGTGTGATTTGGGCATTAGGTTAAGTTCATTTTAATTTATATTTTTGTCCTACTTTGAAGTGTAATTGTTACATTTTATTTGTTTTTTTTTTAAGCTTAATTTTTTTTTTTTTTTTTGTTAATGTTAAAAAATAAAAAAACGACTAACTTTGGCGAAGTTGTAATACTCTTTACGCCCCTTCTAGTAGTCCGAGAGTCTTGATTGGTTGATGGTACGGGTCAGACACTTATTGTCCCAATTTCACCTCCATAGTACAAAAAACAAAAAGAGTTTTTCTAATAAGAACTTTCATTTGGAACCCTGTTTGTATGGGGAGTACCCCCAAGTGGTCCGATTCGGCTGATTCCGACAAATGTACTGCGTATGGTAAAAAGAAAGCTTCGTGAAAAATGTCAGCTCTCTAGCTCAAACTGACTGAGGGACTAGTTTGCATACATAAAGACAGACAGACGGACATTCGTCTCGTCGCGCTGATCAAGAATATATGTACTTTATGGGTTCTCCGACGTCTCCTTCTATGTGTTACAAACTTCATAACAAACTTATAATACTATTCACTGCGTGAAGAGTATAATAAATAAAATTAATTGTATGAAGACTTCATGATTAAGAACAATTTACAGTGTTTGCAAATAATTCTTACAACTAATATGGTATTCAGACAGGAGATACATTACAATTTTTAACTGAAACTGCGATAAGGTTCAGACAGACTTTGCGCAGTTTAGAGCAGCTGTTTTTTGTTTTGGTTGTACATAAATGGAAATTGTGTGGAAAATACATCATTAAGAACAATTTGCTGTATATACAAATAATTCTTGCAGCTTTATTTTTCATTCCTGCTGTTACTTTATTAAAATTTAAAAAATTAAATTACAATTTAAAATTTACTTCAAATTGTTTTGTCGGTGCCCAACGAAATCACCAAGTTGACAATTCCGTAGCAGCAAAAATTACCTAAAAAACGCAGCAATTGTCCAACACTAACGCGAGCAACCATCGTCAACTCTTATAGTGGCTTTACAATGGCTCGTATCACGAAGATTCGGTTTTGTGGTTTACAGTAGTATTTTAGTATCACGAACAGCTGTTGTTTGTTTTGATTATACATACAAATGGAACGTTGTGGCTAATTGTGATAATTAAAATGGACATTTTGTGAAACATATATGATTGAGAAAAATTTGCAAATAATTCTCGCAGCTTCCTTTTTCATTACTGCGACTTATTTTATAAATATTTGAAAAAAAAATACAATTTAAAATTTTCTTCAAATTGTTTTGTTCAATGAGCAGCTGTTTTATGTGCGGCGCGCAAAAAAAACGTAGAAGATTACACATGGCAGTCTTAACAGGGCTGGGCAATTCTTCCATGTAGGTTGGCAGCATTTTCATAATTTCGTCGTTTTTTGTGATTGTCATGTGTCTTCTTCTTCGTTTTTTTGCGCGCTGCACATAAAACAGCTGATCATTGCACAAAACAATTTGAAGAAAATTTTAAATTGTAATTTTTTCTTTATATATTAATAAAATGAGTATCAGTAATGAAAAAGGAAGCTGCAAGTATTATTTGCATACACTCCAAATTGTTCTCAATCATATATTTTTCACAAAATGTCCATTTTAATTATCACAATTAGCTACAACGTTCCATTTGTATGTATAATCAAAACAAACAACAGCTGTTCGTGATACTAAAATACCACTGTAAACCACAAAACGGAATCTTCGTGATTCGAGCCACGGTAAAGCCACTATAAAGCCACTATTACTAATAGGCGAATCAATTCTTATTGCGACGATGATTCGAATCACTTTCTACAATGACGATTTTTTTCTTGTCGGTGCTGTCGATTGTGATTCGAATCAATGTTCACATCATGAGTGATCGAATCATGGCCCAGTCTAAATCCATTATAATTAATCCACTATTAGCAACAATATCCTCTGTAGCTAGCAGGGACTCACCACAGTAGCAGCTCTTTGGTTGCTGCTGTTATGGTTTCTTACAAGCTATTGTCCAGTACTTTGCAGCGCACTAACCGCGTAAATAACGTAAACTGATAGCAGATTTTTTTAAAACATTATATGTAGTTTTTTTTAGATCTCATATAAATACTACAATAGATGCATTTTTAAGTTGCTTTTGTGCCTACTTAACTTTTAAAAAAAGCTGTTTTTAACAGTCTGTAAAGTGTATGTTACCAGTCTGTAAACTTCAGTTTATGCAGGTTTGCCAACTTAAAAGAAAATGAAAATATGTTGGAAATATGAAATATTTTATAAACTTATACAAAAATTAAAACAGGTGTTTTTAGGGGTTCTCCGAGTAATTATGACTATTTAAATTTTTTATATTTATATTATATTTTTTTTATATTTATTTACGAATGTATGCAATTAATGGCACAAAATTTTTGAAAATCAATAATTTTTCACAAAAATATTGTCCTGCATTGAAAATGGATCACTATTATCACGCAATGATTTTAACACATTTCAATTTTGAATAGTTTTCATTATACTCCAAAATTTCCGCGAGAAATCAATAAATCGAAAGATTACCCATTTTACGGAGCGATAACAGTGCACACAAATTAACATTTTTTTTCACAAACAAATTAACACCTCCTCAGCAAATGATGATAAATTGTTTGCATAAGAGCTTTTCTTGTCACTGCAAAAAACCAGTAACAGCCAGTTGTATGTATGTTAGGAGTTAACATACAAACAATTTTTTTGTCATCGAATAGGTCGGTTAATGAAAAAGAACAAAGAACTCTAAGATCAACTCAATGATAACATCGGTGCAATAGACCGCAAACAAAATGATAACTTACTCTTATCGGCTTAGTCAATCTGTTATTCACCTTATCCGTTTGCTTTTATTCCAAATTCTAAGGCTTCTCTTAGTTTCCATTATTATACAACTTGAGGTCAATAAAAAACATATGTGGCGCTTACGATATAATTGAATGTACGATATCTTTGTAAATATGTATGTATATATTTAATTTATTTTTAGGGCTCCGTACCCAAAGGGTGAAAAGGGAACTCTATTACTAAGCCTACGCTGTCCATTCGTCACAGAGCTTTATCTCATGTACCGTAATATATAGAAAGTTGAGTTCACAGCTATAACGACAAATAATAAAATTTCACCGGAAAAGTCGGAAAATCTCAATAAAGGACTAATTACAATTATAATATCTTATGTTTCAAGCAATGCTTTGTAACTTAAAGTAGTTAATTATTATATATGTTATTTCTGTATATGATGTTCACTATTATTTAAATGCATATTTTATTTTAGCTTCATAAAAACTTGGACGATTGTATCCGATCCGATGTGCGGGTCGGACTCACACTTGGCTTTATTTTTAATATTTGACGTATAGATGTGAATGACATTGTAGAACATATTTGTATTAAAAAAATCTTTCTAAAAAAATGGCGCTTACGTTATTGTTAGGGCTCAATATTTTTATAATTTTCATCATCTGACGTATTGATTTTATACACATTATTGTTAAGAAGTTTGATATAAAACTCTTTAGCATCTTTTTGGCGCTGTGCAATTCCGTACTCTAAATGATACCCAACCGATGCGAACTCTTTTGTTCCGAACTAGAGCCTCAACTGAATGGCGTATATTACACTGCGTGTGAAGGGCATCACACACATCCCCAGATGATGTGATCATGACCACGTGCGTTTTTACCAAGACTTTGTCCGCACCTAGGGTTTGTTCGACCGCTGTCTGGTACTCCACCGTGTTTTGATCTGGGCCCCGTTTGAGTTCTAGCAGGAACCTTTTTTTATGGTGCATTGAACAGTTTTGACGTTTTCACTCAAGTTCTTCACCGTAGGATCGCTCCGAATGTTCCGCATGATAACCAATCCTGTGTCTCTTTCTGCTTCTGTTTCGAAGATCTCGGTAGATTTCTTGTTTGATTGCAAGTTTTTTGCAGCTGCTATTACTGGTTTATTCGCCTTTGTTCCAACTAGTAGTTTCTTCCCTGCCGCATTTGGACAGTTCAGAGTATCAAAAACACGGTGCTCAGCATCAAAAACACGGAGCCTAGTCTGTGTGAAAGAATTCAACTAGTTTATTAATTCACAACTCCTGGTGCTAATCAGTGGATGCAAATGAATGAGCGAGAGAGGATAATTTTGTTTAGTGTTGATCCGTGTATGACTCTAATGTATAGGATGTACTTGTTTACTATGCCGTATACGTATATAGAAATTTTTAGTCGAAATATGTATTTTGAAGTGGTGAATAATAATAACCTTCAAACCCAATTTTCACAATCTTCGACATAAGCTACTGTGTCTTGTTGCCATAGATAGCATGATTGTTTTGAATTATCCTATTTTTGAGGCCCTATGCTCCAGTGGGAGATACAGGAAATGATGATGATCCTATTTAAATTATGTATAATATATAAATACAGAACTATTAAAGCTGAGAATTGATTGTAAGATTATGAACTGCACAGATAAATGCAATAAGTTGCCATTAAATATTGTTATGCAAGTTAACAAGCAATAATCTTAATGGCATTAAGAATGTAGAAACTCACGAAACTTTTCAACGACTATTAAAAAATATAAAAATATATCATGCAGCCCCATTAAAATTATCACAATTTTGTATTTATTTTTTTGTTTCTTAATATATTCATTAATTCATTTATTTAAAAGAAAATATTCAAAAGTCTTGATGCGTTTTGATGGATAGTTCTCAAACAGATATAAAAAAAGATTCGTATGAGTCATTAACTGTATTTGTTCTCATATAGACTATATATTTTTAATGTTAATTATTGTATTAATTTTATACTATTCCTAGAAGCAATTCAACCAATTGTTTTAATTTGTTTAATAACAACCATTGATAAGTGTTTTAATTTATTTCAGAGTGGGAAATACATCATAATCCAAGACAAAAGAAAATTAGATACATATGTATCAAAAGAAGTGTGCATAAAATTAACCATACATACTAACAAAAGTGTACATTAAACAATTGCTCAACACGAATAAAAAAACATATCTATCTTATAATAGTTTCAAAAACCAAGTCTAACAGTATTTAAAATAAATCAAAATCAGAAATTTTATAGATATCTACCAAATTTATCTAAGACCAGATGTCGTCTGATCGGCCACGTTTCGTGGCGATTACGACTTTGTCCGACGTACAAGCAATTCGTACCGCTGATTTCCACCCTGATGGGTCTATTTATGCAGTTGGGTCGAATTCCAAAACTTTTAGAATTTGTCAGTACCCTGAACTTTCGGAAATTCGGTGAGTAACACAAATGTTTACAATGTTAAGTATTTTATTTAATTGTTGAAATTTTCAGACAAAGTCATGTTGCATATCCACCTTCGGTTTTATGTAAAAGAACAAAGCATCACAAGGGATCCATCTACTGTACAAGTTGGTCGTCCGATGGGGAATTAATTGCAACCGGCTCAAATGATAAAACAGTAAAACTTATGAAATTTAATAATAATAAAAAGCAATTAGAAGGACACGTGATAGAGTTAACGATGCACGACGGAACCGTCCGCGATATGTGCTTTCTTGACGACTCAACGCATAAGTCTAGATTCTTGGTTAGTGGTGGCGCTGGTGATTGCAAAATCTATGTAACTGACTGTCTAAATGGTGTACCGTTCCAAGCATACAGTGGTCATACTGGTCACATATTATCTTTGTATAGTTGGAACAATGTTATGTTTGTTTCTGGTTCACAGGTGGATATTTTAATAATATATTTAGATCTAACAATAAAATTACTACTTGTAGGATCGAACCATACGTTTTTGGGATCTGCGAGTTAATGTTTCAGTCAACTCTATTGAGCACGACGCTGGTGCAAGATCTCAGAAAAGCTCCGCTGCTACTGCAATTTGCGTTGATCCATCTGGACGCCTATTAGTTTCTGGTCATGCCGATACTAACTGTGTCCTTTATGATATTCGTGGTAATAGACCAATTCAGCAGTTTCAACCACACAATGCGGAAATAAGGTACGATACATTATTGTATATACATACGTAATAATGCTCTAATTAGTCTCCTTCTCTTTTTTTGTAAGATCTGTTCGTTTTTCTCCATCAGCATATTATATGCTGACGTGTGCATACGATAATAAAATAAAACTTACTGACTTACAAGGTGATCTGGCGCTTCCGCTATCATCAGTATCAGTTGCAGAGCACAAAGATAAAGTAATATCAATTCGGTGGCATCCATCCGATTTTTCATTTTTATCCACATCAGCAGATAAAAGCTCTACTCTCTGGGCCTTACCTCCTTCATAGTTTCTTTTTGCTCGAGTTAGCCAAACAAATATAAAATAAACCAAGAATTTCAAATCGTTACCATCCAAACATCATTTAATTAAAAAAAATGTTTGAAAAAACAATTTTTTTAAAACGTCTTTAAAAAGTTTCATTTACAGTATCTCCTACCTACAAGACCCGTTTTCTTGTAATATTAAAATTTCTAACTTATGGATTCTTCTTTTTGTATGCAGTCCAATTTCAGTTTAAAACACCCAACACTTACAAACGCTATATTGATATCTTTTAGATTTCCATCATTTTTAATGTACATTTCTTGTTAATTTAATGGTAGTTTCTACTGGCAAGCTCTTTTATGGGAATCCAAATACTCACATTGGTTTTACAGTAGAACATTGTACATACTTAAAAACAGATCTGTATTTTATTCACATATTAATTTTATCCTGTGTTTGAGAGAGTATAGTGTTGTTTTAATTTATTAGAGGAAAAGAAGTAAACTTCAAAGTGAATGTGATGTTCTCGTATTTCTGTTCATTGATCATATCCACTGAAGGGATAATCAGCTTAGTTCACTAGTAAAAGTTGTGAATAATCAGCTGGGCATTATTTTCGGAATGTGTGACCTAGTTATGTATAAGAAATGCGCAGACTAGTATATTGCATACAAGAGTTATGGAAAGAATACTCAATTATCAATATCTAAGACCGCTTACACACTTGGGTGATGGGCATTATGATGTTCAATCACTAATTGTTTTTTCGATTAATTATTAACTGCACTCCACTTTTTACCATGCTTGACCTTTCCTCAACTCATCTCATTTCGACTAAACTAAATTACAAACAAACATACACAAAGAGGAATGCTTAAACATTTGCTTTGCGTTACAACATAAATACAGAATAATTTAGCCCCATTAGAAAAAGTATTGACAAGTCCCGGAATGTGCCAGTAAAACTGCCAATTTACTTTCATTGTTTGATAAATAATTTCGAACAGCTCTGTGTGCCTTGTTCAAATGTTGAATTTGCAATAATTTTGTACATTATAACATATACACGTAGCAGTGCAGTGATTGTAGATTTATAAAATCATACATGTATATGTATATAGAAAATGGGAAAAAAAAAAAAACACTTCGCAATTTGACTTTAGAGAAGGACGTGCAACTCGAGAATCGTTGCTACTTAGTATAAATCTGCAATATACAGATGTTACCACCGCATCTGCACAAAATCCTCCTAATCCCGTGCTGGTATTAAACAGAAACCAGGTCCTAGGATCTGGTTTTGTTCCGTGTGCAGCAAGAGAATTGGTAAGTGTTCTGCCTCTGTCCAATACTCTAACTATATTGAATGGTGCCATCTTGCGATTTTTTCTGGGTCGAATTCCCTCTCCTTGTTGTGCACTACAAAAGGGTACTTCATTTCAGCCGTGGCCACAACCACTCACACCTTTGATGGCCCCGCAAAATGTAAATCGCAATTTTGCTTCTTATATGGAACGCGTATGTCCAATCTGTGACATTGCTATAGAACGCAATAATTTTCCCGTTGACTGCAATATTTGTCATAGGTCGTGTCATATGAGGCATTGTGCTGGTCTTAGACTTCGAAGAGATTGGAATTTTGACTTTATAGCGCCTTGTAGATGGATTCTCACCGATATCTATCACTCTAATTTTTTGATTATCTTAGGATCATGCAGTTGAATTGTAATGAGATGCGTGGGAAGATTGTAGAGATTTGCTGACTATATGGTTCAGAATAAAATTTTGATAGCAGCTGTTCAGGAGACTAAATTAACTAGCTCATGTGGTCTGGCGTCGCTTTCGGACTATTTTGTGATTTTTAGACCTTTTTCCTTTGAAATTGAGCTGGTGAACGTTTATGTTCCCCAGGTAAATAGCTGTGCTCCAGGCTATTATCCAATGTTGAGTCATGTGCTTAACGGTGTTCACCGTATCATTTTAGGTGATCTTCATTGACATCATGAACTTTGGTTCTGACCATTATCGTGGTGTAAGCATTGCAGATCAGATTGATCAGTCTGATTTTAGCGTAATTACTGAAGATTCCGCTACCCGGATGAGTCCTACCTGTGCCACCTTTACTGACATTACCATCAGCACCGCTTTTAGCATATTGCGGGTGGTCTGTCGATATTACCTTGAGTTCTGACCATGTACCTATTCTTATTGATATAGCTAAACCTGATAATTTTATCACTTGGAACAATCAATCATGAAAAAGCGAATTGGACAGAATTTCGAGCATCGCTAGATCATACTTTAAGTCGCTTCCCTTTTCCCGATGATACTAGAATGGGGAGAAAGCTTTCAGGTACGCCACGCAGAAGCATATTCCTGCTGGTAAATTTCCACTTTTAAGCCCGAATTTTCCAGCGGATGCTGCACGCTTAGCGAATTTACATGATCAGACTCAAGCTACTGATCCAAGTGATGAACGTCCAGCTGAGATGAACCTTGAGATCGCTAAACTTGTCTCGGATCATCGTACAGCGAAATGGCTTCATCATCTTGAGTCATTTAGTCCTGGATCTCGTAAGCTGTGGGATACAATTAGGCGCCTATCTGGTGCACCACAGCGTAAAGCTCCATCTTTCGTCACGTTTTAGTGAAAACAAGTAAGGAATGTTAAAAAAAGTGCTTCTCAATTTTGTCATCAATTTATTATGCATCCCTCGACTAACAGCAGAGAGAAGCGGTCTTCCATACGTAGGTTTAAAAACATTAAGCCTATAGTTGTTCCGGAGAAATTTAGTTCTAGTGAAGTTCCTGGGACCTGAGGGTGTTTCGATACTTATGCTCAAATATTTAGGACCAGTAGCCGCCCTTCGTAATAAGCTTTCCCAAATCCAGGAGCGTCTGTTCCCATATTGGGCGGCTTCTTGGTTTGCGTCTGAACCTAATAGGTCGGTAGTAATATAAGCCTGGTGGTAGGCCTAAAACGCGGAGATGACCGATCCTCGTCACGTCGCGCTGGGAGTCTCCGAATCGTTGTTAGTTTTTCCGCTAATGAAGGTGAAGGGGTGATGTGAGCCTGCTCTGCAGAGGCAGCAGGCGTGACATGGGTCAGAAAGCAGCCACTTTGGACCCTGGTCAGGGAGTGTATATTGGACGCAGTTCAGTAAGCTGCGTTGCCCCGGGCGAGCTCCAGTCAGTCCGCGTATTCGGGACTAGTAAAGCGTAGGTCAGGCCTCAGGGAACTGGGGTAGGGACTGTGTCCCAAGGGTATACCCCTTCCTGACTATTACGGCCCGCCCCCTGCACACGATAAGCTGGCAAACCAAATCAAGAAATGTCGAACTTTTCCGGGAAGAATATCACTACGGCAATGGCCAACTTGGTTGCCGCAGCGGACAAAGCTACAAGTTTATCTGGAGATTTGGCCTTCAGGCGGAGCAGTAAGATGTGCCGCTCGCCTCCAAGAAAGACTGAAGATCCACAAACGATACCGTGGGAGGTATCCTGCGCAAATGAAGTGCCCTCTCATTTCAAAGTAGGATCAGAAATTGTGCCAGAGGTGAGCCTATTTCAGTTTCTGCTAGGTCGTCTAAGTCGAAATCACCTCAGTCAAGAAAGACGACGGCTGATAACAGTAGGCAAGTGAACCACATATATCAAGCGCAATGAGGAAATTAGAGCAGCTTGCTGTGATGATGGAGAAGCAGCGGCACATTAACAACGAGATGAGGGAGCTGTTAGCTACGGCAATAAATCTTCACAGAGACGAGGTTAACAAAAAGTTGCCTTCTGTCCGGCTAGCGGTGAGTGTCGCCACGGTCGGTGTACAGACAGATGGGAGAGCACAGGTGAAGCGTGTGGTTAGCGTAAATATAGCGAAGGAGGATGCAACCTCTGTTAAGATATCAGGTATAAATAATAATCCTGATAGCGGCACGTGTACATTGAGGGCTGCAGATGAAAATCCTAAGCCAAAGGAAAATAAATGGAAAGTAGCTGAGCATCGGAAGAAGCGGAAGAAGAAGACGGAAACGCAGCGACCATCCCCTGAAAGTAAGGGTGGGGCACCTTCCAAGCCACCACCTAAAAAAGTTGAAGTAAGGTCTCGCCGAACACAGCTCGATGCTCTAGTCATTACTAAAACGTCGGAGTTATCTTATGCAGACATCTTAAGGACGATAAAAGGGAAACCTGAGCTCCAGACAGTTGGCGACAACGTTAGTAGGATACGCAGAACGGCCAAGTGAGAAATTCTTCTCCATCTTTCTAAGAAGGGTAGCGCACAGATGGAAGCCCTAAAGGAGGAGATTAAGGAAGCCCTGCAGAGCTGTGCAACGGTGAAATCGCTTTCCCAGCTAGAAGTTATAGAATGTCGTGATATGGATGAAGTAACAGAGGCAGAAGAATTGAGGGCAGCCATTACTAGGAAATTTCCTGCAATCAAGCCCAGCAGCATTGCCATTAAAGCAATGAGATTTGCTAGAGATGGGACGAAGACAGCAAATATAACCTTACCGGTCAAGCAGGCAGAATCTCTGCTTGGAGTATAGCCACATTGCGAGAGGATGCAAGAATAGTGCGGACCACTAAAAATTATGCCTGAGATGTGGAGCTGAAGGACATGTTGCAAAGACATATCGGGAAAATCCCACGTGTCTTATTTGCCCGGAAGGTAAGAATACACATGCATCTGGGAGTTACAAGTGTGAAGCCTTTAAGAAGGCCATGCGTGATCTGAAAGCTAGGCATGACTAAGTGTCTGCAGTTTAATCTAAATAGGTGCAGTGCAGCGCAGCACTTACTCTCTCAAACAGCCATAGACAGGAAGGCTGATGTACTTCTAGTTAGTGAGTTCCATATGCCGAAGGAAGACTTAAATGTGTGGACGCAGGATGCTAGTGGCAAAGCGGCTATCTGGTTAGAAGGCAATGCTTCCTTTAAGCATAGAGACCCCTGCTCGTATGATGGTTTCACCTTTGCCAAAATACGGGGTATCCATTTCTCCAGCTGCTACAGATCGCCAAACGTCAGTCATGATTCATTTGATGAATTCCTGGATAGACTGGTTAGTGCTGCGAGGCATAGATCCCCACTCATAATCGCCGGTGACTTTAACGCATGGGCAGTGGAATGGGGTTGTACTGGCACCAGTAGGCGCGACCGGCTGTTTTGGAAACATTTGCATCGCTGGATATGGTTCTACTTAATAGGGACAATTCAATCACATTTGACAACGGGAGAGGCAGTTCGGTAATAGATCTCACCTTCTGTAGCACATCGATTGCCAGTGCTATAAAATGGAAGGTTACAGATGTCTACACTCATAGTGATCACCTTCCGATACAATTTTGTATTTCCCCTCAGGCAAGGATTACTATATCAATATTAAGATTGAGGAAGCGGGCTTTCGGTATCGCTTGGAAAACTTGGAAGCTGGATAAGGAAACTCTGGACTTGTTTATCTCTGAGTTTGAAGTAGTGCCTGGTAATGCGTGTCAGCAATCCGGGCAACTTATGCAGGGTCTCACAAGGATGTGCGATGGCTCTATGCCTAGGAAGACTAGAAGCAATGGCAGGAAACCTAACTACTGGTGGACTGATGAAATAGCGGAACTTCGCTCGCAGTGCCATCAATTACGGAGAAGATTCCAGCGCAGCAGAAGGAGGAATCCTGCTTCTCACGATACTCTTCTCTTCCTCGACGAATTTAGGCACAAGAAGTCCCTACTAAGCAAGGAGATCTGCAGGAGCAAGCGAAATGCCTTTTGCAGACTATTAGGAGAAGTGGATCAGAATCCTTGGGGCAGCGCTTACAAAATTGCGCATGTTCACTGGCCTCACGGCGTCAGTCCCTTCCTCCGCCTCGCTATTGGAAAAAATAGTAGCCGCCCTCTTCCCACCAAGAGGAATGTTGAAGATACTTCGACCACTTGAGGTTGCAGATGAGAATGTGCCCACTATCAGCACTCTTGAGCTAGAAGCGGCTTTGAGTAGGGTGAAGGTAAACAAATCGCCTGGGCTGGATGGCATCCCTAATGTCATCCTTAAGAGAGCCATTGCAGCGAAACCTCACGTCTTCTGCGAGGTTTTCTCAAGGTGCATGAGAGAAGGACTCTTCCCCAAATGCTGGAAGAAGCAACGGCTGGTTCTCATCCCGAAAGGAAACCTGCCCCCAGAGCTACCATCTTCGTATAGGCCCCTGTGTCTCCTAAGTACCACTGGGAAAATATTTGAACGGATTATTTGCGCCAGATTGCAGCAGTACACGGAGTCGCCAAATGGTCTGGCTGAAATGCAATTTCGCTTCAGGCCGAGAAGGGGTACCGTAGGAGCAGTCCAAAAGGACTGCGGCATTGCAAGGGAGGCTTTAAATGGAACTAGATGGCTCGGCGGTGACAAGAAGTATTGCGCAGTGGTCACATTGGACGTAAAAAATGCTTTCAACTCTGCAGATTGGAGCTGCATCATAAACGCGCTAAGCATTTTGGATGTACCGTGTTACCTAATCCAGATAGTAGTGTCATATTTCAGAGAGAGAATCCTGGTCTGTGACTCGGAAGAAGGCACTAGGACATTTGACATTACTGGAGGTGTGCCACAAGGTTCGGTACTAGGTCCACTTCTGTGGAATGTCATGTATGATGGCATTCTGAGAATTTATAAACCTGATGGGGTGGAGATTGTCGGATATGCGGATGACATTGCTATTGTCGTGGTAGCAAAGACTCTGAGTGAGATCACATCTCTCAATCCTAGGGGGACCCAGACAACAATCTCGGGTTCTGTTAGGTTTGGTGAGTAAATCCATACTGCTTTATGCGGCTCCAATCTAAGCCGGGGCGCTTGCAACCAAGTCATACCTCCGTGGTACAAGGAATGTTCACAGGGTTCCTAACCTCAGGATCTGTAGGGCGTATCGCACAGTGGCAGACTATGCAGCGGGGGTACTTGCGGGCAGACTGCCAATCGATCTGGAAGCCCTGGCTACCAGGGACAAGTATATCGCACGGGCATCCTCTCAGGTAGCAGACATGGAGGAGATTAAGTCCAGATACCTGAACATTTGGTAGCACAGGTGGAGTAGGGCAGAGTCGCGGAGGATACACCAGCTTATCTCAGATATTACGAATTGACTAAAGCGTCGTTCTGGTGATGTGGAGTTCGAATTTACTCAATTCGCAACTGGCCATGGTTGTTTCAGACAGTATCACCACAGGTTTGGGCACGCTGCGGATCCGTTCTGTGGTCTGTGCAGAGATGTCGTGGAGGATCCGGAGCATCTTCTTCATGAGTGCCCCCGTTTCGAAGCGGAGCGACGAAGAGTGTATGCACGCCTTAGATCTCCTTGCAGCTCACATGAGATTGTAAGGCTGATGACTGCGTACTTCTCTTCTGAAATTGCCAATATTATGAGGGGTGCTCGAATGTACGAGCGAACAATGGCGCCTGCTTAAATTTTTAAGCTTATTATCCCTCCCTACGAAGGAATGCTTCGGCGGTGCCGTAGGGATTGAAAGGGGCTTGAGGCGATAGGGGGTTTTTTAGTCGGTAGGCTAATGAATCCGACATAAATTGTGGCACGGGTCATAGGTATCTTTGGAAGATTTTTACCTCCTTGTTTCGCACAACAAAAAAAAAAAACAAAAACAAAAAAAAGTAGCGATTTCGTGCCTCACTAAACTTTTCAATTTCTCTATGTGTCAACTTGTTGCCCCTGACGTATGGAAGATAGCTAGAGTTATTCCTCTCCTGAAACCAGGAAATAATGTAGATTTAGGTAGTGCTTGCAGACTTATTTCACTTCTTCCCCAGTGGCTAAAGTTCTGGAGTCGTTGATTCTTCCGGCAATGACAGAACAAATCACTATTGCAGACCATCAGCATGGTTTCAGGAAGGGGCACATCACTACCTCGGCCTTGACCGTGGTTACTCAATCACCCGAAGCCATGCGAAAGGACAGTTGTGGTGACATGGTCAATCATGCAGTTTTGCTGCAGGATCTTTTTGAAACTACTTTGAGTGTAACCACCAAACTCTGGCTAAAAAACCATCTTCATGGTAGAAAACCATTTTTTGTGTTCAGAGGTATGAGGTCAAGATTTAGAAAACTTAAAATACAATAGAAGTCCCTCAAGGAGGAGTTTTATCCCCATTGCTTTTCAACCTATACCTTGTGAACGAGTGACCTAATAAATAATTATCTCAGGGAAATCTCTGAATTCTTCTGTAGCCGCAACCTCAAGCTCTCAACGTCCAAATCAACATCTTCCATTTTTACCTCCTGGACTAAGGAGGTCACAATGGAATTGGACATTTTTGTTGAGGGTTTAAAAGTTCCAGCTACTTCCCATCCGAAAATTCTTTATATAACGTTTGCTCACATGGACGCTCTGTCCTTAATTGTGCCGCTCCTATATGAACTCCTCTCCTTAGTGATACTCAATGGGGAAATCTACAAATTAGTCACTCTTGAAACAGTGACCGGTTGCTTCCTGATAGCCCGTGTTGACAATCTTCACTAGGAAGCAAAATCTTGTTCGATTCGCCAACTCGTACGAGGATGACGTAGCCTTCTTATTAGACGATACTTTTAAAGTCACTCAAGAATAATATTGTGTTAATAGGCCATCCTCCACCTGTTGATAATAGTGAAATACGACTTCCTCGTAGTGCTAGGACCACTTTAGCTCAGTTAAAGTCGGGTCTCTTATCCTCCAGTGCGACATGGAGCGTATAGGTCTTTTTGACAATGATCACTGTCCGCAGAGTGGTGGTTCTCCCCAGAACACGGTTCACCTTTTCAAATGTCCCATAAAACTGACTCAGTTGACTCCAATTGACTCATGGCTTCGACCGATATAGGTGTCTTCCTCTGTAGAGCATACGTAGGCTTAAGAACTGTACCCCTTTATCTAATTCTAATTTAGTAACGAAATTTTTAATATTATGTCTTTTATTTTATTTTATCAATTTTTCTTTTGTTTCCTCTGCTGCACACAAATTTCCGTTTCCCTTACCTTTCCCTTTCCTTATTTATTACATGCATACCTTCTTACAACAACAACGAGCTTGTGCAAATTCTTCAATCTATGGGAATAGGTGTTGAACATAAATTCGGAAAAGCTTTTCAAGATTCGTTAAATGACATTGACCAAGGTAGAAAAGTAAATGGTGCATTTATCAACAATATAAGATATGCAGACGACACCACTCTTATAGCCGACAGGTCTGCAAGAATTAGTGGCGTAGCTTCTAACGTGCTTGGCGGTGCAGTGCACTGGAGCCCTCAAGCTCAGAGGGCCCTAGGACCTTGACCCCCAAGCATGTTTTAACATAACATAACAACAATTCAATTCTTGCACACCTACACAAAAAAAACAGTGAAAAGTGATTAACTTTGGCTATGCCGAAGTTGTAATACTCTTCACGCACCTTTTATATATTTATTGTTATAAGTTATGTTATTGTTAGTTATATGTTTTGTATGGGAGGTACCAAAAAGTCATTACATTAAAAAGCGAAAAATAACAAATTTTAATAAAATACATATGTACTATTATTAGTATTTTTATTGGCATAGCTCCCTACCATTTACAAATAAATTTCCCCCATCGGGTCCGAGGCTGGTATTTCATATTATCCTTATTTATTTATTTTCATCTAGTTTTTCCAATTTTGCCGTATCCATAAGGAGCTAACGGGACCCTATTGCTAAGCTTACACCGAGTGTGTAATTCACTTGTGTATAGAACGACAAATACTAAAAATACACATTTTTAGAAGAATTGTTCTTTAATTTAATCTTTTGTTTAACAATTTTTTTTTTTTTTAGTATACTTTTAGGCTGTTAAATATGCACATAATTTAATATTTTGAGCACAAAATCTTGTACGGAACCCTCTGTGTGCGAGTCCGACTCACACTTGGTTGATTTTTTTTTTTTTTTTGTAATTAATTTATTTTAATTTAAGTTCACTTCAATTTATAATTTTGTCTTACTTTCAAGTGTTAATTGTTACATTTATTTTTATTTTAAGCTGACAGTTTTTTTTGTCAATGTCATTCAAATAAGTAAATAAATTAATTATAATTATTGGTATTTGGTGTCTACTGATCGAGCTGAAGTCGGTGGCAAGCCAAATAGTAATCAAGGTATTTTTTATTCTTTAAAAATAACCTTGAAACACGCAACAATAAACCTGAACAAATTTAAATATCCTTAATACGGGAGCAAGTAATAAACACCCTCCAGAATGAGCAAAACAAAAAAAATTGAAATTTCCAATACAATACACAATAGGCAAAAACTCAGAAGAACAAGTGCAAACTTGAATCCAAATCTCTTCAGCTATTACACACTCGAGTTTTGATAACGTTGTGAAGAAATTTTGTGTTGGCTTTTGGGTAAATTTTGTACTTAGCATAGGGTGAGCATTGCTAATAAAATTGAAAAGTTTAGCAGAGTTTTGTGTTTACAATCCAGCGAATCGGCATATCCTATTTGACAGCCAACATTACCATTTAATACTAAGTAAGTGGTTAGACTTTTATATAATTGCCGTTTCTTCAATTTGATGACCTGCAATGCCTCAAGTGCAGTCTGGGCTCTCTTAAACTCTGTATTCTTGCAAATTCTTGTGCCACAAAATGATTTCATGTTAGAGCTCGGTTTCGCGGCAATCATTCAAATCGTTTTTATTTTCGCAGCTTCCTCGATTTTTTCGACTGTGTTCTTGGTAAGTTATGTTGGAATCAAACCCTCTAGAGCCAGAATGTCCAGAAATTTCACTTTGAATCTCAAAATCAAAAAAGAAATCATGAAATCTAGAAAAGGATAGTAAATGGCGGCACTGTAAAAGAATTTATTTAACTCGAATCCTATTTCATCAGCAATTCTCTTGGTTTCTTCAAAAATTCGATCGAAAGATGCTTCATTCTTTCTTGTTTCAAGTAACAAGTCAATTACTCCAAAATTCTGGTATCTGGAGAGACCTACTGAGCGACATGATTGGAGTATTGGCAGAGGTAAAAACTTCCAGGAAGATGATATAATACATTGTTTTTTTTCAATCATGAGTTGTGTCACTTTTGATGATGTCTCGCTGTCTCTATCATTCTTAAACTTTTCTGAAGTCTCAATAATCTGAGGCAGCATTTCAGCAATTGATGTTTTTCGATCCAACGAGTAGAGCAAAGAGTTTTCATTCGAATTTTTTTTGATTCCGGATCTTCATTTTGGATTTCATCTTGCAAAAGTTGCGTTCTTTTTGCAGACTGTGTGAAAAAAATAAATCACTGAAGAAACTGTTTTAAGCATGTTTCGGATATCTTGAACTTCACAAGCTTTTGAAACACATAAATTTAATGAGTGACTGATGCGTGACAAATGCTTATAGAATGCCAAGGGTTGTTTTTCACATCAATGTTGGACTCCATTTTCGTTACCAGAAAAACAATTTTGATTTTTTTATCCGCTGAATGATCTTTTTCCGGATAGTTTGCCCAATTATGTCGATAACTTCGTTCTGGATAGTGTTACTGATCACGATGCAGTTTTTAGGTGCTGTTTTCAATTGCGTTCTTAAGTCTTCATCACCTGCTTCTATACGACACTTCAAAAGTCCTCGGAAAATCCCTGCTTGGCCTGATAATGCAATATCATGTTTGTCCTCAGTCTTCATGTCACCAGAGTCTCTGTGTCCCCGAAACGGTAAATTATCGCGCGAACAAAAAAGGATCGTTTTCACTATCGGACCTAAACGCTTTTGATTATATTCCACTATTCCTATCGGGAAAAACTTCGAAGGAATTGGAATTCTGCGTTTCCATGTTTTTCATGAAGTGTACTGCTTTTTCTTTAGCAAAATGATAGTACTGTGCGTTGAGATGGCGATCTATATCTTCGAGAGTTTTTTATATTTGGTCAATGGAGCAGTGACAAAAGATTTCAATTTCTTTATAAAAATTAATCGCATTTAATAAATGAATATAATATGAGGCAATAGAGTTAAAAATGGCAAAATGCTGACTACTCTGAGGCAAATAAAACGCAATATTTTCAAAAGGCTCCATTTTTTTCTTTACTGTGAGCCAACGATATAAAGCGCTCTAGCTAGTTGTATTGGAATTTTCTCATTTTATTTCCTTACAGAATAGCAAGAACATTGAACGAAGAATCCGGAGTTTCTGTTTCCGTCAAATATTTCCTAATATCTTCCTGTTTCAAAAAATGACGTTTATCAACGCATAGTCCAATGTGAAAGTCATGAATACAATAAACAATAAAACAATTATATTTTCCTTGTTGCATTATATAGCATCAGTTTTCAGATTTGCTCCAAGTCTTCCAGCATGTTTCCTTATGATGCAATGACCCGTTAGTACGTTTATGGCCTTGCTAATTGAGGTTCTACCGAGATTGAGCAGCTGGCCGGTTCGCTTCCTGTTCATGTAAGACCAGGTTTGCCTAGCTATACTGCAAGTATCTTCTTCTACCCAGAGATCATTAGCTTTAACTTGGTAGAAATTCCTAATAATGTGTTTCACTGTAGCTAGCGGAATTCCAGCAGGAGACGTTACATTTCCACGGGACGTCCCTTCTTTTGCTAATTCGTCAGCTTCACAGTTGCCCACAATGTCTCTATGTCCGGGTACCCAACATAGTTGTATGGGTACACGGCAGTCAGCAACCAGCGGATGTACACCCGAGAGGGACTTTATTGCCGCTTGGCTATCTGTATAAATATTAATGTGGGACCCCGGAGCATCGTTAACCAGAAGCAACCGGGAGGCCAGTAGTATGGCCATTACTTCTGCTTGAAAGACGCTGCAATGGTCAGACAAGCGAAAGCTGAGCCTTAAGTATGGGTTGTTTGAGAAGATGCCGCAGCCGACTTTCTTCTCCAGTTTGGAGCCATCTGTGTAGATGTCAATGGAATTAGGTTTAGAAATTTCCGGTTAAAGTAAGGTGTGGGGGTCAAATAGTCGACTGCCCCAGGGGCAGATGGACCGCGTCCCAGAATGCTTGCATGGCCCTGTATGTGGCTAGTCCAGCGAGCTATGGTCTAAAGGCAGAAGTCGGGAATTTTGTACTTCCTTGTGAAAAGTATCGTGTCAGTTTTCGAAGGGTTGACTGAGAGACCAAAGTCCCGACACCATTTTGAAACAATGCTAAGAGCATATGTTAATCTCTCTGATAGGGTGGAAGGAAACTTGCCAGATACCGCAATAGCAATGTCGTCGGCATAAGTTACAACTCGGCATCCGGTTTGATCCAATTTTCTTAGCAGGGAGTTAACAGCCAAGTTCCAGATGAGAGGAGAGAGTACGCCACCTTGCGGCGTAACTCTGTGTACTGCTCTCATAACGTTGACATTGCCAAAAGAAGCAGTAATGGAACGAGATTTCAACAATCATTCAATAAGAGTGATGATATTTGAGTACAGGTTTAGGTCGGACAGAGTTGAGACTACCGCGTTAGGACATACGTTGTTAAATGCACCTTCGATATCGAGGAACACGGGCAACGTAAATTCCTTATGGGATAGTGATTTTTCCACTACCTTAATAAGAGAGTGTAGCGCAGTTTCCACAGACTTGCCCTTAGTGTAGGCATGTTGTGAAATTGATAGAAAGTTCTGATCGATGGTGGTCCTATTATGGACATTGATAATTCTTTCAAAGGTTTTGAGAAAGAAGGAGGAAAGACTAATGGGTCTATAATCTTCGGTGTGTGACACATTTCCTGCTTTGGGAATAAAGACTACACGGGCTACACGCCACATGCTGGAATGTAAGAGTATTGGAGTCATGCATTATAAATTTGCAGAAGCCACGGTGGGACGATGTTGGAAAACTCCTGAAAGTCTGCTGGTATTATACCATCAGGACCAGATGATTTTAAACGGTCGAAGGAATTGAATTGGAAGGTTAGACCGGCATCGGTTCGTAGGGGCATCGATGTGTACATTATTGAGAGACACACTGCCTGGAAAGTGTGTGTCTAGCAGGACGTTCAAGGTCTCCATCCCAGTGTCAGTCCAGCTACGATCAGGTCTCTGGACACTATCCAGAGATCTTGGAGAAGATTTGAGGATCCTGCGGAGTCTACTCGTCTCGGAGACACACTCTATATTGCCACAGAAAGTTCTCCAGGTAGCTCTTTTGGATTTCTTAATCGAGTACTTGAGTTCCCTTTGCGTATCTTTGAAGGGAGACAAGTCGTTTGAGGCCATAGCTCTGTTAAAGAGCTTGCGGCATTGTTTGCGGACTTCTGTTATTTCGGCATTCCACCACCTGCGTTTGTTCTTACCTCTGGGTGTGTGAGCCACGCAGGAAGTTTCTGCTGCTACCTTGAAGGCATTTGAGAGCGTACAGCTCTGCCCTATCAATGTCGGCGCAATCCGTTATGGATGGTACCTGACCAAGGCTGTTGGCAATGCTAGACTGAAAAATGGTCCAGTCGGTGAGTTTCCTATTGGTATACTCTGAGGTGACCTCAGAAACTGTGGAGATAGAGTATCCAATGGTGTAGGTGAGATATCTATGATTTGAGTAGGAGCAGTCTTGGGAGACCCTCCAGTCTCTTAAGAGTAATGGTGAGTGGTCACTGACAAGCGTGACGTCGAGTAACTCCCTTCTGTTAGAAGTCATGAATGTTCATTGCCCCGATTTGCAACAAAGAGATTGTGGGCTATAATAAAATCAAGAAGGGACTCACCTCGCTCGTTGGTGTCCGTGCTGCCCCACACTTCGTGATGAGCGTTGGCATCCGCACCGATGACGATAGGGATCTGCTTATTGTTGGCTTCTGATACCAGAAGCCTGACTATGTCGTGGGGAGGGGCTGGTCTGTGATCGTGTGCCATATAGCAAGATGCTATCCAGGTTGAAGTGCCGTCCACTTCTGCGATGACGGCAATGTTGTCTTTGTCCAGATACCTGTGGAGTACAAGAGCATTAATTGATTGATTTTTACAATAACGCAAGCCCTAGGTCTACCTGAGCATTCGCAGTAGATCAGGCGATAGTCCTGGTAGTTGAGTCCACATACCCAGTCATTAATGACCCGGGGTTCCTGGATTAAGAAGAGCTCCTCGTTTCCATGGGAGAGACGCAGGAGCAGTGCTGCCGAGGCAGTGGTGGAGTGGTGAAGGTTAATTTGGGTTACCTTCACCATCTTTGGGGATAGAAATTATTGTGCTGTCAGGGTCTTCCTCTTCGGACAGAGTAATATACAAAAAGAAGAGAACAAAGAGCGGAATACTCATGTGCGAACTCAATAGAACAATAACAGCAACAAAAACTAGTATATTTGCCTTGTGAGCCTTTGAGCAACGACTTATGCGGCCCACATATATTGTAGAAAAGGGGTAACATAACGAGCGACCATAGAAACATTATACACATAGACCTAAACTTTTTTCTGCTTTATCGCTCTTTAGTTATTTCATTCTTTTCTCCTTCTCGACTTCCATTCCGTCACGAAATGCATTTGTTTTCAGCATGATGCAGATTCAGATTCAGTATTTATGATATTGGCGAATCGGTTCCTCATATGTGGCCGTCTGCGAGTAGATCGAACGTGCATGTTCATCTTGTTTTGCTAGCTTTACGCTCTCGAATATTGCACACTCTCAATTTTGACGTCACAACTATATCAGTGTACGAGGTTTGTTCGACATGAGTATCAGTTTTTGAAGTTGATTTTTTTTTTATTTAATGTTATTAATTTTATTATGTATCTTTGAAAGTATTGAAAACTAAGCAAAGTATCGACAATTTTTTTTAGATTTTTTCGAGTTCTACAAGAATAGGAATAGGTGAACATACGTATGAATACGTATAATCAGAATCTGACTTGGTAAAAATAGGACGAATCTGAGAGTATACACTTTCTGACAAAAAAGAATTTTCAAAACCGGTCCGTAATTGACGGAGACATAATCTGACAAACATACAACATACATACAATGGAGCATAGAATCTCCTCCTTTTTTGAAGTTGGTTAAAAAGAAAAATGTTTTTATAATTAGAACATGAAAAAAAATCAGCCAAGTGTGACTTGGACTCGCACACGGAGGGCTCCGTACCATCGCACAAGGTTTAACAGAATATATGCAAATTTGTACCTGTGTCTGAAGTTATATAAATTAATTTGCTTTTGTTTTTGTCGCAAAAGTGAAATATTCAATAGCCTAAAAGTATACTTCAAAAATAAAAAATAAAATTTTAAACAAAAGATTAAATTAAATAGCAATGCTTCTAAAAATGTTTATTTTTAGTATTTGTCGCTCTACACATTATTGAATTACACACTCTGTGAAAATTTCAACTCTCTACCTGTTACGGTTCATGAGATAGAGACGGAGTCGGACGGACGGCGTAAGCTTAGAAATAAGTTCCCGTTAGCATCCTATGGGTACGGAACCTTAAAAACTGAGGGACTAGTTTACATACATACAGACATACAGAAAGACAGACAAAAATACGGACAGACAGAGGGACAAACAGACAGACCGACTGCGTGAAGAGTATAAAAATATTGTATTGTGTATTGAATGACATTAATTATGCATCCAAAACTTTACAAAAATGTGATATCGATTTGGACGAGGCAAGTAGGAGCTTTACTAGGTGATTTAGGGCTCCAATTGCTTCCGCATCCACCGTATTCGCCAGATTTGGCTCCCTCGGACTATTATTTCTTCCCAAACCTCAAAAGATGGCTCATCAATAAAAAATTCAGCTCACGCAAGGTAATCATCGAAGCCGCGGAGGAGTATTTTGCAGACCTTCCGCAAAATTACTTTTCGGACGGGATCGAGAAGTTGGAAAATCGCTGGAATAAGTGTATCGAGCTAAAAGGGGAGTACATTGAATAAAATAAAAAAACATTTTAAAAAATTTTTTTTTTCATTTCCAAGGAGGATACTTTTCACCCTACCTAGTAGCAAAGACAAAAGTAAAAAAGAAATGACTTCGAATCATTCAAGTGCAAAGATATAAGCTTAATTAAATACACGTTTTACTGGTATAAGCGCAGACTGTGAAATATTCTATTTTTTTAGACCAACATTTTTACCAGATGTGGATGAAACAACTTTATTACAAAATTGTAACTAATTTCAAAATAAGTAATCTGATATAACTTTTCTTCCTATAGTAACCCAGGAACTGTTCACCAATTATGTAAGAAAATAATGATAAAATATGGAGTGTTAGAATGCGACCTAACTTCTTCTTAGTTTATACAATTCTTGCCACTTCTGCAGTAGCTGAAAGATCTTTTGAATGCTTCAATTGCCAAATCGTTTAACCCCATAATCCGACATTTATCGCTAATAGCAATTTAAAACAAAGTCGCATCAAGTCTGGATTTAACCGAAGTTATTGATACTTTTGCGAAAATTAATGCTAGGAAAAGATTATAAATTAAATTATTAAGTTTTCACAGAATAAATCAGTTATTCATTATATACTTCGTTTCATTTCCTAATAATTTTTTAATATTTGTAATCATGGTCGTTATTGTTTATTTTTTTACTATCACGTAACTTCCCGTCTCCTGGTTCCGACATTTCTTAAACTCTTCACAGCTGTTCTGAAAGAGGTCTGTCTTAGTGTCAAGTCGAGTCTGGGCGATCACTAAAGCTCACATAAGAAAACTCATACACATGCTGTGCAACTGCAAGGCAATGTTGTTGATTGGCTTTAACTTAGCAAAGTCCAGCACTATCCTTGTGGGTATACCCCAAGTAGCTCGCAGCCTCCACGTTGCGATTCTGGACGATGACCAATCTGACATCCGTTAGTTGGTTAGCTAATGCGAGAAGGCGGAAAAACCCAGGCGCGACGACTCCCAGAATGGGCAGCTTCCTGGTCAGCGTCTGTCCCCATGTCAGGGGCGGCTGTATTAGACCTGGCTGAAGGTAAACGGCTATGGGTAGGATCCCAAACAGAAAAACAAATATGAAAGTACGAAAGAGTGTGACTATTACGGTGCAAGGTGTCGGAAGCCTAGTACCGGCAGCTATGGTGGGTGAGAAAGCGGGTCTCCAGTCGTGGAGATCCTATGACCGCAGAGATACAGGAGTGGGCAACTTGGCTCCTGTACCATCAAATGCTAAAGTTCGGACCTTCTAGTGGTCTCAGATCCATTTAGGAAGAGCACGAATACGCCGCGTTCTCCGATGGAGACAGAGAAGGCGACGGAACAAACGGTGGTACCGCCACCTGTGGAAGAGGAGAACAGTGAATTAGATATGCTGGATGCAGACGGCCTTCCAGTCTACTTCTACTTAGTTCCCAATCCAAAAGGCGAAGCACAACCGAGCATGGAGCTGACTTTTTCAAAAAGCTCGGCTGTAAGATAGAGGAGTTGGTCGCAATGTTGGACAATGGCAAAAGGAGATCGATCCATCAGCCTATGAGAGATACAATTGATTGCATTGACTGTATCTCTTGGCAGCACAGGAGATATCTGAGATATCTCCAGGGGAGAGTAAAAGGGATATCTCTGCACAGATAACAACATGCTAATGTGGAGCAAGTGCTCGTACGTCTCCACTGTCATCGGGTGCACCATCCTGGCAAAACGGACTTCTACCTGGTCCACGAGTGAAGGACAAGTCTACGAAGGTGCTGGTGCAACCTGGTCGTCAAACGGAAGGGGATAGAATCGACCCACTTTAAAAGGAGGGCAAGGCACTTCCAAGGTGCCACAGCTTGACCAAAGGGAAAAAGAAGAGAAATGTGCAGATTGCTGGGTTCAGGAAGCACATAAAACCAGATGCTTTGGTTATCCATCGGTGTGAAGAGGGATCCTATGCCGATATTCTAAAAATGATGAAAGCTGACCCGACTTGTGTGCGGAGTCGGTATAAAGGGTTCTCAGAACGCAAAACGGTGATCTTCTGCTGGAGCTAAGAACTAAAGGCATGGAAACAGAAGAGCTGCGGGCAATGGTCAGTGGCACCCTAGGGCAGGAGGCATCGGTCAGATCTCTGAGTCAAAAAACGACTATAGAAGTCAGGGACATCGACAAAGTCACCACTAAGGACGAGATACTTTGCAGTATACTGGAGCGGTTCAAAGAAGCTGAGATTCAGAGTTTGAACGTCACCAGTCTGAGACAGTCGTATGCTGACACCCAAATTGCGACAATCTCTTTGCAGTCAAAAGCGGCGAATATGTTCCTTACGGCCGGTAAAGTAAAGATTGGATGGATTACCTGCCGCATAAGAGCAAAGGTGACATTGAAGAAATGCTTAGAGAACGGCCATTTATCTCTGTCATGCAAGAATGAGGATAATGCTGCATAAGGTGTGGCGTGGAAGGACACATTGCCAAGAACTGCAGCAGTAATCCGAGATGTATGTTGTGTGTGTTGAAGCATCCTACGATGGCAAATCATGTGCCGGGATGCAACACCTGCCCCGCATTTTAAGAGGCACTGAAAGCCAGAAAGACATGAAGATAATTCATATCAACCTACATCACTGTCAAGCAGCGCAGGATCTCCTGCACAGAACCATAGTTATTGAAAAGGTAGATGTCGTTCTGGTATGTGAGCCATATACGAAGCGCAATGAGTCAGTTTGGTTTGAAGATACCGAAGTTGTTGCTGCAAAATGGGCGTGTGGTTCACACGCATTCCAGGATGGTGGACCTTGTGCTGCTAATTTTGTGCGTATTAGAATCGGGGCCATCCACTTCTTCAGCTGCTATGCACGACCAAGCATGACAACTGTAGAATTCGGGCACTTTCTCTACGAACTAGTGACGGATCCACAAGGTAAATCACCCGCAATAATCGCCAGAGACTTCAACGTGATGCCTAGGAGAGTGTAGGTTAGACGCAGGCAAGCATGCCACTGGTGGAATAGTGAATTTGGAGAGTTGCGATCGATCTGTCTTCTCGCACGTCGACTCATGCAACGTTCAAGAAGCAGGGGGAATTTCCAACAGCGTCTAGTCGAATTCAGAACTCCCAGGCTTGCTTTCCAAAAGGAAGTCAAATCCAGCAAACGAATGTGCCTTAAACAGCTGTTCGAAGAGTCCGACATAAATCCCTGGGGCACAGCATACAGGATGGTCATGTCGAAAGTTAAAGATTGCAGAGTACTGCAGCCCACTTGTCCAGTAATGTTCGACAGAACACTGTTCCCGGCAGCGATCTCAGTTGTAGCTGAAATGCCTGAGCAACGACTTTCTGAAGATATTTCCAATATAAGTGTCCAAGATGGGAAGACACTGGGTTTTGATGGGGTGCCGAATAAAGCCCTAAAAGCGGCTGTTTCCAATGTTCTTGGAGTCTTTCTGCAGGTCTTCAATCAATGCCTTTACGACGGAGTTTTTCCCAAAATATGGCAGCATCAAAGACTGGTCCTTATACCAAAAGCTGGTAAACCACCCAACGAGGCGTCGTCGTATCGACCGATATGTTTACTAGATACCGTGGGCAAAGTTTTGGAAAGGATTGCAACAGACTGGAGCAAAGCGTGACCGAGAGTGGTACTCTCTATGAAAACCAGTTTGACTTTCGAAAGAGTCGCTCAGCGGTGCACGCGATAAAGAAAGTGTTCGGAATAGCAAAGCAGGCAATGCAAGGCGAAAGGTGGCTCTATGGCGATAAGGAGTACTGCGCAATAGTAACGCTGGACATAAAAAACGTGTTTAATTCCACTAACTGGCTCCATATCAAAGGGTCCGTTCGAAGAACGGGAGCGCCAATGTACATCCAAAGCATGATCAAGACCTATTTGTCGGAGAGGTACTTGCACAACGATAGCCCACTTTTGTGGAACCTAATGTTTGACCAGGTCTTGCGGTTGCAGTTCCCCGAAAACTGTATTTCGATAGGTTTTGCAGATGGCCTATGTCTGATAGTAGAGTAGTAGTAGTATACTTCTTCTTCTTCTTCTTTTTATTCAATTTTTCTTATATACAGATAAAATGAACTTATTTTATACATTTTTTGGAAAGAAAGAAAAAAAGAAACGAGGGGTGATTTTACAGCATGGCTGTTAGCCGTTAGCTGAATTCTGATATTAGAAATTTTCTATAGTTTTTTTTTCTACAGTGCTTATATAGCTTGCTAGAGTCTTTCAACTGATTTCATGGTCACCGTTTAATATATTTATCAGCTCATTTTGCTCAATTGAAGTTTTCTTAAAATGTGACACCCTAAATTCATTTAACACAGGATATCTTAAGAAATGCGCCAGTGTTTCCTGCTCATTCATGTTGCATAGTGTACAAATGGTTGACAAATCTGGCGTAAATCGATTTACATTCAATGGTAGTATGTCATAGCGTGCTTTTATTATCATCGTTATTTCACGTTGAGTTAGGTTGGCTTTAAAAAATTTTTCTCCAGCTGCTGGAGAAAAGCTGCTTGTACTACCTGCTACTTTTTCCAGCATTGTACTCCACGAAACCGCTTTTAATGCCTTAATGAGCTGATTGCAACGATTACACCAGTCTTCTTCTATCCCAACATTCCCTTGAAAACTTATGTTGTCCCACGGAACGTTTCTTCTTAGAGTAGCTTTGAACAACTTATCTGCGTTATATGACAATAAAGTCTTTGTGATGCATATGCAGATCTAATATATAGAAATTACTGTCTTCAGTACCAGTTTCCAATGACAATGCATAGTTTGGGATTGAGTCCGGTAGCCTCAGACCTCTTTTCAAGAAATACCGCTGGAACTTGTTTACCTCTTCCGGCATCGTGTATCCCCAAACTTGCGCCGCATACGCTTGGATAGACCTGCAAACTGCCAAAAATAGGGTCCATTTTGATGACAATGTGATTTCGCTTTTGCCTAAGAAGTTACGCCATGTCGAGTTAATGCTGTTTTTTGCTTGCTCAATTCGGTTGTTGATTTGCTTGGTGAAAGACATCTTTGTTGTGAGAGTTACACCAAGGTAACAGTACTCTGATGTGATCCTCTCTTGCTTGTAAGTCCACATTTCTTGGGCCAAAAGTCGACCTCTCTTTCTGAACACCATTATTTTTGACTTCGTTATGTTTACTTCCATACTCCATTTTAAACAATAATCCTCTAACTTATGTATCATTGATTGGAGTACATTCACATCATCAGCTAGTAGTACTAAATCATCCGCGTACGTTAACACCCTTATGTTTGTCCTATCAATATTCAGACCACCTTCCAAATTGTTGTGGATATCATTTAAATATAGAATAAACAGTAATTGCAACAGTAGACAACCTTGTTTTACCCCAGAATAAGTATCAAAGGCATTTGACATTTCCCCACCCGTCCATACCGCGTACTTGGTGTCTTTGTAAATATCTTCTATTACCCTTAATATTTTTGTTGAAAGGCCAATCTCATGCAGCTTGTATATTAGAGGGTTTCTGTGCACCTTATCAAAAGCAGCCTTGAAATTCACAAAGAAGGCGTAAACTTTTTTGTTTTCTGCTAATTTTATGTGCACAATACTTGACAGCTTGTATATGTTATCCACCGTTGAGTATCCCCTTCTAAAGCTTGCTTAGAATTCATTAATGATGTTATACTGATCTGCCCATTTGTAGATTCGCTCATTTAGTATACCCATGAACACTTTTGCGATTGTATTCATAGACGCTATTCCTCTATAGTTATTTACCATATTTGGGTCTCCATTGGGTAGAATCTAAGAGGGTTGCAAAGTAATTTAAACTGCTCCGCAACTATTTTACGACGGCTACTGCTACTTTCTCGTTCAAAATTGTTACTATTTAAGGAGTACTTTTACGCTTAAAATTAAATATGTATGTACAAGTTTAGGGTGTACTTTTGGGCTTATCTTTAATTTACAACTAAGTGAAGCAAATCACAGCTTCCATAGTCCTGGGGTCCAAAGCTTGAAAACAGCAAACTAGTGTGTTATGCTATTTTCGAATTTTTGATACTACTGTTCTTTGTTGTTGCTTCCACTTCTCGATTATTTACAAACGGTTACCTACTTAGTTTGCCGAAATACCGAAAACCTTTGCTTGTACGTTTTTGTTGTTCTTTTTACTGCGCTTTCTCTGCTTTTACTTTCACTGAGGATATTTTTATGTTTTGCGCTCCCAAAAAAAAAATCAAAATTATTGTTGTATGTATTATTTTTTCTTTTATATTTTAATTGATTTTTTTATGTAAGTTTTACTCCTTGTGTTCTATTCAAATTTTTGGTTTACTTTTTGACTTTTGTATTTTTCAGTGTCAGTCAGCTTCGTGTGACATCTATATATCTGATAGTAACGGGTAAGAAGTTAGAGACATTGAGCAATCGACACACTCGGCTACTGTCGCGATTACAGCATGGCTCAGGTCTTCGAAACTGTCCCTGGTAGAGCAGAAGACGGAGTTGGTTCTGGTCACTAGCAGGAAGCGCATAGAATTCTGCTCCGAATGAGTTAGTGAACATGAGGTCTAAAAAAACGATAAAGTACATAGGTGTATTGTTGGACAATAGGCGGTCGTATAAGGAACACCTAATATACGTGAAGGATAAAGCTGCAAGGGCCCAAAATGCCTTATCCTGGATGCTGCCAAACGTGGGAGGCCCTAAGGCAGACAAGATCTGGGTACTATCAAGGGTGGTAATATAAATTTTGCTATACGCTGCCCCCATCTAGGCCGAATTGCTAAGAGCTACTGCTTTCGACTACCTATAAGCTCTCAGCGCTGAGAACTGTATCGGGTTTTCGAACCATTTCGGATGATGCGGTATTAGTGTTAGCGGTAATGATTTCCATTGATATACTGGCTGACGAAATGCGAAAACTATACAAAACGTATCAAGGGCAACCAGATATTGGAGCAACAAGGCGGGAGCGGCAGACCTCAATCTCGCTTTGACAGCAGAGGTGGCTACACACCGAGAATGGTAGATGGACCTTCAACCAACTGGAACCTGATCTGTGAGCGCATGACAACTATCCAACTGTCGTCGTCGTCTGGGGCGAAACGAACTCCGCAGAAGTCATCGTAGAAGAGAGCACACACACACTCTTCCTCAGATTGGCTGAACGCAAAAGAGCAGGTGAGCGGCCACAAGCTGGTTGTCTACCTGACCTGATCGTAGAATGCTGATGCGTAGCCACGACCCACGTACAGTAACAGCACAATAGGTGACCCACTAAACTGCGATGGATATCTTTTGAGCAGCAATGCTCCTCCTTTCCTCCCGACGTAATATATAACGACAGTTCCGGGGGGACAATAGGACATGGGGCGGGAGGTTTTAGCGAGGTTAGAGTCCCGCACTTCGGCTTTCGATGCTTTCCTTCCGATATAAAAAAAACATGCTGTGTTCTGCAGAGCAGTAGCTCTGCACCTTTAAAATATCCATATATTTTTATTTTTATTTGACAATATGTCGCAAATAACAGTCAACTTTTATTTTCAATGCGATCTACTCGGAGAACAACTGAAAAAAATGAAGCAGAATCTCTCTCTCTCTCTCAGAGCAGAATATGTACTTTGTTTTGTTGTTTAAAAGTTATTGGCTTCTTGATTCTCGTTGAGAAAAAAACGGTGCGTGCACAATAATAGTTAATAAAATATAAGCAAAAAACATTTTTAAGTTAAATGGTTATATTTTTGTAAATAAACATTATAATGCAAAAAAATATAAAAAAATTATCAGTAGGTACTAGGTACCAATCATCACACCACTCTCCTTATTAATCAAGAGCATTGATCAGACAAATAAAATCGTGGGGCTCATATCATTATGCAAAGTGTACGTTTTGCATAAGTTCATGGGCGTTCATCTTGGGGGCGACAGAATATATATTTTGCGTAATACTAATGTATAATGAAAGATATGAATACTTTAAGTGCCTTGCGGAATTTCTCCTTAGATACGATATACACATGCATGCTACACATCGCTTATCGGATGGTGTGTACGGCGCGAAGAAAACAAGGAGAAGATGAGAAAGAAGAAGGAATATATCTAAAATAGATTAAGGAAAACGTTGGTCTTTTAATTGATGTGCCAAAAGAAAAAGCTGGCACTACAAATGTTAGAAACACGGCGAGATTTTTTGTAGATCCTGAAATAACGTCAGACATAACAGGCATATATTAGTGTTGGGTAAGTACTGCTCACTTTGGTAAACTTCTTCACTTGTTCTTTTTTTTTAAGTGAGTCAACTCGCTCATTATGCTAAGTTGTTCACTTGCTCACTTATGAAAACTTTTCATTTGCTTATGAACAACACAGCTACTCATGAAAAAAATAGGGCCGTTACATTTTAATTCAAATAAAGTATGTATTTATATTTCAACATTAATAATAACAATAACAATAACAAAATAAAACATAAAATAATAAAATAAATATTTCTTCCCTACTTCATTGGGAATTCTTTGGTAAAAAGTTTCGTTTCCTTTTATACTCACGCTCTTCTTCTAAATTTGTCTATCATGAAATAGAACCAACACACAAAGAAAAGAGGGCAACTAATCGACATGAACAACTGAGTAAAAAAGAACAACTGAGTAAAAAAATAACAACTGAGTTGAAATTAACAACCAGCGGTTATAGTCCGTGAGTCTCCTGTTAAACAAAATTCTTTCTTGCAGACTCCATCTTAACCATAGACATTTAATGACGTACGTAATGTGAAAATTGTTTCAAAGATTTCCGGCAATGTCACTGTGAATCCCGGTCCGAGGGCAACCGTTTAAGAAACATAATTGTATGCCCTAAATTCGCTTGAAAGTACAGCAAGTCGTATTGTGAACACTAACAAAGTTTTCTGAATTGGTACAAGCATACCTTGAAGAGTTTATGCAATTTTTCCATAGTTTTATTTCTTCAACATGACCTAAAACCTTTTAAAAAATAGTTACTTTTAGTTTTTTTATAAACAGGTCGGCACTTATACATTATTGTAAATTATTATTATTTTTTTTTTTTTTTTGCTATTGCATTTGTTAAATATGCCTTTACAAAACTATACTGAAATTTCAAAATATTTTCATATTCATAGTGTATAAAATAAGTACATAAACATTTACTTCAAGACTGTCAAAACTCAAAAAGACACGTTTTTGATGCAGAAATATCCTTTATATTGTGTAAAATTTTAAAAATGTACAGAGTTTTACTTATAAGAGCAACATATCTTAGTTGTGCTGTACTCAATGACGTGTGAAGATCGTTTGTGTTTCCCAAACATCGGCATATTTTATTTTGTGGCATTATTCGATGGTGACGCTTTTTACACTCTTCACGCAGTGAAATTTGTCATGAAGTTTGTAACACACAAAAGGAGACATCAGAGACCCCATAAAGTATATATATTCTTGATCAGTGCGACGAGACGAGTTGATCTAGAAATGTCCGTCTGTCTGTAAGTATGAAAACTAGTCTCTCAGTTTTTGAGCTAGAGAGCTGAAATTTTGAACAGAACTTTATTTTTACCATTTGTCGGAATCAGCCGAATCGGACCACTAGGGGGTACCCTCCATACAAATTTGGACACTACATGTGTCTGACTCCACCAACCTTCTTAATTTCAAGACTCTCGGACTACAAGAAGGGGCGTGAAGAGTATTACAACTTCGGCATAGCCAAAGTTAGTCTTTTTATATATTTTTAAAGTAGATAAAAAACTTGAAACACGGTTTTCTCGAAATGACATTTTTTGAGATATGAAAATGCGATATATACTTATATACGCATATACATATAAAAAACTTAATTATGTATGTATAACAATTTAACCATAGGAAAACTCCCAAAAGAATACAGTTTTTAATGAAAAGTGGGGAGGAGGCGACTTTAGAGTTCTTTCTCATTTAACATTAAGTTTATTTCTTGAATGTATCTGATTTGTAATACTTACGTTGATAGATACACACACTTAGATTAACAAATTCCTTGTCATTATAGCTAGTTTTGAAGCATTAAATGAATTTGATGTAGTTTATTTATTTTTACTAACCCACAGTTCAAATAAAATTTTAAGCTTAGTCGTCTAAAGCAAGTAGCGAAAAGAATAAATTTTGGTTAACACCGTATACATATCGCATTTTTGATTGCATTTAAAAGGGATGGTTGATTATTAGTGAAGATAAAATTTATGCTTCCTTGGTTTCATGTAGAGTTTACCATTTGTCGACAACCACCTCGGGAACTATAACGGATCAAGTTAAATTATTTTAGTTTTCTCATCAATTTCTTATCTTTTTAAAATGGCATTTAACAATGCAAGCCAAATGGGTAGCGGGACACCATGGTCTATGTAATAAGGTCAGGGTATAAAAAGCCCATTGGAAATAGATTTTAAGCTTTGCACCAATTTTTTTCTGACTACGCGATTTTCACAGTTTGTTGATTGCTTGGATTTGCGCATCCAATTGTTAACATTTATGTATGCTCAATTTTGTTTTCTTATTTAACTCAATCCGTATGGATATTTTTGTGTTTTTTTTATGTATTTCGGATTTGTAGTTTATTTCGATTTCAATTTAAGATATCTTACATGCTGGATTTCAATATATCATTATTTGTATGAGTTCACAATTATAACTGTAAAGTAAACCATGATGTATAGCGACACGATTTGACTACCCTGTAGTGATCGATCGTTCATTAATATTTTCAACATATGTAGATACATTTGTATGTATGTAGTATATTGATAATATTATTTATAACTGCGTAAACTTTTTCTAAAGCAGGGAAAGGTCGGTTTTTATGAGAAACTATCGGGAGACATCCAATTAATGAAATCGGGGATTTACTGTGTGAGAAAATAAAATACAATAAAATATTTATTATATACATATCAATATTGAAAAGAACATATTTTTTTAATAATGCATTAAACCGACGTTTTGTCATTTGTGCATTCGTAACTCAGCCAAACAAATTGTTGCTTAAATTGTACAAAATTAAAGAAAACTAAACACAAAGCAAGCGAATGCAAACTATCTATTGCTTTTTAAATGGATTTGGTTGGATTATCCAAATTTACAAACCCTCTGCTGGCACATATCCAAGGCGCATTTGTTCAGATTTAGTTGCACTATGTGTTTACGTATTTATTTCGAAAAAGTCACAGCAGTTTTTAAAAATGTATTTTTTATCTTTTTTTTAAATATTATGTATACAAAATTAAACAAGTTATTAACTGCCTTAAATTATGGTTCTTTTTATAGGATGCAGCGTATGGATGAGTATTATAAAAATACGAATATCGAACGGACACTCATGGCTTTTTGTTTTAGGTTGGTAAGGTGGTTTTTTGATTGATTTTTTTAATACTTAAAGAATTTTATATAGAATAAATTTTGTCGTCTGCTTCGTTCGTATTAAAATTGTCTTAAAGCCTATAATATTTAGGAATGCTTTTAATTAGTTAAGAAAAAAAAAACAATTTTTTTAAAGCATTCAAAAAGAGTATTAGTAAAAATCTACACAATTTGTTCTATTTTATTGTATAATTGTAAACCAATTTTCGACTTAAAAAGATAGAAAAAGAAATCACAGATACTACTTATTCAGATAACCCCTTTACCTTAAGAAATTTCCCAAACATGACGGGGATAATATTTCCTTGAATTGTTGACTTTAATGGACTTTGATTTATATTTTTTTGTAGTTTTTTTTCTTGTTCAAACGTGTTACATTTTTGATTTAAATTTGGGAAGTATATACCCCTAATAGTTTTAATTTACAATCTTTTGAGCTAGCAAAAGATTTCTAAAATATATTTTGTATTACATTTTACATTATATAAACATATGTTGTTTTTTCATATATGTCTGTATATACTAAAACACAAACGTCGCAAATTACAATTAAAAACAAAAATAATAATAATAAGATTAATTGTTCCTTATACAGGCATTATGTATATTTACAAAAAGGAATTTAATTAAATCAGTTATACGGTTAATTCGTAAGCTATCGTTTGTATATTGTATAAATGTATGTAAGTATATTAAAAATCCTGATGCATTTTTGTATACAATAAAAAATTCATTAAGTATAATGTGCTCTGGTGGTTCGCAGTTGTACGGACATAATCGCATGTAAAATATGATTAGTAAATTAATGGGTTTTTAGGAAGTATTTTAAGTATTTATAATGGTCTAAGGTTTGTAGCTCTGTTAGAAAAAAATGATTTTATATTTAGTAACACTTTACACTAATTATTATTATTATTATTATTATTATAAAAATAATAGGCTTAATTTATACTCTTAAAGCATCATAGCATACAGCAGGCCAAAGAATACAGCCCACATTAAAACAATCCCATGCATCTTATAAATAGGACTCTCACCATCTGCGATCTTTCTGGCAACGAACTTAAGAGTCTCGTCTAATAAAACTACAGGAATTGAGAATTTCATCACAGTTATCCATTCCTCTGTAGACAACGGTGTTACTTGGAAGACGGTCTATAGGTAAATTGGATATGAAATCATAAATATGTTTTAAATATTTTCTTATTTAACCCTTTACACTCCGTTGCTAGATAAAAACACACAAATCCGCTGTAGACACAACGGTACAATTTGTATTTTCTTCTTTTTTATGAAGGTCAAAGCAATTAAATTATTTTTTAATTGCATTTAGATTGACAAAACATAATTTTGAAAAGAAAGTAATATTTTTCATAAACGCAAGCTATCAATCAACACAATAGTCTTAGACTAGCTGGTAGGTCATATAAAAAGTTATATAGAGTGCAAAGGGTTAACATCTATGATACTAACCGACAGGACGTCAACATAAAGAATAACAAAGTGAAGAGTAAACGAAAGGGCCATAGAGCCAATAAGCCACATGTTGCACCATGGAGGCATTGTTATCAAAGACTGGTTCTCAGACAAGCTGTAAAAAATTATATAAATAAAGTATAATTTAAATGATAGATAAATGTAGTTTCTTGCCTGTTCATTGCGTTTAACATTTCAATTGTTACAAGAACAGACAAAGCCATTGTCATAGCATGTGGATCGCTAAAGATTTTGCAATCTACCCCTTTGAATTCATCACCACCACCCAAACATGCTAGATGGTGTGTAAGTTGCCAGTAAGTTAAATGTGGTCCATTTTCAGCAAAAACAAACCACCAAGCTGCCGCACCAACAGTAGCAGCACCAACATATCCTCCAATTGCCATGTAACTGTTATTTATTTATCAAAATCAATTAATAAATATATTTTTAGTCAGTTGAAGTGTAAAAATACTTAATTACCGGAAGAAGAGCCAACCAGAAATCAAACCCTCATCTGCCTTTCTAGGAGGTTTTTCCATAATATCTAAGTCAGGTGGGTTAAAGCCAAGAGCGGTAGCTGGTAAACCATCGGTTACCTAATTCAAAATGGCAACATTATTGATTGGTGATCGAATTTTCGAATTCTACATACCAAATTAACCCACAAAAGCTGTACCGGAATCAAAGCCTCTGGTAAGCCCAAAGCAGCCGTTAGGAAAATTGAAACTACTTCACCAATATTTGATGAAATAAGATAACGAATAAATTGTTTCATGTTATTATAAATAGCGCGCCCCTCTTCTACTGCCGATACAATTGAGGAGAAATTATCGTCAGCCAACACCATCTCAGCGGCAGATTTTGCAACTGCGGTACCGGAACCCATAGCTATACCGATTTCAGCCTTCTTCAAAGCAGGAGCATCATTTACACCATCACCTGTCATAGCGGAGATTTCATTCATACTTTGCAAATACTCAACGATCTTTGACTTATGCTGAGGTTCTACACGTGAAAAAAGACGGGAACGCGCACATGCAGCCTTTTGTTCCGCAGGCGAAAGATCATCGAATTCACGTCCGGAATATGATTTACCAGAAGTATCCTCATCTTCAGTAAATACACCAATACGACGGCAAATAGCTTCTGCAGTTGCTTTATTGTCACCAGTGATAACAATGACACGAATACCAGCTGCGCGACATCGTACAATTGAATCGAATACTTCCTTACGTGGTGGATCCAACATACCGACTACTCCAACAAATGTTAGATTCACTTCATACTGATAGAACTTTGTTGAATCTCCCAGTTCCATTTCGTCTGGACGCATTGGACTATCAGCAACAGCTAGTGCAAGGCAGCGGAGAGTGTCACGACCTGTGCCGTATTGGCCAGTAAGGGAAAGAATTTTGCTCTTCAAACCAGATGTGAGTGGTACTTTGCTTGTACCTACGCGGGCATGGGTGCAACGTTCTAAAACACCTTCAGGTGCTCCTTTAACAAAAAGTTTTGGACCAGTACCAAGACGTGAGGGCTTAAGAGGAGTGCAATAAGAAGACATAGATTTACGATCACGGGAAAACTCAAGAGTAAATTCTTTTTTCCATTTAGATTCAACTTCTCCACGAACAGCAATGGCAGCAGAGCGACGGTCCAATCCAGATTTATTGACATTGAAGGGGTTCAATTTTTCAGCTAAAACAATCAAAGCAGTTTCAGTTGCTTCACCGACCTTTTCAAAACATTGTTTGAATTCGTTGTAATCAATTGCGGAATCATTACACATGATACAAATTGTAGCCAATTCTTGTAAACCATCATAATCGCTTGCCTTTACACGCTGGTTGTTTAGAAACAATTCTCCAATAGGTTCATATGTAGAGCCAGTAATTTCGAACTCTAGAAAACTGCTGTCATTTCCATCAACTTTATCGAAAACAAACATACGCGAAACAGACATTTGATTGGTTGTGAGTGTACCAGTCTTATCTGAGCAAATGACAGAGGTGCAACCAAGTGTCTCTACCGAAGGCAGAGAGCGCACAATAGCATTTTTTTTGGCCATACGACGAGTACCAAGTGCCAAGCAAGTAGTGATAACAGCTGGCAAGCCTTCGGGAATAGCAGCGACAGCCAATGCCACAGCGATCTTAAAGTAGTAAATTGCGCCCTTTATCCATGAACCACCGTGGGCAGGATCGTTAAAGTGTCCAATATTAATTGCCCAAACAGCAACACAAATTATAGAAATGACCTTAGAAAGTTGTTCACCGAACTCATCCAATTTTTGCTGCAAAGGTGTTTTGATTTCCTCAGTCTCAGACATTTCAGTCCGAATTTTGCCAATGGCTGTATTTAATCCTGTTCCAATAACAACGCCACGTGCCTTACCAGCAGCCACGTTTGTACCGGAGAACAAAATATTTTTCTTATCCTGATTAACGGCGCGTGGATCGGGTATAGGATCTGTGTGCTTAATCACTGATATTGACTCACCAGTAAGAATAGACTGATCAATCCTAAGAGTAGTCGAATATATATGAGTAATACGAATGTCGGCTGGTATCTTATCACCAACAGACACTTCTACTAAATCACCAGGTACAATTTCTTTTGCTCTAACTTTTTGAATGCCAGATTTGTCTTGACGTACTACTTTGCCCATCTCCGGTTCGTACTCTTTTAACGCCTCAATGGCGGATTCAGCATTGCGTTCTTGCCAAACACCGACGACTGCATTTGCTATAAGAATAAGTAAAATGACTAAAGGTTCTACAAATGCTGTGAAAGTATCTTCATGATCTTCAAAAAGTGCTAAAACCTGAAAAAGAAAGAAAAAAAATTAAGATTACGAATACATGGTTATCTTTAATCTTTTTTGTTTTATATGCTAAAATAATATTTGAATTTGTCATCTTTAAACAAAAACGGAAAAGAAATTAATCATTTGATTATCAAAACCTTTTTAAACTGCATTTAAATATTGTAATAAGAAATTGATTCAGAATGAGCGGTATATTCGCACGTGTTTGGCTTGTAATCATAATTATATGAAAGTGTATTTAACGTTTATACTCACAAATGAAATAATTGCTGCCAAAAGCAGAATCTTCACAAGAAGATCGTCGAATTGTTCTAAAACGAGTTGCCAAATACTCTTGCCTATAAAAAATTGTTAATTTATTTAAAATAATAACGACCGATAAATTGAAAATATACCTTCTTCGGTAGGCAATTCTGAAAATAAAAGTAAGAAGATAATAGATAATATCAAGTTTTTAATTTTTTTTTTTTTTAATTACCATTTGGGCCATATTTCTGTTGATTTGTCTTGACTTGTTCAAGCGTCAGACCACGGTCTGAATCAGTACCAAAGAAGTTCAGTGCCTGCTCGACGGTTTTTGCGTGACCGTCTTCCATTTTGCAGTTGCTTAGCCTGCTTACTGAAGAATCCTACCAAAATCAGAAAAAACGATTACTTTAAAAAAAAATTTGCTATCATACAAAATATTATTTCGTTTTACAATTTCTGTAAATATTTCTGTTATTGTGATATCCTGAAACACGCCGCAGTTGCCTGCCCGTTCCTTTCTAGAGCGTAAACTTTTAATGTACTTAGCTCTGTTTGACTTATCAGATTCACACACGTGTCACTTTTCTCCCATATGCAAATATTAAACACGTCAAAGCGCAAAGCAGTATTCCTTCTTGGCTTATTGCACAACAGTTAAAGAAATAATGTTATTTTTATTCCTAATTTTCAACGGATGCACTCAGTATCAAATGAATATTTCAATTTCATTGTAGTATACTCTCAACTCCAAGCTGTAGTTGCTTTAATGCATATAATGGCAGAATAGTGCGTGAGTATGTGTTGGAAAACATCAACCCTGTATTGTAAAGCGCGGTTATTAAAACGGCAAACTATTTGAGATTTTCTCGAATTGTAAAATTTATTGTTTATCTACATATATATGTACTTAAGCTGTTAGATTTATATTTCTTCATATTCACAATAAAACAACCAGTGATAAATTTGATTTTTAATAGAGCTTCAAATCTTTGATATGAATAATAGCAAACAATTTTTTTTAATGTTTTAATCTTAAAGATTTTTATTTTAATTATGAACAAAAGGCAGGAAAACAAAGAAGCATATTTCTTGCAAAAAAAAAAAAAAATCGGTGGGTTATAGTAACATAGTTACACTCTTCAAAAGGGTGAATATTTTTCTTTATATTGTAGCACTGTACTTAACGTATTCGAATGTAACAATTTGTCTAATTTTGTTCAACCCTTGTACAAAAATAAATAAAATTACTACCTCTGCTTTATTCGTTTCGTTTAGAGAGGCTTTAAAGCATAAAAGTGTTAGAAAATGTAAATAAAACACTGCTGATAGGTTCCATACACGGTGAGCTGATTCATGATTTATGTTAATAGATCTAGTGAAAATGAGTATGGGTGACATTACACTCGATTCAGCACGGTGTACTTATTTTCACCAATCAAACCGATTTATGAATCAGATGCACCATGTATGGAGCTTATTTACATGATGATACAACAATATTTAATATTAGTGCGACTCACACAGCTTAAAATATGACTTTTTCAGCGAACATTTCCATAGAGGTTTCGCTTAGAAAAACACCTGGTGTTTGTTTTGGTTATACACACAAATGAAACGTTGTGGCTAATTGTGATAATTAAAATGGACATTTTGTGAAAAATACATGATTAAGAACAATTTGCAGTAAATGCAAATAATTCTTGCAGCTCCTTATTCATTCCTGCTATTTCTTTTCTTTTCTTAAAATTAAAAAAAAAATAATTTACAATTTGAAATTTACTTCAAAGTGATTTGTGTATTGTTAGGTTAGGTTAGCTTGGCCGATCAAAAAGATCCCACATAGACCAATAGCGGTCCTTAGTGTTGCCAAGAAGAAGCATGGAGAACTTCAGATTTTGTTCTTAATACACGATTTTGCGAGTTTCAATAGGTTGCATCTTTTTTGATTCGCGACTCTTTCCAAGGAGAGGAAAGACGCAGATCCAAGATAGCTAAAGCGTGATTTGTAGAGAGCTGGACATTGGCAAAGTAGGTGTTCTAAAGTCGATTTAGCGACATTTTGAGATTGCTTACAACAAAATTTGACAAAAATTTGACTTATGGTCTGTGTGAATCTTGCATTATCCATGGTTTCAATTTCAACTTTTTGCTAGTTATGTTTTCTAGGGTGTCTACATTTAAAAATAGTTTCTACCGAATCAATTAATTGTTTTTACTTTTATCCGTACGATAATTATTGTACATATGCGATAAATTCATTCCTACGTACAATGTACGACAGCACACAGATTGTACGATAATTTCCATCATGATGCAAGCCAGGAAAATGGTGGATCAGATTGAGATTCGAAACAATGAATATTTAAAAATAGATTTGGCACCGAATTGTGTAATTTTTTAATGAAATGCTGTAACGAAATTAAGAAACGCTTCAACTTTTCTGATCGCATTTTGAAACTATGTAGTTACAAATCTTAATCTCCCGAAAGCATTGTTAAGAACGACGAGATATGTTATGCCAAGTTTGTTGCCGTTGATAGTCTTTGCCTCGTATTACACCCAGTGATAATCATCAAATAATCGATGAAGAGTGCCGTTAATTACCATCTTTTGAGCACCCGGCATATATTGATGTTAAAGACCCCATTTATTTATTTGTTTTTTTTTTTTTTGACAAATTTGTGGAGTGGGGAGAAGGCGATGAGGGAATGACTATCAAAAACGTTTCTAAATTTGTGTTAAATGTAATTTCACTTCTATATACGATGCCGACAGCAGACGCATATTTAGCCACATAAATTTAATTAAAACTTACAGTTGCAATAATATGATGATTTTGAACTGTAAACTATGAGCTTTTAGCCAAACAAAGAATTAAAAAAAAGATTGCTGATTGCACAAAATACGAACCATCCCAGAGCGAATTCAGTCGTATAAATAAATCTTTAATGCACAAAAAGGAATGTACTGACAATATTACGTGAAATATGTCTGATTTTTCACTATAGACATTATGTTGGTTAGTACGATAATTCTACGCTGTAGGTACGATTATTGCCTAACTTTAGGTTGGGAACACTAATCCAGAACATCAGTCGTTACCATGATGTTTACAGCATAACATAATAATCAAACTGATCTATCAACTGACTGTCATTTATGTACATTATATACTAATGTATTTTATATTAATTGTTTGTTTGCCGGTGAAGGTAAAAAAAATCGTTACATATTTAATTTTAAACATTCAAATGGATTTAGACGAAGCCAATTTCACTTAGTATTAGCAAAAACAAATACGAGTATGCCTTACTGGTTGAGAGCAGCTATAAATAGGTTTGCAGCTGTCGTTTGATGCTGAGGTATGTGGCCCGTTTATATAGCTCATATATTAAACTAATATGAATATACATCTCCATATGTATATATGTATACATTTACATATATAATATTGTGTAAAGAAAATTATTAAGGTGACACAAATAATTTCTTCAATAATCATAAGAATCAGTATGATTAATGAGTAACTGTAAACAAACAACCATTTTTTTTTTTAAAGAAAAGCGATATTTTCTTAATTGTTGGTCCATTTACTTTACTTTTATAAGTTATCAGAAAGCAAATTAATATATCAAATTATTCTCCTTATGCCTTTAAAAAAGTACTGTATATTTTGTATGGGTGAATAACTGTTACTACGGAACACATCGAGTAAACTCTAGACATGGGAATCAACGTGAAGAGGTAAATTGATCTTACCATGTCAAGGTGTCTATTTCTCGGAAACTAGAAGATTTAAAAGAAGATGAAATTTGGTATATATGTATATATTTTAAATTAAACGTCCTCTTATAGAAAACCATTTTCCGAAGTTGATTACATCTTGCACAGATATCTGCTGAAAATTATTAGTGTACACTGCTCCTGTAACCGTCTTTTATTTCTACAATAACCAAATGTAACGCTCACAAAACCCTAAAAAAAAAATTGCAAAAGTTTTAATTTTGTGTACGCAAATAAATGTAAAAGAAAAGGATTCTAAGTCAACATAACCTTTATTTGAAAAACGTTAGGATAGTAGAATTTAAATTTCATAGTTTATGCATGTCTATAAAGAGTGGTTATTTTTCTAACTTTTTTATTTATAAAATCGTTTCAATAGTAATAACACATTGCCGACAACTTCTTAGTTGTCCATACAGTATACAACCATTATAAATGCATTTAATAAGAAAAGTGTCCAAATGACTATTACATTTTGTTACAATTAGTTTCTGATGTCTTCAAAATTGAAATTTTCCACAAATTTCGCCTTTTCTATGCAATTTATTTGTTGTAATCGGATTTCCCGATCATTTGAATAGACAAGGTTTTTTGTGTGATTACAGCAATTCAAATAAAGCGAAATACCTCTTTACGTATGGGTTCCAAACTTCTTTTAAAGATGTATTTTTTTAATTGGAAATTTAAATAGTTCGCTGGCACCAATGTAATGTTTATTTATGACTTGTGTGAGTACATGGAGACAGATTTGTGTGCTCTTACGTTATGTACGAAATGAAGGTACATATACATTAATAAATATTTTATAAGGTGCTTTGTACATAAGAGTTGTTTTCATAGATCGACCGATATCTAACTCAAAAGGCTCTAAAAATAGTGACCACCTCCTTTCCGCTGTTTTATCGGAATTCTGGGTCTTTCCGATTTTCTGTGTTGTTTTGATTTTGATGTTTATTCTTGTTTGTAGATCATGCGACAGTATTCTCTTGTTAAATTTCTATTTATGTACCACTTGCAACCTCTATAGAAACACACGATCATGCCCATATAGAAAAGTGTGAGTTTATGTGGATATGTGTTTGATAAAAGAAGCTTCTTGTTTTATTTTTATACTTTTTTACTTTTTCATTTTTAACAAATTTTGTGAATATTATACACTTGCGTTATATAAGTGTATTTTAATTTATAATTATATTTGTATTATGCATATGACAATGTAGGATACTTATTTTGGCACATACACATGCATGGTCATATATCTGTGCAAAATATAAAAAACACTATGTTTTATGTTTCTTTGATTGAAAAAAAAACTATTTATGTATGTATAATACTATAAACATTTCTATTTTACATATCTGTAGTTTAAAAGTACATACATTCATATGTAGCTTTTGATTGATCGCATAACAAAAATAATTATATAATACTTATGCTTCATGAACAACGAGTTTAAATTGATCAAATATTGTACTTTGTGTCTGAAGTTTTTTTTTTTTTTGATAAAATTGAAATTTAACTTTTCACCCGTTATTAACTTTAAATCTTAAATGTTTTTCGTAACATTGAAGATTTAAATTGTTTGTTTTTCATTTTTGCTTTTTTTTTTTTTGTTTAATATTTAATAAATTTCACAATCATTTCACTTGATTTGAACTAAGTAATGTTGAAATAATCTGGAAACTTCTTTAAGAATCAACTTACAAATATTGTGTTTAGAAAATATGGATAATAAAATAATTTATTATATAAGAATTGTGGTTGAGTTAAAGATCAAGAGCTAGCACAAAGATCGCGCTATTAAAACGATCGACGGCAACTGAACACAAGGAGAAGAATTCTTGATGAGAGTGTCTGTTTGAATTTACAAAATTTGTGTTGTCGATTTTGGCAAAATTCCCAGAACTACATACACTCTCTGTTACCCGGGAAAATACTTTTAGCACGCACAAAATCGACTGAACTCAGGCAATTGCTACGCTTTATATTAATTTTTCCGTGCTCTCCGTTTGTTTTTTTTTTTGCTTTGGGTTTTCCATCTCATACAACAAATTTATAATATACGCCACAATATTCTTATTTTTACACTGGATGCCTATGATATATTTTATGGGAAGTAATCAAGAAACGTGTTGCATATGCCAATTTTGAGATTCAATAAGAGAATAATCAATAAATACATTATTATCAGCTTTGACTGATTAACAAATACCACTTACTGTTTTATACGTACATAAGGTACCAAGTAAAAGGGTTGGCAGGGCCGCATTAACACCGGGGCAATCGGGGCACGAGCTCCCCCACACATTGAGGGCTCCACAAACCTTCATTTGACCTTTTTTTTTTCTCATCACTCAGAAAAGTAGAGCATCCACTTTCTTTATAGCCCCGGGCCCCAACACACCTAAATTCGGCCCTGGGTTTTCGATTGGTCAATTTGAAAAATAATGATTTGAAATAGGACTGAGAGAAGAAAACTATCTCTAAAGGATCCAAAGGTAGAGCAGATAGAAGTCCTTATGTATGTATACCATTCAAAAAATATAAGCGAAAACTCTCTGAACTTATTCCGATATGGTGATTTAGCAATTATTTTTAAACTATGTAAGTTTATATATGCATATGTACATATACACTCCGCGCCATTTGATTAGCACACCCTTCCATAATTTTTTGAAAATCTCATATTTTCTCATGCAGAGACTTAATTTGTTTTAAATAAATGGTATTTAATTATGCAATAATATATTCAATAGGTATTTCCCAAAAAAAAAGACATTAACAGAGGTTGAAAATCCAAAGTAAAATTGGAAAAATATAATACAATAGAAATAAAAAAGTTGGAAAAGTTATAACCGTGGTTTTAAGTGATAAGTCCAAGTATGAAGAAACATGAAAGGTTGAAAAAACAGTTTGCTTCGTGGCACGGCCAGTTTACTGACTTTGATAATAGCATCAAATTTATACGACTTATAGCCTTTTCACACTGGGGTATGATTCAAATCAATAGTGATGCGGCGCTGATCCGGATCAAAATCGACAACAAGTACAAGGAAATTTTTTTTTTTAATGTTATAATTTATTACTCCGATCAAATACAAAGTACGCTTAAAACTTAAGAATCAAACGTTGGCTGGGGATTCTTTTAATATTCTCAAGTATACTAAGTCAAATATTGTATATATATAATCGATATTCAGTGCAGTGTGAAAAGATTATTATAGTCTTTTTTAACTGGTTAAAATTTGTTGTTTTCTAAGCAGGTGTTAACTCTGTTTTTTGTTTGCAGTATTATAAGTTTGTCAAGAAGTTTGTAATACACAGAAGGAGATATCGGAGACCCCATAAAGTATACATATTCTTGATTAGCGTGACGAGACACGTTGATCTAGCCATGTCCGTCTGTCTGTATGTCTGTCCGTCTGTATGTATGCAAACTAGACCCTCAGTTTTTGAGCTAGAGAGTTTCCTTTTTACCTTACGCAGTACATTTGTCGGAATCATCTAAATCGGACCACTAGGGAGGGTACCCCCCATAGAAACCGGGATCCAAATGAATATTCTTATATGATTTTTTTGTTTTTTGGTTTTCATATTATCGACATGAAATATGAACACTATAAGTTTCTGACCGATTTGCCCCAACCATATAAATTTCAAGATCCTTGGACCACTAGGGGGGTACCCCCATTCAAACCGTGATCCAAATGAAAGTTCTTGTTAGAAAACCATTTTTGTTTTTTGTACTATGGAACTGAAATTTTGATACTATAAGTTGCTGACCCGTATCCACCAACCTTCTAAATTTCAAGACTCGGACCAGTAGAAGGGGCGTGAAGAGTATTACAACTTCGGCATAGGCAAAGTTAGTCTTTTTAGGGTTCCGTATCCATAGGAAGCTAACGGAACCCTTTTACTAAGCTTACGCCGTCCGTCCGTCCGACTGCGGCTCTATCTCATGAACCGTAATAGGTAGAGCGTTGAAATTTTCACAGAGTGTGTAATTCACTTGGGTGTATTATAGAATGACAATTATTAAAAATATACATTTTTAGAAGCATTGTTCTTTAATTTAATCTTTTGTTTATCTTGATTTTTTTTTTTTTTTAGTATAATTTTAGGGTGTTAAATATGCACATAATTTAATATTTTGAGCAAAAAATCTTGTACGATGGTACGGAACCCTCCATGTGCGAGTCCACTTGGCTGATTTTTTTATATTTTTTGTTTTGGTTATACATTCAAATGGAACGTTGTGGCTAATTGTGAGATATTAAAATGGAAATTGTGTGTAAAATACATGATTAAAAAAATTCATGATCATTCCTGCTACTTATTTTATTAACATTTAAAAAACAATTACAATTTACTTCAAATTCTTTTGTGCAATGATCAGCTCGAGAAACACAGTAGCAAATGACCTAAAAAAAGGATCAACACTGCTGCGGCGTGACCACTCGACAGTTGTTTAAAAAGTGTGTTTTTTTTCCTACAGATTAAAATCAACTTTACCGACCTATTCTCAAGGAGATGACAAAAAAATTGTATGTCTGTTAACGCCTAACATACAATTAACTCGCTGTTAATTGTTTTTTGCGGTGTCAAGGAAAGCTCTTACGCAAACAATTTAACATCATTTGCTGAGGAGGTGTTAATTTGTTTGTGAGAAAAAAATGGTAATTTGTATGCACTGTTATCGCTCCGTAAAATGGGTAATCTTTCGATTTGTTGATTTTTCGCGGAAATTTTGGAATATAATGAAAACTATGCAAAAATGAAATGTGATAAAATCATTGCGTGATAATAGTAATCCATTTTCAATTCAGGACAATAGTTTTTGAAAAATTATCGATTTTCAAATATTGTGCCATCAATTGCATACATTCGCAAATACATACACGTATAAGATAAAACCAGGCTTGTCAACTTGGGGGAAAAATCAATTTAAAAATAAAATTTTAAATAGTCAGAATTACTCGGAGAACCCCTAAAAAACACCCGCTTTCATTTTTGTATAAAATTTTTTTTTTATAAATTATTTAATATTTTCAACATATTTTCATTTTCTGCTAAGTTGGCAAACCTGCATAAACTAAAGATTACAGACTGTTAACATACACTTTACAGAGTATTACAAAATCAGCTTTTTTAACAGAGCAGCTTTCAACTTGTGCGAGAATCGCAAAAATGATAAAAGCTTACTTTCTATTAGTTGCTAAACTCCTGCAATTTAATGGAATTCTGCACAAATTTTAATAAGCCTGTAAAAAGAAAATTTACTTTGACAATGGCGAAGTTGTAACATACTTCACAACCCTCCGTGGGTCTTGACACTTATAGTGTCCAAATTTCAAGTTGGTAGTTCAAAAAACAAAGAAGGTTTTTTTTTAATAAGGACATGAATTTGGAACCCTGTTTGTATTGGGGGTACCCTCCTAGTGGTCCGATTCGGCTGATTCCGACAAATGTACTTCCTATGGTGAAAAGAAAGCTCTGTGGAAAATTTCTGTAACTGAGGGGCTAGTTTGCATACTTACAGACTGACATGGCTAGATCAACGCGTCTCGTGGCGCTGATAAAAAATAAATGACCTTTATGGGGTCTCCGATGTCTCCTTTTATGCGTTACAAAACTTCATGACTTACGTATAATACTATTCACTGCGTGCAGAATATAAATATAAATTAGTTGCCATCAACTGGCTCATTGGCTCAATGGTTAATGAGCCAAGCTGACATCCTACAGTCACGGGTTCGATTCCCGCTCAAGACTGGTCCTGCACTTTTCTAATTTCCTCCAATCCTTCCTTCCTGAAGGTTTAACGTTTTAGCTTTAATAATTAAAACCATTAAAAGTACTAGCTTTGGCTATGCCAAAAAAACAAGTTTTTCTAATAGGAACATTTGGATCCTGGTTTGTATGGGGGTACCCCCTTACTAGTCCGATTCGGCTGAATCCGACAGATGGTGAAAAGAAAGCTCCGTGCAATTTCAGCTCTCCAACTCAAAAACTTAGGGACTAGTTTGTATACATACAGATAGATGGACATGGTTATATCAACTCGTCTCGTCGCGCTGATCAAGAATATATGTATATACTTTATGGGGTCTCCGATGTCCCTTCCTGTGTGGTACAAACTTCATGACGAACTAGTATAAAAATAAATAAATAATAAACCACTGAACATACTATTAGACATAAGCTTAAGGCCTTTGCTGCTATAGCTTCAGCATATCAGTTTTCCGTAATTTGAATTTACATGTTAATTTTTTTGATAAATAAAAGTCTCTGACTTCTATTCATTACCTTTGCATCAATAGTTCTCTTTCCCATTTTGCAAACATTTATTTGATACACATATCTTTTTTGGCAAAGTGTTTTGAGATGGGTATATATTAAAATTTTAAATTACGTTTAAAATGCATACATAGTTTTAATTCAATACGTTTGGTTCATATATTTAAATGAAATGAAATTGCTTTTAAATCGAATTAATTACATACATATATGAAAGACCTGGTCTTTAAGACCACATGGTGTAAGAAATAAAGGTGACGCCAATTTGGCTTGTTACGCTCTCAAAATTCGCTCAATCTCATATTTTTAGTAAATAAGTATCATCAGTGTATTAAAATGCTGAAAAACACACATTTAGTGTTGAACACAACGTGAAAATGCGTTGAAAATGTAAAAAGTAGTGTTATAAAATCAATTTTTTGCGCTTTGATCAGCTGTGTTAAATTGAAAATGCGGTGTAAATTGGATAAAATACTGAATTAAACAATAAAACAGTAAATTTTGTATGTTTCATACACTTTGCAGGCAGTTGAATATGCACATTATAACATATGTAAACAATGTTGTGCAGCGTAAAAATTAAGAAATAAGGACCATTTGCAGAGATCAACACATAGCGGTAAAAAATTGGCAGCACCTTGTTTTCTTATAGCGTGGTTACACTGCTTCAAATTAGGTGTTTAAAAACTAGGTGTAAAGACCTGTTTTTTTTTATACAGTCAGATGTTTTTTGTTTTGGTTATACATACAAATGGAACGTTGTGGCCAATTGTGAGAAATTAAAATGGAAATTGTGAAAAAAATATATAGTTAAGAATAATTCGCAGTGTATGCAAATAATTCTTGCAACTTCCTACTTCATTCCTGCTACTTATTTTATTAAAATTTGAAAATAAAATTACAATTTAAAATTTACTTCTAATTGTTTTGTGCAATGATCAGCTGTTTTATGTTTACCGCTCAACGAAAAAAGACAAAAATGCACTAAAAAAGGCAGAAATTTCTCAACACTACTGCGGCGCAACTAGTCGACAGTTGTTGAAAATGTAGTTTTTTTTCAACAGTTTAAAAAAAACTCCTTCGATTTCTACAACAACAACCCTCAATAACGTCACTTTTCCCTGTGGTTGTTGTAAAAAAAAAAAAAACAGTTTTTGAAACTGTTTCAGGAAAAAAACTTTTTTTCCTGAGTCTAACTACGCTATTGCACCATGTTTAGGACCATACATACACAATTCGCACTTCGAAATTGTGTTTCGCTCTCAGAATTGATGTTTCGCTCTCAAAATTGTTATTTCGCTCTCAATATTGCTTAGTATTTCAACGTTCCAACAACAATCGCCCACAAATATGTGCGAGTATGATAACATTCCAACAATAATTTCATGGGATCTTGTTGTTGGAAACCCGTACAAACTTTTCGAAACTGCCAGAGAGAGAATAATGAGAACGCTAAGGTTTTAGTTCGAATTGTCTAGTCTATAGTATACGAGTATATGGTCTTTGAAATACATACGTGTATGTATTGTACATTAAGTGACAAGCAAAAATGAGTAAATGATAGTTACTTTTACAAATTTTGGTAGAAAAGAGAACTGAAATATCGTTCATTTTATTTGTTTTTACTACGCTGGGCAAAAGATTTTTAGTTTTTGCTAGTCACCCTGCACGGAAAACTTGTTTTTTCAAACAAAGTCCCCCGCTTCTTTCTGTCTGAACGCGATTATCTCAAAAATTACAGAACAGATTTTCATACGGTTTTTACAAATAAACGGAGTGATTCATGAGGAAGGTTTAGATTTCATGAAGGTTTTGCTAAAATTGGCTGAAATATTAACGATAATTGTTGAAGATGTCGGACAAAATCAAGCCGCCTTAAAGATTTTTATAACTTTTTTTTATTTAGCTCAAAGTATACTGATCCGTTTTTAATAACGTTTTTTTAAACAACAAATGAATGCTACTGAAAGAGTTTCATACTTATTTTTTCATTTTTTAAAGGTAAATATTTATATTTATATTTTTTTTTAGGATTAAGTTTTTTAATTTTTTCCAAAGCCAAGCATAGAAACGTTCGTACGTTTTTATGCTGTGCTTCTTCTTGAATTTTGTTTTGTTTTTGTTATTGTTGTATTTTTTCCTCTCTACAAGAGTATCGCGCTCTTCGTTCTCTTCTTTTTGTATATGATGTTCTGAAGTAACAACAAAACAATGATCACTGACGAAAATCGCAGCAGCAGCGAAAAAATTCGGCAAAATTGGTACTGTATAGGGACAGTTTTAGCAAGCAACAACTATAACGCTAATCGAACATTAAACATATTTGCTTGATTTGCTAAGCTTCCTTAGTCTTCCTATAGCATTGTTTTTTAAGTCGTTAACACCCACTTCAAGTGATCACTTGCATGTCGCTGGAATATAATGATTTCCCTATATTTTTTTTTAAACTATACACTATGCGCCACTTGAATAGCACTCCCCTACATAATTAGTATGCCAACATATGCCTCCGCATTTATAGACGTCTAGAAAACTTGAGCCGCACAAGTGCAATAATGACAGATCGCCTCCTACATTATGATACCCCCTTCTTTCCAAGTTATGGCAAGACTTCCTTAAATCGTGAATATAATGAACCCATTAGCTACCTCCAAATTAAACTTTTTTTTCGTCTGAGTGGGCAACTCAGTAGCGTGGAAAAAGCAAAGGCGTTGCGCCTTAGAAATGGATATTGTTAATCTTTATTCCAAATATGTAAGTTAGGCTTTTAGATTAAGTCGTCGAGTTGTGTATAGATGTCCAACAAGCATTTGGTAAAGTCTGGCATCCAGGTGTTCTCTATAAGAATAAGAAATGATTTCCTGCTCCATATTATCTGCTTCTTTAATCGCATGAAAATAGTGCACCTGCAAAATCAACTTCTCAGGGTAGAAAAATGGTTAGAGCAATGGAAAATAGTGGAATAGGAATAATAGTCGGCACACAAAAGTCAGTACAAACAACATTCATTTTAAAGCGGGGAAGCTGTCCCCAAGTAATATTGACCGGTTTTACTAATACACAAAGCAATACCGTCAAATACCTTGGATTGCACCTGGACTGGATGGTTACCTGGAAGTCGCTCTTTAAAGCGAAACAGTGAATATTCTTAATTCACTACCAATTTGCTGAATTTTATTGTAAGTTGCTGTACATATTGCATTTTCGCCAAACTTAAGGGGAACGTTTGAGTTTGTGAAGCATTATTTTCGTTTCATCATAAGGCAGTACAAGGGGCTGAGTAAATTGATTTTCGATGCGCTTCTTGGGATATTTGTACATATTTTATAAATACACGACAAATGGTTCCATAAGAGCCATCTACTCCACATTTATGCATAATGCTAATGATCGAGTGGGTACTTACGGATTATTGTTAATTATCTAAATAATTTTTATTTCAGTTTTTTTAAATAAATTTTTGGTCAGCTTGGTCAGGAATTTTTTGGAATTTTAAATTATTGCTATTGTTAACTCTATTGGACGATCGAGTAGATACATAACATTTTTTTCATACCTTGTGTATACTTTAATTGTTACTTTTTTTAAAAAATATATACTTATTACCAGTTAATTGAACAATATAAGTGTATTTATATTTCTAGGGTATATAGTTTTTTATCGTTTGAATATACTGTTACAATAAATTAGTGCTATTTTTTCATTTTGCAAACATTTAATTGACAAGCCGTATGTTTGTAAGTTTTTTTTCTATTTCTAAATTTTTAATTACATAATAAAATGCGTCTTTGTACTAAGCATTTCATTGCTACAGCAGCTCGCTTGAAAAGTTTAAAAATAATTTTTGCTTTCAGACCTAGGCGAAAATCATAAATATGCTTCACGGCCCGATAAAAATATTGTTTTAAAATGAGATGCCATTTCTGATATACTTATTTTGGCACCCTCCTCATCATTGACATTCGACCGCTTCGACATACTAACTAATGTATGTACATTTAAATTTTAGTCTTTCACTTTCATTATAAAGAAAAAAAAACTATTTTTAAATTTTAGTCTATCAATTTCGATATAAAAATATTTATTTATTATTATTCATAATTCAGTAATCTACATAATTGAATAAAATGGTAATAGAACTAAATTTTAATCTTTCAGTTTTATTATGCATACCTTTTTATGGTTCCGTACGCAAAGGGTGAAAACGGGACCCTATTACTAAGCCTACGCTGTCCGTCACAGAGCTCTATCTCATAAACCGTAATAGGTAGAAAGTTGGAATTTTCACAGAGTAAGTAATTCATTGCAGCTTAATGACAAATAATAAAAATAAAATAAAAAAGTAAAGGGGTCCCATGTAAAAAACCTATAATATTTATTGCAGTGGAGCGTCCGTCCGTCACAGAGCTCTATCTCATGAACCGTAATAGATAGACAGTTAAAATTTCCAGTGTGTATTTATATTGCCGCTATAACGACAAATTTTTGGAAAATACCCTGGAAAAGTCGGAAATTTTCAATAAAGGACTAATTACAATTATAATAGCTTATGTTTCAAGCAATGTTTTGTAACTTTAAGCAATTGGTTATTATTTATGTTATTTCTGTATATGATGTTCACTATTATTTAAATACATATTTTATTTTACCTTCAAAAAAACTTGGACGATGGTACGGAACCCTTCGCGAGTCGGACTCTCACTTGACTTGATATTAGGGGTCTTCACACAGCGTCGTAAACGTGGAAAACTTGGCAAAATGGCAACTTCGCAAATAAAGTAGCAGTTGTTCCATACAAAAAAAATTTGTCAGGTTTGCGGAATCTGCGAGACTAAATTGTGTGGCAAAGTTGGCACACCTTCGCAAAGTGAGGGCTACTAGCATTGTGAATTTATTATAATAGTGGCTTTATAGTGGCTTTACAGTGAGCGAAGATTCGAATCTATGAAGATGCGACAATGATTCGAGTTTCATTTGACAACAACAACAGGGAAAATGACAAAAATGAGGGGTTGTTGTTATAGAGAGATTCGATTGTGAGATGCTAATCTTAAATAGATTCGCAAAGATTCGGTTTTTTTGAATGGTCAGTCTTAACAGGGCTGGGCAATTATTCCATGTAGGTTGGCAACATTTTCTTAATTTCGTCGTTTTTTGTGATTGTCATGTGGCTTCTTCTTCGTTTTTTTGCGCGCCGCACAAAAAACAGCTGATCATTGCACAAAACAACTTGAAGAAACTTTTAAATTGTAATTTTTTTTTAAATATTAATAAAATGAGTAGCAGTAATGAAAAAGGAAGCTGCAAGTATTATTTGCATACACTCCAAATTGTTCTCAATCATATATTTTTCACAAAATGTCCATTTTAATTATTACAATTAGCCACAACGTTCCATTTGTATGTATAATCAAAACAAACAACAGCTGTTCGTGATACTAAAATACCACTGTAAACCACAAAACCGAATCTTCGTGATTCGAGCCACTGTAAAGCCACTATATCATTCGGAAGTGGACATCGAATTCATCATTATTGCCTTTTGCAGTTATTATCCCTGCATTATGGAATACTGGTTTAGAACTGGTTTGCATTTGTTTTTTTTTTTGTTTTGTTACTTGAAAATATTAATTAAATTAGATTTTTATTTGTTTCATCTATCTAGAAGACAACCAAGTATTTTTCAAAAATACTACTGAATTCACTAACTTAAAATTAGTTATTTCACTAGTGAATTAGAGAGTAAATAAGTTAATGAATTCAGTAGTATTTTTGACAAATACTTGAATTCACTAATATTTTTGAAAAATACTTGAATTCAGTAGTATTTTTGAAAAATACTTGGGTGTCTTCTAGATAGATGAAACAAATAAAAACCTAATTTAATTAATATTTTCAAGTAACAAAAAAAAAAAAATAAAATCCAATTTAATTTACATTTTTAAGTACCAAGTTCTTTTTTTATTTTAAAAGAAAATAAAACCTTTTAGATACATAGCTATTGTAATGTAAAGCAATTTTTTTTTTTTTTAGTTCATATGTGGAGGGGGTAAAAAAAATGCGGGCACATACTCGTAGCTAAACATTTATTACCTATATGCAACTGGCGAAACGGGTTTCACTCGTTCGCTTCGATTCAGAACGCGTGCATAAACACTTTTTCAGTTCGTTTTAAAAACTTGAAGTGACTTGAATAAGCGCACCTTACAAACCCGTCGTTATTTTTTTAAAACGAATTGAAGTGTAGCATAAACGTTTTGCGACTAAACTGTTCGGAAAATGTTGTTTTGTGTGGTGTTGCCATATGGTTCAAATATTTTTCTTTTTGTCATTTTCTCAATGATTTTGTGAATTATAGATTTAAAAATCATTGCAAAATGTTATTAAAAATTAAAATAAGCATTATACATTGAATATTGGTTTTGTAAAATGTAAGTAAAAAAAAAAACTTATTTTGAAAGCTTATTTTATGCATATGGCAACTTTGCATAAGCAAACAAAACCAAGCTGATTGATGTAAACAAATACATACACGTTTTCAACAAACGCACAAGACGCCGCACGCATAAACACATAAAAAGTGCTCAGAATCGAACCGAATCGAGTGCACACCATTTCGGGCGTTTTATAAACGGGGTAATTGTCTGTGTTTGGTCCTTAATTTTTTTTGGCAAGTGGCCGGTTCTTGTGCATTCTCTGTTCCTGAAAACATGTACAAATATATCAATAATATGCAAAGTAACAATGAAATGCATACATTTTTTAATTCTTACCATTTAAGTCATCTATTTTTTTCCAAACGTTGCAGTGGAGTGGCCACATTTTCTGAAATTTTGATTAAATTGTTATGATAAATTTTTCAAAAATCTATGCTGGTACTTAAGATGGAGATACACAAACGACTTCAACGATAAGCTGCTTTGTCGACAAATGCAGCATGCAAACGACTTCAACCATATTGACTTCAGTAAACAAAAAACAGCTGTGAATTTGAAAATTTAAGAAAGTAATTATTGAAGAAAACTGTATTAAATGTTGAATTATTAAAAAATCAGCCAAGTGTGAGTCGGACTCGCACACGGAGGGTTCCGTACCATCGTACATGATTTTTTGTTTAAAATATTAAATTATGTGTATATTTATCAGCCTAAAAGTATACTACAAAAAACAAAAATTTGTATTTGTCGTTTCTACATACAAGTGAATTACACACTCTGTGAAAATTTCAACTCTCTACCTATTACGGTTCATGAGATAGACAGGAGACGGACGGAAGGATGGACGGACGAACATCGTAAGCTTAGTAATAGGGTCCCGTTAGCTCCCTATGGGTACGGAACCCTAAAAGGAAGTATGTATTTTTATTATCAAGTAATAAATTGAATTGGAATAACTTTTTAAATAGATAGGAAAGTCTGCCATCAAATTTAACATAAATACTGCAAAGAAATTGCCTTTTACCAAAAAGTTTTTTGTCATTCACCACGCGATCAAGTTGTTCTTTTGGTTCACAAACATCTGTTTTCTGGTTCACAAACCAGTTCTTTTTCCATTCACCAATACTGTTTTCTGTTGAAGTTGAAGTTGTTCGACTTTTTGGGTTGCTGCGTTCGCGAGCAAGCTATGTAACTCGGTCCATACATTTCAACTTTTTTTTTTTGACGCACGAACGGAGCAAAATCTGGGGTGCAAGAAAACGTCGTTTGTGTATCTCCACCTTAACACTCACGTACTGATTTAAACTGCACGCGTTTCATTTTAGCTGGTTCGGGTTTATTTTATATTAACTTATTTATTCCGATGTGTGATGGAAACCGCTTTCGACTCAATTCCGCCCCAATTCCATTCCACGCTGTGATGGAAACCGCTTTTGACATTTATGAAATCGCCTAATTTTTTACAAGCGATTTGGTTAAATTCTCTCTTATATTAAATTATTAAAGGACAAAAAAGTACCAAGAACTATAGTTCATTGTTTTTCTCGTCAAATTGCATTTAAAGAATTCAACATTTTAGTGTTCTTAAGTCATAAGTTTGCATTTTACTCAAACCACTTTTCCATTGAAGTAAAATAGACGAAATAAGCAAAACCAAACAATGCCAACCTGCTTGCATCTAAATTTTAACATTTTCGAAGATTTCAATTTGTCAATTTATTTATATGTCAAAATAAACTGTATTTTTTGGTAATGATGCTGTGGTGTTTTAATTTTGTTTAAAAAATGTGTATAAAGTGAATAGTTTAATGAGAAGTTTTAATAATCTCATTGTCAAAAGTTGGCATGTTTGCAATGTTTTAACGCAGGGTATATACACGATTTTTGTTTGTTAAGAAATAAAGTGTTTCTGTTTTTGATTGGTTTTTGTAGAGTGACTAATGTGAAATGAGTGAGCATTGTCAAAATATTTGCTTGGTATCAGTGGCAAGAGGATCAAAAGAAAAATAGACGATAAGTGTAGACACAAATTCGATACGTTTCAGACGGCCCGAGAAAAACCAGTATTTAATCAGCAGTTCTTTCGAACATCATTGTTCAACAAATGAAATCGTCGCGGTTTCTATCACACCAACGTATATTTTGGACAAAATTGAAAACGCCCGACATAAAAAACGTCGGTGTTTTCTATCACATCCCGGATTATTACATAGTTTTAAATTTTAAATAAATGAATTTTTACTCACAAATAAAAAGACGCGCGTTCACGCTATAATAATCTCTTGTTTTCCACTACAGTACACACCACTAAAAAATTACATAAACATTCTTAAATACACAGGTTCCACAATGCACGTGTTCATTGCACTTTGCAAAATTTCATAACGTTTCTTTTTCACATTCTTTCGTTACGACTTTTCGCTCTGAAAACCAGTTGAAAGAGAGTAAACAATAGACAGCTGCGTGGCTTCGCTCACAACTGAAGTCCAATAGAATGAATTCGAATTGAATTGAATTGAATTGAATGAGAGCGAAACACGAAATGAATGAATGTGAATGCGGCTGTGTTTTGAGTTCGAAATCCGTCTGCATTCTGTGAAATGAGTTAGAATGAAATAGCGTGCAAAACGAAATAAATACATTGGCACAGTAGAGACATTCGAATTAATTCGAATCATTCATTCATTCGTTTGTCGTACAAGATGATGAGCGCAGAAAAAGACGCCGACGAGTCTGTAAGTGGTTGTGTGTTCTAAACAAAATTTTTCATTGCTTTTTGTTGTTTTTTTTTCTTCTTTTTTGTTACGCACTGCAAAACAAAAACAACCCTCATTCTTTTGCAAAAAAGTGAATGCATTCGAATTAATTCGAAACCAACCTCTCATTCGAACTCATTCAATTCGTTTCTCTTTGTTTCAATGTTGTGCGACTGAATCTGATGTGAGCGCACAAATTCACACGAATTCATTCGGCGTCGCATTCTATTTAACTCAATTCTTTTTGAACATTGGTAATTCGAACTTCGTTTTTTTGCCTTCATACAGACCTCTAGTAATCCTATCTCTTACTAGTTCGCACCTGCAGCTAATAAAAAAAGGAACTGGTTCATAACAATCGAAACGGAGACAATTGCCACCGAACATACTGCAGGGATGTTATGCACACAAACATAATTGCACAGTGTACTTATCACTGCTTAAATTTAATCTTCATTTAAGCTGTTGTAGCGTTCTTTAAGAATTCCGAAGCTGTGTTCGATGCTGATGCGGTAACTGCTGAATCGCTTATTGAAATCCATGCGCCGTTGCAAACTTAAATCACGTGAATTTGTTTTAAAAGGTGTAATCACCCTAGATGTTAGTTTGTAGGCGTTACCATTCAGAGCCACTGAAATGTTGGGATGACGGGACTTGTAACTAGCAGTAATAAATATGCGATTGTCGTGCACGCTGCCGAGGTACCCAAGTACGAAATTCTTTATTATGTTCTTATGATCAAACACAGCTTGCGCTTTCACACTGTAAATGTGTTTCCTGGAAAAATATGCTTGGTATTTTGTGTTGGTTTCTCCGCTAGTTTTACTTCCATGCCGTCTAAGTACCCAATGTATTGTGGTAGTTCATGCAACGTGTCCATGACTGGCTTCTGACGTTCGCATGCATCTGGCCAATACAAGTACTAGTCTTTCACTCTCAAAAGTGTAGTAAAAACCCTTTTGATAATTTTTTTCATAGTACTGCCATCTCAAATTCCAAAAAAAGTTGCAGTTTTAGCTATGGTTGCTCCTTCCCCACTCGATCCTAATCGGTAAAGAACAATGATGAGCTGCACCATTATTGAAAACTGCCGACAGGACCGTGGACCGCATAAAACTGCATAGTCTTTGATAATGTCTTAAATCGCCAGACGATTTGCCGAAATCTAATTCCATCATAGTCAATTAAAACATCCGATGTGAAACTTTGAGATTTCGGTACTGAGTGGATTATGTGTGGAATGCTATATCGGGATTTCAAAACAACCGCTAACGAAAAAGAAGCGTTGTTTCTTCTGAATTGATAAATAACATAATTGGATATTTATAAATGTTTTTTAATGAAACGTACCATCGTTGTCATCAAAAATATCCAAGAATAAATAATTATTTATGGCTAATTCTGAAATTAATTCAATGATTTCATTTTTTCGCTTCTTTTCGGCATTTTTGTTTGTTTGTTTACATTCAACTGGCAGTTGTATTTGCGAAAACAGCTGATTTGCAAACACAATTGGTGAGTACAAATCGAAATTTGTATAGTAGTTATCAAGTGTAATGAACCTGTATCCTGGTAAGAGCTGGGCATAATATTCTTTTCTCTTCTCGTTACAGCAACAAGGACCTTAAGCTGCAAACGACGCTAACTTGCAAATCGGCTTTTGGTGCGTTCGTACAGCGAAACACAAAAGTTGAAACGTATGAAATGGTATGGAGCGAGTTACATAGCTTCGTCGCGAAATCTACAACGTTAATAGTTGATCAACTTCAACAGAAAATAGTACTGGTAAATGGAAAAAGAACTGGTTTGTGAATCAAAAGAACTGCTTGATCACGTGGTGAATGACAAAAAACTGATTTGGCAAACGGCAATTTCTTTGCAGTATTTATGTTAAATTTGATGGCAGACTTTTTTATCTATTTAAAAAGTTATTTCAATTCAATTTATTACATGATAATAAAAATACATACTTCCTTTTAGGGTTCCGTACCCATAGGGAGCTAACGGGACCCTATAACTAAGCTGTCCGTCCGTCCGTCTCCTGCTCTACCTCACGAACATTTTTTAGATGCATTGTTCTTTAATTTAATCTTTTGTTTAACATTTTTTTTTTTGTTGTATACTTTTGAGCTGTTAATTGTAGTATACTTTTAGGCTGTTAAATATAAACATAATTTAATATTTTAAGCAAAAAATCTTGTTTTATACTCTTCACACAAAAGGAGACATCGCAGACCACATAAAGTATATAGTGATCTACTCGATGAGACGAGTTGATTTAGCCATGTTCGTCTGTCCGTTTGTTGTTGAAAAAGTTTTTTGTTTTTTTTACTTATTGAACTGAAATTTGGACACTATAAGTCTCTGACTCATATCCACAAACCATGAAAATTTGAAGACCCTCGGACTACTAGGAGGGGTATCCCCCATACAAACCGGGATCCAAATGAAAGTTCTTATTATAGAAACTTTTTGTTTTTTGTACTATCGACTTAAAATTTGGACACTATAAGTGTCTAACGCATAGCCACCAACCTTATAAATTTCAAGACCCTCGGACCACTCGCTGGGGCGTGAAGAGTATTACAACTTCGGCATAGCCAAAGTTAGTCTTTTTTATTTTTTTTTTAATAATTCAACTTTTAATACACATTCCTTCAATAACACTGTGCGACACAAAAAAAAAAATTTATAACGTTAATGAAAACAACTATTTTTTATTATAAGAAGGCCAGTAGGAAGGCAATGAGGGACTCCTGGGCTAAATTTTGTGAAGATATTGATAGTACTACAGAAGCTTCTAGACTTCGGCGTGTACTAGCTAAGGATCCGGCAAAAATAGGCCTACCGTAAGGTGCAAATGATGTATATACAAGAAACAGTGAGGAGTCTCTGGTGTTGCTTAAGACTACACACTTTCCAAACTGCTCAAGAATGGATAGTGAAGATGGTGATAGTATTTTCAGATCCAATGTGCCAACCTTGGAAGTGATAGGAAATCAGTTTTCCTTAAATGACCTTATCACAGAGGAAAAATTATTCTGGGCTATCAGGACATTCAAGTTGTTCAAATCGCCCGGTCCGGATGGAAAAATACCGGCTATGATGCAGTCGGCTTCTGCATTACTGGTACCGTAGCTGAAGAAGTTTTTTAAGGGATATCTCCTTACGGGGTACATCACGGTAAGCTGGAGGAAAGTGAGAGTGGTCTTCATCCCCAAGGCAGGGATATAAACCACAATCAATCACATGATTTAAGCCCTATTAGTCTCTCATCGTGTTTGATCAAAACAATGGGAAAAATTGGATCTCATCCGTCGATGATCACATGGCTCAGCAATATAATTCGCTGCTGGGTGATTAACTCCATTCTAGGATCGGCGAATTTCAGGAAGAAGGTCACGAGAGGTACTCCGCAGAGGGGTGTCATATCCCTTCTTTTATGGAATTTGGTTCTCAATTATCTCCTTCTAAGTCTACGAGGAAAATGATGTAGGTGAACCACTTATGCGGATGATTTGGATTTGATGGCGGGTAAGATTTTACCCATAATCAGCGAGTTATTGGAATCATTCGTAGAAATCAACTTTCGGTGGGCTCAGCTTAACGGTCCCCTCATCAAACAGCGCTGGATGCCAATCTAAATCTAATATCGGTAGGCACTTATCTAACGTACACAGCTGCAAGAAGCGCAGTTAGACTCTGGTAACTGCATCTTCTCAAACTCTTTGTAGTGGGCCACAGTACCATCTTACAAGAAGTCCGTTAACATGCTGATGGTGGAGAATGCGACTACTGTATACCGGATTTAAAATGGAACCACAACTTTAAGTCGCGATACCCGGAGAGAGATGATTGGAACCAGGGTAACTTTATCAGACAAGACGAGCTTTCTATCTATACAGATGGCTCCAAAGTAGAGGAGTGTACGGTTAGGGCATCTTCTCGGAAGAGTTAAATGCTCAGCTATCGTACCGTCTACCAAATTGGTGCAGCGTGTTCCAGGCAGAGGTATATGCAGTCTGGCAGGCAGCAAGGTGGATAAACACTATGGGGGATATGCTTCTCGATATCGATCTATGTTGATAACCAGGCTGCTATCAAAGCTCTGACGGCTCATAGTATTAAAAGTAAAGCTATTCATAGGACGGTGGTGGCTCTTAACCAGGCTCGGCAAGACTTCTGTCGATGTGAAAATGAAGAGAAGCTGGTATTCAACATCTACTATGTGACTGCCCTGCTCTTCTTAGAAGGCACCCGTATTCTCGGGAAACCGTTCTTTGAGGAATTGGGCAGTTTGGCCTATCTCTTTTTACCCTTCCTCTTCCACAACATGCCATAATGAGGCATCACAATGGGCCGTAAGGCTTCCGGGTGAACTCGCGCGTATGCCGAGCGCCCTGTCTAAGCTAACATAACCTAACCTATCAAGTGTAATATTTATGTTCGTATTCTCATAGATGTCATAAAGTTGCTTCACAACACTTTGTGGCAAGTTTGTTTGTCTATTTGCACATTCTTTATCCAGATAAGGAATGACATACAATGGAAAGCTAGTCTCAATATCACAAATCTAACAAATCTTCGTATAATATTTGTTTGTATACTCTTCACGCAGTTTGTCATGAAGTTTGTAACACACAGAAGAAGACATCGTAGTATATATATTCTTGATCAGCTCGACGAGACGAGTTAATCTAGCCATGTCTGTCTGTATATATGCAAACTAGTCCCTCAGTTTTTGAGCTAGAGATCTGAAATTTTACCATACACAGTACATTTGTCGGAATCAGGCGAATCGGACTACTAGGGGAGTACCCCCCATACAAACCGGGATCCAAATGAAAGTTCTTTTTAGTTTTTTTTGTGTTTTTTGTACTATCGACTTGAAATTTGGCTATTATAAGTGTATGATCTATATCCTCCAACCTTCTAAATTCAAGAGTCTCGGACTACTAGAAGGGCGTGAAGAGTATTACAACTTCGGCATAGCCAAACTAAGTCTTTTTTTTTTAATTTTTTTCTTTATTTCTGTGTCTGTTTTCTCCACTTTTTTTTTGTTATCATATTCTAAATTAGACAGTCTTATTTGAAACTTCTTGGAGAAACAACGTGTTCCTATCTATTAATAGTGGAAACATAATTGAAACAAAAACAGTTATTCTTGACAAAACTTTGTGCACAGAAACAACAAATCTTAATATACAAAAAAAAAAAAAAAAAAAAAAGCAGTCAAGTGTGAGTCGAACTCGTATACGGAGGGTTCCGTACGATCGCACAAGATTTAACACAATATATACAAATTTGTACCTCTGTCTGAAATTATGTAAAATTAATTTGCTTTTGTTTTTTCGCAAAATGTGTATTTTCAGAATTTGTCGCTCTACACACAATTGAATTACACACTTTGTGAAAATTTCAACTCTCTACCTATTATGGTTCATGAGATAGAGCCGGAGTCGGACGGACAGACGGACGGCGTAAGCTTAGTAATATGGTCCCGTTAGCACCCTGTGGGTGTGTGTGATAGGTACCGGACCCAAATACATATTTATACAACGGATCAGCACAAAGGACGCAACATTGATAGCCGTCTCGCCATTCCTTATTAGGAAGGTGATCGACCATACCTGCGATGGTGTAGTGGATCAGTGCAAAAAAAAACACGTAACAGCACCTTGTTAATTAAAACAAACTACTCAAGACAAGAGGATAAATTGCAGAAAATAACTTCTTTAACGGAGTCAATACCCGTGGAAGTTATGGAACACACAATCCTAAACTGTAGCAAAGGCGTCATTTACTTCAACGAACTCAGGTCTGTAAGCGGAGATGAAATCCTCAACGAACTAAAGTATCAAGCCGTATGCGATATACGCAAAATAAAAAAGAAAATCGGCGAATACCTCACTGATACGAGACTCATCATTTTGATATTTGCCTCACTGACGCTTCCGAAATAGATTTTCAACGGCAATGAAAAAACCACTGTAAGATAATACATACCCCATGCGTTGCTCGAATTGCTTGAGATACGGGTACACATATAAATTTTGCAAGAATGAAAAAGTATGCACAACTTGTGACCAAAATCAATTCCGACACAAGTAATAACAACTACCAATCGAACCTCTCTCGAACTTCTCTCGAGTGGTCGGGTCTACGTCCCGGAAATAATTCTGCTTCTTATGTGGAACGGGTATGTCTAATCTGTGACAATGCAATACAACGCAACATTGTCTTAGTTGAGTGCAATAATTGTCATAGGTTGTGTCATATGAGGCGTTGTACTGGCCTTAGATTTCGAAGGGATTGGAATTTTGACTTTATAGCGCATTGTTGTAGGACTTTAACCGTTAACGCTTCACCATTTTCCATCCGATCATTGTCACCACCTTTAGCCAACCGAACACTGTGACCTGTACTTCCTCTACCGCAAAATTTGTTAACACCGCGTGCTCGCAGCCTTGCGTCGTCTCAATTGTTCGATTCTTTTAGGATTATGCAGTTGAATTGTAATGGGATGCGTGGGAAGATTTTAGAGATTGCAAATTTTATGGTTCGGAATAAAATTTTGTTGGCGTCTGTTCAGGAGAGACAGAAGTAGGAATAGTGGGGGTCGTTTGGCTTTCATTGTTCATCGAACGGTGAATTTTAGACCTTATGCCTGGCTATAAAGACCGGCGATGTTGAAATTGAGGTGGTGAACGTTTATGTTCTCTCGGTGAACAGTTGTGCTCCAGGCTATCATCCAATGTTACGTCATGTGCTTCACGGTGATTTCCGTGTCATCTTAGGTGATCTGAAAGCACATCATGAAGTTTGGTTCTGCCCATTAGGTAATTACTACCGTGGTGTATGCATTGCAGATCAGATTGATCAATCTGATCTTAGCGTGATAAATGAAGATTCCGCTACTCAGATGTGTCCTACCTGCGCCAGCTCTCCCGACATTACCATCGTCAGTGCATCGCTTTTAGCATATTGCGGGTGGTCTGTCGATATTTCTTTGAGTTCTAACCATATTTCAGTTCTTACTAATATAGCTAAACCTGATGATTTTGTCACTAATGATAATCGTTTACATCAATCGTGGAAAAGCGAACTGGGCAGAATTTTGAGCGTTGACAGATAATACTTTAAGTCGCTTCCTGTACTCCGATGATACTAGACTGGTAGAGAAAGCTTTCAGATATGCGATCAATAAAGCCACGAAGAAGCATATTCCTGCTGGTAAATTCCCTCTTTTAAAACCGATTTTTCCTGCAGATGCTGCACGCTTAGCGAATTTCGATGCTTATGCTCAGACATTTAGGACCAGTAGCGATTTCATGCCTCACTAAACTTTTTAATTAATCTATGTGACAACTTGTTGTTCCTGACGTATGGAAGCTAGCTAGAGTTATTCCTCTACTGAAACCGGGAAATAATGTAGATTTAGGTAGTTCTTGCAGACTTATTTCACTTTCCCCAGTGGCTAAAGTTCTGGAGTCGTTGATTCTTCCGAGAATGACAGAACAAATCATTATTGCAAATCATCAGCATGGTTTCATGAAGGGGCACAGCACTACCTCGGCCCTAAGCAAGGCTACTACGCATATTGCTAATGGACTTAATCACGTGAGGCCATGCGAAAGGACAGTTGTGGTGACACCTTGCCACTTTAAATCATGCAGTTTTGCTGCAGGATCTTTTTGAAACTACACTGAGTGTAACCATCAAACGCTGGCTAAAAAACTATCTTTATGGTAGAAGAGCATTTGTTGAGTTCAGAGGCATGAGGTCAAGGCTTAGAAAACTCAAAGTGGGGGTCCCCCAAGGGGGAGTTTTATCTCCATTGCTTTTCAACCTATATAAGTTCAAGATGCCAGCACCTTCCCAGACATCAAGCTATGCTAACAATTGCACAATTTTTTCTTCGGGTGTGGGTGCGAATGAAATTTGCGGCTTAATAACTAACTATCTCAGGGAAATCTCTAAGTTCTTCTGTAACCGCAACCTTAAGCTCTCAGTGTCCAAATCAACATATTCCATTTTTACCATCTGGACTAAGGGGTTTCTATGAAATTGGACATTTGTGTTGAGGGTTTACCATATTCCATTTTTACCTTCTGGACTAAGGAGGTTTCTATGAAATCGGTCATTTTTGTTGAGGGTTTAAGGGTTCCAACTACTTCCCATCCGAAAATTCTTTATGTAACGTTTGACAGCTTGCTTACTTTTTCAAAACACGCAAATAACACCTTCAATCGTGTGAAAAGGAGGAATGAAGTACTTATGGCCTTAGCAGGAACTTCCTGTGGAAAGGAGGAGGACATTTTAAATACCACATATGAGGTAATTGGACGTTCTATCCTTAATTATGCCGCTTCTGTATGGAATCCTCTCCTTAGTGATACTCAATGGGGAAATCTACAAATTAGTCAAAATAACACTCTGGGAACAGTGACCGGTTGCTTCCAGATGGCCAGACTAGACCATCTCCACCAGGGCGTAAAAACTTTATTGGTTCATCAACATAGTGAACTGCTTTCTAAGCAGTATTTTTTGTCAACACATATGAGTGCAAACCCCAAATATAGCACTATTATGGGCGTTATTACACTCAGACATATTCATAGGAATAATAGGACATACCAGGAACATATTGCTTCCTTATTAGGCGATACTCTTGATAGTAGTCGTTATAAGTCTAGTCGTGATGAATTACGTCAGAGGGCAGTTGAAAGTGCTTTAGTTACTCAAACACCAGAATAATGTTGTACTAAGAGGCCGTTCCCCACCTGTTGATGATAGTGAAATGCGACTTCCTCGTAGTACTAGGACTACCTTAGCTAAGTTAAGGTAGGATTGGTCTCTTACAACACTAACCAATTATATGCCTATATCTGCCAAGCTTAACAGTCAGACAACCAACAACAAAATTCAAATCTTACATCGAAGTATTAATAAAAGAAAACAATAACAATTAAAAGTCAAAAGCAAAACCTACCAAAAAAAAAGAAACTGCAGTATCATATCTTCTGATACTGATTCAATAGATACGAACACTATAAATTAAAATAATTAAATGACTTTTAATGGGCCGCGGAGCGAGGCTAATATTCCCCTCCTCCGTCAATCGTGCCGAAACCCATCCACTCACAAACATCAGTCGGACTGTTTGGGTTGCCAGGTTGACAAAAATAATAAACCAATCACCGCTCCTTATTTTAAAAAGATCTGAAAGCCATGTCAGCTAGTGATCCTATTTTTTAAGTAGTTTAAGAATTTATCTTTTGTTAAACTTTAATAATAATAATTATTATAAATGACGGCTCACCTACGCACTTTAGCACCCAACTTTTACTCACGTCGATCTCTCTATTGCAACTCCTTCCATAGTTACTCAATTTTCTTGGTCTATAGAATCTAAACTCTTTTGTATAATAGTCTCATTCTTTGAATCACCTGCACCTCCGCAAAATAGTTTACCTAAATTCTTAACAGACCATGCTAATTGGACGCAATTCTCCGAAGCCACATACATCAATCACCACAATTGTCCCAAATGTAACAATATAAACAAGGAAGCCACTACCGTAAATAAGTTAATACGTCAAAGTGCTAACACTACAATTTCCCAATCAACGGCAAATACTCGTAAAAGCAAACATAACGTTCGATGGTGGAATAACAATCGAAAAATCGCCACTGGGTTGATTTTAAACGTAATATTTCCTCCAATATAAAAAAGCTAATACCTTTTTTTAGTGACTTTACAGTGAGCTAAGACTCGAATCCATGAAGATGCTTCGAGTTCCATTTGACAACAACAGGGAAAAAGACAAAATTGAGGGGTTGTTGTTGTAGAGTGATTTGATTGAGAGATGCTAATCTCAAATAGATACGCTAAGATTCGGTTTTTTTGAATGGTCATTCGTAATAGGGCAATTTTTCCATGTAGGTTGGCAGCATTTTCAAAATTTCGTCATTTTTTGTGACTGTCATGTGTCTTCTTCTTCGTTTTTTTTTTGGCGCCGCACATATCATTGCACAAAACAATTTGAATTTTTTTAAATTGTAATTTTTTCTTTAAATATTAATAAAATAGTAATGCAAAATAATACCCATAATCAAACCCAAAATTCTTATCGCCTTATGTCCCTTAACCCGTGCTGCGCCAAAACCTTAGATAAGATCATAGCGAATCGACTATGGTGGTATGTACTCGGCCTAAATCTATCGATAGTCGACAACACGGCTTTAGAAAAGGAAGTCGATATCTGACTCTATACTCGTTATAGACTAACACATATCCTCAGCCCTGTCCACTAAGAACAACATCTCATTAATCTCATAAGACCTCAGTAAGGCCTTCAATAGAATTGGTATCCATTCAGTTATCGATGAGCTTCATAATCGGAAAGTCGGCCCCCAACATTATTAACTACATCTTCAACTTCATATCCAATAGGAAAATGACAGCGGCCATTCAGAATAACTTCTCTTCCACAACACCCCAATATAATGGTGTACCTCAAGGTTCTCCCCTCTCAGTCATCCTCTTCCTGATAGCGTATAACAAATTCAATAGAACTATTGCCACCCGCAAATAATTCAATTTCTTAGCATGACTACCATATTTTCCAAAAACTAAATAAAAAACCCACACTTTATATTGATCATCATGATGATTCACACCTGGTGTAAGTATTCAGGTGCTCAACTATCCCTGTCAAAGTGTAAACATCTACATATTTGTAGGAAAAAACATTGTCATTTCTTCATCCCTAGCCCCAATAAACAATCTTAATTCCCTTAAAATTCTTGGAATTACTCTCAATAAATATTATAGATAGTACCATTACATTACAGATCTCCTCCTTTCCCTATCCAAAAGGCTCAATATTATTAAATGCCTATCTAACAATAGATACAATTGCAATCAACACACATTAGACACCCCTCCTGAAATTAACAAATCAACATTTTTAGAACTGCAACAATCTTACAGCTATTACAAACTCCTGTACACGCATGGTTCTAGTACAGGAGTATCTTATTGTGTAACCACAAAAGACGACATTGTAAGTCGACATCTCCTGCCTGATTTTTCCTTAATCTTCACTACTGTAACATAAATGCCATATTATCCGTCCAACATATACTCTCTGATTGCGCTCATTTTAACACCCAAAGACACCGTCCTCCGACCCCACACTTTCTCCATACACCCAATTTAAAAAAAGTGACTATAAATAAATAAATAAAAAAATATAAAAAATCAGCCAAGTGTACCTCGCACACGGAGGGTTCGGAACCAAGTTTTTTGCTTAAAATATTAAATTATGTGCATATTTAACAACCTAAAAGTATACTACAATTAACAGCTTAAATGTATACTAAAAAAAAAAATTGTTAAACAAAAGGTTAAATTAAAGAACAATGCTTCTAAAAATGTGTATTGTATTTGTCATTCTACACACAAGTGAATTATACACTTTGTGAAAATTGAAACTCTTTACCTATTACGGTTCATGAGATAGAGCAGGAGACGGACAGACGGATGGACGGACAGCTCCCTAAGGGTACGGAACCCTAAAAAGTGATTATAAATAAATAAATAAAAAATAATTAAAAAAAAAAAAATTATCAGGGGTGTCACAGAAATCGCTTTCTACTCAATTCCAACCCAATTACAATCCTTCGTTTCACAGAAATCTGTTTTGACGGTTTTGAAATCCCATTATTTTAGAGTCGATTTGGTTAAATTTACCCTTATTTGAAGTTACTAAAGAAAAAAAAACAAAATTGCAGATTATTCTTTTCCTCGGTAAACTGTATTTAAAGAATTCAACATTTTTGTTGTTTAAAGGCATTTTACCAAAATCTCTTTTCCATTAAAGTAAAATCGACGAAATAAGCAAAATCAACCAACGCTGAAAATGCCAACCTGCTTGCATATATATTGTAACATTTTCGAAGATTCGAATTTGTTTTTAATTCAATTAATTTATATGTCAAAATAAACTGTATTTATTGGTAGTGAAGCTGTGATGTTTTATGGCCTTGTCAGACCAAGAAAAAAGTTGCTTTTTCAGTAAGCAGATTCAAAATTCTTACATTTCACATAAAGGAATCGTGACTTGCCCCAGGCATTGTTGCATCCACAAATAGCACACGCAAATCGTAATCGCGTATCTTATCGAAAAATATTGAATTATCAACAATTAGCAATATATAAGTTAAATAATGAAAAATTTTATTCTTTAAAAAAATTTATTTTTATTTTATATTTGTCCGTGGGACAAATACTTGTCTTATTAGAACGTTGTTACAGACTGAATTACAATTGTTTTTGACTTAACCCTGCTGTTAGATTAAGCACGTTTGGTCCAATTTTTGGATCGTTTCCTTCATAACTTTTGAACGGTGAAATACATTGACTTAAAATTTCAGCTCACGTCGTGTTTTCACTAAACAGTATTATTTGCAAAAATTCAATTATCTCACATAAGGGGGGCTGAGAAAAATTAAAAATTACTTATCTTGTATTAAGGGCCCATTTGGTCCAATGCATATGTTTCATTGATTGATATCAAAATACTTAGCATTTTTTTTGCTATTATTTACGAAAATAGTATTTTTTATTTGTTTGGTCAATTATTTTTGTCATTACATTCTGAACAAAGAATTTTTCGGTTATTTTAGCAAAGAAAATTGCCGCAAATGGAACATTTGATGTCAGACTTAGACTTGCAGCAACTACATATTCCACGCCTTCTACCCACTGAATTAGAAGTAGCATTACTGAAAAAGACCACTGAAGCTGAGAAAGATGTTCGTATCTCAGTAAGTAACTGTGCTGAGAACTGTTGTTGAGGTAATCTAGTCCGTTTCATCATATGCGGCTTAGCTAAAGAAATTGCTAGTTGCCGCAAAAACTCTGGTCCCTGCGATTTAGAAACGCTGGTGCCCATGAAGCATCGATTTCAGAATAAAGTATGTACGCATTCAAAGTGGGTATATCTAATATATTGGCGAATACAATGTTCGGCCATCGATTTGTTTTGAGTTTTGTGGTGTAGGAGCCAATAATTTTGTCAGAAGTATCAACGCATCCTAAGAGGGATATAGTATAAGGAATTGTAACACAAACAACAAAATAGGATTGGGATACCTTTTATAGCAACAATCCCCGTTTTTTTCTTTGACCCACTCTCATCGACCTCAGCTGTCCTATGCATTGTACTAATAAATGTTGTTGCTTTGTTTTTGTGGCTGATGTATGACACTAATGTCGAAATGTCGTTGAAAGCAAATGTAGACTTATGCAATGGAAGTTTTTTATCAGCCAGCAATTTTAGGGAATGAAAGTTTTATTTTTGCGTACTGTTCCCACATATGTAAGTTTCCTTTCAAGTAATTTTTCGCCAACTCAAAAGTCGAAAAGAAATTGACGCCTGTTATATTTTGTCCTTTCAAGCCCTCCGTCAAGTCCAAGACAACGCGTTCTCCTTGATTCTTTTCAGGCATTGCATTTCTAGGCGTTCCAAGGTATGGTTGTATCTTTCATACTTAACCTGACATTGAGTCCACGGCTAACCAATACTTCAAACCATATTTTGCGGGTTTTGATGGCATAAACTGTCGAAAAGAACATCGTCCCCTGAATGCAACAAGTTGCTCATCAATGGTCACATTTTCGTGACAATTTAAATCATTGGAAGATGGAGTTGCCAACGGTCCCACATTTCACGAATAGGAGCAAATTTATCGTTGCTACGCATTTGTCTGCGAATCGAAACATCTTTAAACGAAAGCGCACTTGTAATCATGTGAATAAGGATTTCATATTCCACATTGTACGTTCCACAATAATTAGTTAAGAATTGTATTTATATAGTAGTGAATCAAAATATACAGAAAGTACTGGATTAAATGATGTTTGGTATGAAAAATGCACTATGAACCAAATGGTCTCCTAATCACAGATTCGTAAATATTTTTTAATCTAACAGCAGGGTTAATAAAGAAACCTAATTGAATACAATAAATTTCTTACATAACATATTATGAAATTAATAAGAAACCAAAACTATTTCGCAAGCTTGCTGGTACAATGACTTTGTTGACTTTGTTTTCTTTCTTGTCAACAGGAAGTGCTGACTGCACGTCTTCAAAGCGGGATGCGCTGGTCATTTGAAACTTTAACTTTGTAGAAGTTTACTATTTGTAAAGATGGGGACTTTCGGAAAATGATCTTCTGTCGTTCTCTTAACAAGAGTCTTAAGGTTGTCATTGCTGCTATGCATATGGCTATTGTACCATACGTAATGTATCGATTGATTGTTGTCGCCGTCTCGATAGTTTGTATTCTTCTAGAGTTCTGAATATTCAGTTCGTGCAGCGCTTCTAGAGATAGCAACTGCAATCTTCCTTTTTTAACTGGTGTTGGTTGAATAATGCCAGGTATCATTTTCATTTGTGAAACCTCTAGATTGCTGAAGAGTTGTTTATTAACTTGAATGCGTTGTAAATCAATAAGTTCCTTTTATATGAATTTCTCCTTTATCAGTAGTTACGGTTCCATTGAAACTATTTAGGAGAATCAGTCCGGATTCAATTACTTCTACATCTTGAATATGATATCCATTATTAAAAAGACATGACGAGTTAAGACTGTTAATTATTTTTGGTATGCAAGCGTCATTACTGATATTTTTGATTTCGTTTCTTTTACAAATTTTAACTTTACTTATCGCAAAAATTCTTCGAACTTTTGTAGACAGATGGAATGTATTATTTTAAAGGCCCCGTCCTCTATTTTCGCTAATCCGTTTTTGATAGTTAAGTGCATGTTCGAGTATTCCATTAGTTGTAGGTCAGCATTAGTTAGATGGACGATTACTCCAATTATTCTGTAAATATTATAGTGTATTCACACTGAGCTGAATTCGAGTTCATCGACGAACTTGCACGAACTCGAGTTCAAATCTATAACAACCACAGGGATATTGACTGAAATTTGGTGTTGTTGTAGTAAATTTGAACTGCGGAAGTGCTGCCAAGTTCTTGGTCATATCCGCGTTTTTTTTTTGGTCCTTCTCGACATTAAACAGCTGATTTTGCACAAAACAATTTGAAGAAAATTTTAAATTGTATTTTTTTTTCAAATATTAATAAAATAAGTAGCAGGATTGCAAAAGGCAGTTGCAAGAATTATTTGCATACAATGCAAATTGTTCTCAATCATGTATTTCTCGCACAATTTCCATTTTCATTTTTCACAATTGGCCACACCGTTCTATTGTATGTAGAACTCGCAAACTCGCAAAAGGCCACTGTGAACGGTTACCCGCGAACTCGCAAGAACTCGCACTGTGAATGTAGTATTATGGCTCGTTTTAAATATTGCTTTTGTGTACTGTTCTTCCTGAGACTGTTACTAGGGTTGTTGACTTATCTTCTTTTACTATTTCTTTTTTTGAACTGAGCTGAAGGTTTGGAGCCTAATCTTTTGTTAATTTGAACGAAAATTACATCTCCTGGGTTATATTTTTTTATGGGATCACGTTTTTAATTATGAGTTTCTAGCATATCCGACTGTTTTGTCTTTAGATTTTTTAAGATGTCTTGTGTTGCATCAGGGATGCGTCCAAAGAAGACGTCAATAGGTATTTTCCTTATTGTTGAGTGTATAGAAGAGTTGTATTCATACACTGCTTTGCCTAGTAGTTCGTTAAAGTTTTTGTGTTTATTTTCAGATTTTAGACATCTGAGTATTTCTGACAAAGTGAAATGAAAGCGTTCCATTTGCCCGTTAACTGTACTTTTGTATGGAGGTGCTATAAATGTTTCTATCTTGAATTCATTTTCTAACATAAAGATTATTGTTGTTGAATTAAAACATCGTTCGTTATCCATGACTATAGCTTTAGGTACTCCATAAAAGTATAAAAATTGTTGGAGGGGTTGCTTTATATCTTCTGCTGCTTTAGATTTAATAATGCGTACTATCGCATATTTTGAAAATTTATCTATTGCTGTCAACATCAATTTTCCTTCTGTTGAGTTAATATCTGTATGAAATGTATGACCAGGATGTTGTGGTGTAGGTGTTGGTTTTAAATCTGGATTATTTGGATGTCTATCATATTTTTGTTCTTTACAAACTTGACATTGTTTTACAATGTTAATAATTTTCTTGAGGATCTTTGGGAAGTAGTATAAATTTCTTGGACTTTCGCCATTACTCTTTCGGTAGTGAATAAGCCATTTATTGTGGAAGGGTTGTGATATTTTTTGATTATGTCGATAATATCTGAACTGCTGTAGTCCGGTCTTGATATGATATGTTTGTAAAATGTTGGAAATGGTATCTTAAACTCATAACTGGAGTTTTCACCAATTAAGAGAAATATTTGGTTTTTGTAAACGTTTATTGGTGCTTCAATGCATGGAATTAAATTGTGTGAAGAACTATCTTGACTATGTTGTGTTGACGTTAATAAATTTACATTGGAATTTAGAGGGGTACGTGAAAGAGCGTCTGCAACGACGTTACTTGTGCCAGGCTTATATACTAATTCATAATTGAATTCTTCGAGAGCGGCTTTCCATCTTTTTAATTTAGCATTTGTATTTTTGTTGCTGAGGGCATAGGTTAAAGACTGATGGTCCTTAAATATTTTAACTTTAGCTCTACCGTACTGGTAGTGTCTCAAACTTTTGAGAGCCCAAAATATGGTAAGCATTTCGCGTTCGGTGGTCGCATAATTCTCTACTGCTTTGGCGAGCGTTATTGAAATGTAAGTGATAGGTCGCCCATCTTGCTCTAGTACAGCATCAATAGCATAGTTGGATGCGTCTGTTGTTAAATGAAATTCTTTTTTGTAATCAGGGTATGAAAATATGATGTTTTCCGAAACTAAGTAATTGTTTAGTTTTTCAAAGGATTGCATTGCTTCTATTCGCGGCAGCAGATGAAGAGTGCTGCAGTTTAATTAAAAGTATTAAATAGATTGTAAATGCAAAGAGAGATAAGCTTGCCTTTCTTGCATGTTTTCTTTTCTAATGCAATTCGCTTTTGTTTTTATCGCTCATGTCATTATTTACATATATCATTCTGTAACAACCACCAAATCTAATCGCACGGGTATTTAAAGAGTGTTAAGAAATTAAACCAAGTGAACTCATGTTTAAATTGTGTCTTTTTTATTTTAAAAAGGATTACACAGGTAGAACAAACCAGTGCTACCTCAAACATTTTGGTGACCCCGACGTTATTCGCGTTTTGGTTAATTTTTTTTGACAGTGAATTCTCTGCGTGTGTGAATACCGCGGTAGTGCAGTGGCGCTTATTTAATTGCATTATTTTGTCAGTAGGGCAAAGTTACATGCAAGTGGTATAGTGATAAGAATATTATCGTAGTGTTTTGTGCCGATCACAAATCTGCTCACGATAATTACATACAAATCATATTGCTGTATTAGCTTTGGTTTTGGTGTGGAGCCGTTACATCCACTTATACATTTCGGTAACGTTAATTAACAATACATACATTTGTCTCGAGTGCGAGTAGGTGCGCATACGGTTGGGAACATAAGAATATACATACGGTACATACATTGCATATATTTGTCGCGAGTACGAGTATATGTGCATAAGGTTGTGCGCATAAGAATATACATACGGTATATGCATTACATATATCTGTCGCGAGTGCGAGTATATGTGCATACGGTTGTGCACATAAGAACATATATATTTATATACAGAAGCATAACCCGTTGATTTTGTATTACATTTTATTAGCGCTGATCATTGCAGCGAACGAACGAATATACCAAAGAAGAATAGTGTTAAATCAACATCTGTTGTTCCTCAGCAGCAACAGCAAAGCGAAATTAGTTTATATGAAGCCAAAGTAGAAGCAATAAAACGGCAATTAACCGTACTGAATTCTTCTTTGGTGCCAGAACAGCTAGCTGAGTTCGATGACCCATCATTGGATGTCAGGAAATTGTTGAAGGAATCTATGGTAATTTTGATGAGGCACAGTCAAGCCTCGAGAGATTGGATTCAAGTAAGTTTTTTGAAGATACTAGAACTGAATTTACTATGTCATATTGCGACGTCAAAGCTAAGTTGGCCTGGCAACGTGCATTGCTACTTAAGGCGTATCCATCACATTCTACTGCTATGCATAATTCCCCTCTGAATGATGCATCGCATTATGTCCCACAACGAAAATCAAGACTTCCTGAGCTGAAAATACCTCATTTCAGTGGAGCTACGCAGATTGGCCGGATTTTACGCGATGTTCACTACAGTCATCGATCGTGATCATGTGACGTAGAAAAATTCCAGCATCTGCGTGCCAGTCTGGGAGGTGTCGCACTGGACACCATTCGATCTCTTGAGCCAAGAGATGAAAATTACAAAAGGGCTTTGGAATTATTAGTCAAAAAATTTGATAACAAGCTTCTTCACTTTCAGGCCCATATTAGAGTCTTCTTTGATTTAAAACACGTTGAGAAAGGTTCTGCAGCGAGTCTTCGTGAGTTAAGTGACAAAATTAACTCTCATCTGCGTGCTCTACAGACGCTTGCCACGCCGGAGCAAATCTCAGATAGTTTGCTCATCCATTTAATCTGCGGAAAGCTTAATAGGCAAGCACAGAAGAAGTGGGAGGAGGATTTGCCCTCAAATGCGCTGCCTGAGTGGTCATCAATGTCATCATTTCTAGAGAAAAGGTGCTGTGTACTGGAGAATCTAGAAACCACCGCCGCAGCAGCATCTGGCCAGCAAGCGGGAAGGGCACCCGTCTCAAACAAAGCAAATCGTAGTGTATTTCTTGCTTCAAATAACACGAGTGTTCGTATTTCATGCTTTTTTTCTAAATCAAATGAACATTATATTTCAAATTGTCGACTTTTCCTGAATCTTTCTTCCAAGCTTCGTTTCAAGGAGGTGAGGAAAATGCATCTGTGCTTCAACTGTCTTCGAAAGGGCATTTGGTAAAGGATTGTAAATCTGGAATGTGCAAGCATTGCAAGGAAAAACATCATTCATTGCTGCACATAGATTCAGATCACAATGCTTCATATCAATTCGCCAATACCGATGCTGCTGCAATTGAGTCACCAACAAACGCCTTATCAACACTCGTCTCATGTTCATCTACACACAGCTCATCTGATGTTTCAAAGGCCAAGTCAGTCGACTGCGTATTGCTAGCGACTGCAGTAGTATTTATCAAGAAGCGCAATGGCGCGCTGTAACCCTGCTGTGCTATTCTGGATTCTGCCTCTCAACTCAACTTCATCACTTCACGTTTTGCAAAGCAACTGCAACTCAAATCTCATCATTCACCTATTGCGGTATAAGTGAATCTTCGTTCATTTCTGATCAAGCAGTTGACATTCAGGCACAATCACAGGATGCAAGTTATCAGGCGTTGTTTAGTGCTGTCATCACCAACAGCATATCTGATTATCATCCTAATTTCAACTTTAGCAAAAAACATCAAACTGGCTGATCCGTCGTTTTTAAGCCTCAAAATTCGCATTGCACCAAATCTGCCTGTTCTCCAGAAAACCAAGCTCGGTTGGGTTGCGTCTGGTTGTATAACCCATGCTGCTCAAAAATTCTCGACTCGTGCAGTTTTTAATAACGAAGGTAACACAGAGGTTGAAGGCGATGGTTTGGATGGCGTTGTAGGTGATTCTGAGAAATTGAGAGCGACTTTGGTTCAACTTTTTATGCATCTCTTGACGATGACATCTGTGAGCAGTTATTTCAAGAAAGATGTACGCGTATCAAGATAGGAGAATATTCAGTGCGGCTTCCAGCTAAATTAAGCGTCAGCAACCTTGGGGACTCGTATGATCTCGCTCTTAGAAGACTAAAAGTACTGGAGAGAAAATTCGAAAGAAATCCTGATTTAAAATCTCAATACAAAGAGTTCTTAAAAGAATTGCAGACCCTCATTTACTATCTTCCTCATCATTGCGTAATTTAGCCAGATAGTTCAAGTACGAAGCTTAGAGTAGTGTTTGATGATTCGGCAAAGACGACTTCTGGTTACTCACTAAATGACTTGTTACTAGCAGGGCCAACCATTCAGCCAAAATTGTTTCATACTTTGCTTCGTTTCAGAACATTCAAGGTTGCTCTTTGCGGTGAGATCTCTAAGATGCATCGATCCAGATGAGTATTTACCGTGTATCTTATGGAGAGATAATCCAGCGGCTGAAGTTAGTATCTACAAGCTTGACATAGTAACTTATGGTACAAGATCGTAAGCTTTTTTGGCAATTAGAGCAATGCAGCAGTTGGCACGGGATGAGGAGAGCTCATACCCATTAGGCTCACAGATTATCATCAGAGACTTCTACGTGGATGATCTCATATCTGGAGGAAACACAATCAGTGAGGTCAACGAAATTCGGATTCAGGTAAAGCAGCTGTTGCAGAAGGAAATTTCGAAAGTGGTGCTGAAACAAGCAAGGCGCTATTGAAGGTGAAGCTGATGCTGACCGAGAGAAGCTCATGAAATTGCATGGCGGAACTAATGTGACAAAAACGCTTGTTTGGGATTCTGAATCTGAATTTTCTGTTTAAATTTTCATCATTTTCTACTGAAGCGCCAGTAACTAAACGAGCGATATTTTCTGCAGTTGGACGCATCTATGATCCTTTGCGGCTGGTTGCTCCTGTAACAACGAAAGCAAAAACTTTCATACAGGCGTTGTGAAAGGAAAACCTTGGTTGGGACGAAAGTTTGTCCCAGACGTTTCACACAACATGGCTCGATCTCACTAATCAACTTGGAGTTGTAAGCAGTTTCAAATTTCCTCGGCTTATATTCAAGTCGCTGTGAGAGAAAGCCCCAAGTCTCCATCCTTCCCAATGACTCTTTGGAAAGAGTCAACTCCCAGAAAACGTAGCGCTGTACCTAGTTGCACTTCCTTTATTATGTTCAAAATCATTATGAACGTACATTTGTCCATACGGTAATTATATAGGAAACTTATAAATATGTATTGTAAATATAATTACAACGAACAAATCTTAAATAATTCTTACTGTTTAGAGGAGGATATTAGTTTATATCACATTTTTTAACAAAATAAAAGAAAAACACTTTGTAATTGATTTTATTTTTTTTTACGCTCCTAATTTTCAAGTTGCTTGCTCGTTTACATATTTGGCAGTCACACAAATTTCGATCAGCTATTATTCGAACATCAAAGTTCGAAAAATGAAATCTCAACGTTTTCTGTCACACCTGCGGATTTACAAAATTAAATTCATTACCAATAAATACAGTTTATTTTGACATATAAGGTAATTGAATTAATGATGAATTGCAATCTTCGAAAATGTTAAAATATATAAGCGTGTTGGGTAAGTACTGCTCACTTTGGTGAACATGTTCATTTATTCTTTTTTTGAGTAAACTCGCTCACTTTGCGAATGCAATTCGCTTTTGTTCTTATCGCTTATGTCATTATTTACATATATCATTCTGTAACAACCACCAAAGCTAATCGCACGCGTATTTGAAGAGTGTTAAGAAATTAAGCCAAGTGAAGTCAAATTTAAATTGTGTCTTTTTTATTTTAAAAAGTCTAAAACAGGTAGTACACACCAGTGCTAGCTGAAACTCTACTTCTTCTTTAAGGAATTCGCATTTGTCTAGTTGACATTTAATATTTGCGTTCTCGAGAGTACTAAATATCTCTCTGATATTTTCTAGATCTTCTTCTAGATTTCTCCCGAAATTGACGATGACATCAATATAAACGTAGCATCTCTTTCAGATGTGTTCGCGAAGAATATCGTCAAGAGCCCGTTGCAAAATTGAGGAAGCATTTTTCAGACCGAATGGGAGTCGTGTAAACTTGTATTTACCATTATTAAGTGAGAAGGCCGTTTTCTCGATATCTGAGTTTTTCAGTTTAATGTGGTGAAAAGCGCTTTTTAGGTCTAAGACCGTGAAGTAACGATTACCACCAAGTTGAGCGAGTATATGGGATATTTATCAGTAATGGTAACTGTATTTAGTTTCCTATAATCTATTACCATTCTAAATTGTTACTCTCCGGATGCGTCTAATTTCTTTAGAACGACCTTGAAGATTGGAGACCTTGAAGATCGAATTATTCCGTTGTCTAAAAGCTTTTGCACCTGTTTTTCTATCTCTTCTTTGAGGGATATAGGGTATGGGTAGTATTTCGTAAATACTGGTGTGTCAGTTTCTGTCCGAATGTCAGCTTGTACACTTGTCATAAAGGTCAATTTATCTTGGTTGTCAGTAAATAAATTTGTGTGTTTTTGTACTACGCTCAACATTTTTTGTTCTTCTTCTTTCGTCAGGTGATTTGCTCTAATAGAATTGGCATCTTGTGCTTTTTGTTCTTTGATTGTTATTTAAAATGATTTTTCGTTTAGTTTGGGATGTTGCACTAGTTGGGGTCTAATATAATTTTTATTAGAACCTGCGTCTGTTAGAATTCTTAGAATTTGTTTACTCTTCGTTTCACATTCAAAATATGACATCGAAGAGTTTTTAATCTAAAAAACGTTGTAGTTTGACTGTTCTCATTAAATTCATCGTACCGAGGTTTTCAGTCAGATTCTGTTCTTTGTTCCTCATCTTGTTGTATGTCAGCCTTTATATGGAAATTACGTTGGTATTTGGCTGGGTTATGAAGCTGTTGGGAATGGGGTACGGTTCTTTTATAGGCTAAGTTATTTACATTCTTAACACTAGAGTCAATTTTTCATCGGTTCTGGGTATTGATTTCGTGCAACATTTGGTGTATGTTGTCCGTATTGTTGGTTGTTATTAAACCCAGGTCTTTGTTGGTTTCCGAAGTTATTAACCGGTCTGGATGGGAGGTTGTTGTTGAAACCAAATCTTTGTTGGTTTCCGAAGTTGTTGGCTGTTGGAATGTTATTCTGATGTGGTTGTGGAAGGAAGGATAATTGAGGATAAAATGTTTGTCTAAAATTTTGAATATTTGAATTACGAGCTATTGGTATTGGATTCGTCTGGCGACGAAGCGATGCATTATTTTCGTAGTTTGACCCGTAGGTATGGTTCTCTAGTTTTAAGCACAAATGTAAAGTCTGCGGCAAATCTTCCATACACCCTATCTTGTTTAATATTAACGAAAGATGTTGGTAAACTGCCTTATAATATTCCTGCACTGACTGGTTGCCTTGAGTAATACCACCCATTTGGTATTCTAGAGTTGACAAGTCCCTTTTATCTTAGTAATGTAGCGTGAGACATCTGTATACTACATGATTTTAGTACAATGTCGGCTTTTCCTACAATTTTACTCCATACTACACTTACCTTTTTATTTTTTTTAAATACGATTACATATATTCAATTTCTTCTGAATAAGCGCTAAATGAAAATATTTCAACTTATTCATTCTCTTGGCACAGCAGGCGACCATTTGGATTTATCAAAACGAATAGACAATTGCTTAGCACGCTCTACTATCTCTTTGCGCTTCTTTGACGAAACACTATGAGCAACTTCTGCTGAGTAGACGCGATAAGCAAAACATCTCTTCCTGCACATTAAGAGCAAGAAATTTTTTGAAGCCTGTTGGCAGCAAACGACGAGTTCATTTATTTGAGCCATACCCTATGTTACGCATCAGATATTGACCCTTAAAACGACAACGAACTCTGTTGTCAATACCCTTTGGCTTACGCCATTTGTGCGAAAGTTTGGCGTAACGATCCGACTGGTGGCGAATGAAGTGCTTGGTGCGCTTCTTTACAATTTTAGGTCTGTATGCTGGGCGAATAGTCATTGTTAAACTCTGTCAAATCTGAGAAAAGAGAGCGAAATATTTTGGACTTCCAATGATTGTCTCGTACACTGCAAAAATCCTATCTACACTTTTCTTCCATGAATTGAACTCCGCTATCTTTCCTGAAAATTCCCTAAGGCATTTTACAATTTCCGGTAATTTATCTAAATCTTGAATTTGATTACGTTGTTCTCTATTAATTACCTGGTCTGGTACGTTTGCAAGGTCTGTAAATGGATTCAGTAAATTTCTGATGATGTTCTGTCCTTGACCAGTCATAAATTTGTACATCAGTGAGTTGATTTGATTCCGATGCTTATCATTAAACTTATTATTTGCTGCAGGTGCCTGAAGGGCGGGGCTTATTTCAGGTTCCTGGACGGCGGGGTGTAGAATAGGGGGTTTTAATAAGTTATTTTGGTTAGCCATTATTCAAACTTGTACTTTTGTTTTTATTTATATTTTTCCTTTTATTCTTCGTTAGGATTTTGCTTATTTTAAGATTTAATATATTAATTTCTATACGTAATTATTTTATTTTCTTCTTCTTATATTTTTATACTTTTCTTCTTTTTGTTTTTTATTTAATCTTATTTGGAAATTAATATTTTTATTATTTTATTTTCTACTTTTATTTTGCCTCAACTATTGCACCCAGCGTATAACGCAGTGACAGTGCAGTTAATGTCAAAACAAAGGTGTTCGTTTTTTGATTTCCAAATATGCATTAACTATTGCACCAAGCGTATAACGCAGTGAAAGTGCACTTAAAGTGCAAAATTAAAAAAACAATAACAAAAATAAATGTTTCCTATTATTATTACTTTTTTAGGGCGCTAACGGGACCCTAATTAATTAAATTTACTTTTATTTTCTTTTTCTTTTTAAATTTTAATATTCTTATTCTTCTAATAACACTTTTATACACTTAATTAAATTTATTTTTACTTACAATAACTTATTCATATCGATGAGTTGCTGCCAGTTAAGTCTGGCTCTTGTTCCTTCTCCGTAAAGACTACTAAAGCGCGTCGTTCCTCTCCGGTGTGGTGCTTCTTGAGGACCTTGATGTGTTGCTCCTTGAGCTTGGTGTTTAGTTATTTATATTTTTTTCACTCTTTTGTTTTTGTTAGGCGTACGTGAAAAGGATTTTTTAGTCCTTTTTATTTTCACACGCGAACGTCCTTACTCGGGCGCCAGTTAAGTAATGAAAAAATTATTTTTATTTTGTATTTGTCCGAGGGACAAATACTTGTTTTATTAGAACGGTGAATTATTTGCCACAAAATTTTGCATACTGCTGTGCGAGAAAGCCGCAAGTCTCCATACGGTAATTATATAGGAAACTTATAAATATATAATGTAAATATAATTACAACGAACAAATCTTAAATAATTCTTACTGTTTAGAGGAGGATATTAGTTTATATCACATTTTTTAACAAAATAAAAGAAAAACACTTTGTAATTGATTTTATAAGATGTTAATTATCATTATTTTTTTAAAAATTTAATTAAAGTTAAAGTTACGCGAATTGTTGCTGCTGTTGTTGCTTTTGAGAACCAATGACGTGTTTAGTAGTCATTCGGATCGTTTAAAGTACACAAAAAGACTAACAAAAGAGTATTATTTGAAACCTAGAGCAACCTCAACCAACTCCTGATCGAGCCCAGATACGACATCCGTCAAGTTCGACGCCTGATCGAGCGCCAACATCAAACATTCTGCTCCAGGCACTTACCTTGTATCTGAAATTTACAAAGGGTTTGATAAACATCTAAGGCGCCTTCGCGCTCTCTTTTCCAGAGATATTATTCGTTTCCTAACCACCTCAAGCGCAATAACCCAACCAAGTGGCATGTTTTATCTTTCTTTTGGCTTCACTTTTATTTTAATTTACGCTCCTAATTTTCAAGTTGCTTGCTCGTTTACATATTTGGCAGTCACACAAATTTCGATCAGCTATTATTCGAACATCAAAGTTCGAAAAATGAAATCTCAACATTTTCTGTGACACCTACGGATTTACAAAATTAAATTCATTACCAATAAATACAGTTTATTTTGACATATAAAGTAATTGAATTAATGATGAATTGCAATCTTCGAAAATGTTAAAGTATATATGCGTGTTGGGTAAGTACTGCTCACTTTGGTGAACATGTTCATTTATTCTTTTTTTGAGTAAACTCGCTCACTTTGCTCAGTTGTTCACTTGCTCACTTATGACAACTTTAAATTTGCTTATGAACAGCACAACACAAAAATAATGGGGCAGTTACATTTTAATACAAATAATGCATGATACAAGAAAACAAGGTAGCGACAGTAGTTCACAGTTATGTGGTTCTCTCACAAGAATATACTTACGCTCTTCTTCTTCTAAACTTGTAAGCTGCACAACACTATCTTATGTTGTGTATTTATGTTTGTTCACATTTATGAATAATGTGCATATTTAACTGCCTGAAATTTGAAATTTGTATCAAATTTAGAAAAGATGCTGTTCATTACTTTTTTTATTTTATGTTGTCTTGCATTGGGTTTTCACTATTTGATGATTAAGTCTCTTTATGTTAAAAAACATTCGTGCCCTAAAGAACAGTTCTTTTATATTGGGGTGGCATTGAATGTCTTTTGTTGCATTCAATGTGAATTTGTAAATAATAATTCCATCCCCATTGAATTGCAGAAAGATGTGCTCCATAGCATTAATTTTATGATTTTATGCATTTAATGCATTGGTGATTTTAAGAGACCGCCTTCACTCAATTGATCGACCCATAACACAAATTTTTAAATTTTCAATGCATTTTCACGTTATGTTCAACACTAAATACGTGTTTTTTCAACGGCTTAGCACACTGATATACTTAATTGAGAGCGAGCAATTTTGAGAGAGTAACAGGTCGAAATGCCGTTACTTTGTTTTCTTGTATCATGCAAATAAAGTATGTATTTATATTTCAACATTAATAATAGCAATAACAAAATATAACATAAAATAATAAAATAAAATTTTCTTCCCTACTTCATTGGGAATTCTTTGGTTAAAAGTTTCGTTTCCTATTGTATTACATTGGCGCTGAACAACTTTTATTATTTACGCTCTAAGGACATTATTTAATATATACGTACTTGATAATTAATGCTCACATATTATTATGCAAAAAAATAAAGTTTTCCACATTTTTTGGCTTTAAAAGGGTTCGTCTTTTGCGTACAGTTTCCCCTGCACTTGAAAATATGCGCTCGCATGGCCACTACACAAAGGCGTTTTAGTATGTGTATATAAGTTATCATGAGCGGATTCACTCCAGAAATAGCTTTAGCATAAATTGGATGGATTTCACTAAGAGCTATAAGCGTGGGAAACTTCCGTCAACATAAACGATGGAATTCACTTAAGATCACAAAAAAGGGAACTCGTATTAGTCCAATCGCTTTTCATTCATTTATTGCGATTCTAAAATTCTAAAATATAAAATATATTAACAAAAATTTTTTGCCTTAAAGTCTAAACTTACTCAAGTCCTCTTCCTTGCTTTTTCTATTATTACAATCTAACCTTTTACTTTAGCACATGTGATCACGTTGCATTTTTGGTGCACAACTTGCTTTTTTGTATACTTTGTAGCCCAGCTGATATGTTACACGTTAGATGGCGCTATGCAAAGTGAAGAATTCTTAACACTCCCCCCCGGTGTGGCGGTCCAGTGGTTCGCATACCAAGTCCAAAACAGCTATCTTTGTCGCCGGCCTTTCGTATGTACCGCTCATCGCTTTGACCGTAGCACTTCGCACTTGTCCACCATTAGATTTCCTGATTGCTATTACACGTCCACGTGGCCAGCAGTTTCTTGGAACTTCGGCATTAGCTATGTACACTTGATCGTCCACTTCTATTGGTTTTACTTTTTCAAACCATTTACAGCGGTGGAATGTATGTTAGTAGTCTAGAATTGATGCACATCTCTACTTCTAGCAATGCAGCACGTAGTAGTTCTTCAGATGGAGTCCACGCTGGTAATATGCGTGAAGGAACATGCTTTACAGAATGAACCAATCACTCCCAAGCGCCTCCCATGTGAGGCGAAGATGGCGGAATGAATCTCCATTGTGTTGTCCTCGTGGCGAAGGCACGTGTCATTTCGTCTTTGTCTATTGACTTGACTGCTTCAATTAGTTCCTTTTGTGCACCTTTGAAGTTAGTGCCATGTCGCTCCATAGATCAATTGGTACTTGAGCGTCCTGATGGCTGTGATGCACGAGTCGGCCGATAGAGTATTGGCAATCTCCAAATGTACAGCACGTGTAGTCAGGCAAGTAAACAAAACCCCAAAGCGTTTTTCACGAGTTCGGCGAACTCCCTCGAACATTGGTCCAAAATAGTCGACACCGGTATATATATTATAAATATATTTGTTGATACCTTTATTGTGAGTTAGGGTTGAGATTTCGTCAGGGAACCGGTTGAGTTGAACTGTACGAAACAGGATCAGTTCATCATCATTGCTGGTTATTGCATGTCGTGATGTTTGCTTTCCTTTTGTGGTAGCCAACCAGAACTGAGCGCTATTTACGACGGTGGCAACTACACGTGTCAAAGTTCGCAATCGGGAAAAGCGTTCGAATTGGATATGTAAATTGACATATGGTACGCTGACGACAGGTGAATGCACCACGACGTACTTTGGCTTTAGTTCTTCTTGAGTTTTTTCCGCTTTACTGGTGGGTTGTGGCCAGTCAGATTTCTTTCGCCTTAAGAATGCTGGTCCATTTAGCCATCTGCTGTGGTTTGACAGGTCGGGGTTTTTGTTCTACTTTGTGGCATCATCAGCAACATTTTCTGCAGAAGGAACCCATCGCCAGTTAGCAACGTTAGTTATCTCCGAAATCTCACTCACACGGAACGCCACAAACTGTTGGAATCTGCGGTGATCAGATCGTAGCCAGGACAAGACAGTATTGGAATCCGTCCAAAATGTTGTCGCAGTCAAATCGAATGTATGTATGTATGAATGTATTTTTGAATGCTTGTGGCTAATCGCGCGCCTAGGACCGCGGCCTGAAGTTCTAGCCGAGGTATGGACATCAATTTGATCGGAGAAACTCTTGTTTTGCTGTCAATTAAAAAACATTAGATTTTAGTACTGCTAATATACACAAGGTAGCTTACCTCAGCGCAACCCTCCTCACTAGCATCCACGAATGTGTGGAGCTCAATGTTACAAGTATCCGGAAAACCAGTACGAAAATAGCATCTAAAAATGCGCGTGTTTTCAACTTCAGGTAGCAGCCGGAGCCATCGTAGCCACCTCTGATGATGATCGTCCGGGATGAGCTCGTCCCAGGAGTAGCTGGAGCGCCAAATTTCTTATAATATCATCTTGGCGTACATCACATAGTGGCATAGGGGTTCATATGTGGACATTACAACACTAAGCATTTTGCGCTTTGTAGGCTTTCGTAGTCCCAGCATAATGTAATGCCGTTTTTTATGTGGCGAAACAACAAATGTTACACAGTCTTCATTAGTCAGCCACCACATGCCTAAAATTTTCACCATTGTGAGGTAGTCTTCGTCTGCAAGCCGTACTGCTGAAGTTTGATTGGCACCCAGGGCATTTAGTAAAATGGGTGAGTTGGACATCCAGTTGCGTATTTCGAATCCGGCTTTTAAATCGATTTACTTTACGTCATTGGCAAGCTGTACAGCTACGGCGACGCTGTCTACGCGGTCCAACAAATCATCAACATAATGATTCTATATCATGCTGTCCATCGCTCGAGGTAATTGTTGTTTTTGTTTTTTACAAATTGAGCGCAACTTGGTGAACATGTGGCCCCAAACGTCATGACCTGAAGAACATATATAGTGGGTTCCATCGCATCCAATTCATACCATAGAAAGTGCAGGCAATGTTGATCAGGCTCTCGGACTCGCACCTGGTGAAACATCTCTGCTATATCGCCCCCAATGGCAACTCGGTGCTGTCGGAATCTTTTCAGTATAGATATTAAGGACGAAAGTTGATCGGGTCCGTTTAGTAGTTATGAGTTCAGCGCCTTGTACTTGAGCTGCAGCATCCCATACTAATCGTAATTTGCATGGTTTATTTGGATTGGTGACTGGAAGCGCTGGTAGATACCAGAACCGATCCTGCTTCAGTTCGGAAGTTTGTAAACGACGAGCATAGCCTTTAGTAACGTAGTGCCTTATTTTTTCTTGTAATTGAAAGGCAAGCACTGGGTCACTTTTAAGGCGATGTTGTAGACAGTTGGCTCGTCTTAGTGCCATGTTGTAGCTATCTGGCAAGTGAGCGTCTTCAGATCGCCATAGCAGGCTGGTTTCATAGCGATCCCCTTGGCGCACAGTGAACCGTTCCAATTGGTTTAGTGCACGTTTGTCGTCTTCGCTCACCAACTTAGGTCCGGAGGCTATGTCCACGGTGTCGAGACATATGTAGTCTCGAACTAATTTCGAGAGTTCGTCATCAAGTAGATTGCCTTCACACACGTGAAATATATGATGAGCTGATTCATCATTGTTGTCATCTTGGTCTGTCAAATTGCCTTTAAGCGTCCAACCTAGGCGCGTCTTATCGGCAATGGGTTCAAAATAAGATCCCTCCTTTGACTTTAAACTGGTCCCAAGTTTGCTGTTATCGACACCAATCAAAATTCTAGGCTCTGCATTGTTGTATGTTGTTGACACGCTCTTGCCGTTTCCATATAAGACGATAGGTAGCACTTTAAAAATAGTCAAGCTTCGGTCCTGGCTATGTGCGTTGCAGATAGAAAAACTCGATGTAGATGCCACAGGAGATGCTGAATTGCTGGATGTTGACTGATTGGGGTGCAACAATGAGTGATGTGGATATTGGCACCCGTTGACGCCGCAGCGTGTAGTTGCTTTGCATGAAAAATAGCCATGAGGGTTTAGACATCTATTGCAGAGGTTATGTTTTCGGATTAGATCCCATTTGGCGGAGTGGCTTAACTGTCTGAAGACGTAGCAGAGGCTGAACTCAGTGCACGTACTTTGACGTGAAGTGCACTGTGCAGGTGGTGCGTTTTTGTTTTGTTGAGAATCATTTGAATGTGTGCTTAGAGCCCCACGTTTATGCATTCTGCCTGCCATGCTTGGTATTGCTCCATCGGCCAATTGCAAAAGCCAGTGCTGGCAGTAGACCGGGAAGCTTGCAAACAAGCTCCTGTTCTAACTCGGGATTGTTCAAATGGTTTGTAAGCAATGCTGCTTTCATGGTGGCACATACATTTTGCACTTCGATAGCAAAATCCACTATTGTTTCTAATCGCGACTCCTTTGGTGGCGGTAAATCTCGTACTTGTGTAAGCAAAAGATCGATGATCAGCTCAGGTCGACCAAATTTCATCGCCAATGTCGACATTATACGAGGTACGCACGATGAGGGGCCACTCTTCCGGCTTGCCACTAAACTGAGGAAGTTCTCTACTCAGCCCTTTGCGAGCTGCTATATGAGCGTCGGTAAGAGGCTGAGTTGAATTAAGTGTTGCAGGTGCTGCAGGCAACATGTTTGCCCGAATTGGGACTGGGTGTCGGGCATGCGAGCATCGATCGGGCTGAATAATATTTTGTATAGGAGCCACGAAGTGTTGATTACTCCCGCTTGCTTCCCTTGCAGTTTGTTGTAATTGTGGTTCAGATATTACAGTTGCAGATGGACAATGAGGCTGTTCTAAATTGACGTCGCAGCGATCTATTGTGTTTCTGGGTGACCGGTTATGTCCTGCATTAATTCCGAAATTGCCTGTGTCGCCTTTAGCAAGTGTCAAATAGCCTTGCAGCGTCGTGTGGCTAGGAATTGATTCAGCAGCATGAATGGTCGTATCGTTGAAATCGTAGCAATCACTGCACAGCCAAGAACCCGTGTTTGTCGACAGTCTGGGATCAACACATGTTGTATGTAATCGTGATTTGCATTCGCCACACGTCACCATCAACTTCTTGTCGGCTTCATCACATAATAAGCAATTACATGCCGATATTTCATTGAGGTTAGATTGTGGTTGGTCCGCCATGTCACTAGTTATTTTTTTTTGGTTAAATAAAGAACACGAGTTTTTTTTTTTTTGTTGAATTGAAATTTAGAAGATATTAAAAAAGGGGAGTCGTATTAGTCCAATCGCTTTTCATTCATTTATTGCGATTCTAAAATTCTATAATGTAAAATATGTTAATACAAATTTTTCAACTTAAAGCATAAACTCACTCAAGTCCGCTGCCTTGCTTTTGTATTACAATCTAACCTTTTACTTTAGCACGTTGTATTTTTGGTGCACAACAGCAACCCACGCACATAGTAGTGCTTTTTTGTATACTTTGTAGCTCAGTTGATATGTTTAACGTTAGATGGCGCTTGGCTAAGCAAATAATTCTTAACAATCCCATTCTGTAACCCGTCCTGTTTCAGACTCCTCATCTACTTGTATGCGTCGATTTTGTTTCCGCATAGTGAACTTTGCCCAACTAAATGCAGTTTTTCTTGGAATAGAATGGTCTTTTTTGTACAATTGCAGTGATATGACTACTGCTATTAATTTTTTCTATGAAGTGATATATATTTTATGCATATAACGCTCTTTCGAAAGTGGCATGTAAACTACCTTGGTTTACAAGAAGACTTTTTAATCTGAATAACATTAAATCGAGGCTATATACAAAATTTAAGAGTTCTGGCTCATCTATTGCTTTTGGTAACTTTTGTGTGGCCCGGGATAATTTCATTAAATAACCTTTATTATAATAACTATCTTCCACATTGTAGACTGCAAACTGACCCTAAGCAGTTTTATAAATTTGTTGCAAATAAATTTCCCCCATTTGGTCAGAGGCTGGTATTACATATTATTCTTATTACTCTTATTTATTATTTTAATTTTTTTCGTATTATTGTTTGTTTCTCCTTGTTTTTGTAATTAATTTATTTTAGTTTAAGTTCATTTCAGTTTATATTTTTGTCCTAATTTTAAGTGTAATTGTTACAATTTTTTTTTTTTGTTTTAAACTTTTTTTTGTAAATGTTATAAATCTATTGCAAAGTTGGAAAAAGTTTATGTTTCCCTCTAACGCTCTTAATGTTCAACCGATTTGAAAGTGGTTTCCACTGGTGTATTGTAGCAAGCTTACTGTTACACATATTTCATCCAAATCGACATATAAAATCATTCAAAATTAGTGAATCAAAATTTGCATATAAAGTTTAGAGACATATTTTCAAATCATTCAAGTTATTCTGTTAAACACCATCATTTCTTTTTTTAAATGTAGATAATTACAGTAAATAGCTATTATGCTTAGTAAATATGTAAATAATTAAATATTTCAGTTCGTTTAACTGAATATTTTATTTTTTTTCTTTATTTCGTTGATACGAAAGCCATTTCATATGACAATGCGAAGATCTACTTAATTTTTTAATTGGTGACATTATCATAGTTAGAAGGTTACTACTTAATTCGTACTGTTTCCCTAGTAACTTTTTAATTTTATTTAATACATTGTGGTCTTTTGGTTGTGAGCTATGAGAATTCTGATTCTAATTATATTTAATACATGTCGTCTTTTGGTTGTGAGCTATAAGAATTCTGATTCTAACATTTTTTTTACCATATTGCTTGTCATCATCACTTTCACTATCAGATAATTTTCTCATCTTAATACTTACAATTTCTGTCAGTACATGGAAAATTCGAAGAAGCAAATAAAATCGCTACAGTAAAAATAACTACTTTCATATTAATTCTTTCATTATTTCTGCTCGGCACTATATTTTGCAATAGATAAATACCAAGCCATTCATTGGGTTTATGTGGATTGGTGACTGGAAACACTAGTAGATACCAGTATCTATATTGCTTGTCATCATCACTTTCACTATCAGATAATTTTCTCATCTTAATACTTACAATTTCTGTCAGTACATGGAAAATTCGAAGAAGCAAATAAAATCGCTACAGTAAAAATAACTACTTTCATATTAATTCTTTCATTATTTCTGCTCGGCACTATATTTTGCAATAGATAAATACCAAGCCATTCATTGGGTTTATGTGGATTGGTGACTGGAAACACTAGTAGATACCAGTATCTAGAGTTCGGAATACATAGCCTTTAGTAACGTAGTGCCTTATTTTTTCTTGTAATTTTAAGGCGATGTTGTAGACAGTTGGCTCGTCTTAGTGCCATGTTGTAGCTATCTTGCAAGTGAGCGTCTTCAGATCGCCATAGCAGGCTGGTTTCATAGCGATCCCCTTGGCGCACAGTGAACCGTTCCAATTGGTTTAGTGCACGTTTGTCGTCTTCGCTCACCAACTTAGGTCCGGAGGCTATGTCCACGGTGTCGAGACATATGTAGTCTCGAACTAATTTCGAGAGTTCGTCATCAAGTAGATTGCCTTCACACACGTGAAATATATGATGAGCTGATTCATCATTGTTGTCATCTTGGTCTGTCAAATTGCCTTTAAGCGTCCAACCTAGGCGCGTCTTATCGGCAATGGGTTTAAAATAAGATCCCTCCTTTGACTTTAAACTGATTCCAAGTTTGCTGTTATCGACACCAATCAAAATTCTAGGCTCTGCATTGTTGAATGACGGTAATGGTAGCCATCTTAGGTGCTTGTATTGTGCTTTTAATTGTACGGCATCTAGCGATTGTGGGGTTAGTAGCAACTGTTTGACTGTATGAACATTTCTTACGGTGAATTATTTGCCTACACCAGGTGCCGAAATTTTAAGGTCCAACCGCACTGAGTCATCCTCATAGCGATGCGTCTCTTCAGTTCATTTTAGGCATAGAGACTGCGGTTGGCCTATAAGGCTAAGTTCGCGTCTTAGGTCTTCGTCCATTAGGGTTAGCGATGAACTATCGTCGAAGAATGCGAAAGTTGACACGCTCTTGCCGTTTCCATATAAGACGATAGGTAGCACTTTAAAAATAGAAAAGCTTCGTTCCTGGCTATGTGCGTTGCAGATAGAAAAACTCGATGTAGATGCCACAGGAGATGCTGAATTGCTGGATGTTGACTGATTGGGGTGCAGCAATGAGTGATGTGGATATTGGCACCCGTTGACGCCGCAGCGTGTAGTTGCTTTGCATGAAAAATAGCCATGAGGCTTTAGACATCTCTTGCAGAGGTTATGTTTTCGGATTAGATCCCATTTGGCGGAGTGGCTTAACTGTCTGAAGACGTAGCAGAGGCTGAACTCAGTGCACGTACTTTGACGTGAAGTGCACTGTGCAGGTGGTGCGTTTTTGTTTTGTTGAGAATCATTTCAATGTGTGCTTAGAGCCCCACGTTTATGCATTCTGCCTGCCATGCTTGGTATTGCTCCATCGGCCAATTGCAAAAGCCAGTGCTGGCAGTAGACCGGGAAGCTTGCAAACAAGCTCCTGTTCTAACTCGGGATTGTTCAAATGGTTTGTAAACAATGCTGCTTTCATGGTGGCACATACATTTTGCACTTCGATAGCAAAATCCACTATTGTTTCTAACCGCGACTCCTTCGGTGGCGGTAAATCTCGTACTTGTGTAAGCAAAACATCGATGATCAGTTCAGGTCGACCAAATTTCATCGCCAATTTCGACATTATACGAAGTACGCACGATGAGTGAAGCAGAAGGTTCCTTACTGCATTACGTGCCGGTCCTTCAAGTGCATTACGTAGTCGATGTAAATTCTCAGCGTCAGAGAATCCACACAGCTCAGTTGATTGATCATACGTCGCTTTAAACAGGGGCCACTCTTCCGGCTTGCCACTAAACTGAGGAAGTTCTCTACTCAGCCCTTTGCGAGCTGCTATATGTGCGTCGGTAAGAGGCTGAGTTGAATTAAGTGTTGCAGGTGCTGCAGGCAACATGTTTGCCCGAATTGGGACTGGGTGTCGGGCATGCGAGCATCGATCGGGCTGAATAATATTTTGTATAGGAGCCACGAAGTGATGATTACGCCCGCTTGCTTCCCTGGTTACACCTTCTTCCTCTTCCAGTTGTGCCAAGAGCTCTCGTTCTTCCGCTAAGATTCGTCGTTCCTCCCGCAGTAGTAGTATTTGTTTATGCAATGTTGGTTGCGTGATTGTAGCGCACGTGGTGAGGTAGGGTGAATTCTTTTGGTCGAACTTGCTTGCTCCCACAGCGTCGATACGTTGGCTTGAAAATGCAGTTTGTTGTAATTGTGGTGCAGATATTACAGTTGCAGACGGACAATGAGACTATTATAAATTGACGTCGCAGCGATCTATTGTGTTTCTGGGAGACCGGTTATGTCCTGCATTAATTCTGATATTGCCTGTGCCGCCTTTAGCAAGTGTCAAATAGCCTTGCAGCGTCGTGTGGCTAGGAATTGATGCAGCAGCATTGAAATCGTAGCAATCACTGCACAGCCAAGAACCTGTGTTTGTCGACAGTCTGGGATCAACACATGTTGTATGAAATCGCGATTTGCATTCGCCACACGTCACCATCATTTCATTGTCGGCTTCATCACATAATAAGCAATTACATGCCGATATTTCTTTGAGGTTAGATTGTGGTTGGTCCGCCATGTCACTAGTTATTTTTTGGTTAAATAAAGAACAAGAGATTTTTTTTTTTTGTTGATTTGAAATTTTAGAGGATATTAAAAAAGGGAACTCGCATTAGTCCAATCGCTTTTCATTCATTTATTGCGATTATAAAATTCTAAAATATAAAATATATTAATAAAAATTTTTTCCCTTAAAGTCTAAACTTACTCAAGTCCTCTTCCTTGCTTTTTCTATTATTACAACCTAACCTTTTACTTTAGCATATGTGATCACGTGCATTTTTGGTGCACAAAAGCAACCCACGCACACAGTGGTGCTTTTTTGTATACTTTGTAGCAAAGCTGATGTGTTAAACGTTAGATGGCGCTATGCAAAGCGAAGAATTCTTAACACAGGTATTGCAACACAATATCTTACACGCGCAACGGCTACCGCTATCGACAGCGTCGCTGGCAGAACAACCACCAAGAAGCGGCGTTACGAAGGCTTAGAATTAAGAATAGAGTTAAGTTTAGTTTCAGTTTGCTTAGTGTAACTCAAAAGTGAGCACCAGTGCCGCGATAATTGTATTAAGCACAAGTGCTTAAAAAGTATTGTGAAAATAAACCAATAACAGTAATAATTCTAACGAATTTTTCTGAGCATTATTAACAACTCAATAATATTAACAATCAAATTAATGTGAATTGTATCAGTAAAAAACAAATATCAATAATCTGACTAATGTGAACTTCATAAGAATATTAATAAATAATATAAATAATAATAACAAAAAATTCAATTGACTTTAATTTCATCATTAAATGGTGAACAGAAAATTGCAGCAAGATCATTTTACTATACCCAAAAACTTAATTGGCGCCCAACGTGGGGCTTAAAAAACAAAAATAATAATAAAAAATAATATTTTAAGTGTAAATTTAAATTATAAAGTGACAAGAAAAAAAAATATTGCAATTGAAAATCTGAATCATAAAGTGACAAAAAAAAAAAAATAATATTGTAATTGAAAAATTAATTTATAAAGTGGCTAGTAAAAATAATTTTGCAATTATAAATTGAAATCATTAAGTGACCAGTACATCATCTGAGATCTGCGAGATAAACGAGACTTTATTTAAATCACAAAGTGATCAATAAAAAATAATTTGCAACTATAAATTTAAATCATTAAGTGTCCAGTACATCATCTGAGATAAGTACACGACGAAAGTGTGCCCGGCCGACGGCAACGAACAACCCTCAACAGCAACCAACAGAAAGTAGTAATGAAAGCAGAAATTTTAATGTATGTGACTGATCAATTTTTATTAAGTTCATTTCCTTAAATAAGTAACTAAACTAAATAAAGAAAGAAAAATTTAAAAAAAAATTACAAATGCTTTGTTCTGTTCTACTCAATGAGTTTAATTTTTAATTAAATTAAAATTAATACTAATACTTCCTTTTAATTTGAGTAAACACAATCTTTCTGCTGACCGGTCAATATCTGACTTATGAGTAGACCAGTAGCCTAGCTGACGAGCTATTGGGTATGTTAGAGATAGACGAAACAGACATGACGATGACTTCAGAACAAATAAAGAGCCTAGTTCAAGTCGGTGTCTATTCGACACTAAGCGGAAAAAAGGCTCAATTTGACAAAGAAATCCAGGATCTAAAGGAACAGATGACCAAACTTACGACTAGTAGCGACAATTTCGAAAGGTACGAGCGCATAAAAGTGAACCCATTAATAAAATGCGATGAAATCTTGGACGTAATTAAGTCTATCCTGGAATTCACGGGGGAATCTGGTACATATGTGGCCTGGCGCGAAGTAGCGCATAATGCGTACGAGATTTTCGACCCACATAAAGGGTCATCTCGTTATTTCCAGGCCATCACAATTCTTCGCAACAAGATCAAGGGTCCTGCTAATGCAGTTCTGTCCTCGTTCAACACGGTCCTAAATTTTCAAGCTAATAGCTAGATTAGATTTAACATATGCGGACAAACGAGCACAGGAGCTCTCTACCTTAAGGCAAAGGGGTACGTCGATTAATGAATTCTATGATATCGTAGAAAAGAAATTCGTCATTGCTGGACAATAGTATGATGGAAATGTGGCGGAACTTATTAACGAAAAGTATAGGACTGAAGGCCTCAGGGTATTCATTTCGGGTTTGCGTAAACTACTTTGCGATATCTTATTCTCCTCGCGCCCTGCCGACTTACCAACAGCATTGGCTCTAGCCTAGGAGGTGGATTCGAAACACGAAAGATACGTCTTCGCCAATTGGAACTCGGAACATGCGAAGAAAGGAAATATGGGAGCAGGTGGTGGTAACACACACACTGCTCAAAGGAATCCCGACTTCACAGTGAGGCAACAACGAACAAATAATGGACAAGGCAACCAAGGAAACGGCCGGTGGGGACAACAACACCCGGAACCCATGGAAGTTGATAATGGAACTGCAAAAATGCGTCCCACCAGTGGACCCGGCGATAATAACGTAAGGAATCAGGGGCTAGGCCCCAGTCAGTGGAGGACTCCAAAGAGGGCTGCGAACTCCGACCGACAGACGGGCCCAAAATACCAAAGAATCAACCATATTGGCCAGGAAGAAAAGGAGAACGACTGTTCGGAGGAACCACCCTATGAGGATTTAGCGGATGAAGCTACGGATGAGATAGAATCTGATGAGGTGGATTTTTTAGGGGAAGGTCGCTCCTGCCCTGGATTCGCAAGACGTTAGTAGCTAAGTCACTAAAACTTCTTATAGACACAGGGGCATCCAAGAATTACATCAAGCCTCTACAGCTTCTCAGGGGGATTAAACACGTCGGTAAAGTCTATCTATGGGAAGACTACCGTAGCGCATTAATGTAAAATGAATCTGTTCGGGGTAATCTCAGTTTTTTTTATCCTACCAGACTTATCAACTCTCGACGGCATCATAGACCTAGACCTACTGAATCATATCCATGCTACAATTAACCTAGGGAAGAGAGTCATAGAACATAATTTTGGTTCGGAAACCATATACTTCCTTGATGGGAAGGATGTGAGTCATTTACAACTGCAAACAGAATTTTTCCCTGGCTGTGTTAAGAGAAGATTTAATGAAATCATTAGTAGTGTGGCATCGGCAGGGGGGAGTTCGGTAAGGTGTATTATAAACCTGGTAAGGATAATGTAGTAGCGAATGCCCTATCGCGCCAATACCTAAATGCCCTGGACACTGAGCATGAATCAGATCAGGCAACAATATATAGCGAAGAGTCACTTACTTATGCGATTGAGACAGTGGATAAACCAGTCAACTGCTACAAGAACCAGCTGTACTGGAAGCGGAGCAGCCTATGCTAGGCAGAACCTTCGAGGTAGTCGGCGATAAACAAAGGCATTTCATATCCTTCACTGACAGCAATGACTTATTACGGATCATGCAGAAGGTGGTGAAGTTGGACGTGGTAACGCCATCCATTGTGACCTACAAACCATCGCGCGAGTGCAGCATAGAATAGTGGAATTATTCCCTACGACTACCTTCCTTCGCACAACTAAGTTCGTGATGGACATTACCGACCCTAATGAACAGTTGAACTATTTTGGATGTGAAGCCACCTCTCCTACAGTTAGTCCACATGTTTTCGGATGTAAAGAGAATATACTGTGACAATGAACGGTCTCTTAATTCCGGCACGATCAAGCACTGCTTGAATAATCATTTTGAAATTGAAATCGTAAATGCCCTCCTTTGCATAGTACATCGAACGGCCAAGTGTAAAGGTTCCACAGCACATTGGGAGAGATAGCCAGGTCTCTGAAACTCGAGCGGAAGATTGATGATATGTCAGACATTATTCTCTTGGCCACCTTCTAGTATAACAGAACGATTCACTCCGTGACAAAGCAGAGACCCTTAGATCTCTTCCACTCTACCCCACCTATGGCTGCAGAGGTGTCAAATTGTCGTGTGGATGCCCAGAGTAATCTTAGGACCCATAACAATGACAGGGTTGCGAAAAATTATGATGTAGGCGATAGGGTTTTTTATTAAATTTAACCGTCGCTTGGGGAATAAGGGACACCGAAGGGATATTACAAGAAGATATGGAGGTCACAGTCAGAATTAGTGGAAGAGTGGTCCATAAGGATAACCGATAACCTAAGGTAGTAACGTTCTTTTTCTTTTTCCCTTCAAGCCTCGTGACCCTACGTATAAATATGGCGGTGGCACTTTCGGACTTGACGATAGCGGCCTACACCCATGCAACTTATATCGCTATTACAACTGGCGAACTAGTTTTGTACGACTCGAATGGCTACATAGGACACACGACGGACCTGATGAAATACGTATCTGCTTTGGACGAAACCTACCAGGCACTGGAGCAGTTCCCACAGAGCCACATGAAGAAACTCATGCGGGCTGACTTGAAGCAAATGGAGTTGCTCCTGAAAACACTTGATGGATGACAGAGACCTACGCGCAGCCAATCCTGTGAACAGGATTAAAGATAATTGCAGGTGCCCCAGACTTCGACGATTTTGAAAGAGCGACAGTAGCTTTAGAGAAACTTAAGGTCGGTCTCAACCAGCAGACAAGGATTAATATAGAAGTTCAGGAACAAATTTGCAATATGACTGACACAACCAACGACCTAATTAGACTAGGTAACGTTAGGCAACCGGACACCGGACTGCTATATGAGGCGATACTAACAAGGAATAGGGCAATTATTACTGACCTGGACAATTTAATCTTCTCATTGACACTAGCTCACGCAGGAATAATAAACCCAATAAATTTTGAGAACAAGGAGATAAAGGAAATTTTAAAAAATCAGCCAAGTGTGAGTCAGACTCGCACACGGATGGTTCCGTACCATCATACAAGATTTTTTGCTTAAAATATTAAATTATGTGCATATTTAATTGCATAAAAGTATACTACAATTAACAGTTTAAAAGTATACTAAAATAAAAAATTGTTAAAAAAAAGATTAAATTAAAGAACAATGCTTTTAAAAATGTTTTAGTAGTTCTCCACAGAAGTGAATTACACACTCTGTGAAAATTTTAATTCTCTACCTATTACGGTTCATGAGATAGAGCAGGAGACGGACGGATGGACAGCGTAAGCTTAGTAATAGGGTCCCGTTAGCTTCCTATGGGTACGGACCCCTAAAAATGATCAGTTTCAAAATGTTAGTCTCTAAGTTTCAAGTTTTAAAAAATAAATCAAAAATTCATTTCTTAATTATGTACCTTATCCCTAAGTTAGTTACATACTACATACAGAGAAAGAACATTTTTCCAGTTGTGGACGACGGCCTAGTGATTATAAATGACCATACAGCCACAATAAACTCGACTAGCAACGGCGAGAGAGGCACCTACCTGGTTACATTCCCATCCACGGCAGTTATTAATGATACCACCTTCGTCAACAGAAACTCTTTTAGCTCTAGAGTGGCGCAGTTACCTCGGACAGCAAGGATCAATATAGTTGGTCACAAGGAAGTATTGAGCCTCCCGTATCTCCAATATCATGGGGTCCAGAGCCGCCAGCTGATTGAAGGCCTCCGTGATGATCTATTAGGTTGGTACAAAAATAATGGCCGTTTCCATATTGTTTATTTTTATGCATGAATTTCGGAATACATTTTTTAATGAATGTGGTCATGCTGTATGTCGTTTTAAAGCGCGTTTTTCGCTCTATCTTTTAGACCAATTGTCTTTTTATTATCGTTATACGTTTCTGATTTCCGACCACTTTTTGTGATGCTATCAAAACAAGAAATTCGCAATATTTTATTTCACGAGTTCAAACTTGGCCACAATGCTGCGGAGACGACACGAAATATCAATAAAGCATAGGGCGAGGATACTGCTTCCGAACGTACCACACGTAGATGGTTTGAAAAATTTCGCGCAGGTGATACCAGCCTAGATGATAAAGAGGGTCACGGCCGCCCATCTGAGGTTGACAATGACGAATTGAAAGACTTAATCGAAACCGATCCTCGCAAAACCACACGAGAAGTCGTACAGGAACTCAACGTCGATCTCTCAACAGTCGTACGCCATCTGAAGCAAATAGGGAAGTCAAAAAAACTCGATAAATGGGTACCGCATGAATTGAACGAAAATCAAAAAAATCGTCGTTTTGAGGTGTCATCGTCTCTTCTTCTTCAGCGCAACAAAAATGACCCGTTTCTCGACCGAATCGTAACGTGCGATGAAAAATGGATCCTCTACGCAACCGGCGACGTTCCGCGCAGTGGTTGGACATCGACGAGGCTTCACAACACTTCCTGAAGCCGAAACTGCACCAAAAGAAGATTATGGTTACTGTTTGGTGGTTAGCAGCCGGTCTCATCCATCACAGCTTTCTGAATCCAGGCGTAACGATCACGGCAGAGAAGTACCGCCAACAAATCGACGAAATGCACCAGAAGCTTCGTCGTATGTGCCCGAGATTGGTCAATATGAAGGGACCAATCCTGCTCTATGACAACGCTCGACCGCACGTCGCACAACTGACCTTGCAGAAGTTGAACGTATTGGGGACTCTACCTCATCCGCCATATTCACCGGACCTCTCGCCCACTGACTACCATTTTTTCAAACACCTCGATAATTTCCTGCGCGCGAAATGCAAAAATCAAGACGACGCCAAACACGCCTTCAACGCTTTTATCGCCTCCAAAACTCCGGATTTTTATGCTACCGGCATAACTAAACTTGTGTCTCTTGGAAAAAATGTATTGATTGTAATGGTTTTTATTTCGATTAATAAAATTTATTCTGAGCTGCAGGTATTTATCCATTTCCCTAATGGTTGCAGTGTCAAAGTCGCTCCAAATGTAATCCTCATCATTGGATACTGCAGATAGACATACAGACTCAGTTTCGGTTACAAAGCGGTGGCTGGCCGTATGGACATTACCTTTTTTTTAATTTCGGCAGCTGATTTTTTAAATGTGTTCTCGGATTTAAGCACACGACCCTTTAATCTTGGGTCTAGGATTGTGCTTTCTGCAAACGAAAGGTTTGTTTCGTAGTCTTTAAAACGAATGTCCATCTCCAAGACAATAACATCGCCAGCAATTTTTCGATATTAGACCTAGTGGAGGTCCAAGGCAGTTCGCAGAATGTTTCAGACTCTTTTCTGGCGAGTTCATCTGCCTCTTCGTTCCAGGGTACCTGCTATGGCCAGGTATAAAAATGAGATTAATATGGTTATTTGAGGCTAATGACTTAAGTAGCATTAGACATTTCCAAGCTATCTTCGATTTGAATTCAAAGGCGTTGAGTGCGTGTAGAGCAGCCTTACTGTCCGAGAGAATAAGTATGTGCTTATTAACAGTAGCTCACTGTAATTCCTCTCTGATACATAATTCTATAGCATGTATTTCTGCCTGCAATACTGAGTTTTCTTGGCCCATGCTACAGACTATGCGCCTCCTGGGGTTTTCCCCAAATACTCCAGCTCCAACGCCAGAGTCAGTTTTGGAACCATCCGAGTACCACACGTGGGAGTCAAGAGAGGGCTTGGGCATTGCTCGTTCCCAATCTATCCTGTCCGGAAATGTAACTGTAAAGTTTCTATGAAAGTTAAATTTCGTGGGACAAGGATCGCTTATGGTTAGGTTGGCTCCGCTCAGATTGAGCTCATCCCTTAGACGCGATTGTTTGATATTTGGAGAGTCTGCTTCATCGGATAATAGAATGAGCTTTGCCATGAATAGCATTGCTTCCGTCCTTATAAGCAGGTGGATTGGTGGTATATTCAATAGCACCTCCAGGGCAGCAGTTGGAGTTATCCACATGGCAATAGTTATACACACAAGAGCGAGTCTTTGTACTCTACCGATTTTCAACTTTGCTGTACTTCTATCTAGTTTAGTATACCAGATGGGTGCAGCATAGAATATGATCGGTCTTTTGATAGTCGTGTATAGCCACAATGACATACGCGGGTTGGGACCCCTTGTTCTTACCGAGGAGTCTTAGGCTGGTTCATACGGTAGTCCAAGCCTTATGTATGGTGGATTATAGGTGGCTGTTCCAGAGCGGCTTCTCATCAAGTGTGATACCTAAATACTTCACTTCTTTAGAGAATGCTACTCTTTCCCCAAGATTGGACGGTTCTTTAAACCGAGACCTATTTCTCTTTTTCGTAAAGATAACAATGGTGGTATTTCTTGGGTCTACGCTAAGTCCTACTTCTGCACACCATTTCATGATTACATTTATCGCTTCTTGGAGTATATTCGATATATTGTCCTAAAATTTTTCGCCGACGGGAACAACATCATCAGTATACCCACGTGCATAAAAACCATGTTTACTAAGTAATTGAAGGAGTTCGTCAACTGCAATGGACCTCAGAAGAGGGAGAGCACCCCTCCCTGCGGACATCCTTTCGCAGCACGTACTCTATAGTTAGTTTGGGCTATTGCCGAGTTTATATTTCCATATTTTAGAAAGTTTTCAATCCAAATACAGGTTGTAAGATTGACAATCCTACGTCTGATAGCCCCGTTAATATGGCGGAATTCCATGTTATCAAAGGCACCCGCAATGTCTAGGAAGCAGCCAACTGCATATTCTTCATTCAACAGTGATGTTTCAATCTTCTGAGTGAGATTAAGAACTGCATGCGTTGTTGACTTGCCCATTTGGTAGGCATATTGATTGGTATGTGTAGTGGCCTCTGTTTGAGGAAATTATCTTTAATAAGTCTATCAATTATTTTCTCCATTGTTTTAGAGAAGGAATGAGGTGAGGCTAATTGGCCTGAAAGATTTTGGGAGGTCCATATTTTGCCCACCTGTCTTTGGTATATACCGTACTTTGATGCTCCTCCATTTGCTGGGGATGTCCATGCAAAGCTCTTCCTAAACATGTTGGCTAGGGCGCGACTATCTTTGCTCTTCTAATTTCCCTACTATACCTGATGAGTGATACTTTATAGGTTCCCAATTCACCATCTTTCTTTGCTCTATTAAAGAGCCTTCTGGTTTCCTTCCGTAGTTTTGCTAGCCTATTGTTTCACCCGAATTTAATTAAATGAAATTAAATTAATTAAATGAAATTAAATTAATTAAATAAAATTAAATTAATCAATTCAATCAGACAGTCAAATCAGGTAATATAAATCGTAAAAATAATACACCCTGGCAGCACTGTCAAAAGTACTACTTGCCAGCCCTGCTAGTTGCTGCACACCACTTTTGCACAGGCACTGACGTCACACCAAGCGGTTCTTGATATTTTTCAAGGTTGCTGTTGCCGGCACCAAAAATTTAAAAAGCAAGTTAAAGCCGGACACACCGCAACTGTACAACACGAACTCAATATATCCGGTAAGTAAGTCCCCACAGGCACCTTACTACCGATTTTAATTTTTTTTATATCACTAACTAGAAAGCAAAAGCGATTTTAATGTGGGGCATTAACAACATACGTGCGTTTCTTCTCACACTTCTCTTCTCTATATATAATATAACATATATCTGGAGACCCAATACAACCTGGAATCTATAAAAAAAAATATTCTTTCAAATATTTTGGATGCAGTAAGCTTATCGATCTATAAGACGCGACAAGGTTCTCCTGCTTTCTCTGCTTCAGGATCATTACAATTGCGATGCATTTCCATTTTGAGGGAAAGTCGCCTAATAATCCCAACATCACATTGAAGAATAATACCAGGAACAACACCCCCTTATGCGGGAAGCCCCTTGCCAATCTGCCGTCGATGCCATCATACCCTGGAGTTTTCTTCAGTTTGAGCGCTTTAATTTGGTGATACACCTCAGTTGGTGAGACAGATTTTATTTGATTAGAGGATACAGCGAGCCATGGTGCAGGTGACATCGACAGAAGCTGCAAGCTGATGGGGTGTTAACCTCTGGTAGAGCTCGTTCTCGAAAGCTGTAGCTTTAGCAAAAGTCTGATCGGAACCAGAGGTTATTCGCATCCAGAAGGGGTGCAAAACGGTTGCTGTTTGACACAACGTGTAGTTCTCCACAGGCTGAAGCCTGAGGATTTACTTGGATCAGCATTTAGCCAGAGGTCATCGAAATAACGAGATTTTTCTTCGGCGAAATGGTTTTTTTAGTTCAAGCTTAGCTCTGCGCCAGGCAGATTTATCCAAGATGTTACTTGTGCGCATATATCTGCGACGAAGGCTCCTCTTCTACCTTACCAGGTCCAAGGTAGCTGCTTTTAAAGAAGGCAGGGCTGAAGCGGATGGCACAATAGGAGACCGAGGCGCAAAATGTGGGGGAAGTAGTCTTTTGCTATTTGAGAATCTATCGGCAGCTACCTTAAACTCAGCAATCAATGGGAGGTGGTCTGAGGAAAGATCAGTAGAATCAGAGATGGACAACCCATTTGGTGGAATACCAGCAAATACAGCTGGGGTAGTGCGTGGGGATATTGTAGATAAAACTTCTCTCCGCGAGTGTACTAAGGAATTAAAAAGTTGACGACCACGAGGCGTAGCCAGTCTAGAACCCTAAAGATGATTTTTAGCATTCCTATCTCCACCGATCAGGCACTTCGGACTTCATCGAAAAGATTATTAAACTAACTCTCTGCCCCCTATGGCAGTATAGAACAGCAATAACCAGTTCACCAAGATCGGTGGAGATTTTAACAGCTGCACATTGTAACTAAGTGTCGCCGACTGGTGGCAAAGGGAAGTGTTTTAATCCAGACCGGACTAAAACTACGGCTCCTCTACAAGCCTGGTTGTCGTCTGGATTGTTGTCGAGGTGAATATCACAGCCCGATAGTTTATGAAAGGCTCGATATGTAAATTGGGTCTTGCTTATGAGCATGATATCAATTTTGTGATCCACAGTAAAAAGGCACTTTTCGTTTGTGTGATTGCCGTTTGTGTGATTGCACATTTGGGTGTTCGTTGCAGAATTCTCTCTCGGATGACTTGGTTTATAGACGAGGGACGCGCGGTAGTCGGGAGGCAGCTGTTAACCATGTATATGGTAACTTTGTAGCCTTTTTCGTTGTTTGTTTATTTCGTTTGCTTGAGGTGTATCAATTGTTTTCTGATTTTCGTTTGAATTTTGTGAAGCCGACGGAATTTTTTTGCTTGTTTCTTTCGTTTGAGTTTTGTGAGTGAAGATGCAAGTTAAAATAAAAAGATAATATATGTTGCTTGGAGTGTTGGCGAAAAATTAAGTTGATAAGTGATTACTGATAAAATTTGTTATTTATGATTTTCAATCATTAATTGTTTTTTTCGATTAATTAATTAGTGCAGTTACACTCCACTTTCGTTTCGTTAACCTTTTCTCAACTCATCTCATTTCGAACTAAAATAATTTAAAAAACAAACATAAACAAAGAGGAATGCTAAAACATTTGCTTTGCGTTACAAACACTAGTGTGGAAGCAAACACCCAAGCACAAAGAAAAATGAACAATTAAATATGCACACCGTTACCCAAATGTGTAAGCAGTCAATGCGAAGATCTATTTGCTCCATTGTTTGGATATAATTACAGTCAGGAGCTCAATCATTTATGTTTCGGATTCCACCATACACTCGATTTTAGCTAGGAACTCAAAACGTTTCTCGAAAGTAGTGGGCAAATTTGGTTATTGGTATCGATGATTGAATTCACCTGGCTGAACTCTTTGTCGGGAATTTTGGTTCTTGGGCTGAACAGAAGGGCCGTTTATTGCGGCGTCTGCGTAGGAAAGGTTTGATGAGATATTTATGTTTAGTTGTGCAGTTTTTGGAATAGGTGGACGTGGTTTTGGAGGATTTATTGACTTCCGAGCAACCAGTTCTTGGTAAACAAAGCAACCTTTATAGTTTGCAGTATGAGACTCACCACAGTGGGCACATTTGGCGGGAGGTCAGGAGATTTTTGACATGAAGAAGAAGGGTGACATTTGACACATTGATAATTTTTACGGCATTAGTGATTTGTGTGTCCGAATTCCAGGCAGTGGTAGCATTGCGGAATGTCGTTGAAAAGGGGAGGGGGCTCAACCGGGATCACTTTTCGACATAAACGTTTAGCAAAAAAAAAAAAAATGGATTTGTTATTGTGGGACAATTCCAATTCGATGAAGAAAATGTTTAAAGAAGCAGAGTTGTTTCTGCTCTTTGGATTGTGCACATTGCGTACTTTGTGACCAAGAGTAGAAAGTTGTGCTTTAATGAGATTAATCGTGGTGGTATGGTGAAGTCCTTTGATTACCACTCTGTATGTTCGTAGCTGCTTGAGCTGATATGAGTGATAAGGTAACGAGTTGGCTTAAAGAAATTGTCTGATTGAGCGATATGCTGCAGCAGTGGTTGGGAGAATACGGAACGATCCTTTGTCGGAAGATTTCGTGGCGTATGAAAACGATTCAGTAACTGCGTCAAGGCTGGTCATTAGACCATTAATGTCAATAACTTTATCCATAAATATGGGATGAGGACTTCGACCTTTTTCAGTAGCTGAATTATCCACAGGAGTGGCGCAGTCCATTGTCGTGGGAGGGCTACCAATTGTTGGGTTGTTTGGGTTTTTTGGTAATTGCATTCCCTCATCCGCGATATCCGTCTCCTCAACAGACTGTTAGGAAAGATCAATAAAACGATTAGACCTGTTTGGCGATGAAGTACAGACGTAGGATGTTCTGGAATGGAGACTTCTGCGCACTTTGGTGGATGTCGATGGGCCATGGGTTGGAGGCGCGGAAAATGTTTGTGCTTGGTATTTAGTTGTTGTTAAACAAAAATCTATTATCACGGATGCACAAAAATAAAACGTAAGAAAGTCACGTTCACTGAACGGAACTTGTCAAACAGAGCGACGAACTCAATACAGTAATTTAGTTAAATGAGAACTTCATAAACCTCAGTTGCGACTGCACTCCTTGAAGGATGAACGCTTACTGTGAAATGAACTTAAACTAAAATATAAAAAAGACTAACTTTGGCTATGCCGAAGTTGTAATACTCTTCACTCCCCTGCTAGTAGTCCGAGAGTCTTGAAATTTAGAAGGTTGGTGGATATGGGTCAGACACATATAGTGTCCAAATTTCAATGGCAAACAGAGGGAATTGTTTCTGCACAGACCCAACTCGATCTTGATTCTGTATATATTGCGGTGACCAAATGCAAGAGTAATACTCGAGCAGTGAACGCACAAGAGATATAAAAAGAATATTTGTGGCATAATGATCATTAAATTCAATAGGTCAACGATTAATGAGACCAAAAAGACTTTTCGCCTTATTTACGATGGAAGAGATAATGCGAAAAGTTTCGAAAGTGGCTTACACAGAGACTCAGCGCAGTGCTTTAGCAGACAACTTTTGTCTGGGTCGGGTGGGTAAGTGGATTTCAATGATTTTAAATTTATAAGAAGGCAATCCTCCCTAATGACAGGAGCAGCAATGAGGTTACAATGGAAAGTGGGATAAGGATAAAGGTTTAAATGTAGGATTCAAAGGAATAAGTGGATTGAAAGAATTTTGCAAACAGGTCTGCAATACCCAAATCACTGTGGCCATGTTCATTAGGTAGCTACAATGATGAGGGAAATAAAGAAGACTTGCGCTTTGAGTTCACAAAGTTATAGAACTGCTTAGGATCACGTGAAAATTGCAGTCTACAACGTAAGAGACCGTTATTGTATTGAATGAAAGATAATTAGCAAGGTCCACCCAAAAGTTAGCGAAAGCAATAGAAGAGCCAGAACTCTTAAATTTTGTATATAGCCTCGACAAGGTGGTTTATATAGGAAAATAATTCATTTTAAATCTTGTTTTTTTTTTGCTTCAAATTGTAAACTTTAATTCTTTTTAGGGTTCCGTACCCATAGGGAACTAACGGGACCCTATTACTAAGCTTACGCTGTCCGTCCGTCCGTCTCCTGCTCTATCTTATGAACCTTAATAGGTAGAGAATTGAAACTATCACAGAGTGTGTAATTCACTTGTGTATAGAATGACAAATACTAAAAATACACATTTTTAGAAGTATTGTTCTTTAATTTAACCTTTTGTTTAACAATTCTTTTTTTCTAGTATACTTTTAAGCTGTTTATTGTAGTATACTTTTAAACTGTTAAATATGCACATAATTTAATATTTTAAGCAAAAAATCTTGTACGATGATACGAAACCCTCCGTGTGCGAGTCCGACTCACAAGGAAGGTTCCGAACCATCGTACAAATGGCCTTAATTTCATTCTGACGTTGTAATGTCCATATGACTTAGTTTAACTTTAGCTTCAGAGGGTCTTGAAATTTATTATATATATTTATTTATATTTTATGGGTATAAGTCAGACGCTTATAGAATAGAAATTACAGTTAGATATTAAAAAAAACAAAAAAGTATTTCTAAAAGGATCATGAATTTGAATAGGAGTTTGTTTTGGAGTTACCCGTCCAAGTAGTCCGATTCGTCATATTTCGACAAATATACTGCATATGTTGGAAGGAAAGCTTCGTGCAAAAGTTCAGATCAATTCAATCCAATCAGACTTCCAGTTCAAACTCTGAATGACTAGTTTGCATACTTACAGACTCGTCTTGTCGAGCTGATTAAAAATATGTATACTTTATGGTGTCTCCGATGTCTCCTTCTGTTTGTTACAAACTTACTGCGTCAAGTGTATAAAAATACGAAAAAAAAATGAATACACTTTTCTTGTATTGTATTGGCGTTAACTTTTCTTGTATGGGGACCGCTTCAATTTGGCTTGCTATGTTTCTGTCTTTTGTGGGTAAAATCTAGTAATAGAAATGTTACCCCTTCTTGTTGACCGACTGATGCGAAATTTGGTATACCCCTTACAACACAATCATCGCAACGCAATGTGTTTTTTGATGTTTCTATTCCAAATTTTATACAACTTTTAATTGTACCCACAACGGTTTAAAGTAACTGATGTTTTTTTGATGTTTCTATTCCAAATTTTATACAACTTTTAATTGTACCCACAACGGTTTAAAGTAACTGAATAGTGCACTGTATGTACCAGCATTTATTTCAATGTTACTGAATATATTGTCTATTTGAGTGCATCCCGTTATGGTTGCAACCTGAGGAAGTTTTAACTTTAAACGAATATGATCAAAATATTGTTTAATAGGTTCATTGTCATTACGTTTTAGTAAATCTATATTAAAATCGCAGCATACTATAGTCGGAGGTCATGGCAACGTTCTGTTGCATTCAAATGTGACATTATTCATATCTTTTAAAAAATCGTTGCAGTTACATCGAGGGGATCTATAGATTCCAATAATCCGAACTCCATCAAATCAAGAGCAATGCCTTCACTGTGTCCTTTACCGCACGATGTTTGGAATACTTTGGCATTGATTTCCTGGATATTTATATTTTTAAATGCGGCCCATTCCTCGGTTTGCTGTATTTAGATTTGGGCCGCGAGTCTTTGAGATAATATCCAAATTATTAATTTTAAATGTATCAGATGAACTGGCCCACGTTTCTGCTTAAAAAACGATATCACAATTGCTTATAATGGGATCCACGGTTGCATCATCTATATGTTTTCTTAAAGATTGTACGTTGTGATATACTATTTGAATACAATCGTACGGTTTTTTTTTTTGCGAAGATATCTGTAAATGCGTATTAAGGGATTTTCACGTAAGCGGTACATTTCTATAGTGATTGGACTTGTTTCTGATGGTGGAGAAGAATTTGGAAATCCTGTTCCACTTACAGGGATTATAAACAATCCTTCAGAAGATCTCGCTCTGGAACATGTTACGTACAGCATTGATCTTTTAAAGTTTAAACTTATATGGATCACAACTTTGTTCAGTGTTGCCCCTTGGCTCTTATGTACTGTAATCGCCTCGGCTGGAACTAAAGGAAACTGTGTTCGGCGGATCTGTAAATTTGAAACTTTCCATTTTTTGATGATTTAAGAAGCACATTCTAAAGGTGTTCAGTTTTTCTATTGTCGTTCTCTGTTTTGGTTATCAAAACATCTCCTTTCATTTTTGCCTGCGTTGAAATCATCAAACTCTAACCATAGTCTTAGCGGTCTTCTTTCTCTCGTTACTTTATCAATACCGTAATCAATGACTTTCAATCTCCCAGTTGTCCCGTTTACCAGCCCGTCCTCTGTGTCCACATTAACCATAATCATATATCTTGCCGATATTTTTAAATTCAATTTTCTAGGTAGTCCATACTCGTTCATTGTGTGCGTCTACGAGAGCATTACTACTATGTAAATGTATTGCATCTTTGACATCTGAAGGTAGCTCGTCGATTTTAAAACATCTTTTGCTCATTAAGTCCAGATCTGGATACGTCATAATTCCATAAGCTAAATTATTTAACGCAGTTGCAAATTTTAAGTCATTTCTTTGCCTCATTATAATTTTTAACTCATATAGTTGGAAAAAGCTCCATAAAGATGAACCTGCTAATGATAAAATGGTTTTACCAGTAAAATTTTGAAAAATTCAGTTATCTTCAGCTGGTGGTAATTGTCACATGTCACCAAGACAAATAATTGATATGCCCCCAAATAAGCATATGGCTTGAAATATTTGCTGCAATCGACGGTTAATTTAGTTTAATACTTTTGAACCTACAATGGATATTTCACCAATCACAATTAGCTTTAGATGAGCTAATTTGCACGCGAGGGTGTTGGATGTCGATGCTGACAATTCTGGCATAGTGTGGCCAACTTGAGTTATCGGTAGTGAAAAAACACTATGTTTTGTTTGACAACCAATACCAAATGCCGCCTTTCCTGTTGGTGCTATCAAAAGCATTTTGATATCATCAAGGTTCGACCAAGGAGAGAAGTTAAAAATTCTTGTCAAACATTGAAACAAGGATGTGATAAGTAAGCTTTTCTTACTCCTGCTCCACCACTTAAAAACAAATATATTGGCTTCCATTTAGAATTGTGATAATTAGAATAGTACTGTAAAACATGTATTAAAGAGTCGTGTTGGTCCACATTTAATTTTCGGGTTAGTTCTAAGTATGTTTCCTCAGGTATGAGCACAGGTGCAACAAATGTTGATGGATCACCTTGATTTGATCCAGCGTTTCCTCCTGGTAAGATATCAATTTGGTCTTCGTACTCATATCCTTCTAGTGGCCATTTGTTTCCCTGAGCCACGCGCACATCCTCACTCCCTACATCAGCTTACCTCATTGCATCTAGAGGGGCTTCAAACTCTTCAACACCTCCGAGCTGATTAAAAATGATGTTGTTTGATGTATTATGTCAGCTGCTGAATGGAATTTAGCGACTACATTGATTAAATCTTGTAAAAGTTCCTCGTTTCCATTTCTCCAAGGTAAATATACTTGTTCTCTATAAAATTGATTCGGATGTGTAATACGACTAAAACGGCAAAATCGAATAACATAACTATCCAATTACCCATTGTTTCACAGTCTTTATTTCCATATTCCTCTGATAATGTCATTTCACTGTCTTAATTTTCAGCTTCATTACTTTCTTCTCTTAATGATTTCCTACTATGCTTATTACCTTTCTTAGAAAACATATAAAATGCAGCAAAATAAGCAAGGGTCATGCCTTCAAATTCTTCAGTGCGTGGACGATTAACTAGTAATCGATCAAATTAGCCATAAATGTGTCAGTAGATTTAAGATCCATAATTTAAAGTTCTGCAGTGCTTTTCAACATTTGTACTCGCTTTTCGGGAATATTTGTATTTATAAACACTTCACTCTCACTTCCACGAGAAAAGGGAAGACTTATCAAATAATACACAGCATCTTGTGCTGATAAGTCCGAAGCATTAAAGAACACATTTGATATGGTCCTCAAAGATTCTCGAACCGTTTTATTCCCTTTTCTTATCTCTTCGACTGCATTTCTAAGCAGCTTTGGCATTCCTCGATCAGATTTATTAATATAGTTAGGTTAGGTAGATTAGGATCTAATATGTATTGAATATCCATATTGGCGCTATGGAGTTGAATAATTTTTTTTGAAAAAGGATTTATAAAAACATCTTTGATATTTCGCTTTAATATTATTGTAGGTCTAATAATAGAAGCTCTAATGGCAAGAATGTACAGTTCTCTTGTGAGTCCAAAATATTGCAAGAAGTTTTCAAAAATTTGTTATATTTTCAGGAATACTATTAAGTTTTTCTTTATGGCCTTTTCCCAGCTCTTTACTATTTTTATACTTATGTTCATCCTTATTTATTGCTGTTAAAACTATTGTTTTGTCATATGGGTAAAATGGTACACCAAATATGCATGGTCTTCCCGGCTTTGGATGGCAGGTATGTGTGAGCTTGTGGTGCTGTAATTGAATTAGTGAACTCTCAATATTTTCACTGCTGCAGGAATTGATGTTACATCTCCCGGTTTAAGCACCGGTGCTCCTTTTAGCTACGGCATTGTATGGAGAACCACGGTGCTGGAACTCTATTCGATAGTAAAAATGTTCTATATTATATGAACCGAAAGGACCTGACGGACAAGACCAAGTTTTTCTCAATGATTGAAGATGAATATCAAAATATGTAGCACAAATGTAGGTGTCACTTTGGATGAGCCGAGCTTTCTCTGCATATGACAACTGTTCTGCATGTTCCTTAGTTATTTCATCTCAATCCAAAGTTTTTTTTAACATTTTTATTAGTTCTGGCCACTTTGTTTCTGCCTCTGAAAGTGTTACAAAAAGTGTGGGTAATGCCTTACCATAGCGAGTAATTTTTTTTTCTCTGCTTCTCACACAGGCGAATTTATAATTTATCTTAAAACTCTATACCCCTCGTCTACTTGAACCTAACTATCATCGTAAGCAGAATATAGCATGTTCCCAATTAAAATAGGTTCCCCTTTCCTGTTTTTTTTTTCGTAAACACATCGCAATACTATTCTGCACTCTGATAGTTTGTTGCTTTTTTAAAGCAGTAAATATGTAATCGGGATATACGGCACGACGATCTTTTCGAGATAAATCCGACTTTGTAATGTCCATATGAGTTAGTTTAACCTTAAATTCTCTTTTTTGAGCACAATGAATTTTCACAAAAGCCAATTCTTCTATGTGTTCATTGAAAATAAGAGATAATGGCCGTTTTCCTTCACCTGGTGCAATTATCAAATTCATATCCTGATCTGAAAGGGTTTCATTTCTTGAATGATATACGAGGTTCGTTTAAAAAGTATTACGATTTTTGAATTTCCGCGGGTTACGTATATTCGATTTTCGATTTTTTTATGGCGTTATATTGGTACTCATATCCCTCAGTTATGCTGACAAGGTCGGCCATTTTGAATGTTTAGTTAATTTTTGACAGCTGTTTTGCTTGCACGTGTTTTGGCTCGTCTGCGATTTAAAATTAAATGGAATGGGATGATAGAGCTTTTGTTTCAACGGCATAACCATAAGCCCATGATTCGTCACCAGTTATGACCCTCTGGATCAAATTTGGCTCTTCGCGGACCGAGTCTAACAGATCCTGAGTAATGTACATCCACAGTGCGAGTTCTTGCGAGTTCGTGGGTAACCGTTCACAGAAATTAAAATGGAAATTGTGCGAGAAATACATATTTGAGAACAATTTGCATTGTATGCAAATAATTATTGCAGTAGCCTTTTTCATTCCTGCTTCTTATTTTATTAATATTTGAAAAAAAAATTTCAAATTAAAATTTTCTTCAAATTGTTTTGTGTATAATCAGCTGTTTAATGTCGAGAATGACCAAAAACTTGGCAGTGACCAATATCATTACCGAGTTCTTTGAGAGTTCCTCGACGAACTCGAGTTCAAATTTACTACAACAACAACAAAATTCTGTCATTTTCCCTGTGGTTGTTATAGATTTGAACTCGTGTTCGTGCGAGTTCGTCGATGAACTCGAATTCAGCTCAGTGTGAATACACTATTAACGCGCTGCTGTTTTTGGTCGAAATTGAGCAATTTTGGCGGGAATTTCACGGCGACCCGAATCATTGGTTCAAATTTTCTCGGCTCTCTGAGAAAATTTTGTACCACTGATAAACGTTGCTTTGGTGAAAGTTAGCTTCACCATATGCCACAGTCAACCTTCGGAATGCGACCGCGCACCTAATTTTGTTTTTTTACACAAAATTTGATACAGATTCGTTGATCCATTTTTTGAATTAACAAAAATCGAAGACGAGCCAAAACACGTGCAAACAAAATAGCTGTCAAAAATTAACTAAACATTCAAAACGACCAACCTTGTCAATATAAGTGAGGTACATGAGTACCAACATACTGCCATAAGAAAATCGAAAATCGAATATACGTAACCCGCGGAATTTCAAAAATCGCAATATTTTTTGAACAAACTTCGTATGTGCTTATAGAGTAAAAGAATTTCCTTATATTAATTTGCATGCATGCCGCTGAGGCTTTGCTGTTATACATATGTTATCACAATATATTTAGATTATTAATTATAATATGCTTTCAAAACTAAAATTCCTTGTATTTCTGAGTTTGCATTTTCATAGAAACATACATCCATTGAAGCAAGTAAATAAATGAAATGTCTAAAATTATATAGACTGAACAAATCGCTCACAAAGAAGAGCGGACACAATTTCTTGTTGGCTATCATGAAAAGAAGAAGAAGAGCGCTCTCTTTGTGAGCGCTTTGACTAGCCTATATAATTTCATAGTCCTTTAGTCTTTTGACTTTTAACAAGAGAACAAGACAAACGAAGCGCAACAACAAGCATGGAACAACGCTTTATTTACACGATACTTAAACACGTTTGATACATGAATATTTGTATCTCATTATAGTTAACATAAGCCTCTTATAACGTTTGAATCACAAAATAATGAAATGATTGAATAATGTTATAGAACACAACTCTGGTAATAATTTAAAAATTTTATTCCTATCATTTTGTTCAGCAGTTTCACTTGAATAGTATGCTTATATAGGTGAGGCACATTACTTCTTTCTGAAAGCGGCTTAAAAACCAATTTCTACAACAACAACAACATGGAAATTTACCGAATTGTGGAGTGTCGTTCTAAAAGACAAATTTTTGTTTAATAGCATAGTTAGAAAAAACTGTTTTTTTTTACAACAACCTCAGGGAAAAGTGACGTAACTGAGGGTTGTTGTTGTAGAAATCGAAGGGGTTTTTAAACTGTTGAAAAAAAAACTACATTTTAAATAACTGTCGACTGGTCGCCCCGCAGCAGTATTCAGAAATTTCTGCCTTTTTTAGTTAATTTTTGCAATTAGAAGTAAATTTTAAATTGTATTTTTTTTTTTCAAATATTAATAAAATAAGTAGTAGGAATGAAAAAGGATGTTTTAATTTCTCACAATTAACCACAACGTCCCTTTTGTATGTATAACCAGAACAAAAAACATCTGACTGCAAAAAAAGACAGGGTAAACACCTAGTTTTAAAACATCTAATTTGAAGCAGTGTAGCCACGCTATAAGACGCTTTTAAGCGATAGAATAATCTTAAGCGTATTTTGGGCTAGTCACTCTGAACTAGTGTTGGAAACTTTTGCAGTTAAAAAGCCAAAGCCTACGGAAAACAAATGGCAAGTGGCTATGGATGAAAAGAAGTGGAGAAAACATATAGAAATGCAGTGAGCATTGGTCAAAAATAAGGATGGTGCACCTCCTAAGCTACCACCTAAGAAAAGGTGAAGTGAAGTCTAGCCGAACTCGTCCCAATGCTATAATCATTACAAACGCATCGGAATTATCCTAAAGAAATAAAAGGGAAACCGGAGCTCCAGAATGTTGGCGACAGCGTTAACAGGATAAGCAGAACAGCCAAGGTAGAAAATCTTCTTCAACTTTCCAAAAAGAATACCGCACTGATGGAAACATTTAAGGATAAGATAAAGGAAGCCTTGCAGAGCTGTGCAACGGTTAAAACTCTCTCCCAGCTAGCAGTCATAGAATGCCGTGACCAGTATGAAGTCACAGAGTCTGAAGAACTAAGAGCAGCCATCATTTAGCAATTCCCTGCAAACGAGGCTAGGAGCATTGCCATTAAAGCAATCAGATTTGTCAGGGATGGGACGAAGACAGCAACTATAAAATTACTAGTGAATCAAGCAGAATCTTCGCTTAAGGCGGGATCGTTGCAGGTGGGTTGGATTCGCTGTCGCCTGACACAACATAAGTTGCTTCAAGTGCTCGGAGTATGGTCACATTGTAAGAGGATGCAAGGCCAGTACGTATCGCTCAAAAGTATGCCTCAGATGCCAAACTGACGGATAACTTTAGAACATTTACCAATATCTTTTGGTAGCGATATTTTGAATGTGGTTTCACCACCTGTCTTGTTGGTAGTGGCCCTTCGGAAACAAATTTTCCTATCCAGACTTTCTTACGATGTCATGATATTAACAGGTATATTGCTTCCAAGACTAATGTGAAGGTTAGTGTGCAAAAATTCAATTTTTCACAGCCAAGGGATATTTCGTCGTTTAAGATTAGCGTGCCTTCCGAATTGTTAGACGAAGTGTGAAATTCTGGCCCGCAAATATGGTTGTTCATGAATTTAACCAGAAGAAAAGGAATAGATTTAGTATTGTTAGGCTTTCGGTACATACTAGTTAACCTCAGGATCCTGCCTTCAGCATATCACTATAATTTATCAAAATTTTGGAGGTTTATTGTTTTTTTTTTGTGCTAGTCCCTTTTGTTGGATACAATCTGACAAATTTTGAGTTAGCATCGATCACTACTAAGATGTGCTTCTATTTTGCTATAATAAATATAGTACATTTTTTATACATATTTCTAGTTGCTTTATGTTTGGTATTTGGAAACTAGTAGCTTTATGAAATTAAGTCTACGACTTTATCTACATGACCCATCTCACTGTGATATTTGTAAAGTACGTGCTCTTCCATGGATTTCGCGACGCAAAATAGAAGGTAGTCACCTTTTTTTCTATAAAGCACACCATTTCGCATTGACTATGTTCACTCTTTTGTAGGGTTTCTTTGATTTCGCAAAGCTTTTTGTCCTTTCCTCGGCAAATTATTAAGTTTTCTTCAAAGTATTGGTTTCGACTACTAGTATATTTGAGTTTCTACTTAGTGCATCTACATGTTGCATCCGTTTTCCGGACCTACTCGCTATTCTAGGATTTAGATTTTTTCTATTTAACGTCATCGTTAAAGAATTGCAATTTGTGACTATTTTGAGAGTGCAGATAAACTCTGAATCTTTTTAAAGCGTAAATTATTGCTAATGCTTCCACTTCGAAACTACGATACTTTGATTGTGTCTGGGTGGAATAGTGCATATTTTTTTTTTTGCTTTAAGATGGCTCCGAATCCAAGAGAACTTGCATCGCGATGGAGTTCTGTTTCGTCGGGAGTCTTGTAATTTATCCTTTAAAACAATGAAGCATTTGAACTCTTCTGAACCAAAGTTAAATCATACAAAGGTTTGGCGATAATTGAAAAGAAAACCCGTCGAAAGTATGAGCATAACCCAATGAAGCTTTGCACTTCATGAACCTTTATTGGTACTTTAAAATTTGTTATTGCTTCAAGCCCTTTTTCATCCACCTTAATTCCATCGCTTGTTATGGTGTAACCAAAATACTTGACTTGAACTTGTAAAAACTCACATTTTCCAATTCTGAGTTCTAGCTTATGGTTAATTAATCTTTTAAAACTGTCTTATAAAATGACAACATTCTTAGTTATTTCTTCGGTTGCTAATGATATATGTAAGGACCCCGTTGCAGCGGGACCGACAACACGCACCCACGATAACCCACTGTTAAGTAGTCAGTATTGAGTAGCCAATAGTGAATCGACAAGGTAGTTAGTTGCTGAAGGTCGTCAGAAGAAGTTGTGAAACACGGAGTTGAAACGTTGTGTTAATTAAGTCGCTCTTATTCTTTGGATCTGAATTCTTATTACAATATCATACTTTATAATTGTATAACGTTAGTAAACAAAAAAAGTGCAAGCAGAAAGACAGTATATTGCGCCGGTAAAAAATATTCAGCAATGAGTGCAGAAAAGAATGTACATCAACAACAACAAGCAGTTGCAGGTCGCAGGAAAGAAGCGGAACAAGAAAACATAGCTGATTCGGAACTGAAGTTTACAGTGGATCAAAATGTGCAAAAAACTGATGAAAATGCTCAGGTGTTACAACAATTGATGCAATTGCTAACGTTGAAAATTCAAAGTGACAAAAAGCGGCAAAATGAACCAAGAATAACTGCCGAAAATTTTTCAAAAGTAATATCGGACTTTGATGGCCAAAGTATGACGGTGGACCATTGGCTGGCGAATTTCGAACAAAATGCTGACGCTTATGGCCAAACCGAGAAACAGAAGTATGTGCAGGTCTGCAGAAAAATGAAGAAAACAGCACAGCTATACCTATAGTCAGTGGTCGTGAGAACAGTTCAGACGCACACTGTCAAGTGCAGAGGTACACAAGAAGCTATGCGGAAAGACTTAAAAAAATAACAATCAACGAAGTAGAAATCTAAAGTCTAGTCGACTCGGGCTCAGATATCACTATAATGAAAGAGAGTGTGTTTAGAAAGATCGCAAATTGCAAGTTATAAAGGTGTTTTTTGACGCTTCGAGGCCTTGGTAATAAATCAACGATTGTCAGTTGGAAGTAGCAATTGAAATTGACTCGATGAAAACGCAACACAAAATTGTTGTTATTGCTGAAGACAAGAGCATGACGTCCGACTTAACAAAAAAGTTTTGTGTCATCATGAACCAACATGGTTATCAGTTTTCGTTACTTCAGGAAGAATACAATGAACTGTAAAATCAGATAAGTATATACAATATTCAATTATATTGTGATACTACAATTGTTGTTCCTCCTCAGTACAAAGTGGCTGCAAAAGATGATAGAGGCGTAGCAACCAGCTGAACTAAGCGACAACAACGAAGTAATGCTTGATGTTATCCCTAAAAGTACTATCAAGGAAATTTCAACAGTCAACGAGTCGTTTGCCAATCAAAGAAGTCCATGCAGTGGAGCGGCAGGTTGAAGAATGGCTAAAGCAAGGCATTATTCGTAAATCATAGAACGTTGCCAGCCATGTAGTTGTGGAAAAGAAGAAAATTACAGAATGTGTGTTGACTTTAGACAGCTCGATAAAATGGTGCTTGAAGACTGCTTCTCGGTCCCGCTGATTGATGACGTATTGGAAAAGTTGCAAGGGGCTAAAACATTCACGGTAATGGACTTTTCCACGTGCCTGTTGAAGAGTCAAGCAAGAAGTACATGACCTTTGTATCCAAAGACGGCCTGTATGAGTTCAATCGGGCTCCATTCGGATTTTGTAACTCACCAGCAGCGTTTGTCAGATTCGTAAACAATGTCTTCAAAGATCTCATTAAGCAAAACGTTTTAGAGCTGTATTTGGATGACATAATTATATACGCAGCAACCCCGGATGAGTGTCTTCAACAGAAGGTCAAATTTTTCAACACAGCAGCTAGTAATGGACTTCGCGTTAAGTATCAGAAATGTCGTTTATTACAGACGGTAATCAGTTCTTTGGGACACACCAATGAAGATGGAAAGATTTGGCCAGGAACTGATAAAACGATTGCCTAAAAATGTAAAATCTGTGAAGTCCTTTTTATAATTGACAGGGTTGTTTCGTTGATTCATCAAAGGCTATGCGAGTATAGCACAACCACTTACTGATTTGCTACGCAAAGATGTGCCATTACAAATAAAGACAAATGAAATGAAGTCGTTTCAACATCTGAAGAATGCTTTATAAAGGGTGCCAATCCTTAGAATATTTTACAGAGATGTGCCAACAGAAGAACATGCAAATGCATCAATAGATGGATTTGGTGCCGTATTACTACAACAGTTTGAAGTAGAGTTCCATCCAGTTGTTTTCTGGAGCAAAAAGACTTCGAGTGCCGATTCGCAACAACATAGCTATGTCTTGGAAGTGAAAGCAGCTTATCTTGCGCTAAAAAATTTCACCACTATCTTCTAGGAATGCAATTTAAACAAGTTACAGATTGCTCTGCATTTAAACAAACCATATCGAAACATGATGTGCCACGACAAGTTGCAGAGTGGGTACTATAACTACAAGATTATGAATTTGTTATAAAGCATCGACCAGGTCGTTATCCACAAGTAATGATTATAACCGCGTAGGAGATATCTGCAAGAATGAATTAATTGTTGCAGTTAACGAAATTCTTACCAGTCTTCCATATGCCGATTATAAAAACAAAGGTGGTTTACTGTACAAAACGATAGGAGGAGTCGATTTATTAGTGATTCCAAAATGCATGGAACGAGAAATTTTCAGCGAAGCACACAATGAAGGACACTACGCTGTACGAAAGGCTTTACACGCGACTCAGCAGAAATCTTGAGGGCAAAATATGTCGAATGATCGACAACTGTGTCAAGTGCATTGTGCACAACAAGATAATGGGCAAGAAGGAAGGCTAGCTGGTATGCATTAATTATTGATTGTGATACAGTATTACAATATTTAAAATCTTCGAAATTAACGTTTTTACCGGGTCCAGATGATGTACCTAGTTGTATTCTGAAGCGATGTGCTGATGCTTTGCTTAGACCAATCTGCAAATTGTTTGACTTATCTCGGAATACATCTGTATTACCTAATATTTGGAAGCAGTCCTATATTATCCCTCCTCCGCAGCAGAGCTAATATATCAAATTACCGAGGAATAGCTAAGCTTTGCACTATTCCGAAATTGTTTGAACATATTATCACCGATCAGGTGCAGCATTTTGTTCTTTCTTTATTAAGTACATCACAGCACGGTTTCACCAAGAAGCGTTCAACTACAACCAACTTATTAGAATTTACTTCGTTGGTCAATTGTAGTTTTTCACAACAACATCATATGGGTGTCATTTACACAGATTTTAGTAAAGCTTTTGACAGTGTTTGTCCCTTCGTACTCCTTAAAAAACTGAATACCTTTGGTTTTCCTCCCAAGTTAGTTAACTGGATTACATCCTATCTAACCTCCAGAATCCAAAGAGTTATTTTTAAAACAGCTATATCTAAGACTATTCGTGTAACTTCTGCTATCCCTCAGGGTAGCCACCTTGTCCCATTGTTATTCATTATTTTTATAAACGATTTGCCATCTGCCATAAAGCATTCTAACGTCTTAATGTACGCTGATGATGTTAAGTTATGCTTATCTATTTTATCTCCGGTCCAACAAATGTTTCTTCAAGAAGATCTTGATTCCTTATCTCAGTGGTGCGCCAAAAATTATCTTTCGCTTAATTGTGACAAATTTAAAATAATGTCCTTTTACCGCAAAAATTTAATTGTAAAAAGCTACTACATTAATGATCACACTCTAGAACGTGTCACACAATTCAGTGACCAGGGTGTGTTGATGGATCCAATGCTGCATTTTGGGTCGCATATTTCTTGTATCACATGTAAGGCTAGAGGTGTTTTAGGATACACTAAACGTTGGTCTAAAGAGTTTAATGATCCTTACACCACCAAATTATTATTCTCTTCTTAGATTAGGCCAAAACTTGAATATGCTTCATGTGTATGGGATCCACAGTTTAAAATGTATAGTGATAGTATTGAGTCTGTTCAAAAGCAATTCTTGCTTTTTGTACTGCGTCACTTACACTGGGATCCCAATGTAAACCTTCCATCTTACCAAAGCCGTCTTAAACTAATCCGCCTCCCGAAATTATCCAGTCGCAGAACGACTCTTGGTCACTTTCTTGCACAATCTAATTGTAGGCAGCATCTTTTCTTCTTCCTTGCTTGGTAGTATTCATTTTAATGTTCCTTCTCGGGTTACAAGGAATTATTCGCCTATACTTGTTGGTACATGTAAGACTACTTATTTGCAGCATGATCCTTATCGTGTTTTATGTCAATCTTACAATCTACTCTATGAACCTGTATCTAATTCTATTTCTTCCGATCAGCTAACATCTAATCTCTTAACTCCCCTTAGCACATGGTATTATTTTAACTATTTAACTTAATTTCCCTCCAAGAAGGACAACCACCTTGACGCGGTGTGGAGGCTTGCATTGCAATGACTCAACTAACTACGCTGACGGAGAACTCTCGTCCTCAGATAGGGCTTCCCATGTCAGAAAGGTAGCTTGAGGAGTGGTAACCAAGAGTTGACCCCACACCCCCCCCCCCTAACTTTGGCGCATTTCGTGTCTCCTTTCATGGGGAGTTCTTCCACCTGCGCCAATTCCCGGCACATTACCTTTTTCTATCCACGGACTACGCCTACCTCACTGTTTTTTGACTCGGTTTGCCCCTATGCTGGTAAGGTGTGGCCTCCAGACCTAGTAACACCGGGGCGAAACCTTGTCCGAACGGCTCTGGTTTAAAGCCTCAACCTGTCTCCGTTGCGTTAAAACCGTGGCGGGTCTCAGAGTTCATTCCCGATTCCGTCGCCATTTAGTTGGCGGTGTAGGTCTGGTTGAGTTTCACTCCCAGTTAGCACTGGTCCGACTCTGAGTATATGACCCCATGAAGGCGTATGCCAACCGTAGCATGGCCTCCCTACTTTTGCACAGATAACCATGGGACCTTTTCGGTGACTACACTTTCGCAACAGAATGAATTTTTCTCAATCCTCTCTAAAAAATGAGAAGGTCCATCCGAAAGGGGAACCTGCTCGCCTGGTACGGTAAAAGTCGACCAGTGGCTCTACGCCACAATTATTCGGTGGATCGACCTCCAAACCTCAGGTGCATGTGAGCTTTGGCACGAAGCCAAGCTCGTCTTGAATCACCTCACGCACCTCTAAGGTAGATGAAACACAACTAGTGGGCCCATCCTCATCTACAGGGACTGTGAAAGCTACCCCCCTCTCCACCCTCTCTATAGACATTGCCCAAAGCAAATCTAAAGATTCGGGCTCAAGCCTTCCGTCTGCCTCTGATGGCTGTCCGCACATTAGCGTGTCCACTAGGGCATATAGGACCAGAAGATCTGCACACAAAATCATAAGCAGACTTCAAGCTGTCGACCCGACCAAGCTCTCCGAGCAGGATAGGGCAGGTCTCGCGTTGTCCCAAAAAAATATGGAGGCTCGCCCAACCTCCTCACTCGCTACTCAGAAACGACAAAGGTTGATTGAACAGCTCACACAATTAGTACCACCGGATGCCAAGAAACATCGAATTATGGTACCTCGTCCCACCAGACGTTTCAACGAGGTGGCCAAGGACAGCCTCATCTGGGCAGTGATTGACGGGACTAATGCAGATGGTACTATCTCCCCAGCAAACTGGGGACTGGTTGAAGCTACGCTCCTCAAGGTTTATAAGGAGATCATGATCTCCGATCCAGGTCTCCCTCACCCAAATGTCGAGATACCGGCTGGTACCAGGGGCATGTTAAGCTAGTGGCCTGCTCAGATCAACGCTCAGCGGATCTCTATAGGCAAGCCATTGGCAAGTTAGGAGAGCTATGGCCAGGAGCCAAACTCTCAGTGGTCACCAAGGAACAAGTCCCCAACCGACCACGCTCTAGAACTTGGATTCCTGCTGAGCCCTCCTCGCCAGAGAACATCCTCGAATTGTTGAGGATGAGCAACAGCGACCTGCCCACTTATGATTGGAAGGTTACAAAGGTTGGTGAACCTAAGGGTCGGCTCCGCGAGGCGCTCATCGTGATAAACGAGGAATCGCTCGAACCAATCACCACAGCTAAAGGGGCGATCAACTACGGTTTCGGGTCGATCACCCTTAAAGTGTACAAAAGCGACGAGATGCGTACCAAACCAAAGGTCCAAATAGTCGAGCCTCAAGCTAATGCTGCGGCCGACCTGATACCTCCTAACATGTCGGGCAACACGGAATCTGACGACTCAACTAGTGTTATATCCACCTCTGAGCTCGTCAATGATTTCTTTGGCCAAATGGACTTAAGTGCGTAGGGGTCTCCTCTGTCCTCTGTCGGTGCGGATGCCAACGCCCATCACGAAGTGTGGGGCAGCACGGACACCAACGAGCGAGGTGAGTCCCTTCTTGATTTTATTATAGCCCACAATCTCTTTGTTGCAAATCAGGGCAATGAACCTACCTTCTTGACTTCTAACAGAAGGGAGGTACTCGACGTCACGCTTGTCAGTGACCACTCACCTTTACTCTTAAGGGACTGGAGGGTCTCCCAAGACTGCTCCTACTCAGATCATAGATATCTCACTTACACCATTGGATATTCTATCTCCACAGCTTCTGAGATCACCTCAGAGTATACCAATAGGAAACTCACCGACTGGACCATTTTTCAGTCTAGCATTGCCAACAGCCTTGGTCAGGTACCATCCATAACGGATTGCGCCGACATTGATAGGGCAGAGCTGTACGCTCTCAAATGCCTTCCAGGTAGCAGCAGAAACTTCCTGCGTGGCTCACACACCCAGAGGTAAGAACAAACCCAGGTGGTGGAATGCCGAAATAACAGAAGTCCGCAAACAATGCCGCAAGCTCTTTAACAGAGCTAAGGCCTCAAACGACTGGTCTCCCTTCAAAGATAAGCAAAGGGAACTCAAGTACTCGATTAGGAAATCCAAAAGAGCTACCTAGAGAACTTTCTGTGGCAATATAGAGAGTGTCTCCGAGACGAGTAGACTCCGCAAGATACTCAAATCTTCCCCAAGATCCCTGGATAGTGTCCAGAGACCAGATGGTAGCTGGACTGATAGCGGGATGGAGACCTTGAACGTCCTGCTAGACACACACTTTCCAGGCAGTGTGTCTCTCACAAATGTACCCATCGATGCCCCCCATACGAACCTATGCCGGTCTAACCTTGTGGTGACCTATGCTCATCTTCAGTGGGCCATCTATTCCTTCTCCTGGTCCTGACGGTATAATACCAGCAGACTTTCAGGAGGTTTCCAACATCGTCATATCGTGGCTTCTGAAAATTTATACTGCATGCCTTCAATACTCTTACATTCCCAGCATGTGGCGTGTAGCCCGTGTAGTCTTTATTCCCAAAGCAGGAAAAGTGTCACACACCAAACCCAAGGAGAGAGCCGTACACAGAGTTACTGCTAAGAAAATTGGATCAAAACGGATGCCGAGTCATGGCTGATGCCGACGACATTGCTATTGCGGTATCTGGCAAGTTTCCTTCACCCTATCAGAGAGATTAACATATGCTCTTAGCATTGTTTCAAAATGGTGTCGGGACTTTGGTCTCTCAGTCAACCCTTCGAAAACTGAGACCATACTTTTCACAAGGAAGTACAAAATTCCCGATATCCAAGCTGGTTACGGACTGCCGTTCCTTCCTAGACACTCTAGACTACCGTGCACCCATACAACTATGTTGGGTGCCTGGGTATAGAGACATTGTGGGCAACTGTGAAGCTGACGAATTAGCAAAAGAAGGGACGTCCCGTGCAAATGTAACGTCTCCTGCTGGAATTCCGCTAGCTACAGTGAAACACATTATTACTAATTTCTACCAAGTTAAAGCTAATGCTCTCTGGGTAGAAGAAGATACTTGCAGTATAGCTAGGCAAACCTGGTCTTACATGAACAGGAAGCGAACCGGCCAGCTGCTCAATCTCGGAAGAACCTCAATTAGCAAGACCATAAATGTACTAACGGGTCATTGCATCATAGGGAAACATGCTGGAAGACTTGGTCTTCCGCATAACGACTTTTGCCGTAGCTGCGGCTCAGAAGAAGAGGAGGAGACGGTGCTTCACCTGATATGCCAGTGTCCATCCCTCGCCAGAAGAAGACAGAACCACTTAGACTCTATGTTCCTCTCCAGCTTAACCGAGCTATCACTCCTACCAATTAAAGACATAACTAGGTTCATTTCGGAATCCAAGTGGCTCTCCGCACCGGACTAAGGGATGCCGTGTCAACACTTTGCTGGTACCACAATGTGCCATAATGTTTTTGTGCCTAAGTGAACCTCTCGTCGGAGGGCTGCCACGTTAACCTAACCTAACTTAATTTCTCACACTTTATTTAAATTTATCTTTATAGTGTTTTATGATTAGTATAAATGGCTGATGACATTAGGACTGTAGCCGTATAGTAGTCAATTAATTTGTTTTGCATGTTACTAATCTCCAGTAGTTCAGTGCCGAAGTAATTTGTGGTCGATACCCAGTCTTGTTCGGTTTTTAATGGACACCACCTCACGCGGGTTCTGGGGGGAAAGTGGCGTGGGACTACATGTTGATCATCTCGGACTTATGGACGCTATGACAAAGCAAAATAAGAATATTTTCGTTATGGTGGATGGGTTTACTAAATTCGTTTGGTTATATCCCACAAAGTCGACAGGACGCGATGAAGTTTTAAAAAGTATTAATGAATGGGCTGTAGTTTATGGATTTCCAAGTCGAATGGTCAATGACATGGGATCAGCATTCACATCAAACGCGTTTGAAGACTTTACCAAAGTTAACGGAATTGAACAGGTTTTAACAATAGTAGGTGTTGTCCGTGATAATGAAAATCCAACTAAGTGGTATACTCATGTTCCCAACGTACAGAGAACCATGAACACGCATGTCCACACGTCCACAAAGAAGTCACCTTTTGAGTTGCTGTTTGGAACCAAAATGAATACCGATGTTAGCAGTTACCTAAATCGTTTGTTGGAGGAAGAGATGATTTCTAATTTCGATAGTGAGAGGCAACAACTGCGAGAGGATGCTAAAAAAGCGATTTTACGAGCATAAGTAGCGTATAAAAAGAACTGTGACTGAAAATGAAAAGCCGAATACGGATACAAATTTGGAGATCTGGTTGCCATAAATTTGTGGCTGGATGGAAACAAGCAAGCGAGTATTTAGGGCCTTACTAGATCATCAGTGTTGAAAGCAATGGCTGTTACCATGTCCGCAAGGTTGCAAAAGTTGAAAGGCCGAATCTTACTACCACCAGTTGTGACAACTTGAAACTGTGGCAGTACGTGACAGACAATGAGGATGCTATGTCATCTGAGTCAGATGACGAAGAACAGGATGGCCGAATGGAAGGTCCCCGTAGCTGCGTGACCGATAACATGCACCCACGATATCCCACTGTTGAGTAGTCAGTATTAAGTAGCCAATAGTGGATCGACAAGGTAGTCAGTTGCTGAAAGTCGTCAGATGAAGTTGTGAAACACGGAGTTGAAACGTTGTGTTAAGTTGCTCTTATTCTTTAAACTTGAATTCTTATTACAATATCATACTTTATAATTGTTTTATTATCATAAACTTGAATTTCTTATTAATAACAATAAACTAACATTACATACTCGTATATATAGTATATATTTTTTTTCACTTTTTTTAATGGAAATTTCGTATCCCCTTATATAATTTTTTAGGACTAACAAAAGGTTTAGACTCTTACATACTACAATATATAATTATTAGGTTGGTGCAAAAATAATGGCCGTTTTCAAACAGCTACTTTCAATGAACGTAACGCAGCTCAGAATAAACTTTATTAATCGAAATAAAAACCATTACAATCAATACATTTTTGCCAACGAGAAAAAAGTTTATTTATGCCGGTAGCATATAAGTCCGGAGTTCTGGAGGCAATGAAAGCGTTGAAGGCGTTTTTGGCGTCGTCTTGATTTTTGAAGCATTTCTCTCGCACGAAGTTGTCGAGGTGTTTGAAAAAATGGTAGTCAGTGGGCGAGAGGTCCGGTGAATATGGCGGATGAGGTAGAGTCTCGTAACCCAATTCGTTCAACTTCTGCAAGGTCAGTTGTGCGACGTGCGGTCGAGCGTTGTCATGGAGCAGGATTGGTCCCTTCATATTGACCAATCTCGGGCACATACGTCGAAGCTTCTGGTGCATTTCGTCGATTTGTTGGCGGTACTTCTCTGCCGTGATCATTTCGCCTGGATTCAGAAAGCTGTGATGGATGAGACCGGCTGCTGACCACCAAACAGTAACCATAATCTTCTTTTGGTGCAGTTTCGGCTTCGGGAAGTGTTGTGAAGCCTCGTCGATGTCCAACCACTGCGCGGAACGTCGCCGGTTGCGTAGAGGATCCATTTTTCATCGCACGTTACGATTCGGTCGAGAAACGGGTCATTTTTGTTGCGCTGAAGAAGAGACGATGACACCTCAAAGCGACGAATTTTTTGATTTTCGTTCAATTCATGCGGCAGCCATTTATCGAGTTTTTTTTTACTTCCCTATTTGCTTCAGATGGCGTACGACTGTTGAGTGACCGACGTTGAGTTCCTGTACGACTTCTCGTGTGGTTTTGCGAGGATCGGCTTCGATTAAGTCTTTTAATTCGTCATTGTCAACCTCAGATGGTCGGCCGCGACCTTCTTTATCTTCAAGGCTGGAATCACTGCGCGAAATTTTTCAAACCATCTACGTGTGGTACGTTTGGAAGCAGTATCCTCGCCCAATGCTTTATTGATATTTCGTGTCGTCTCCGCAGCATTGTGGCCAAGTTTGAACTCGTGAAATAAAATAATGCGAATTTTTTGTTTTGATAGCATCACAAAAAGTGGTCGGAAATCAGAAACGCAGACGATAATATAAAGATAATTAGTCTAAAAGATAGAGCGAAAAACGCGCTTTAAAACGACATATTGCATGACCACATTTATTAAAAAATTTATTCCGAAATTCATACATAAAAATAAACAATATGGAAACGGCCATTATTTTTGTACCAACCTAATATTTACCCGTCATTCATTCCGGCAGCCTTTTTAGACACCAGATGTCAAATGCTGGAAAATGTGGATTATGCTATGGTAACCAACACGTATAGTAATCAGGTGGGCCAAAATCACTTACATAAAACTAAAATTCGCATAGCTTTAGTTGTATCAACTAACCATTTTGAAGATTGTGCCATTTGCGGCTCACAGCAGCATACTATAAACCGTTGCGAGTTCTTAAATCTTGATACTAATGATCGATATAAGGAAGCACAGCACCGTCAACTTTGTCTTAACTGCCTCCGTAAATGTCATATTGTTCGCAACTGCAGGGCAAGCTCTTGTAGGCTATGCTAAGCTAGGCATCACACATTAATATACATATATGCCCTCTCAATCGCTTCCACAATTTTCACCAACAAATAATTCATCCCCTATGCAACCCGCACACCCACCGGCTCCTTCTTCAACAGTCATGTCTTTACAACCCTAACCTGCTCCAGCTTTAGTTTCAACATCTTATCCATATACTCGCAACAATGTTTCGGCCTTACCAGAACATTTCGTCTTTCTTGCTACTGCTGTAATCTCGCTTCAGGACAAATATGGCAACTTTGTTCCCTGTCGGGCCATACTCGACAGCGCCTCGCAGCTTCACTTTGTAACCAATGGTCTAGTAAGCCAACTTCAACTTAAAAAAACGAAATCAACTACCATTTTACCTGGCATAGGACAAAATGAGCTTGTCACAGACCAAGCAGTTAACCTCACTTTAAAATCTCGCATAAATGACTTTACTTCTTTTGTTGTGCCCATTGTCACACCTTCGATTACTGACAATCAACCAAGCTACACAATAGATTGCAATAACTAGAACATACCAATAAACATTCCGCTAGCTGATCCAGAATTTAACCGCTCCCAGAGAGTGGACCTATTAATTGGAGCATCTTTGTTTTTCGACCTTTTAAGTGTGGGACAGATTCGTTTAGCTGGGAATTTGTCATTATTACAGAAAACCAGATTTGGGTGGATTGTCTCCGACGGCGGAAATGGATTTTTATCAAACTCATCAAGCTTAGTAGCTTTCATTACTTCTAAGGAGAAAGAAAATGAGAACATAAACGAAGTAGTGAATAGATTTTGGGAAATTGAAAACATTGATATGCCAGAAAGTAAACGATCAAAACAAGAAACAGAGTGTGAAGAGCACTTCGCTAAAAACCATAAGCGTTGAGGTACTGGAGAATATTATGTACGGTTGCCGTTCAAGTTATATTTTACGAAATTAGGGGATTCTTATCAACAAGCGCTCGTCCGATTTAAGCATTTGGAAAGAAAGTTAACTAATCGGCCTGGCCTGAGAGATCAATATTGCGCGTTTATGGATGAGTACTTAGCACTGAATCATATAACTCACATTATAGATCTGCCTCCTAATATCAATCAATTATTTCCTCCCGCAACACATCGTCTTTAAAGCTGATAGCAGTACAACAAAATTGAGAGTCGTATTTGACGGGTCTTCTCCTACTTCAACAGGTTACTCTCTAAATGATGTTTTAATGGCAGGTCCTACTCTACAACCGTCGCATTTTGATATTCTCATTTGCTTTCGCACATTCGAAATAGCCTTGACCGGTGATATTTGCAAAATGTACCGTTGTGTACGTGTTTCACATCCAGATAACTTTTTGCAATGCATTTTGTGGCGTAAATCTCCTGAAGAAGACCTCAAAATATTTCGTTTGGACACAGTTACCTGTGGCACTAAGCAAGCCTCATTTTTGGCAATTCGATCAATGCACCAGGTAGCCCTGGATGAGGAATTATCATTTCCAATAGGAGCTCATATTGTGCAGCGGGATTTCTATGTCGATGATATGATATCCGGTGGAGAATCAGTAGCTGATGTGCTCGAAATAAAACGTCAAACTTTTGCTTCGAGGGAATTTCAAATTACGCAAATGGTGTTCCAACGCACCTGAAGTAATGAATGATATTGCCGACAAAGATAGAGAAAAACTTCTGCAATTTTCGGATGTTCAAATTTTACTAAAACGCTTGGCCTTGCTTGGGACCGATCTAAGGATAACTTTATATTTTCATGCACATACCAACAGCCTAATTTAAACATTACTAAACGTTCTATTTTATCATACATTGCCAGATTTTATGACCCTCTTGGTCTCATTGGCACTGCTATTACATCAGCCAAAATCTTTCTATAATCACTATGGAAAGATCATATCGATTGGGATGAAAATTTACCACAAGCGCTACATACTAAATTGATTAACCTTTTCGCTGAATTTAAGGACTTTGAAAAACTAAAATATCCTAGGCTAGTCGTTACGCCTGGTTCCAAATAACAAGTGCATGCATTTTGCGACGCTAGCATCTCGGCATATGGATCATATATTTACATTCGATCGGAGACTGGAGACTCAGTTGAATCTAAATTGTTGTGCTCAAAATCACGAGTGGCCCCGTTTTCAAACAGCTACTTTCAATGAACGTAACGCAGCTCAGAATAAACTTTATTAATCGAAATAAAAACCATTACAATCAATACATTTTTGCCAACGAGAAACAAGTTTATTTATGCCGGTAGCATAAAAGTCCGGAGTTCTGGAGGCAATGAAAGCGTTGAAGGCGTTTTTGGCGTCGTCTTGATTTTTGAAGCATTTCTCTCGCACGAAGTTGTCGAGGTGTTTGAAAAAATGGTAGTCAGTGGGCGAGAGGTCCGGCGAATATGGCGGATGAGGTAGAGTCTCGTAACCCAATTCGTTCAACTTCTGCAAGGTCAGTTGTGCGACGTGCGGTCGAGCGTTGTCATGGAGCAGGATTGGTCCCTTCATATTGACCAATCTCGGGCACATACGTCGAAGCTTCTGGTGCATTTCGTCGATTTGTTGGCGGTACTTCTCTGCCGTGATCATTTCGCCTGGATTCAGAAAGCTGTGATGGATGAGACCGGCTGCTGACCACCAAACAGTAACCATAATCTTCTTTTGGTGCAGTTTCGGCTTCGGGAAGTGTTGTGAAGCCTCGTCGATGTCCAACCACTGCGCGGAACGTCGCCGGTTGCGTAGAGGATCCATTTTTCATCGCACGTTACGATTCGGTCGAGAAACGGGTCATTTTTGTTGCGCTGAAGAAGAGACGATGACACCTCAAAGCGACGAATTTTTTGATTTTCGTTCAATTCATGCGGCAGCCATTTATCGAGTTTTTTTTTACTTCCCTATTTGCTTCAGATGGCGTACGACTGTTGAGTGACCGACGTTGAGTTCCTGTACGACTTCTCGTGTGGTTTTGCGAGGATCGGCTTCGATTAAGTCTTTTAATTCGTCATTGTCAACCTCAGATGGTCGGCCGCGACCTTCTTTATCTTCAAGGCTGGAATCACTGATACGAACGTGATAGAATTTATTATATGACGTGCATAAAACTCGGAATGGATCGTGTAGGGTATATTTACTAGTGCATCTATTCAATGCTAAAGGGACAAAATTGCTGGCAGGACGACTAGGGACACAAAAGCTCAGTAGCTCAGGAGAATCAATTTCCCCAAATATGAGCTTATGAAGAAAACTAATCCCAAGAGCTATCCTACGATGCACCAAAAATGAAAGACTGATAAGAAGTATCCTATAAGAGTAAGATGGCAAACGCAAATTAGGATTCCAGTTTAGGCCACGAAGGACAAACAGGAGGAACTATTTCTGTACAGACTCAATTCGAACTTCATTATTTACATATTGCGGTGACCAAATGCAAGAGCAATAATCGAGGAGTGGACGCACAAGAGATACAAAAAGAGTCTTTGTGGTATAAGGGTCATTAAATTCAATAGACCATCGTTTAATGAAACCAAAAACACTCTTCGCTTTATTTACGATAGAAGAGATATGTTGGTTAAAACACAGCTTGGGATCAAACAGGACACCGAGGTCATGAAAAGTAGAGACTGGCTCTAGTTGGACGTTTTCAATCGTGTATATAAACAGATGAGGTTTACACCGATGATACGTCATTAACTTACATTTGGAGATATTTAGATATAAGTAATTCGCTGAACACCAAGAATGTAAAGAACCAAGATCCTCTTGGATTCTGAGATGGGAGGCACCATCATTAAATGAAAGGCACAATTTTACATCATCAGCGTACATGAGGACACGAGAATATGAGTTGGAGAAATGGAGATCATTTACAAAAAGGTTAAACAATAATGGGCCCAAATGGCTCCCTTGAGGAACTCTAGAATTGACAAAGACTGGACCAGCAAGAGTGGACTTAAATAACACTCGCTGAACCCTATTTCTCAAATAAGATGCAATCCAATAAAGATGATGTTGTGGAAAACCTAAAAGGTCAAGTTTATGTACAAGCAGATCATGATTAACAGAATCAAACACCTTACTGAAATCAGTGTAAATAACATCAGTTTGACGTTTGTCCCTAAAACCAAGATTTACAAAAGATGTAAACTCAAGCAAAGTTTGTAGTTGAAGAACACTTTTTCATAAAACCGTGTTGACACGTAGAAATAATTGTTTTACAAAAGTGATAAAATGTTGAAGTGAGCATTTTTTCAAACAATTTTGGGATTACAGAAAGTTTACCAATACCCATGTAATTGGATATGTCAGCTTTGTTCCCTTTTTGTGTAGGGGAATAATAAAGGATTCCTTCCAGATAGGAGGGAAAGATGCGCTCTGAAGTGATAAATGGAAAAGTTTCAAAAGTGGTTTACACAGAGACTTCGCACAGTGCTTAAGCAGACAACTAGGTATTTTGTCTGGGCCGGGTGAGTAAGTGGATTTCAACGATTTTAAATTTGTAAGAAGACATTCCTCCCTAATTACAGGAGAAACAATGATGTTACAATGGGAAATGGGATATGGATACCGGTTTTGAAAATAGGGTTCAAAGGAATAAGTGGATTGAAAGAATTTTGCAAACAGATCTGCAATACCCAAATCAGTTTGGGTTCACTAACTAGATTTAATGATGAGGGAAATAAAGAAGATTTGTGCTTTGAGTTCACAAAGTTATAGAACTGCTTAGGGACGCGTGAAAATTACAGTCTACAACGTGTGAGATAGTTATTATAACAAAGGTTATTTAACGAAAGAAAATTAGCCCGAGCCACACAAAAGCTTGCAAAAGCAATAGAAGAGTCAGAACTCTTAAATTATTTATATAGCCTCGACTTAATGTTCTTCAGGTTAGAAAGTCTTCTTGTAAACCAAGGTAGTTTATATGACACTTTCGAAACAGCGTTATAGGGGACATAGGCATCAAATATATTGTATATCACTTCATAGAAAAAATTAATAGCAGTAGTCATATCATTGCAATTGTACAAAAACGTCCAATCTATACCGAGAAAGACTTCATTTAGTTGCGAAAACAGAATCGACGCATAGAAGAAGATGTGGAGTCTGAAACAGCACGGGTTACATCTTGACACAGAAGTACCAGCAGAATCATTACTAAACACAAGATCAAGTGATCCATTACAGGTTTACGACAGAGTTCATTTGAAACATGGAAATTTCAAACAGTGTGTCCAAGAAATCTTGTTGTGCTGAAGGAACTAGATACTTCGAGATTCAAATGTCAATGATAAATCAAATGAAATGATCGATCATTTGTGTGTACGAATGCGTACACGATGCTTGCCAATACACATACCCACACATACACCTTAACTCTCTTGGGTCGTTCTCAGTGACCAACATATACACAAAGAAAATGAAGAGCGCAATACTCTTGTGCGTACTCAGAGGAAAAAATACAACAATTGGCTGTGGCAAAAATTTAAAAATATTAATCCTAAAAAAAGTATATTAAAATTTTTATAAATTAAAAAAGTAAGTATTCCATGACATTCAGAGACAACGTAGCATTCTACTGGTGAAAGAATTTTTGAAATTGGATAAGTTGTTTCGAAGATTACCCGTTTTATCTAAACAAACATTACCTCTTTATTATATTAGTATATATATCGAATACGTATATACTTTTCTCTGAAATCGATACTTCATGGGCACCAGCAGATCCAAATCGCAGGATACCGGAGTTTTTGCGGCAACTAGCACTTTCTTTGGCTGAGGCGTATAAGATAAAAGGGAATAGATTACCTCAACAACTCTCAGCACAGCTACTGACTGAGATACGAACATCATCCACAGTTTCAGTGGTCTCTTTGAGTAATGTTACTTCCAATTTAGCGGGTAGAAAGCGTGGGATTTGTAGTTGTTGCAAGACAAATGTTCCATGTGCGGCAATTTTATTCGCAAAACTAACCGAAAAATACTATGCACAGAATGTAATGCCAAAAATAATCGACCAAACAAATAAAAAAAACACATTTTTTGTAAAAAGGAGCGAATGATGCTTAGTATTTTGATTTCAATTAAAGAAAAATATGCATTGGACCCTTAATACTACAAGATACATAACTTTAAATTTTTCTCAGCCCCCCCCTTTGCAAATATCACTGTTTCATAAAAATAACACGTGAGCTGAAATTTTAAGTCAATACATTTTACCGTTCAATAGTTATAAAGGAAACGATCCAAAAATTGGATCAAATGGACTTAATCTAAAAGCAGGGTTAAGTGCTGATCATGTGCTGATTCCTGAATACTTTTCGTTTGTGACAATGGAAAGACAGAACAAATTCCAAATGCAACTTTAATTCCATCAAACGTTGAGAAGATGTTTAACATTGATGAGAAAGAAGGTACATATTGCTACGAAAAGCATTCCAAGACCCTGAGACCTAATGAAGTTTCCATTCTCATGATCAAGCACCTGGGACCAATAACGATCTCTTTCCTCAATAAAGTTTTATTTCTTTCATGAATTTACTCATTGCCTCTGTCATATGAAAATGCCTCCAACTATTCATATTATAAAGCTTGGGAAAGATTGAGGCAGGCAATGTAGTGCCACTTTCATTTCTTTCTTCTGTGAATAAAATTCTTGAGTCGTTCATACCTCCGATTATGACGAAACACATTACTTTTGCTTCATTTCACGAAGTTATAGTGTATATTGCCAATGACCTCAATCAAGCGAAGCCTTGTGAAAGGACAGTTGTCTGCTAAATTTTTACAACAACAACAGGTAAAAGACTGATTTTCAGTGTTGCTTTGGTAACTTTAAGTAGTGCTGCCAACTTTTTGGTCTTGTCCCCTTTATTTTTGTCACTCTCGACATTAAACAGCTGCTCATTGGATAAAATAATTTTAATTCCAAATGGTAATCTTTTTTTATAATATTAATAAAATAAGTAGCGGGAATGAAAAAGGACTCTGCAAGAATTATTTGCATACATTGCAAATTGTTCTCATTCATATATTTTTCACAAAATGTCCATTTTAATTTCTTACGATTAGCCACACCATTTGTATGTATATATAACCAAAACACAAACCAGCTGTATTTTTAAGCGAAACCTCTGAATGAAATTCCTTTGAAAAAGTCTCATTTTTAAAGCTGTGTGAATCGACTATTAAAGTCGTTATGTTTTTCGACAGTGACCTATGTTGAGTCTCCAGGAGTTGTTTTATTTAAAATAATATTGTTTACAAGTAATATCGATCGCGTGTTCTTTCGAGTAAAGGTAATTAGCTACTAAAATATAACACAAAGCAAAACGATCATACATGTTGCATTGTATTGTTCAAACACGTTCTAATATGTTTTTTCAACACCCTTCCTCAATGCAAGCATGTTTACAATATCATTTTAGTTAAGAGTTAACAACTTTACAAACTCGATGTGTTTATTCTTACATAAATGTTTAATTAACACATCGGCTATCATTGTGTCTGTTGATAAATACTTCAAAATAACATGACCTTCATTTACGATTTGACGAACAAAATGATACCTTATATCGATATGCTTTGATCTCGCATGATGCACTGGATTCTTCGCCAGTTGTTGTGCGCACAGATTGTCTCCATACACAATCGTTCCGGTATTGCCATCTCCACATCCAATCTCAATAATGAGTCGTCGCATGGCAACTGCTTACATGCAATCGGCAATGCCATGTATTCGGCCTCAGTGCTACTGAGTGCCACACTATGCTGCTTCTCCGATTTCCATGAAATGGGACCACCAGCTAAGAAAAACACATAGCCAGTATACGAATTGCGGTCGACCTTGTCACCACCCCAGTCAGCGTCAACGTAACCAGCAAATACTTGCCCGCATTTCTTGTAGTGCAACTTCAGGTTGCTTGTAGCTGCAAGATACCTGAGGACGTGCTTCACAGCCGCAACATGCTCAATGTGCGGATCCTGATTCCGTTGAGCTAATTTCGCAACTGAATGCAAAATATCTGGCCTAGTAGTTAACGCCAACCACATTAACTCGCCATTTGTTGATTGATATGCCGTCGCATCTACCTTTCGACATCGACTGTTGTCACATGCTACTTGATGTCCAACTTCTAATGGTGTGGCCGCAGGTCTGCAATTTTCAATGCCATGGCGCTGCAATAAATCCTTGATGTATTGCGTCTGGGCCAAAGTAATCTCACCTAGTTCTCCTTCACGTTGAATCTCCATACCAAGAGACAGTTCCAACGGACCCTTGTCAACACATTCAAAAGCTTTTGAAATCGACGTCTTTATGATGATCACATCTTGTTTCGACTCGCATGCTATAATGATGTCAGGATAAGTGACAAATTACCTTTAACACGCTGCTTGTAGAGACATGGTTCGTTTTCGCATGGAATAAAACCGATTCCACGTAAAACACTATCTAGTTTAGTGTTCCACTCCCTTCCTGACTGTTTCAAACCGTAGATAGCCTTTTTTAGCAGCAAGACCTTGCCAGTTGTGCTGTTATTCGCATATCCCTCCGGTTGCCTCATATAGACTGTATCAGTTTAGTCACTATTCAGGTATGCCGTGCATACGTCCATTTGGTGTAGGTGCAACTGTAACTCTGCTGCCAGCGCTAGCACTAATCGTATGCTCTCCAATCGGCATACTGGAGAAAAAGTCTCATGGTAGTTTACGCCGTCTCGCTGTGCACAACCTTTTGCCACAAGCCGTGTCTTGAACCTCTGTATTTCTCCGTCTGCTCCGCGCTTCACACTGTACACCCATTTACAGCCAATATCTTGCTGGTTTTTAGGTAAATCTGTTTCCACCCACGTTGTATTCTTCATCAAACCAGTGTATTCCTTTTGCATTGCTTCACGCCATTTCGGTGCGTTTTCGCTGTTTAGAGCCTGTGACCAAAGCACCCAGAATGTTGAAATGCTTCTTCGGACGACCAGGTTTACCTGTCCAAATCAATCTTGATCTCCCGAGTCCTACCCGAACCGCGTCTTCGTCTTCTTCGCTTTCAAAATCGTCGTTGCTGCTGCTCAAGCTGAATTCGTTTGTGTCATCTGGATCGTTTGTGTCATCTGGATCGATTGTATCATCTGGATTGTTTGTGCCTGTGACACTGTCGCTGTCCTTCAGTAACGTTGTATTTATACTCTCTGGCACATCAAAAGTTACCTTGTCGACTGAAGAACTCTGATCTTTGCTGGTCTCATCAAATAGGACATCTCTTTTTTAATCACCTGTCGTTTCTCAGCATCAAACAGCCTGTAACCTTTGGCCGTACTTGAATATCCGACCATCCGGTATTCCTTCCCTTTGGCTTGCAATTTGCTCTTATGATGTCCTTTGTCGAGTGCAACTGCAACAGAACCAAAAACTTTTAGATGGCTTATACATGGCTTCTTACCAGTCCATGATTCCATTGGTGTCATATTCGGCAACGCATTCGTGGTAGATCGATTTCGAATATATACTGCAGTATTGATTGCTTCAGCCCACAAAGACTCGCCAAGTCCCGACTGTACCAGCATACATCTCGCCATCTCAACCAATGTCCTGTTTGCTCTCTCTGCGACGCCGTTCTGTTGTGGTGAATATGCAACTGTTAGTTGCCTACCAATACCATTTTCCTTGAAGAATGCAGTGAATGTCTTATTAACATATTCACCCCCGTTGTCACTACGAACACATTTTATTTTCCTTCCGGTTTGGCGCTCCACAAGTCTTTTGTATTCGACAAATTTCTCAAACACCTCGTCTCTGTTTTTCAAAAAATATACGAAAATACGCCTTGACTTATCATCGATAAACGTTAAGAAATACTTTGATCCTCTAAGCGATCCGGTTTCAAAAGCACCACACACATCCGTGTGCACCAGTTCAAGTAAGTCATTCGCCCTGTTTTCGGATATATTTGGAAAAGGCTGTTCGCGTATTTTACTCACCATACACGTCTTGCATCCCATCTTCGGAGGAAAAACAATATTCTCAATCCCGCGGACGATTTGTTTCTTGACCATGTTCGCCAAACTGCCGTAGTTTAGTTGACCATATCTTTGATGCCATACTCTTTCATTAACAGCAACCGCAGCACAACATTTGTTTGATTTGCTTTCGAATATGTACAAATTTCCAATTTTTGATACTTTCAAAATACACTCGTTCTTTTGTACGACTTTTGCATATTTGTCCCCAAAATGCACAACACAATCATTTTCTACAGCTCTACTTACTGACATGATATTTCCTTTTAGTTGCACATACAGTACGTTTACTAATTTCAGCGTGCACAATTCTGTCTGTAGCGTAACTTCGCCTTTCCCTTCTGCAAGTAAATGTCCGTCGCCTGCTAATCCAATTAGCTCTGAATGTTCTTCAAATTTAGTGAACAACTCTTTCTCACAGCACATGTGCCTAGTTGCGCCACTGTCCAGACAAAAGCGATCAAAATTGTTTGCGTCTAAAGCGCCCAGTAAACTACATTGCTTTTGTTCCGCTACTGTGTTTTCATGTTCATTTTTTACTGCTAACTTTGCTGTGCAATTCGCTTTTATATGCCCGCGGCTTGCACATCGGTAGCACACAATATTACGCACATTCTTCATTGTATCATTTTTCGTACATGTGTTCGAACGGTGCTGTCTGCTTGTAACAGTAAATGCTTGCGACGTTTCTTTTTGATCCACTGAATTTCCTCTGCGTTCCCCTTCTTCACGCAACTTATTACTGAGAATTTCAAACGTAGGCAGACTGTCGCGCGTCTCGATGGCGACAACAAAATTCGCATAAGTTTTTGGCAGACTTGAAAGCAAAATAATAGCTCGTAGCTCATCGCTAATGTCGATTCCAACACCCTTAAGCTAGTCAAGAATTTCACCAAACGCATTTGAGTAGTTGGAGATACTCTGATCTTCTGCCAAGCGCATACCAAGAAGCTTTTTATATAAAGATACTTTGCGCACTGGTACAGTGGGTCGATGGGCATCCTTCAATTTTTCACATATTTCGAGCGACGTTCCACAGTTCTAGACGTGGCATAATTCAGAGGACTTAATGCTCAACGTGATCATAGCTAACGCTTTCTGATCTTTACTTGACCAATTAAATGTTGCCGGCGCTGTCTCTCTTTTAACCTCTCCCGACGTGACAGCCCAAAGGTCCGCGTGCACCAGAACACTTTTAATCTGGATGCACCAGCAATCATAATTGCTCTCCTCCAGCTTATCAATTTGATACAGGCTGCTCATTGTTGCGTCTGTCCGTCCGACTCGTGAAAAGACCAAAAAACAACACGACTACGATAAACCGCGAGTTCGTAACCCGACAAAATATTTTTTTTTCTTCGATATCTCTCACTTCTACTAATTTATTAAAAAACCGCGACCTGGGCCCATAACCTGTTGAGTTTCCAGGAATTGTTTTATTTAAATTAATATTGTTTACAAGTAATATCGATCGCGTGTTCTTTCGAGTAAAGGTAATTAGACTAAAATATAACACAAAGCAAAACGATCATACATGTTGTATTGTATTGTTCAAACACGTTCTAATATGCTTTTGCAACAACCTATTGTGAGCCAATGCGGCACCTATCTTGCCGATAACTGTTTTACACACAATCTCTTGTGCAAAATGGAATTCGCTGTGCTATATGAAACGCCTATATCCTTTTAATAGCGAGCCGTTGAAAGCAAGCACAGTGTTAATGAAGATGTATAATCGAAATATTAAACTAATTTTGCATATTAAAGATTCACAACTTTGAGTTGGAAACACTGCTTTATTTGACAACCGATTTAACAGCTGATAGTTGCTTTTTGTTTAGTTTGGTTTGGCATTTCATCCAATACCTTCCGGCGGTTAGTTAAAATAGATCGCTACATGAGAGAACAACGTGTTTCCATTATTAAAGACTTAATAATGAAGTTTAATAATCGAGTAATTTATCGAAGAGTAAACGTGAATTGGCCAACAAGATCATGAAGATCATTAAGATTTAACCCCATTGGATTATTTTCTTGCCAACGCCGTTAAACCAAAGACAATTGAACACATGGAAATCAAAATTCAAAGAGCTAATGGCGAAATACGGCCGCAAATGCTGCAAAAATTGTGTGAAAATTGAACTTCCAGATTACGCTTTGTACGCGCCAGCTGTGGCGGCCGAAATCATATTTAAACATTAATCATAAACTTATCTATCGAATAAAGCCAGTTTAATTGACATTAAAAATATTTTTCTTTGTTTTATTTTAATTTAAGGCTGTGAAAAAAAACACTTTACAACCATCTACATTTTTACGCAGGACAAGAACTTATTACCTCTTCACGCAGTGAATTGTAAGTTTCTCATGAAGTTTGTAACATATAGTAGGAGACATCGGAGACCACATAAAGTAGATATTTACTTGATCAGCGCGACGCGACAAGTTGCTCTAGCCATGTCCTTCGGTCCGTCTGTATGTATGAAAACTAGTCCCTCAGTTTTTGAGCTAGAGAGCTGAACACATTGACATTATAAGATACTGACCAATATGCACGGACCATACAAATTTCAAGACCCTTGGACCACTAAGAGGGATCATACTATCACCATACTATCGACGTGAAATTTGGACACTATAAGTGTCTGACATATCCACCAACTTCAAGACCCTCAACTTCGGCATAGCCAAAATTAATTTGTATTTTTTTTTTTTTTGTTTCATTTTGTAACGCAAGGTTACCACCCACCTTCGAAAAATTCTTATTTTAAACTTTTGCTAATAAAGGATTTTAAGTCGTTGTACAGTGTAACTTTTATCAAAATTTAGGCTGCCAAAAGTCATAACACCCAAACAAAAATTGGTATAAAGTGAATTTAGACAGGGCCATGATTCGAATCTCAATCGACAACAACCACAAGGAAAATTACGTCATTCAGGGGTTGTTGTTGTAGAATGGAATTCGAATGATTGGCGTATCAATTCTTGATATGACTGTGATTGCAATCAGAGCTGCAAATTTCTTAAAACAGCTGATCATTGCAAAAAACGATTTGAAGTAAAATATAAATTGTATATTTTTTTTTTAAATTTTAATAAGCTAAGTAGAATTATTTGTATATAGAACAAAAACAACTGTTCATGATTCAAAATTACCTGTCTAAACTCCAAAGAGTACCACCGTGATTCCTGTCTATAGCAATGACTTTTTGCAGCAGTAATACAGAGACCAACATTGTATTGGACAGAAAAAATGTGTGTGACAACTTTATCACGTATCTAACATGGAACGTGTAATTTTAGTTGGATTTCTAGTTTAATAGCATTTACCATTAAACACACACAAATGCCTTTATTTTAAAAACTTTTGAATTAGATTTATTCTAAACCAATAAACTTTATTTACCATTTATATTCAAGTTGAGAAAAATAGCGTTGTCAACAAGATTATTTTAAAGTTGATTTCAACATCAAATCAAACTAATACGCTTTTCACACCAAACGTGAATAGATTCTTTGTTGAATCAACCATTGAATCGGACAACAACCACAAGGAAAAATGACAGTTGTAGGTGTAGAATGTGAATCCGCTGTGAATCAAAGCAAGGCTGGTAAGTTTGTAATAGTGCTAGAAAATTTTCCGCCATTTTCGGTTAGAAACTGTCATTTTCGACAGACTTCCGCTCTTTATTTCACTTGTCACAACTTGTCAAAATGTGTATAAGCAAAACAAAAAACAGCTGTTCATGATCCAGAACCGCCGGTCTGAACGCAAAATCGATTCACATTAAGTAAGTTCGGTGTGAAAAGGTTATTAATGTCGTCTTGAAAATTAGGGATTAGTATAAGATATTATTTAAAGCCTAGGTATATCAATCTAGATATCAAGATGAAACCAAGTTGGTTTAAATCAAAAAAATAAACCTTAATAATCCTTAAAGGGATTTTTCGCTAAGAATGCTGTGTTTCTCAACTTTAGGTCTAAAAATAGAGATAAAAAAATTCAGCAAAACTGATTGAAGAATTTAGGCATATTTACTATTAATTTGGTTATAAACATCAGACGGGATTATGTAAGTTTTACTCTATTGCAAAATAAAAAAAAATTCTCAAATCATTCAATTTTTGGTGATTGCCAAAATGGATAAAAAAATAGAAGGTTATACTTAAGCTTCAGGAACTAAGCCGTGTTGTTACAAAATGCCCAAATAAATAAAATCAAAAAGATTAATGTAAAAATATTTATTCAAAACAAAGTTATGTCACTACAGGTTTCACCAAAAATTGCAGACTGTGAAATGAGTTTTGTGATCGGAGAATTTTTTTTTTACTTTTGGCATCCTAGATTTGATAAAAGTCACACTGTGCGTTGCCTTCTTCGTCGCGTTAATGTAGTTGCAGCCTTCTGATATCTTGCTGTATGCTGCCTAATGTCCTGTAATTTATACATATTATATATAAAAGTATACGTGTGTCAAGGACAAATAATAAAATAAAGTAATTTACAAATGCATTGAAAAATGAAATGCATTTCGTTTGATGTCAATTTTAATGGGTTAAAACTTTAAGTAAACACAATAATGTGTTCAATGGCCTTGATTCAATTAAACCATTGATCGTGTTAAAGTACATACCTTTTTGCTATTCTTTATTTTGTATGTGTCCTTGAGAGTAATGATGTCCATTCGTAATTTAATGCAACTACCATACATATTTGGAACGTTTCGTGTATTTTGTAAGAGTCTCACAAAATACTATTTCTTATACCTAATATTCATTACAAACGTTATGATGGTGTTAATGAGCATACATATGTACGAGTAGTATGAACAAAAATCATATCGTCTGTACTAGGCATTATCAACAAATACCAAAGCTTCAACATGCTACGAGAATAAAATGAAGAAATACCGAATATTTTCTACCTCCTAAGAAAACAAATTTATATAAATTATAATATATAGAATCCGCTTCAAGGTGTAATATATGTATGTGTTATTATATTACGTTATATACTTAATTATACGATCGGCATAATTATAAAAGAATATATCGCTCAAAAGTTTCAATTTTTCTATAGAAGAAGCGACTGGTCGCTCGCAGAAGTGTTGATAAAATTTTTGCCTTTTTTAGTACATTTTTGCCTTTTTTCGTTGCGCAGTAAACATAAAACAGCTGATCATTGCACAAAACAATTAGAAGTAAATTTTAAATTTTAATTTTATTTTTACATTTTAATATAATAAGTAGCAGGAATGAAAAAGGATGTTGCAAGAATTATTTGCATTCACTGCGAATTGTTCGTAATCATGTATTTTTCACACAATTTCCATTTTAATTTCTCACAATTAGCCACAACGTTGCTTTTGTATGTAGAACAAGAACAAAAAACATCTGACTGCATAAAAAAAACCACTGTAAACAACTAGTTTTAAAACATCTAATTTGAAGCAGTGTAACCACGCTATAAGACGCTTTTAAGCGATAGAAAAATCTTAAGTGTATTTTGGGCTAGTCACTCTGAACTAGTGCTGGAAACTTTTGCAGTTAAAAAGCCAAAGCCTACATAAAACAAATGGCAAGTGGCTATGGATCGAAAGAAGCGGAGAAAGGATACAGAAATGCAGTGAGCATTGGTCAAAAATAAGCATGGTGCACCTCTAAGCTACCACCTAAAAAAAGGTGAAGTGAAGCATAGCCGAATTCGTCCCGAAGCTCTAATCATTACAAACGCATCGGAATTATCCTATGCTAACATCCTAAAGGAAATACTCTTCACTCTCCTCCTCAGATACTTATAGTGTCCAAATTCCAAGTCGATAGTATAAAAACAAAAAAGTTTTTCTTATAATCCAGGTTTGTATGGGTTGTATCCGCTCTAGTGGTCCGATTCGGCTGATTCCGAAAAAAAATTCAACTCTCTAGCTCAAGAACTGAGGGACTAGTTTGCAAACATGCAGGCGGACAGATAGACGAACAGACGGACATGGTTAAATCAACTTTGTCTCTTCTGATCAAGACAATATATACTTTATGATGTCCCCAATGTCTCCTTCTGTGTGTTATTATAGTATATACTTATAGTACTATTCACTGCATGAAAAGTGAAAGTATTAAGAAACATTTAATATCTTCATCTTCAGGAGCTCAAATTGTTCAAATATAAGACGTCTTTCTGGATCCATAAATGCACCGCAATTCACTTTGTTAAATATAAGATAAGCCAGAATAGCAGATTCATTTGTAAATAACTCATCTAACCTTTATTAATGCCAAACAATCAAATTCAACACAAATGTAGTATTTTTAGAAAAAGATATATGTAAGTAAATGTGAGGTCGGATATGATAAAATTAAGAACTCAATGAACAAAATTGTTTCTCTAAAAACTCACCGATCTTCATTTCAACATTATCTTAAAAAATCATTCCTGAAATGTGGAAGATTTGTATGATAGTACTAATCTTAAAACCTGGACATAATAAAGAAAAACAATTGGCTCATATAGACATACAATATAGACATACATTACTAAATCCATGTCAAAATGAATGCTATTGCTTAGTAAATATTAAATGGGTTTTTAAAATTGTAAACTGATTGTAGACAGCTTACTTTATGGAGATGGCTATTCCAAAAACAATTATAAAATCTTAAAACTGTTAAATGCATCATCTTGAAGCCTCTTGATTACATTTTGTACAGCAATTATCAGGAACTTGTACTTTAAACTTTACATTAATATTTTATTAAAATTGCATTACAAATCTCCCTTGGCAATCTATTGAAAACAATACTCAAGTCATATACAATAGACAAACACATTAGTTTTTCAATAAAACCGACACCAATAAAGAAGTGCTTAGAAAACATGTCTTTGAAATAAACTTATAACTATTCATTCACACAGATGGATCATCTTCTTCTAAATTACTCATCGCTGTGTTCAGCTGACTTGTATACATTCAGATTTCACTCAAAACAATAGGAAAAGTATACTACTTAATATGTATACTCACATTCGCTCTCACTTTGAGATGTATTTTCTAACATTGCAAAAAAAACAAAATTTTATTCCACTAAAAGACGAACTCTGTTTTTGAAGTATTATCCAAAATTTAAATTGCTTTGGATCCCTGACCATGACAGCATATAACGAAACGAACGGTCTGATGAACCAGGAAAAGGAACAACTTTATACGACTAATTACTTTAACTAATATTAATCAAGCAAACTTACGCCAACTAAACATACATTCTCTGTCAAATAAATATGCTTCAGGTACCCCTAACTGCTAGAAGAAATAAACTCCCAGAAAACCAATATTATCATATACCTAAAAAACTGTCAAATCACTTTTAAGGTTCAAACAAACCAAAATTACAAGACTACGCTTCGGTTATGCATAACTAACGTTTAGATTTTTTTTCTCAAAGCGGGACATTCTCGGAATAATAATAAGTAAGTTGATGTGTCTTGTAAGCAGTATTTTTACAAAAAAGTTTTAAAATATTAGGTCTCATTTTTGAGTGCACATGATTTTAGAAAAAACTTGCGACAGGTGCGTTACTTTTCAGACGTATAGAACAATTTCACGGTATTAACGAGATGTCAAAAACGTCGAAAATCGTCTACGTAGTAAAATCAAAGCGACCCGGATTGTGAATTTGCTGACCAATTGAGTATCGAAAACTTTCGAAGATCGTAGTAATGTGAGGGCTGCCAATATTGTGAATTTATTATGAGTGAGCAAAAGTGAAATGTTTTATCAATTTAATTAAAACAACAATTGATTTACAGGAAATAGAAGTACGAATAATAAATAATTTATTTCAATCTATGTACTTATTTCAATACATTCGCTTTTTTAACTTTTTTCAGCATTTTCATTTGTTTATTTACATTCCTCTGGCAGTTGACTTTGCGAGAGCAGCTGATTTGCTAAGTGTGCAAGGAAAATTGGTCGTTCACGAGATTCAGGTAGTAATTTTGCTACCGTAGACAATTTTCGACGTTTTCGAAACCTCGTGAATACCGTGTTTGTTAAGTGGGGATTGTTAGCACAAAAGTACTGAATCAATTCCACCCAACAGTTTTCAACAGTAACATTCTCAGCATTCAAAAAATGCATCAATCTTTACATCTTCTCATGTAGGTACTTTCGTCAAATTTGCCCATTCAAGTTCTATGTTAATTGGTGCCCTACTTCACGATTTTTAAGTGAAACTGCGATAAGTGTTCAGACAGACTTTGCACAATTTAGAACAGCTGTTTTTTTGTTTTGGTTATACATACAAATGGAATGTTGTGAGAAATTAAAATGGAAATTGTGTGACAAATACATGATTAAGAACAATTCGCAGTGCATGCAAATAATTCTCACAGCTTCCTTTTTTATTCCTGCTACTTATTTTATTAAAATTTAAAAATAAAATTTCAATTTAAAATGTAAAAAAAAATTATTTATTTTAAAATTGCCTAACACTAACACGACTAACCATCCTCAATTCTGCATCATATTTTGCAACAACCTCTGAATGACGTCGGTTTTCCTTGTTGTCGATTTTGATCCGGATCAGCGCCGCATCAATATTGTTTTGAATCATGCCCCAGTGTGATGGTCGTAAAATTCAGACCAGAGCTAGGCTATCTCGGAGTCGATTAATTTCCTTCGGTCTTGACCTCGATTTTTAACAAAATTTTAATTAAGTGCAGCTAGCGATGCTGTTTGTTCCACTGTGCGTAGTAAAGAAAGAATGAAGAGTGTGTGGTTATGCAAATAGAGACTTCCCCGAAAAGTAAACTCACAACAACACATACAGATGGTGCCGCTTAATTGAAAGTGAAATGACTAGGGACAAGAAGGTATTGCCAAAAAAAAATCTACTTAAGGTTGTTCGAGTTATGAAGATACAATATCTGAATTATGGAATAAAAATTGTTTTAAATTTTCTCTCTAAACTCTACTGCAACTCGATTTGGTTTAAGTTATAAAAAACTCGAGTCAAGGAAATTTGACTTAATCACATTTTTAATGAAACATATTCTATGCAAAGATGGAACGCAGGTAGCAAAATAGAAAGAATTCGTTCACGTTCATCTGAAATAGCATGCAAAAAAGAGCAAGGTTTTCCTTCTGAAAAAGTTTTCTGAAACAGCCTAGCATCGGAAAGTAAGACTGAAAACTTATTCCTATTTGATCTAAACAAACTATATGCATGTGTCAACAAGTCAAAGTATTTCAACTTATTGAAAAGGCTGTAAAATCTCCTTGTATAAAAACATTTTACAAAATTTATATATCATATATTTTATTTGTTATAATTTTTTTTGTGTAACAACTAAGAAATATGGATTAAAACTAAACAGAAATCATATTCAAAATGGGCATTCCATTCCGATGCTAATTATGATAACAGTCTTTATTCAGTATTCTCAAATTTAAGGGGAGCACTGACTACTAGATAAAGGATGAAAATGTTAATATGTTGCTGTCTCTTAAGAAGAAATTATGGCTTTTAAAAAATTATTTGATTCTATATATGCAAACTTATTTTAAATATTATGTGAAATGAAATATTACAGAGTTTGTTCGTTTTTTAGTTTAAATTTCATCATTATTGTATTGTGAAATGTGTTTGTTTACACTATTTAAAACTATCGTTAGATATCGATGGTTTTCAAAAAACTATCGTTGACTATCGATAATTCTCCACCTCTACTGGCTACTATGGCCTTCAATATTCTCTAATTTATTGTATGTTCACTATTTTCAACACTGGTCAAACAACCCAATAGAAATATTTTTTTGCGATTATACGCGAGTACAAATTAGGTACCAAAATTTCGAAAATATTAGTCAAGCCAATTTGGCCTGTTACTCTCTCAAAATTGCTCGCTCTCAATTTTGACTTAATAAGTAAATCAGTGTGCTAAAACGTTGAAAAAACACACATTTAGTGTTGAATATGACGCGAAAAAGCATTGAAAATCTAGAAATTAGTGTTATGGGTCGATCAATTGAGCGAAAACAGTCTTTTAAAATCATCAATGCATGAAATCATAAAATTAATGCGATGGAGCACATCTTTCTGCAATTCAACATCGATGGAATTATTATCTGTAAAAATTATTTTCAAATTCACATTTATGCAGCAAAAGACATTCAATGCCACCCCAATGTGAACTATTCTTCAGGGCTCAAATGTTTTTTAATATCAGGAGACTTAATCGTCAAATAGTGAATACCCAATGCAAAACACACAGAAAATGGATAAAAAAATAAGGAAAAAAGCAGCAATTTTTTTATTTTAAATATAAATTTCAAATTTCAGGCAGTTAAATATGCACATTATCACATTTATGAATTGAACAAACATAAATAAACATCTTAAGATAGTGTTGTGCAGCGTAAAAGTTTAGACGAAGAAGAGCGTGAGTATATTCTTGAGAGAGAACCACATAACTGTAAACTAGTGGCGCTACCTTGTTGTATTGAATCATGGGGCAAGTCTATCATCGTGCAGGAGGATGTTACATTAATACAAGGTAGTGCCAATTTGGCCTGTTACGCTCTCAAAAAATTGATTACTCTCATTTTTGACTTCATAAGGATATCAGTGTACTATAACGCTGAAAAACACTCATTTAGTGTTGAACATATCGCATTAAAAATTTAAAAACTAATGATATGTAGTAAATTGCTTGCGCTACGATCAACTGTGATGGTCGTGATGGAAATCGTGTTCAAAATAATATTATTAAAATAAAATAGCGTATAACCAATGTAAGAAATACAAAAAATTTAATAAAATTATAAATTAAAAAATAAAACAGCAAATTTTGTATTTTTCATACATTTTTCAGGCAGTTAAATGTGCACATCATCATATGATAGTGTTGTGCAGCGTAAAAATGAAGAAATCTGACGATAGCGTAAGGACTTTACTTATTGTTATACCGGGAAAGAACCAGGCAGAAACCTTATGTATTTCAAGAAGTGTTGTGATAATTCATACATTATATCTGTGGAAACTCTAGGTGAGTTTAGGTAGAAATTATTAGGCGCACATTAACGGTCATGTAACTGATTTAATTAACGTGCATAAACATAAGAAGATCCTACAAAAATATTTAAACTTTTTCAAAATTTATAATAAAATTACAGAAGAGAGTTGGCATGACTGCAAGAGTAAGTAAGAGAGGTGATCGAGTGTTCAATACTGGTAGAAAAAGAAATGTTCGTAGTGGAAGAGAGAGAAGAGAGATTGTTGGGACAAAGAGAGTAAAGTCACAAACACAACTACAATAGAAATAGCGATGATGTGTAAAACATATCGCTAAAGTTGTGCATTCGCTTTTCGACCAAGCGCCAGTGCATAAGAAGATCATTGGCAAAGCGGTCGCAACGGTACTGAAAGTAGTTTCTGAAGCAATACAAAAACATAAAAATACATAAAGAAAACTTATTTTGTGCGTTTGTTCTCTTTCGGTGATCGCACTCTCGAGATCACCGAGGCCACATACACAAATGAATAACCAGACAGACGGAAAAAGTTTTACCAATCAAGTTTTTTATTTCGCAATATTGTATTGTAACAACAACAATAGCAAAAGCAACTTCGAAACTTCAACCTAGTTAAAGTGAATTTTTTAACGCTCGCTTCAACTCAGTCGTTTACTAATATTGGTCGGTCGAGCATAATTTGTCTTCTCGTTTCATGTTTTTGTGTGTGACAAAGCTGTGTAAAGCTGATCTGATCGGATTTTAACTGTACGTGTGAAAGATATATAAAAAAACATTTATATTCATATATATACATATAAATTAAAAGAAATATATACATACATACATCTTCATTCTAATATAATTGCATTGGATTAATTGAAAACTTCGAAATGTGATATACATATATATACATGTATGAGCGTAAACATATGTATGAAAGTGAAACGAACACGGGATAAATGTGAAAAAACTATTTGGATTCTTAACTTTTTAAAATTTCTACTAAAGAGTTTCGCCAATTAACCAGAATAGAAGTGACAAAAACTGGTAAAAATTTAATGAAATGTATTAAGTGAACGTGAGAATTGAAGACTACATAAATAACGTTACGTACTGGAAGGCAATTGCGTTGTGCTGTTAGCAAAACTACATTCAGAAACTTTCAAATACTTGTGAAAGAGAATACTTGGTACACGGTTTAATGAAAGAGGTAAGTATATACGTATACGTATGTATGTATACGTGTGTGTATGTATGTACTTATTTATTTAAAAGCATATACAAAATAAAATGATATATAGAAAATGTTTTATTTACAAATTTAATTGTGCGTTTGTACAAACGTAGATACATATGTATATAAGTATGTGGAAAATACATAGTCTATTATGGTTACACAAAATTTTTGTTCGGTGACGCCTAAAAAACTTGTGTCGCTTACAAAAGCTTTTAATATGCAGGGAGGAAGACCTGTGTACGTGTAAAATACAGCATAAACGATTCCATATTTTGAAAAGCGTATTTACATATGTAATTATGTATGTATGTATATAATATTTGTGTACAAATGCTTAGTGAATTGTAATATGGACATTTATTTATATTCATTTATATCTCATGAGATCTCGTTGTCTTGTTCAAGATTCTTCTTTGATCGAGAGAAGATTGTGTATACATACAGCATACATATATGCATACATGAATTCGTCTTTATCCTTAAGCACATACCAAACATACAAGGTCATGTCTAGTGTACCTAAGTAATACTATCTAAATCCGAAATTTGAAGAAATATGATTTTTTGTAAATAGTATGTACACATGCATGTATTAATGAATGTTAGTATCAACTTGGTTTTAATGGTTTGTATAGTCGGCGGTTTAGCGACCTTCATTTTTTATGTTTTGTTTCTTAGATTATTGAAGGGGTTGTCAGTAAAAATAGCAAAATTGTGCAGCGTAGTTAGAATAATATTTGTAGTATATATATATATATATATATATATATTGTACAGATGTTAAATTTATCAATCTTATTTCTTCTTTCACTCATCATTAGATTATTTCTAAGAAAATGTAAATAAGTATGTATGTATATAAGTAAATGTGTTTACATGTTATGTAATATAAATTTAGGTCAGTTTTACATTTTGTTTTTACAAGCAGTACAAGTATGAACCAAAGTGTTTAGGTACCCATGTGTGTGTGTATAAGTATGTATGAGTTTAGCATTGAAGAGCTTTTTTCGAAATGGCTAGATGGATCCGATCTGATCAACAACAATCGTTTATTTTAGAGAAAAAGGGAAAAATATATTATTGCTTGTTTAGTTGTCTTTATCGCTCTTGTACTACTCATTGTGTCAATACAACTCTCACTTAATTTCCCCCTCTTTGTTGAGCTGTTCCCTCTCACAAACCTTGTTTGACTTGTTTGTTTAAACGTTATACTTTTGTATATACTTTTAAGTTTACATAACCGTAATTATTAAAACTTTCAATTGTAGTCATTGTTGTTGTTATTACAACAAAAGAAAAAGTTAGACGTAATAAAATAATTTCTTGATGTTTCTCTCTCAATGTTACTCGTAAATGAAAGAGAAAAAGCTTTTTGTGAAAGGTTGTTTTTACTAGTTTTTTTATTATTATGAATCGAAATATCACATTGTTGTGATTTTTGTAAAGAAATAAATGAGGCATTGGGATTCCATAAAGTAAATATGTACATATACATACATATGTATATCTAAGTATCTACATGAAATGATTATGATGAAGATTATTTATTATGCTATATTTTGAAAAAAGAAATGAAATTTTGAAAATAGATATATATTTACGTATGTATGTAATTTGTTGATTTAGCCAGAGTTGCCAATTTTTGTGATAAAGCAATTGGTTTGGTCTCTTCTAGATTTAATGATGGTTTCAATTCATAGCGGCATTCTTTATATACGCAAGACTTTATTATACTCTTCACGCAGTGAATAGTATTATAAGTTTGTTATGACCCCATAAAGTATAGGGTGTTTTTTTAAAGGTTCACAACTTTAAATTAAAATAAAACAAAGAAAAACATTTTAATATCAATTAAACTGGCTTTATTCGATAGATAATTTTATGACATTAATGTTTAAATATGACTTCGGCCATGTGGCCGCCACGGCTGGCGCGTACAAAGCGTAATCTGGAAGTCCAATTTTCACACACTTTTCGCAGCATTTGCGGCCGTATTTCGCCAATAGCTCTTCGAATTTTGATTTCCAGGTGTTCAATATTCTCTGGTTTATCGGCGTAGGCAAGTGACTTTACATAACCCCAAAGAAAATAATCCAATGGGGTTATATCTTAATGATCTTCATGATCTTGTTGGCCAATTCATGTCTGTTCTTCGATAAATTTCTCTATTATTAAACTTCATTATTAAGTTTTTAATAATGGAAACACGTTGTTCTCTCATGCAGCGATCCATTTTAACTAATCGAAAGGTATCGGATGAAATGCCAAACTAAACTAAACAAAAAGCAACTATCAGTTGTTAAAACGGTAGTCAAATAAAGCAGTGTTTCCAACTCATAGTTGTGAACCTCTAAAAAAACACCCTCTATAAACCAGATATCGGTATAATATTTTCAGGAATCTGTTAATATCTAATGTTATAACTATATTGCCATCCAATAGAAAATGTCATAAATGTCATTTAAAAATTACAATAGAAGTAACGAGCATGTCTTTTCCGAATACTCGAAAAACCTTGATGTAGAAATGAAGAGGGGCAGAAAACGTTAGAGAGAGCTACATATCGAAAGCCAATGTTAAATAAAAGCTTTTTTGTTCGTTAGTAAAAAAAATAGATATAGATATCTTCCTATTACTTAAGAAAATGCTTCGAACTTTTTCAATGACTAGACTATATTGCATCCATATCGACTTATTATGCGGCGCCACCAACGTACATGTACATAAGTGTATATTTAAAAGTTTACGTTTATAAGTATATGTATTGTTGTTGTTTCCACACATATACAGATTTAGTTTTATGTTAAATATATTTATATATTTAATATAATAAATTGCAATGCTATGAAAACTAAAATACAGGAAAAATAATTTTTGTGTCACTATAAGTAACATATACTTATGTACACATTTGTAGATTTTTTATAGTTTGCTAAATCTTGCCAGCTGATTACTGATCTTTTTATTATCGATTCCTTTCAAATATTTTTGTTTTCATTTTATTTAGTGAAATTTCAGAACGTTGCAGAAATGAATTTTGAATAATATCTGTATTTGTGAAGAATATGTTCGTAAAAGTTTCGATATATGCATTACTTCTTTGTGTTCATATTTTTTATTTTACGTTTTATAAGTATATACCCTTGAACATGTATGTCTATTGCATGTTATTTAAAAAAAATCAATTTTCTATCGATATGTCTTGTGGGTGTTCAATAATCCGGTTTTCCGCAGTTGTAGAAACTAAAGAAATCTCTTTCTATTGCTGTTCAATGGTGCTTCTTTCTATTTTCATCCATCCATTTATATGTATGTGTATGTAAATAGCTATGTAGATAGATGTGCGCGTCGCGTATTTCATACACATTAAACCCATATTAAAGTAGCGTACAAGAGTGAAAGGCATTTAACTGGGCATTCACTCACTAAAATTGTGCAATATGACATTTTACTTTTGTGACTACATACATATTTACTTCTTTAGCGTATCACTTGTATCCAATTTTATACTGTTCACGCAGTTTGTCATGTAGTTTGTAACACACAGAAGGAGTCATCGGAGACCCCTTAAAGTATATATAGTATATATATATTCATGATCAGCGCGACAAGACGAGTTGATTTATCCACGTCCGTCTGTCTGTCTTTCTATATGTAAGCAAATTTTGCACGAAGCTTTCTTTTCGTCAAACTCAATACATTTGTCAGCCGAATCGGACTATTAGAGGTGGGGTATCTGCCGTACAAAACATGAACTTAGAACAACAATCAGAAGATCGAATGTCGGTGGCTTGCTAGGTGTTTCGCAATATTGCATGTCGGATTTTCAATCATTTGAAAGTTTAATGGAAATTTCAAGGCTGAATGAGCCGTCCGGCATCCTTCTAGCAACGTGGCCTCAACTGCTACAGCAATATTGGATCTCGCACGAACAGTGGCCAAAATCAGTGACATGTCTTTCTAGTCACACTAGGCGGTTTCAGGAAAAATAAGCCTCCATTTCTATCATCAATTTGCCTTCATTAACATAGTACACTTCATTCTGTTGGGAGTTTATCAGTGGTAGATTCGTTCTAACTGGTTGGTTTAATGCATCTCGATAGTATTCACGTTCACCTTCCATTTCTCGATTGAAAGCGTCTGCGAGATGTATAATAATTGTGTTGTTCTCTTAAATAAGCGAAACGTAATCGTGTTTTGTTTTGCATTTTGTTGCATGGATGAGAAAATGAATTTACTTTAGAAATTTCGTGTGTGAAATTTGACGGTGTTTTAATAGATATTCTGCTATTCGGGGCGGAGACAAATCTAACAAATCAAAGATCCTAAAAGTCGGCCCAGTCGTTCTTGAGTTATAAATGGCGTAACTAACCCGACATTCTTTCATATACAGGTTGGTTGACACCTATGTACCAGTAGGAGAATAAATATTTTTATGGTATATTAATATTTCATCTTTCATTTGAACACTTTAAAAAAATTATTTTGAATGGTCACTTTACTCTTTGTTTACAAGTCATTTGAAGTTGACGGGTCAGCCTATTTGATTGCAATGGAGTTGCTTCGTTTCATAACTAGGGATGAGACTTGGATCTACCACCATGATCCTAAACTGAAACAAGAACAACGCTGGTTGTTCAGCTCCAAAACAGGTGAAGTCAGAACGATCGGCAAAAAGATTATGGCATCAGTTTCTTGGGATGCAAAAGGCATTTTGTTCATTGATTATCTTGAAAAAGGTAAAACAATTAACTCTGAATATTATTGCAACCTTTTGGATCAGCTGAATGAAAAAATTGGTGAAAAAAGACCCGGTTTGCAGAAGAAAAAATTGTCATCAAGACAATGCACATGTTCACACAAGTGTTGGAGGATCATTGAAATAAGTGTATTGAAGTTGAGGGAGACTATATTGAATAAAAAAAAAAAAATTAATTCATTTAAAAATTATCATTCTTTCATTTTTGCTTTCAATACTTTTCATGCAACCTGTAAACCCCGCTAAAATTTCATCACAATTGGGTTTGTACGGGAATGATAGAAAGAATGTTATTTATATTATTTTGTTGTCACACTGACAATTCAAAACGAGATTTTTAATAATATTGGCCTTTTTCCGATTACTTGGTAAATGATGACTGATTTGTCGATTCTGAACGCAGTGCTGACTGCTATATATATATTAATACTAGACAACCCGGCATACTTCGTTTTGCGGCCGACCCAATGGGCCGCATTCTAGAAATTAAAATACATTTGTTTTTTAAGTGCTAATAGCTTCTTTGTAAACAATGTTCTCTGTGAAAACTCTACAATCACGTGACATACACACACAGCTTGCTCTCAAGTCCCTCTACCAAAATCGATTCGGTAAAATTTTTTTTTGTGCAAAGCAACGAAGAATTGAGAAAAATTTGCAAAAACAATAAAAAAAACTTGCATACATACATTTCAAATATCTAATGTTTTCAAATTACTCACTCCCCCCACTGAACAAAAGTCAAACAAAATACGTGAAAGAAGAAGAGAAAAAAAAAATGTGCAGAACACATTTTGATTTTTGTTACACGACTACCCGCGACTCTCCCAATTCCCTTATCAACAAACCAAAATTGATCAATAGCCTCAACCACGAAACACAAACAGAGCAAAGCACAAACAACGAAACACACTGTCTCTTTCTTGTTCCGTTTTCAATGAACATCAAATACAGAAACAAAGATCGCAAAAAGTGCGTAGTCAGAAAGGAAAAATACAACAATAACAACAACCAAAGCATTAAAAACGAAAAAACGTACAAAACTTTTTATGCTTGGTCTTGCATTGGTTTTCAAAAAACTTAATACTTAAAAATATTATATTAAAAGTTAAAAACTAAAAAAAATAAGTATGCAACTCTTTTCATTAGCATTCATTTGTCATTTTAAAAAAAATCAGCCAAGTGTGAGTCGTACTCGCACACGGAGGGTTCCGTACCATCGTACAAGATTTTTTGCTTAAAATATTAAATTATGTTTATATTTAACAGCCTAAAAGTATACTACAATTAACAGCTCAAAAGTATCAAAAAAAAAAAAAAAAAAAATTTTAAACAAAAGAAAGAAGAACAATGCATCTAAAAATGTTGATTTTTAGTATTTGTCGTTTTAGACACAAGTGAATTACACACTGTGAAAATTTCAACTCTCTACCTATTACGGTTCACGAGATAGAGCAGGATACGGACGGAAGGACGGAACCCTAAAAATTATTAAAATCGGCTTAGTATAGTGTGCGCTAGATACATCATCATCATCATTTGGCACTACAGCTCTTTGTGAGCTTTGGCCTGCTGTACGTAACGCCTCATGTTACTCGGTCTTTCGCAGCGGTTTTCCAGTCATCCATCCTTAGTTTCGCTAGATACACAAATGTTAAAAATTTGGTAAAAAAAAGTGTCTGTTTCCCACCTACCGGGTCGAAATATAGATGCAAACCTTCTAGGTGATCCCATAAATACAACAAAAAAAATGATCAAAATTGGTTCAGCCGTTTAGGAGCAAAACAGTCACAAAGATTTGTACACTCGAACTGTGTCTGTTCGTCGAGAAATTACTCGATTATTAAACTTCATTATTAAGTTTTTAATAATGAAAACACGTTGTTCTCTCATGTAGCGATCCATTTTAACTAACCGCCGGAAGGTATTGGATGAAATGCCAAACCAAACTAAACAAAAAGCAACTATCAGCTGTAAAATAGGTTGTCAAAAAAAGCAGTGTTGCCAACTTAAAGTTGTGAACCTCTAAAAAACCACCCTTGAAAAAGCTTATTAAATGTTTTTATATAGAATAGATTAGAACTTAAAAAAAAAATTTAATAATATTTATAAATTCAATCAATTTTTAAGTGTTTAGTTTAAAAGCCGAACTGATGATGTAAAAACCCGACAAATGAAAATTTCTGATAGGTTGAATACTGCACTGTTAAAAACCTGTTTTTTACAACAGTCTGTAAAATTCATATTGACAGTATGTACGAGGTTTGTTCAAAAAGTATCGCGATTTTTGATTTTCTGCAGATTACATTGCGTTGTGTTGGTACTCATGTCCCTCACTTATGCTGACAAGGTTGGTCGTTTTGAATGTTTAGTTAATTTTTGACAGCTGTTTGCTTGCACGTGTTTTGGCTCGTCTTCGATTTTCGTCTATTTCAAAAAATGTATCAACGAATCTGTATCATGTATTGTGTAAAAAAACAAAATTAGGTGCGCGGACGTTACATTATACATTTTTTCTGGTAATTTTTATAATGGTATGAGTGGATAGGTATATTTAAGCACTACTTGTGACTTTCGTGAGATACCGCAACGTTCCTCTCAACAACCATAGTCAACCATACATATAAGTAATTTATATATTTTATAAATAGGGGGAAAAATGCCGTAGTATAAATGAAACTCGAATTCCTGTTTCTTCCGATATGCACAACTTCTACACCACTGAACAGATATTGATACAGGTTTCACTCTCATTAAGAGAAATTTCTGCCGAAAGATAATATTGCATGTACAATACATTCTAATCTAATTAAGTCTTTGTACATTGGGTATATGGTGGCTTAAGCTGGCCACACGACAAATTTTTGTAGAAAAACAGAAGCATTTTTTTTCCTCAATAATAATATAAAATTATGAAGTTGATTCCAAAATTATTTATGAAAAACAGTTCGGGTGTTGCATCTTATGTTGGATCGATATTTTCTACAGGTACTTTGTGTGTACTGAATTTTGAAAGAGAAACGGACAAAGTGGATACGCAAGGTTAGTTCATTTGCACGACAACGCAAGGATCTACTAGCAGTTTTGTAAAGTATGAAAAGGAAATATTAGCTCTAGGAGAGGAGATCTGGTGGGTGTTTGTCGATTTTGATTTGGAGGATACCTTGGAATACTGCGAAGTCGATGCAGCTGGGAGAGTTGTTAGTGCGGTTTGGTTATCTTGTGGGGGCTCCGGTGGGTATTAAGAGGGAATGTAGCTAATCAGTTTGATTCCTCTTGGGTTCCATCTTCCAGCACCTCAAAGTCCGTGGTGTGCATACCAAATTCCTAACGCTGGTTTCAGTTTTGTGTGGCTTACCACATTTGAAGCAGTAGCGTGATGTATGCCCATATTGAAAAAGGAATACAAGGAACTTTTGAAGTGAGCAGACGTGTTTTTGTAAAGTGAACGCGAAAGTTGAAAGTTTCAAACAAAGCAATAACAGCAATTTTACAAAAACAACCACAAAGACAGCAACGACAATAGCGGAGAAAGTAAAACAGAACGGATCTTGCAAAAACAACAACAGAAACAATCAATCAAGCAACTAATAATTGTTCCCATTGTGGAATTGAACCATCTAGTGAACCTAGCAACGAAAACCACATTGTAGTGAAGGGAATGGATAGTAACGATTCACCAACATTGGCGGTACAAAAATTATGTCAGGATAAACTGGAATTGCAACATATTAAAGTACGTGAGGCAAGGCTGCTTTACAAGAAAAATAATAAGATTGGAGTGGTAGCCGAATTGGAGTCAGCGGAGATGGCAAGTGAGGTACTTAAAAATACTAGAAAGCTGGCAGGTACCTCAATATACATAATGCAGAGAAGCAGCAAGATAAAGGGGTTCTTCTGCAACTGAAAAGTGACCTCCTGATATTATTCTTTAATAGCCTTATAAAATCATGATAAGGGACGACCGTATGAATGTTGGTAATAAAGGGATGACATTTAATAGCAAGAAAATCCTTATGTGCGAAGGGCAACCAGGTGAAAAAACATTAAATGACCTATATGGTAAGAGTATGGAAGCAATTTCCTTAGAATATAGTGAAATAGTAAATAGGGCAAATTCAAAAAACTAGAAAAAGATATTAAGGTATTAAGACAGGGAAATTTTGGATAAATGAAAATAGCAGCAGTGATAAACAAATTGATCTAAAAATTTTATCCTACAACATTCACGGTTTAGGAAGCAAAATACTATATAATGAATTCTTATATCTTCTTGGAAAATTTCGATTATTATAGAAAGTATTTCAAAGGGTTTAGCCTCTATTGTCGACCAGCGACGCGTGCAAGCAAGTATGGGCGGGCATGTGGAGACATTTTATATGGAGTTAAAGAGGCATTACAAACAATTCCTTCAAGTCCATAGAAGGGTTAGATATCATACAAATTCGTAGAGGGAAAACAGAAATAAAGCTGATACCATTGTATCTAAGCGGTAAAAAGTGGAGCCAAGATTTTGAAATTGTGAAAGAAAATTTTAATCATAATGATATTGTGAACCCTATTGTGATGGGGGATTTAAACGTTCGAATAAGGGAGTTACAAGTATGTATCGAAGACAATTTTAAACATGAAATTACGGCTGGCCTATACCCTATAGGGTTTCAAAAGACAAAATAGTAAATGGAGCTGGGAGGCTGTTTTGTGACTTTTGCGAAAATAATGGATTAATCATCTTAAACGGAATAACTAACAGCGATTAGTTTGGGAAGTTTACATTTATAAGTAGTGTAGGACAGTCCATAAATGACATTGTGCAATATCGCTAGACTCAGATTGTGGAATTCGCGTCTGACTTGATGGTAGATGATAAAGTCTGGTCCGATCACGCACCAATCATTCTGACATTAAAAATTCTTATAGAAAATAATTTCAAGTATAACAACAATATGTTGCCAAAAGTGTTGTGGCGCGATTCAGAAGAAATGTCATATAATAAAAGGCTTTTAAAAAATCTGGAAAGGAAGAAAATAGATCAAAAAGAATTGGAACTGAATAATTTTGTCCAACTTATAATGTCATCTGTTATTTGCAAAAATAGGACAGATAAATTAGCTAAAAAATCTGTATGGTTCGATTGGAGATGCCAGTCAGCCAGAAAAGCAGTTTTTGGTTGCCTCAGAAAATTCAACATCACACAGAATAGTATACAGACAAGGAAAAATACATAAAGGCAAAGAGCTGATATAAGGAACAATGCGAGAAAAGTAAGAAAGATGGAATTTTAGGTATGCTGAAAAGGGCATAGACGGAAAAGGCACCTGGTTTGGACAGAAATTCCATACGAGATTTTTAAGAGGGTAAGATTTTTAAACGAATTGGCCAAGACATATATTAGATTATACAAGTTTGCACAAACAGATAAAGCTTTTGAGACAAGTATAATATTCCCTTTGTTCAAGAAAGGTGATAAAACTGTAGCTTCAATTTACAGAGGAATCTCTTTTATGAACTGCATCGCAAAAATTATGATGGGCATAACAAATGAGAAGGCTGGTAGTGTGGTCAGAAGAGAACAACATTATAACGGAATTTCAAGCAGGTTTTAGGAAAAAACATTCAACAGTTGACAATATATATAATTTAGCATCTTTAATTCACATAAAATTTAAAGAAAAGAAGAAAGTGTACGCCTTCTTCGTTGACTTTAAAGCAGCTTTTGACATGGTTCCAAGACAGCTACTTATATACAAATTACATATGATAAGTGTTTTAACAAAAATGGTGAATTTTATTGAGCAAATTTATGCAAGAACCAGCTCTTTAGTATGGACAGGAGAATATATGTCAGAAAAATTTTATATATCATCAGGCGTAAAACAAGGGTGTTTGAAGTCCCCTTTGCTCTTTTCACTCTATTTAAATGATTTGCATGACTGGTTAGGGGGTTGATATATATATTAAAAAATTAAATATATGGCTCCTTTTATATGTAGATGACATAGTTATATTATCAGATAATATAGATGTGTTACAAGTAATGATAAACCGTCTAGAATTATATTGCGACACTTGGAACATGGAAGTGAATTTAGCGAAGTTAGCAATAATGGTATTTCGACCTGGGGGTCACAACAAAGTTTCAAAGCCCACTTAGCAAATAGGAATGGTCTAGCCAAAAATAGCATCAATGCAACTTGGAGAATATTTTTGTTCAAAAGCCAAATAACGTTTACCGCAAAATGGAAGCTATTTTTAGCAGTCACTAGGAGCGTGCAAAGTTATGCTGCTTAAGTATGGGGATTTACTTTGTTCGAAGAGGTGGATAAGTTGCAACTTTATATTCTGCATTTACCAAGTAACACACCGTCGTACTGCATATACTTCGAAACAGATATTCTAAATGGGTATTTATATACGCTGCATCTATTCCTGACATACGTATATAAAACCTTATTGCAATCTGGTGTCCCTCGAGGTAGTATATTGGGTCCATTGCTTTATACCGTTTACACTGCAGATATGCCTGCCCCAATTGGGGAAGAAATTACCATCTACGCAGATGACACAGCGATATTAGTCAGGTCATCATGCATCAGCAGTACTACTCACCTATTAAAACAACAGCTTCGAGGTATTAATGCCTGGATGTGTAAGGGGAAGATAGTGGTAAAAACTGAAAAGTCAGCACGTACGGTTTTCTCATTAGGGAAAGGCTCAAGTTCATCACTCCGTTTTAGTGGTATAGTGATACCTATGAGGGATCGTGTGAAATATCTCGGCATAAATTTGAACAAAAGATTGTCGTGGAGACATATACTCGCTAAAAGAAAGCATCTAGACCTTAAAACAAAGTGCAAGTATTGGTTGATGGCAGCACACGATGATAATACCAACTTCCCTCAGGAACGCCCTCTGTCGTCGGGTACTTATTGAACCACCCTCGTAAGCGTACATCCATATTACCACACTCTTAGGTGCGACGTGGAGAACACAGTCTTTTTGATAGGTAGTGAACGAGTTGCATAAAAGGGCAATTGCAAATGCGTCATCCAATCGCCAGAACAAAATTGTGTTAGTGGATCGGCTACCTTCTGTTTGCGAAGTCAAGTTTTTTGAACCTCCTTCTGCAAAAGCGTGGCATCTACACGAAAGATGCCCGACTTTCTATTCCTCCTCCTCCTCTTGGCTGCAGCTAGAATATTTTTTATAGAGTACTCCTAATCTACATACGTATTTACCGAGTAGTGATCCATAAGCACGCCTAACTAATTTTCTTAATTGCTATTCAAATAAAGCATGTTTTTGTGCAACCCATTTGGGCCAACTAAGTCCAAGTCAGTCTAGATTACAATTTAATTTTTTTTTTTTTTGATACGCCAAGGAGGTGTAAATATTCTAAAGACCATAAGCAGGCCGACCTATTACAATGAACGATTCTCCGGAGTCTCATAGCAGTCTCATATGGTGCCTACGCACTACTGCCCGATTCACTTGCCTTTTCTGTGAATGTTACATAGAGGTTTCGATTAAAAAACATCTGTTTTTTGTTTTGGTTATACAATACATACAAATGGAACGTTGTGATAATTAAAATGGTCATTTTGTACATGATTGAGAATAATTCGCAGTGTATGTAAATAATTCTTGCAGCTACCTTTTTCATTACTGCTACTTATTTTATTAATATTTAAAGAAAACATTACAATTTAAAATTTTCTTCAAATTGTTTTGTGCAATGATCAGCTGTTTAATTGAGAATGACCCAAAAAAGGCGGTCATGACCAAAAACTTGGTTGCACTATTCAAATTTTGCCAGCCCTGGCTGCTGCAATTTTTGCTTTTTCTTTTGCAGCAGAAAAAATGTTTCAAAGTACCCAAAGCTGCCCTGAAATTCGATCATTTGCCTGTTGTTGTTTTATAAATGGAGCAACTTTTTGAGCTGCTTACAAAAAAATGATGTTTTTGCTCAGTCTGAATCGGGCACTACTACTCTTGTACTACACTGGCTTTTTCAACCCTGGCGGGACCACCAATTTAGGTATTCTTTCGCAAGGGACTGCTGGTTAGACCATATTTCTATTTAGATTCACGAGAACATTCATTCATTTCCACGAAAGGTAATGCGGGTCATCTACATGGGTGATTTTATGTAGGTACGCCCGGAAACATACATGCCCTGTGAGGAACTGCGTGAGATGGTAGTTCAGCGTACCATGTTACTTAGACTTTTCTACGTCGCGGATATACCCGACAACAACAGTAGGTCAAGAACCACTCATTCCAGCCGCGAAGCTGCAGGTATGTATGCATGCATGCCTTTTTTTTTCCCGAGGAGAGCAGTTGCTACCAGCGCATCTGCTCAAAATCCTCTCAATCCGTGCTGGTATTGAAAAATATCCAGGTCCTAGGATTTGGTTTTGTTCCGTGTGCAGCAAGAGGATTGGTAAGATTCCCTGAATGATCGGCCAGTGCAGTATGTTGCTCCTTGTTGTGCATAACAACAGGGTACTTCATTTTAGCCGTGGCCACAGCCGCTCACACCTTTACAACGCAATATTGTCTCAGTTGAGTGCAATAATTGCTATAGGTTGTGTCATATGAGGCGTTATGCTGGCCTTAGATTCCGAATAGAATGGGGTAGTGACTTTATAGCACCTTGTTAAGTACTGCAACCGTTAACGTTTAACCATTTTATATCCAGTTATTGTCACCTTTAGCCAACCGAACACTGTCACCTTTACTTTCTCAGCCGCAAAATTTGTCAACACCGCGTGCTCGTAGTCTGACGTCTTCTCAATTGTTTGATTCTTTCAGGATCATCCAGTAGTATTGTAATAGGTTGCGTGGGAAGATTGTAGAGATTGCAGATTATATGGTTGGGAATAAAATATTGTTGGCGGCTGTTCAGGAAACTAAGTTAACTAGCTCATGTGGCCTGGCGTCCCTTGCGGACTATTTTGTGGTTAGGCAAGAAGAAGTAGGAAAAGTGGGGCGTTCTGGCTTTCATTGTTCATCGCACGGTGAATTTTAGACCTTTTTCCCTACCTTCTGTCAGTCCCTCTAATCCTATCTTAGAGACTCCGTACCTGGCTTTAGAGACCGGCGATGTTAAAATTAAGCTGGTGAACGTTGATGTCCTCCCGGTGAACAGCTGTGCTCCAGGCTATCATCCAATGTTAGGTCATGTGCTTCACGGTAATCACCGTATCATCTTGGGTGATTTCAATGCGTATCATGAACTTTGGTGATAATGACTATCGTGTTGTAAGATTGATCAATTTGATTTTAGTGTGATAAATGAAGATTCTGCTACCCGGATGAGTCCTAACTGTGTCAGCTCTCCTGGCATTACCATCGTCAGTGCACCGCTTTTAGCATATTGCGAATGGTCTGTCGATATTTCCTTGAGTTCTGACCATGTTCCTATTCTTATTAATATAGCTAGACCTGATAATTTTGTCACTTGTGACAATCGGATTTATATCAATCATGGAACAGTGAATTGGGCAGAATTTCAGGCGTCGATTGGTCATACTTTGTTGCTTCCCTTTTCCCGATGATACTAGACTGGGAGAGAAAGCTTTCTGGTACTCAATAAAGGCGTGAAGAAGCATTTCCTGCTGGTAAATTTCCTCTTTAAAGACCGAATTTTCCTGCAGGTGCAGCACGCTTAGCGAATTTACGTGATCAGATTGGGTCAATAACCCAAGTGATAAACGTCTAGCGAGGATGAATCTTGAGATCGCAAAACTTGTCTCGGATCATCGAAGAGCAAAATAGCTTCATCATCTTGAGTCATGTAGTCTTGGAGCTCGTAAGCTGTGGGATACAATTTGGCGCTTATCTGGAGAACCACAGCGTAAAGCTCACTCTTTCGTCATGTTTGAGGGAAAACATATAGGGAATGCTAAGAAATGTGTCGCTCAATTTGTCATCAATTTATTATGCACCCCTAGAGTAACAGCAGAGAGTAGCGGTTTCCATACGTAGGTTTAAAAACATCAAACCTGAAGTTGTGCCGGAGGAATTTAGTTCTGGTGAAGTTGAAGCTGAGATTCGCAACGCGAAGCCTTCTAAGGCCCTGGGACCTGATGGTTTTTCGATGCTTATACTCAAACATTTAGGTTAAGTTATTCCTTTCCTGCAACCGGGAAATGATGCAGATCTAGGTATTTCTTACAGACCTATTTCTCTCTTTCCCCAGTGGCTAAAGTTCTGGAGTCGTTGATTCTTTCGACAATGACACTATTTGCAGACCAATAGCATGGTTTCAGGAAGGGGCACAGCACTACCTCGGCCATGAGTGAGGTTACTACGCATGTTGCTAATGGACTCAATCACGCGAGGCCATACGAAAGACCAGTTATGGTGACATTGGATCTGGCGAAAGGCTTTGACACTGTCAATCATGCAGTTTTGCTGCAGGATCTTTTTGAAACCACACTGAGTGTAACCACCAAATGCTGGCTAAAAAACTATCTTCATGGTAGAAAAGCATTTGCTGAGTTAAGGGGTATGAGGTCAAGGTTTAGAAAACTGAAAATGGGCGTCCCTCAATTTTGAGTTTTATCCCCATTTTTTTTCAACCATATATGTCCAAGATACCATTACCACCTCCAGACATCAAGCTAGTAACCTATGATGATGATATCACCATTTTTTTTCCGGGTGTGTAAGTGAACGACATTTGCGGCCTAATAAATAACTATCTCAGGGAAATCTCTGATTTCTTCTGTAGCCGCAATCTTAACCTCTCACCGTCCAAATCAACATATTCCATTTTTACCTCCTGGACTAAGGAGGTTTCTATGGAATTGGACATTTTTTGTTGAGGGCTTAAGGGTTCCAACTACTTCCCATCCGAACACCTCAATCGTGTGATAAAGAGGAAAAAGTGCTTCCGGCCTTAAGGTGGAGATACACATGATGTTTTCTTGCAAACCAGCCTTTGCTCCGTTCGTGCGCAAAAAAAAAAGTTGAAATGTATGAAATCGTATGGACCGAGTTACATAGCTTGCTCGCGAACGCAGCAACTCAATAAGTCGAACAACTTCAACAGAAACAGTATTGATGAATGGGAAAAGAACTGGTTTGTGAGCCAGAAAACAGCTGTTTGAGAACCAAAAGAACTGTTTGATCGCGTGGTGAATGACAAAAAACTTTTTTGGTAAATGGCAATTTCTTTGCAGTATTTATGTTAAATTTGATGGCAGACTTTCCTATCTATTTAAAAAGTTATTACAATTCAATGTATTACATGATAATAAAAATACATACTTCCTTTTTTTAATAATTCAACTTTTAATACAGTTTTCTTTAATAATTACTTCCTTAAATTTTCAAATTCACAGTTGTTTTTTGTTTACTGAAGTCAATATGGTTGAAGTCATTTGTGTACCTCGACGTTGTTTGTGTAGTTTGAAGCTGCATGCTGCGTTTGTCGACAATGCAGCTTATCGTTGAATTGCTGGGGAAAGGAGGAGATTTTAAATACCATCTACAAGGCAATTGGATGTTCTGTCCTCAGTTATGCCGCTCCTGTATGGTCTCCTCTCCTTAGTGATACTCAATGGGGACATCTGCAAGTCAAAATAACGCCCTCAGAAAAGTGACCGGTTGCTTCCAGATGGCCAGTATTGACCACATCCACCAGGAAGCAAAAGCTTTATCGGTTCGTCAACATAATGAACTGCATTTTAAGCAGTTTTTGTTGGCAACACATCTGAGTGCACACCCCAACTATAGCACTATTATGGGCGTTATTCCCCCAGGCATATTCGTAATGATATCAGAATATACGAGGAAGATATGTATTGCTTCATTTATAGGCGATACTCTTGACAGTGGTCGCTATAAGTCTGGTCGTGGTCGAGTTACATCGGAGGGCAGTTGAAAATGCTTTAGAGTCACACCAGAATAATTTTGTACTAAGAGACCGGGTTCCACCTGTTGATGATAGTGAAATGCGACTTCCTCGTATTACTAGGACAACCTTAGCTCAGTTAAGGTCGAGTTGGTCTCTTATCCTCCAGTGTTACAGCGAGCGTATTGGTCTTTCTGACAATGATCGCTGTCCGCAGTGTGATGGTTCTCCTCACAACACGGTTTACCTTTTCAGCCGTCCCATAAAACCGACCCAATTGACTTCTATTGACTTATGGCTTCGGCCGGTATTGGTAGCTTCCTTCTTAGGGCTTGATATGTAGGTTAAGAACTTGACCCATTTTTATTCAAATTAATTAAGTAACGTAATTTTAAATATTAATTCTCTTATTTTTGAATTTTTTCTTTTTTTGTTCCTTCTGCTGCACAGAAATTTCTGTTTCCTTTACCTTCTCCCTTTCCTTTTTAATTGCATGCATACCACTACTTGCAGCTCCCTTTCTGTTTCAACAACAACAAAACGTAGACGCCCAAACACTGATGTTGGGAATTTCCTTGAGCGTCCAACGTCCCTTTGTTGAGCTTTGCCATCGCTGCTGCCAGGTGTCAGTGATTTGTTTAATGTCGCAAGAAGCTCACGCACTGGTTGTCAGGACCCTCTGTAGCCAGTTTTCGATGCTTATAACAGAGGGGTTGCATCTTTCATGAAGTTCCGGGATCGCTTTTGTAACTAGTACTACAGCTGTATCATTCGCATAGCCAATTATCTCTTTTTTTGTCGGATATAGGCACACTGAAGACACCATCGTACATAACATTTCATAGGATCGGGCCAAGCGCTGATGCCTGGGGTACGCCTGAAGAAGTGTTGTAAATTTCTGTGTCATATAAGAGCGTTCTATTGCTTAGATAGTTACCATTCAGACAACATACCTTGGTACACAGAGATTGTCCCGAACTCTGTTTATTCCATCGTAGTACTCCTATTCCTCCTATATCCGTACTAATTTTTATATAGTCCATTTGGACCTTCAGTACTGTTCGAGACGTCGACATATGATACGCTCCAGTATCTTACCCATTGTGTCCAGCATACGCAGTGGCCTGTAAGATGATGGTTGATCCGGTGGCTTGCTACCTTTCTGTATCAACAGCAATCTCTGCCGCTTCCAACAGATGGGGAAGGTGCCCTTTCTAGGCAAGCATTCAGCATTAGCTTATAGGACTGGCTCGTTGGTTCATTGGTTAGTGCGCCAAGATGACATCCTAGTGTCGCGGGTTCGATTCCGGCTCAAGTCTGGCCCTGCACTATTTTAATTTCCTCCAATTCTTCCTAACAGGGGGAGACCCTGTGCTGAACGCCTTTGTCGATATTGATCATATTAAAAACTAAATTATAATTTGTAATTATAATCTTAGTTCTATATACATATTGTACATACATTCAACTTATAGGTAGCCCTGGGCATTGGTGGGCAAAGTTTATTGGGAAGGATAGTAAAAGTTGCACCCTGTCTGGCTAACTCAATTGCTATTTACAATACTTTTTTGAATATGTCTTTTGTTTTTCAATCGTTTTTGTGTCGTTCGTTTTAGAAAAAAAATTTGATTATTCTCAAGGCGTCATACTGAACACCCTGCTGTTTCGTTTTTTGTAAGTGTAGCAGTTACTCACATCTATACGGTATATTCTTATTGGTTTCTGCATTGCTTTGTATAGGAGCACTTTGTACTCTAAAGGTAAAGCTGATTTCGAGTTAAGCATCCAGTGCCAACGAATATATTTTGTTTTATTTATCCAGGGGTATATTCTGGCCATTAGTTTTAATAGCAGTGTTTTTTCTTAGAGTAAAAGTGATATCCACGCATTTGGTTTCGTTCTTCAAGTCAAACATGTACGACACTTATATGATTTTGGAGAATAGTTGTTGTCATTTTGGGGTTTGTGTTTTGCCGTATCATCGGCAAAAGTAGAAGTCATTGTTTGGCCATAATATAGAATTGAGCAGCATAGAACGCTACTCTGTGGAGCTCTAGCATTAATTCCACTGGACCAGTTGAGAAAGTCTTTTTGCATAATTTTATGTTAATTTTCCTCGTTTCGCAATCATTTTGATTTGTAATAATTTCTAAGATTTAGGCAGTATGTAAGTTAGCCTTAGATATGTCAGTGATGTTCGAAATTTCAATATTTGTGAAGCACCTTTAACATCTTTATCGCAATTTTATTATGACCTTGTGGGGGTCTTTTATTTAAGAGGTTCTTTTACTGTTATTTAGCGATTCAGAAGATTCCGCGAGTTATAGATGGGATCCACCTCACCCATTTTTAAAATTTTGCGTAAGACTTAAGTTCTATGCGGAACAGTGATTTTTCGATATTTTGATTCTGTAAATTGAAAACCGACTTTGATATAAATACCCCTATTTCTTATAAATCATTCATTTCAGATAGGTCCACGGTATGTTCTATTTTTTAAAAAACCACGACAAGGCCTCTACTGCTCTTAAGTTGAAAAGTAACTCAGTGATTAACAAGCTGTCTGTGTAATTAATTTCTGTACAAAATTGAATTTTGGTTTCCTATATGTTACGTTTCTTTGGTGGGCCAACATAGACATTGTTGGCACCTAGCAACTTTACTAAGCTATTTACGAAATTTTTTGAGTTCCTTTCTCTTAATTTTATTGGAGGTGATTTCGTTTTATTCCTGCCTGTGCTTGTATTATTGGTTGTTGCATCACTGTCGTCACTAGATATTCCGTTTCTACTTGGTATGTTTTATCAAATTTAAATCAACTACTCTTGTGACCCCTCTTTAATCGTAACAGTCCAATAATAGATATCACATGTCTTCTTCTTTGTATATCTGTGGCAATATGTTAAAGTAGCTTATGTCGAAAATTGAGTAAATTGAGTTTGAATGTTATTATTATTTAACCGCTTCAAAACACGTATTTTGACTAAAAAAATTTCGAGAAATATGGCTTAGAAACATAGTTATATAAATACTATACTCTGACCACTATTATTCGCACACCTACGATTTTTTCACAAATCCAAGTTTCAAACTATTTTAAACAATTATTGAAACAAATAAACTAAATAAAATGTGTACTTGTTGGAAAGGTTGTGAAATCTACTTTTATAAAAACATTTTACAAAATTTATTCATCATGTATTTTATATTTTATAATTTTTGAAGGATATACAAATGATGCAAAAGAAATTTTCAATATGAATTTGTGTAGACATGACAAGATGCAACAATGCTAATTACCATTAGAAACACAAACGAGCCAAACGAGCCTCAAATGTAGAAAATGAACAAAACGAAGAAATCCAGAGTGAAGAATGAAGTAAATGAAACTGAAGCATCACTTTCTTCATTTTCATTATCCATATTTTTTATGAGTGGGAGCTGTTTTGCGAAGGGCTCGGTAATTTGAGAGCTCTTCATAAAACTCGCTGCATATCTCTGTTACCGACTTGCTATACCGTTATACTGTTTTGTGCTCATTCGCTTATATTCTTCTTGTTTTTTATTTGTTTGTTCAGAAATAGTACATACACACAGGCAGCATAAACAAGCAATGCGAGAAAGCAAGACGACGTTAGTGTGCGAGGCTGGTATATTATAATTGCAAACATCCATAAGGCATATACAACAATTTTTATTTGAAAATTTATTACTGAAATACTCATACATACTCCAAAAAAGATGCATCTATGATATTAAGTGGATACCTCAATATTAACTTTGCAAATGTTAAAAATCAACATTTACTTGAATTTTTGAATCAAGCATTAGATTTGAGTAAGTCCAATGATCGGAAACTCTGTACTACAAATTACAATATAAAACGACATCGGTGCGGTATTTTCACGATATTTAAATAAATGCCAATCAAACATTTTTCTTTCTTACGTCAGTTACCATAAGCCTATTGTATCTTTGTTAGAATAAATTGAATGTTCAAAAAGGTAACAAAAATTGAGAAAATTCGTTTTATTCTTAAGCGTATTTGCCCTATTCCCTATTTTTTTTGTTGTGTACGTTATAGGTCAATTAGAAGAATATGAAAGAAAATGTCTGGAAAATCCACCGGTAAAGTGGGAAATCTAAAATTTTTGTTTAAAATCTGAATAAATACAAAAGTAAAGTTTATCAGCCGTTCCCTGCTAGAAATTAGAATTACCTTGGTAGCCTAGTGTGTTAAAAGCCGCCTTGAGATACAATAAAAGTGTGAGTTGAACGCCAGTCCCGTAGTGCGGATTTTATAAAATATTTTTTTTAAATCTGTGTCAACAAGTCAAAGTAGCTTTTGTCGAAAATTGAGTAAATTGAGTTAGAATATTTTATTATTATTCATGGCTTCAAAACACATATTTCGACTAAATTATTTTAAAAACAATTTTTGGAATAATTAACTAAATAAAATTTATACTTGTTGGAAAGATTGTTAAATCTACTTTTATAAAAACATTTTACAAAATTTATTTAGCATGTATTTTATTTTTTATAATTTTTTTTGTGTAGCAACTTGGAAATATACAATGAAACCAAACAGAAATTACTTTATACAAAATGGGCAATAATTCAAAACATAGATATTCGACATAAGCTACTTGGACTTGTTGTGGCACAGATATATATGTCGGATGATCAGTTTCACTGATGTTTTTTACATCTTTGCGCCTGCTTGGCGCAAGCAGAGCGAGTCGTTGAGCGTGGCATCTTTTCCATTCTTTGGTTGTCAGAAGACTAACCGACCTATTCTCAAGATGACAAAAAAATTGTATGTCTGTTAACGCCTAACATACAATTAACTCGCTGTTAATTTGTTTTTTGCGGTGTCAAGGAAAGCTCTTACGCAAACAATTTAACATCATTTGTGAGAAAAAAATGGTAATTTGTGTGCACTGTTATCGCTCTGCAAAATGGGTAATCTTTCCATTTGTTGATTTTTCGCGGAAATTTTAGAATATAATGAAAACTATGCAAAAAGGAAATGTGTTAAAATCATAGCGTGATCATAGTGATCCATTTTCAATGCAGGACAATAGTTTTGTGAAAAATTAGCGATTTCCTAAAATATTGTGCCATCAATTGTATACATTTGCAAATACATATAAGATAAAATCAGGCATGTCAACTTGGGGGAAAAAATCAAAATCAGAAAAAAAATATAAAAATAGTCAGAATTACTCGGAGAACCCCTAAAAAACACCTTTCATTTTTGTATATTTTTTTTTTAAGTATTTAATATTTCCAACATATTTTCATTTTCTTTAAGTTGGCAAACCTGGATAAACCTATGTTTACAGACTGGTAACATAAACTTTACAGATTATTACAAAAACAGATTTTTTTAACAGCGCAGCTTTCAACTTGTGCGAGAATCGCAAAAATGAGAAAAGCTTTCTTTTTATGAGGTGTCAATGCAAAAACAATGAGAATTATGTCGGTAACACTCACTCAATTTTGTCTACCTCGCAATAAGCGGTCAAACACCACGTATATGCAATACTCTATTTCTCTCCGCTCTTAGATAACGGTTCTTATTTACTTATCGTGTATTTTATTCGCTATTTACTCTGCCGCGCTCAGGTCACACTAGACAAAGAGCAAAGCTCAGTATGTCTCGCTCACACCAACAGACGGCAAGAGTCAAAAGACATCAGGCGTCATGAAACAAAGCAAAGACCACAAAACAACAAAGACAAGAGCAAATGAAAGAAACAATAACTGCATTGTACAGCTATGTGAATTCCATTATACATCAATGACGCTACTACATATATTTAATATTTTAATAAATATAATTTATGAAAAACGTTGAAAATTTTTGTTGTAGTATTGAGAACTCAGTGATCCACTTGATGAGTTCTGGTTCCGTACCATCCTACAAGATTTTTGCTTAAAAAATTAAATTATGTGCATATTTAACAGCCTCAAAGTATACTACAAAAAATAAAAATGTTTTAAACAAAAGGTAAAATTAAAGAACAATGTTTCTAAAAATGTGTATTTTTAGTATTTGTCGTTCTACACACAAGTGAATTACTCACTCTGTGAAAATTTCTACTCTCTACCTATAACGGTTCATGAGATAGAGCAGGAGTCGGACGGACATCGTAAGTTTAGTAATAGGGTCCCGTTAGCTCCCTATGGGTACGGAACCCTAAAAAAAACTAACTTTGGTTATGTCGAAGTTGTAATACTATTCACGCCCCAGCGAGTGGTCCAAGGGTCTTGAAATTTATAAGGTTAGACACTTATAGTGTCCAAATTTTAAGTCGATACGAGGGTTGCTAATTAAGTCTTGAGATATGGCAACACCAATGTTGATATGTCAAATCTGGCATTGGTATCGTAAAGCTTGTCGTTTTTAATGATAAATGTACTCAGAACATTTTGTCATACGAGACCTAATTGTATTGTTTACAGTGACTTGAAAAATTCGTTTCGGCAAAAAAATGGAATTAAATCGTGAACATTTTCGTGCAATGATTTTTTATGATTTTCGACGTGAATTAACTCAACAAGAGTGTACCCTCTTCGACATTGATGCTGTGCGTGAACTGATATTGCAAGATCGTCATGTGACATATCGTGAGATAGAGACATGTTTGGGCATTAGTTCCACTCGCATACATTCAATATTGCATGAACATTTTGCCGTCAAAAAGATTTGTTCGCGTTGCATACCGCATAATTTGACAATCCCGCAAAAAAAGGCTCGTGTCGATTGGTGCAAAGAAATGTTGGAAAAATTCAATCGCGGTGCTTCAAAAGACGTCTATAAGATCGTGACAGGAGATGAATCATGGATCTATGCATATGAGCCTGAAACTAAAGAGCAGTCGACTGTATGGGTCTTTCAAGATGAGCCAAATCCAACAAAAGTTGCTCGAAGCACTTCGAAGCAAATGATCGTCTGTTTTTTTGGAATAACCGGACATGTCGCCACCGTGCCATTAGAGAAACGTAGAACGGTTAATTCTGAATGGTACTCCACCATTTGTTTGCCAGAAGTGTTCGAAGAAATAAGAAAAATCAACCGCAGAAGACGAATCATTCTCCACCACGACAATGCGAGCTCTCACACATTGGCTCAAACAAGTTTTTTTAAACACTCAAAACGTCGAATTGATGGGTCATCCGCCCTATAGTCCAGATTTGGCACCCAATGACTTCTTTTTATTCCCGCACACCAAAAATAAATTGCGAGGTCAACGTTTTTCGACGCCTGAAGAAGCGGTTGATGCGTTCAAAACATATGTTTTGGAGATACCTCATTCCGAGTGGAAAAAGTGCTTCAAAAATTGGTTCAATCGCATGCAAAAGTGTATTGATCTTCATGGAGATTTTTTTTTGGAAAACAATAGTTATTTTCGATGATACATATTTGTTATTATTTGTCTGTCTCAAAACTTAAGTAGCAGCCCTCGTAGTACAAAAAACAAAAAAGTTTTTCAAATAAGAACTTTCATTTGGATCTCGGTTTGTATGGGGGGTACCCCTCCTAGTTGTCCGAGGATCTTGAAATGTAAATGGTTTGTGGATATGGGTCAGAGACTATAGTGTCCAAATTTCAGTTCAATAAGACAAAAAACAATACGAATATATATATAAAAGGTGGTTTGTATGGGAGGTACCCCTCCTGTTAACCCTAGGATCATGAAATTTATATGGTTGGTGGATATGGACCAGAAACTTATAGTGTCGAAATTCGATACGTCAAACAACAAAAAAAAAAAAATCTAATAAGAACACAAAATTTTAGCTCTCTATCTCAAAAGCTGAAGGACTAGGATTGCGAACAGACGGACAGGCGGACATGGCTAAATCAACTCGTCTTATCGAGCTGATCACAAATATATATACTATATATATATGTGTGTTACAAACTTCATGACACACTTATAATACTATTCACTCCCGTGAAGAGTATAAACAGCTGTTCAGAACTCTCTGTGGCCACCAAATCAGAACACACAACAAGATTTCACTTAATGTGGAAACGCTATTAGGGAGGTATATGTATACATTTTCTGGTAAAAAAAAAATGTCAGCAGATAGGGTCCAGAGGTAGCAGAGGAACGCTGTCATCAGCAAAGATTGAGGTAGTGCAACAACTCAGGGTTGGGAAGTCTGAGATGTATATGTTGTAAAGAATGGGTGAAACACAAAAATCGTGTGTGTGGGCAGCCTGCACTTACATAGATCTGAGATTTTGCATTGCTAATATGGCCAAGAAATGCCCGGTTTTTAGGATACTTTGAATTAATTTTGTGAGCTCAGTGGGGAAGTTCATAAATTTCATTTTGTAAGATACAGAACAGAACCATGCCAGTGGATTTGGATCTTGTGAAGTTATTTTTAACAATGTTCTTGATTCTGACCAACGGGTGCAACGTATTATGTTCACGTCGAAATCCGAATTGTTGCAGAGGGAGTAAGTCATTGTCATCCATGAACTGAGAAGTTTATTTTTCGAGAGATTTGTAGAGAAGGGAAACAGGGGAAGCGGGGGGTTGTGGGACAGATTGTGTAATTGCACTTCGTTGTGTTTGTTTTTTCTATGGTTTGCCAAAACCTTAAAAGTTTCTACTTGGTGTGTGTTATGCGTATTTCCGTTGTCGTCAACAAATTTAAAACAACCTTTCTTTCCTTGAATTTTCTTTAATCTTAAACACAGTCTATTAATAGATATCACATGCAAGTCCATACATTTTAGCTTGGTTGCCAAGACTATATATAATTTCTGTTTTGTTATTGTATCTATAGTTTCAAAGAATGTTGATGTTGCAATACAGCAAACATGGCGAGTGCATACTCAAGGAAATCGGTGCTGCATTTAGAGGGGAACATCCTGCGGATCTGACCATTGTTTGCGAGAACAAAGTAAAGCTTCACGCCCACAAACTTGTACTCGCAGCTGCAAGTCCTTTAATTAGGTAAGATTATTGTATTTTATTTTTATTTATAATTCCAAAATATTACATCCACCGTTTACACACATATTTTTTTTAGAACGCTCCTCGAGGATACACACCTTAGTGACTGTTCCACTACAGTATATTTTCCTGATGTGAACGCAACTTATTTTAAATTTCTTTTGGATTTTTTGTATTCTGGCCAGACATGTATCACATCCAGAGATGTCAATTACTTGCACGATTTGCTATTATTGCTTCAAATTAAATCAGACAGTTGGAAAACAACTGACACAACATATTTAAGTGGAAAGTGTAGTAATGTGCGCGATCGCAGTCGTCGGCATTACGGTTCGTCGCAACATTTGGATGATACACTTAAGTACGAAATTGAGAGTGTTGATGAACATAGACCAGCATCGAATTTTTTTGGAAATTCAAGTGAGCAGTGCGAAAGTGATGACTCCCCAAAAGATGCAGATGATTGTCTAAAGGACAATAAAAGCGACAAATCTATAGATGACATTGTAAATCTTTCCAACATTCCATTTATTAGCGGACAGATACAGAATAATATCAAAAACAAGAACAGTGAAAAAGAAACCAATCATTTTAATAATAGCTCGACATCATTGAACCCTGTAAACCTTTCGTTAGGATTACGAAATAAAAATGAAATTTCCACCCGACAACCAGAACTGAACAAACCTTTTAGTTCAGAAAATAGTGGTAGTGATTTACTGTGTACCAATGAGAGTACAAAGCGAAAGGGTCTATTTTTTGAAAAGGATATTATAAAGCCTCTTACGGATACTTCGGACATTAATAGCTCACCGGAAAACTACGTTGTTACACCACATAGAAAGCGTCGGCCAGGGTTTCACAGCACGCAAAGTGACAATCAACCATTTGTTTCTTATCAACAGAATCTTTTGGAAGAGTTGCGCTTAGTTAAGTCTACAGCCTCTCCGTCGTCAGTATTCGCTACCGAAAAGACCACTCATAAAGGAGACAATTTATCACCAGAGCGAAAATTAATTGAAACATCGCGTAACAGAACTCAGAGTCCAGAGACTCAAATGCATATTGGGCCTCAGTTCGTCTACCAGTGGCAATCCAATCAAAACTCCCCAATATCCAGCATGCCCAATTTACAGTCGCGACTTTCCAGTCTGTCTCAGATTAACCTTAATCTTGACACAGAAGCTCGTGGAAATTCCGTTGTGTCAAATATTGCCTCAAATAATACCCATTCGTCTTCCGTACGCGAGTACCGGTGTGAATACTGCGGTAAACAGTTTGGCATGTCATGGAATCTCAAGACTCATTTGCGTGTCCATACAGGTGAAAAACCGTTTGCCTGTCGCCTTTGTGTGGCTATGTTCAAGCAGAAAGCTCACTTGCTTAAACATTTGTGTTCAGTTCATCGGAACATCATAACTACGACTAATGGGTCTGATACAGAAAATCGCTACAGTTGTTGCTTTTGCTCTATGTGCTTTGAATCAGTCCAAGAACTTGTGCGGCATTTATCTGGGCATCATAACAACTTGTTGCTTACGAAGAATCTTCGAGAGTAAATTTAAATTTGGTAGAGGTTTTATGGGCCAGGTGTCCAAAAGCTATTATACCATTTCAAAGAGACCTGAATTTTTAAAATTGTATGTATTGAAATTAAATAAACATGAAATCATTGAATTACGATTTCCCTGAATGCGTATAGCACGTGATTGCATTCAGATATAACCACATAATCTACTTATATCTTTCCAAAAACTTTAATATACTTACGAATGATTGTGTTCATCTATGATTGTATAAATAGTTTCATATGTCTTTTCATAACTTTAGAATTCAGACAGCTAATATAATTACATAATTAAAATTGTATATTATACACATTTATATTTTTATACTTTCAATATACTTATTATGTATTTCTAAATACTTCTACTTCCATTCGCATTTTTTCTATTTGATTTCAAAAGGGAAACTGTGACGATTGCAAAAAAAAAAAAAAAAAAAAAAAAAACGAAAGAAAATAAAATATATTTTATAAAAATTAAAGTTCAATTTTGTATTTAACTAGCTCTCCCGACACACGTCGTCCTGTCAAAGGTATTGGACTGTGGCAGTCCCACAAACTGATATATTTTGGTCAAACTCTGGTGGTGGCTTCGTTTTTAAAGTGTACATGTTTGATGACATCTTTAGTTTTCAGTAATTGTCACCGGAAAAATTATATTTTCCATTGTAATGCTTTATGGTACACGATGGTTTTCCAATACGCGAACAACAGGCAACATACAATTGGCTATGAGAGAAACATGGGTTTTTATTATTATTTTAGATTAATGCCACACTCACTCAATTACTGCCCCTGCTATTTATTTATGGTCATAGTAAAAGCATGACGCACTGGAAACTGCAGTAGTTTAATTTCAAATTGTTTTTCAGTCGGAATCATTCGGTTGTGGGGTATCAAACGTCTTCCCATTTATACTTCCCCTTTACAATGTGTGCTTCGATCCTGGCAAATCCAGCAAGTTTATAAATTCGGATAGATAGTTCACTACATCATTTTGGTTTGTAGTGGAATCAACTGATTTGTATGTCCTCAATTCACCGGCAATTTCATCTAGTACATATTGTGTTTTGAAATTTAATACATTTACATTCAATACCGCTCGCTCACTCAACTAAACATACCGGAGTGTACCAGAAATTGCTTTCTCCTCAATTCCAACCCAATTGCAAATCTCTTTTGACGGTTTTGAAATCGCTTAATTTTTGACACTCAATTTGGTTAAATTCACCCTTATCTGTACTTATTTTATTACAATAAAAAAGAATAATTACTATTTATGGGTCCATAAGGAGAAGTCCATACTCTTGCAGTGATTTTTTGTCTTGATTGATTAAATTTGATCAATTGGGTCGGTTTTATGGAACGGTTGAAAAGGTGAACCGTGTTGTGAGGATAACCACCACACTGCGGACAGCGATCATTTTCAGAAAGACCAATACGCTCGCTGTAGCACTGGAGGATAAGAGACCAACTCGACCTTAACTGAGCTAAGGTTGTCCTAGTACTACGAGGAAGTCGCATTTTCACTTCACTTGATGTCTGGAGGTGGTAATGGTATCTTGGACATATATAGGTTGAAAAAAAATGGGGATAAAACTCAAAATTGAGGGACGCCCATTTTCAGTTTTCTAAACCTTGACCTCATACCCCTTAACTCAGCAAATGCTTTTCTACCATGAAGATAGTTTTTTAGCCAGCATTTGGTGGTTACACTCAGTGTGGTTTCAAAAAGATCCTACAGCAAAACTGCATGATTGACAGTGTCAAAGCCTTTCGCCAGATCCAATGCAACCATAACTGGTCTTTCGTATGGCCTCGCGTGATTGAGTCCATTAGCAACATGCGTAGCAACCTCACTCATGGTCGAGGTAGTGCTGTGCCCCTTCCTGAAACCATGCTGATGATCTGCAATAGTGTCATTGTCGAAAGAATCAACAACTCCAGAACTTTAGCCACTGGGGAAAGAGAGAAATAGGTCTGTAAGAAATACCTAGATCTGCATCATTTCCCGGTTGCAGGAAAGGAATAACTTAACCTAAATGTTTGAGTATAAGCATCGAAAAACCATCAGGTCCCAGGGCCTTAGAAGGCTTCGCGTTGCGAATCTCATCTTCAACTTCACCAGAACTAAATTCCTCCGGCACAACTTCAGGTTTGATGTTTTTAAACCTACGTATGGAAACCGCTACTCTCTGCTGTTACTCTAGGGGTGCATAATAAATTGATGACAAATTGAGCGACACATTTCTTAGCATTCCCTATATGTTTTCCCTCAAACATGACGAAAGAGTGAGCTTTACGCTGTGGTGCACCAGATAAGCGCCAAATTGTATCCCACAGCTTACGAGCTCCAAGACTACATGACTCAAGATGATGAAGCTATTTTGCTCTTCGATGATCCGAGACAAGTTTTGCGATCTCAAGATTCATCCTCGCTAGACGTTTATCACTTGGGTTATTGACCCAATCTGATCACGTAAATTCGCTAAGCGTGCTGCACCTGCAGGAAAATTCGGTCTTTAAAGAGGAAATTTACCAGCAGGAAATGCTTCTTCACGCAATATGCTAAAAGCGGTGCACTGACGATGGTAATGCCAGGAGAGCTGACACAGTTAGGACTCATCCGGGTAGCGGAATCTTCATTTATCACACTAAAATCAAATTGATCAATCTTACAACACGATAGTCATTATCACCAAAGTTCATGATTCGCATTGAAATCACCCAAGATGATACGGTGATTACCGTGAAGCACATGGCCTAACATTGGATGATAGCCTGGAGCACAGCTGTTCACCGGGAGGACATAAACGTTCACCAGCTCAATTTTAACATCGCCGGTCTCTAAAGCCAGGTACGGAGTCTCTAAGATAGGATTAGAGGGACTGACAGAAGGTAGGGAAAAAGGTCTAAAATTCACCGTGCGATGAACAATGAAAGCCAGAACGCCCCACTTTTCCTACTTCTTCTTGCCTAACCACAAAATAGTCCGCAAGGGACGCCAGACCACATGAGCTAGATAATTTAGTCTCCTGAAGCAATCTCTAAAATCTTCCCACGCAACCTATTACAATTCAACTGCATTATCCTTAAAGAATCATACAATTGAGACGACGTAAGGCAATTTAACCCAGAACAAATCAAAAGATGTCAGCATTCCAGCTAGAGCATTGAACAGAGGCAGAACTCTTACCTCTTGCTGCACACGGAACTCTCTGGTAAGATCTGCTATCCTAGGGAAAACGGCATGCCAGATTGATTCAAACTGGTTGTGAAACAATGTCCCAATATATTTTTTTTGGTTCCATACCTATATGTAGCTAACGGCACCCTATTATTAAGCTTACGCCATCCTTCCGTCCGTCCGACTCCTGCTCTATCTCATGAACCGTAATTGGTAGAGAGTTGAAATTTTCACAGAGTGAGTAATTCAATAAAAATACACATTTTTTAAAGCATTGTTCTTTAATTTAATCTTTTGTTTAATTTTTTTTTTTTTTTGTAGAATGCTTTTAGGCTGTTAATTGTAGTATACTTTTAGGCTGTTAAATATGCACATAATTTAATGTTGTGAGCAAAAAATCTTGTTCAATGGTACGGAACCCTCCGTGTGAGAGTCCGACTCACATTTGGCTGGTTTTTATTTACATCTGTTATATTGTTGTTGGTTTCATAAATTAACGGATATAAGAGCGTTTCTTTCGCACAGAGATCCGCTAGCTCATTGCCGGTTATCTTACAATGGCCGGGAACCCAGATAATTTTGAATTTAGATGGATTCGTGAAATTATATTTCTTATGGCCGAGGAGTAAGGATTCCGGTTGTTGATGTTGGCAATAGCGTTTATTGAGGCTAGGGAGTCTATGTATATCGCAAAATTGCCTATTGTCTGTTGGGCATGGTGACAAGCTGTGAGTATGGCGGATATTTCGGCTGTGAAGATTAAGGAGAAATCAGGCAGGAGATGTTGACTTATAATGTCGTCTTTTCTGGTTACACAATAAGATACTCCTGTACTAGAACAGGAGTTTGTAATAGCTGTAAGATTGTTGCAGTTCTAAAAATGTTGATTTGCTAATTTCAGGAGGAGTCTCTAATGTGAGTTGATTGCAATTGTATCTATTGTTGGATAGGCATTTAATAATATTGAGCCTTTTGGTTAGGGAAAGGAGGAGATCTGTAATGTTTGAGTTCTATCTATATGATTTATTGAGGGTAATTCCAAGAATTTTAAGGGAATTAACATTGTTTATTGGGGTTAGGGATGAGGAAATGATTATATGAAAATGTTTTTTCCTACAAATATGTAGATGTTTACATTTTGACAGGGATAGTTGAGCACCTGAATATTTACACCAGGTGTGAATATCATTGAGGAGATCATCAATATCAAGTGAGGGTTTTTTATTTAGTTTTTGGAAAATATGGTAGTCATATGTATATGCTGAGAAATTGAATCGTTTGTGGGTGGCAATAGTTCTATTGAGTTTGTTATACGCTATCAGGAAGAGGATGACTGAGAGGGGAGAACCTGGGGTACACCATTATATTGGGGTGTTGTGGGAGAGAAGTTATTCTGAATGGCCACTGTCATTTTCCATTTGGACATGTAGTTGAAGATGTAGTTAATAATGTTGGGGCCGGCTTTCCGTTTATGAAGCTCGTCGATAACTGAATGGATACCAATTCTATCGTAGGCCTTACTGAGGTCTAATGAGATGTGGTTCTTAGTGGACAGGGCTGAGGATATGTGATAGTCTATAGCGAGTATAGAGTCAGATAACGACTTCCCTTTTCTAAAGCCGCATTGTTGACTATCGATAGATTTAGTCTGAGTACAAACCACCATAGTCGATTCGCTATGATCCTATCTAAAGTTTTGGCGCAGTACGGGTTAAGGGAGATAAGGTGATACGAATTTTGGGTTTGATTATGGGTATTATTTTGCTTATTTTCTATTACTGAGGTATTATGGATTTGGTGAATATGTTGTTATAAAGGATACGAAATTCGGTCAAGACCAGGTGTCTTGTCTTTTAGCTTGGAATGTATTAGAAATTTCATGCAGTGAATTGAGTAGTGAGGTTTGATGCCACAAAAGTGTCTTATGTTGGCCCATAACTTGGTTGTATTTAATGAAGAACTAATTTCTGAGGTGAATTTGTTTAAAGACGCTCATTTAGACCGTGTTCACATTCAGCCTGTCTGTGACAGCATTCTCTCTCGCAACTCTTGTTTGTTGACAAGGGGAAGAAGATAGCGACGAAGTAGCCGAACTGCTTGCACCAGCATGCCGTTGCAGTTCTGCCTATGTTTTCTTTTTCGAGTCTTCGTTGTTTGTTCATTTCGTTTGGATTGTGTAGCGTGCGAGTGATGAAATGAAAAGAGGCATGTGAAAATAGTTGCTAGCATGCCAATGCTAAATGTGAGCAACGAATGGCGTTACCAAAGAAGAATCAACGACACGAGCTGCTGAGCGACAGGTTGAGCGTGAACACGGTCTTAGCAAATCTAACTTCGCGTTTAAAAAAAAGCATTAACTTTTTTATATTGGAGAATGTTTTCTGCTGAAATAACACGTTTAAAATCAACCCAGTGGCGATTTTTCTTTCCTTAAGGATTTGAAGATTATTATTCCACCATCGAACGTAATATTTGCTTTTACGAGTATTTGCCGTTGATTGGGGAATTGCAGTGTTAGCGTTTTGACGTATTAACTTATTTACGGTAGCGGCTTCTTTGTTTATATTGTTACTTGTGGGACAATTGTAGTGATTGTTGTATGTGGCTTCGGAGGATTGAGTCAAATTAGCATGGTCTGTTAAGAATTTAGGTAAACTTTTTTGCGGAGGTGCAGGTGATTCAAAGAATGAGATTATTAAAACATAATGATCACTAAAAAAGAGTTTAGATTCTATAGACCAAGAAAATTGAGTAACTATGGAAGGAGTTGCAATTATATGATTTTGGGGGAATGTTTTTTGATGAGATTTGTAACTGATTGTAATTATTAAGGTAACAGTAACAGTTCCATTGCAATATATTTAATGACATAGTAATACGAGGAAGTAAAGGATGTGTGGCGAAAAGGTATGTATAATCTGAATGAATGATCAGTTTAGTTGAAGCCGGCCCGAAAGGGCTAACCGGTTGAGATTAAATGTCTACCTGAGAGCTCAATCAGTCCGACTGATGTTTGTGAGTGAATGGATCTCGGTACGACTGACAGAGGAGGGGAATATTAGCCTGTAACAGTTGCAAGCTGACATACCCCCTCCGCCAGTCACGCCGAGACCCACTAAAAGTTAATTAATGATTTTAATTTATTGTGTTCATATCTATTGAATCAGTATCACAAGATAATGATACTATAGTTTTTTTTTTTGGTAGTTTTTGCTCAAAACGAGCTTAAATTGTTGTTGATTTCTTTTATTAATGCTTCGAGGTAAAATTTGAATTTTGATGTTGGTTGTCTTACTGTTATGCTTGGCAGCTATAGCCATAGAAGTTGAAGGCTTCATGTCGCTGATATCACCGATATCGGAGTATGAGACAACGATTTGATTGGTAGGGTGTGTAGTTGTTGTCGCTTTATAGTGTATTCAGAGAGGAGCTACATCACGATTTTTAAGTGGACCTGCGATTAGTGTTCAGATAGACTTTGCACAGTTTAGAACAGCTGGTTTTTGTTATGGTTGTACATACAAATAGAACGTTGTGACTAATTGTGAGAAATTAAAAAGGAAATGGTGTGAAAAATACATGATTAAGAACAATTCGCAGTGTATGCAAATAATTCTTGCAGCTTCCTTTTTCATTCCTGCTACTTATTTTATTAACATTTAAGAGAAAAATTACAATTTATATAAATTGTTTTGTGCAATGATCAACTGTTTTATGCTGGAGCGCAACAAAAAAGGAGAAAGACAGTCGAAAATTACCTAAAAATAGCAGAAATTGCCCAAGACTAACGCGACTGACTATCCTCAATTCTGCATCAAAATCGGATCGAATCTTGAACCGATTGGGATTTGCATTACATTCTACAACAACAACCCCTGAATGAAGTCCCATTTCCTTGTGGTTGTTGTCGATTTTGATTCGGATCAGCGCCGCATCACTATTGATTTGAATCATGTCTAAGGCTGATTTCAGAGTGCGCGCTACAAGCGATGCTATACGAGAAGCGATAATATTTCGTGCCATGAGCTTTTGCTATAAGATGTCAGAGTGAAAGCTTTGAGCGAAGCGATTTGCATTGCTTGTTTTTATGTTAGCTATTCAATTCAGTTAATTTGAGAAGTAAACGGTAATTTAAGCTCAAAATGCAACAAAAAACATGACATTAGGCTAATGTGCGTTTTGTTGCGTTTTTTCGTTTTATTCGTTTTTTAGTTGATCGTGATGGATTCGGATGAAGAGTTCTTTATGTCAAGTGCAACTTCAAATTTTTGATGGACAAAAAATGTGGAGTGCATCCACTCGACCGAAATCGAAGAGAAAAATTAGAGTTTAACTATTTGTATAATGACCATCGAAAGTACCCAGAAAAAATTTTTAATTATACGCGGATGTCAATCCTTTCTTTTGACTACTAAAAAATTACTGGAAAATTAAAAAATACTGCCTTGTGAGAAGTTAATAATAACATTAAGGTTTTTATTTTTTTAAATTCATATGATATATAAATGTTTATTAAAATATTTTTAAAGTATTTTATTATCTAATATATAAAAAATAATTAATTATAATCTTATATCTACAATATATTCTTAAAAACTAGCTTACAAAAATATCAATCTTCGATATTTTATCCAAAGGAATGAGAAACATTTATTTTTTGTAGCTCCATTCTACATATTAATTTTTTTTTTATATCCATTTTCCTCATATATGGTAAAAGGCTGTTGAAGAAAGCCACATCGACATCTGCCTCCTTCAGTGGACTAATCTCTAGTAGCTCTAATTTTTTTTTCTAATGCCAATAATTCGGCGGATACATCTAATTTTGACATTTTCTTTTTTGGTATATAATTAACCTCATTTTCACTCAGTCCCTCTATTACTTTTTCATTCCCTTCATCGAAAACCTCTTCACTAAAAGAGAGTTGAGAAGGGAATTTCGATGTGGAAGCTTCTAAATTGCCAATTGATTTTCTTGGCCTCATTTGATAATTTAAGAAAAGGAGCGATTTAAAATGAGGACAAGATGTATAGTTGTTGTGGTTCTCAAAAGAAGCTCCACAATCTCCAGATTTGCACATTGGAATTTTTTTCAATTCATTTCTGAAATGGTGCCGAATGTTTTTCCACTTCTTTTTTAAACAGTCCTCTGAAATAACAATTATTTTTATTAAGTATAGTAATAGTACTCGTACATTGAATAATCTACAATTGCAGATATTTGGCAACTGGGGCCTCGTTTGTACCATTAGCTTATTCTTTTAAAGTGGAAAGAACTACAATCTCAGTTTTTGTAAAAGAAACCGTAACAGCTTTTTGGGAAGAGCTTCAACCACTGCATATGCCCCAACCTACAAAAGAGATTATTGAACAAACAGCAGACAAATTTTGTGGAACTTTCCAAATTGTGCTGGGGCTATTGAGGGAAAGCACATTCGGATTAAGTGTCCACCACATTCTGGGCCTATGTTTTTTAATTACAAAAAGTACTTCAAGGAATAGCAGATGCCGATGGCAAATTTATTACTATTGAAGTGGGAGGCTATAGTAAACAAAGTGATGGTGACACAGTTAATGCATCATAACTTCACCAACAGATCAAAACTCGACAGTTTATTCCGCCAGATAGGTATTTGCCTGAATCAATAATTAAGATACCTTATGTTTTTGTTGGCGATGAGGCTTATCCACTATTGGATACACTTTTAAGGCCATATTCGAGACGGGATATTAATTCTGAAGTAGAGTATTTTAATAGTCGACTTTCTCGAGCACGGAGATGCATTGAATGTGCTTTTGGAATTATGAGTTCCAAATGGCGCCTATATTGGAAGCCTATTGAAACAGATCCCGATTTTGTTGATCTACTTGTAAAAGGTATTTGTATTCTACATAACACTATCATTAACCTTGAAGGAGCTCTTAATGTCATGCAAGACACAACAAATTTGCAAAATAATGAAAACAACAAACAAACAGAGCCATTCAATTCAGTCAATGTAAGATCAGGCCAATTAGTGAGAGATGCCTTCCGCGACTTTATTAATACACATAGACAATAATAAGCTATTGTAAAACATAACTATTCAGATCTTCTTCTTTTGTTTATTTTAATAAATTTATTATGCTTTTTAATTCCAAGAGACAAAAGCTTAGCAGCTATTATTATTATTAAGAATTTTATTATTACCCTACTTCATGATGGAAGAACCAGTCGCTGCAACGCTTCTCATTATCTGAATTGAACTCCATGCAATTCCCGACATCTCACAGAGTTGATCAATGGTTCGGCGACGGTTTTCACGAACGAGGGCATTGATTTTGTCGACGTTTTCATCAGTTCTTGACGTTGAGGGGCGTCCTGAACGAAGTTGGTCTTCAATAGACATTTCTCCATTTTTAAAACGTGAAAACCAATCGTAAACTCTGGTTTTACTTAGGGCAGCATCCCCATAAGCAGTCTTAAGCATTAACGGGCCGCGGCCGATTTCCCACAAAATTTCACAGCCGTGCGTTGTTCTCGACAATCTGCCATTACGTTTTCGCCGAAATGTAAAAAGTTGTTTTACTAAAAAAAATCTCACAAGCGAACCGATGCACTCACAGCGACACAACTTTGCACACTGACGCAGATGGCGTGACACTAACGGAAATGTGGTCAAACAATAGGTTCCCCCACTCTCCCTCCCCACCACAGCGTAATTTCCGTTTTTTTTGGGTCCCCCTCGTACATACACAAACATGTACATTTCTATTCACTATTAAAAATGCAATATTTAATAACTGAAAATACTTACTTGGTGTTTCCAACTATATTTCGATTTCCTTCTAAGTATTTTCTGCGAAAACTCTATTGTGATAATTATTGTTGGTTTGATCCCACAAAACTAGGCGTTTGAATATTTCAGCAATTAAATTTTCAACGCTAATTTCCATTTTTAATAATAATTATATTAGTAATAATTAATGTTTTCACCACCCGACTTGTACTTAATAATGTTATTTAATGCAAAAAGTATGTTTGGTTTCAAAATAAACGGTAATTAAAGCTCATAGTGCAACAAGAAACATGTACTTCCAAAGCGATATCAAACTACAAACCATTTCAGAAATGCTCGCTCGCTTTGCTCTCACTTTGTAGCTTCAAACTCGCACGTCGTCGCTTTGTAGCATAGCATCGCTTGTAGCGCACACTGATATTAGCCTAAGTGTGATAAGGCTTATAGATGGTCGTAAAATTCTACAACAATTTCATTTTCCTTGTTGTTGAATTAAAAACCGTCTATGCCACAATGGAGCTAAACGGCGCAAATTCCCCGTCTGAAGATGAGAGTTTTGTGTGAGTGGAGCTGGTTGTTGTGCCCAATTGATGCATAAGACTGTTGGTTGTGTTAGTGATTAGCGTTATAAATTGTGTACGCAGTTTTTGTGTCGACTTTTTTTTGTTATTTTTATGGCTGATATTTCCTACTCCTTAAGGAACACTGGACATTTTTTGTAGAATGTAGAGTGCTTTTTGTCATCAAATTTTTGGTAGTTGCAGTTAATGCACCAGAGTCCGTTGGTGCAGGTGTTCATTTCGTTTGGTGTGGTATGTTGGTGTTGGCTACAAGTTGTGCATACTTTTTCATTCTTGCAAAATTTATGTGTGTGTCTGTATCTCAGGCAATTCGAGAAACGCATGGGCGGAGTTTGTATGGTCTTACAGTGGGTTTTTCGTAGCCGATGAAAATCTGACCCGTTAGTAAGGCAAATATCAAAATGATGAGTCCCATATCAGTGAGGTGTTCGCCGTTTTTTTTTTTTGTATTTTGCGTATTTCATTTACGGATTGGTCCTTTAATTCGTTGAGGATTTCATCTTCGCTTACAGACCTAAGCTCGTGTTCCGTAACTTCCACGGGCATTGAGCCCGTTTGTGAAGTTAATTTTGCAATTTACACGCTTGTCTTGAGTTTTTTGTTTTAATCAACAGGGTGCCGTGTTTTTAACATATGTCTTGTACCAGGAGGGTCAGGGGTTGCCCCATAAGCATTCACCAATCGACTTAACTCTATAGTTTCTATATTTTTTTTTTTTTTTGTATATTATGTTTTGTGTTTCTGTGCAGAAAGTTTTGTCAACTGAAAGACTATTTTTGTTTTGATTATGTCTTCATTTCAAAAAGTTTCCAATGAGACATTTGCAAATGTATTAGACCTTGCCTTGGATACACAAACTTAGTCCGCAAGCACCTTTTTGATTCCTCCCTAACTAATATTTGTAACTTAAATTCCATATTATCCGTCCAACATATCCTATCTGATTCCCCTCATATTAACACCCAAGACGAATAATAAGAATAGTAAACAATTTAATGTTTATGAAGTTCAAATGTAGATTACGCTGCCGATATATGCACACTCGCAATGAACGAGACAAGACAGCTTGGAAAACACAGCTTGGGAACTCAAACAGAATCTAACGGACATCAAAACTGATTGTAAAACGCTGACCCCAACAAAAAGACGGGATTCAATCTTTGGAGGGCCACTAAATGCGCATAGACACTCCCCGGTTAAAGAGGCATCCAACAATTAGTGTCGTTCTGAGATTGACAAAACTAAAACATTTGCAGATATTTTTTATAGCATTGAAAAAAAAACTGTCAGCTTAAACCAAAAAAATGTAACAATTAACACTTAAGAGTAGGACAATAATATAAATTGTAGTGAACTTAAACTAAAATACATAACCAAAAAAAGATAAAAAAATAAAAATAGAAAAAAAAATTAAAATAATAAATAAGAATAATATGAAATACCAGCCTCTGACTCGATGGGGAAATTTATTTGCAATAGTAGCAAGCTATGCCCCTACTCACAGCCATGTGTGGTCAGAGACATATGAACTACAATAATGCAGATGGTATAGATGTCCCAAAGCAGTGACATCCAGTTCATCCAGCCTGCAGTGTGATCATGAGTCCCGTAGGCAGCGAATGACGATGGTATTAATCGATGAGGCGAGAGAACGTGATAGAATTTATTATATGACGTGCATAAAACTCGGAAAGAGTCGTGTAGGGCATAGTTAGTAATGCATCTATTCACAGCTAAAGGGACTACATTTATGGTAGGATGACTAGGGACACAAAAATTTAACTGATTTAATAGCTCAGGAGAATCAATTTTCCCGACTATGAGCTAATGAAGAAAGCTAATCCCAAGAGCTATCCTACGATGCACCAAAGATGGAAGACTGATAAGAACGAGCCTATCAGAGTAAGATGACAAGTGGCAATTAGGATTCCAGTTTAAGCCACGAAGGGCAAACAGGAGGAATTGTTTCTGTACAGATTTAATTCGAACTTGATTATTTTTATATTGCGGTGACCAAATGCAAGGGCAATATTCGAGGAGTGGGCGCACAAGAGATATAAAAAGAGTTTTTGTGGTATAAGAGTCAATAGACCAACGTTTAATGAAACTAAAAACACCCTTCGCTTTATTTACGATAGAAGAGATATTTTGGTTAAAACACTGCTTGGAATCAAACAGGACACCGAGGTCATTAAATGTACAGACTCGCTCGAGTTGGACGTTTTCAAAATGAGGTTTACACCTCTTTTTCTTGATAGTAAAAAGAGGGAGAAAAGATTAACAAAATCCCTAAAAATCTTATTTTAATAATTATTACTTATATCTATACTTAAGACTAAAGTATTTGTGCTATAGTATTTATATAAGGAAAGTTAGATTGGATACACTTATTTTTAAAATTTAAGGAAAGTCGAGCACGTCTGTGTACTATTAACTCGATATTTGCTTTGTGATGCAAGTCAATGGAATGGTGCCAGGACAGATTAAAAATCATTTTTAAGATCTTACGAGTATTTTGGGGGACTTGCAGTGTATTAACATGACAATTTGCGACATCAGACCACACTGGGACCCCATAAAGGATAACTGCTTGAAAAATGGACCCAAATAGTTACATTTTGTTTTCTATGCTGAGGCGTGAGTTCCCGTTGATAAAGGGGTACAGTTTGCGGATCAAAGTGCTAACTATATTATTGGTAAAGTTGATGTGATCTTTGAATGTCAGCTTTTTATCTAGAATTAAGCCTAAATATCTAACACTATTTTCCCATTTAACGTCGTCATGGTTTAGCTTTATGTGACTGTTAGGGAGGTTTATGTCTTTCCGCTTTCTGGTAAAAAATATAGCCTGCGTTTTTTCGGAGTTTACTAAGATTTTCCACTTCGAGAAATAGTAAACAAGTCAGTCAAAATCTATCTGAAACTTGACAGAAATGTCGGCAGCTAGGGTCCCTAAACATAGGACCGCCATGTCGTCAGCAAAGATTGAGGTAGTGCAACTTCTTAGTATTGGGAAGTCCGAGGTATAAATGTTGTAAAGACAACAACCTTGTGGACAGCTTGCTCTTATTTCCAAGGCCTGGGACTAGGCATTGCCAATATGGACAACGAACGACCGGTTTTGTAGGAAGCTTTGGATAATTTTTGTGAGTTCTGGGAGGAAATTCATAAGACTCATTTGTGAGCTAATCCATCATGCCAGACTGAGTCAAAAGCTGCTTTTAAATCCAATAGGACGATATCCGTGGATTTGGATCTTGAAAAGTTTGTTTTGACAAAGTTCTTGATTCTGGATAATGAATGCAACGTGCTATGTTCACGGCGAAAGCCGAATTGTCGCATCGGGAGTAAATCATTATCATCCAAGAACTGAGAAAGTTTCATTTGGATGACTTTCTCCAGAATTTTGCTGACCGTAGACAACAAACTTATGGAGCGGTAGGAAGAAGGCAGCAGGTTTGTTAGTTTTTCTTATGGGTATAACTTTGGAGATTTTCCATGGCTTGGGAAAATAGCAGAGACGTAAGCACTCATTGATAAGAGTAGTAAGATATTTTATTCCCTTGCGAGGAAGTGCTTTAAGGAATGAGTTTTCAATTCCGTTCGACCAAGGGGATTTCTTAGACTTCAGATTTTTTAAGATCGTTGCCAGTTCTGAGCTTCTTATGTAATATGCCTCTTCCGGACTGGGCAAAGATGAGTCAAATAAAGTCAGGGAGTTACTGACCACCGACGTTTTAATTGGGTCACTTAAGTAGATAGAGATAGAGTGATTCAGACTAAATGTTTGTGCTAAGATTTCCGCTTTTTCTTCAGGTGTAGACAAACGCCTTGAGCTCTCACATAGTACGGGGATATCGACCTGCTTTTTTTTAATGACTGTTGAGTCCAAGAGCTTTTTCTTGAAGTATTAAATATTAGGTTGGTACAAAAATAATGGCCGTTTCCATATTGTTTATTTTTATGCATGAATTTCGGAAAACATTTTTTAATGAATGTGGTCATGCTGTATGTCGTTTTAAAGCGCGTTTTTCGTTCTATCTTTTAGACTAATTGTCTTTTTATTATCGTCATACGTTTCTGATTTCCGACCATTTTTTCTATCAAAACAAGAAATTCGCATTATTTTGCTTCACGAGTTCAAACTTGGCCACAATGCTGCGGAGACGACACGAAATATCAATAAAGCATGGGGCGAGGATACTGCTTCCGAACGTACCACACGTAGATGGTTTCGAATTGAAAGACTTAATCGAAACCGATCCTCGCAAAACCACACGAGAAGTCGCACAAGAACTCAACGTCGATCATTCAACAGTCGTACGCCATCTGAAGCAAATAGGGAAGTCAAAAAAACTCGATAAATGGCTGCCGCATGAATTGAACGAAAATCAAAAAATCGTCGTTTTGAGGTGTCATCGTCTCTTCTTCAGCGCAACAAAAATGACCCGTTTCTCGACCGAATCGTAACGTGCGATGAAAAATGGATCCTCTACGACAACCGGCGACGTTCCGCGCAGTGGTTGGACGACGACGAAGCTCCACAACACTTCCCGAAGCCGAAACTGCACCAAAAGAAGATTATGGTTACTGTTTGGTGGTTAGCAGCCGGTCTCATCCATCACAGCTTTCTGAATCCAGGCGTAACGATCACGGCAGAGAAATACCGCCAACAAATCGACGAAATGCACCAGAAGCTTCGACGTATGTGCCCGAGATTGGTCAATATGAAGGGACCAATCCTGCTCCATGACAACGCTCGACCGCACGTCGCACAACTGACCTTGCAGAAGTTGAACGAATTGGGTTATGAGACTCTACCTCCTCCGCCATATTCACCGGACCTCTCGCCCACTGACTACCATTTTTTCAAACACCTCGACAACTTCCTGCGCGTGAAATGCTTCAAAAATCAAGACGACCCCAAAAACGCCTTCAACGCTTTCATCGCCTCCAGAACTCCGGACTTTTGTGCTACCGGCATAAATAAACTTGTTTCTCGTTGGCAAAAATGTATTGATTGTAATGGTTTTTATTTCGATTAATAAAGTTTATTCTGAGCTGAATTACGTTCATTTAAATTGGCTGTTTGAAAACGGTCATTATTTTTGCACCTAACCTAATATGTTATAAGAATTAAATAACGCGCAGGTTATATGTAGTTTAGAATATGCAAGTAGTTTTATTTCGCGCACTGCACGATCAACGTTTTGAGTAAGACTAAACATAAGGAATTACAAACAGCATATGTATAAGCAAGCAAAAGCGATAAGAAATCATATACATAATGGAAAAATTAGTATAAGAGAAACATAATGAAAAAGCTTTGCTAAAACGGCAGTTTCGCTGAACATGACGGCTGCTGCGCTGAACATTCTCCAGCCGTTGGGAGATGTTTTCTTCCAACCAAATCGCTAGCTGGCAAAAGACACAATTTGTTAACTGCTCGACGACTTGTCCCCAAAGCAGTGCGTAATACAGCAACTCGTGTTCCGGAGATTAAATGCGTCACCCGACCAAGTGGCCACTTTAACGATGGTAAATTATCGTCCTTAATGAGAACAAGATCATTTATCCTGATTGGAGGACCATGTGAGCGCCATTTCACCCGCTGCTGCAAAAGCGTTAAATATTCTTGGCTTCATCTCTTCCAAAAGATCTGCTGATGATATGAAACGCGTTGCCATCTGTCTAGCCGACTGTAATTAAGGCTGGTTATGTCAGGCTCAATGAACAAAAAAAACGGCACACCTATGCCATCTTTGCAAGATCGCACATACACACAAGCTCCAAATGCCTTAACGCTCGCATCACAAAATCTATGCACTTGTGTTTGTGATTCACTCAACATCACACATCGAGGAAATGATAAGTGCTTAGATGTGCCTAAATCATGCCAGAAACTGATCCATTCTGTATCGAGATTTGCTGGCAAACTTTTGTCCCAATTTAAACCTTCCATCCAAAGACGCTGAAGGAAACTCTTGACTATGACAGGGCCAATCAAGCCAAGCGGATCATACAATCGGGCTACAGAAGAAAGAACTGAGCGCTTGCTATTGGTTGGTAAACGCTGAAGTGAATAAGAAAACAAGAAAGTATCCGTTTTAGGATCCCACATAAGTCCGAGTGTACTGTAGTCTTAATTTTTGCGATTATATCAGACAAACTTGTACTGAGAATTCAGTTGTTAATACATTGGAATGGTCGATGCTAGAAACAGTTGAATCAGATTTGTTTTTTCTAAATTTTAGTTGATCAGCTAAACGAGAGGTTATGAAATGAAGTTGAGTCTAGCAACACTCGACATGGTACGAGTACACCAGAATGAATCTTAACAAAAATAACTGCAGTTGCAAGCAGGACAATATCAGAGAGACCATGTGCTGGTTGTTCGGGATGAGGAGACGCTGTCATTGTGACTGTAGACGTTTGAGGCAATTTGACATTGAATCAATTGGTAAAGTAGCGTTCTGAGCTGGCATGTGCAACAAAGTATGGTGCTTTGCATTGCAGACCCGACAATTGCCTCTTCTGCAAGAACGCGAATTATAGCCCCTTTTAAGGCAGTTTAAACAAATGGCCAACTTTCTAGCTTCTTTTTGTCGAAGATTGGGTGACAATTGCTAAGCCTTGAACAGCTATATATCAGATGATTTGGATCCTCACAAAAAATACATCCAGTTTGATGAACTGTATTTGCAAAAAATGCTACTTTGCTTGGAGGCTTAGATTTCAATTTGCTCACCAAGGCAAGGATTTTCCATTGTATGCTAGATATTCTCAAGCATCTGACAACACCTTTCCAAAAATGATGATAAACTTTGCCATGAGGCAATCTGCGTTAGAGGAACACATTCTTCCCATTTTGATTGTGTTGAGGCATCGAGTTTCTGAAGAACGATGATGATATTGTCAGCAATCTACTCCTTTGTACTTAATGCTTCTAATGCTCGCATATGAGAATGCAGAGGATCTGAAAGCTGCCTCAATAATTCAATTGAAGATGGCTCCGCTTGATTCATCCCCAGCATCTCTCTCTGATATGTGCCTGAAATATTAAAGGCTTATTGTCCAATCTATTTTTTAATAAAGTCATTGCGATATCATAGTTATCATCTGTGATTTCCAACGAGCGAATGGTGTCAAGCGCGGCATCCTTCAAACAAGAGCGCAGGTGCTGGAACCTTTCAACCTTGGTCAACTCGGCTTCTTTATCGATGACAGTAGAAAATACGAACATAAAATCCATCCACTCTGTATATGATCCACTGAACGTAGGTAACTTCAACTCAGGCAAACGAAATTTTGCCTGCAACACGACTATAGCAGAGGGAGGATCATTAGCTGAAACGTTTTGAATATGTGTTGATGATTGCGGCAGTAATGAATTGCGACGACGGATTTCTGCCTGCAAGCGAACTTTAATTGATACCGACATATACTCAAACTTTTCACTCAGGTCACTACAAATCTCTTCATAATTGACCGATTCTAACTCACCGTGAGCTAATTCAAATGTTTTTCTAATGCGGTCGAGTAATTTTAAATTTATTAGAATATCACTTTCACTTAATTCGCGTATTGCTTTTGTGGTCTCATCAAGTCGTTCAAGTTGACTTGCAACGGACTTGCACTTGCGCTTTAAAAATTTAAGTTTTTCTTCAACTGCTGATAACTGTGCAGGGAGTTCAACGGTCGACATAGTCGGATGCACTAAATTTGCACAAAAGAATCACAAGAAAAAGAATAGAAACCAAAAACAAATTTTAAATTTGATTTATGTAAGTTATCGTGTGATCAGTTTTACCGTTCGACCTTGATTCGACTTTGATGTATGATTATTAGTTATGAGTTACGAACGGTAAGAACTAACCAATCACACAGCATCAGCAAAGTAAGCGTCGATTACGTTTGCTGTGCTTGCTTAGAAACGACACTTCTTTTGTTCAGCTGAAATTCTGAACACTCACTCCTCACTCCAGTGGAGTTAGGACGTTAAATTGTAATTATTAAATAAAATGAAATATAAAAAAATCAGCCAAGTGTGAGTCGGACTCGCACACGGAGGGTTAGGTACCTTCGTACAAGATTTTTTGCTTAAAATATAAAATTATGTTTTTATTTAATAGCCTAAAAGTATACTACAATTACAGCTTAAAAGTATACTACAAAAAACAAAAAAATGTTAAACAAAAGGTTAAATTAAGGAACAATGCTTCTAAAAATGTATAGTTTTAGTATTTGTTATTCTACACACAAGTGAATTACATACTCTGTGAAAATTTCAACTCTCTACCTATTACGATTCATGAAATATAGAAGGAGATGGACGGACGGACATTGTAAGCTTAGTAATAGGGTCCCGTTAGTTCCCTACGGGTACGGAACCCTAAAAAAAGGATCGTGAGTAAAAAACACAAACATAAAACTCAAGCGCGGTGGTAAAAGAACATTTAGTGAAAAATTAAAAAAAAAAACACACAAATTCAGACAAGATCGTGAATAGAAAAAAAAAACCACAAAAACCTGTACTAATATAGTGAAGGAAACACAAACATAAAACTCAAGCGCGGTGGTAAAAGAACATTAATAAAAAAACACAACCACAAAAACCTGTAAAAATACAGTAAAGGAAAGAAAATACTAAAACATAACAGTTATTAAAAATTTAAAAGAACAAATTCAACAAAGACCCAAAAGGCATAAGAACCGGTAAAAATATAATAGAAGAAAAGAAGAATTTGAAAAAAACCCCGTTGAAAGAAACTGTGAAACTGTAAAACCTATAAAACCTATAAAAGAAGGAAATTCATGTGAAGTCAGAATAAAATAAAAAAATATTAAGAAAGAAGTGAACAGAAGTAACAAAATTAAGAGAGGTGAGAACAAATTATTAAAGTAATCCATTAAGAGAGGAAGAGAAAAGTCATGTGAAGTTAAAATATAAAAAAAATTTCGAACGAAATACAGAAGAAGACAAACTTAAGAGAAGTGCGAAGACTAGCAAAAGTAATAAAACAAAAGAGAGAAGAAAATATAAAATTAAAGGAAAAAGCGAACAAGTATTGAAAACAATTAAAGAGTCCAAAGACAACTTCTAAAAATTTGTTATTGAATCGAGCAAATTAATATAACCAATAATTAATTTAAATAATAACAGTAACAATACAGAACATATAGAATAGCTAACAACAGCTTCGGTAACAATAAATACAACAACATCAGAAGAAAAACGATAACAAAACAAAAAAAAAAAAAACAAAACAATACAGAACAATCAAAGAATATTAGTGCTAATAATCAAGATATAAAATATTATATAATATTATTATTACTATTGATTTATATAACCCTTATGATATTGTATCACCCACTTATATTATATTATTTTTTTCATATTATTGATTTATATAGGCCATATATTTGATATTGTATCATCCACCTATATTATATTATTATCACTATTATTGATTTATATAGTCTATATAATTGATACTGTGACCACTTGAAAGAATTTCTTAGAGGGCTTATGAGTAATCCAAATCTTGAATCAGCCATCTTAGATACGGGTATAAGTGATCTGATACAAAAACCTGAGAACTTTAAAGTACAAGAGAGTAGGCAGAACACGGACATGATCGATTCGGTGTCTGCGGTCGTACAGAGCTTTAGAGCAGTAAAGGAAGGTAATTGAAAAGACATTAGAAATTAGAACAACGGTGGCCAGTCTGTCAGTTAGTTCGTCTGTGGTAAAGTATGAAAAGATAAAAATTTTCGCAGGTAGCAGATGTAGTTAAGTCTCTGCCCGAATTCTCTGGAACGTATGTATCATGGCGTGAGGCCGCACTCAATACATATGAGATATTTAAAAAATATAACGGCAGCGCCAGGCATTACCAGGCCGTTCTTATCATTAGAAATAAGATTCGAGGAATGGCAAATGAAACTCTTTCTTCTTTCAATACAGTCAATACAATTTTCAGGCTATCATAGCCCGATTGGATTTTTCTTATGCCGATAAACGACCAGTGTATGTGATCGAGCAGGAGCTTTCCACTCTTAGGCTGGGTAGTTTTAGTGTTTCGGAGTTCTTTGACGAAGTAGAGAAGAAGCTTACCGTGCTGATAAATAAAACAAAAATGTCCTTTGAACCAGCTGTTGCCAGTGTTATTAGCGAGAAGTTCTGAGCTGATGCTTTCAGAATTTTTATTTCAGGACTAAAGAAACCTTTGTGCGACATACTGTTCGCATCAAGGCCAGATGACTTACCAACAGCTCTTGCTTTGCACAGGATGTAGACGCAAACCACGAAAGGTATGTGTTTGCAACTAGCTTCGCAAATAGGGCGATGGAGGTAGGCAGAAAGAAATTTGCTCATCCATCTTCAATCGACAATCATTGGAATCCATATGTGTTACCCAGAGACCAGGAAATGTGTCTAACCAATCACCAAGCACTGGACAACTTCATCAGTATCGTGGTGGAGACCAATCCTGGCGAGGTCCTGGACAGTTGCGTCAGAATGGAGACGTAAATCAATCCTGGCGAAGCCCCGGTCAGTTTCGTCCACGTATAGGACGGGAATCTCAGCAACGGGGAGAGCCCGTCAATGATACTATCAGACCTCAATTACAAGGGCAAACACAGAAACGCCTGGAGTTGGGTAGGCAGCCTGGATTTAAGTATCATCGAGTAAATCAGTTAGAGCAAGGACAAGAGGACATAGTAGAAGAACCTTAAGAGGATCTGGAGTATGAACCTCGGGCTGAGGACGCATTGGATGATCTAGAATGTCAAGACATAAATTTTTTAGGGAAAAGTCCCTCCTACCCTGGATCTCCAGGACATTAGGGGGGAAAGAAGTGAGGTTACTCGACGATACTGGTGCCTCTAAAAATTACATTAAGTCCTTGATAGGATTGAAAGGAGTAAAACTAGTCGACAATAGCCAGTTAAGTCCATCCATGGGGTAACGAGGATAGAAAAAAAATGCAAAATCAACCTATTCGGCGTAACATCTGATTTTTTCCTTCTACTGAATCTGACATCCTTTGACGGCATTATCAGACTAGACTTGTTGAACAGAGTACATGCTACCATTAATTTAAAGGCAGAGTAATAGAACACAATTTGGGGGTAGAGCGCATCCAGTTCCTTGAGGGTCATGATGTCAGTTGTCTCCAACTACAAGCTGAGTCAGTAACAGCCAACGCCAAGACAAGTTTTTCTGAAATGGTTAGCAGAGTTTCCCGAGTCTTTGCAGATTCAAATGAGGCTTTACCCTACAGCACAAATATAGTGGCCACAATACGCACAAAAGACGAAGAACCAATTTTTGCTGAATTTTATCCTGATGCGTTAGGTGTGGCAGGTTTTTTTAAGACGGAGGTTTACTTGCTAATGGCATTATCCGGCTTTCTCGGTCACCGTATAATAATCCCATATGGGTGGTAGACAGATAGGGTTTCGATGAAAATGGAATTAGGAAAAAAAGACTTGTAATAGACTTCAGGAAACTAAATGAAAAGACCATTGAGGACTCGTACCCTATCCCAAATATAGGAGTCATATTGTCGAACTTAGGAGATTCTAATTTTTTCACAACTTTAGATCTGAAAGCTGGCTTCCATCAGAAAAAAAAAAATTTTGGAAAGCTTCCTATTAGCTAACATGCGGGTCTCTGTGGAGAAATGAAAGTTCTTCAGGGCAGAAGTGGAATATTTAGGCTTCTTAGTCTCAAAAGGGGGAATTAAGACGTATCCAGACAAAAATGACGCAATACGAAATTTTCCTGAACCAACCAACCTGAGGGGTTAAGGTCATTTTTGGGTTTAGCCGGCTATTATAGATGTTTTATAAAAGATTTTGCCAAGATAGCAAAGCCATTGTCGAGCATCCTCAGGGGGGAATATGGTCGAGCTACTGCATCGCAGTCCAAAAAAATAAAAATAGAACTGACAAACGAGCAGGTGCAGGCGTTTAATAAACTGAAGCAGCTACTAGTTTCGGAGGATGTAACACTAAATTATCCGGATTCTTCATACGCGATCGGTGCTGTTTTGTCACAGGAAGGAAAACCCAAATCCATGATTTCCCGTACCTTGTCTAGTAGTGAGGAACACTTTGCCTCTAATGAGAGGGAGTTGTTGGCAATCGTGTGGGCATTGAAAACCCTTAGGAACTATCAGTGCGGCGTATCTAAAATAGATGTATTCACTGATCACCAACCTCTGACCTTTGCAGTTTCTGACAAGAATCCCAACGCAAAGATCAAGAGATGGAAGGCTTTCATTGATGAGTGTAATGTAAAGCTTATTTACAAACCCGACAAGGAGAATGTAGTCGCATATACACTTTCCAGGCAATACATAAACACCTTGGATAATGCAAGTGTCGAAACAGTTTACAGTGAGGAACCATTAACTAATGCAATCGAAAAAACGTACAAGCCTATAAACTGCTTTCGAAATCAAATAATAGTAGAAAAGGGAATGGAACCTCGGAGAAGGAGTCTCATTGTCTTTGGAAATAATTTAAGGCATTTAATCTCCTTCCATACTAATGAGGCTCTTTTGAAACTCTTGGGGGAAGCAGTAAATACTGAGGTTGTTAATGCAATTTCCTGTGATTTACTTAGCACAATTCCAGCATAAATTAACTGAGCTTTTCCCAACAGCTAAATTTCTATACACGGAACAATTTGTAACGGATATATTTGACCCAAATGAGCAAAATGAGATTATCGTAGCAGAACATAATCGGGTACATCATGCGGCTCAGGAAAATACAAAGCAGATATTAGAGGACTATTTTTTTCCAAAGATGGAAAAAAAAACGAAACAATGGGTAACAAATTGTCGAATTTGTAGTCAAGCAAAGTACGCCACCCCACGAAGCAAAAAATAGCTGAAACACCAATTCCGACATACTTTGGCGAAATTCTACATATTGACATATTCTCTACAGCCTCGAAATACTTTCTCACTTGTATCGATAAGTTCTCTAAATTTGCTATAGTACAGTTACTAGGGTCCAGAACAATAGTAGACAAAAAACCACAATTACTTCAGTTATTGAACATGTTTTCGGGAAGAAGGACAGTTTATTGTGACAATGAGAAGTCACTTAACTCTTATAGCATGAAATCAATTCTGAAGAACCATTTTAACATCGAAGTCGTGAATGCCCCACCACTCCATAGTACGTCAAATGGACAAGTGGAACGGCTTCCATAGCACGTTTGCAGAAATATTAAGGTGTCTCAAGCTTGATAAAAAGCTAGATGATGTGGTGAAAAATACTACTAGCAACAATGGAATATAATAGGTCAATCCACACGATAACAGGGACTAGACCCATTAATATTCGACGGTTGAAGACAAACAGATAACTTTGCGCCTCCAGACTGCACAGGGAAAAGAACTAGCGATCCATAATGAGAATAGGCAGAATAGGAAATTCAGAGCCTCCTGCTGAGGGTATTGGTAAAAACAAACAAACGTCTTGGAACTAAATTGACGCCACTTTATGTTGAAGAAATTGTCCAAGAGGACTTGAGCTCAACAGTATTAATAAGAGAAAGAAGGGTCCATAAGGACAACTTGAGGACATCAAGGCCCTCAGTACCAGGCCTAACAATAGTCGTGTCTCAATCCCCAGGGGAATCGTCCAGACTTCCAGAGTGTAACAACGAGTAGTAAGCTCAGTCTCAAGAACAGTTCAACGACTGAAGTTCTCAGAATGGCAGAATCATCTTAAGTCAATGAAAACTTTCTCTACGAGGTTCTTGTGGTTAGGAATGCATCCAGGATGTCGTAAGCTTATTAATTATATGGGCACAGCTTGCATTATTAATTATTAATTTCAATTCAATATAATAAACTCTATTTAAGTAACATTAAGTTAGTCAGTAGTGGAATGATGATACACCCAGTGGAGGACCCCTCACTAAGAAGGGGAGGAGTTATCGTGTGATCAGTTTTACCGTTCGACCTTGATTTGACTTTGATGTACGATCAGTTACGAACGGTGAGAACTAACCAATCACACAGCATGAGCAAAGTAAGCGTCGATTACGTTTGTGTTCAGATACATTCACGTTTTCGATAGTAAAATCGCCGTTTCGCAAGTTTACCTGAACTGGGATTACTGTCTTTGAGTTTTTGGGAATTGAGAATGTGGTTGTCGTATTTTGTTTCCTGAGAAGCTGTAATTCTGAGAGGGGCATTTGGGTGAGAGTATTTATTCCCAAGAGTCAATCAAAGAAAGGGTGGAATTTAAATAGCAGAAACTTGAAGTCTCCCCCTTTTTTAAATTCATTAAAGAAATGTGATTGACTTGGTTAACTGATGTTTATTCAGTACTGTAGTAATAGTTACTAGAGTTTCAAGGTTGCTTTGTAATTTTGGGATCGTATTTGGGATCTATGAATGAAGCAGTGGCTCCTGTGTCGATAAGGAAACGAAGGGGTCTGCCAAAACGTGAGCTAATATGGACAAATGGTAGTGAGAGACCGAGCCTCTTAGGGTCTAAGTAATCTGTTGGTTCTCCAAGGCTGTTGATCGAAAATTTATTGAGTCGTCAACATTGGAGTTTTATTCTGTAAGTATGGGGCTCTCAGCGATTACACTGTGGTGTTCTTGGGTATTAGTGCGCTTCGAAAAATTCGATTGTTGTGATGTCTTAAAGTTTGACCGTCCGCTTGTCCTGTCTGATTCTTTTCTTGGTGGCATTATTGCTTGTCTTGGGGTGGATGTGGGACAGGAATTTCTCGCATTTTGGTTACTGTTTTGCCTTGAGTAATGGGGTGTATTCCAACTTTGGCTAGAATTGTTTTTGTAGTTTTGTGTTTGTTGGTTAGTAATTTGTTGTGTTGGTTTTCTCTGATATGGAGTGTAGTTCTGTCTATTATTTCTTGTAGCCCTATTCTGGAAATATAAGTTTTGTTCTTCTTGGCAAAATTCGAAGGCCATTTGAAGGGTTGTTGTCCTCATTGTCCGTACCTAAGGGACCTTTTATACCTGTCTTGAGACACATTTCAGTGTAGGCTTTCTTTTTGGCTCTGGCCACATTGGGGTCTTTTTCGTTCATTTGAATGTTACTGCAGATAGCTGCTTGAAGTTCTACGACGTCTTTAGTAGAGGTGTCGAATCATCCCCATTTTATCATTATATACTTCTTACCATAAACTATAGAACAAATTGAATTTAACATTTTTCTTAAAAATATTTTTCATATTGAAAGTGTAAAGCGCACAAAGTTATTTGTTGTGCACAACCATTCTGATTGGCTTGCGATTAAGGAAAGTTTTTGTTTAAAATATAATTTTCAAGGATTAGGCTCAAATAAAGATCGTGGACGTCCTAGAAATTTTCAATTTTGTTTTTTCTACATTAAATAAATAAATTTACATAAATTTGAAGAACAAATTGGGTTTAAAATTTTTAAAAAATATTTTTCTTATTAAAAGTGGGTGGTGGGGTGGCTGATGTCATGCTGATATCTCCACTGGAAGTATTTTTGGCCGCTGGCTACATATAAGTCCGACTTCTGTGCGACGGTGGCATCAGACAAGATCGCCTCTTGACAAAATCGTCCTTAACAAATATTCAAAAAAACTTAGTTGACAATTAAAGAATACAATAATAGAATCCTACAAAATTATTTGCAAGAACTAACGAATGAATGTATTGTAATTCAAACTACTCACTGTGGAAATGCACAAAAAAAACTGAAACAGCCATCATTGCAATGCGCCATCCCATCAAAACACCTGGTAATAAGTGGGCAAACACTAATAGCAAAAGAAAGGCAGAAATGTTTCCAAGAAGACCATTGTCCAATGTACAGACTGCCGTATGGACTCAACTACCAAAATGACATGTGCTCTCTGTGGTGAAGCTCATACTGCCAATTACAAGGGCTATAATCTACAAAACGCTTAAAATTCAACGATTTCCTGCCCTTCGACCGAAAACACTTATAGATACTGCAAAAGAGCAGCAAACGCCCACGACTTCAAGTAAGTGGAGAATGGTAAAAGCTATGCGCAAATTACAGCCGCCTCTTCCCAGTCCCACTCAGCCAACCAACCAGCCCAAAATTCAAAATTAAGCTCTACTGACAATTCGACCCTAGACAGAAATTCCTCCCAGCAAAATAACTCCATACCAAATGACGATACCGCAGAACTTAAAAATATGATGAAGCAATTGATTCAACAGGTGACTAACATGATGAATATAATAACACATCTGATAACTAAACTTGACAAACAAAATGGACCATAAATTAAGAATAATTGCTTGGAATGCGAATGGACTACACAAACATATCTTAGAGTTTCAACTATTCCTAAATGAAAATATGATTGACATAGCTCTTATCTCTGAAACTCACTGCACATGTATTCGCACAAAAACTTGTCTGTGGCAACAACTAAACTGACACGGACAACTAATCAACTAAGTCATTTTAAAATAAAAGGTAGTGATATTAGAGGGCTGCATTGAGTGAAAAAAACGGCGTTTGAGTTGCTCATGTAAAAAACGAATGAATACATTTTTTACTGGTTCAAAAATATCTCATACAATAATATCCAAAACCAGACGCATTGAATGGATAGAGAACGGAGCTCAATATAGCACGACGCAACTCATGTGACTTAGTGTGGCAAAGATGAAGAGAAATATTTTTTCCTGTATACACATTTTTAAGGGTGGGCATTGTTATAGATTAGCCGCTCACAAAATTTTGCTTGCTCTCAAAATTGTTTAGCTCTCTCAATCTCAAAATTACAAGAACAGTTTCGTTGCATTTTATTCTTGGAAAAAAATAAATTCTGCTACTGCGCGTGTAATGAGTTAACCGGATAATTAAAAATTTTTTTTGAGTAGTTTTTCTATAACAACTTAATTCGTCAAACAGTTTTTGGTTGAATGCAGGCGCAACTCATACAATTTGCCCTCGAACCAGAATAATTCAGTATTGGTTGCATTGGTTACATGTGTGTTTGAGTATTACTCACTACTACTCTAAGTGCCGGTTCGTTTGAGTGCGGCCACGCAGCTATCTAACTGATACTCCACTAAGCAATGTGGCAAAGTACATGGGTATTCATATTGACAGTAAAGTGACTTGGAAATATCACATTCAGAAAAAGAAATTTAAGCAGTTGTACTCACTTCTTAACAGCAGATCTAAGCTGACAAACAATGGGAAACTAGCCCTATACAATAGTGTAATTAAGCATATATGGACATAATAATAATACAGAGACAACAATCTAAAATGCTTCGAACTATTGTTAATGCGGGCTGGTATTTAACAAACTACGATATTCATAAACACCTCGGTGTAAAAATGGTTCAGAAAGAAATTGTTAATGCTAGCAGGAGATATCACAAAACTCTAGAGCGACATACCAACGTAGAAATAACTGACCTTCCATCTCACGAACTGTCTAGACGTAGACGCTTAAAACGAAGCAGACCAGTCGATCTAACCTAACTCAGGAAACGGCTAGCGCTGAGAGGAACGTTGCGGTTGTTGGGCTGCCTGCCGCCAGTTCTACTTAAAAAATGAGACCTAAGTTATCTTCACCATTATTAACTGACCATACTTAAATGTTCGATATTGTCATATTTTCATCCCTCATCTCATTTTTCAAAAATGTCGTTAGTATTTATTCTAAACATGTATATAGAAATAAGAAAACAAATGTACATTACCAATCGGGGATTTAAAAAAAAAAACAGCTAACCTCTCCTCTGGCTCTACTCCTATATCTACTCTTTACGTGTGAGTCGATAAAAAACTACATCCCAGCGATGACACGGTTATTCTCTCGGTCGGAGAGACAGAGTTGGAATCTACCTCGCAATTACAGCACTCTCTAAACGAAATATATGACTGCACGATAAAGTGGCGTATTAAATTAAATGCAACGAAGTCTGTGCATATTAACTTCACGTACAATAAAGTGCGATATCTTCCACTTTATATTAACGATACGCAAATTCAGTATTCGAATACTGCAAAGATTTTATCTGGAAGGAATCCTACACAAAAATTAGTGCAAAGCTGCCATATCTAATTACAGGGGTTTTGCTACACTTTCCGTAATCCCAAAATTGTCTGAAAAAATGCTCACTTCAACCATCTATCTCTTTTGTAAAACAATTATTTCTCCGTGTCAACACGGTTTTATGAAAAACCGGTCTTCAACTACAAACTTGCTTGAGTTTACATCTTTTGTAAATCTTGGTTTTAGGGACAAACGTCAAACTGATGTTATTTACACTGACTTTAGAAAAGCATTTGATTCTGTTAATCATGATCCGCTTGTACATAAACTTGGCCTTTTAGGTTTTCCACAACATCTTATTTGAGAAATAGGGTTCAACGAGTGCTATTTAAGTCCACTCTTTTTGTTCAAGTCTATCACTTCTAGTGTTCCTCAAGGAAACCATTTAGGCCCATTATTGTTTAACCTTTTTGTAAATGATTTCCCTTTCTCCCATGTACGCTGATGATGTAAAATTGTGGCTTTCATTTAATGATGGTGCCTCACATCTCAGATTCCAATAGAATTTTGATTCTTTACATTCTTGGTGTTCAGCAAATTGCTTATATCTAAATATCTCCAAATGTAAGTTAATGACGTATCATCGGTGTAAACCTCATTTGTTTACCTACATGATTAAAAACGGCCAACTCGAGCGAGTCTGTACATTTAATGACCTCGGTGTCCTGTTTGATTCCAAGCTGTGTTTTAACCAACATATCTCTTCTATCGTAAATAAAGGCCCTACGTGGCCTAAACTGGAATCCTAATTCGCGTTTGCAATCTTACTCTGATAGGCTCGTTCTTAACATTCTTCCATTTTTGGTGCATTGACGTACATTCCTTTTTGCTCTTATTTTGATATATGTGTATGCGATGTAGTATGAGAGTTACTAATATCGAAATCACACATTACTTGTATACCCATTTTGTAATTGTTAGTGCAGTCGTGCATATAACTTTGATTCCGTCGTACGCATATTAAATCGTTTGTGCTAAAATAATATATTTGGTTTTATTTCTTGTTTCCATAGATCAAGAAAAAGCTCTTGATCTCTACAAGCTTTCTTCATAAGCTCTTAGTTGGGGAAATTGATTCTCCTGAGCTATTAAATCAGTTAAATTTTTGTGTCCCTAGTCATCCTACCAGAAATGTAGTCCCTTTAGCTGTGAATAGATGCATTACTGACTATGCCCTACACGATCCATTCCGAGTTTTATGCACGTCATATAATAAATATCCGTACCCATAGGGACCTATTGGGACCCTTTTACTAGGCTTACGCTATCCGTCCGTATCCTGCTCTATGTCATAAACCGTAATAGGTAAAGAGTTGAAATTTTCACAGAGTGTGTAATTCACTTGTGTGTAGAACGACAAATACTAAAAATACACATTTTTAGAAGCATTGTTCTTTAATTTAACCTTTTGTTTAACAATTTTTTGTTTTTTGTAGTATACTTTTAGGTTGTTAATTGTAGTATACTTTTAGGCTGTTAAATATGCACATAATTTAATCTCCGTGTACGAGTCCGACTTGCACTTGGCTGATTTTTTTTTTTTTATTATTTATTTGTATTATGCAAAATCCACTGCAAATTGCTCTTTAGTTCTTATAGTACTAAAACTGTTCGTAATGACAAAAAACAAAAAAAAAAAAAAACAAAAAAAAAGACGGAGACCTAAATGTTGACGGAAAAATATAAGAGTATTATAGGCGATTTACATTGAGCAGAACACGGTGTTCTCGAGAAGTCAAGCAGAACACTGTGTTGTGATGACAACAACAACAGGGAAATAAACGCAATTTGTTGTTGTTATAGTATTGAGAACTCTGTATTCTACTTGAACACAGCCAGAATTTACTTTTGACGTTGGTCACTTTGGGGCAGTGCTGCCAAGCTTTTGGTCAGGTCCCTCTTTTTTTTGGTCATTCTCAACTTTAAGCAGCTGAATATGCACAAAACAATTTGATGAAAATTTTAAATTATTTTTTTGTTAATACAAATAAAATAAGTGGTAGGAATGAGTAGTAGAAAGGAAGCTGCAAGAATTACATACAATGCAAATTGTTCTCATTCATGTATTTTTTACAAAAATTCCATTTCAATTTCTCACAATTAGCCACGTTCTATTTGTATGTATAACCAGAACAAAAACAGCTGTTCAGAACACAAAACGACAGTGTAAACACTAAACCAGAACTCAGCGTGTTTTTCTCAATGTAAATAGCCTATTAGCTAAGTCATAAATAATGGTGTTCAGAAAGGGAGGTCGAATTTCGGCACAGGAAATGTGAACTTACAAACGACGACGGGTGAAGTTAGTATCGGAGTACTGTTATCTCGGCGTAATCCTCACACCAAAAATATCCCAAACTATGCATTGTCATTGGAAACCGACACGGAAGATCGTCACTTTTGCACAATTCATTGACACATGGAACTTAACCTTATATGGCCCAGACAGATTGTCGCATAAGTTTTCCAAAGTAATTTTAGCAAAAAACGTGGCGAGAGCTAAAAACTAAATGAGCTGGGAGCAGAACATAATATAAGGTTTGAAAGGAATGCTGTAATAGAAGAAGATTGGTATAAGCACTCCAATCGGCTCTTTGATGCATTAAAAGCAAAACATTGGAGCACAATGCTGGAAAAAGCAGCATAAAGTACAAATCGGTTTTACAAATACCTGCAACCAGCAGCTAGAAGAAAGTATTTCGATTACTATTATTACCTAACTCAACTACTACTACCACCCATCTGTTCGTTATGCAACAGGCAGGTAACACTGACACACTTCATAGGTAGATGCCCAGTTTTAAATGAATTTAGGGTATCATATTTCAACGAAAAGTAAAAAAGTGAAGTGGTAAAAAAACTAAACGGTGACCATGAAATCCTCTGGAAAACTTTGACAAGTTATATTGACAATACGTTATATTTTAGAAAATTTTTTAGTTGCAGAATTCAGCTAACGGCTTACAGCCATGCAGTAGTATTACATCTTTTCCTTTGTCTAAAGGAAACTAAAGGTATATCGGATGAAATGCCAAACCAAACTAAACAAAAAGCACCTATCAGCTGATAAATCGGTTGTCAAATAAAGCAGTGTTGACAACTCAACTCACCCTTTATTACTGACAAAAAATTTCAGGAATCAAAACGTTGCTAGCCAATACGTCGAAAGGGATTTTGCCATTACAAGTGTCAGAGTTGTTTAAAAATATTTCTCCGGATCGAGAATTTTGCAACTCGACACGCATGTTCTTGTTTAAGTTTAGTATCTTGACATGATTCCTCAAAACGGAAGATTTTAAACATGAACTAAGTTCATCATTTAAATTAACGAAAATCTCCTGCTAACAAAATCATTGCACCATCAAATCGATTTTGATTGTTTCGCAGATCTTGCATGGCTCGGCCTCCAAACACTTTTATGTGCCATTGCCCATTTATCTCAAACTAGCAATTTGCATTGCTACATAAAAAAGTTGAAAATAGAACGTCACCGAGTGCAGTGGCATTCGCGGATTATTCTAATATTTTCATTAACTAAATAAAATAAGTTAAACAACAATAATTATTCAAGCGCAACAATAATAATGAGCGAACCCAACACTCCTGAGTCAGGATGTAGGCTTTTCAACTGCGTGGACTTCACAATCCGTTCGCAGTCAGAAGGACCAAGCTCCACCCAGACCAACATCACTTATGATGATGCTTTTTTCACTTCCACTCACAACAACATCAACAACCGCTAATACAACATTTGCATCAATAGCATCAACTATAACTAAGCATTCAATGCCCTCATTGGTCACTGCATCGACCTTGGCACTTATCTTTAACACAGTCCAGAGAAAATCAGCACATTTATTTATTCAAAAATATATGACAACTTACTGTCAAAAAAAAAAAATACAAGTTTTCAATAATACAATAAGGAGTAATACAACTTAAAACACTAATAAATTAAATTATAAAATATATCCGTCTCTATTTGCTAAGTCCCTACTCATAGCCATATGTGGTCAGAGACAGACATCCAAAATTGTAACTGCCAGGTTCAATCACGGTGGATAGAGAAGCGTAGGTGATCCAGAACCAGAGCATTGATAGCGTTTGGCGAAATCTCAGTAGAAAGAATATGATATAGTTGTTATAATTTAAACATAATACACGAAATGGATAGTGTGAGGCAAAATTAGTAGTGCACGTACTAAGAGCAAAAGGGACGAAATTTCTAGTGGTACGACTAGGGACACAGAAACTAAGTTGACTCAAAAGCAACGGCGAATCAACAATACCAATAATAAGTTTGTGAAGAAAGCTTATACCCAGAGAAATTCGGCGACTTCTTAACGAAGAAAGATCAATAAGAAGAAGCCTGCTGGAGTATGAAGGCAAACGAACACTAGGGTTCCAATTTAAACCACAAAGTGCAAAAAGAAGAAATTGCTTATGTACTGACTCAATACGGTCTTCATGTATTCTGTATTGAGGGCTCCAGACGCACGAACAGTATTCGAGTACTGGGTGGACAAGGGAGATGAAAAGAAGCTTGGTAGTGAAGGGTTCATTAAATTCTTTAGACCATCTTTTAATAAATCCAAAAATACTTTTAGCTTTATTAATAGTTGAAGAGATGTGATGGTTAAAGGTCAGTTTAGGGTTGTTGTTGATCGTGTAAGAAAATAAATGAGGCTCCCGGCGATGAAAAGTCATAAACATGCATTTTGTGCAGTTTAGCTCTAGAAGATTGCATAAACACCGAAAATGCAGTGAAGTTAGATCCTCTTGCAATCTGACTTGTGAAAAGATATCATTAAATGAAAGGTAAAGTTTGACATCATCAGCGTACATTAAAACACGAGAGTAATTCATGGAAAGAGGATAAACAACAAGTCACATCTACTAGGCAGGAAAAATTGGATGTAAATAACACTCGCTGAACTCTTATTTCGTAAATATGAAGTAATCCAACAAAGATCTTGCAGGAAACCTAAACGATCCAGTTTAAGTAAAAGCAGATCATGATTAACATTTTTCATTGAATCCAAGGTTCACCAAAGATGTAAATTAAAGCAAGTTAGTAGTTGGTGATCTATTCTTCATAAAATTGGCAACGAAAGTATTGTATACCGTTTCATAAAAAAAATAGCAGTAGACATATCACTGCAATTAAGAAAAACCAATCTTTTCCGAGGAAGATTGCATTTAGTTGAGCAAAGTTAACTTTACGAAAACAAAACCGACGCTTGCATATAGATATAGAGGCAGATGCTGGACAGGTTACAGACAGGTATATTTCCAATGTCGGATGGTAAGTATCCTCAGGTAGACATAATGGTTGGGATCTAGACACAGAAACACCAGCGAAATCGTTACTAAACACTAGATCAAGTGATCTTTTAAAAAAATGTACTACAGAGTTAATTTGAAACAAAGAGTGGTCAAACATGCTGCACAAGAAATCATGAAGTGCTAAGGGAAGTAGATAATTCGATGAACTGGAAAAGGACCAAGAAATGAATGGAAGATTAAAATCGCCTAGCACGATAAGAGTGTCACGGTCTCGAAGAATGTTATTAACTGAGTTAATAGCACTGGCATGACTCAAATAAATTTCCGAAATGGAATTAGGCGGAACATAAGAACATGAATTAAAGATAGATTCATGTGGCAAAAATAACTTCACACAACTAAACTCAATGTTAGCTGGAAAGTTCAGGTCTGCTAATTCTGATCGTAAGTGTGATATAACAGCGATGAGTACACCACCACGGCGATTGCGGCTATCTGTTCTATATATGTAACGAAATTTGAACAGAAAATTTCATTACTAAGAATATCAGAGTTGAGCCATGTCTCTGAAAACGCTATAACATCAGCTTCAAAGGAGAAACTATTCTTATTCAAAACGACAAGTTTAGAAAGAAGACCTCTAACATTCTGATAGTGAATAGTAATATTTTCATAAGGAGAAATTAGTTTTTATACTCTTCACGTTAGTGAATAGTACTATAAGTTTGTCATGAAGTTTGTAACACACAGAAGGAGACATCGCAGACCACATAAAGTATATATATTTGTGATCAGCTCGATGAGACGAGTTCATTTAGCCATGCCCCTCTGTTCGTCGGTCCATCTGTTCGCACTCCTAGCCCTTCAGTTTTTGAGCTAGAGAGTTCAAATTTTGTACATAGGTTTATTTTTACCAAACGCCGATCAAGTTCGTGAATCAGAAGAATCGGACCACTAGAGGGGTACCTCCCATACGAACCTCCTTTTAAATTGATGTTCTTATTAGAAAAAGTTTTTTGTTTTTTGACATATTGAACTGAAATTTGGACACTGTATGTTTCCATGAAGAGTATTGTAGATTAGGAGTGGTATTAGGGACAAGTAAAGTATTAGTAGTCCCAGGTGAGTTTGTAGGCATGGACATAGAGTGCACAGAAAGATGTAAAAATGAACCACTATTGGGCATAGGACAGGGTAAAAGGAAAGATAAAGGAAGATCAAAATCATAATTCCCAAGAAGATCTGATGAACTTTCAAAAGCATTCAACAACTGAGAAGTAAGATTTTTAATTTTTAAAAATTGGTTACGCACCCGCCGGTACATACCTGAAAAATCTGATTGTCGTTTATAACAGTCTGGACAAGACCATCTGGTACCACTACAGGCAGACTTATTACCATAAAGCCTGTCATGGTCCCGCCTGTGCAATCCAGCACAATTTAAATGGGCAATACTATTGCACATCCAACATGTGACTGCACGATTTTTGATAGTATCAAAACAATCTTTTTTAATACATAGATCGTTGCAGCACTACATACTTAAAAATACTGAAATTTAGAATAGAAAAAAATAAAAGGAGAAAAAGAAAATTTTTTTTTTCCTACTGGGGTATACAAATAAAAAACGCGATAAATTCCTATTGGGACTTATACACAAAGAAAAAAAAATGAGAAATATAAAGGAGACGTTATGAACAACAAGCAAAAACAACTGCTTTAAAAAGTAAAACAACAATGCAAAAACAATGCAAATGCACTCGATGCTTAAGAGCAAAGAAAGAGAAAAACTCAAAACAAAACACAATGAACAAAAAAAAAAATTATTATGTTATTATTTGTTATTAAAAATATTTGCAAATTAACTTTTGTGCACAACTAAAATAAGCAAAACACGATCAAAATAAATATTACCTGAATTTAAGTATTAAGAAATTAAAAGTATAGATAATAAATAACTTACTATACTCGTATATCACGGAGTGAAAAAGAAAACACGTCCAGCTCTCAAGAGTTCTGCTAATTAATAGTTCAAACGGTAAAGAAATTTTAAATGTTACTAACTCTTTCCCACTTACAGCAGCACGTTAAAATGCTTCAGCTACTTATCTTAGCAAAAAAATAACGGAAACATCTATTCCACACAAAAAGGATACCGCAGTATCAATAAGTTTGGCAGTACAGACTGGAATTGATCGCTATATACAGATTAAACGAAAACTCAGTCCACAAAAATCAAGCTCTGGTAACAATTCCAAAAAAACGAATACCTCATCTACCCCAACCCACGACAATGAACCCAACGTCTTGAAAGGAAAACGATTTGCAGCTCTAAGCAAAGACAATGATCTCACAGATGTAGAAGCGGCCCCAAAAGTCAAGCAAACCAAGCCTCCCCCAATTTGTATTCGTAAACGCAGTTCAAATAATCTAGTTTCACAGCTAGCGCGCAACAATAACTATCATATTGTCCCGTTAACCAAATGCAAAGTACATGAAACTAAATTACAAACCTTCAACTGTGAATAATTACAAGATAGTCTCGAAAATCCTCACTGATTCCAACAAAAATTATTATACCTACCAACTTAAGAGTAGCAAAGGGCTGATAGTGTTATACAAGGAATTGAAGCTGGTGTAGACACCAAAGAAATCAAAAGTGCGCTTGAAGAAAAAGGGTTCCCAACCAAGGTTGTGACAACATCATCAACATCATGAATAGAACCAAAATCCTGCAGCCCATGTTCAAGGTCGAACTTTCTCATGATGATAAACTTGAGAAAAGAAACCAGATCCACCCAAAATACAATTTACAATACTTGCTTCACCGTGGAATCACTGTAGAACCTCACAAGTGCATAGACCAGTGCAGTGCACAAACTGTCATTCGGTCACACGAAATCGTATTGTACACTACCTTCTGTCTGTGTATTATGAGGTAACCTCCACGAGTCATCAAGCTGCACTATGAATAAAATGGACAAAACGTCAAAAAATGCAGTAACTGCTGGGGTAATCACACTGCGAACTATAGAGGCTGTCCAGTTTTTAAAGAACTGAAAAGTCGAATGAACCAGCGCAAATCAACTGCCCGTAGCCGGCCCGAGCTTATCACACAAGAAACGACGAAAGACCCACGCACATTGCAAATTACCACTCCCAACATTACATAGGCATCCGCGTTGCGGCCTGGATCGCAACAATTACCCACCACAGAGCCAGAGAAAGTAACTAACACTGCCAAGAGTACACTTCAACTATCTCAAAATGAGCTTACAAAGCATTCTATACCTCAAAAAACAACAGCACTCACACCACATAGCTCTATTGAAAATATGATTGCCAGTTTTATTTAATTTATGTCTCAGACCTACGGCTATGATGCAAAACATGCTTCAAGAGATACTGAAAATGCAAAATCTAATCTTACAAAAACTCCGTACTTAAAATGTCCTCGTTCAAAAAAACATCATGGAATGCAAATGGCGTATCGAAATATAAGCTTGAGCTCATAAAATACCAATCCGAGACAGAAACTGATGTTTTATTGCTCTCGGCAACGCACCTTACAAACAGATATAAATTCGATATACCAGGGTACTCTTTCTACGTCACAAACCACCCTGATGGCAAAGCACATGGCGGAACGAGTATACTTATTAGAAAACGAATAAAACACTATAAATCGGTATCATACTCGCAGAATTTTATGCAGGCGATTGTCATTGAAACCTCAAATGGTAAATTGATGCTTTCATCCGTCTATTGTCCACCCAGATTTTCCATTTCCGAATCATTCTTCAAGCAGTGCTTTGACACGCTAGTCACATTTCACTTACTGGAGCGCCCCACAATAAGTGATCATTCTTTCATGCTTACCTCATGGGAAACTGATTTTCTCAGGTTTAAAAAAGTACGTCAGCTCCCACATATGTATGAGATCAAAACTTGATACCGGAACTGACATTGACAACTGCAACATTTCAACCTAACCATTGCGAGCGCTGCTGTTGCCACGACACCGATTGTACAATCTGGCCCAAAGAAAACTGTTGTTTTAACTAGCGCGGAAATTGAACATCTAGTCTTAGAAAAACACGGCTAAGATGCGAATGCCAGGTCAGCCAATATCCGTTACAAAAACTCAAAACTGCTTAAAAACATTTAGGCAATGCTCTCAAGACTGAGGATCGTAAAAACCAAAGGCACTACATTGAGAATGTTTCGCCAACGAGTACCAAGTTCTTGATTTGGAGAGCACAAGACCGCATGAATCCACGAATTGCAGCTGACTGCCCTATTCGCCATCAAAACGGAAACTGGGCGAGGAAATGGCTTCTACTTTTTCTAAACATCTCAGATCAGTTTTCCAACCAAACTTGCCTAGAAACGGATTTCAGCTTCCCCAGCAGCCATGTGCTCAGTTTCTTAATAGCAGCGTACTTAAAACTAGTGCACATGAGTTAAGAACGGCTATTCACAAGGAGCTCATTCCATAGAAAGCACTTGGGTACGACCTCATCACCCCAAAGATAATTATTGAGCTATCAATGCAATACTCAAAGTGGGTTACTTTCCAACACTATGGAAAAAGTCCGTAATAATTATGATCCCTAAAATGGGTAAAGACAAATCAATGTTGTCTTCAAATCAGCCCATAATTTTGCTCCCGGTGCTATCAAAATTATGTGAAAAAATTTTTACCAAGAAGCTCACATCACACATAAACGCAAACAACATCATCCCCACACATCAATTCGAGCAAGTAAACCATGTCACTACTGAAATCAGAACTGGTTTAAAACACTGAGAATACTGTTCAGCTAAATTCATTGACGTTGCTCAAGCTTTCGACCGAGTATGGCATGATGGTTTCATTTACAAATTAAATAACGTACTTCCACAGAACTCACGCAAACTGCTAGAGTCATATCTAACCAAAAGGCTATTCTTAGTAAGATGCAATAAGTTTACCTTAAATGAGCATCACATAAACGCTGGCGTTCCACAAGGCAGTATTCTTGGTCCGCTTTTATACGTACTATTCACCGCTGACATCCCTACAAATCCCCGCCTCATGACATCAACCTTTGCAGATGACACTGCAATCACCAGTCGGTCACGCTGCCCCGAAAAATTATCGAAAGAGCTATCCGACCACCTGCAACTTGTATCAGTCTGGCTGGACAATTGGCGTATAAAAGTCAATCCGGATAAATGTAAGCATGTGACATTCACCCTAAATAAGAGTGACTGTCCGTCTATCATCTTTAACAACACCACTGTTCCACATGCTACTGAGGTCACCTACCTAGGAGTTTATTTGGACAGATGATTCACCTGGCGGAAACATATAGAAGCCAAAAAAATCAGCATGAAATTAAAAGCACAGTCCCTACACTGACTCTTAAGCCCAAGATCTGGTCTAAACCTCGATCTAAAGATGCTACTATACAACAGCATAATAAAGCCAATCTGGTTTTACGGTTCCCAGCTGAAGAACGCTAGCCCAAGTAATGTTGCAGTCATCCAAGGAGCTCAATCGAAAATACTTCGCTTTCTAATAGGTGCTCCCTGGTACATATTGAATGCGAACATCCACAGGGACCTTAACGTCCCACTAATTAAAACTGAACTGGCTCAACTGAAGCAGAAATATCAACTCAAACTCTCGCAACATCCTAATCCTCTAGCTCGTACACTCTCTCAAACGAGCTAGCAACCAACACCTACGTCGAAATGACTTGCCTGCCCCATGAACCTGAGAGGACCACGCAACACTGTAAAGTTTCTTTACCTCACCACTAAGGGAACTTGTAAATCAAACAATCCATAATTTTAAGATTTCTACATTATTGTTAGGCTTTGTGTACAATAAATAAAAAAAGGTCGAAAAAAATGAAAAAATTGGAATATACCTAGAAACCTAATATCTGGAACTACTCACTACGAACTGTCGACCGATCACAGAATCGTCTATTTTGTACTATGCGTATATCCTGTAGCAGTGGACCGCCCACACAGACTTATATCCAATAAAACCAATTGGTTGAACTATACAAAATATCTAAGTTCTCACATCGACATTACGCCTGCAATCAACTCCGAAAGTGACATTGACAAATCGGTATGTTATCTAAACTCTGTACTAGTAGCTGCAGCTAGATTGTCAACGCCCAAAAATGTTGTAAGTCACTACAGCAGAAACTCTATCTTTAACTGGGAAAATTGAAGAATTAGTTGCCATCAAAAGACGAAACTGGCCGCAGCACCAATCTCCAGCTGCTAAAAAAAAAATGACTGACAATTGCAACAAAAAACTTAATGAAAGCACTCAAAAGTGAAAAAGTTGATGCAAAAAGGCGATATTTTGAAAATCTATGTACTAGATTGTCACTCTGGAAAGCTCACAATGCTCTGAAAACTCCCGTCGAAGTGGACTCACCTATTAGAGACCAATCCGGTAGTTGGGTACAGAAGCCAAAGTATTTGCTGAGCATTTAAAAAGTGTGTTCCAACCTAATGCTTCTGCAAACAATTTTGTGCTTCCCAATCAGACACATATACCTTATCCTTGTATGAATCCGCTAAACACAAGTTCATGTGAAATTAAAAAAAAAATTTCAAACGCGCCTAAATCCGAAAAAAACTGCAGGTCATGATCTTATTGTGCCAAAAATTTTAATTGAACTCCCATACTCGGCAATAGCTTTTCTCACAAGATTATTTAACGCCATTCTTCGAATCGGTTACTTCCCCTCTCAGTGGAGAAAATCAATCATCTTAATAAGTAGGCATCTCACTTGGCGGAAGCACATTGAATCAAAAAAAATGCAGATGAAGTTTAAAGCACTAAGTCTCCACTGGCTAATGAACGCAAGATCTGTATAACTCTATCATTAAACCAATTTGGACAAACGGTTCAGAATTATGGGGCACTGCAAGCTCGAGTAATGTTGAGCTCATTCAAAGAGCTTAATCCAATATCATTAGAACAATAACAGGCGCTCCTTGGTACATCAGAAATGAAGACATCCACCAAGATCTTAATGTACCGCTGGTAAAAGATGAATGTTCGAAGCGAAAACATAACTATGAGAATAAACTTGTGCAGCAAATTAATCCACTAGCCAGAGCTCGTGTTAACACAAGTAACTCATCTCGTCTCCATCACAATGATCGTCCAGCCCATACGTTAAGTTAGAGGCCCGTAGTATTATTATGTTAACCCCTTCTTTCACTTGTGGGAAGGGTAAATAATTATATAGTATGTAAGAGTCTAAACCTTTCTTACATTAGGTGATACAAAAATTTCTCAAATAAATAAAAAAAAAAACAAAAAAACAGCCAAGTGTTAGTCAGACTCGCACACGGAGGGTTCCGTGCCATCGTACAAGATTTTTTTGCTTAAAATATTAAATTATGTTCATATTTAACAGCCTAAAAGTATACTACAATTACAGCTTAAAAGTATACTACAAAAAACAAAAAATTGTTAAACAAAAGGTTAAATTAAAGAACAATGCTTCTAAAAATGTATGTATTTTTAGTATTTGTCGTTCTACATACAATTGAATTACATACTCTGTGGAAATTTCAACTTTCTACCTATTACGGTTCATGAGATAGAGCAGGAGACGGACGGACGGACATTGTAAGCTTAGTAATATGGTCCCGTTAGCTCCCTATGGGTACGGAACCCTAAAAACTAAATATCGTCGCCAAAAATATAAAATCCAGCACTGCTTAGCGAGAAGAAAATTGAATATTTTCTCTCTGGTCTCTGACGAACGCGTATGGTCAATAACCTCTGCGCTAAATCTCGCGCACTTGTCTTTCTTAAGCACATTATTATCGTTGACATCGAGTTATTTACAGCATAGCTTTGCATTCTCATCCCACGTGTTTGCCACCCTCGCCTTCGTCTCAAGTGCCAGTTACACATGGACCGGCCCTGCATGTAGACTAATTGATGCGGCAGAATTTCTACTGCCTTTGTTCGTTTTTGTTTTGAAATTTGTTTGCTGTTCACATTACAAAGCGTAAACTAGCGGCAAATATTAAAAATCAGAAAAGTATGAGTTGGACTCGCACCGTACCATCGTACAAGATCTTTTACCGCAAAAATTAAATATGTATTCAAATAACACCGATAAGTGTCCTAAACAAAATATTGTATACAAAAATACCACAAAAAGATCAAAATACTTTTCTTGTATTGGGACCGCTTTAATATTTCTTTATCTATTAAAAGATTTTATTGCTTTCAAAATGAACAAAATACTAAATTGCTTCATTTTGGTGATCGATTTGTTGAAAAATGGTTACTATTAAGAGAAGTCGCTTATCTAGCAGCTCTTCAATGCGCTCTTAAGCAAGATGAATCGAGTAAATCAAAATAATAAAGAATAGAATAAAGCATCATAAAGAAAGGTAACGTAAGGTAAGTTAACATAACGGATCATATTGCATTGTTTCAATTTTGCTTATTTTTTATGTTCAAGAATGCTTTGTACACTTTTCTAAAGTCTGTCGTTAATAAATTGTCAATCATAACGCATCGGCGTTTTCTTATATAGGGCGTTTTTTTAAGCGAATATCGTTAATTTCATTATTTTGCTTTAATTTAAAGTGCATTATTTCGAGTGCATGAGCAACGGTTGTGTTATTCTTCTTTGCGCTTTGTTCGTTTTGGTGACAACAACAACATTTTTGATTGAAGTTGCGGTTTATTATTGTTGTTGTCTTTTATTGCTTTACATTGCTTACAATAAAATCGAAAAGACAATGCCAAATACGGGAAGAAAACGGTAAACCGTGAATTTCTTAAGGAAAAAGCCAAGTGGTTCTTAAGACAAATTCAATTGACTCTTTATACGACATCCGAGAATACCCTATAGGGGTTGAATGAATCTAAATTAAAACAGTTTGCAGAATTAAAATTACAGTTTGATGATATTCAAACACAGTTCGAGCAGAGCTGTGTGGAGGAAATCAACAGTGATGATCGAGTTTAGTTTATGGAAGCATTTGTGTTAGTCAAGGCTTCTATGGCAACATATTTAAATTCCCGTAACATTCAAGATTCGCATACGTCTACTCGAATTGAGCACTCGGCGGTTTCCAGCATATCAGGAACTAGAATGCGTTTGCCAGTGCTGCAATTACCTATGTTTAGTGGCACAGTCACTGACTGGCCCGACTTTTGGTCATTGTTTCAGGTTATTGTCGACAAGGAGCCAACTTTGAGTAAAATCGAAAAGTTTCAGCATCTGAGATCAAGCATGGCTGGTACAGCTCTGGATGCAGTTCGGTCACTGGAAATATGTCATGAGAACTATGAAAAAGCGGTAATGTTATTAAAAAGGATATTTGATATTAGAAGTATGCAATTTCAGGCACACATTAATCAATTATTTGGCTTAAAATCTATTGCTGAGAACTCGGCAAGTGTTTTACGAGAGATTGTATACAAAAGTAATGCACATATTCGAGCGTTAAGCACTCTTGCATCGAAGGAGGAAATTCTCGAGGTATTTGTAATTCAGTTGATTGGCAACAAAACGGATTGTGCTACGCAGGGAAGAGGCAATGTCTATGCATGGCTTGCCTACATGGGATTCAATGGCAACTTTCTTCGAGCGCAGAGTAAGGATGGTAGAAAAAGTGGATTTTGCCTTGGCAACAAATACGCCAGGCAGTCAGGTGAATTCTGAAAAATCATCAAATAGAAAATCTTTCATAACCACAAATTCTAATGAGCGTTATTTGTTTTGTCAAGCTGAACATTATCACAAGTTGTCCATTGTTTCCAAATTTATCAACTTCCCTTCGCTTTAAAGAGACCAAAAAGCTAAAATTATGCATCAATTGTTTGTGCAAGGGTCATTTCGTAAGGGATTGTAAATCAGGCTGTTGCAAGCATCATTCGCTATTGCGAAGTCTCAGAAATAAAAGAAAATTTGGTAACATTGACACTAATCCTTGCTCAACGAAAATCGAAACTAAGTTCGCTACTGCCATGGCTATGGTCAAAGGTCGAAATGGAATTTTATTTCAATGTAGAGCATTGCTCGATTCTGCGTCGCAGATTCATTGCATCACATCATGCTTAGCTAATCGATTACAAGTCAAAAGGACTAAGTCTCCACAACTATAGTTTCGGGATTTGGTCAATCAGATATAATTGCAAAAGAAAATATTATGATAGCATTACAATCTGTAAATGGAAAATACAATACATCATTCTCAGCTGTCATCGTTCAAGCAATTACCTCTAATCAGCCTGAAACAAATTTGTCATCTGTTCAATGGAATATTCCAGCAAATATTATGTTTGCAGATTCAGGTTTTCATCAGTGGCAAGGAATATATTTACTTTACGGTGCTAGTTTATTCTTCGAACTGATGTGTTTAGGACAAATACAGTTAGGTCCGAATTTGTCTATTCTTCAAAAAACCAAATAAGGATGGGTCTTCTCTGGGAATGTCAGTTATCCAGCGAAGAAATTTCATGCTGCACAGTTGTAGGTGCTGGTTCGGATGGAGATTCTGATTGTACCCTGTATGAATCAGTAAAACGTTTTTGGGAAGTTGAAGGGCATACTCAGCAAGGTATTAAGAGATAAAAGGAAGATCTAGATTGCAAGAAACCTTTCATTAGTATTTTTCACCGTTTAGAACTGGCACGATTGCCAACAAAGGTCGATTCAATGTCAAATCGACTGAAAGCATTGGAAAGAAAGTTCGTTAGTCAGCCTCGGCATTAACTAAAGAATACATTGACCTCAAGCACATCACTTTGATTAGCTCGTACCTAACATAGTATCGAATTTTTTACCTCATCATTGTGTTTTGAAAGCTGATGGCACCACGACGAAATTGCGTGTGGTATTTAATGCATCAGATCGAACCTCTACTGATTACTCTCTCAAAGACACGTTAATACAACCAAAATTAGTTGACACACTTTTTCGTTTTTGATCTCACGTATGGCGAGAACATCCTGATCATGAGCTGCAAATATATAGATTGGACACAGTGACCTATGGCACAAAACCCGTTATTCGTGTGATGCAGCAGGCAGCTATGGATGAAGCAGATGACTTTCCCCTTGGTTAAAAGATAGTATTGTGCGACTTCTATTTGGACGATCTCATCTGAGGTGTCAGTACGGAAGAAGTACTCTTGGATATTATATCACAAGCAAATCCATTACTTCTACGAGGAAAGTTCATGCTCAGAAAGTGGTATTCAAATGATGTTATCTTGCAAGCAGTTGAGGAATCAAGCAGAGAACAAACAACAGCATTTAGCGATGGTAGTGATTTTACAAAAACACTTGGATTTATTTGGGACCCAAACAGCGACGATTTTTTATTTTCGTTGTCTTCGTTTGACGTTGCTGATCGTGTTACCACGACGCCAAGTTCTGGCTGCTGTTGCAAGGATTTACGACCCACTTGGTTTAATTGGACCAGTCGTGTTAAAACTTAAGGTGTTTCTGCAATCACTTTGGAAATAAAAATTGGCTTGGGACGAAAGTATACCACAATTATTACATTACAATTGGAATAAATTATGCTCAGTCGAGGACCAAAATTTCTGCAAGAGGGCGAGTATAGATGGCCAAAATCAAGTAAATTTTGTCCTAACACTGTGGAGAGGAAACATAATGTGTTGAGTATATTGACAAGCAGCGCAGATTATTCAATTAGTTGCAAATTCGTCAATTCGTTTCGTTCTACGCAAAGGCTGTACGCTTATGTATATCGCTTTATGAATTCAAAGTCACATCATTGGTCATTACCCAAACTTACTATGGAGTAGATAGAGGCTGGAACAAATATACTAATTCGGATGGTACAAAGAGCAGCAATGCATTAGGACTACATCAAGATGACCGAGAAGGTCGGTCGTTCTAGTAGAAGCGTATCTCTGAATCCTTTTATGGATAAAAGTGGAGTAATGCGGGCTGGTGATCGATTCCAGAATTCAAATTTGAGCTTCAGTGAAAGGTATCCATGCTACCGGTGAATCATCCAGTGACGCATAGCATCATAATTGATTATCACCAAAGAATACTGCATACTGGACCTCAGACCTTGTTGGCGAGCATCCGAATGCAGTTTTGGCCCATGGGCTGTGGCAGAAAATTAAATGCTACATCTGTCTTTTCATCTGTTTTGTCACGAAAGCCGTACATTGGAATTGGTGAAAGATTTATCAACTTCTTTATTCTTGGCTGCATTGAGACGTTTCGTAAGCTTACGTGGCCGACCTCAAGTCATTTGGTCGGAGATGCACAATGAATGAATAAATTGTCGCTTTATTCCTCCAAGATCGCCACATTTCGGTGGACTTTGGGAGGCATCAATGAAATTAGCGAAACATTATCTTCGTTGTTCGATTGGTTATTCGGTGTTTAATTTTGAAGAATTTAGAAATCTTGTTTATCAAATTGCAGCTATAATGAATTCTCGACCTCTTTATCAACTCACAGAAAGGCCTGACGATCTACGAGTTCTGACTCCAGGGCACTTCTTAACTGGCAGAATGTTGACAGGATTAGCAGAGCAGCATCTATCTAACATAAACCCAAATCGTTTAAGGCATTGGCAAGTCGTGTGTCAAATACAGCAGTCATGGAAGGCATGGAGTACAGCCTACCTCAATTTGCTGCAATAGTGAGCTAAGTGGCATCTAAAAATAGCAAACAACCCCGAGGGCTCTCTGGTCCTACTCAAAGGTAACAACTTACCATCGATGAAATGACAAAATTGTCGTGTGATTGAACCGTAATAGGTAGAGAGTTGCAATTTTCACAGAGTGTGTTCACTTGTGTGTAGAACGACAAATACTAAAAATACACATTTTAAGAAGCATTGTTCTTTAATTTAACCTTTTGTTTATCAAATTTTGTTTTTTTGTATTATACTTTTAAGGTGTTAGTTGTAGTATACTTTTAGGCTATTAAATATGAACATAATTTAATATTTTAAGCAAAAAAATCTTGTACGATGGTACGGAACCCTCCGTGTGCAAGTTCGACTCACACTTGGCTGATTTTTTTTTACTTTTTAATGACTCTCAAAAAGTAAAGCCATGCGTAAATGTTCTTCCTCACGTACACAATATAATCACTATCGTTCATTCGCGTTCATTTGCCTGGTGTGAACATAGCTTTAGATAGGGGAAGCAAATGATTGTTTTGCTTATATTGTACATACAAATGGAACGTTGTGGCTAATTGTGAAAAATTAAAATTGAAAAATCAAATCAATCACGGTGTTTAACGAATGCACAACTTGATCCCAGTGTTACTTATATTTAAAGCGTTCGCAATAACAACAACATCAACATAGGGACTAAAACCAACAAATTGAAGGCAAATTAACCATTCAATTAAATATTTATTTTTTAGCAACATTTCTTGTCCTCTTAGGAAATATAATGTAAATTTTTCATCAGATGATTCTTTCTCACTAACACATTAATAATAATCACAAGGAATCAACAACAAAATCCCGCCAAGTTTGCCACGTTGCGTGAAGACCCCTAATAACAATTAGCTGGTAATGGCACTTTTGGATAACAAAGAAAGCTACATATTTTGATAACAGCTTGTTATTTTCTTGTTACCTCCTCGTTTGGTAGTCATAAGAAGATTAAACATTTTTATTAATTATTTGTGCGCACTGTTACCGCTCAGTAAAATGGATGGCAATGGTGTATTGCTTTATTGAATAAAATTATTATTATGGGTTGTTGTTTTCCCAAAATATTAAAAACAATACATATAGTATATGTGTGTTTAAAAAAATTAAGTAGGGTTGTGCTATTCAAGTGGCGCGTAGTGTATGTATGTGGGTGTACCCGTTATTTGATTGGGAGGGATTTAAAATGTATATAGGGTTACTTTTTTATGCACCTCCTTTTTTGAAGAATCTTACATAAACGATAGAGAAATTTGTACAAGAATTAAATAAACAGATGAGTATGTTAATGAGTCAAAGAACTGTATGTACGTATTATATATACTACAAAGATATATTTATTATTGAAAAATTGTGTTACTTTTTTTACTATTCCATATTTTTTACAAGCTTATGAGAAAGTTCTTTATACACAGAAAAAAAGTTATAAATTTTATGATATTTTTGCTTTGCACTATAAAAAGAAAAATTTTAATAGCAAAACATATAAAATTAAAATGTATATTATCTCCATTTAGAACCCAATCAAAAATTATTTATTAATTGATTTATTTATTAATTTTCGATTGCATTTGTACATTATAGTTTATTTAAATAAAAATTGTATAGTATTATACAAAATGTTGTCCTTTTCAGTGTAACAAAATTTATTAGAGTGCGATTTCAACCCCCTTATTTTTTGGTACCGCCCCGAAATGTGTAAGGAACTGCTATCTCACTTTTGCATTTGTTACACAAAAAAGGAAAGACCTATTGTTTTAATGATTATAACATTGCACGTTATAGACGTTCCAGCAAATTTGTACCGTACCGTTGAAACTAATAAACAAATAATTGCATGTGCAACAAATAGTGTAGCATATTAATGTGTTCTTGTGCCTAAAAATTGCATTTTGAATATTGCGTTTTCTTACTAAATCCTAATGTATTAAGAATATGTTATTATTAAGTGTTTGGTGCATTAAAGGATAGATAACAAACGATATAAAGCAAAATGGAATTTTCTTTTTTGAATAGAACAAGCTTTGAAAAAGACTGTATATACAATTCGAATGCTCAAATATATAATAACAACAATTATAATAGTTCGGTTATCAGCAGTCATTTATCTCAGTATAATCTAATAGAATCAAATTACAAACTTTGTACAAATCATATGACTTTGAGAAACTCCTTAAATTCGAGCAGAAATCCGCTTGTGTCTAAAATAACAAATTATTCCGGTCTGAATCAATCAGGAGCACATAACTTTTCCAACTGCAACGCTGGTAAATATAATTTATATATGCATGTACGAAGTTTGTTCATAAAAAAATTGACTATGTTTCTCGAAAAATATTTATATATCACTATTTACCAATCCTCATTAGATATAATATACTTGTGCTAGCGCTTTTCCCAATCCTTAATGCACTTCTGATATGCGCTTTTTGGTATGAACTTGAGATCTTCTAGCAATGAGGTGTTTATTTCCTTTATCGTGGCAAACCTCCGTCCTTTCAATTTCGGAACAAACTTCGTTGCGATAGTTCTCATGTCCAAAACATCCGAAAATTTTCATGACATGAATTAATTAAATATTATTTTTCTGATAAAACATCTTAGTTTTTTTTAATTCAAGTTTTAAAAGTGAAAATTGGAAAAAACAATCACAGTGAAATATTACGGGAAAACGGTGTATTGGAAAAAAATGGAGGTATATTTTCCAGTGCATATTAAATAATTATAGTTAAAAATAATAACATAAAACAATTGGGAAGTATGTGTGAAATATTGAAAATTGCCTCTGCTAATTTTTTGTATCACACAATAAATTCCGAGATAAACCTGCTGACTCTCCAGAAGGCTACCGCCGAACAGTCTTTTAAACGGATTCTCCAAAATATTTAAGCGAATAATTAAATTAAAATTCTTTAAAAGTAGGCCTACTCTTAGCTGTATTCGTACGCACAAGAAGCTTAAGAAATTTGTCATAAACAAGTTAAATTCTAAGATGTCAGTGGCCATGGTCACATTGGACATTCAGGTTGCTTTTGACACTGTGTGGTACACAGTTCTCATCCATAATCTATTACTCACTGGTGTCCTTTTTTTTGAACACCTATGACATTCCAACGATTAACCATTGTCAAGCTTTGATCTTCGCGACGACACTGCTCTTTACTGCTCTGGCAAAAGCTATAGTGAGATTCAATAATTTCTTATAGATATTTTCATAGGTGCAAAATTAAGCTAAATTCCAATGCAATTGCTACATATTTCACCCGGAAGCGTGAGCCCTGACATTTACATAAAAACTATCCCACTATTTAGTTTTCAATCAATAAAATGGAAGAACTATATAAAATAAAACTTTCAATAAATTTTTTGTTGTACTTATACTATGTTGTGCTGATGGTTATAAGCTACATTTAGGCCCGGTACATAACGTAGTTGTGGAGATATAGACATTTTTTTAGGAGTATGATTTTTTTTTAAGTGTACATCAATCAAGTAAATAGTCTTTGTCAAATATCTCTGGTATGATTTCGTTTCAAATACTTTTGATAAAGAGGGCAGTAGGCTGATTGGTCTGTACGATGACGTCATGGTCAAAAATTTGCCCAATTTTGGTATAGCCATTATTTCAGCTACTTTACGTAGAGATGGGTAGTCTTTATATCGCATTAAAAATATTTCTAATATAGATTATTGCCTTCTTAGGAAGCTCTGTGAATTGAGAGTAATAACAAAATAAAATAAACATCATTCTACCGTACAAAGCCGATTTTGAAGAAATTTTGTAATGCGCCCGACCCGGCGTCTACTAGTAAATTAATAATTACCATGTGATGGTGGACTGTTGTTGGATGATTAGATTAGATTAGAGATGAATTCCTCAGTCGAATAAAGCAACTTGTATCTTTTTTTTTTTAAAGACAACATTAGCCTTGGAACTTTTTGGGTGTGACTAAAACTATACAAGTCATTTTATCTTTTTTTTTTGATGCATACTTCCCATAAGTTTGATAGATTTTTTTAATCTATACATATCAGAGGTCGCAAATAACTTTCAGGTTGTCTTTAAAAAAACAGTTTTTTTTTGCAGTCACATTGAAAAAGACTTTTAAGTTCTGATTTTTATTTTTTGGTCTTCGCTCAACCAAAACGTCTTTTGTGGGTTTCTTTTCGGACTGGGTCCTTTTTATTTTCCACTTTTCCGTTTTTATTTTTCAGAAACACTTATTTAGCGAGAGATCGATCAAAGCGTCCGTTTTTAACTGTTATTGTTAGTTTGTTTGTTCAACTTAAAACACTCGACCAGTAACATTGAAACAATAAAATTACTGAGACACGTAGTTATAACCACTACGAAGTCTCAATTTTAGCTATAAAGACAGATTATATTTTTTGAGAATTTGTTTATGTAGGAACTTTTTATCTCTTGCTATTTATATTTCTGGCCTTGACAACATTAAGTGTTGCGAGGCGACTGCTGACGTTTCTAAACGAAAATTTGAAAATTTTCATCAAATCTTCTTTAAAAAAATTTAAATGTTAGCGTGATTTATGTTATTTAGAGTAAAAATTCATCTTGTATAAACAATTGACTCATGAAGAGTGCTTCGATGAAATTAATTATTTATACAGTGATATCCTGTAAAACACTGGTATAACGAACTCAATCGTAGTCGATGTTCGCTCCAGAACGAATTCCGTGAAGGTCGTCCAAAAACAATTGTTTTGCAGGAAAATATATGTCATGTGACATATACATACCGTAAAATGAAGACATCTTTGGACAATAGAATAACAAGCATCAATAAGATATTACATAACAATTTGGCCGTAAAAATGATTTGTTTTCGTTGCATAATCTGACAAATGCTCAAAAGAATACTCCTGTCGATTGGTGCAAGGAATTGTTGGAAAAATACGCTCAAGGTGCATCAAAGGTTGTGTATAACATCTACACAGATGAAGAATCATGGATCTGTACATATGAGTCCGAAAAAAAGAGCTATCGACTGCACGGGTCTTCAAAGACCCATACAAATCCAAAAAAAAAAAAATGTGCTTATATGTTTTATACCCAACTTTCGTTGTTTTTTTAAATTGTTTTAACATCAGTGCATTGTAGTCCATGAGATATTAAGATTGTTTTAATCTCATCATTAGGTAATTTGTCGATATCTGATAGGGTGGACTTATAAGGCTTTGTTTCTCTGTTCTCATAAGAGAAATTCTCACAATTGTCGTTTTTGCAATCAAATAGTGGCAGTCTAAGTTATTGATGAATATTTTGATACCAATTGATATTGTTTTAATATAATATGTATTTATTTTTATTAATTTAAGCATATCAAGTATATATTTAGCGCTTTTCTGTGGCACCGTGATAGGTGGTATTTTTGGATTAGGTGTGACCGGAGGACCGAGTCATCATCTATTTGATCTGGTATTGGATCATCTACAGTGGTGTCACTGTCCTTTTACTTTAGTTGTTGGCTTTTCATTTATTGTTTGTAAGACTTTACACAATAAGAAAATTATTATAATTGTGGACTTTTCCTCATTGCATAGGGGCGGTCGATGGGAAACATTTCGTTATGACTGCTAATTCTGGAAGCGTATATTATAACTACAAAGGCACTCATTGTATTGTCTTAATGGGTGTCGGTGATGCTAAATATAAAATTATTTATAATGACGAGGACATGAATGGACGTGTTTCTGATGGAGGAAACATTATTCTACAAATTTCTATCGTCAACTGAAAATGGTCAGCCCTATCCATCACCATTACATCGAAATAAAGCAATACCATATGTGCTTGTTGCGGATGACGCGTTTGCATTGAGTAAAAATATGATGAAGCCGTATTCGTTCAGAACCTATGTGCAGTGGAAATAATTTTCAACTATCGTCTATCGAGAGCTCGACGAGTAGTCGAAAATGACTTTGGAATTCTTACAGCACGATTCAGGGTATTCCGAATCCCAATATTACTTGGCCTGAAAAAAACGAAAATTTACCCCTGCACGTTGTGCTTTGCATAACTTTTTGATTGCTTTAAAATTCACGGTATACTTGGGTAATTCGCTTTCTGACCGCATTGGACAGACAGGAAAAACCATTCCTGGAGATTGGTGAAGTATTAAAGAAAACAATACTTGGTATGATTTCCCAAAACATCGCTTCAATATCAGCGAAGAGGGCAAAGGGATTCGTGAAGAATTTGCAAAATACAAAACGAGAGAGAGATTTAAAATTATGAATGACAAAAAATAAATAAATTTCATTATGACAAAAATTAAAATATAGAGTTTACGCGACCAACAAGTGAACCATCTTCGGCGAGAATAAGAACCTCTTGTTAAAGAGGCCGTTCGTGTTTCCTTCGTTCTAATTCGCCCAAGCGTTCCAAGAATTTGTGATCGAGAGAACTACGCACAAAAGCGGCATCTTCATTAGGAAGTGTACGCAATTCACCTACAATTACAGTTACAAAGGAACTATTCGGATCATTGTCGATTTGACTGCATTCTTTCATAGACGTCGCAGCATTACGTATCAAATCAACTATAACTGCAAAATTGCCGGTTGACGGTGGGCTACGCCCACGGCACTTATTTCTTAGATTCGTACATTGCATGAAGATTTTATCTTCCATTCCACACAATTATGTAATTAATGAGAAAAAAAAATATAGTACACACTGTTATCCTCTCCAAACCTGAAATTCGATGATATACTCAGGGTTTGTAAAATTTCCGATCGATCATTTCGGTCTGATTTCCAGTCCCTGATTCGAATTTGTTTTTATTCGTCCGGTAATTCTACACCTTGCATCGTTGCGCAAAGTTTTATTTGCAAATATTTGCCCAAAAACGGTGAAATATTTGTTTACCAAGTGTGAACGGCATAGAAACTGACTCGGCAAAGATTTGCCTTGGCTTACCGACAATTAGTTATGACCAAATACAGTATTAGTTTAGTGTGCACGGATGTGAGCAAATATTTGCGCACAAGTGAGCAAATAAATATATGCAAGACATTTGCACTCGGCGTTGCTCAAGCTAGAGTGGGGGTCACAGGTGGCGGATGGTGGACGGCCTGCAGATATGTAGGTTAGCTGCGAATAATGAATAAGCAGTCCCCGACCAATGATCGGCAAGAATGGAAGGGGTAGCTTAAAAGTGTGCACACCCTTGTGAAGTTCTCATGACGGGGCGAGTGGAAGCAGCCCTTCGTAATAAGCTTTCCCAAATACAGGAGCGTCTGTTCCCATATTGGGCAGCTTCTTGGTCTGCGTCTGAACCTGATAGGTCGGCAGTAATATAAGCCTGGCGGTAGGTCTAAAACGCGGAGATGACCGATGCTCGTCACGTCACGCTGGGAATCTCTGAATCGTTGTTAGTGTTCCCGCTAATGATGGTGACGGGGTGATGTGTGCCAGCTCTGCCGAGGCGGCAGGTGTGACGTGGGTCAGAAACCAGACACTTTGGACCCTGGTCAGGGAGTGTACATTGGACGCAGTTCAGTAAGCTGCGTTGCTCCGGGCGAGTTCCAGTCCGTCCGCGTATTCCGGGACTGGTATAGCGTAGGTCAGGCCTCAGGGAACTGGGGTAGTGACTGTGGGAGGTATCCTGCACAAATGAAGTGCCCTCTCCTTTCAAAGTAGGATCAGAAATTGTGCCAGAGGTGGTAATCACAAATGTCGCAGTGGAGAATACGCCGTCGGCTCAATCGAATAAGGATACAGAAGCAAAGGAGAAAGAGGAGGGTGTTGCATTAGGTGAGCCTATTTCAGTTTCTTCTAGGCCGACTAAGTCAAATCACCTCAGCCGAGAAAGACGACTGCTGATGACAGTAAGCAACTGGACGAAGATTGTCCGGAGGAACCGCATACATCAAGCGTAATGAGGAAATTGGAGCAGCTTGCTGTGATGATGGAGAAGCAGCGGCACGTTAACAACGAGATGAGAGAGCTGTTAGCTACGGCAATAAATCTTCACAGAGACGAGGTTAACAAAAAGTTGCATCCCGTCCGGCTAGCGGTGAGGGTCACCACGGTCGGTGTACAGACAGATGGGAGAGCACAGGTGAAGCGTGCGGTTAGCGTAAATGTAGCGAAGGAGGATGCAACGTTAGCAGGATACTCAGAACGGCCAAGGGAGAAATTCTTCTCCAACTTTCTAAGAAGGGTAACGCACAGACGGAAGATCTAAAGGAGGAGATTAAGGAAGCCCTGCAGAGCTGTGCAACGGTGAAATCGCTTTCCCAGCTAGTAGTTATAGAATGTCGTGATCTGGATGAAGTAACAGAGGCAGAAGAATTGAGGGCAGCAATTACTAGGAAATTTCCTGCAATCAAGTCCAGCACCATTGCCATTAAAGCAATGAGATTTGCTAGAGATGGGACGAAGACAGCAAATACAACCTTACCGGTCAAGCAGGCAGAATCTTTGCTTAAGGCGGGATCGTTGAAGGTGGTTGGGTTCGTTGCCGTCTAAGACAACATATAAGTCCCACAAGGTTCTTCAAGTGCTTGGAGTATGGCCACATTGCGGGAGGATGCAAGAATAGTGCGGACCGCTCAAAATTATGCCTGAGATGCGAAGCTGAAGGACATGTTGCAAAGATATGTCGGTAAAATCCCTCGTGTCTTATTTGCCCGGAAGGTAAGAATGCACATGCTTCTGGGAGTTACAAGTGTGAAGCCTTTAAGAAGGCCATGCATTATCTGGAAGCTAGGTATGATTAAGTGTCTGCAGCTTAATCTAAATAGGTGCAGTGCAGCGCAGGACATACTCTCTCAAACAACAATAGACAGGAAGGCTGATGTACTACTGGTTAGTGAGTTTCATATGCCGAAGGAAGACTTAAATGTGTGGACGCAGGATGGTAGTGGCAAAGCGGATATCTGGTTACAAGGTAAAAAGACTCGTATGATGGTTTCACCTTTGCAAAATACGGAGTATCCATTTTTGCAGCTGCTACACATCGCCAAACGTCAGTCATGATTCATTTGATGAATTCCTGGATAGACTGGTTAGTGCTGCGAGGCATAGATCCCCACTCATAATCGCTGGTGACTGCATGGACGGTGGAATGGGGTTGTACTGGCACCAGTAGGCGCGGACGGGCTGTTTTGGAAACATTTGCATCGCTGGATATGGTTCTACTTAATAGGGACAATTCAATCCCATTTGACAACGGGAGAGGCAGTTCGGTAATAGATCTCACCTTCTGTAGCACATTGATTGCCAGTGCTATAAAATGGAAGGTTGCAGATGTCTACATCCATAGTGATCATCTTGCGATACAAATTTGTATTTCCCCTCAGGCAAGGTTCACTATATCAAGATTGAGATTGAGGAAGCGGGCCATGGGTATCGCTTGGAAAACTTGGAAGTTGGATAAGGAAACTCGGGACTTGTTTATCTCCGAGTTTGAAGTAGCGCCTGGTAATGCGAGTCAGCAGTCTGGGCAACTTATGCAGGGCCTCAGAAGGATGTGCGATGACTCTATGCCTAGGAAGTCTAGAAGCAATGGCAGGAAACCTAACTACTGGTGGACTGATAAAATAGTGCAACTTCGCTCGCAGTGCCATCAATTACGGAGAAGATTCTAGTGCAGCAGAAGGAGGAATCCTACTTCTCATGATACTCTTCTCTTCCTCGACGAATTTAGGCAAAAGAAGTCTCTACTAAGCAAGGAGATTTGCAGGATCAAGCGAAATGCCTTTTTCAGACTATTAGGAGAAGTGGATCAGAATCCTTGGGGCAGCGCTTACAAAATTGTAACGCGCATGTTCAATGGCCTCGCGGCGTCAGTCTCTTCCGCTGCCTCGCTAATGGAAAAAATAGTAGCCGCCCTCTTCCCACCAAGAGGATTGTTGAAGATACTTCGACCACTTGAGGTTGCAGATCACGTCTTCTGCGAGGTTTTCTCAAGGTGCATGAGAGAAGGACTCTTCCCCAAATGCTGGAAGAGGCAACAGCTGGTTCTCATCTCGAAAGGAAACCTGCCCCCAGAGCTACCATCTTCGTATAGGCCCCTGTGTCTCCTAAGTACCACTGGGAAAATCTTTGAACGGATTATTTGCGCCAGATTGCAGCAGTACACGGAGTCGCCAAATGGTCTGGCTGAAACGCAATTTGGCTTCACGCCGTGAAGAGGTACCGTAGGAGCAATACACAATGTCTGCGACATTGCAAGGGAGGCTTTAAATGGCTATAGATGGCTCGGCGGTGACAAGAAGTATTGCGCAGTGGTCACACTGGACGTAAAAAATGCCTTCAACTCTGTAGATTGGAGCTGCATCATAAACGAGCTAAGTATTTTGGATAGAAGTGTCCTATTTCAGAGAGAGAATCCTGGTCTGTGACTCGAAAGAAGGCACTAGGACATTTGACATTACTGGAGGTGTCCCACAAGGTTCGGTACTAGGTCCACTTCTGTGGAATGTCATGTATGATGACATTCTGAGGATTTGTAAACCTGATGGGGTGGAGATTCTCGGATATGCGGATGACATTGCTATTGTCGTGGTAGCAAAGACTCTGAGTGAGGTCACATCCAAAATAGAGAGGACAGTAACAACTTCGAGGAGATGGCTAACATATAATCACCTTGGTCTGGCGGAGCATAAGACCGAATTGGTTCTTATGAGCTCCAGAAAAAAGGTGGAAACACTCTCGGTGAGAATTGGAAGCCATTCTATTGAGTCGAGGCCATCGACTATATTTCAAGTGTCAATTAAACGAGTCAGCCAAAAACGCAGCTGCCATCACTCAAAAACTGGCCAGGATTCTCCCAAACATAGGGGGACCCAGACAACAATCTCGGGTTCTGTTAGGTTCTGTGAGTAAATCCATACTGCTATATGCGGCTCTAATCTGGCCGGGGCACTTGCAACCAAGTCGTACCTTCGTGGTATAAGAAGTGCTCACAGGGTTGCTAACCTCAGGATTTGTAGGGCGTATCGCACAGTGGCAGACGATGCAGCGGGTGTACTTGCAGGCAGATTGCCAATCGATCTGGAAGCCCTGGCTACCAGGGACAAGTACATCGCAAGTGCATCCTCTCAGGTAGCAGACATGGAGGAGATTAAGTCCAGATACCTGAACATTTGGCAGCACAGGTGGAGTAGGGCAGAGTCGCAGAGGATACACCAGCTTAGCCCAGATATTACGAATTGGCATAAGCGTCGTTCGGGTGATGGAGTTCGAATTTACTCAATTCGCAACTGGCCATGACAGTATCTCCACAGGTTTGGTCACACTGCGGATCCGTTCTGTGGTCTGTGCAGAGATGTCGTGGAGGATCCGGAGCATCTTCTTCATGAGTGCCCCCGTTTCGAAGCGGAGTGACGAAAAGTGTATGCGTGCCTTGGATCTCCTTGCAGCTCATATGAGATTGTAAGGCGCATGGAAACATCGGTGGATGACTGGGCATACTTCTCTTCTGAAATTGCCAACATTATGAGGGGTGCGCGAATGTACGAGCGAACAATGGCGCCTGCTTAATTTTAAGCTTACTATCCCTCGCTACGAAGGAATGCTTTGGCGGTGCCGTAGGGATTGAAAGGGGCTTGAGGCGATAGAGGGTTTTTTAGTGGGTAGGCTAATGAATCCGACATAACTTGTGGCACGGGTCATAGGTATCTTTGGAAGATTTTTACCTCCTTGTTTCGCACAACCAAAAAAAAAAAAAAAACACATTTGAATGGCCAATTTTCTCAAAAGGAATATGCAAATAAAACTTTGCGCAACAATGCAAGGTGTAGAATGGCATAGCCCACCGACAACTGGCAATTCTGCTGTTATCGTTGATTTGATATGTAATGCAACGTCTATGAAAGAATGCAGTCAAATCGTCAATGATCCGAATAGTTCCTTTGTAACTGTAATTGTAGGTGAATTGCGTACACTTCCTAATGAAGATTCCGCTTTTGTGCGTAGTTCTCTCGATCACAAATTCTTGGAACGCTTGCGCGAATTAGAACGAAGGAAACACGACCGGCCTCTTTAACAAGAGGTTCTTATTCTCGCCGAAGATGGTTCACTTGTTGGTCGCGTAAACTCTATATTTTAATTTTTGTCATAATGAAATTTATTTATTTTTTGTCATTCATAATTTTAAATCTCTCTCTCGTTTTGTATTTTGCAAATTCTTCACGTATCCCTTTGCCCTCTTCGCTGATATTGAAGCGATATTTTGGGAAATCATACCAAGTATTGTTTTCTTTAATACTTCACCAATCTCCAGGAATGATTTTTCCTGTCTGTCCAATGCGGTCAGAAAGTGAATTACCCAAGTATACCGTGAATTTTAAAGCAATCAAAAAGTTATGCAAAGCACAACGTGCAGGGGTAAATTTTCGTTTTTTTCAGGCCAAGTAATATTGGGATTCGGAATACACTGAATCGTGCTGTAAGAATTCCAAAGTCATTTTCGACTACTCGTCGAGCTCTCGATAGACGATAGTTGAAAATTATTTCCACTGCACATAGGTTCTGAATACGGCTTCATCATATTTTTACTCAATGCAAACGCGTCATCCGCAACCAGCACTTATGGTATTGCTTTATTTCGATGTAATGGTGATGGATTTCTTGAATAATAGATGTAGCTGATGATGATTCGCAACACAAAATTGTCACTCTCTTACGAATTTCAATTGACGCTGATAGCTTTTCAGTCAATTTTGACCATTCGTCACATGAGCACGTTGTGTTTAATAACACAGCAGCGCACAATTCCAATGTAGGAAGTGATTGAACCTTGAGAGGTGCTATTTTTGATTTTGCTATAATTTTAACAAATGCATGTAAATTTCAGTATCAATCTGTGCGCATATGTAAATGCTACATCCGTATGCACGTTCGGATGCATCAGCAATTCCATTCTTGTATTGGTAAGACGTAAATACAAGAAGTGAAATTTTTATATTTGATAGTTTTCTCAAGTCATGTTGCAATTCGATCCACACACGCAGCATATCATCAGGAAGAGGCTCGTTCCAATCCAGTTTTTTGAGCACGAGGTCCTGCATGAACATTTTACATCTTACAACAACAACTCTTACTGAACTAAGTGAGTAGAAAATCTTAGCAATTCCAAATAATACAGATCGTCTAGTTTCTCTTTCCGTGGAGTCTACATCGTAACGGAAAACTAGCATATCTGACCTTGGTTGCCACGCCAACCCAAGAGCCCTTATGGCATCTTGGACGTCCAATTGCATGGGAATTTCCACACTTGGTGAATCTGCTAAACTTGACACGTTACTATTAAATTTCGTCATCTTCAATCCAATCTTTCCAAGTATTTCAATCAGTTGATTCTTTTTCTCTAATAATTCGTCCACATGATCAGCTCCTCTTCATAGGTCATCAACATATAAATCTGTACGCAAAACAGATGCACCAATTATATAGTCAGATTCATACGTATCAGCTATATAGAAAAGGCTACGTATTGCAAGCAATGGTGCCGCTCACATGCCTTAAGTCACTGTATGTCTTTAATTCGTCGCTTGCATTCTTTCTCCAGGGTACCAGTTGGCATTTTCTATCACGTACATCTACAACGATCTGCTTGTACATATTTATAATATCTCCTTAAAGAGCATATTTGTGTAGTTAAAATTTAATAAAATTGTAATTAAACCCTGTTGAATTGTTGGACCTACCAATAGTAATTCATTTAATGCAACCCCAGAGGTTGTACTAGCAGACGAATCAAAAACAACCCGCAGTTTCGTTGTCAGGATTTGTGGTTTAACTACGCAGTGATTTGAAATATAAAAGTTTGGTTGACGTTTATCTACTTTATGAACAAGTGACATGTGACATGTGAGCAAGTGCAACATACTCTTTCAAGATATCTACTTAGGCTTCTTTATGCTTTTCATTTCGATCAAATCTGCGCTAGAGGAGAATAGAAGACGCACCTGCACACGGCAATCTTCATTCAGACTAACATTGTTTTCATAATGTTCTTCGCACATTTGTTCATCCTTTGTGAATTTACTTGGTATAGTTGTATATTCTTCAACATCCCAAACACATTGAAAGATATTGTATTTTCTAGTAATGGCACCAAGTTACACCTGTATTACAGATCAATTGGTGGACTATGCATATTACCACCAATTATCCACCCAAATACAGTGTTGCCATATTCGGCTCTAGAGAATATTTTCCTACTCGAATCGCATCAAAGAATGTTTCTGTGCTTATGAGTACGAATATGTCAATCTTGTTTGATTTATAAAATTCCGGATCAGCAAGCGTTATGCCTCCAGGTAATTTCCACTCTGAAATGTTAATAGCGTTGAATGGTTGATTTGTGCAAATATTCGAAGTGGGACGACCATTTAAACTCTGATACTCGGGACTTTAGCGTAGCACACACGTTAAAGTTTATTTGCTGATGGAATACGAAAATGTCACTGACCGCTTGTGATACACGATGCTGATTTAATTGAAGACGTTATCCGTTTCTTCTAATATTAAATTTGCTTCAAAACAAGAGTTCAACAATGTGCGAGCAAATTGGTAGTTTCCGCATCTGTCCTTGATCTTCATAACTGCAATATGCCTCTATTAGCTGCGCGTGCTATCAGAGTGACATTCGGATGAGATTAAAAATTTGGTTGATCTTGATTATGTGCTAAACCGCTCTGTTGGTTATTACCCGCATTAATAAGTGTGGTCGAATTACTATGTAGAAGTGAATGACGAGCTGACTGACAAACCTTATATCACGACTTTGATTGACATGCTTTAAATGTATGATCTTTACGCAAACAGTTACAACATAGCACTGCCTTAACAAATTCCTTTCGTTGATTCAATTGGAAATTTGCGAAGAACACTTAGAAATATACAAAATACGCAAGCTGAAGGGCCACAATCAATGAACTGGATGTTGATTCATGTTTTGGCTTTTGTTGATCACTCACATTATGGCTGGAAAGACTTTGAGACCGACATTCTAGAAACTAACAGCGATGTGTCAGAATCTTACAACACTAATTCCAAGTTGTCAGTTTCTCGTATACTTGCTTTTCATCAGTTTTGTGTCATTATAGCATTCATAACATCACTTGATAACCCTAATGACAAAGGGGATCCTCGTATTGCTGATGCCGTATCGGTCAATCTTTGCAGTGATACCGTATCTGGTTTACTAAGTATAGGTAAATTAAACATTCTTGAGATATAATCAAGAAACATCAAAGCATCATTATCATATCGCTCATTTAAACGCATTATAACTTTTGAATAGTTGCCCACATTAACTTGATATATCTGTACCACTTCAAGTGCAAGCCCTGACAAACAATTAAGCTGTAAAGTACGAAAACACGTCTGCTCTTTAGCATGTTTCTTTATGCAAATGAATTCAATGTACAAATGGTTTCTTAAAATACTTTTGAATTATGCCTAACATTTATCTGGGGTATGTTAGTGCTTTATGTGATCATGCGATCAGCAACGTGCTTTGGACACTTGGCATTTTATATCTTAGGAATGTGCAAACGCTGCTGAAGACGTGCATGATAACCGTTTGCGATTACCAGCGGCTGTAGTTCATGGTCACTTATGTTGTTTGCACTTATGCACACTACACCTCCATTTTTAGGGTTCCGTACCCATAGGGTATTAACGGGACCCTATTACTAACCTTACGCCGTCCGTCCTTCCGACTCCGGCTCTATGTCATAAACCGTAATAGGTAGATAGTTGAAATTCTCACAGAGTGTGTAATTCAATTGTGTGTAGAGCGACAAATACTAAAAATAAACATTTTTAGACGCATTGCTATTTAATTTAATCTTTTGTTTAACATTTTTTTGTAGAATACTTTTAGGCTGTTGAATATTTCACTTTTGCGACAAAAACAGAAGCAAATTAATTTTACATAACTTCAGACAGAGGTACAAATTTACATACATTGTGTTAAATCTAGTGCGATGGTACGGATCCCTCAGTGTGCGAGTCCGACTCACACTTGGCAGATTTGTATTATATTCTTTTGCTTTGTCTAACCTTTTCCTTAGAAGAGGAGTGGGAAATCTTGAAAGAAGCAATCACAACTGTTGCAAAAACACTGTCGGAAGCGAAACAAAGAATAAAAACTCAGACTGGTTAGATGGTGAGTGTAGGAACGCAATAGCAGTTAAAAACCAAGCGAGAAAAAGCTGGTTTGAAAAAAAGACCAGAACCGCCAAAGAAATTTACATTGAGAAGAGAAGGACTGCTACGAAAATATGCCAGAAGAAAAAACACGAATCCTTCAAAAGTAACTTGGAAAGCATTTGCGAAAATTTTACCCGCAATAATACCCGAAAATTCTACAACCAAATTAAATCGGAAAAACGTGGTTTCCAACCTCGCACAAATAACTGTAAATCAAAAAATGGTGAAATAATTACCGACCAACAAAAGATTGTAGAGCGATGGGCTGAGCACTTTAATGAACTACTAAATGTCGAGAACGTAGAAAAGAGCGTTGAGGAACACAACCTAATTAAAGAACAAAACATCACTGAAGGTTCACAATATATGCAGCCACCAACGCTAGACGAAGTTCAAGACGCAATAAATCAAATGAAAAACCACAAGTCGCCAGGAGAGGATAATATAACCGCCGAATTATTAAAAAATGCCATTGGAAAATATATAGAAAGAATACAACACCTAATAACGCTGATGTGGGAGCAGGAAATCTTGCCTAACGACTGGAATACGGCGCTCATAATACCGATTCATAAAAAAGGTGATAAAGCAATCTGCAAAAACTACCGCGGCATCTCGCTCATTAACACGACGTATAAGATTCTTGCACGAGTACTAAACAACAAACTCATAGAATACGCGGAAAAAGTACTACCCGAATATCAATGCGGTTTTCGACCAGGTAGATCAACGTCTGATCAGATCTTCGCTATCAAACAATCAATGGAAAAATGCTACGAATACAACATTGACTTACATTTACTATTCATTGATTTCAAACAAGCGTTTGACACTATAAATAGATCAACGATTCCTGCTATATTTAAAATATGCGGAATCCCAGAAAATCTGATCACAATAATAATGATAACTTCGAAAAACACGGAATCCAAAGTGATGGTGCAAGACAGCACGTCGGCAGCATTTTCGATACGCACCGGCGTGCGCCAAGGCGATACACTCTCCTCAACGATTTTTAATTTATTATTGGGCTGTTCAATAGACGAAGTATGCGACGCCAAACGGACTGGACATATAATAAATAGAACCACTCAAATATATGCATATGCTGATGACATAGCAATTGCAAGTAAAAATAAAAACGCGCTAATATTTATCCTTTCTGAGATTGAAACTGCAGCAGCAAGAATTGGACTACAAATTAACGAAGAAAAAACTAAATACATGCTTATATCTACAACGAAAGACAAACCAACAGTAAAATCAATTAAGCTTGGCAAATACGAATTCGAAGCAGTAAATTCATTTACATATATTGGCATCAGACAACGCCATGAGCGCTACAATTGACGAAAGGATACAGGCATCAAACAGGTCGTTCGCATCGCTTTCAAAATTATTTAAATCAAAACTGCTTAACAGAGCCTGCAAACTGACACTATATAAGACAGTAGTACGACCTGTCATGTGCTACGGAGCCGAGACATGGACGTTTAATGAGGAAAGCAGAACGAAACTACTGATTTTTGAAAGAAAAATTCTCCGAAAAATCTTCGGTGCGATAAATATTGGACCTGACGAATGGAGAATCAGATGGAATGACGTCAAGGCGAAAACGTTATACGGTTTATTAAAGCGCAACGGATAAGATGGCTAGGCCATGTAGCGTGAATGGACGACACAAGGGTTCAAAAAAAGTGCTGGATGCGATGTCATACACAAACAGAGCGAGAGGAAGACCAAGATCAAGATGGATAGATGAGATAAACGAAGACCTAACGAAACTAAGGATGGATGACTAGAAAACGGCTGCGAAAGACCGTGTAACATGGAGGCGTTACGTACAGCAGGCCAAAGCTCACAAAGAGCTGTAGTGCCAAATGATGATGATGAACATTTTCCTTGCTCTTTTATAAGCTACTTCTAGCCTATATTTAGCTTCTTTTGCATAATCATCTACGTTATACACAAGGTGCTACTTCTAAATCTAAGTTAAACTTTTGGAAATCTGGTGGTATTTTTCCAAAAACTAGCTCATATGGACAATATCCATATACTGAGGATGGTGTTGTATTAAAACAATACGTGAAGTATTTTAACCATTGATTCCAATCAAGCTGTTGATGTTATGCTTTTTATTTTCATCATGGTGCAAAAGTCATTTATAATTGAGCTCTTATTGAGTATAAGAGTACCCATGTCCAAAATGAACGTCTTCATTGGACCGTAATTGGGTATAAAATTCTTAAAAATAGCTTTCGCCTCTTTATTCGCTTATTTGGCGTCGGAATTGTTACCAAGTATTTGGTTACGTCACATATAATTGTGACTATATATTCATTGTCATTTTCTGTTATTGGTAATGGTCCTATGGTATCTACCAATACTGTCTCAAATGCTTTTGTGGGTGTTTCTGTTAAAGTTAATGGTGTCTTTGTGTGTGTTGCCTGTGTGACCTCCTTGTAAAGGGTCATCATGAAATTTCGACAGAATTGATTCCATTTTCGCATTTTCTTTATTGTTTATTTTGGTCACCTTTGGCAGTAGCGCTACTGTAAATGTTTTAGACATTTATTGCCGATTTCTTTAAATCCGTTTGGAGTTCTTTGATCTTCATAAACCCGGCTTTTTTTCTAGCCTTGGAAAGAATTGGCCTTGGTCAAACCCTTTTTAGAATGGATATCATCAACATTTATTCTTGATATTATTGCTTTTCCATGCATTAATGTGCATTTAGTTGGTGTAAGCTTGAATTTCTTGAATTTTGTAACGTCATTACTATTAATAACTTCATAAACATTGGGCTTAATTATATTTTGCGATTTTATTTTAGAATTGTCTGCGCTGACTTTATTCAATGCTTGTCATGTATTTGATCTTGTTCTATTTTATTTACTGTATTACTCATATCTTTTAACTCATCGATTGTTATTCGAAAGAGTGCATTCGCTACATGGTTGCCCTTTCCATATAGGTATTCTACTTTGAAGTCATACTTTTTCAAGTCTAGCCTCATTCGTGTTAGTTTAGAGCTTGGGGGTTTTCATTGAAAACAAGCATGATAATGGTCTGTGGTCTGATTTGACCAAGAAATGACGTCCATACACATAAGGTCTAAAATATTGAACTTCCCAATGAATAGCACTGAGCTCCTGTTCACAGGTCGACTTATTACTTTCCCCTTTTGTAAATGTTTTTGAGGCATATGCGACAGGCATTTGGAGTCCATTGTGTTCTTGACTTAACACCGCTCCGCACGCGCATTTGCTTGCATCTGTCGTAATGCAAAACTGTTTGTCAAAGTCAGGACATTGTAATAGAGTCGTCTTTACTAATTCCCTTTTCAAGTATTCGAATGCTTTTTTGTATTTCTCGGTCCACTGAAACTCTTCGTTTTTCTTACATAACCTTGTTATATGTCGTGAATGTTCGGAACATTTTTTTATGAAACGTCTATAATAATTGCAAAACGCAACTAATCGTCTAGCGCTATCAGCCTCCTTGGGTAAGGGATACTTATTGATGACTTCATACTTTTTGACATCTGGCAAAATACCTTTTTTTATATGTGCACTTGTGACCCAGGTATGTAACCTCATGTATAAAAAAGTAACATTTCTCAGGGTTTGGTTTTAAATTGCGTTTTCTGCACATCTCGAACACGTCGGTTAAGTTTTTTAGTATGTTCTTCTCGGAACGTCCGATCACAACTAAATCATCCATATATAGAAAAGCCTTTGAAGGTTTTAACCCTGAAAATGCTATGGTCATCATCCGCTGAAATGAATTTGGTGCTATTTTAAATCCGTAAGGGAGACGTTTGAAACGATATGAACCGTTTATTGTTGAGAATGATGTTAAGTTACTTGATTTTCTTCAAACTCAAATTGATAGAATCCGAACATTAGACATGAAATGTATTTTGCTCGTCCTAATTGATCAAGGATGTCTTCAATTCTTGGTAAAGGAAATTTGTCTGGTAGTAGCTTTTTGTTGATTTGTCGATAATCTACTACAAGACGCCATCTTTTTTCTGTTGAATTCGGAATGGTTTCTTTGGAACCAATAATATTGGTCTGTTATGTTTGGATGTTGATGGTTCAACAATTCCATCTTTTATTAATTTTTCGACCTGTCTGTGTACTTCTTATTTATGTGCTTCTGATATTCGATAATCTATACATATAATAAAATCATAAACTTTGTCTGTTTGTTTTTGGTTTGAACAGGTATCAATTAAAATGCACTCATTCTATTCAAAATCAAATTACTGAAACAGAAGAAGATTTCTCTGGTGCACAATAAAGGCTTTATTTTATCAAATTTGGCCAACAAAATATTATTTAAATTTAAATTTTTAACAAATGTCATAATAAACCATACAAAATTTTATTGAAATATCACAAAAAACATTTTGTCGCTTCGGTGAAGACGATACTTGCTGCTGCTGTGCGTGCGGTGCCTGTTTTTGATGATGATAGTCTAAATGCTGGGCAGCAGGAACTTGGTTTGTACATTTTGATATACTTGATTGGCATTAAGATGTATGGGAGCTGGTTGTTGTTGTTGTGCATATTGGTTTCACGTTGCAGATATTGTTATTGCGAAGACATTCAAATAATAAACTTTAATTTTATTTGAATTCCCTATAACTTTCTTGAATCAATATTTGTTTAAATTACATATATATATATTTTTTTTTGGTTGTGTTGGGAGTTTTTCTTTTGTTTGGATTAATTTTTAATTATTTATATATATTTCTCATATCACAAAATTGTTTTGAGGTGCTTTTAAATATTTTAAGAACAATTCACTTTTATTTGTTCATATTAAATATTACTACAGAACAGCAGACCGGCTCCTGACAAGATCACCATGTAGGGTAGGAAAACACGTCTGTTCTTCAGTATGATTCTTTATGCAATTGAATTCAATGTACAATTGGTTCATGGTAACTTATATTGCCTGCACTTATGCACACTACAAAGCAAATATTTAAATTTGTCTGTAGTTGATATGAGCGGATCGTTATCAACTAAATTTGTAAATGCAGCCATAAAACGATTATAATTTACATATCTACCATCAAATTGTGGTAATTTGAGGTGTGGTAATCTTGCTTGATGTGATTGTGTAACATTGGAAGTTATGTTTAAAAAATTTAAATCTTGTATCTGATTACAATGAAGCTTATTTAGAGTTGACAGTATAAATGATTTTGTAGAGAAACATAATTCTTCGATCACCCCTCGTTCACTGTCTGCGAAATTGAGTTCTTCTATTTGCGTCTGAACACCACAAACCTGATGGAAGTACGATTCTAATATCTGCATATAACATTCCAGTACTGATATGTGGACCTTTCTCCTTCAGTTTATACTCTTTCTTTTATTTTTTTTATGTTCCTTATCATTGTCGTTCGCTGAAGATGAAGCTTCACTAATGCTGTTGACTTTGAGTCGATCATCTCTCCCGCCACTAATTCCTCACCATCACTCATTATGAAAGAGAAAATGATAAAATCGATAACGTCACCAGCACAAATTAAATGCAGTTTCCAAACTCAACTTCAATGTCAACTGTAACAGCCAACGGGACTTTGCAATGCGAATTATGTTAAATTGCAAATAGAGAAACACTAGCGAACAGCTCACACACAACAACAATAATAGGTACTGGTGCTCAACAACGAAAAATTTAAACTGTAGAATAGACAGCTGCGTGGCTTTGCTCACAACTGAAGTCCAATAGAATGAACTCGAATTGAATTGAATTGAATTGAGTGAAAGCAAGACACGAAATGAATGAAGATGAATGCGACTGTGTTTTGAGTTCTAAAGTCATTGCATTCTGTGAAATGAGTTAGATTGAAATAGCGTGCAAAACGAAATAAATACGTCGGCACAGCCGAGACATTCGAATTAATTCGAATCATTCAATCATTTCGTTTGTTTTGTGTGAAGCGCCGCAGTCGTACAAGATAATGAGCGCAGCAAAAGACGCCGACGAGTCTGTAAGTGGTTGTGTGTTTTAAACAAAATTTTCCATTGCTTCTTTCTTCTTTTTTGTTACGCACAGCAAAACAAAAACAACCCTTATTCTTTTGCACAAAAGTGAATGTATTCGAATTATTTCGAAAACAACCTCTCATTCTAACTCATTCAATTGGTGCCTCTTTGTTTAAATGTTGTGCGACTGAATCTTACGTAAGTGCATGAATTCACTCGAATTCATTCGGCATCGCATTCTATTTCACTCAATTCATTTGTTAATTCGAACTTCGTTTTTTTGCGTTCATGCAGACCTCTACTGTAGAAGTAAATCAAAGCGAGCAACTTAACACAATAGAAACAACAGCATGTAGTGGTGTTTAGCAAGAACAACTTCAGCAAATGATCAAAGATGATACCAACAACTTGCTAACGAAAATCACGGGATAAGAGAAATTAATATTTGCAGCTGCGCGGTTGACGTCTTCAAATGCACTTATGTATGTACATATATTTCTTTTCCCGTTATGCTACTTATATGCAGTTATGTATATTTCGGTATGTAGTCACGATTGACACTTATATATGTGTATATTTGTTTGTGGTATTTACGGTTTGAGTGGTGCTCCAACGGTGATTCTACGCTCTCCAACGATGATCGATCCTGGCAGATGCTTAGTTCTTCAGTGATGATCCCTCGTGGCAGACTACGTTTCCTCCAGCGACGATCTCCGGGCAGATGCTCTCGCTGTGGTGGATTGGCGGATGATGAGTGTCCTGTCACGGTCGCCAATAATGTCCAGTCTCGTACTGGGGGATGGCTAATTCTTTTGGTGCACTTTAGTCCGATTTAATACACAGTGGTTTTGTTTGCGTTGTTACTTTTTGCTATTTATTTCCTTTGTTCTTTATTTCTGTATTGTGTTTGCACATCTATACACTGACTATTTCTTGTGCAATAATTCTTTTTATACATTCTTAATTAAGTATACACATGTACAAATGTTACAATTGACCAACTGTTTGAGTTGGCAGTTCATCTCGTCCAACATCATCTATAAAACAAAACAACTTCGATTCATTTTCATCAATATAGCCTTTTATTGAAGGAGTAGGGTCTGCGATAAACAGTAAAGCATATGTAACTGGTATGGAAATGGTCTTGTAGAATTTGAAAGATGAATTATATTAGTATTTCTCGGTGCAAGAACTAGCAGAAACACTGGGAAAATGTAGATAATAAATCCGTTTTAAATGCAGCTTTAGATGGAACAAGTTTGGCAACCAACCTAAAAGAAAAACTGCTGGAATTATGTACCGATGGAATGTTGCACTTGGAATTCAAGTCTGTCAATTTGGATACCTTTTGGTTAAAAAGAAAATCAGAATACCAAGAATTAACAACAGAAGCTTTGAGGTGTTTGATTCCATTTGCCATTTGTACGAGTTGAGTTTTTTGATCAATAATCCAAATAAAAAGCAAACTGAGAAATCACCTAAATTTATAAAACGATTTAATTGGTACTGTAACATAACGGTTCCTCACATTAATATGACTCGTGGGTACATTTTTTTTAAACTTTGTTAATATTAAATGTCCTTTAAAAATGTATCACTTTGAAAAACACTGGCGTATGTAGTCCTTCTGACATAACTAAACATAAAAACGATATGTTTAAATCTGACCTTCTAACCCTCTCTCGTACTAGAGGAAACTACGTCGTATTAGGAGACCTTAACTGTGGGAACAGGCTATGAAACTGTGAAATGGCAAACTGTTAGGGAAACTTTCTTCATGAGTCGTTTTCCTATGGCAGATTTTCCATCTTATATTCTAGAAAACCAACATATTTTTACTTCTAGTTACCAAGGTAATCCATAAAACTTGACTTATGTATTTATAACAAACTCACCAATAAATTTTTCTTAACCTATTCCCGACACGGACCTTTTTTCAGACCATCTCCCAACTGTATGTAAATTCATTGCAAAAGCTGTAATTAATATTGATTCATATTTATACAGGGAAGTCACAGTAATCGTCGACGAATTTGAGGAGGAACGGTTTTGATTCCGCTGAAAAATTCCGTAGGGTGAGATTTCATTTTTCGAACATTGATGTTTGAATGAACAGCTGATTGAATATTGCTCAATTTAGGGGCGTCTTATACGTATCGAGTTTGTGGCGGAATTTATCATTGATTTTTCTTTGAAGCCTCTTGCTACCATTTACACTCAGCCACAGATACCAAGGAAGTATTTTGACACTGCTCACTTCCTTTCACATTCCTCACTCTACAAAAATCAATCGCAAAAAACTTCCTTTCTGATCAAAAAAATAATCGTGTAGAGTACCCTTCTTTAACACATTGAAGACATGCCAACTTTCAACAATGAGATTATTACAATATCTCATTAAACTAATCATTTCATACGCATTTTTTAAATAAAATTGAAACATCACAGCTTCATTATCTAAAAATACATTTATTTTGACATATAAATTAATTGAATTAAAGAAAAATTAGAATCTTCGAAAATTTTAAAATTTATATGCAAGCAGGTTGGCATATTCAGCGTTGGTTGGTTTTGCTTATTTCGTCTATTTTACTTCAAAGAAAAAATGATTTGGGTAAAATGCAAATTTATGCTTGGAAACAAATAAAATTTTGAATTCTTTAAATGCAGCAAAAAATTCAAACGGCTTTTAGCTAGGAAGGCTCAATACAAATCAGACAATTTTTCTGAAATCTTCCATTTAATATTACCAATCTAATCTCAAACAGAAAAACTGGACAAAGACTTTGGATTAGGACTAGGCAACCAATTTTTAAAGCTAGGGTTAATTACTTAAACCGTGAAATCCGGACCATATGTTTGAACTAAATAATGTTGGCTGGAACCACAAGCTATCTAAATTTAAAAGTAACTGTAAGCCCTTTTGGAAGATAACAAAAACGATTAAAAACAAAAAACGGTACATTCCAAGCTTTCGCTTTAACGATCAAAATTTCTTGACTGGATACGATGGGGTTAACCTTCTAGCAGACGTTTTTGAGCTGAAGCACAATTTAACTGATGATGACTATTATTCTGAAACTTTAACATCAGTACAAATTTTACTGTGTGACCTACGATTGCAAGAAATTAACACAATTGATTTCGTTCTAACAGTTTATGAAGTTCGAGACATCATTAAGTCCTTAAAAAATAACAAATCCCCTGGTTATGACCAAATTCCAAATATCTGCCTTAAAAACCTGCCAAAGAGTGTGCTTATATTTTTAACGCAAATACTGGAAAATTGTTTAAAACTTGGCTATTTTCCTTCATCTTGGAAAAATCATTCCCATCCCTAAACTAGGTAAACCACCTGATTCATCAGAAAACTATCGACTGCAATCCGCTTTTGACACGGTATGGCATAGAGATATGATTCATAGCTATTGAGAGTAAACACTTACTTACTTACCTTACTAAAACAATCCAAAGTTTCCTATCTGACAGATTCTTTCACGTCTCCATAGATGGATTTCAATCTGTTAGAAAATTGATATGTGCTGGTATCCCTCAGGGTTCTGTACTAGGGCCTGTCTTATGTAATATTTATACACATAACATTCCAATGTTTGAAGGCTGCATAGTATAAATTTTTGCAGATGACTGGGTTATACTGCTCACGTGAATCCTGCCATGTGATTCTTAATAAATTTCAGAGTGCACTCATTTCCATATCTAGTTTTTTTAGCCAATGGAAAATAATGTTAAATGCAGAAAAAGCTAATGCAAGTTACTTCACAACGTTTTCTACCCAATTCTGACTTGCAACTAAATGGTTGTAGGAACAAATTCTTTATACAAATTAATCATATTCTAAATCATTCTTGCACCCATAATGTTGTATGGATCAGAAATTTGGGAGCCCTGCGCGCAAACGCATAGGATTAAACTATAGGCTGCACAAAATAAAATATTAAAAATGATTCTCAATCTCCCATTTTTCTTTTCAACTACTTGTAGTCATGTTGTAGCTGATGTTAGGTTGTTAGATGAAATCTCTCGGGCATTAAATTATTTTATACTTAAGAAATCGTATATTTCACATATTGTTAGTTGACTGGTACTTTATATTAACTCTCAGTCGAGCCTTATTAAGTAACAGTCATATGTTGTAGCTGTAGTTCTAGGTTTAAGTTAATTAGTAAGGATTTTTGTGTGTCATTTTTCCTTAATTATACCTTTTTAACCTACATAATATATTAAAATATTATTATACATTTTTCAGCTGTAAAGATAGTAAACAAGTTCTATAACTTTGTATAAACCATAAATAAAGCGCTAGTTTTAAGCGATAATCGTTTATTTTTTGGGCAATAAAGCAAAAATAAATAAATAAAAATATCCCCGGTTGCCTTCATCAGTTTGTCGTTGATGTGGTATAGCTGATTACTGTTGGCGATAAAAACTTGTGTGCGAGCTATGTCCTAATCAGTTGCGTCTGGGTTTCCCGCTAGCCACTTCCTAGCCCATCAAGGTAATTTCAATTCTAGCAGCGAACTCACGATAAACTTTACTTTTGTATTTATTCAGATTTTAATACAAAAAGCCTAAATTTCCAACTTTTCCCGTGAATTTTCCAAACATTTTCTTTCAAATTCTACTAATTGGCCCATAACGAACACAACAAAAATAAAAATCGGCCAAATAAGGAAAGCCGTTCTCAAGCAATACGCTTAAAAAGAAAACGACTTTTCTCAATTTTTGGTGCCTGTTTGAACCTCCCCCTTTGATGACATAAGCGCGAGTTATATTTAAATGCAGAACCTTCAAAACCCGGAGCACTCAATCCACAAAGAAAATACCTTACCGTACACATATGCTCACAAATACCCAAACAAATCACAAACACGACCATTCCTGTTACTTTTTGTTTTATTACTGCTCTTCTTTTTATACAAATATCATTCGTAATACATATTATCAAAAAAAAAGTCTTTTCTCTCTATCGAGCCTGAAACGCTGCAGCGGTGCATGGTAGTGGCAAAGGTTGGCGGTGGAGCGAAGCGGTAACTGCTCCACCCCCCAGAATGGAGCGATCTTTGAATCTGTAATTAATTATCATTATTAGTATCTTTTTTTTATTATTATTTTTTTTTTTTGACTCATGTAATTTCTGGTTCTTTGTTGTTATAAGTGTTGTTATTTTTATTTTCTTTAACTTTGTGTTTAGTGAACCTTGATGTGATCTTATTTCGCATATTTTCCTTCCTGTTCATTTTCAGCAAGATCTATTGGTTCCTGCCTATTTATATTTAATTTAGTTATTCTGTTTCTCGTATTGTTTTCCATTGTTTCCTTTATATTTGGGTATAATCTCTGTTTGAATTCATTCAATTTGTTAAGAATGTATGTATGAATGCAATGTATCATGTTGAGAATCAATTGAAATCGTGAGTTTTACCAAAAAGTTTTAAAAAAGGTGTAAGTTTTTTTGCGGAATGTACTGCATTATTATACATTATAATGATATTATGATGTTATATGCAATATAACGTTGTATTGATTACAGAAATCCTTAAAAATATTTGAAGAAAATTCCGCATCTTGGTCACAAATTATCTATCAAGAATTTCCTCTTGTGTCACATTGTGGAATTCTAATTTATTGGTATTTGCGCTATTCCTTGAGTTCGATGTTTGCCTAGATTGACCACTTTGATAACTTAAGGATTCCAGTTTGGGTGCTTCTATAGCTCTTTGATGGTTGTTTCGTGCATCATTGCTGTATGTAGCTCCTGCAAGATTATTTGAATACTGATTACTTAAGTTCCTACCTGCTTCTTGACAATTGGCATTCCTCTAATAAGTGTTTAAATTTTGGTTGTTATTTTTTTGTTGGTTACCGTAACTGCTATGTGGTCTTTGTTGATTATTCTCTGAGTTGGTTGGCCGTTGCTGGTTATAGTTGTCTTGGTAGTCATTTGGCCGTTGATTATATGGATTATGTCTTCGGCTTGATCCTTGGTATGGGTGTGTGTTTGATCCGTTATTACTGTTTCTATTAAGTTCTCATTGCCTATAATATATGTCCTTTTCCGCCTGACATATTTCCATGGCTTCTGGTAACGTTTTGGGACGCATTGTTCTGAGCATCGTTCCCAGCGGGTTGTTTAACCCAGTTATGAACTTTTGGAGACACATTTGAGAGTATATATCAATCTTTGATTTTTTTACATTTTGGTCGGTGTCATGCATTCTCACATGATTACAAATTGCTTTACTTCTGAAATTTCGTCATAGAAACACTTTATCGATTTTCTGTTCAGATTTAAATTATGCAACTGTTGCATCAATGTTGTTTCCGATCTTTTGTCCGCATAATGGGCTGTTAGTGTTTCTTTGATTCTATCCCAGTTGAGAGGGACCATGTCTGCATCCAGTAGTTAGTTAGCTTGGCCTTCTACTTTGTTTCTAATTGCTCTCATATTACCAGCTTCATTAAACAACAAAAGACTTCCTCGACATTTTCTAGGAACGATTGCAGTTTCTTGCGATTTCCATCGAACGTCGGGAGTTGTTTCACCAAGTCCGAATAGTTGTGTTCTAGTGTTATGGAGATTTGTGCAATCATCTAGTAAGTGTTTGATAGACAAGGTATTGCCACAGAATGGGCAAGGAGGTTGGTTTTTACCACCAAGCAGATAATGGTGTGTGTGAGTTGACTGTGTCCCGTCCTCAATCGTACAAACATTGAGCACGTTGGACGATCGCAGGAGTCAGGGAAGTGGATTGGAGTTTTGGAAGGGTTGGAATTATTATACCAGTGGATGTATGAACGCCATTTTGTTAGTTCCTTTTCTTTTAGAATATCTTTTATGTATTTGCCAATATCGCGTTCTACGCCCGGGATGACCGTCATACATGGAGTACAGCCTGCTTCCTTTGCTGCTTAATCAGCATGCTCATTTCCTACTATTCCTGCATGACCAGGAACCCAGATGAGTTGTATTTTCTTTTGGTATTTGATGAAAAGATTCCGGAGATCGCAGCGAATGTGGTTGTTGTTATATATATTTTGCACTCCTAAAACTGTTGATAGGCTATCCGTGCAGATTATATATTTTAATTTTTTGGATTGCGCTATGTGAATAACTTTTACTATTGCAACTGCCTCGGCTGCAAGCACTGAGTAGTTTTGAGGGAGCAATCCTTTGGATACAATGATCCCCCATTTATTTACCACTGCAAACGAGGTGCTTGTAACCGTTTTGGAGCCGTCAGTAAATAGCCAGTTCCAGTCTTTCAGCCGTAGTTTTGTTGTTTCCTCCGCCAGCAATTGACGAAAAACTGAGCAAGAAGTTGAGGATTTAGGGAAACCATTCAGAGATGTGTTTAAAGATGATTTATGAAGAGCCCATGGAGGATTAGGATACACTTTATTCCAGTGGTATGGTTCATGAATGTTATGTAGTTGTGAAAAGCGAGCGCATCTCGTGGAGTACCAACCATATATTGGAAGAGCATAATCTATACGAGATAGAAACAGCGCTCTGGTAACTTGGATAAGGGATGATATGTGGATGAGAGATCTTTTGGAATGTAGGAATTTAACAATGTTTAGACGATTATCAAGATTTTTCCTGAGATCATTACAGTGTTGCTTAAAAGTAAGTCGTTGATCAAAGACAAGACCTAGAATTTTTAGAAAATTTTTACATTTAATTATTTTGTTGTTAAATATTAGTGGAGGGTATGTGAAGTTAGTTTTATTGCATATGTGTAGGATCTTGCATTTTTCAATCGATAAGGAAGCTCCAGAGGACTTGTCCCATTCTTCTATTTTCTCAAGGATTTCTAAGAATATAGTGTTTAACACATTATTATCTTTATGTTCATCATCAGCATATAACGACAGTTCAATTCTCTTAAGTATTTATTTATTTATATACAGCTTAGATGCAATGTAAAATTACAAATAAACTAAAATAAAGCTATTAGCTACGAGGCCTTAAGCTTATTTAATAGTATGAGTTTGTAGAATTTTTTTTTTTTATTTATCTATTTAAAATTGGTTAAGAAGGTTAACTGATTTGAGGAAATTAATGAATTTGGGAAAATTTTCATTGGAAGGGTTGAAGAAGATTGTCAGAGGGTCAATGTGGGAGAGAGAATTAATTCTGGTAGTCTAGAAGACTGAGCAATTTGAGAGGATATGTTTTATTGATATAGGTGTGTTTGAGTTACATAATTTACATATATCGGAGGAGTGTTCGAAGAGGTTGGAGTGGGTGAGGTTTGTATGTCCAAGACGAAGCCGAATGATTTTAGATAAGACTCGGCGGTTTATAGGTTGTTGTCGACCGTATTCGTGAATGGAGTTTTTGAATGTATTGTGTAATTTGTAGTGAGTATTCGTGGACGCAAAAAGTAGGGTTTGTTCTTTTATATAGTGTGTTTTGATGTATTTTGTGATATCAGAGATATTATAGTTTTCGTGAAAGATGAGAGGGAATTTAAATGCGACTTTTGCAGCTTTGTCGGCTTCTTCATTACCGGCAATGTTGCAATGACCAGGGATCCAAATAATTTTAATTCTTGGTGAGTTTCTTACAATTGACTGTCTGATGTTTAGTGGGTAATATGATTGATTGGAAGTATTGGCTATAGCTTGCAATGAAGAAAGAGAGATGGCGATGATTTCGGTTGAAAAAGTTGAGCTGTAGTGAGGTAGAAGAAATTTCTCATTTACACCATTTTTTACAATACTGAATGATGAGCCGCAATCCGATTTGAATTTATAGGAATCTAAAGATTGTTTGAGGAGCAGGAATTCTTGTTGGTAGATAACCGGTGGTGTGGAAGACTTTGGAAGTTTGTGAAGGTCCGTATTCAGGGCGGGAAGGTTGAGCGTACAGGGGGATTTGAGATTATGATGGAGGGTAGTGGTTTAGTTGGGAGTCCTTGGTTTTTGGTAAGTTGCAAGGAAAGATGTATGGCAGATGGACATAATTAATGATTTAGGGGCCAGTTTTCCAGGAATGTAACTCGTCTATGACGGAGTGAATTCCTATCTTGTCAAAGGCTTTGATGAAGTCCAGTGAAATGATAGAAAGATGATTTCTGAAGGAAAGGGCTGATGTGATCAGAAAGTCTAGCGTCAGTAGACTATCCGACACTGATTTTCCCCTCTTAAAGCCAGTTTGCCGACTGTTGATTGGATTGTTTTGAGACAAAAACCACCATAGTCGATTTGCAATAATTTTATCTAAGGTTTTGGCACAGCAAGAATTAGTGAGATGGGTCGGTAGTTGTTTACTTTAGTTTTGTCGGAATTGGGTTTGCATATAGGGATGATTTTACTCGTTTTATATTGTTGTGGTAGAGAGTTGTTGAATATGTTATTGTAATGGTCTAGGAGACGTGAAGTGACTGTTGGGTGAAGATTTTTTAATATGGGGTAAGAGATTCTGTCAAGACCTGGGGTTTTGCCTTTAAACTTTGATAGCGTGAATGTTAGCTCAAGTGAGGTTATTGGGGTGGGGTTCCAATTTGTTTAGCTGAAGGTGAGGGAGAATATGCAATTGGGGTAGGGAGTAGGTTTTGTTTGCGTAAACGGAAGGGACTTGAAAAATTGGTGTCGTTTGATTCATTCGATCAGTTTTCGCAAAATTCTTCTGCGATTAAGTGGTTTTCTACGAATAGGGTTTGTGAATTGGCTTTATGTAAGGTATGTATTTTGTGATGCGGTTTAAAACCACAAAATGTACGAATGTTACTCCAAATTTTTGATGTAGGCGTATTTGGGTTAATTGCTGATGTGTATGATTCTAATGAGAGGCATTTAGCTATTTTTATTTCCCGCTTATAGAGTACGTTAGCTTTTTTGTATTTTAAAATATTCTCTGTGCAGATTTTGCGTCTGAAGAATACCAATGTTGATTTTTCACCCGGTTTAGTCTTTGGAGGTTTGTATTCTACCAAGAGACTAGGCGTTTGTGGTGGGGGACGAATACAGTTTGGGGAATTGAGACGTTTGAGCTTTCACGGATGATTTTTATGATATTTGATGATTCTTTGTTTAAAATGCTGCTCACAGGGCGTTGAAGGTGAAAGATGTGTGAGGCGTTTTTATATAGCGACCAATTTGCGTTTTTGGAGTAATAGAAAGAGGTTGGCGGGAGGTTTCAAAAAGTTTGATAATTTTTAGGAAGTGGTCGCTGCAAAATATGTCAGATTCTATCTGCCAGGTTGTATCTAATGCAAGGGATGATGTGGCTAAGGTAAGACCTATGTGGGTAAATGTGTGTTAGGTGCTGTAGTGAGTGAGTGATCCATCGTTTAGGATAGAGAAAAGTGATTGGGCTAAAAATTTGAAGATTATATTGCCTCTACGGTTGTTTTTAGGTGAGACCCATAAGGAGTGCCAGCTGTTAAAATCTCCTGAGATTATGGTAGGGAGTGTGAGGTTATTATATACATTACGTAGGTTGTTAATAGAGAATGGTTTATTAGGAGGAATGTATGAGGAAATTACATTGAACTTGATTTTAGAGTTGATTGTTACGCCAATCGAGTCAAAATCCGGTGGGAGGCAAAATTTTTTGTGTAGAGAGTCATGGATGAGGATAGCGACGCCACCGACGATCCGGATGTGGAGCTAAGAGCGTAAATTTTATAGTTGATAGGTGTTGGGATATTTGCTGGAATTCTAAAATGGGTTTCTTCAATTCTCTGAAAGCTTAATATTGTTTCATTGAGGGATTGGAATGCTATCATGAAAAGTACTACGGAGAGAGGAGACCCTTGGGGAAAGCCGTTGTAAAGAGTATAAAATCTTGAGAGGACGTTATTTACACTGACCCGAATCGAACGCTTGGTCATGAATGCCTTTAATATGTTAAAGATTTTCGGAAAGTTGAAACAGAACCGTATGTACTTCAACGCGGTCGAAGGCTCACTCAAAGTCCATTGCTAACAGATGTGATTTCTGGACGAAAGAGCGTCCGACGCGTGGTGATGGAGATTTAGTAAAGAGTCCAGAGTACTGTGCTTAGGTCTAAAAGCGGACACTCGGTCGAAACCAGGCGTCTTGCCTGTTGCATGTTTAAATGCAAGTTCTACTTCTATGGATGTAAAATTGGATTCGAGATATTTAGCATCGGTGGATAGATTAATGTTGGAATATGGTTGCCCTAGGGTGTTTGCTTTAAGAGAGGTGTAAGATAAATCAAAGCAGGAGATGAAAGGACGGTATTTTGGATCATAATTATTTTAAGAGGGGTGTGGGATTTTCCAATTTAACTATTTATATCGGACCACACTTTTTTTGTACTTGAGAGCGGAGAAATATCAGACGTAAATTTTTTGAATGCTTCGCGCTTGGAACTTTAGCAGCTTTCTTAAATAAAGTGTTAGCTTTTTTCTTTGCAACCAGATTAGAAATGGATTGCGAATTTTTATAATTGTGCCATAGACGTTGCTTATTATCCCTAAGCAAACCTAGCTCATTATTCCACCAAAATAATTTCTTGGTTCTGTGGTAGGGCTTTGTTTGTGGTATAGATACATTAGCAGCAATTCTAATAGATTTTAAAATTTTAGCCGCGAAAAGGTTTAAGTCATTCGTTTGGGAGAATCTACAACAACTATTGCAGATACGTTGATATTTGTCCCAATTGGCAAGATCGGTCTTGTATTTCATGTTAGATCTAATTTTATCAGATCTAGTATGGGTACGAATAATTATGTAGATTGGGAAATGGTCGCTACCATGTAAACAAGAGGCAATGCTCCAACTGCAAAAAGGTAGCATAGCTGCAGAGATCAGTGATAAATCGACAGAAGTGAAAGTGATGTGTGTTGAGTGGTGAGTGGCTGATCCGTTATTAAGTATGGATAGATTGGATCTTAGTAAAACTTCTTCAATTTGACGACCCTTCCAGTTTTTCGAATTGGTACCCCATAGAGGGCTCCAAGAGTTAAAGTTACCAACTAAAAGTATAGGTGACTTAATAGGTTGCAGTAATGTGAGTATATCATTGGTAGAGAAATTTTGAGAGGGAGGGATGTATGTATTGATTATAGTCATGTTTGGAGTTGAGAGAATCTCAATGGAAACCGAACAAGTGGATCCATTTAAACTAATGATTTTGTGAGGAATATTCTTTTTAATAAGGATACCAACACCTTGCTTAGAAGACAGGTTGGTACTTAGATTGTAAAAATGTGCAATGTATGGCTTAGGTGGGACTATGTTATTGAAGTTGAAGTGGGTTTTCTGAATGCATATAATATCCGGATTAAGGTCATTAATTAGAATTAATAGTTCATGATAGTTGTTGAAGTAACTATTTATATTCCATTGTAGAATATATATTGACGTAGAATTAAATCAATAGAACGGAAAAATATTTGCATTTGCAAAGGTTTATTAAATTAATTAAAAGTTTCCATTGAGTCATTTGACTCATTATGAAGATCGTGTACAGAAGAGGAAGAATTAGTATGTGTACAACACACATATAGGAGTATGTGTGTTGTTATTTGTAGAGAATGTGTAAGATTTCGCTGTGAGAAATAAAAAAAATTGTGTGAGCAGAGATAGAGAGCGATGTAAAATCAAAATTTTTATCGATATGCTGATTGTTTGGTGAGAGGGAGAAGGGGAAGGGTTCGTTAGTTGTTATTGTAATTGATTTTTCAAAGTTTTATTTTATTTACAGATGTTTTCGTGGTTGTTTCTTTTGGTTTTGTATTTGCGCTTATGTTGTTATGTCGGCGAACGCTGATTACGTAGTGGCGTTGACCGTTTTGTTGTTATTTGATGTTTTGATGTTGGTATCGTTTACCTTTGTATCACTTTGGTGGATAGTTGTGCTGGCGATAGAGACGTATAAAGTGCCGTTAACTGTTTTAATAACTGTTGTTTTGTATAAAGACTTAGCTTCACGCTGGATGTTCTTCAGAACAGTTCACACACTTTGTCTGCGTGCAAGGCTCAGAAGAGTGTGGGGGAAGATCGCAGTTATGGCACAATGATGGATTCTTGCAATATTTAGCGCTATGTCAAAGTAGTTGGCAAGTTTTGCACCTCATGGGCTTAGAAATATACTCACGCACTTTAACTGAGTGCCATGAGACATCAATTTTCGATGGGAGTTGGTAAAGTTCAAAGGTAAGAAGCATGACGCCGCTTGGTTTTGCTATGCCGTCAATGATTTTAGTGAACTTATAAATGTCCTTCACGTATTGGGAGCTGAATTCTTTGATTATCTCATCTTCAGGAATAGAGGCCATGTTAGGGGCGTAGATCGTGCCTTTCACAATATTGAAGGTCTCGTGTAACTTGCACGATACCTCACAAATGCCAGTAAGTTCGGTTGTTTTGACAAATTTGTCGGCGTCTAATTGTGATTTGACCAACACCAGTAGATTTCCATCACGATGATTAGGTATTGATATGATGTTTTTCGATATAAAGTTAATAGCGCAATGAACGGCAAAGCAAGAGAAGTCAGAAATTGTTTTTTTGGAATTCTTCGAAGCCATGATGATATATTTGGGAGTATCCAAAATCTTGGTAGGTAGCTCCGGGAAAGCTACTTCAAACTTTTGAGGTTGTCCCCGCTTCTTTATGGGGGGCTCTCAGCAAGTGGTGAGAACCTGTTAGTCTCCAGGTTGGGTGGCCTAGGGGTCACAAAATTACTACTTAGTTGCTTTTAACACGGTAGAAAAGAACACCCGAAAGAGAAAATGAAAAGAAGTGAATGAGAGCAAGGTAATGAGATGCGAACAAACTGATTAAAACGCCGATAAACAAAAGTACGTCTGCACCGAGAGAGTGTTAGTCGAAGACTGAGATGAATTATACATACTTATATTCTACGATTTTTTCTTTTTTTTCACTTTTTTCCTTTTCGGCTTGTGTTTCAACAAATATGTCTATTTTTATGTTTTTTTTTTCTCTATTTCATATATTGTATTATTATCTACTTTTTATGGTTCCGTACCCATAGGGAGCTAACGGGACCCTATTACTAAGCTTACGATGTCCGTCCGTCCGACTCCTGCTCTATCTCATGAACCGCAATAGGTAGAGAGTTGAAATTTTCACAGAGTGTGTAATTCATTTGTGTGTAGAACGACAAATACTAAAAATGTACATTTTTAGAAGCATTGTTATTTAATTTAACCTTTTGTTTAACAATTTTTTGTTTTTTGTAGTATACTTTGAGCTGTTAATTGTAGTATACTTTTAGGCTATTAAATATAAACATAATTTTATATTTTGAGCAAAAAATCTTCTACGATGGCACGGAACCCTCCGTGTGCGAGTCCGACTTATATTTGGCTGATTTTTTTTTTATACATTGTCCAGCATTCAAAATGGATCCCTATTATCACGAAATGATTTTAACAAATTCCCTTTTTGCATAGTTTTCATTGTATTCCAAAATTTCCGCGAAAAATCAACAAATCGAAAGATAACCCATTTTACAGAGCGATAACAGTGCACTCAAATTAACATTTTTTTCACAAACAAATTAACACCTCCTCAGCAAATTATGATAAATTGTTTGCGTAAGAGCTTTCCTTTGTATGTTAGGCGTTAACAGATATACAATTTTTTTGTCATCGCCTTGAGAATAGATCGGTTAGTCTTTTTTCGTTGCGCGGTAAACATAAAACAGCTAATCATTGCACAAAACAATTTGAAGTAAATATGTATTTGTAATTTTATTTTTAAATTTTATTAAAATGAGAAGCGGGAATGAAAAAGGAAGTGGCAAAAGTTATTTGCATACACTACGAATTGTTCTTAATCATTTATTTTTCACACAATTTTCATTTTTAATTCTCACAATTAGCCATAACATTCTATTTGTATGTACATATTGTATTATAAGAAAAAAAACCATCTCACTGCTTAAAAAAAAAACAGTATGAACGCCTAGTTTTAAAGCACCTAATAAGACATAATTTAAGGAGTTTATTATAAGCTCAATTATTAATTATCTTATAACAGCTGATTTATGTTTACCAAAGGAAGCTTGGTAAACATAAAAAAATAGCTGTTGTAATTGAATATAACTCCAGAAGCAGCAGAGAAAATCATAAGCGCCACAATTTACTAAAAATGTCAAATGGCACATACTGTCAACTGGATTACACTGATAGAGTGGAAAATGGGGAAATAACAAAGAGAAAAGAAACGGGACAGTTGGAAAACATTAAAAGATTCAATTCAAATAACACTTTTAGAACTGATTTTTATTAGAGAGATACCTTGAGAGACTACTTAATGCAAAATAAAATGTAAGTAATGTTTATGAGGTAACACTATTGAGAAGAGATTATGAATTTGTTCGTATTTAAAAAAAAAATAATTACATCCATTGGGCCGCATCGAATGTTTACCATGAAGAAAATAACATCGTTTCAATATGTCAACAATTTAATTTATTAAATACTGAGCCAATTCGGCCCTGCTTCGCACGGCTTGTTTATAATCTCTATCCCACAACCCCCGCTTTCCTTCTCAACAAATCTCTCGATACATTATTGTAACTTTTGTAGGAATCTCAAATTTTTTGCAAATAAAATAGAGCTCATGTTACTCGCTGATAATGTAGTTTGCTATAGGTGAAGGAATTTTTGAAATCAGTTAAGTAGTTTTTGAGTTTATCCAATGCCAATAAAACAACAAATAAACAATAAATAATAAATAAAAAGTTACAAATTATAAATTAGTTATTAATATGAGCAATAAAAAAAAGTGCAGTATCATACTTCAGCGGGAATCGAACCAGCGGCTCTAGGTCAGCTTTGCGCATTAAGCACTCATTCTTACTTACTTTGCGAGCGTTGCAGCAAAGAGTAAAAATATATATGATAGAGTGGAAATCACTCCATTTATGCGATGTTTTTCTTTATTTTTAAGTCCAACAACAAATTGTGTTATGTAGAATCTCGAGGAAATCTCGAGGAAACAATACACATAGCAATCATGTTGAGAAAGTATGAGTGAACCAAAGACTCGAATTTATGAAGATGTGACTATGATTCGAGTTCCATTTGATAACAATAACAGGGAAAATTACACAATTGATGGATTGCTGTTGTAGAGTGTTTCGATTGAAAGATGCTAATCTCAAATAGATACGCTAAGATTCGTTTTTTTTTGTATGGTCCGCCTTTAAAGAGCTGGGAAATTTTTCCATGTAGGGTTGGCAGTATTTTCATAATTTCATAGTTTTTGTGATTGTCATGTGTCTTCTTCTTCGTTTTTTTTTTGGCGCGCCACACAAAACAGATGATCATTGCATAAAACAATTTAAAGAAAATTTAAATTTTTTTCTTTAAATATTAATCAAATAAAGCCACTATAACTAACAAACAGAGAACGACGTCACGGGCAGCATGCGACCAGCGGGCCTTGGTTTGCGCATCCCTGTCATAAAGAATCAAAATCGAATTTAGTCTTTACAGAAACAAATTCTTCTGTTTGCACTTCGTGGCCAAAACTGGAATCTTAATTCCCGTTTGCCGTCTTACTCTGATAAGCTCCTTCTGAGAGCTTAGAAGACTGATATTCCAACTTTGGTGCATCGTAGGAAAGCTCTAGGGACGAGTTTTTTTATACGCTCATAGTCGGGGAAATTGATTCTCCTGAGCTATTAAAACAGTTAAACTTTTATGTCCCTAGTCATCCTACCAGAAATTTTGTCTCCTTAGCCTTGAATAGATGCATTACTAACTATGCCCTAGACGATCCATTCCCTTCTATCACGTTTTCTCGTTATCTCTCGTTTTCTCGTCCTTCGCTATCTACGGGACAAATGATCAAACTACAGGCAAGATGAACTGGATGTCGCTATGCCGTCTATATTACTGTAGTTTATATGTGTCTGACACATGGATATGAGTAGGGTCATAGCTCTCTACTTTTGCAAATAAATTTCTCCCCTCGGGTCAGAAGCTGGTATTTCATATTATTCTTATATATTATTTTAATTTTTTTTTTATTTTATCCTTGTTTGTTTCTCTTTTATTTTTTTGTATTTTATTAATTTTAGTTTAAGTCATTTCAATTTATATTTTTTTCCTACTTGTAAGTATAATTGTTAAATTTTTTGTTCTTTTAAGCTGACAATTTTTTTCTTATCAATGTTATAAATAAATAAATAAATTATACGATATTAAGACTAAGATACTACCCGTCTTAACGGAAAGTAGCTGAAATAATAGCTATACCTAAATTGGGCAAAAATCAGACCATGACGTCATCGTACTTCTCCTTCACAGAATTCAACCAATACTGGACGTAAACAAAATCATACCTGACCGCCAATTCGGGTTAAGACAAAGTCACTTTACAATTCATCAAATTCACAGAGTAACGCACAAAATCTCAAGGGATCTTGATGAAAAAAAGTATTGTGTTAGTCTATTTCTGGATATAGAAAAAACCTTCGAGAAAGTCTGGCATAACGGCCTTCTTAAAAAAATTAAGACTTTACTATCAAGTGTCCTATGCGAAATCATCAAAAGTTACCTGACACTCGCTATTTCTACGTCAGATTTAAAGACGATACTTCCACAAGAAGACAGATAAAATCAGGTGTCCCGCAGGGAAGCATCCTTGAGCCTACGCTGTATACCCTATATACATCAGATATCCCAACTCCAAAAGACAGTTCGTCAATGGTGGAAACCTTCGCTGACGATACGGTACTAATATACTCGCATAATAATCTAGCTATAGCTACAACTAGGCTTCAAGACATTTTGGACGAAATATGCTCTTGGTTTGATAAATGGGAAAATAAGTGATATACGCGACACGTACAACTTATCAGCAAAGAAAAATAAAAAAAAAGATACTGACATCCCACTAAGTAATGTAGCAAGGTACCTGCATATTAACAGTAAGCTGACTTGGAAGTATCACATCGAAAAGAAGAAAGGCCAGCTTATACTTGAATTTAAGCAGCTAAATTAACTAACTGAAAATAATTGCTTCCCTAGAACTGCATTATGTGCATTAAAAAATTGGAAGCTACAATTATTTAAATTAGTTCTTTCAGCACTATGTGCCGTTATGAGTCTCAAATCAAGACTAAATTATAATCCTCATTTCTTAACATCAAAAACTGTACGTTATAAATCGAACACGTTTGATGTTCGATGAACGACATAAATAGCTGCGATCCGCACAGCATATTATGCCCTACACCCGTTACTCTATGGGAGGTGTTAATGCCCTACAGTATTTCCGAATGTTATGTTAACTGCCATACTCACTTCTTATTAGCAAATATAAGCTGCCAACCATTGTAAAACTAGTGCTATACTTAAATGTAATTAATCCTATATGGACGTACGGCATTCAACTTATGGCACTTGGCAGAAAACGAATATAAACATAATCCAGAGACAACTATCTAAAATGCTTCGAGTAATTTTTAACGCGGATTGGTACTATATAAAACCAACTACTATATCTATAAAGACCTCGGTGTAACAATGATACATGTGGAAATTGTTAACGTTAGTAGGAGATATCACAGATATGCTTTGAGCGACATTCCAACGTAGAAATAACTGACCTTTCATCTCACGAATTGACAATACGTAGACGCTTAAGCAGAAAGTAGATAAACGACGTTATTTTGCAAATCGACTTTTGGTGCTTTCGTGCAGCGAAACACAAAAGTGGAAATGAATGAATTCTTATGAAGCGAACTACATAGCTTCGTCGCGAAAGCTATAACGTCAACAGAAAACAGTATTGGCAAATGGGAAAAGAACTGGTTGATCGTGTGGGGAATGACAAAAAACTGATTTGGTAAATGGCAATTTCTTTGCACAATTTATGTTAAATTTAATGGCAGACTTTCCTATCTATTTAAAAAGTTATTCCAATTCAATTTATTACATGATAATAAAAATGGTTCTGATCTTTTAGGTTGCGATATTCGATTAAAAGTGTACCACGAGCTTTTTCGTGGCCCTTTGAATGCGAAATTATTGTACATTTTACTTATAATCTAAAAGTGGAACAATAAGTACTTTTTTTAACAATGAACGGAGGAGTAACAATATGACAATATCGCTCGACTACCCCACTCTCGTAAGACACAGCAACATTCCTCTCAACAACCAAAGCCAACCATACACCCACATAATTTATTTATAAATACGGGGAAAAATAAAAATGTAATAGGTGAACTAGGTTATATCCACTGGTCTGCTTCTTTTTAACCGTCTACGTCTTGTCAATTCGTTAGAAGGAGGGTCAGTTATTTCTACGTTGGAATGTCGCTCTGAGGATTTGTGATATCTCCTAATAACGTTAACAATTTCCACATGTATCATTGTTACACCGATGTTTTTATGGATATCGTAGTTAGTTATATATCAATCCGCGTTAAGAATTACTCGAAGCATTTAAGATTGTTGTCTCTGGATTATGTTTATATTCGTTTTCTTGGCAGTGCATAGAATGCCGTACGTCCATATAGCCTTACCTACACTTAAGTATAGCACTATTTTCCACTGATTGACAGTTTAGATTTGCTTTTGAACAGTGAGTATAGTGTAATATTTAAGAATATTAGACTTTGTTTATTGGTCTCTCCGACCGTGGTCTTTATTACTCACTTCTTTTATTCTTAAAATCTATACTTAAGTTACACGAGTCACAGCTCGCTTGCGTGTTTGTATTGGTGCGCGTGTATCCACATATTTGCTGATCACTACGCGCATAAATGCAGCGTAAGCGTCTTGTCTGAGTTCGCTGGTCAACCTTCAAGTGTTTACACATATTTCATTAAGCTAAGCAAAATATGTGGATGCATACTACACCTCCCTTTTTATTTGAATGGATTTTTTTTTTTGGTATATACATATACAAAATATATATATTCGTATATGTGTATATGTAATATGCAAATATTACAAATTTTTTTTTATTTTTTTTTTTTTTTGTGTTTTAGTTTGAATTAATTTTATTTTTTTCTGAATTGTTTTAAACGATCTTTATGTACTTTTTGCTGTTTTTTTCATTAACAGATATAACTACATTGTGGTGCTTTTCTAAGATAGTTACGGTACATGGGCCCTTATATCTATTTTCTAATTTATGTCCTACTTCGTATTTTAATAAAACTAGATGTCCTATTTTCAAATTTAAATCATTTATGTTCCTATCGTAAAGATTTTTTTGTTTTTCTTGCGCTTTTCCAAGCAGTAGCTCTAGCTCTTTTACTATATATGCACTTTCTAATCTGTATTTTGTTTCCTTAGTGTAATTTTCTATATTATAAAGAGGTTCAATTCTATATATGCTACTGAATGTTTCAAATCCATTGGGGATTTTACTGGAAACTAACTCATATGGACAATATCCATGTCTTACTGATGGTTTGATATTAAACCAATACGTAAAGTATTTAAGCCATTCATCCCAATCAGACTTATCCTGAGATTTGCATGATCTTACATACTCATTGAATGTTCTATGACTGCGTTCAATAGTTCCTAGCGTCTGATGGAGATGTGCTGTTGAAGTTATGTTTTATTTTTAGGTATTTGCACAAATCTGTGATTATTGAGTTTTTATATACTGTTCCCATGTCCGTAATGAACGTCTTCATTGGACCGTACGTGAGAATGAAAGACTCAAAGATCGCCTTTGCTACTGTTTTCGCACTCTTATTTGGTACTGGAATTGCTACTAAATATTTAGTTAAGTCGCAAATTAGCGTAATTGCGTATTCATTGCCATTTTCCGTTTTATGCAGTGGTCCAATTGTATCCACTAGTACAGACTCAAAAACAGTTTGTGGCGTTTCAGTCATTGGGGTTTTAGTATGCTTTATGGTCTTAGCTTTTTGACAGAGCTGACAAGCTCTTACATACTTTTTGACATCTTTTGTCATGTTTTTCCGGTAGTAATACCGTTTTAATTTTGGTAATGTTTTAGTAATCCCGAAGTGGCCACCTTCGATCAGATCATCATGGTATTTCCCGAGGAGTTCCTTTTTCTTTGCATTGTCATAACTTTTTATTATGGAGACCTTAGGCAGTAGCGCAACTGATAAATTCTTAATATTTCATTGATCTTTTCTTAAAATTCATTTATTGTGACAAATTCAAAAATTTGTTCAATAGATGCCATTTGTAATTGATTGATGTTATGCATACCGACTTCTTTATTTATCCTCAAGAAAAACTGACCTAAGTCAAGCTTCTTATTAATATACAAATCATCAAATCCAATTCGTATGGTCGGAAATGAGTTATAGCCCGGTGAATCGCAGTAAAGGTTTTTGAAGCATAGGCAATGGGAAGTTGTTTTCCTTCGTACTCTTGACTGAGTACTACCCCACAAGCATATTTGTTTGCATCTATGGTAATACAGAATGTTTTGCTGAAATCTGGATATTAGAGAATTGTAAGATTCGTCAATTCGAATGCTTGTTGACATTCATTTGTTCATTTAAAAGTAATGTTTGTCTTTGTTAAATTCGTAAGATGACGTTAATATGAAGAAAAATTTTTAATGAATCTTCTGTAATAATTACAGAATGCTTCAAATCTTCTGGCACTATCGGCATCAGTGACATATGGTAATCGTTTGAATCGATATGAGCCATTGCTCGTTGAGAAAGACGTAATGTCCCTTGAATTTTCTTCTATTCGATTTGATGGAATCGTCCTAACTAATCCAGAATATCTTCTATTCTCGGAAGGGGAAATTTATCTGCTATTAACTTTTTGTTGACTTGACGATAGTCTACAACCAAACGCCACCGTTTTTTTTTTCTGAATTTGGCAAAGATTTTTTGGGTACCAGTAGTAATGGACTATTATACTCTGACATTGAGGATTCTATTAATCCGTCATCAACTAATTTTTTGATATGCCTATCGATTTCTGCTTTGTGTGTCTGCGGTATGCGATAATTCTTAATATAGGTGGGTGTCTCATCATTCAATCTTAGCTTTTGTTTGTAGAAGTTATTACATGTAATTTTTTTGATTCTAAAGCGAACACATCGCTATAGTCTGAACAAAGTTTGGTGAGTGTTTCTATGAATAATGATGTGAAGTTGGGTTTTAATTTGCTTAATATTTCTTGTTTTCTACCTTCTTTTATAATGCTTGGATTAACTACGTAGTAGTTTTCTAAACTTTCGGAATTTTTTTTATTCCCGTTGATTTTTACTGTTTCATTGGTGGTATTTACATTAGATGTAAACGTTTCTGCTATTTGCTATGTTGTTGGCTACGAAAACTCCAGATTGAAGTTCCTGGATGAGTACTCAGAGTTCTGTATCTTTTGATACGATCTGTACTCGTCACTTGTGATCTGGCTGGTAAAACTATTGCTTTATCTGTTTCTGTGTATTCTATTGGTATGGAGATATTATGAAAGTTTTCAGGTGTTATTACGAACAAGTCTTCATTTTCGGAGAATTCTAGTGTACAGTTTAATTTTTTTTATGAAATCGATGCCAAGTATACCTTCACAGGGAATGGGGAAATCTTCTGATACCATATGGAATGCATGCGTTATCAGAATATTTCCAACTCGTAGGTGTATTGTTGTGCTTCCCAAAGTTTCAATATTTCCTTGACGTATACCTGTGAGTTTAATTTTTTGGTTCTATTTCTCCAAGGCTTACTATTGTTATCAATGATGTATCTGCACCGGTGTCAACCAGTAATTTAATGTTGTTTCCTGTGTGGTTGTTAATGAAATTAGCGGAAATGCTAAGATTGAGGTTTAGATTTAGTTTCCCAGAGGCTGTTCCTTCTCTTCAGGATTTATTGTTTTGTAATATATTATTTATTTTGGCGGTCAGTACTTCAACTGATTTCACCTTTAACCGTTGTTCTTAACCCTTATCCAAAGTACAGGGTCTAGCCAGACATATTTTTTTTTTTACACGTTAATTCAACACATTTCTATTTTTGCTACCAACTTGTTCTTCCAGGTACCCTCTTAAAATTTCATTGGCTATCGATCTATGAAATAAAAATTTATCCTTGAGCCTTTAAAAAGGATGATATAAGGATTTGAAAATAGTATCTTTTATCCACAGTACGGTCTGGCTAGACCCCAATATATTTTGTATGGAAACGTATGGAATATAATGCATTTTGGTAATTCTACCTGTGCTTTATTTAGTTGGTTCGTTACCGTGGCTGACTTGTATACTCCATTAACAAGCCGCATTGATAAGTCTAAAAGACCTATTTTCGTTGTACCTAGGGCAGGTAGCACGCGCCACCCTGCAAAATTCGAGATCTTTCCATCTGTTGTTAGCCTGCTGAAGAAAAAGCAGGAAGTTGCTCCTTTTGACAACCGCCAGTGGAATAGGAACTTGTTCCGCCAGCGATGAATCAAGAGATGCTCCAAAGCGAGCTAGTTCGTCAGCTTTCTTATTTCCCTCAATGTTCCTATGGCCGGGAACCCATGAGAGAGTGACATCTGCTTTACGACTTAGCTTGCTTATCGCTAACCTATCTTCCCCTACAAGCTTGGATTTTACATTGGTGGATTGCACAGCTTTGAGTGCCGCCTGGTTATCAACGAAAATAGTTATCTTACGACCTTCTGGTACGTTATTTTCTGCCAGCCGACATGCCTCTCTAATGGCCAGAACCTCTGCCTGAAAGATCGTGGCCTCGTTAGGAAGGCGAAAGGAATGGTCTAAGTGAAATTGTGGTGAGTGCACCCCTGCACCTACACCACACTCATCACATCTTTGAACCATCCGAAGATTGGAAAGTCCAAGTCACTCTGAAACTGTTTTCTTTCCACTCCATCCTGGAAGGAAATTTTATCTTGAAGTTGTTCTTACAGCTGTTATATGCCACTATGTAGTCGGTTGTTTTCTTGAAAATAGGATTTTAAACCGATCCTAGTATCATACTATGTCCATACGGTCGTTCTGACCAGCAACCCGTCCCTTTCAGCCTTACCGCGCTGTTGCAGACGATGTTTTTAATGTGGAGGTCAATGGGAAGAAGATATAGCAGTACGTTCAGCGCTGCCGTTGGACATGTGCACATGGCTCCTGCGATTCCTACACAGGCCGTCCTCTGCACACTACCTAGTTTGTGCACTATGTACCCCTTTCCTATAGCTGGCCACCAAACAATTGCCCCTTAAATTAGTATCGGACGTACAATTGTAGTAAACATCCATGCTGTTATGTTAGGGCGTAGACCCCATCTCTTGCTAAACAATCTTTTGCAGGAGTAAAAGGCCACACAGGCTTTCTTTGCCCGTAACTCTATATTGGATTTCCAATTTAGTTTTGCGTCCAGCATAACTCCTAAGTATTTGGCCTTATCCGAGAGATGAAGCTTTTGTTCATTCAGAGTGGGAAGGTGGAAAGTCGGTATTTTCGTCTTCGTTGTGAAAAGTATCAGTTCCGTCTTGCTCGGGTTAAAGTTTTGTCCACTTCCTGTGGCCCACTTTAATATTATAATTTCCACAAAGCTCCCTGCATGATAATCTCCTATGATCACAACGTCGTCTGCATACGCAACTACCCTTGACCCCGTCTTCCCCAATACGTTGAAGATGTTATGTATGACTAAAAGCCACAGCAGAGGAGAGATTACCTGTGGCGTCCCTCTACTGACATATTAGTTAGAGTCGAGTTACTTAGCTCTAACCGAACTATTCTAGACTTCAGCATATTTACTATCCATTCTATAATGACTTCTCCTACGCCAATCCTGGCTAGAGAATCCTGGATAGAACTCGTGCTTACATTATTGAAAGCGCCCTCTATATTTAAGAAGGCTGTCAACGAGTATTGTTTGTAGTGAATCGCTCTCTCTGCCGTGCGGACTACCTCGTGTAGAGACGTTTCACTGGATCTACGCATGTTGGCAGGTCGAGATGGGATATTTATCAATAGCAGATCTAAGATGGAGCTCAAACACTCTTTCCATCGTCTTCAAGAGGAACGATGTTAAGCTGATTGGCCTGAAATCTTTAGCGGATTCATGGCCAATCTTCCCTGCCTTTGGTATGAAGACTTCCTTGACTCTTCTCTAGCTAATTGGTATCTGGTTAAAAAGAATACACGCTCAAAAAATCATCCTTAGCCAAGGGACAACCCTGTCCTGTAACTTCTGTAGCATTATCGGGAGAACCCCGTCTATGCCAGGTAATTTGTAGGGCGAAATAGTATCAATGGAATACAAAATCTTCTGATCTGTAAAGATCGAGTCAAGGTCTTGAGATGATTGCCGCAACCGAACGGATACTTCAGAACCAGTTAACACATCTTTGCAGTCAGGGAAGTGAGTTTTAAGTAGTAGATCAAGTGTTTCAGCATAAGATTCCGTCTATGTACCACCTTGCTTTTTAAGGAAAGAAGTGTCAACCCGTTCCTTGGTCAGAACCTTACTAAGCCTTGCTGAGACAGAAGTGGACTCAACCGACTTACAAAATTCTTTCCATCCGCCGTTTTTGCCGTTCCTAATGGCTTTTTAATAAGTCTTGAGGCATTCTTTTTAAGCTTTCCAGTTGTTATCCTTATAACACTGGTTGAAGGACCCTGCGCTTAGAGAGATCCTCGTTGCACCACTGTGGAAAGCTTTTTCGACTCCTTCTAATTGGACAGGATATCTTGTAAGCTTTACCGAAAGCTTCCTCAGGATGTTTAACCTTCCTCTCAATTTCATCCCTGTAGTCAATATTAAAACATCTAACAGAGTTCAGTTTTGATTTAGCTACCCTCGTAAAAACATCCTATTTTATATTGCGTGGGTTTCTAAATGGAGCAATATCCTTTGTCTCCAAACTCAGATTGTAGAGTATCCAGCTATGATCAGAGAGAGATCTTTTATTGGACACTCTCCAATTTTCAACCTGAACTACTGAATTCTCTGACAAAAGAGTTACATCAAGTACCTCCTCCCAACCCGGGAAGTCTACTGCACTAGGGAAAATAAAGGTAGGTGTAGTTCCTCTATTGCAAACTAACAAATTTGAACTACTAATAAAATCAAAAAGCGACTCACCACTTTCGTTGTCCTCTGTGCTTCCCCATAGCGTGTGACGTGCATTGGCGTCGCATCCCAGGAGTAGGGCAGTGTTCATGGTTGTTGCGCTGGCGGTAAACTGCATTCCCTGTTGTGCGCTATGTCTGCAGATGCTGCCAGCATAGATTTCTCCTCAGACACTTCGATTTTAACCGCTGTCAAATCACCTGTGCTGAATTGAGGACAAAGGAAAGAATTGATATTATTTTTTACTAAAATACATGTTCTGGGCTTGCCACATACCTTAGTATACAGTAGTTTGTATATTTTGTTTTAAGCCCCAGAATGTCAATGCCTCTGACCCAGGGCTCTTGAGCGATGCAGATGTCAACGTCTTCCTTACCTAGGAAGATGGCAAGATTATCCGAGGCATTATTGGAATGCTTAAGATTAATCTGCACGACTTTCAGCATCGGAGGGTCATACCGGTATGCTAGTCGCTTCATCCTGAAGCACCAGGTCATCCAGCAGCCTATTTGCAACCTGCAAATCGTATGGCTCTACTGACCGGACATTTTTTACTTTGGCGTACCTTACGTCAAACCTCAATTAGTGGTCAGTCTTCTCCACCTCCTTAACGGAATATTCGATAATGGAGAGGAACAGATATATGCTGCTTTATTTACTGTATATTTTTTTACAAAAGTAACTGGAAAATAACACAAAGGAATATTGGAAAGATAGATTTGTGTGTATCTTTTGTTTCTTCGGTTATTTATCCTTCTCACTTCTTTCTACGCGTCAGTTGAAAATTGAACGTTGAATTTATTTTACGTTTTTTATTTGAAATATTTTGTTTTATTCATAATGGGCGATGAAGTGGAGTTCGTTTATAATACACGCTTACGTAGTAGGAGTGTAAGAGTTGATTTTTATACACGATTGGTTTCAGCTTTGATGAACGATTTTGAACGTAACAACGAAGTACAAGACGAAGAAGCGAATCCAAACAGTGTTCATGTTGACGATATAGATAACAACCAAGATTACGTGCCCAATCAAGATGCATCTAATATTGAAGGCGAGGTAGAAATAAAACCAAATGAGATTTTTGATACTGATGAAGAAGAAAGTGCGGGTGATGACGCTCAACAGAAACAACGAACCAATGGTGGTTTTCTCTACGGTAAAGACGGCACTGAATGGAGTAAAACCGATCCGTTCGATCCAATAAAAGATTTATACCTGAAGAAATGAAGAAGGATAATAAGCGCCCAGTATTGTCGTTTCTGTTTGGCTTCCATAAGAACCTTGTTTCGCTTTGTAGCAATGTGCCGAAGAAAGGCAAAGCAGTTATTTTACTGTCAACCGTACACTATGGCCAGGATTCAACAAAAAGGATACGAGACGTTGTTTTTTGGAAACGCTATCGAAAATGGTTCTTCCGAGTATTTACAATCGGATGAATAAAGCTCGTACAATTGCGCGTTTCAACACTCGTCTGGCTGTTGAATCGTTTTTGGAAGAAAACTTGACATACCAAATGAAGTGATGCCTACCACAAGCGGCGCAGATACATTGAAAGGCAAAATGGACTGTCGTTTTTGCTTACAAGGAGGCGACAAGCTACTCCGCAAAACTCGATTTTTTTGCTCTAAATGCAACAATCCGTTGTGTCAACAACACTAAAAAGTTAATGTTTTTGGAACGTCTGCATTTGTAAGATCTGTCAAAGTTTCCTTTTATTTCTCTAACTTTAGTGACGATCTGTTGCCAATCCATATGTAATGGTTAGATTTTGTCGAGTTCAGTTGAAGCAACTCGACGAATTGCTTGTTTCTTTATTCCTCGGGTATGCATTTTGTATAGTTTAAATAAGAGTTGAGCTGTCAAAAGAATTATGATTATTATGAAATAGATAGATTCATTTTTTCTATTTCATTAATTATGCCAGCTTGTGGCTTTTCGAAATGCGCTTTAGATCTGCACATGATTATTCCGACGGGAAAAATAATTCTATTCTTTCCTTTTTTAGGATTCCGTACCCATAGGGAGCTAACGGGACCCTATAACTAAGCTTACGCCGTTATCCGTCCGTCAGTCCGACTCTTGCTCTATCTCATGAACCGCAATAGGTAGAGAGTTGAAATTTTCACAGAGTATGTAATTCACTTGTATGTACAGCGACAAATACTAAAAATATACATTTTTAGAAGCATTGTTATTTAATTTAATCTTTTGTTTAACATTTTAATTTTTGTAGTATGCTTGTAAGCTGTTAATTGTAGTATACTTTTAGGCTGTTAAATATGCACATAATTAAATATTTTAAGCAAAATAAAAAAAAAAATTTGTACGATGGTACAGAACCCTCCATAAGCGAGTCCGACTCACACTTGGCTGATTTCGTTTTTTATTTATTTATTTATTCTTATTTCATTTTCTTAGTTATATATTTATATTTTTTAATTCTAATTTATATTTGTGTAACAAGTCTATTGGCAGAGTATTGCTCTCTAGTCTAAATTTAATGTACTTCTTTTTCTTTAGTAATTTCTATTTGGCACCTCCTTTTTTTTTTTGTTCAGCTGTTATCTTTTCTTGTACTACTGTAGGGTTATGTTTGGCCCTTACCTGCGCTATATTCAACGGCTGTGGCCCTACTTTTAAATATTTCCTGTTGTCTATTTCCTTATTCTCTTCCATTTAAATCAGAATGAATTAAAAGTAATTCATTGAATTTTAAATTTAAATTTTTAAACATTTTCTTGACTTGCATATTATATACTTACTCGTATATATAACATTTATTTATTTGTTTGTACGTTTGACCCCTAATGTCTCCGTACGTTAGTACATGCAATTATTTTACAATTTGTCAAGTATGCAATCTTACAATAATTTTACTTAAATTAAATTTACTTATATTTGCATGTTGTTAGTATGTCTTAATAATTGTCACATATACTTTGTTGTATTGAATTGGATGTGTTTCCATTGTGCTCAGTGATTAATATTAATTTTTGTGAATAGTTTTGATCAAGGATAGTGTAATTTTTAAAAGATAACGTTGTAAGCAATTTTTTTTTTGTAATCTTTGCTTTGCATATACTTCTGCTTCTCTTTAATGCTCTCTCATTCTTTCTCCCTCTAATAATACTTTTTTTTTCTTGTGTGCAGTGGGATTTAAAATAAATTTGCGTGAAATATTTTGATTATAGAAATCGTAATTACGTATCAACTTATTTTTTTACTGATTGTGCATTGATCTTTTAAATTTTTGGAATTTTATAAATGCAAATTTTCATTTAATTAGCGTTTATAAATTCTTGATCTTGTTTCTGTGCTTTTTGTTGTTTTTTGGTTCGCTCTCGAACTGGTTTTGGTTTACATTTGCTCTTATACTTATTACAGTGCCTGCGGAAAGTGTGTATTTTTCTTTTAAATTGCATTTTTATTTTTTAATTATATTAAATAAATCTATTTTTAATTAAAAACGTATTGTTGTATTATGAAGTGTAAAAACAAATTATTTACTCCTAAATGCCGCACTGTAGCTTGTTGGTTGTGTAATAATGCGGCCCATGTTGCCTGTGCGGATATCAATAGAAGAATTGCCGATATTATTGATCAAAATATCGGCCTTTGTTGGTCTTGTCCTAATTGTCAGTCTGATGAGATAGACTTTCGTAAATCTATTACGTTAATGGGTAATGCTTACAATGATCTAGTGAAAGACTTTCGGTGCTTGAATGATAAGTTCACAGCTTATCATAAGTTTTTTAAAGATATTAAAATCTTTGATATATTGCCTAAACGAAAAATTTGTCATTCGTCCAAATCAAAAACCTATATACTATACCTACCCCCACTAACTAACTTTTGGCCGGCTGTGTTGTTCACGAATATAACTTTAAAAAACGTGCAAACACTGGTGTCATTGCCAAACTCCCCACAACAAAGTCTACAAAAAACTGATTTCTAGTCGCCCTCAAGCAGCCCTTCAGAATGTCAGAGGTTTAAACTCTAAACTGAATAAACTTTTCACTAATAGTTTCTCTTTTCATTCAGACATAATTTTATTTGCAGAAACATGGCTTCGTCCAGAAGTTCTGAAATCCGAATTGTTTAACAATAATTACTTAACGTTTCGGAAAGATCGATTTGATTGCGTTGGTGGTGGAGTTCTGATTTCTGTTAGAACTTCTTACCCTGACTTGGTGTCTATTGAAAATATTGATGACATTGAGTTTAATTATATACCACCTGCTTCTGATGACTCTGTTCACTTATCAAATCTGACAGCTATTAAGAAAGTTTTTTCTTTTATCAAAGATACTGATAAGGTCTTAATCATGGGAGGTTTTAATTATCCAAATACATATACTACATAGCTAATAACATTAACCGAATTTTAGATTTGGTCTTTACCGACAGCATAAATGATGTTTCCTTGTTTCGAAGTAACCCTCTTTCCACTCCAGAGGATGCTTATCATCCGACTTTGGAATTAAACACCATTCTGAATGGGTTTGTATTTCGTTCCAATAATCCTTCTAATTTGCTTTCTACATCAAGACGTGTTTTTTGCTTTAAACAAACTGACTTCTTTAAGCTAAATTCTCTTTTTATAGCCACTGACTGGTCTTGTTTGGTGATTATACTAAATACGCTATATCCCGCTATAAATTTCAACACCTAAAAAATTTCTGCTATCAGTCATACGGCACACATGTCAAAGAGGATACTAAAAGAGATCCTAAAAAATTTTATAACTTTATTAACACGAATCGCAGGTTGGATACATCCAGCATTGCAGCGATTGAGAGATTTTCCATCTTTTTTCGAACTTTTTCCAAAGCACTTACGCGAATTTCAAAAATGATTGTGATAGTCCATACCCATATCATATTCCTCAATTTTATCAATTTAATATGCCAGTTATGATTGTGATACAGTATTACAATATTTTAAATCTTCTAAGTTAACGTTTTTACCAGGTCCAGATGATGTACCTAGTTCTGTTCTAAAGCGATGTGCTGTTGCTTTACATAGATCAATCTGTAAATTGTTTAACTTTTCTCTGAATACCTCTGTCTTACCTAATATTTGGAAGCAGTCCTATATAATCCCACTTCACAAAAAAGGCAGTAAAGCTAATATAGCAAATTACCGAGGTATAGCAAAACTCGGTGCTATTCCGAAGTTGTTTGAACATATTATCACCGATCAGGTGCAGCATTTCGTACTTCCTTTATTAAGTACTTCACAACTCGGTTTCACCAAGAAGCGTTCAACTACAACCAACTTATTAGAATTTACTTCGTTGGTCAATTGTAGTTTTTCACAATAATATCAAATGAATGTCCTTTACACAGATTTTAGTAAAGCTTTTGACAGTGTTTGCCACTTCGTACTCCTCAATAAACTGAATACCTTTGGTTTTCCTCCCAGACCCAAAGAGTTATTTTTAAAATAGCTATATCTAAGACTATTCGTGTAACTTCTGGTGTCTCTCAGGGTAGCCACCTTGGCTCATTATTATTAAATATTTTTATAAACGATTTGGCATCTGCCATAAAACATTCTAACGTCTTAATGTACGCTGATGATGTTAAGTTTAATGATCCTTACACCATCAAATTATTATTCATTTCTTTGGTTAGGCCAATACTTGAATATGCATCATGTGTATGGGATCCACAGTCTAAAAAGTATAGATAGTATTGACTTGTGGTCGATACCAGTCTTCTTCGGTTTTTAATGGATCCCAGCTCGCGCGGGCTCTGGTGGGGAAAGTGTCGTGGGATAGAAAGTAGTTAGTAAGTCATGTTAGTTTGTGTTTTAGGTTTGATCAGCGTAGTAAAACGCAATTTCCTTATAAATATGAACATTTGTAATTTATTATATGATATTATAATTATTGTACTAAAATGTTGCGCCTGGCTTGGCGTTCATCCTTCGCTCGTCTTGGCGTCGTTGATGATGGCTGGTCCCTCGCTGCGGTCTTAATAGCCTAAGTAATTGGCACCAGTTGAGGAGACGAAGGCAGCTCTCTTTGAGTGTTGGTTGGCTTAGAGTTTGCCGAAGGTGATGGTGACAGCAGCGTCGATGACGACGATGGTTATTCACCCTTTTCTTTCTCTCCTTATTACTTTTTCCGCTTTGTTTTTTATGTTTTCTGTTATAACTCTTTATTATATTTATTTATAAAATTTAATTTTTCAATCAATTTAATAACATTTCTTTGCGTTTTTATTTTTATTTAATTTTCCAATTAAGCACCGCAATTTCGCTTTTAAGAATATTGGATTTTTGATTTGTATTGTTTTTTTATTATTTTAAAATAAATTTTTTGTTTCCACAAGAATTAAGGAAAACCGGCAACGCGAAATAGTCTGACCACTTTTTAACATGCCACACCATGCACCAACTCGGCCGACTATTAATGACTGTGGTCTTTATTATTCACTTCTCTTATTCTTAAAATCTATACTTAAGTTACACGAGTCACAGCTCGCTTGTGTGTTTGTATTGGCGCGCATAAATGTAGCGTAAGCGTCTTGTCTGAGTTCGCCGGCCAGTGTTCAAGTGTTGACTCATATTTCATTAAGCTAAGCAAAATATGTGGATGCATACTACAATGGCTGCTTAAATTTTAAGTATAAGCTGGCCTTTCTTCTTTTGCAATATGCAAGCCCAGGTACTTTGCTACATAACTTAGTGGTATGTCAGTAACTTTTATTTTTAATTGTCTTGGCTGATAAGTTGTACGTGTCGTGTAAATCACTTGCGTCATTTTCAATTCATTGACTTTAATTTTCCATTTATGAAACCAAGAGCATGTTTCGTCCAAAATGTCATGCAGCTTAGTTATAGCTACAGCTAGATTATTTATAGATTTATTTAATAATGACAATGATGATGACTTTATTAACAGATATAAAGCAAGCTCTGGCTACTAAGGCCTTCGGCTCGATTATTGTGCGAGTATATTAGTTCTGTATCGTCAGCGAAGGTGGCCACCATTGACGAACTGTCTTCTGGTGTTGGGATGTCAGATATATAGGGTATACAGCATAGACCCAAAGACGCTTCCCTGCGGAACTCCTGCTTTTATTTGTCTTAGTGTGGAAGTTTCATATTTAAATCTGACGTAGAAAATGCGAGTGTCAAGGTAGCTTTTGATGATTTCGCATGGAACAGTCTAAATTTTACTTAGAAGACCGTCATGCCAGACTTTGTCGAAGGCTTTTTCTATATCCAGAAACACACTTACACAATATTTTTTTTCATTAAGATCCTTTGAGATTTTGTGTGTTTCTCTGTCAATTTGTTGAATTGTGAATCCGAATTGGTGGTCAGGTATGATTTTGTTCACGTCCAGAACTGGTTGAATTCTGTCAGGGAGAAGTGTTTCAAATACTTTTGATAATGACGGCAGTAGGCTGATTGGTCTGTACGATGACGTCGTGGTCTGATTTTTGCACAACTTGGGTAAAGCTATTATTTCAGCTACTTTCCATAAAGACGGGTAGTGCCTTACTCTCAGTATCGCATTAAAAAGGTTTATAATATAGATTGTTGTCTTCGTGGGGAGCTCTTTGAGTAACTTTCCAGTTATGTGGTCATATCCTGGCGATTTTTTCAGGGAAGTGCGCTTTTCAATACAGTGTCTGGCTTCTTTGACAGACATTTTGTTTATTCTGTACTGCGGTGGAGGAGTCCTGTTGTCCAAATTGGGGTTACTATTAGATGGGTTATTAGTAAAAACTTATTCACAATAGTCAGCAAGTAGTGAAGCTTTATCTGAGTTAGTTCTAGCACAAGTTCCATCCGACTCTTTGAGTGAAGGCTGTTAATTAGTGTCGGACATCGGAGATAGTGATTTTAAGTAAGTAGCAAATTGTTCGTTTTTGAACTTCCTTAGTCTGGTTTTCAAGTCGTTAATTGCTTTATTTAGCTGTACTTTGTCATTTGGAGCTCTCGTCCTTTGCCAGATTATACGCCTTTTGTTTTTGTTCGTGATGAGGCTTTTAATTGAGCGGGAAATAAAGAAGTTTCCCTTTGCTGGTTTTAGTTCTGGTGTTGCTTTATGTGCTGCTTCGTTTATGTTGTCATTCAAAAATATAACTCCCTTTTCAATTTCGTCCTGTTCCTTAAGAGGTACATTTATAGAGAGATTAATGTCAATAAATTCCCCGTATCCATCCCAGTCAGTTCTTCTATTGTACATTTTGCAAGCGGGTGGAACCATTTTTATTGCGCAACTATATTCAATTTGAATTGGAGAATGGTCTGAAAAAGTTCAAGTCGGAAGTCATTTTGAAAATGAGTTATGTTCATGTTTTTTAGTGTACAAAAATCAATTAGATTCGGTATCTTAGTCCGGTCGGTTGGCCAATATGTGGGTTCGACAGTGCTTAAATGCTTCCCTCCAATCATATGAATTGCACTTAGCAAATTTTTCCCCTTGGTGTTTGTCAGTCTAAATCCCCAGTTTACATGTTTGGAATTGTAATCTCCTGATGCGATAAACCTTGAGCCAAGCTCTTTAAAGTAGTCTCTAAATTGAGCTGATGAAATTATGTGTCTAGGTGGGCAATAAATATCTGTTATTGTAAATGGACCATATTTGTCATCCAATAGCAATTTGGTCGAGTGTATATGAGCGTGTTGGTAGCTCTCAAGCTGAACGTGGCGTATATTCATTTTAATAATAATAGCAGAGCTACCATACCCTGAACCATTCGGGTGGTTTGTTTTATATATTTTATATAACCGGGAATGCTTGAATAGTGTATATTTGTGCAATGAGTTTTAGACATAAATGTTATATCAATTAAATTTTCATTTAGGAATAGTTGCAGCTCTAAAATGTGTTTGTGTAGTCCATTCGCGTTCCAAGTTATTATTTTTAACTTATTGTCCATTTTGTTAGTCAAACTTAGTTGCCAGGAGTGTTATTATGTTCATCATGTTAGTCACCTATTCAACCAATGGTTTCATCATGTTTTTAAGTCTGTGGTATCGTCAATTGACATAGTGTTAGTGTTGTTTTGCTGAGAGAAACTTCTTTCTGTCAGGGGTCGTCGGATTGTTGTAGAGCTTGGTTTTACCTTTTGTGCTGGTCGATTGGTTGGGTGAGACTGGGAAGAGGTAGCCGCAATTTGCGCAAAGCTTATACCATTTTCCACTTTGTTGGAGGTTACGGGCATCTGTTGTTTTTTACTATCATCTGCCAATATTTTGGGTCGAAGGGCAGGAAACCTTTGAATTTTGAGAGCTTTGTTAACTTCGTAGCCATTATAGTTGACTGTGTTAGCTCCACCACAGAGAGCGCATTTGATTTTGCATGCTATATCCATTTGACAGTCGATTGTTTTATGATTTACAACGCAGTTAACACATACTGAATCTTGACAGCAATAGTTTCGGGTGTGAAGAAATGTAGTTACATTATAAATGTTTTTGTTGTTTGCGTTGCTTGCTAATTCGATTGAGAACAGAGGTAATGATTTATTGGTTGTTTTATGCGCTATATTGTGCATGTTTATAACTTTATGCCCTAATTCATTTAGTTCTTGTTTTAATTCCTCAGTGTCCGATGGTGGATGAAGGTGTCTAAGCATTACTTTAAAACCACGTTCGTCTTTAGGATTGAACGTGTAGTATTTAGTGCATTTTTATACTTAAACTATAATATTTGGGTTCCGCCTGCTGGATACGAACATCGTTATTGGGTAGTCCTTTGAGTACATAGTTGTGCCCTAATAATTCACTCATTGCTTGCTTTCTTTGTTGGTGGTTTCTGGATTTTTTGATGAGCAATGCTCATCTTAATGGTTTGGTTGTTGTTCTTGGTTTATAATGTTTTTATATAATTTCACTAAACACATCAAATGGAAAAGCAAAATAATAATTATATGCACACGATCAATCAATTTTATGAATATGAAAAGTTTTTCTCACCCAGAATTAGAGAGCGCTAATCACTGTTCGAAAGTTGAAATCAAAAAAATGACTTTTTTTAAAATAAAAAAAAATAATTTGTTGAATTACATTGCATTTAGATTTTACCATAAATACGTATTCGGATGAAAACCCAAATTTGACTGAAAAATCGAAACAACGAAGGATAAGAACAACGTTTACATCAAATCAATTAAATGAACTTGAAAATATTTTCTTGGAAACCCATTATCCAGATATTTATATACGAGAAGAAATTGCTTCAAAATTAAATTTAACAGAAGCTCGAGTACAGGTAAGCTAAAAACAATCTTATCTTGATAAAAAAAAAAAAAAAATAAAAAAAATTGTGTATTTTAGACCCAATGAATGGCTTGGTATTTATCTATTGCAAAATATAGTGCCGAGCAGAAATAATGAAAGAATTAATATGAAAGTAGTTATTTTTACTGTAGCGATTTTATTTGCTTCTTCGAATTTTCCATGTACTGACAGAAATTGTAAGTATTAAGATGAGAAAATTATCTGATAGTGAAAGTGATGATGACAAGCAATATGGTAAAAAAAATGTTAGAATCAGAATTCTTATAGCTCACAACCAAAAGACGACATGTATTAAATATAATTAGAATCAGAATTCTCATAGCTCACAACCAAAAGACCACAATGTATTAAATAAAATTAAAAAGTTACTAGGGAAACAGTACGAATTAAGTAGTAACCTTCTAACTATGATAATGTCACCAATTAAAAAATTAAGTAGATCTTCGCATTGTCATATGAAATGGCTTTCGTATCAACGAAATAAAGAAAAAAAATAAAATATTCAGTTAAACGAACTGAAATATTTAATTATTTATATATTTACTAAGCATAATAGCTTTTTACTGTAATTATCTACATTTAAAAAAAGAAATGATGGTGTTTAACAGAGATAACTTGAATGATTTGAAAATATGTCTCTAAACTTTATATGCAAATTTTGATTCACTAATTTTGAATGATTTTATATGTTGATTTGGATGAAATATGTGTAACAGTAAGCTTGCTACAATACACCAGTGGAAACCACTTTCAAATCGGTTGAACATTAAGAGCGTTAGAGGGAAACATAAACTTTTTCCAACTTTGCAATAGATTTATAACATTTACAAAAAAAAGTTTAAAACAAAAAAAAAATTTGTAACAATTACACTTAAAATTAGGACAAAAATATAAACTGAAATGAACTTAAACTAAAATAAATTAATTACAAAAACAAGGAGAAACAAACAATAATACGAAAAAAATTAAAATAATAAATAAGAGTAATAAGAATAATATGTAATACCAGCCTCTGACCAAATGGGGGAAATTTATTTGCAACAAATTTATAAAACTGCTTAGGGTCAGTTTGCAGTCTACAATGTGGAAGATAGTTATTATAATAAAGGTTATTTAATGAAATTATCCCGGGCCACACAAAAGTTACCAAAAGCAATAGATGAGCCAGAACTCTTAAATTTTGTATATAGCCTCGATTTAATGTTATTCAGATTAAAAAGTCTTCTTGTAAACCAAGGTAGTTTACATGCCACTTTCGAAAGAGCGTTATATGCATAAAATATATATCACTTCATAGAAAAAATTAATAGCAGTAGTCATATCACTGCAATTGTACAAAAAAGACCATTCTATTCCAAGAAAAACCGCATTTAGTTGGGCAAAGTTCACTATGCGGAAACAAAATCGACGCATACAAGTAGATGAGGAGTCTGAAACAGGACGGGTTACAGAATGGGATTGTTAAGAATTATTTGCTTAGCCTAGCGCCATCTAACGTTTAACATATCAACTGAGCTACAAAGTATACAAAAAAGCACTACTGTGTGCGTGGGTTGCTGTTGTGCACCAAAAATACAACGTGCTAAAGTAAAAGGTTAGATTGTAATACAAAAGCAAGGCTGCGGACTTGAGTGAGTTTATACTTTAAGTTGAAAAATTTGTATTAACATATTTTACATTATAGAATTTTAGAATCGCAATAAATGAATGAAAAGCGATTGGACTAATACGAGTCCCCTTTTTTAATATCTTCTAAATTTCAATTCAACAAAAAAAAAAAACTCGTGTTCTTTATTTAACCAAAAAAAAATAACTAGTGACATGGCGGACCAACCACAATCTAACCTCAACGAAATATCGGCATGTAATTGCTTATTATGTGATGAAGCCGACAAGAAGTTGATGGTGACGTGTGGCGAATGCAAATCACGATTACATACAACATGTGTTGATCCCAGACTGTCGACAAACACGGGTTCTTGGCTGTGCAGTGATTGCTACGATTTCAACGATACGACCATTCATGCTGCTGAATCAATTCCTAGCCACACGACGCTGCAAGGCTATTTGACACTTGCTAAAGGCGACACAGGCAATTTCGGAATTAATGCACGACATAACCGGTCACCCAGAAACACAATAGATCGCTGCGACGTCAATTTAGAATAGCCTCATTGTCCATCTGCAACTGTAATATCTGAACCACAATTACAACAAACTGCAAGGGAAGCAAGCGGGAGTAATCAACACTTCGTGGCTCCTATACAAAATATTATTCAGCCCGATCGATGCTCGCATGCCTGACACCCAGGCCCAATTCGGGCAAACATGTTGCCTGCAGCACCTGCAACACTTAATTCAACTCAGCCTCTTACCGACGCTCATATAGCAGCTCGCAAAGCGCTGAGTAGAGAACTTCCTCAGTCTAGTGGCAAGCCGGAAGAGTGGCCCCTCATCGTGCGTACCTCGTATAATGTCGACATTGGCGATGAAATTTGGTCGACCTGAGCTGATCATCGATCTTTTGCTTACACAAGTACGAGATTTACCGCCACCAAAGGAGTCGCGATTAGAAACAATAGTGGATTTTGCTATCGAAGTGCAAAATGTATGTGCCACCATGAAAGCAGCATTGCTTACAAACCATTTGAATAATCCCGAGTTAGAACAGGAGCTTGTTTGCAAGCTTCCCGGTCTACTGCCAGTACTGGCTTTTGCAATTGGCCGATGGAGCAATACCAAGCATGGCAGGCAGAATACATAAACGTGGGGCTCTAAGCACACATTCAAATGATTCTCAACAAAACAAAAACGCACCACCTGCACAGTGCACTTCATGTCAAAGTACGTGCACTGACTTCAGCCTCTGCTACGTCTTCAGACAGTTAAGCCGCTCCGCCAAATGGGATCTAATCCGAAAACATAACCTCTGCAAGAGATGTCTAAACCCTCATGGCTATTTTTCATGCAAAGCAACTACACGCTGCGGCGTCAACGGGTGCCAATATCCACATCACTCATTGTTGCACCCCAATCAGTCAACATCCAGCAATTCAGCATCTCCTGTGGCATCTACATCGAGTTTTTCTATCTGCAACGCACATAGCCAGGACCGAAGCTTTACTATTTTTAAAGTGCTACCTATCGTCTTATATGGAAACGGCAAGAGCGTGTCAACAACATACAACAATGCAGAGCCTAGAATTTTGATTGGTGTCGATAACAGCAAACTTGGGACCAGTTTAAAGTCAAAGGAGGGATCTTATTTTGAACCCATTGCCGATAAGACGCGCCTAGGTTGGACGCTTAAAGGCAATTTGACAGACCAAGATGACAACAATGATGAATCAGCTCATCATATATTTCACGTGTGTGAAGGCAATCTACTTGATGATGAACTCTCGAAATTAGTTCGAGACTACATATGTCTCGACACCGTGGACATAGCCTCCGGACCTAAGTTGGTGAGCGAAGACGACAAACGTGCACTAAACCAATTGAAATGGTTCACTGTGCGCCAAGAAACCAGCCTGCTATGGCGATCTGAAGACGCTCACTTGCCAGATAGCTACAACATGGCACTAAGACGAGCCAACTGTCTACAACATCGCCTTAAAATTACAAGAAAAAATAAGGCACTACGTTACTAAAGGCTATGTATTCCGAACTCTAGATACTGGTATCTACTAGTGTTTCCAGTCACCAATCCACATAAACCATGCAAATTACGATTAGTATGGGATGCTGCAGCTCAAGTACAAGGCGTTTCGCTGAACTCACAACTACTAAACGGACCCGATCAACTTTCGTCCTTAATATCTATACTAAAAGGATTCCGACAGCACCGAGTTGCCATTGGGGGCGATATAGCAGAGATGTTTCACCAGGTGCGAGTCCGAGAGCCTGATCAACTTTGCCTGCGCTTTCTATGGTATGAATTGGATGCGATGGACATCGTAGACAGCGTCGCCGAAGCTATACAGCTTGCTAATGACGTAAAGTACATCCATTCAAAAGCCGGATTCGAAATACGCAACTGGATGTCCAACTCACCCATTTTACTAAATGCCTTGGTTGCCAATCAAACTTCAGCAGTACGGCTTGCAGGCGAAGACTACCACACAATGGAGAAAATCTTAGGCATGTGGTGGCTGACTAATGAAGACTGTCTAACATTCGTTGTATCACCACATAAAAAACGGCATGACATTATTCTGGGACTACGAAAGCCTACAAAGCGCAAAATGCTTAGTGTTGTAATGTCCTCATATGATCCCCTATGTCTTATCCGTCACTATGTGATGTACGCCAAGATGATATTACAAGAAATTTGGCGCTCCAGCTGTTCCTGGGACGAGCTTATCCCGGATGATCATCATCAGAGGTGGCTACGATGGCTCCGGATGCTACCTGAAGTTGAAAAGAAGCGCATTTTTAGATGCTATTTTCGTACAACATTTTGGACAGATTCCAACACAATCTTGTCCTGGCTACGATCTGATCACCGCAGAAAGCAAACATCACGACATGCAATAACCAGCAATAATTTCTAGCTAGCTGAACTGATCCTGCTTCGTATAGTTCAACACAACCGGTTCCCTGACGAAATCCCAACCCTAACTCACAATAAAGGTATCAACAAATCAAGCTCCATTTATAATCTTTCTCCATACCTTGCAGAAGACGGGCTACTACGCTTGGGAAGCAGAATAACAGCCAATATCTATAACAACCCAATCATTCTGCCCAAGGACCACTATGTGACTCAATTAATAGTGCGGGAATACCATATAAAGTAGCACCACGGCAATTCTGAAACTGTGGTTAATGAGATACGACAAAAATACTGGGTACTTGGACTGCGAGTATTAGCGAATAAAGCAAGGAGTTTATGTCAACTATGTCGCAACCAAACAGCCTCCGCCCGGCCACGTAAAATGGCCAACCTACCCGATGCTCGTTTATATTCATTCAGTCGCCCTTTCTCATATACCGGTGTCGACTATTTTGGACTAATGTTCGTAGCAGTTCGATGAACTCGTGAAAAACGCTATGGTGTTTTGTTTACTTGCCTGACTACACGTGCTGTACATTTGGAGATTGCCAATACTCTATCGACCGACTCGTGCATCATAGCCATCAGGAACTTCATTGCTCGCCGTGGAGTACCAATTGAGCTATAGAGCGACAATTGCACTAACTTCAAAGGAACACAAAAGGAACTAGTTGAAGCAGTCAAGCCAATAGGCAAAGACGAAATGATACGTGCCTTCACCACGAGCACAACACAATGGAGATTCAATCGCCATCTTCGCCTCACATGGGAGGCGCTTGGGAGCAGTTCGTTCTGTAAAGCATGTTCTTTCACGTATACTACCAGCGTAGACTCCAGCTGCATTGCTAGAAGTAGAGATGTGCATCAATTCTAGACCACTAATATACATTCCGATTGAGCATTCAACAGACGAAGCACTAACACCCAATCTTTTTTTGTTAGGCAGCTTATCTGGGACCAAACCTCTGGTAGAATGCAATGTGACGGTGTCGCACTAAAACGCCACTGGACAGCAGCCCAACAGATAGCCAATAATTTCTGGAAACGATGGATAGCTGAATATTTGCCAGTAATAACACGCCGCTGTAAATGGTTTAAAAAAGTAAAACCAATAGAAGTGGATGATCAACTGATGCCGAAGTTCCAAGAAACTGCTGGCCACGTGGACGTGTAATAGCAGTCAGGAAATCTAATGGTGGACAAGTACGAAGTGCTACGGTCAAAACGATGAGGGGTACATATGAAAGGCCGGCGACGAAGATAGCTGTTTAAGACTTGGTATGCGAACCACTGGACCGCCACACCGGGGGGAGTGTTAAGAATTCTTCGCTTAGCCTAGCGCCATCTAACGTTTAACATATCAACTGGGCTACAAAGTATACAAAAAAGCACCACTGTGTGCGTGGGTTGCTGTTATGCACCAAAAATGCAACGTGATCACATGTGCTTAAGTAAAAGGTTAGATTGTAATAGAAAAGCAAGGAAGAGGACTTGAGTGAGTTTATACTTTAAGGTGAAAAATTTGTATTAACATATTTAATATTATAGAATTTTAGAATCTCAATAAATGGCTGAATTAAGATAGCGATTGGACTAATACGAGCCCCCTTTTTTAATAGGGATATTTCCAATGTTGGATGGTAAGTATCCCCAGAAATACTTAAAGGTTGGCATCTTGACACAGAATTACCAGCGGAATCATTACTAAACACAAGATCCAGTGATCTATTGTAATGATTTACTGAAGAGTTCATTTGAAACAAGGAATTTTCAAATAGTGTGTCCCAGAAAACATGTTTTGCTGAAGGAACTAGATAATTTAAGATACCAAAAGTTACATTGATGAGAAATCAACATGACCACTACAAACTGCCACAATCAGTTTTAGATCTACTGATTATCCTTAATTGGTGATCATATTACCGTGGGATTGGAATGTGCGCTGACGTAAGATATGTAATTATATATACATACAAATGATTACATGAGCACACTATATGTGCAAATATTTTGTTAAGGCTAGTCACTTGTTGTCATACTCTAATAAAAACATGTCCAGCGAAATCTAAAAAACTAGTAAATAAAGTAAAAAATAAAAATGTTTTTAACATTCCCTTATTTAAATGTTCTGAAAATAAGAAAATATATTTAAATGCTCTGAAAAGAAGAAAATAAACTGTGAAACATCAAACCAAAGCAAGGCCGATAAATTTCTTACATTGTACAATTTTACTATACACCAGTTAAAACCGCATTCAAATCGGTTAATCCGTTTTTGAGATTACCATGTACAGACTAAAAGATCCTTACGATATTATATAGACTAATCACAAATCACAGGGAGGTACTTTAATATGAATTGTTTACTGTTAATTGAATTTTTTAATGAATTAATCGCATTGACTATGTTCAATGATCGAAAACTCAGTACTACAAGTTATAAAATGACGATCGATACGATTTTTTCATAATATTTACATAAATTCCAATCAAAAATTTTTGTTTCATAGAGTTACCTCAAGCCTATTGTGGGTTTCAGCGGAGGTATGTTTATATTTTGTCATTGCGTGCGACGTCATATTTTACTCTCTCTCAGATCCCTCATTATAAAAATATTATCAATAAACTAATTGAAGACATCAAGATTTTGTGACCTTCCACACTGATAAAATTTTTGATTCCCGGTGGAGATTGTCAATACTGGTCACTTTTCTAAGGAAGTTATTTTGACTTGTTTTTATATGTTCCCATTGAGTAACACTATGGAAAGGAGTCCAAACAGGAGCAGCATAATTCAGGAAAAAAGTCCAATTGCCTTAAAGGTTTTGCTTAAAATTTTCTTCTCCTTTCACCGGGATGTTCCTGCTAAGGCACTTTGTTTTTCACACGATTGGTTTGCATGTAAAGCAAAAGTGAGAAAGCTGTCCACCATTACAACAAGTATTTTCGGGTGGGCAAAAGTTGGAACCCTTAAGCCCTCAACAAAAAAGTCCTATTCCATTGTGACCTATTCAGCCCAAGAGATGAAAATGGAAGATATTGATTTTGACGGTGACAGTTTAAGGTTGCGGCTATACAATAAATCAGAGATTTCCCTGAGATATTTATTTATTATGCGCAAAAGTTTTTCACATTCAGACCCGAAGAAAGAATGGTGCAATCGTCAGCATAGGTTATTAGCTTGATGCCTGGAGGTGGTAATGACATCTTGGACATATAAATGTTGAGGAGTATATAAAACTCCCCCTTGAGTGACACCCATTTTAAGTTTTCTAAGCCTTGACCTCATGCCTCTAAACTCAATGACTGCCTTTCTATCATGAAGGTAGTTTGTTAGCCAGCGTCTGCTCTCCTCAGGAAAAAAAGGCATTCATGCATACATACATACCTGCATCCTCGCGGCTGGAATAAGTGGTCCTTGATCGACTGTTGTTGTCGGGTACTTCCGGGATGTAGACCATTCAAAAGCAGTATCGTTGTTTGTTGATATTGTAATAGCAAGGTGGTTGCAAGTAGAGGTATGCATGTTATTAATAAAGAAAGGAAAAGGTGGGGGAAATTTTTTCTCCTTCCTCAGTTTCGTCTTTTATTGTTTTAAAATTTTTGTTAGTGAAGAACACAGACCTAAACTAAAAAAGAAGACCAAACTGTACCAGTTTTCAACAGTCGACTGTGACTGTTTTCGACTGTGACTGTTTGTTAAAACGCAAACTTCCAAAACTGATGGCTGCCACTGTGCTTCGCAGATGTTTATTTATTTTGTTACTTCTGCTTGATTGCTGACTTTTTTTTGAAGCAGAAGCCGAAGCAACAGTTTAGTTGTGAATTCTGAGAACTGTTACTGTGCACTTAAGCTCATTTTACCGAGCAAGCGCTACAGTCCAAGATGGGAAGACTCCGGGTTTTGATGGGGTTCCGAATAAAGCCCTAAAAGCCGCTATTTCCAATGTTCCAGGGGACTTTCTGCAAGTCTTCAATCAATGCCTTTAGGACGGGGTTTTTTCCAAAATATGGCGGCATCAAAGACTGGGCCTTACACCAAAAGCTGGTAAGCCACCCAACGAAGCGTCGTCATATCGACCGATATGTTTACTATATACCGTGGGCAAAGTTTTGGAAACGATTGTCTGCAACATACTGGAGCAAAACGTGGCCGAGAGTGGTACTCCCTCTGAAAACCAGTTTGGCTTTCGAAAGGGTCGCTTAGCGGTGGACGCGATATAGAAAGTGGTCTGAATAGCAAAACAGGCAATACAAGGCGAAAGATGGCTGTATGGCGATAAGGAGTACTGCACAATAGTAACTCTGGACATAAAAAACGCTCTTAATTCCGCTAACTGGCTCAACATCAAAGGGTCCATTCGTAGAACGGGAGCACCAATGTACATCCAAAGCATGATCAAAACCTATTTGTCGAAGAGGTACTTGCACTACGATAGCGACGAAGGAAGGAAAACGTACAGAATTACGGCAGGGGTTCCTCTGGGTTTGGTGCTGGGCCCTTTTTTGTGGAACCTAGTGTATGATCAGGTCTTGCGGTTGCAGCTCCCCGAAAATTTTACTTCGGTAGGTTTTCTTTGTCTGATAGTAACGGGTAAGGAGGTTAGAGATATTGAGCAATCGGCAAACTCGGCTAACTAATGCGAAAAGGCGGAAAAATCCAGGCGCAACGGTACGGTATGTGGAGCAAGCGCTCATACATCTCCACTGACATCTGGTGAACCATCCCAAAAGTGCCATCCTGGCAAAACGGGGCTTCCACCTGGTCCACTGGTGAAGGACAAATCTACGAAGGTACTGGTGCAATCTGGCCTTCAAACGGAAGGGGATAGAACTGACCCACTCCAAAAGGAGGCAAGGTGCACCCAAGGCACCACAGCTTGACTAATGGCAAATGGTTAAATAAAAAAAGAAGAGAAATGTGCAGATTGCTGGGTTCAGGAATCACATAAAACCAGATGATTTGGTTATCCATCGGTGTAAAGAAGGATCCTATGCCGATATTCTAAAAAAGATGAAAGCTGACCTGATTTGTGGTGGCCTCATGGAGTCGGGGTTCGCAGAACGCAAAACGGCGATCTTCTGCTGGAGCTAAGAACTAAAGTCGTGGAAACAGAAGAGCTGCGGGCAATGGTCAGTGGCACCCTAGGGCAGATCTCTGAGTCAAAAAAACGACAAAAGAGGTCAGGATATCGACAAAGTCACCACTAAGAACGAGATACGGTCCAGTATACTGGAGTGGTTCAAAGAAGCTGAAGCACAGAGTTTAGACGTCACCAGTCTGAGACGGTCGTATGCTGGCACCCAAATTGCAACAATCTCTTTGCTAACAAAAGCGGCCAATATGTTCCTCAAGGCCAGTAAAGTAAAGATTGGGTGGGTTACCTGCCGCATAAGAGCAAAGGTGACATTGAAGATATGCTTCAGGTGCTAAGAGTACGGCCGTTTATCTTGGTCATGCAAGAATGAGGATAGGTCTAAGTGCTGCATAAGATGTGGCGTGGAAAGACACATTGCCAAGAACTGCAGCAGTAACCCGAGATGTGTGTTGTATGTGTTGAAGCATCCGACGATGGCAAATCATTTAGCGGGATGCAACACTTTCCCTTTGCAATCGGCAAGCCGGCTATTAGTGCGATTACAGCATGGCTCAGGTCCTCGAAACTGTCCCTGGCAGAGCAGTAGACGGTGTTGGTTCTGGTCACTAGCAGGAAGCGCAAGGAATTCTGCTCCGTACGAGTTGGTGAACTTGAGGTACGGTCTAAAAAAGCGGTAAATTACCTAGGTGTTGTGCTGGACAACAGAAGGTCGTATAAGGAGCACCTAATATACGTAAAGGATAAAGCTGCAAGGGTCCCAAAATGCCTTATCCTGGATGCTGCCAAACGTCGGAGGCTCTAAGGTAGACGAGCGCTGGGTACTATCAATGATGGTAACATTAATTATGCTGTACGCTGCCCCCATCTGACCGAATCGCTGAGAGCTACTGCTTACTCAAAAAATCGAGGCTGTCAGCGCTGAGAACTGTATTGGGTTTTGGAACCATCTCGGATGATGCGGCATTGGTGTTAGCGGGAATAATTCCCATTGATATACTGGCTGACGAAATGAGAAGACTATATGAGACGTATCAAGGGCAACCAGATATTGAAGCAAGAAGGCGCTTTGGCAGCAGAGATAGCTAAACGTCGAGAATGTTAAATGGACAAAATTGTTGAGCAGGAAGAACGGCAAAACCAACTACCTGCTAACCCAGTTCTTGTCTGGACATGGAGGATACAGGTGGTACCTATACAGGTTTGAGCACGACAACACACCAAGGTGCCCACTGTGTGACGAATCTGAGGATGCAGAGCACGTAGCTTTTCAATGTGCTCGGTTTCCAATTCCGTTTATTCAGTTTATGTTAACAGGTGGAATAAAACACAACTCAATTGAATCACCTAGACAAAACTCCTACACAGCCGGCACATGCTCATCACTCAGGAACATCCACCTTAGCTCTGCTAACTAATTTTTGGCTCCAACGAAATTCGTAGCATTATCATAACAGACCCTTGCTGGTCGACCACTCATTAAGATGAATCGTTTAAGTGCATTGAGAAATGCTGCTAAAGATAAATCTTTTACAAGTTCTAGTGGATTTCGAGGATATCAACGAATGGCGCTAATTATGACATGGAACTGGATGATTTTACCTGATTTAAACTCTTCAAACTCCTGTAGTCATCCCAGAGGTTCAACATTTGAACTGCGCACATCTTTAACCGTTAAGTTAGAGTAGCGTATTCCATGGACTTGTGGACGTAAGCTAACACCTGCAGCAGCTTGGAAAAACTGTTGAAGAATTTGCAACATATCGAAATGCCAGTGATCTGCGAAGTTCCCACTGAAATTCTGGCAGTGATTGAGTAAGTAAACAAGAATTAGGTAACTTTTCCTATCACATGGCAGAAAGGGTCGTCCGCGCAGTGTAGCCACCACTAATCTTTGGAAGCGTAAGCTGAAGCAAGCGCGGACGATTAGCTAAAACTGTGAATGTGTGTGAGTCATCACTGGAACTCAGGTTGATTGTAGAATGGTGTGGTTGCTGGCCTATGCCGCGATTTCTAAGCTCACGCTGAATAACTATTTTTGCTGACCAAAGTAATTTTTCAAATTTTACTTGCATGTTATCCTCAATGCCAGCTTGATCAGAGAAAAAATCATACATAATGCCAAAACTGTGGTTGAAGACCAGCTAGCCTGCCAACCAAATCTTAAAGCTTGATGCTACTTGGGTTAACTGTTCGAACATAGCCGCAATCATCTTCTTGCATGATAAAACATGTATTTCCATTCCGCAGACTCCGATAAAATTACTTAACTAACATTAGTTTCCATTATCACTTAGAGTAGTAAAAAGATCAACTAGCGAGAAGAGCTCTCTTCTGTTTTATCTTTTGCTTCACTCATCATGAGCTGATGACCAAACAATCATTTAATGTGAAACGTACAGTAAAAGTATGGAAACAACATACAAACAATAAGCGGATCAATCGCACAGTGCTCGTTACGTCCAAAACAAATTTCATGCAAGGTGTTGAATACTACTTACTTAACAGGCATCTCCAAAGAGTCCACAACAGTTTTGTAAATCAGCCGGAAGAATCAAAATCGGTTAAACAGCCTTGGACATCTTGCGAACCGGAATCGAAAAAGTTTAGCAGAAAAGCAATCTGAAATAACAGGATATGTTGCAAGAAAGTCTTTATCTGAAATAATTTCCCGATTGGCAACAGAGTATGGCATTACAATATGACCAATATTAAGGAGTAAATTCATTCGTGACAGTATTTTCTAGCGAGGTTATAAAAGTCCTAAGAACGAAAAAAAAATAGGCGCGTGTATCAGCGTACACGTGACATTCAATTGTAGTTCCGGATTTTGTTGTTGATTCGTTGGTATTATTATTTATATGTAGACAAAATGTTTCACGAAGAAAATTAGTTAAAGGTAAAGAATCGTTAGAAGCGAAATTAACGTTAAGATTCTGGTTCGATCTCATATATGTATATGGCCGCAATAGTAATAATTGAGGGTATATACACTCCTCTGAGTCATAAAAGCAATTATTTGTTTATCCACAGTTTCCAGTCGATTCAATGAAAGCCTCCGGAATTCGTTCTGTAAATGAGACATACTATCAGGTGCTCTTCAACCATAATGAAATGTAAAATCACCTCCTTCCGTTGTAGTCCATAATCCTTCTATTTTGGTAATACGAGTTATATATCCTCAATCCGATCCTGTAGCAAGTAAGGTTATTAAACTCAATATTTACGAAATACAGAATAAAAAGTAGTGTAGCATATTTTATAAAAGGTATGATAAAAATTTTAATAAGACAATCTTAAGATTAAAATTAAGTTAGTTGAATTGATGGAATTAAATAAAAAAAAATATAGAAATTTAAACTAATTATCGAACTTTGAATTAATCAATAACTTAAGTGGCGCAGTCCACGGAGGTGAGCAAATCTACAGGCAGTGAAACTAAAGTTTCAACGAACTACATTTGTGAAACATTATATTATAATATTATAACGGAATACTCTGCATCATTATTATAAACTATGCTTAAAAGTTTTATGAAGCAACAAGGTTAAGAGAAGAAAGATGATAAAAAAGACAAGAATAACATTGAATTTGAACTTGAACTTGCAGTCAGAGAACTAGGAACTAGAGCTACGTGGGACCAAATCAAATACAAATTGATAGACTACTACAAGCCGAGGACAATGTATGGAGAGAAATAATAGCATAAGCAATATAAGAGAACTTTTTACTTATTTCGAAAAGGCTAAGTCAGAACTAAACAAAATGTATGTATATGATGAAATGAAAAGATAGATATCCCGTTAAGAACTTATATTAGTCAAAAGAATACATTAAACGAAATTATAACTAAATAGACGAAAATTAATAAGCTGCAACAGGTACAACTGTACTACAATAACATGGGCAATAATTCATAAAAACAAACAAAAATTTCGCACATGAGTTTCGAAACACAATATTCGAATAAAATAAATGATCCCTCATATATGGAAGTAGATACATTTCAGAAAGCTAAGTCTGATAGAAGTAAAGAGGTAAATTTTTTAGCGTGGCCTCAAAGTCAAAATTACCAATAGTAACCGTTGCAATAGGCAAACAACAGATTAGGTGCCTAGTAGATACAGGTTCTATAACTAGTATATTAGCAACTAATACACTATTAGAACCATTCCCAAAAGTAAAATTATAAAAAAACAGGATATTACAAAATGCTCAATGGTATAAATGCAGTAAAATTTGTGGTAATTGCCCCTTTCTCTAAGGAATATAATAGGTAATTTTTTCGGTATAATAGGCCAACATTTTTTACAACAATTGAAAGCGAACAACAATATATTGATATATTGGAAACAAACTTATATTTTGAAGAATATAACTACCCAGAGGAAATCCGAAATATCTGTATGATACAATTAGTACAATGCTAATTTAGATCATTTGAACTTAGAAGACAAAAACAAAATCTTAACGTTGCTACCGAAATCTAAAGATCTTTTCTTTAAAGAAGGAAATGTTCTCTCAGCAACAAATGAAGTTTATCATGAAATAGTAGGAACTATATAGGCTATTGTACAAAAAAATATATAGACATCCACAAATACACGAAACAGAAATAAAGCGCTAAATTAAGGAAATGTTAGAACAGAATATTATTAAAGAGAGTAACTCACCCTACAATAGATCGTTGTGGATCGTAGAAAAAAAAATACATAAATCAGGAATAAAGAAGTGTAGACTTGTCGTCGACACAACAAATTGTGTGTAATTTTGGGATGCCTTACTTCATATATCATATCTTTCTTCATATTATCGGTGCTTTTGATTGTTGTTTATGTTTTCATTTTATATTTATTTTTTTTTTTTATTTATTTAATTAACCCATGAAGCCATATTTTAGTTTGCTTAATATATACAATTTATATAGAGTTTAAGCTAATTTATAGCTTTACTACTAAGAAAATTAGATTTCTAAATTACAATTGTATTACAAAACAAAAAATATGTTACGGTTATAAGGAAAATTGGGAAAAACATAATATTTTATAATTTTTCTAAAAAACTTAACCGCTAGGACTAAAACTAAGGATCGGTACTTAAAACGAAGCTAATTTATGAATTATCTCAAAAGTACGGATCAACACTGGAACTGTGAGACACATGAAGAAGAGAGGTCGGAAAGTAAAAGGGTAAATTAAAAACCAATTTAATTAATTTATTTTGAGTTGTTTGTAATTTGCCGCGGTGAGTAACTGCACAATCACCTCAAACTTCCGAACCATATATAGTAGTATAATTGGAATAAATATCATTTTTAAAAAAGAAAAGTTTATTTTCAATAAATAGAAAAGTAACTTTCTGTTTATGAACATATATAATTATCTAATTGTTCTGTTGATTTTGTTTATTGTCTTGCTTATATGCAAGCATAATGTTAGTCTGCTATGTATGTATTGTCCGAGATATTTGATGCTATTACACCATTGTATAGATTGGGAATTAACCTGCAAGTTCGAGTTTGGTAGGTCAGGTTAGGTAATACTGGTTGGCCAAGGCCACGCGTATACCCAATATCCCTTGCGGTACCAGATGTAGGTACTGCATGATGAGGTATGATTCGTTTTAGCGAAGATATGTATCCATTTAATCAAAGCAGTTTCTTTACCTCCAGTTTAGCAATATCTCTAAGCTGTGAAGTTCCTGTGTACTTCTGCCGAGTTCTCAGAAGTGCCGGGGAGAAACATAAGAGATGCTCCAAGGATACCCTATTTTCCATACACTTCATGCACCTTTCACTGTCAGTTAGGTTTAATTTGAATGCATGCACCGCTGTCATGCAATGATCACCATCTAGTCTTTTTCCTGTAAGCTCATTTCTAGATTGTTGCACATATTATTGAATGGCTCATTACGTCGCTTATTTCTTTGCAATTTCGTCAACAGTCTCATTTCCCTCTACGCCCTTGTGGTTCGGTACTCAATACATACACAGCTTGTGTTGCGCAGCTAGTCTTCTCATTGCTACCTTACACTGTAGAACATTTTTGTATGATGACCAGTACAATGTTTTCGCTGTTATAGCAGCTTGGCTATCTTTGAAGATATTTATGTGAGAGTTGTTATACATGCAAGTTCCGCTGCTATTCTTACAGCGAATACTTTCGCCTAAAATATGCTGCAGTAATCCGGAAGCTTGAATGATTTTTCAATATTCAACTCCGTGCAGTATACATCAGCTCCAACTCCTTCGCTAATTTTCGAACCATCAGTATAGATGTTGAAGGTTTTTATTTTCTGTCCATAGTCCATTTTCGGAACCTAGTCTAGATCGACTGATAAATTCCTAATAGAGCTATGTCCTTAGGGTCTATAAGAGAATTGTCCTATTGCACATAGCCTTTCTGCGGATTTTGCCGCTATGTTCTCTATGGTGAGATCAATTGGCGGCACATTTAGGATAACTTCAAACGCAGCCGTTGGAGTTGTTCTCAAGGCCCCTGTGATGCACAACAGAGAAAGCCGTTGAACTTTTTCCATTGGTCTTACATATGTTCGCTTTTTACATATTGTCCGCTACACCAAAATACCTTAGAGCGGTATCAGTCTAATAGCTGTATAACACCAGTGCATAAGAGTGGGCGAAAGGCCCCAAGTGCTCCCAATCATCTTTTTACATGCATACCGGGCATTGGTTGCCTACTTCACCCTCTCCTATATATTTAATGTCCACAGCTGCTTCTTATCCAGAACTACTCCTAAATATTTGGTGTGTGTCTTGTAAAAAGTACCATACCCGTTTTCTGTGCATTTACACCTAGCTCAGCCTTGGTTGCCCAGTTGTAAACAGTTCTAAGAGTGTTCATCGTAATTGAACTTCTGGTTGATAGGTATTTCTCCCTTATAATTATTGCAATGTCATCTGCATATGTAACTAATTTCGAAGCTTTGCCATCAAAGTGATTTAAGATCCTTCATTACCGTAGTATCATCTCATTCCGCTTTTATCTTCCTGCATCTCGAAAGGTTCTGCACCCATCGATATATAGCGTCTTCTATTTCTACAGCTTCCAGACCATCTAAGATAGCCCCTGTTGACACATTATTGAATGCGCCTGTAATATCCAGAAACACCACAAGAGCATATTCCTTATATTCCATTGGCTTTTCTACGTTAGAAACTAGCGTAAGTACTGCAGTTTCTGTGGATCTGCCTTTCCTATACGCATGTTCATCATTTGACAGTATCGCTGTAGACCCTCAATATTCGTTATCAATATTTTCTCTAACGTTTTGAGAAGGAATGAATGGACACTGGTGAAGTCTTTAAGCGATTCTTGACAACTATTTGTCCATTCGGTATTTTCTTTCTTGACAAGGCAGGACATGGTTGGCTGCTTGGTAAGAAGCTTTCTTATCCTCGCCACCTTCTTGTTTCACCAAGGTGGTTTGCATCTGCGTTTTGTGCGAACGTGCCGACAGGATATATGGTATCCTTTTATAAAATTTTTTAAACGCTTCTAATTCTTGTTCAAGTTGTGTATGCGATGTAAGACTTTTTACATTACTCAGCCTTCTAGTCAAGATTTTCCTATAAAGGTCCCAGTTTGTAGATCTAGAATTTCTTAGAACTTTCTTAACGTGATTGGAAGCACAAGCAATGTTGAATTCTAGATACTTATGTTCTGAAAAAGATGGTGTAACAAGCAACTTCAAATTTTCGACCAAAGTATTGCAAGTGGAGAGAATTATATAGAGATTTAAGATATTAAGATTGCATTTCAGAATAAACATAAAAAGTGACTCACCTTTTCCATTGATGTCAGCGCTGATGTACGTGATGAACTGTTTTGACCTTAGCCCAGAGACTATGTTACCCGAAGCGAGCCACATAGCCGTTGCCCTCCATTTTAAGGAGAAGCTCGGCTCAGGCCATTCGAATTTGGTAGACGACAGGACAACTATTAACCGCTCAATTTTATATATTTTTTGTTAATGTGTATGTTGTTTTATTGCTGTTTTTTGTAGCTGCAAGGGGGCTGCAGTGTGCACATCTGAAGTCACGGAGGCAGGAGCATGTACAACTGAAGCCTCGCGGCAGGGGTGAGTGATTCCGGGACGTACACCCGACCACTCAGGGGAATCTTATTTATTTATTTGTTTTATTGTATAATTGATCGGTGACTTCAAAGAAAGCAGGTGATCAAACTGATCGGATGTCATACACAAAAAGTTGTGATGCAGAGTGTGTCATAAATGAACACGCAGAATTCGGTATACACGTATTTGATATCACAAAAAATATTATATTATAAATCACACTGAGATAACAAGTCAAGAAGCTGCCTGATATTTATTGAGAGAGCTTATGTAACAAAGTTCAACATTTACTGTTTATATACCGACTGTATGGCCCATTGAAAGACAAAGAATAAAAAAGACCATGAAGAAATTGAGTGAATTGGACGATGACTGCACAGAGATATGGAAGAAAATTGGTTCGACAAGTATGAAAATCAGCCAAGTGTCAGTGGGACTTGCACACTGAGGGTTCCGTACCATCGCACAAGATTTAACACAATGTATGCAAATTTGTACCGCTGTCTGAAGGTATGTAAAATTAATTTGCTTTTGTTTTGTCGCAAAGTGAAATATTCAACAACCTAAAAGTATACTAAAAAAAATAAATAAAAAATTTGTAACAAAAGATTAAATTAAATAAAAATGCTTCTAAAAATGTGCATTTTTAGTATTTGTTGTTCTATACACAAGTGACACACATTCTGTGAAAATTTCAACTCTCTACCTATTACGGTTCATGAGATAGAGCAGGAGACGGACGGACGGCGTAAGCTTAGTAATAGGATCCCTATGGGTACGGAACCCCAATAAAAATAGGAGATTTAGTTTATATTAGTAACCCAACAGGACATAAGATGGACAAGCAATACACGGGACCGTATACAGTAACCAATACAGATGAAAATAATAATTTCACAATAACAAACAATGATACAGAATGGACAGTACACGTGGACAGATTAAAGATATAACATTTAGAAATAAGAATTAATTTGAAATTTAGCTAAACTAATAATTAATTATAATAAAAAAAATAAAAAATAGAAAAAAAATTTCTATAAACCCATTAAAATAAAAAGGGAGGTGTAAGATTAGGGTAAATATGGAAGCATGTAAGATTACGGTTAATATCGTATTCCTCTATGGATATAACAATTATCAACCAATAAGAAACTAGTACTTATTACACATAACGGGATTCTAGTTAGAAAATAGTATAAATAAGGTAGGCTAGACTTAGCTTAAGTCACTTCTAAGTTGTGAGCTAAACCTTTTGGTCGTTTGCTCTATCCTAGAAGCCTCTTTTGGGAGTTAAGCACTAGTGATAATTTGCTCCATATATCAATAAATAAAAATATATCAAAGAGCTAAATTGTTTCATCATAGGATATTCAGTTTGTCGAAATTTTAACGAAGATTGGAAATTTTCTAACGGAAGAAGAAGCTCAAATAGTATGTCATGATGGAATTAGACTTTTGTTTACAAAAGTCGATGTTTATAAGTACAATCATTCCATTTTAAACTGTGTAGAAAATAGTATAATATCTTTGGCTTCGGATATTTTCATTGGTTGTCATAATGCTGAGCAAGAAAATTTCGTTAGGCGGAAGTTGCATAAAATGAGAACTGATGATACTAGTGAATTGCCTTACGATTTAATTTTAGTTCTTAACCGACCTTACATGATAACTAATAACAGATTGCAGAGGGCTTATCAAATTACATTGTAGGAAAACTGTATTATGTGCAGAGAGATGATAATCGTGATATTCCGGGGTGTGATAGAAATCGTTGACGTTTTTGATGTCGGGCGTTTTCAATTTCGTCCAAAAAAAACGTAGGTGTGATAAAAACCGCGACAATTTAATTTTTCGAACAATGATGTTCGAACGAACAGCAGATTGAAGAATGTATGCGATTTTGAGTGATTGGCAAATGAGATTGTAAACAAATAATTTTCAAATTTAAGAATTACATTAAAATAACACTAAATAATGTAAAAATGCTGTTTGCACGGGCTATTCTATTCGCAATGGAGAGGAAACGGCAGTTGTCACTGGAAAAGGCAGCTCGGAGACGCCTCATTTTTCGAACAATGATCTTTATCGGACCCACTGTCGCTTTCAGATACCACGTAAGTATCAATTGCTGCATATGTGCTCATTGACATTATATTCACCTGTTGCTTATATTCTTTACAAGCTTTCTATACATGCATGCACATTACAAATGCATATTCGTTTTGATATTACATATGATAAAAGCAGATGTCGCAAAATCATCAGTGCCAGCAATTTTGCTATTGGCTACCGCGCTACGATTCTTAGGTGTGGGCTCTTTCCTAACAGACTTGGGGCTTTCTCGAACCGCAGTTTGCAAAATTTTGTGGTCAATAATTCCGCTGTTGGAGAGGAAGCTTTGTCCACGCTTCATCAATTTTAATCAAAGTAGAAAACAAATTTCCCAATAAAGAGGACACTTTTATATAAAATATGGAATTCATGGTGTCTTTGGGTGCATTGACGGTACGCACATAAAAATGTCTAAGCCATGTGAGAGGGAAAGCCAATTTCTGAACCGAAAAGAGTATTTCAGTTTAAATGCTATGATTGTGAGTTTATTGCATATCATCCGTGTGTATATTTCTTGTAATTGTACTGTGTTGTGTTTAGCTGTTTTCATGTTCTGTTTTCCATGTTACTTACAGATAAGTATATTTCGTAATTGTGCTGTGTTGTGTTTAGCTGTTTTGATGTTTTCATGTTCTTGTCCATGTTACTTTCAGATGTTGTGGAACGTACAATAGGTGTTCTGAAAAGTAGGTTCAGGTCACTGCAACGCGGTCTACTTTACCAACCAGTGAAAGTAGTTAAACTTATGAATGTGTGCTGTGCTATACACAATATTTGTCGTGAGCGGAATTACCGAAGTTTTTCTTATGAAGCGACAGTGGCCCAAAACCATGAAGGCCTAGTCGAGGAAGTCGATGCAACTGGTGGAGTAGAAACCCAGTCCAGAATTCGTGATGAAATTGCGTTGAGTCAAAACCAGAATTGTTTTTGTTTTTATTCTGTTTTTTTATTTAAATAAAGACGAATACATCATAAGTAATAATGTTAATTATCTTTTTTTTTTGAATAAAATTTTATTATCTGTTTGGTTAGTGCAAGCAGTGAGCACAAGAAATAGGTGGTAGTTAGCATAGCGGGTCTGGATCGTAGGCATGATCGATGACGTAGGACGAATCAGATTGTTCAGTTTGTACAGTATTGTACAGGATTCCGTTTGTTTTGGTTGTCTAACTGCGACTGCATATGTTAAGTGCAATGACAAGCGTCTTGGTTTGTCTTTGATTTTGTTTTGTTTTATTATTTGCTTGATCGGTCGCGCGCTTGCAAGGTTTATATTGATTTGGGTTGCCGTTTTCGTTTTGTTTTGGGATCTTTTTCGCATGCTCGCTTACTCTAGTTCACTTTTTCATATCGTTTGGTTCATCAATTCTTGCAGTGAACAAGAGAAGCAGCATCATCAGCAGCAGTAACAACAGCAACAACAGTAACAAGCAGCATTTTTACCAGCAATAACTAGAAACAATAATTGTAAACAAACAAAAGCACAAGTAAAAAGTGAATTTTAACAAACAATAAAGACTTATATTTAAAGTGTAATTTCCGAGTGTTTTCTTTAACTTAATTGGAAAGTGGCACGAAAAAGCTAGTGACCAAACATGTTGGTGACCTCGACGTGAGTTTAAAGTTTTCATTTGTGCCATCGCTATCATACGTAATAATAAGGCACTTTGAAATTTGGATATTATTGTTTTCCAACCAAAAAAAAAAACTGTGTTGTGCTTTGATTTATATGAATATATATATATATATATGTTTATATGTGTGCTTATAAAGAAGTTTATTTATTTCGATTTTTTTTTTACAACATTTCGTATAACAGTGTCAGCTTGTGAGCAATCATTTTCAAGTTCAATGATACTAAGTGCTAAGAAAGTGATATATGTGCATGCAAAGTAGAACTGTTAACATATTATATACATGTACAGACGTGGACAGCATATGAGAACCAGTTCTTAAATACTACATTAGTATAAGTGTTTATACAATATACAAACATATATAAAAATAAAGAGAAGAACTTTACAAGAATATTATAAAGATAAAATCATAAATAGTGCAATCGGTACATTCAGTGGTGAATTAAACTTTGCTAATACATAATTTTCGTTTTATAAAGAAACAAAGTGACTTTATTTATTTTTATTTTACAAAGTTTTTTTATTTTCTTTTTTTCATCTAATTTTATTGTGCGCATTGATTGATATAATAATTTAAAAAGAAAATGCAAAGTGAAACATTCGTTGCACCAGATCCTAAGGCATCAGTACCATCATCGGCTGACATTGATGCCAAATTTTATAGGCGCAAAGCGCAATCATTATATGACTGTTTGGACAAAGTGAATCAAGAATTTATTAGTGGTGAAATAAATAGTCTTGATGAAGATGAACTGAGTGAAATTATTAAAATGGTTGAGCAGACTCAAGTTTCGTTTAATGATGTGTACATGTACAATAAACTTGAGCTGCTAGATTTTGATGAAATCGGAGGTATATTGCTTTTTAATTTTAATAAACTTGTGGTTGGTTTGTTAGGTCGATTGCGTTCTGCAATTAGAAAGATGCAGTCGCAAATGCCGCAATGCTCAACGATGCTATAGGATGAAACTGGTGATTTTTATGCATCGGCCTCGACTGCCAGAAATAAAATTGCCAACTTTTAGCGGTGGATACACCGAGTATGCTGATTTTGCATCCATGTTCATGGCACTCATTGACAAGGATCCTGACCTTACAGATGTGGAAAAATTGCAGCACCTTCGGTCTTGCCTTAAAGGTTCCGTCCTGGATGCAATTCGCTCTTAGGATATATGTGATCTAAATTATTCAGTGGCTTTAGATTTACTGGAGAAACGTTTTGATAATAGGCGTCTTATTTTTCAGGTTCACATCGCTGAGATTTTGGGCATCAAAAGGATGAAGGGAACATTAACTGTGAAGCTTCGGGAGATATCAGACAAGGTGAATGCCAACATGCGTGCTTTATTTAGCAATGGCACGGCAACGGACATTGCTGGATGTATCATCGTGCAAACACTTTTGCAGAAATTAGACAGTGCTACACAGAGGAAGTGGGAGGAGGCTGCACCGGTGGATCTCATACCATCATGGAAGCAGTTGTCAAGTTTTTTGGATAGGCGCTGCCAAAAGCTGGAGAATGTGGATCATGCATTGTCTTCCTAAAAGTCTATAGGTTCAACAGGCAGTGGCACAAATCATATACGTTCACTTATCGCCACTCGACCAACCGTAAGTAGCTGTTCATTATGTAGCAATGCGTCACATGAAATACATAATTGCCCACAATTTTTAAACTTGTCACTGTCACTTCGACGAACTGAGGCTATGCGGTTTCGATTTTGTTTTAACTGTCTAAGGAAGGGCCATATTTTGAGAGAATGCAAGTCTCGTTCTTGTACGAAGTGTGGGAACAAGCATCACACTTTATTGCATTTCGCCAGTCCAAGGTCACAAGGTTCATCAACTGAGGAATCATCTGGTTCAGGTCCACAGCATTCTGCCCAATTGTCTTCAACTTCGTTATCTCGCAGCGCACTTTCCGCAATTTCATCTACGCTACACACCTCGTCAGTTTCCCAAAATCTCAGTTCAGATGTTGTGCTCCTGGCAACTGCTGTCGTTAGCATCAAGAATCGTACTGGCACTTGGGTCATGGCCATGCACTTCTCGATTCTGGATCACAGCCAGCGTATGATTACATTTCGTTTTGCTCATAGTTTGCAGTTGCATAGAACCAAGTCTTGTGATTCGGTATCCGGTCTTGGCGAAAAAGGTTTTACTACCGAAGGATATTTGTTTGCATTCTCAAGCTTCAGATTATTCAATTAACATTACGGCATTGATTGCTCCTACTATAACAGGGCATCAGCCAAATTTTACTGTAGATACATCTCATTGGAATATACCCACCAATATCCGTTTAGCTGATCCTACATTTTTTAAACCTCAACAGGTTGATATGCTCATTGGTGCAAGCCTTTTCTACGAGTTATTATGTGTTGGACAAATTAAGCTTTCTAGGGGATTGCCATTGCTGCAAAAAACTCGATTAGGATGGGTGGTTACAGGTGGTGGCTTACATGAACACATCTCAGCATTGGTCGCAGTACAAATTCAACATGATTCAGAAGCTGAGTCAAATGCGCGTATTGAGGAGTTTGTTCGTCAATTCTGGGAACTTGAAGGTTGTGGCGATTCGGTTGTGAGGTGCACCAAGCAAGAAGTGGATTGTGAGGACCATTTTAAGGCAAACTACATACGGTTGCCTACGGGCGAATACTCAGTGCGATTACCATCTAAGTTTGGTTTGGAGATGTTAAGAAATTCTTATTTCCTAACCCATCGTCGTTTCATTAATTTGGAGCGTAAGTTGGAGCGTAATTCAAGTCTCAAGGCCCAGTATTCTGCTTTCATTTAGGAATATCTGGATTTGGGGCACATGTCAATTGTTGAATCAGAGTCGTTAAATTTATGCAAATGTTTTCTGCCGCATCATTGTGTTCTGAAAGATGACAGCACTACGACAAAGCTGAGAGTCATTTTTGATGGCTCTGCAACCACATCATCAGGCTACTCATTGAATGAAATTCTAATGGCAGGACCAACCATTCAACCAAAGCTGATAATCATTTTAATTCGCTTTCGCATCGCATTAACGGGAGACATTTGTATGATGTACCGTTGTGTTCGAAGAGCATCTCCTGACAGTTACTTGCAGTGTATTTTGTGGCGAAATTCACCTGAGGAGAAGATGCAGGCTTTCAAGCTGGATACTGTCACCTATGGCACAAAGTCTGCATAATTTCTTGCGGTCCGCGCTATGCATCAGTTAGCCATGGATGAGAAGTTTGCGTTTCTCATTAGTTCAGAAATTTTACACCGTGATTTTTATGTTGACGACCTAATCACTGGAGGTAATTCAACGAAAGAAGTCAAAGAAATTATGCAGCAAACTGCTGGATTGCTGGCCCGGGGCAAATTCAAACTTAGGAAGTGGTGCTCCAATGATCCAGTCGTGTTGGAGGATGTGCCTGATGCAGACAAAGGGACATTTCTAAAATTTAATGATGGCACTGATATAACAAAAACTCTTGACCTTGTATGGGATCCTATTTCGGATAACTTTTTTTTTTCGTTTTTGCCCGCATGCTCATCGGCTCGACCTTGCAAGAGATCAGTGCTTTCCACCATCGCCAGATTTTACGACCCCCTCATTGGTCCAGTTATAGTGAAATCTAAAATTTTCTTGCAAATGCTTTGGAAGGAGAAACTTGATTGAAATGAGAGTTTGACAGCATCACTAAGTACATCGTGGCACAATCTTATTGCAGACTTTGCACAAACGCAACAGCTAAAGTTTCCTAGACTTGCACTCGTTCCTGATGCCACTATTGAACTTCATGGGTTCAGTGATGCTAGTATCAACGCTTATGGAGCTTGCATTTATATTGTTTCTACTGTAAGAGGTCAATCTAATATACATTTGCTTTGTTCCAGATCTCGTGTAGCGCCATTGAAACCACTGACTATACCAAGATTAGAGTTGTGCGGTGCCGTTTTGTTGGTGCAACTTATTCATGAAATGTCAGTTCTGGAATTATTCAAATGTAAATATTACTGCTGGTCTGACTCATCGGTAGTGGATCAACAGTGAGCCATCAGGATTTCAAGTGTTCGTATCAAATCGTATTGCGACGATTCAAGAACTGACCTCTGGTATGGAGTGGCGGTATGTGCCGACGGATCGCAATCCTGAAGATATACTATCCAGGGGAGCACTTCCCAGCAAGCTCATTATGTCAACTATGTGGTTTCACGGACCAGCTTTATTTGCTGGAAGGGATGCATTTCCAGAACCATGTGGTCCAATTCAAATGTTACCGGAGCAACGCGCAAAGGTTTTGTTAACGGCTTCCCCATACCGTGATGTTTCACAGCAATGCAAATATGTCAATTCATTTGTAAAGATGCAGCGTGTGTTTGGATATGTTTACAAATTTCTGCAACGCCTTCGGATTCCTAAACTGTCTGTTGCGTGTGCTTATCATGGGACTCAAATTTTATTGCGGTTAATTCAAAGGACGCATTTTTGGGATGACTACAGGGCTCTGCAAACTGCGAAAGTTGTCAAGGCATCTAATTGTATCGCTTCGCTTTCGCCATTTATCGATGATTTTGGACTGATTCGGGTTGGAGGGCGTCTTCGTAACTTTGCTCTCGATTTTAATGCTCAGCATCAAATCATTCTACCAAGACGTCATCCTATTACTCTTGCCATAATTACTTATTATCATGAGCGAAATTTACATTCTGGACCACGTTCTCTTTTGGCTTCTATTCGATTGCGATATTGGCCTGTTGGCAGTCGGAAAACTGTTTCGAGTGTTGTCAACAAATGCATCATATGTTTTCGAGTCAAGCCACGATTAATGGAGCATATCATGGCGGACCTTCCTGAGGATCGCGTGAATTCGTCAGATCCGTTTATGGTTCCATGCGTGGATTTTTGTGGGCCCTTCTATTATAAAAGCGATGTACGAAACAAGTCTCCAGTAAAATGTTACATTAGCATTTTTGTTTGTTTTGCTACGAAGGCTGTTCATATGGAACTCGTAAAGGATTTGACAACTGGAGCATTTCTCAATGCATTGAAGCGCTTCATATTGACGCGATGTAGGCCGTATCAGCAGCTATTTTGGTCACGTTGGCGTGAAGAGTATCTCACGTTGCTTCAGCAGCGGTCCAAATGGCGAGTTTCTCAGCCTAGGCTTAGTGTGAATGATGTCGTTCTCGTTAAGGAAGAGGACTTGCTGCCGCTCAAATGGCCTTTAGCAAGGGTGGTCGGTCTAATTGCTGGTGCAGATGGCGTTATTCGAGTTGCTGATCTCAAGAATGCCACTGGAAGTGTAAGGAGAGCCGTTTGCAAACTGTGCCCATTGCCTAAACAGGATGATGTTGGAGGCCCATGCTCTCCAACGGGGAGAGTATGTTTGGTTATACAGTGCAAGCAGTGAGCACAAGAAATAGGTGGTAGTTAGCATAGCGGGTCTGGATCGTAGGCATGATCGATGACGTAGGACGAATCAGATTGTTCAGTTTGTAAAGTATTGTACAGGATTCCGTTTGTTTTGGTTGTCTAACTGCGACTGCATATGTTAAGTGCAATGACAAGCGTCTTGGTTTGTCTTTGATTTTGTTTTGTTTTATTATTTGCTTGATCGGTCGCGCGCTTGCAAGGTTTATATTGATTTGGGTTGCCGTTTTCGTTTCGTTTTGGGATCTTTTTCGCATGCTCGCTTACTCTAGTTCACTTTTTCATATCGTTTGGTTCATCAATTCTTGCAGTGAACAAGAGAAGCAGCATCATCAGCAGCAGTAACAACAGCAACAACAGTAACAAGCAGCATTTTTACCAGCAATAACTAGAAACAATAATTGTAAACAAACAAAAGCACAAGTAAAAAGTGAATTTTAACAAACAATAAAGACTTATATTTAAAGTGTAAATTGTAGTATATTAATGTTGTATTATAGTAAATGGTATAATTTCTGCGTTAGTTTGACAAAGTTGGTATCTAAACTTAGTTTGATTATTTTTCCTTTCTTTCTTTAGGGGTTCACCGAGTAATTCTGACTATTTTTATTCTTTTTTCTGATTTCGATTTTTTCCCCCAAGTTGAACAAATTAACACCTCCACAGCAAATGATGTTAAATTGCTTGCGTAAGAGCTTTCCTTGACACCGCGAAAACAATTAAATTGTATGTTAGGCGTTAACAGACATACAATTTTTTTGTCATCGCCTTGAGAATAGGTCGGTTAGTTTATTTGATTCTTGATGTTTGGTATAGATCTATGAATTTGTTATACTGATCTGCTAATTGTTTTTTAATGAATATGTGATTATACCAGGTTGATGTTTGTATATTTAGCCTTTTTAATCTTAGGTCGTTTTTAAAGAGATTGTTTATATCAGAGAGGTTAGCATTGGGTGTATATATTAATGGATTTTTGGTGGTGACTTTGCTTCATGGCCAGCAAATTCGTTTCCCTTTATTCTATTATATCCCGGAATCCAGTGAAGTATTATTTTGGGGTGGCGTCGTAGAAGGAGGGACTTTATGGCTGATTCATAGTAGCTATGATTTTCGATATTTTTAATTGCTCTCAGCGCTGATAGGGAGTCAGAACAAATTATAAAGTTGCCGTGCGTGTTTTTAATTAAGTTAATAGCTTTATGTATAGCTATAATTTCGGCAGCATAAATAGTGGAGTATGGAGGTAATAGTCCAATTTTTGAAGAGCTCTCTTCGTTTGTTATAGCAAAAGAGGTTTCATGGTCAGATTTAGATCCGTCAGTATATACAATATAATATACATATTAACTTCTAGAAAGAGTTTATTGAAGGTGGAGTAGTGGGTTTTACTTTTGTTATACTGTCTGAGTTCCGTACTTGGCGGAATTGATCATGATATTCCATGGTTTATGGCCATGACCGATGTATAAAGTGCGTATAGGACCGGAGCGAGAACGTTGCCTTGCGGAACGCCTGCTTTCATGAGTCTGTTGGGCACTTTCTATCTCTGACTGCCACAGAGAAAGACTGCTTAACATCTGTTCTAGTGTGCCGTGCTGCAATCTGAATCCAAATTGGTGGTCAAGAATGGCTTCCTGGATGCGCTTTACTGCCAACACTCTGCTCAGAAATATTATCAGGCTTTCCAGGGTTTTGGGATCATGGTGACCGTTTCGTGTTTCCATTGTGTGAGAAAATGGTAGATCCGCATCATTCAGTTGTAAATTAGTGTCAGAGATAACACTCCCTTCCACGGGAAGGATTTTGCCACCTTGTTGTCATTTTGGTCGTGTTCAGGACTCTTCTTAGACTTCAGCTTCCGGTTCTGATTCATAACCTCTTCTGGTGAAATGTGCTTCATTGAATTCTGATCCAAATCATTCCTCGATAGGACCTCAGCTGTTTCCCTCAACTCCTCTGGATCAGCTAAATTGAATGGTGTGAAGCGGCTCTTCAGCTCATCCGCGAACGTTTTAGCTTTTTCTGACTCAGTGCGCAGCCATTGATTTTGCCGACCACGACGTGCCTATGTGGCTGATGTTTCACGCATTTAGTAGCTCGCCACAGTTTATATCCCGACTGTTTGGTTGGGTCAGCATTACTCATCAGATCATTGAAGTAGTCTGAACGTACCTTTTTCATCGTCGGAGTTAGTTCGGGCAACTCTCCTCCATGCCACTTTGCCAAGTTCATTACGTAATCTCATGAATCTACATCGCAATATACACTTGTATCTCACTAGTTCCAGGAACTCAGGTTTTAAAAGAGCCTGAGGTCAGCTAGGAGAACAAGGTGGTTGTTGTGAGGTCGCCAGTTCTGCATTGATCTCAACATTTAGATTGATCTGTGAAGGTGTTGTTGGAAGACCATTAACTTTGCTTGAGAAGAAAGTAGCCTAGGTAAGCACATGTGGTTGTCCGGTGTCAAGCTTATTCTTACACAAAGCGGTATGTGGTCCGAGCTGAGGTCGGCTGTCTCAGAGATGGATAGAGCTGCTGGATTTAAACCTTTGTAGACGGCAAAGTCTACTGCATCTGGAGTCCTTGCGGAGTAGTACGGGTATAGTGTGGGTGCTGCAGTGGCAAGAAATTCTCAGGCCGAATTTATAATAGATTTATAAAAGGACATACCTCTAGGCGTCGCGAGCCTGGAGCCCCATAGTTCCCACCTAACAAGAACTTCGGACTGATTAGCTTGAACAAATTTTTGAATTGCTGCTGCAATCTGGGGACCTGGAGGGCAATAGATGGATGCGTTGTTTAGGTTGCCTTGATTTGTGTGGATGCTGATTGGGGAACTTTGAATGGAGTCAGTCCGGATGGGCTCCAGTGGACTGTGCGTCTACAAAAATTTCAGAAATGAGCATAACGTCAATGAAATTGAACGCCGTGGTATACACCTCCAACTCATTTTTGCGATTAAGGACGCCATCAGCATTCCAGATTGCGAGTTTAAGGTGTGATCGCCTCATTTATTGGATAGGACGGCGAAGAGCATCTCCATCATCTTGGAGTGCATCTCAATTAGGGAATCGATTTTCTCGGCAAATTTTTTTTATTTTTTTCACGGTTGGACACCGCAGTCGAGAACTATTCAACCTGATCAGGGCCATCCCCTGATAGATTTGAATATTGCGATTGCCTCTGAGTCATGGTATTCTGGAACCAATTGATTTGATGTTGGACTGAATTCATGAACAAGCGTAAGATTGCCTCTGAGTCATGGAATTCTGGATCCAATTGTTTTTATGTTGGATTGAATTCATGAATAAGCGTAAGATTGCCTCTAGATTTAATTGTTGAAGATTGGCAATAATACATGGACAAGCGAAGAAATGCCTCTGAGTCATGGTAATTGACGAGTCTGTTCCTGTTTCCAATCCTCTGAGTCTGTATTCCAATGGCGTTGGAACAAGCAAAGTTGCACGGAAGAAGATAGTTAAGGTATACTTAGTTGTTACAGGCAAGTTTGGAATTGTACATGAATTGTGATATTGTACAACGTTGTGTATGAAACTAAGAAGGTTTGTTTTTAAAGAAACAAATGCTGTCGTATGCTGGTTCCTAGAACGGATGGAATGGAAATGAGGAAGCTGATTTGGTTACGTTCTTCTATATGACTTGTTTATGTTTACCTATTAATGAAGCAAATAAAGAAAATAATGAATTTAATTGTTGAGAAATGATGTTGGATTCATCGAGAGCGATGAACCCGCAGGATGGCCGTATTAAAGCAAAGTAACAAAATAAGTACGATTTACAGTTGTTATCGTTATCGATTTGGCAGTGTTATATTTTGTTGAACACTGAAGTGACGCTCCCCACATACTTTTCGTGTTGGAAAGGCACGTGGAAGGAGAACAGATCTGTGTGCAGAAAAAAAAAATTAGAAAATCATTGATTGGTTTAGGACGATAGTGTACAGACTTGTGTTGTGGTGGTGATATTTCTGATTTGTTGTATGCTGAGAATTAATTTAAGAAAAGTGTGACTATATTTGTATAATTGGAGGTTCATGGGGCAGGCAAGTCATTTCGACGTAGGCGCGTGTGGCTGCTCGTTTGAGAGAGTGTACGAGCTAGTGGATTAGGATGCTGCGAGAGCTTGAGTTGATATTTCTGCTTCAGTTGAGCCAGTTCAGTTTTAATTAGTGGGACGTTAAGGTCTCTGTGGATGTTCGCACTCTATATGTACCAGGGAGCACCTGTTAAAAAGCGAAGTATTTTTGTGATGCTCATTAGAGGTGAAATTTTTGCATCTCACCACGAATAGCCTTTTGGTTAGATATGACTCTAGCAGTTTGTGTGAGTTCTGTGGAAGTACGTTATTTATTTTGTAAATGAAACCATCATGCCATACTCGGTCGAAAGCTTGATCAACGTCAATGAATTTAGCTGAACAGTATTCTCAGTGTTTTAAACCAGTTCTGATTTCAGTAGTCACATGCTTTACTTGCTCGATTGTACTGTGTTTTGATCTAAACCCGAATTGATGTGTGGGGATGATGTTGTTTGCGTTTATGTGTGATGTGAGCTTCTTGGTAAAAATTTTTTCAAATAATTTTGATAGCACCTGGAGCAAAATTATGGGCCGATTTGAAGACACCATTGATTTGTCTTTACCCATTTTAGGGCAGTCAGCTGCAATTCGTGGATTCAAGCAGTCTTGTGCTCTCCAAATCGAGAACTTGGTACTCGTTGGCGAAAGGTTCTAAATGTAGTGCCTTTGGACCTGCCATTTGCGTTTTAGCCAGCGTTTTTCTAAGACTAGGTGTTCAATTTCCGCGCTAGTTAAAACAACGGTTTTCTTTGGGCCAGATTGTACAATCGGTGTCGTGGCAACAGCAGCACTCGAAATGGTTATGATGAAATGTTCCAGTGAGTTGTCAATGACAGTTCCGGTATCAAGTTTTGGTCTCAGACATATGTGGGAGCTGACGTATTTTTAATACCTTGGCCAATCAGTTTTCCATGAGGTAAGCATGAAAGAATGATCACTTATTGCGGGACGCTCCAGTAAGTGAAATGTGACTGGGGAATGATCTGATGATAACTCGGCATGGGTTTCCGTTGAAATCACACTACGATAAATGTTGCGAGTAACTGCAAAGTCGATTAGGTCTGGAATGTTACTTGGATCAGCTGGCCAATATGTAGGCCTGCCCGGAGAAGCAAAGTTAAGTTTGTTGCTTTGGTTTATTATTGTGTTGTAGAGCTGTTTTCCTTTAGGATTTACAAGTCGAGAGCCCCAGTGGGGGTGCTTAGCATTATAGTCACCTGCTGCCAGAAATTTGGACCCTAGGGTATCAAAGAACTGCTTGAAGCATGATTCGGAAATGGAAAATCTGGCTGGACAATAGACGGATGAAAGCATCAAGTTACCATTTGAAGTTTCAATGAAAATCGACGTAGCCTGCATATAATTCCGCGAGTATGATATCGATTTATAGTGTTTTATTCGCTTTCTAATAAGTATACTCGTTCCGCCATGTGCTTTGCCATCAGGGTGATTTGTGGCGTAGAAGGAGAAGCCTGGTATCTCGAATTTATATCTGTTTGTAAGGTGTGTTTCCGAGAGCAATAAAACATCAGTTTCTGTCTCGGATAGGTATTTTATGAGCTCAAGCTTATATTTCGATACGCCATTTGCATTCCAGGATGTTATTTTGAACGAGGTCATTTTAAGTACGGAGTTTTTGTAAGATTAGATTTTGCATTTTCAGTATCTCTTAAAGCATGTTTTGCATCATAGCCGTAGGTCTGAGACATAAATTGAATAAAACTGGCAATCATATTTTCAATAGAGTTATGTGGTGTGAGTGCTGTTGTTTTTTGAGGTATAGAATGCTGTGTAAGCTCATTTTGAGATAGTTGAAGTGTACTCTTGGCAGTGTTAGTTACTTTCTCTGGCTCTGTGGTGGGCTGTGGTCGCAACGCGGATGCCTATGTAATGTTGGGAAAGGTAATTTGCAATGTGCGTGGGTCTTTCATCGCGTCGTGTGTGATAAGCTCGGGCCGGCTACGGGCAGTTGATTTGCGCTGGTTCATTCGATTTTTCAGTTCTTTAAAAACTGGACAGCCTCTTTAGTTCGCAATGTGATTACCCCAGCAGTTACTGCATTTTTTGACGTTTTGTCCGTTTTACTCATAGTGCAGCTTGAGGACTCGTGGCGGTTACCTCATGATACACAGACAGAAGTTAGTGTACAATACGATTTCTTGTAGCCGAATTCCTGACAGTTTGTGCACTGCACTGGTCTGTGCGTTTGTGAGGTTCCTCTACAGTGATTCTGCGGTGAAGTAAGTATTGTAAATTGTATATTGGGTGGATCTGGTTTCTTTTCTCAAGTTTATCATCATGAGAAAGTTCGACCTTGAACATGGGCTGCAGGATTTTGGTTCTCTTCATGATGTTGATCACAACCTTAGTTGGGAACCCTTTTTCTTCAAGCGCACTTTTGATTTCTTTGGTGTCAACACCAGCTTCAATTCCTTGTATAACCACTATCAGCCCTTTACTACTCTTAAGTTGGTAGGTATAATAATTTTTGTTGGAATCAGTGAGCATTTTCTTGACTATCTTGTAATTATTCTCAGTTGAAGGTTTGTAATTTAGTTTCATGTACTTTGTCTTTGGTTAACGGAACAATGTGAAAGTTATTGTTGCAGATTAGTTGCGCTACCTGTGAAACTAGATTATTTGAACTGCGTTTACGAATATAAATTGGGGAGGCTTGGTTCGCTTGACATTTGGGGCCGCTTCTACATCTGTGAGATCATTGTCTTTGCTTAGAGCTGCAAATCGTTTTCTTTTCAAGACGTTGGGTTCATTGTCGTGGGTTGGGGTAGATGAGGTATTCGATTTTTTGGAATTGTTACCAGAGCTTGATTTTTGTGGACTGAGTTTTCGTTTAATCTGTACATAGCGATCAATTCCAGTCTGTACTGCCAAACTTATTGATACGGCGGTATCCTTTTTGTGTGGAATAGATGTTTCCGTTATTTTTTTGCTAAGATAAGTAGCTGAAGCATTTTAACGTGCTGCTGTAAGTGGGAAAGAGTTAGTAACATTTAAAATTCTTTAGAGCTTTAGTTGGATATGTGTGCTGCTTTTCTCTGGACTGTGTTAAAGATAGGTGCCAAAGTCGATGCAGTGACCAATGAGGAAATTGAATACGTAGTTGTTGTTGTTGCTATTGATGCAAACGTTGTAGTAGCGGTAGTTGATGTTGTTGTGAGTGGAAGTGAAGAAAGCATCATCATAGGTGATGTACATTGCACACTCCATGATGTGTTGTTGTTTGTGTTGATCTGGGTGGAGCTTGATTCTTCTGACCGCGAGCGGATTGTGACGTACCTGCCTTTATTACAGCAAGGGTATCCAGCTCAAAGCTGTGATAATTTTTTTCAGACACCAGCGCGATAGGTATCACCATCAACGTTCAATGATTCAAATATAGTCACACTTATCTTAAGTTAATTCTCAGCATACAACAAATCAGAAATATCACCACCACAACACAAGTCTGTACACTATCGTCCTAAATCAATCAATGATTTTCTAATTTTTTTTTTCTGCACACAGATCTGTTCTCCTTCCACGTGCCTTTCCAACACGAAAAGTATGTGGGGAGCGTCACTTCAGTGTTCAACAAAATATAACACTGCCAAATCGATAACGATAACAACTGTAAATCGTACTTATTTTGTTACTTTGCTTTAATACGGCCATCCTGCGGGTTCATCGCTCTCGATGAATCCAACATCATTTCTCAACAATTAAATTCATTATTTTCTTTATTTGCTTCATTAATAGGTAAACATAAACAAGTCATATAGAAGAACGTAACCAAATCAGCTTCCTCATTTCCATTCCATCCGTTCTAGGAACCAGCATACGACAGCATTTCTTTCTTTCAAAACAAAACCTTCTTAGTTTCATACACAACGTTGTACAATATCACAATTCATGTACAATCCCAAACTTGCCTGTGACAACTAAGTATTCATCAACTATCTTCCTCCGTGCAACTTTGCTTATTCCAACTCCAACAAATTGGAAGACAGATCAGAGGATTGGAAATAGGAACAGACTCGTCAAGTGCCATGGCTCAGAGGCATTTCTTCGCTTGTCCATATATTATTGCCAATCTTCAACAATTAAATCTAGAGGCAATCTTACGCTTATTCATGGATTTTATTCAACTTCAAAACAATTGGATCCAGAATTCCATGACTCAGAGGCATTCTTACGCTTGTTCATGAATTCAGTCCAACATCGAATCAATTGGTTCCAGAATACCATGACTCGGAGGCAATCTTACGCTTGTTCATGAATTCCATCCAGCTTCAAAACAATTGGATCCAGAATACCATGTATAGTGGCTTCTCTTTTAACTGGGAAATGTGTAAGTTCCTTCAGGCAACCATCGAATATTTGGGAAGAGAAGTATATGTTGTACCAAGCAAAACCAAAATAGAAGTACTAGAAAGATCTCCATCACCAGGTGCGACAGTTTATGGGATTGGCAAAGTATTTTCGAAAATTTTATGAGTTTACTGCTGAGACTGCGTGCATTACTTTGCTGACTAAAAATGATATAAAATTTGTATGAGTGTGAAATGGCAAAACAGTATGTAATAAAGGAATTAACAGTGCGTCCTTTCCTTGTTCTGTTCAATCCAGACCTTACGGCGGAATTACATACCGATGCTAGTACCATATTGTTTCAACGAATACACGAGAGACTTCATGTTGTAGCCTATTACAGTCAAGCTACTAAAGTATATGAAAAAAATTATCACAGCTTTGAGCTGGAGACCCTTGCTGTAATAAAGGCACTGCAACATTTTCGACACTATCTTTTAGGCGTAAAGTTTGTATTGAACACTGATTGCAATGCATTGAAAGCATCTAAGCAAAATAGAGATTTGTTACCACATTTGGCACGTTGGTGGACTTACGTACAAGACTTTGATTTCGAAATTGTTTATAGAAAGGGAAAGACCTTGTCACATGTAGATTATTTGAGTCGTAATACGCCTATCAAACTCAGTTGTCAACCTAATTGTGACGCAGACACACAAGCCAAATATACATGGAAAGGTGGAATTCTATACGAAAAGGTTAATGGGTTAAATAAAATTTATATTCCGCAACGTTGTCGTTTATCATTGATGAGACGGTATCGTGAAAATAATTGCCATATAGGATGGGAATAGACCTTAGGAAAACTGCGAGAACATTTCTAGATGCCGTCAATGACTAAGAATGTAAGAAAAATTTTAGAGTCTTGTTTGATTTGTCTTGTGGCCAAAAGACCTGCTGGTAAGAAGCATAGTGAATTACATCCTATTGAGAAGCGACCGATTCGGTTTGATGTTCTACACGCTGATTTCATGGGACCGTTCGAAAAGAAAGGATCATCGTTATATTTTTGTTATCATTGATGCCTTTACAAAGTTTGTGGTTTTATTCCCTAATGAAAAAAAAGAATTGAATATTATTTTATAATAAGGAAAATTTGGGAAAGAAAGTGAAACCTTATATAGAGCTTACATGCTACTTCGACTAGACTAGTATCTTAAATGGCTTTCGCATGGAACACTTGTAGTACCAATTTCCAAATTTGAATTTGGAAGATAGCAGGCCTTGCGTTTTTTGGTGAAGTAAATGGCTTTTGTCTTACTAGTATATAATTTTATTTTCCAAGATGTGAAATAAATTGCTAAATTATTAAAAGCAACTTGTAAGTGATTTTTTACTGTTTCGAAATTATCACCAGATCTGTAAATTGCTGTATCATCATCATAAATAGTTGTTTCGGAATTTTCAGAAATCGAAATAGATATTATACAAAATGGGACTAAGCACAGAACCCTCTGGTACTTCAGCATTCATACGCTTGCAGTTCGAATGACTTCCATATATAAATACTGAATATCTTAAATTTTAGAAAACCCGCATAGCAAGGTTATTGGACGGGAGCTCTCGGGAGATTCTGGGGGCTTTCCACGCTTGGGAATGGCTATTACTTTACCCACTTTCCAAATTCGTGGTAAATATTCAATGCGTATGGAGTGGCTAAAATTGACTGTTAAATAATTTACAGCATTTTTTGACAAGTTTTTAATGCAGACATTTTGTATCGAATGAGGACATGCAGCTTTATTATTTTTGAGGGAGTGGATTTTGAAAGTGACTCAGTTATAGTAGATGGTGTTCTTGCTCAAAAATTCTAGCAAGAAGATTGGACTTTTCTTCCTTAGTGGTTGTTAAATCAAAGCGTTTTTTGATTTTTTAATAAGATATATATATTTTTGAATAAATATTTTAATTTTAGTTTTTCTATTATTCTAAAAAACAACTTTAATTAAACTTAAAACAATTACAAAACAACTTTCACAAAATTGGAAAGTTGGAATGAACAATCAATTAATTAATAGAATCTAGTTGAGGGGTCGACAGGATGAGATCTTCTCAACCGTCTCGCCACTCTGACTCCTCCCATTCTGCGTCGCTTTAAGAGGCGCCTGGCTAGTATGTTTGGGTGATTTTTCAACCGCTCCATATAATTCATGGCCTGACGATAAATCACATCGCCAATTTTTGGTATTTTTAAGTCGTTTTTCAGGTCTGCCGTTCGCATAAACCACGGAGCTCCCGATACCATACGCAGTGTCTTGGCCTGTAGAACTCTTATACATGTTTGATTTCGCAGCTATGCCGTACATCTGCAGTCCATATTGCCAAACAGGAGCAATTATTGCTTTATAAATAAGTACCTTATTTTTTAAGGATAACTTATTCCTACTGCTTAGGAGCCAATTTCCTAATTCTCTGTCTAAGCGATTTCGTGATGACTGAAAAATGCGTTTTGAAAGTTAGCCGCCTATGTAAATACACACCGAGGTATTTATAACCCGAATGCTACTCCAACAGTTGGTTGCCAATGAAGACTCCTGGACAAACATCAGGCAGTAAGGCGTACGTCACATTGGCACATTTCTGTTTGTTAATGCCAATTTTCCATTGTCTTGTCCAGACTTCAAATTTGCGGATGAACTGTTGGAAGGTGTCCGTGGCTTCATAAACACACCTGTTTCTGGAAAGGATGGCTGTATCATCTTCAAACGTGGCAATGATGAAATCAGCGGAAATTTTCAGCCAGTAGGCATGTCGTGCGTGCACAGGGTATATAGAGTTGGTCCCAAAACGCTACCCTTGGGAACACCTGCGCGAATAGCCTTGATGCTAAACTCCACACCAAAGTACCACTGAGAAGGTCCTGTTATTGAGGTAGCCACACACTATTAACCATAGTTGGGGCGGAAACAGGCTCTTGAGTTTACTGAGCAACCCGTCGTGCCACACTCGGTCAAAAGCCTGCTTAATGTTAAGATAGGCTGCCACCACGTACTCCTTGTCCTCAAATCCTTCAAGGATGAAGTTGACCACCCTATTCAGCTGTTCTGGAGTTCCATGGGACTAACGGAACCCGATTTTTCTTTTTTTTCGACCTTTATTTATTTATTGATTCACTTTGTACACAAAGCCTAACAATAATGTAGAAATCTTAAAATTATGGATTGTTTGATTTGCAAGTTCCCTTTGTGGTGAGCCAAAAAACTTTACAGTGTTGAGTGGTCCTCTAAGGTTCATGGGGCAGGCAAGTCATTTCGACGTAGGCGCGTGTGTCTGCTCGTTTGAGAGAGTGTTCGAGCTAGTGGATTAGGGTATTGCGAGAGTTTAAGTTGATATTTCTGCTTCAGTTGAGCCAGTTCAGTTTTAATTAGTGGGACGTTAAGGTCCCTGTGGATGTTCGCATTCGATATGTACCAGGGAGCACATGTTAAAAAGCGAAGTATTTTTGATTGAGCTCTTTGGATGACTTCAATATTACTTGGGCTAGCGTTCTTCAGCTGGGAACCGTAAATCCAGATTGGCTTTATTATGCTGTTATACAGTAGCATCTTTAGATCGAGGCTTAGACCAGATCTTGGGCTTAAGAGCCAGTGGAGGGACTGTGCTTTTAATTTCATGCTGATTTGTTTGGCTTCTATATGTTTCCGCCAGGTGAGTCGTCTGTCCAAATGAACTTCTAGGTAGGTGACTTCAGTAGCATTTGGAACAGTGGTGTTGTTAAAGATGATAGACGGATAGTCACTCTTATTTAGGGTGAATGTCACATGCTTACATTTATCCGGATTGACTTTTATACGCCAATTGTCCAGCCAGACTGATACAAGTTGCAGGTGGTCGGATAGCTCTTTCGATAATTTTTCGGGGCAGCGTGACAGACTGGCGATTGCAGTGTTATCTGCAAAGGTTGATGTCATGAGGCGGGGATTTGTAGGGATGTCAGCGGCGAATAGTACGTATAAAAGCGGACCAAGAACACTGCCTTGTGGAACGCCAGCGTTTATGTGAGGCTCATTGGGGTTAGAATTTTTGCATCTCACCACGAATAGCCTTTTGGTTAGATATGACTCTAGCAGTTTATGTGAGTTCTGTGGAAACAGGTTTTTTATTTTGTAAATGAGACCATCATGCCATACTCGATCGAAAGCTTGAGAAACGTCAATGAATATAGCTGAACAGTATTCTCAGTGTTCAAAAGCAGTTCTGATTTCAGAAGTGACACGGTTTGCTTGCTCGATTGTACTGTGTTTTGATCTAAACCCGAATTGATGTGTGGGGATGATGTTGTTTGCGTTTATGTGTGGTGCGAGCTTCTTGGTAAAAATGTTTTCAAATAATTTTGATAGCACCGGGAGCAAACTTATGGGCCGATATGAAGACACCATTGATTTGTCTTTACCCATTTTAGGGATCATAATTACTACGGACTTCTTCCATAGTGTTGGAAAGTAACCCACTTTGAGTATTCCATTGAAGACCACTGCAAGGAATGATATTGCACAGTTTGGTAGCTCAATAATCATCTTTGGGGTGATGAGGTCGTACCCAGGTGCTTTCTTCGGAATTAGCTCCTTGTGAATTGCCGTTCTTAACTCATGTGCACTAGTTTTAAGTACGCTGCTATTAGGAAACTGAGCATATGGCTGCTGGAGATCACCTGACCTGCCGTTCGCGTCTCAGTCGGCGTTTTTCTAAGACTAGGCGTTCAATTTCCGCGCTAGTTAAAACAACAGTTTTCTTTGGGCCAGATTGTACAATCGGTGTCGTGGCAACAGCAGCGCTCGCAATGGTTATGTTGAAATGTTCCAGTGAGTTGTCTATGTCAGTTCCGGTATCAAGTTTTGTACTCATACATATGTGGGAGCTGACATATTCTTTGTATCTGAGCCAATCAGTTTTCCATGAGGTAAGCATGAAAGAATGATCACTTATTACGGGACGCTCCAGTAAGTGAAATGTGACTGGGGAATGATCTGATGATAGCTCGGATGGGTTTCCGTTGGAATCACACTACGAGAAATGTTGCGAGTAACTGCAAAGTCGATTAGGTCTGGAATGTTACTTGGATCAGCTGGCCAATATGTAGGCCTGCCCGGAGAAGCAAAGTTAAGTTTGTTGCTTTGGTTTATTATTGTGTTGTAGAGCTGTTTTCCTTTAGGATTTACAAGTCGAGAGCCCCAGTGGGGGTGCTTAGCATTATAGTCACCTGCTGCCAGAAATTTGGACCCTAGGGTATCAAAGAACTGCTTGAAGCATGATTCGGAAATGGAAAATCTGGCTGGACAATAGACGGATGAAAGCATCAAGTTACCATTTGAAGTTTCAATGAAAATCGACGTAGCCTGCATATAATTCCGCGAGTATGATATCGATTTATAGTGTTTTATTCGCTTTCTAATAAGTATACTCGTTCCGCCATGTGCTTTGCCATCAGGGTGGTTTGTGGCGTAGAAGGAGAAGCCTGTTATCTCGAATTTATATCTGTTTGTAAGGTGTGTTTCCCAGAGCAATAAAACATCAGTTTCTGTCTCGCATAGGTATTTTATGAGCTCGAGCTTATATTTCGATACGCCATTTGCATTCCAGGATGTTATGTTGAGCGAGGACATTTTAAGTACGGAGTTTTTGTAAGATTAGATTTTGCATTTTCAGTATCTCTTGAAGCATGTTTTGCATCATAGCCGTAGGTCTGAGACATAAATTAAATAAAACTGGCAATCATATTTTGAATAGAGTTATGTGGTGTGAGTGCTGTTGTTTTTTGAGGTATAGAATGCTTTGTAAGCTCATTTTGAGATAGTTGAAGTGTACTCTTGGCAGTGTTAGTTACTTTCTCTGGCTCTGTGGTGGGTAATTGTTGCGATCCAGGCCGCAACGCGGATGCCTATGTAATGTTGGGAGTGGTAATTTGCAATGTGCGTGGGTCTTTCGTCGTTTCTTGTGTGATAAGCTCGGGCCGGCTACGGGCAGTTGATTTGCGCTGGTTCATTCGACTTTTCAGTTCTTTAAAAACTGGACAGCCTCTATAGTTCGCAGTGTGATTACCCCAGCAGTTACTGCATTTTTTGACGTTTTGTCCGTTTTACTCATAGTGCAGCTTGAGGACTCGTGGAGGTCACCACATGATACACAAACAGAAGGCAGTGTCCAATACGATTTCGTACATCCAAATTACAGTTTGTGCACTGCACTGGTCTGTGCGTTTGTGAGGTTCCTCTACAGTGATTCTGCGGTGAAGTAAGTATTGTAAATTGTATATTGGGCGGATCTGGTTTCTTTTCTCAAGTTTATGATCATGAGAAAGTTCGACCTTCAACATGGGTTGCAGGATTTTGCTTCTATTGATTACAACCTTAGTTGGGAACCCTTTTTCTTCAAGCGCAATTTTGATTTCTTTGGTGTCAACACCAGCTTCAATTCCTTTTATAACTACTATTAGCCCTTTACTGCTCTTAAGTTGGTAGGTATACTAATTTTTGTTGGAATCAGTGAGGAATTTCGAAACTATCTTGTAATTATTCTCAGTGTAGGTTTGTAATTTAGTTTCATGTACTTTGTCTTTGGTTAACGGAACAATGTGAAAGTTGTTGTTGCAGATAAGTTGCGCTAGCTGTGAAACTAGATTATTTGAACTGCGTTCACGAATATAAATTGGGGGAGGTTTGGTTCGCTTGACTTTTGGGGCCGCTTCTACATCTGTGATCATTGTCTTTGCTTAGAGCTGCAAATCGTTTTCTTTTCAAGACGTTGGGTTCATTGTCGTGGGTTGGGGTAGATGAGGTATTAGATTTTTTTTAATTGTTATCTTGATTTTTGTGGACTGAGTTTTCGTTTAATTTATACATAGTGATCAATTCCAGTCTGTACTGCCGAACTTTTTGATATTGCGGTATCCTTTTTGTGCGGGATAGATGTTTCCGTTATTTTTTTGCTAAGATAAGTAGCTGAAGCATTCTGACGTGCTGCTGTAAGTGGGACAGAGTTAGGTTAGGATAGGTTAGGTTAGGTAGCTGCATCACTGAACAAGTGATGCCACTTAGACCACAAGATGGGTCCGTGTTGAGCCACAGGGGTGGGGCTTGGCTACCTCCCAACCGAATTGAACCATTCGGAGCTTTTAATGAAGCAAACGAGGTTATTTATGCCTAGTTGATATAGGTTATCTATACTTGTTAGGAAGGGGGAACCCAAGAAACGTATCCTCCTTCTGGTTAGAGCTGGACATGAGCAGAAGAGGTGCTGGATTGTCTAATTTAGCTCTATATAGCTTAATACAAGACAAGGATAGACGCTGATTTAGCTTTGGCCATGTTTGCCTGGCAATTTCGCAGGTAGAAGCACTACTCCTATGATTTGTGGAATTTATTAGTGTTTCCCTGGCGATAAGTTTACACGTCGCAATTTGGACACCAATGCTCTACATGCCCCTACTGACATGTGGCAGGTTGGTACCCTCTGTTGCGAGTTCATCAGCCCTGCAATTTCCTGGAATATCCCTGTGACCGGGAACCCAGCACAGGTTAATGCAGAGTTGTGACGCCATCTCATTAAGATATCGCCGGCAATCTGAGACACTCCTAGATGTTGTATGGGGTGCATCCAGGGCTTTTAGGGCAGCCTGGCTGTCTGATAGAATACAGATATCCTTGCCAGATATATTGTTTATCTGCAACCATTTTACGGCTTCATGAATGGCAGTTATTTCCACCTGAAAAACACTGCAGTGGTCCATTAGTTTAATAGATTTGCAGATTGAGGGCATTTCGCAGTAAAATCCAGACCCTACACCAGTATCCATTTTAGATCCATCTGTGTATATCTTGATCTGGGCACTTTGTGATGGATCACCTTCTAGCCATTCCTGTCGCGATGGAAAACTTAAAGAGAATTTCCTTTCAAAGCAGAAAGATGACGGGAGGCGATCAAGTCGAGTAGGAATGTTAGTATAGGAGTTCAGTATGCTTGCGTGCTCATACGAACTCCCTTTCCATTGTGAGCATGCTTTGAGTCTAATGGCTGAGCATGCCGCTAAGTGTTTGCAGAAAAGATCGATCGGTGGCAAGTGTAAAATGATGTCCAACGCCATAGTTGGCGTAGTTCTTATGACACCACTTATTGCCACCTCCGCCGATCTTTGAACCTTACCGATAATTTCACGGTAGGTTTTCTTCTGCATCGCAGTCCACCAGACAACACTTCCGTAAAGGTGAATGGGTCTGACAACTAATGTAAAGTGCCAATAAACAGTTTTAGGTTTGATTCCCCATGTTTTGCCTATTGCTCTTCTATAGGCATAAAGTGCCACGCTAGCGCCTTCCTAGCTTTTTCTAGAGTATTCGGCTTCCATGTCAGTTTCCTGTCAATGATTAAGCCTAAGTACTTTGTCTCTTCCGATATCATCACACATTTCCCCGAAAGCATTACCGGATCTAAATAGGGAATTTTATGTTTCCTAGTGAAAAGATGACCTGCGGCTTGTCCGGATTGACTCCGAGACCACAATCTTCCGCCCACTTGCAAAGAAAATTCAGAGCACCCTGCAGAAGGTCTTTTAGAGTAGATAAGTATTTTCCAGAAACGACAATAACGACGTCATCCGCATATGCAATCACTTTGCAGCCCATCGTTTCTAGACCTACTAGTAGTTTATTGACTACTGTATTTCATAGAAACGGTGAGAGGACTCCACCTTGCGGTGTGCCTCTTCTCACTGCCTTTCGAAGTTTGGACTCTCACAGATCTGCTTCAACGACTCTGCTTTTTAGCATTTTGTCGATGAGTTCCACTATGCTCGATTCCATTCTCAGGTCAGTGAGTGCTGCAGTGATCGCATTCGCATTAGCGTTGTTGAAGGCCCCTTCTATATCGAGGAATGCTGCTAAGGTGCACTCCTGCCGATGAAGAGATCCCTCCGCAGTGGAGATGGGGGAATGTAGTGCTGTTTCAACTGATTTCCCCTTGGTATAGGCATGTTGAGATTGAGAGATCAACCTCCTGTCTATCGTCAGTCTTAAGTAGATTTCAATCAGCCTTTCTAGTGTCTTCAGTAGAAAGAAAGATAGAGAGATCGGTCTTAAGTCTTTTGGATGGGTGTGCGATCATTTAGCTGCCTTTGGAATGAAAACTATCTTAACCCGTCTCCATCCCTGTGGTATGTAGCCAAGCTTGAGACAACCTTTAAAAATTGCCATTAACTTGCCAGTCAGGTGTCCAATGGTTTTCTGTAGTTTCACTGAGTGAATCCCGTCTGACCCCGGAGATTTAAAACGTTTAAACCCGTTAATCGCCCATAGTAGTCGGTCCTCAGATATCGCATCTATCTTGATCTCACGACCGTTCACTAGACTGTCCGCGTATTGCTCAGTGTTGTCCGAGCATCCCGGAAAGTGTGTGTCTAGTAAGAGTTCTAATGACTCTTTGCTTGTTGTGGTGAACGAACCGTCCGCCTTCTGCAGTAGTTCCCAGTTTTGGGAGCTTCCTGCCAGAATTTTGCGGAATCTAGAGGCCTCGGATGCACCTTCCACTTCTTCGCAGAAAGATCTCCAAGATTGCCTCTGCGCAGCTCGTTTACTTTTCTTGTAGACCTTTACAGATTCTTTATAGCCTCTCCAGACTTCTTCAAGGCGGGTGTATTTTGCCTTGTTAAAGGCATGTCTGCTACTATCCCGAAGCTTACTTAGCTCGCCTGTTCACCACCGAGGTTTGGCTGTATTCAGGTTTCTTGTTACAGACTCTACCAAAGTTTCTAGCTTGCTTAAACTATCTAGAGTGCTGCGTGCATGGGTTTCAGAAGTGTTCCCCACTAAGTCTACATATCTATCCCAATCTGGTTTCCTAAAATTCCTGACGGGCTTGGGATTTGGTAGGATTTTGCTAATTTCAAAAGAGATATACCTATGGTCGGAGAAGGAATGTTCTTCCAAAACCTTCCATTTACTTATTTTCTCATAGACTGAGCTAGAGGCAAAAGTAGCATCAATTACCTCTTGCCTATTACTAACAATGAAGGCTGGCTTATTACCTTTATTCCAAATCTGGAGATTAGAGCCAGTAATAAAATCAGAAAGACACTACCTCTTGCATTGATGTCCGTGCTGCCCCACACCGAATGGTGCTCATTGACGTCTGCACTGACAATTAGCTTGGCTCCCAGGCTATGTGACTGCGCTACCAGATCCTTAAAAGTTTGTCTTGGTAGTACCTCATGGTCATGGGCCAGATAGCTTGTTGTTAGCCACATCCGTCCACCACCTGCTTCTAGACTGATGGTGGCTTGGTCTGCATCGCTGAAATTAGAGAGCATAAATGTAGCTAGATCCCTTGTTACCAGCACACATTCTCTGGGCTTACCTTGATTGTGTACATAACAGATTTTGTAGATTTTATTCCTGAGCCCGCATACAAGACCATGGTTCCCGTATCAAGACAATGTGGTATCCACTGCTTGCCAAACGGAGTTAAAGGTTGGCGGACGTAACTTTTGAGTGATGGAGGTTAATTTGGAGTATCCGGAGCGTCATTTCCAGACTCCACCTCCACCAACGTGGACTCAGCATCTTCATCTGATGCCAGTAGCTCCTCTTCATCTTTCGACACTCCTTCCAGAAGAGAGAAGATACTGCCATCATCCGATGCCCTTCTTGGCGTTTCCGCTTCTGTTGCGGTACCTTGTGGTTCTTCCGCAGTTGAGGATGTGCCCGGATCTTTGTTAGGTGGCATTCCATCCTTTTTATAGATTTTCATCTTTATTGATGAAAAACCATAGCTAATGACCCCTTCCGATCTCTATAGAGGTTCCAGCGAGTCCGTACCGACCACGAAGGTTGCAGCTCACTCACCTTTTGGCTCCTCCATCTTGGTGATCTTCCAGGTCTTAGTTGGTAGATCAGGGTTACACACCCTGCTCATTTCAAGTACCATCTTCGGGTCTGATGGTTCGGCTGGGATCCATGCCCTTGCTCTTGGCAAACAAGGGTTATCCTCCCTGGCCATACCTCACCAATCCTGGAGATGGCTATCTTGTAGAGATCAGTAGATCTCTGATCAGCACAGGCGATTAGTTTGACGTGGTTTTGGTGCCAGCCCCCATCGCGGCAGAAGGGCCAGGATGCTCTTCCAATATTTGAAAGAACACGCTTGTTAGCTTGGCCTCAACTTTCCTCCAGCTCTCTGGTGTGATCGTACCTTCAGCGTTGCTTCTGTCAACGACTGCCCATATTTGTTGGCCGCTGACCACCTCGCTGAAGGTTTAAAGAGCCCCCGATTTCTCGGTCTCTTGGTTGAGTTGCTGCTGGAAGGAAGATCGTCCGGTCTCTGTCTTTTGGGTGGCGGATTCGGTTTAGGAACTTGTACAAGTCCCCCCGTTATCCGCGTTGCCCATAGGACAGAGGCCTTCTGCTTTTCCGACCTTTCAGCATCAGGAACGTTTCTCAAGCGTTCCAATAGACGTTACGCCGATCGCCTCTTCTTGTAGTTATGCTTAGCTACAGGGGAGGTGCCGAAATTACTCCCTGCACCGGTACCTCCGATTACACCAGGTCTATTCCCGGTTTCAGCTGCACCCGTGCAGGTGGTAGCCTTATTAGGCAGTCTAGTGTTACTACTTCCACTAGGCTCGGTTGTCCCAGCTTCGGTAGTAGGCACGTGCACCTGGCTTGGGCCAGGTTGTGGCTTTGCATTTAGGGACTGCATGTCCATACTTGTTTTTGGTTTGTTGTTATTCATGTTCATAATTGACCGCCGCCTGCCTAGGAAGTTGGCAGTCCTTTGGTATCGAGGCAGCTCCGTTATAATACAGCCGGTTTGTTCCCTGGCTGCAAACCACCCAATAGGCACGGGACGCATAACACCTTGGGTTAGGGAAGATTTTATTAAGAGGGTTTACACCCTCCGCCTGATCTATCTTAGCCAGCTTACCGCATGACCCAACTGAACATGTCTTAATGTCACGTCCGGTTTGAGACATAATGCAACTGTTTCCAGCCGTCACCACGTGGAGGTGATAGACCAGACTTCCTTCAGCACACTCAATTACGGCACAGACCTAGGTATGCGTTTATCCCCTTGAGTATACTGAAAGCACGACGGCTAGAGGGACAGAGTTAGTAACATTTAAAATTTCTTTACCGTTTGAGCTGAATATGTGTGCTGCTTTTCTTTGGACTGTGCTAAAGATAGGTGCCAAAGTCGATGCAGTGACCAATGAGGAAATTGAATACGTAGTTGTTGTTGTTGCTATTGATGCAAACGTTGTAGTAGCGGTTGTTGATGTTGTTGTGAGTGGAAGTGAAGAAAGCATCATCATAGGTGATGTACACTGCGCACTCCATGAGGTGTTGTTGTTTGTGTTGATCTGGGTGGAGCTTGGTATTTCTGACTGCGAACGGATTGTGAAGTACCCGCAGTTGGAAAGCCTCCGCCCTGACTCAGGAGCGTTGGGTTCGCTCATTATTTTTGTTGCACTCGAAAAATTATGGTTGTTTAACTTATTTTATTTAGTTATTGAAATATTAGAATAATCCGCGCATTCGACTGCACTCGATGACGTTAAAATTCTGACTTCCTTTACCTTCTTTAAATTCAGGAGGCGTGTCAGCAGACAACGCTCAAGCAACTTGGCTACAGTGGGCAGCAGGCTGATTGACATGTACGAATCTAAGGCGGAAGTTCTCTTGCCGGTCTTATGAATCATACAGATGCTTGCCTTCTTCCACTGTTTTGGAACATCCCAATCTCAGAGTTAAAAATGAGGACCAGAAATATCACAGTATTAATTGGCATAGCCTTTCGTGTAAAATTGTCCACACCACCTTCGCCTGGAGCCTTTTTGCGTCCAGCCCTTTGATATGAGCTGCGACTTCCTCTGCTGTAATGGGGTCAACTCCAGTTGCATAATTGGCCGGCGATGTCAATCATCTTTTGGATCTTGCGAACCCTGTATTCTGAGCTAGTATCGAATGGTTGAAATCGGGCTTCTAAGAACTCAGCAAAAGCCTCGACTCGCTCCCTTAAGGATCTAGCCCAAGATCCGTCAGCCCTCTTGATTGGAAATTTGGGGGTCACATGCCGCTTATATCTTCTAACCAGCTTCCACAAGGAGTGCTTTGCTGAGTCATCAAGGGAGATATTTGACAAGAATTTTGTCATTTTCCTGCTGTTTGTGGAGCGTCAGCAGCTTTTTGACCCTATTCGATACTCTACGAAAGACCTTGTCCACAAAAGGGTCCCGGGTCCGAAAATACTGTCTCTTAAGTCTCCTCTTGATAAGCAGCAGAGCTTTAATAGCTGGGGGAAGTGCAGTACGAACTATTGAGCCATGTGATGGATTTGAGGGGGCAACAATGAGAGCTGCTGAGTGCACCTTATTTAGGAAGATCGAGTGGGCGTCTTCAATGTCTTCAGGCATCAGGATTTCAAGATTTAAGTTTAGAGATTTTTCCAAGTCACGGCGAAACGTAGCTAGGTCAGCTCCAGGTAAGAGCAGTCGTCCTTTCATCGTTTTGATCTACGGAGCGGAGTCAAATGTAACCACAAGAAGAAGATGATCAGATGAGAGATGATACTTAATCTTCATAGACAACTCATCTGAACGCAGCCCATTATAGACAAAGAAATCAATAGCGCTGGGTCTATGTCTTTGGGCATATGGGAAGTGGTTCGCCTGACCAGTTGCCAGTATTTGAGCTGTAGTGTTTTGCACTGCTTCCTGAAGGCAGCTACACCTGGTATCCGCCCTAAAGCTATCCCATAATCTGCTTTTGGGGTTAAAGTTAAAAAGTTCTTCGAAGTCTACTGTTGACCAATCCGGTGTCCGAGCGTTTGAATAGAACACTGGAGGAAAAAACTCGAAGTATGATAATTGCCAGCGGTGTCAATCACAAATTTTGGAATGAGGCAATTCTGACAGCAATTTAATTGGTGAACGTTTCAAATCAAAGACACCAGCGGAGATTTGATTCGGTAGAAAACCGGATTTGGCACATATTCGTGTTCTTGGATGTGAGTGTTATATCAAAGTTGGATCATAATTGTTTTAAATGTATAATGCTTGGGTATACTGGATCGACCGGCTCGAATCGGTTCTGGAACATACAGGGAAATAAATTGGTTTTTGATCGAAGTGTGACATTAAATGAGGCATCAGTGTTCAATCGATCAAAATCTGTTGAATACTAAAGATACACATTTTTAGAAGCATTGTTCTTTAACTTAACCTTTAGTTTAACAATTTTTTCTTTTGTAGTATGCTTTTAAGTTGTAATTGTAGTATACTTTTAGGCTGATAAATATACACATAATTTAATATTTTAAGCAAAAAATCTTGTATGATGGTACGGAACCCTCCGTGTGCGAGTCCGACTCACACTTGGCTGATGTTTTTGTTTCTAATACTCATCACATGGCATGGCGTGGTTTTTCTGACTTATACTAGTAATATTAAATAAATAAAAATCTAATAAGCACATTACTATTGATATATTTATTATCAATTATCACCCGTAACTTGAAATGCCTTCACTGTCCCTAAGGTTTCTTTCTCCAGACAACAAATCATGTGATTAAATTTTTGAACTTGCGATAAATATTCATTGTTTTCTACTAAACTTGTGAATAATCCCATGAAGTTTTTACATCCGAATAATCTCCACTGAATTTCGGAAACATCATTTGTGGTAAGTGATTGCTATGTGGGGTAGATGCATTTGACCTTGTATTAATCTTGGGCGACCACTAATAGACGCGAGAAGTGCCTTTGTCGAGACGCACAAATCTTCCAGACCAGCAGAAGATGCCAGATTATTTATATTGCCTTTTTGACTTTGGATATCAAAAGGGTGATCAACATATTTATTTCGAATATCCGAGCGATATTCCAATTCGATGGGATTAATTGAAATTGATTGATCACATATTGTTTTTTTAATACGCTCAATATCTTCCCTGACGCCATTGATTTAACGAAGAAGATCCAACGTAAAAGTTTTCATCTTGACACAAAAGTACCTGAGGAATCATTACTAAACACGGGAGCAAGTGATCTATTGAAATGATGTACTACAGAGTTCATTTGAATATACAACAAACAAATAATTTTCAAGTAATCATGCTGTGCTTAAGGAACTAGATAATTCGAGATATCAGGAAAGGACCACGAGATGAATGGGAGATTAAAATAGCCTAGCACAATAAAAGAGTCACGGTCCCGAAGAATGGTATTGACAGAGTTAATGGCTTTAGCATGACCCATATAAGTTTCCAAATTGGAATTAGGCGGAATGTACGGGAATTACGCTGTGGTGGGGAGGGAGAGTTGGGGAACCTATTGTTTGACCACATGTCCGTTAGTGTCACGCCATCTGCGTCAGTCTGCAAAGTTGTGTCGCTGTGAGTGCATCGGTTCGCCTGTGGGATTTTTTTTTAGTAAAACAACTTTTTACATTTCGGCGAAAACGTAATGGCAGATTGTCGAGAACAACGCGCGGCTGTGAAATTTTGTGGGGAAATCGGCCGCAGAAACTATTGTAATGCTTAAGACTGCTTATGGGGATGCTGCCCTAAGTAAAACCAGAGTTTACGATTGGTTTTCACGTTTTAAAAATGGAGAAATGTCTATTGAAGACCAACTTCGTTCAGAACGCCCCTCAACGTCAAGAACTGATGAAAACGTCGACTTAATCAATTCCCTCGTTCGTGAAGACCGTCGCCGAACCATTGATTAACTCTGAGAAATGTCGGGAATATCATGGAGTTCAATTCAGAGAATTTTATCCGAAGATTTGCACATGAGAAGGATTGCAGCGACTGGTTCTTCCATCATGACAACGCGCTGGCCCACACCGCCCTTTCCGTGAAGCAATTTTTGACCAAAAACGCCATGACACCGATTGTCCACCCCCCATACTCACCGGATCTAGCCCCCTGTGACTAATTTTTGTTCCCCAGACTCAAAAGGAATATGAAAGGAAAGCGTTTTGCCACTGTGGAGGAGGTGAAACAAAAATCGCTGGAAGGCTTAAAGGACATCCCGATGAGTGAATTTAAAAACTCTTTTGAACAATGGAAGAATCGTTTGGAGAAGTGCGTTGTGGTCAATGGCGAATACTTTGAAGGTGATCAAAATTTGGTGCTAAAATACAATATTAAGAAATAAAGAAGTTATGACGAAATTCCCTTTTTTTTGGTCCCCCCTCGTAAAAATCCGATATATAAACAGAGGGTGATGTTAATGAACGAATTGGATAACTATAACAACAATCAGATCTAAATAGACTAAGTTTTAATGCATGTTACGAAAACAGGAATTCAAAAGACATGATTACAAATGCAAATGGAAAGGTCACTGAGTTCTGTACAGACTATTGATTATTTATACTGAATGGAAGGACGCACCGAGATCAAAATGGTGATTTTACTTTTGTGTATGCGACCGGAAGCTCGGTAAAAGATCTATGCGCAATATCAGTGGTATGCCTCCATAGGGTCATATCATAAAAAGACTAAGCAGAAAATAAACTATGTGAAAGACTCTATAGATTGGTTGAGAGTTGCGAACGAAATAAGAGGTCAAACTTTTGAAATTGGAGCAAATCTATCAGCGGAAGAGTTTAAACATTATTATGCAAACCTCTTAAGTCCTACCCAAGACTTCTGTAAAATTCATTATGGCCAATGATATCAATCCCATGACATTCTAGAAAGGGATATAATAATATCCGTTATTCAAGCAGGTATTAAAAAAGTCAAAATTTTTCAAAAATGCAACCAGCGAATTCTTAGAAGAGTTAACCAGAGCTTACGTTATACTCGATACAGGAAAAGTGGACAAAACATTTTTAAACACCATCCTGTTCCCGATATTTAAAAAATCAGCCAATTGTGAGTCGGACTCGCACACGCGGGGTTCCGTACCATCGTACAAGATTTTTTGCTTAAAATATAAAATTATGTTTATATTTAATAGCCTAAAAGTATACTACAATTAACAGCTCAAAGTATACTACAAAAAACAAAAAATTGTTAAACAAAAGGTTAAATTAAAGAACAATGCTTCTAAAAATCTATACTTTTAGTATTTGTCGTTCTACACACAAGTGAATTACACACTTTGTGAAAATTTCAACTCTCTACCTATTACGGTTCATGAGATAGAGCAGGAGACGGACGGACGGACATTGTAAGCTTAGTAATAGGGTCCCATTAGTTCCCTATGGGTACGGAACCCTAAAAAGGAGACCCGAATATGATAAACAGCTTTAGAGGAATAGCCATCGCAAAGCTGTTATTGGGTGTACTGAATGAGCGAATCTACAAATGGACAGGACAGTATAACACCATATACGAATTCCAAGCAGGTTTTAGAAGAGGATACTCGATGGTGGATAGCATATACATACAAACATAAAATTGGCAGAAAATAAAAAAGTATACGCCTTGTTTGTGGACTTCAGGTCTGCCTTTGATAAGGTGCCCAGAAACCCTTTAATACATAAGCTGCATGAGATTGGCCTTTCAACAAAAATATTAAGAGTAATAGAAGATATATACAAAGACACTTAGTACACGGTATGGACAGGTGATGCCAAATGTCTTTGATACTTATACTGGGGTAAAACTAGATGATAACCACAACAGTTTGGAGGGAGGCCTAAATATCAATGGGACAAACATAAGACGATATAGTACTAATAGCTGATGATGTGAATGTACTGCAATCAATGATATTATGTATAAGTGAATATTATTTAAAATGCAGTATGGAAGTAAATATAACGAAGTCAGAAATAATGGTGTTCGGAACTTTCGGCTCAGGAAATGTGGACTTACAAACAAGAACGAGTGAAGCACATCAGAGAACTGTTACCTTGGTGTAATTCTCACACCAAAGATTTGTTAGGCAAAAACGAAATGACATTGACATCAAAATAGAAGCTATTTTTGGGAGTTTGCAGGTGATTCAAGGAATATGCGGCGCAGGTTTGGGAATACACATTGGAAACTGGTACAGAAGATAGTCACTTCTATACATTAGATCTGCATATGCAAAACATGACAAAGACTTTACTGACACATAACGCAGATAGATTACCGCATAAGCTGTCCAACGCTATTCTAAAAGGCAACGTTGCGTGAGCAAATAAACTTAATCAGCTGGAAGCAGAAAACAATATAAGTTTTCAATGGAATGCTGGAGTAGAAGAAGACTGGTGCAATCGCTGCACTCAACTCACTAAGACATTAAAAGCGATTTCTTGAAGTACAATGCTGGAAAAAGCAGCAGGTAGAACAAACCTCTTTTATAAATACCTGGTAGCGCAGCTGGAGAAAAATATTTTAAAGCCAACCTAACGTGAAATAACGATACTAACAAAAGCACGCTGCGACATATTTCCACTGATTGCAAATCGTATCGCACCAGATATGTAAACCACCTGTACGCTAAGCAACGGGAAAGTGTAGAAAACACTGACGCTCTTCATATCAAGATGCCTTGTGTTAAATGAATTTAGGGTATCACAGTTTAAGAAATATATATATATATATATTTTTTTAATTCCAAATTGGTTATGTACATTTGTTTTCTTATTTCTATATATATATATATATATATATACGATAAACACTAAATACATTTTTGAACAATGAGATGAGGGATGAAAATATGACAATATCGAACATTTAAGTATGGTCAGTTAATAATGGTGTGGATAACTTAGGCCTCATTTTTTAAGTAGAACTGGCGGCAGACAGCCGAACAACCGCAACGTTCCTCTCAGCGCCAACCGTATCCTGAGTTAGGTTAAATCGACTGGTCTGCTTCGTTTTACTAAAATACACTTTTTAGAAGCATGTTCTTTAATTTAGCCTTTTGTTTAACAATTTTTTTTGTTGTATTCTGAATGATTTTGAATGAGCGGGGGAAAATATATGTCTCCTCTTTTGGTTTTAATTCTGGCGTAGCTATATTAGCTGCTTCGTTAATGATGTCATTCAAGTATATCACTGTCTTTTCAATATTGTCTCGTTCCCTAAACTGTACGTTTATTGTGAGGTTATTGACAACAAATTATCTGTATGCTTCCCAGTCTGTTTTTCTATTATACATTTTGCAGGCGGGTTGATCTTTTTTTACTGTGCAACTATATTCAATTTGTATTGGTGAATGGTCTGAAGAAAGTTCAATTCGGGATTCAATTTGGAAATTTGTTATATTCATATTTTTTAATACACAAAAGTCTATTAGATCCGGTATCTTCGTCCAATCCGTTGGCCAATAAGTGGGTTCGCCTTTACACAAGTGCATCCCCCCGATCGTTTGAATTGCATTAAGCAAGTTTTTCCCTTTGTGTTTGTCAACCTTGATTCTCAGTTTACATGTTTGACATTGTAATCACCAAGCTCTTTAAAAAGCTGCAATTGTGAAAGGTCCATATTTATCTTCCAATAGCAATTTAGTATGTGAGCGTGTTGATAAGTTTCAAGTTCAACGTGACGTGCATTATTTTTAACAATGATAGCTGTGCCACCATGTCCTGAACCATCTGGGTGGTTTGTTTTATTTATTTTATATCCGTGAATGTTCAAGTAGTGATTATCTGTGCAGTGAGTTTCAGAGATAAGAGCTATGACAATCATATTTTCATTTAGGAATAGTTGAAGCTCTAAGATATGTTTGTGTAGTCCATTTGCATTACAAGCAATTATTTTTAATTTATGGTCCATTTTGTTTGTCAAGTTTAGTTATCAGATGTGTTATTATATTCATCATGTTAGTCACCTGTTGAATCAATTGCTTCATCATGTTTTGAAGTTCTGCGGTATCGTCATTTGGTATGGAGTTATTTTGCTGGGAGGAATTTCTGTCTAGGGTCGAATTATCAGTGGAGCTTAATTTTGATTTTTGAGCTGGTTGGTTGGCTGAGTGGAACTGGGAAGAGGCGGCTGTAATTTGCGCATAGCTTATGACATTCTTTACTTGAGATCATGGGTATTTTCTGCTCTTTTGCAGAATCTATATGTATTTTAGGTCGAAGGGCAGGAAATTGTTGAATTTTAAGCATTTTGTAGATTTCACAGCCCTTGTAATTGGTAGAATGAGCTCCATTACAGAGAGCACATTTTATTTTGGTAGTTGAGTCCATACGGCAGTCGATTGTTTTATGCCTCCAAGCATATTTAACACACACTGGATCCCTGGTGCAGTAGTTTCGGGTGTGTCCGTATTTTTGATAGTTTGTACATTGGACAATGGTCCTCTTGCTGTAGGGGACCGCAAATTTGATTTTGGTTTGAAGTAATGAAGTAATATTATCTCAACCAACAAAGGTTGAGCTGCTTTTAAGTTCAATTAAAAATAGAAGTAATGGTTTATTGGTAGTTCTTTGTTGCATATTGTATACGTTAATAACTTCGTGTCCTAATATTTTTAATTCGCGTTTTATTTCGTCGGTGTCCGTTGATTGATGAAGGTGTCTCAGCATAACTTTAAAACCACTTTGGGCTTGAACGTGTAGTATTTAGTATTTTTAGATTTAAGCATTTATATGATTTTCGTGTAGTGCAGAGGTTCTGCCGGTTAGATACGAACTTCATTATTGGGTAAAGTTTTGAGTACATAGCTTTGCTCTACTACTTCACTAAGTGCTTTGGTAAGTATGCTGATTTCTTCTACACCCTGCACATAAATAGGTGCTGGCTTTTTAGCTTCTTCTGTTCTCCTAAAATATTTTGAGTATTCTCATCGATGTCGAAAATATGAAAATATTTAGAAGATGCCAGTAGTGGAGTGTGGACTGTTTATTTGTTTGGGTTTGATGTACTTAAGGTTTTAGTAGGTGACGTTCTGTTTCGCTTGGGATTTTTATTATTGTTAATTGTTTGTTCAGTCGGTATGGCCGGTGATTGAGTCTTGCGGTTCCTTTTGTTTGAGATTAACTGCTCAGATTCATGTTTACAGTTTGAATTGTTTGAACTTGGATTTTGTAGGTGCGTATGTGTTTCTTTTGCAGGCGTAGCTGTCGCAGAATTGACCAATGACGAAGCGTTGAAATAATTTCTATCATAGGTTTGTGTTTTATTATAGTTGTTGTTGCGGTAGTGCATACGGTGACACGATCGAAGCAGCTGTTGAGACAACTGTTGTTGTTGTTGCTGGTATTGAAGCTGTTGATGTGCAAGCTGTGCTTTGTGTTGTTGTTGTTGTAGTTGCTGATACAGTTGGTGCTTGGGTTGTGTACAGAGGCGTTTGAGGGGATAGGCACTGGGTGCTCCATGGTAGTAAATGAAGATTCATTTTTGGGGCCAGTAGAGACGAAAGTAAAATATGCATTTTTTGCAGTCTTTGTAGCTGTTTATTGTAAAGCTCATCTTAATGTTTTGGTTTTAGTTTCTGTCTTTATTTTGTAAAATTTATATTTAATTCCAACGAGCTCAAGAGCGCTAGGCACAACTTCACTGTTCGAATGAAATTGATTAAATGAAAAATATATAATAAACATATTTAATGGTAACGGCTAACAGTCATGCTGTGAAATCACCATTCTTTTTTCTTTTTTTTCAAAAATTGTTTAAAATAAGTTAATTTTATCTGTAACTATGTATGTATACACGAAATACTACTACTACTAATGCATTCAAATCATCCAAGGTTAAATGACATATAGGACGAGAGTTCATTATTGCCACTACTGTAGACATCTCAAATTTCAAAGCCCGCGGATTGGATATTTCAATATTTGTTTTGGCTTTCTACGGAAGAAAGGATACTCGGATTTTTTTGATCATTTCAATAAGGGAAGCAGCCGCAGGTACTCACTGGACAGATGAGATTAGATTAAATTAAGAGTCTGCAGAAGCAGGAACTGAATTCGGAATAACTTGAGGGCTGAATTATGATAAAATGATATTTAAAAAAAGTGATAGGTAATTAGCGGAATTATTATGATGTATACAATACTATTTTGAGGTTCGCAAATTTGTTTCGAGGTGGACATACGTTTTCTTTGCAAGATGTCGCCGAAGTATTCGAGCAAAGGTAAAAACCTTAAATTCGTTAGGGAGAACTAAATGAGTTATTGTCATGGAACTAAGAAGTATGAATATTTTAAAAAATAGTTGATCTGTGTCAATTGAAAATTTCGGATCTCGAATAAGTATAATCGCGTCTAATTTAACAGAGCTGAGTATTATACAGCCAAACATAGATAGGCAAGGGATAAGTGAAGCGAATGATAACTTTAGACTATCATTCGCAGGTATTATTGTTCATGCTGATGTAAAGAAGTTATTAAGTTAAAAGAAAATCCCTACGGCAGATTCGAATTCCCTTAGGCGTGTTGGAGACGCAGTAACGTTCAATAAGCTATTGTACATTGCAAACATTGAGTACTGCAGAAGAGATATTAAATGCGATAGTAAAGCATCTGGTATATAGCAAATTTAATTAGATGACGATACTTCAGAACGATGGAAGAATGAGTATAGCTGTGTAGAATTATATAGCTGGGAATTGCTTTCAATGCTTTATGATTCGTCACTATGCGAACATCGGAAGTCGCGAATTGGGCAGTGGAGTTTCCTCAAAGAAAGCAATCCAACGGCATTGAATTCAGCAATTAAGAATGATAAACAGACTTGTTTCAACTATGCAGGTCCTCATAAGATAAGATCCAAAGTTATCATGATGTGAAGGTGCTATGTACTATTATGTATTAATTGTTTCAGGAAGCGCCATACAACAGTTATTTATAGTACTGCACGGTTTACCATACGAAAAGATCTTCATCATACATTGCTACAAAGGGAATCATCTGCTAATATCACGGCTGCTTCAATTGAAGTTGCAGCCTGAAACTTACTCCTTAAACAGTTCCATATTATCAAATGATCGTGCTTGTTATTTAGCGACAATATTAATTTTATAAAGTGCGGAGGTATATTCAATATTAATACGAATGCGCACAAAATAGAACTTTACCCACTTTTATACTAAGTGAACTGATTTTATTGATTATAAAGAACAAAGAATAGATTCAAAAATATAATCAATTAATATAGAAGATAAAAACATTCGGAGAAAGAACTTCTACTACTCTGATCATAGAGGAGGAGGACATGGACACAATAATTGTGTGCAAAAATGACTCCTCATTGGCGGAAATACCCAGGCAGGTGCATAATGCCCAGCCTGAGGATAAAGACATGAATAATATCATTGGGAAGGATGCCGTCATGGGTACAGACGTCCCAGACAACACTAGCAACCACTGGTCCGCAAAAACGACGTATTTAGAAATTAATACAATGCTACTATCTTGTCCGCAACCTCATCCTACTTGGAGTCCAGTTCCAGCACGGAAAGACCATCTAACAGAGATACAGAAACTGCCCATAAGGTAGACATCAGTCACACCGAGCACCCGAAGCAGACTGACCAAGAAACAATTGAGGCTCATTAAGCTCATTAATTGTTAAAGGAATTACGGTGGTTCCAAGTCAATGGAAAATTGACTTTGCACGCGTTTCTTCCCAGGCATTTAATCTCTGATTTTTTTTTTGTATGTATTAAAAAAACAATACAAAAATTAATTAAGCAGACCGCTATGTGCAGTCGATGACAACAATCAACAAAAACAAACCTTAGCTAGAGACGAGAAGGCAAAGCAAAGAGTAACAGAAATGCAAGTGACGGACCACTATGTGCCTGAATATGTACAAACATAAACATATAATAGTGGCTTTACAGTGGCTAGTATCATGAAGATTCAGTTATGTGCTTTACAATGCTATTTTAGTATCACCAACTGCTGTTGATTGTTTTGATTACAAATGCTGCATTGTGGCTAATTGTGATAATTTAAATGGGCATTTTGTAAAAAATATATGATTGAGAACAATTTGGAGTGTATGCAAATAATTCTTCCAGCTCCCTTTTTCATTACTGCTCCTTATTTTATTAAGATTTAAAGATAAAAGTACAATTTAAAATTTCCTTCAAATTGTTTTGTGCAATGATCAGCTGTTTTATGTACGGCACGCAAAAAAAATGAAGAAGAAGACACATGACAATCACAAAAATCGATGAAAAAATGAAATGCTGCCAACTTTCATGGAAAAATTTCCCAACACTGTTAAGCCTGACCATACGAAAAAACCGAATCTAAGCATATCAATTTGAGATTAGCATCTTTCAATCGAATCACATCTACAACAGCATCCCATCAATTTTGTCATTTTCCCTGTTGTTGTCAAATGGAACTCGAATCATATTCTCCGTTTATACGATAGCCGACACTGTCCGTCTGTCTCCTGCTCTATCCCATGAACCGTAATAGGTATAGAGTTGAAATTCACAGAGTGTGTAATTCACTTGTGTGTAGAACGACAAATACTAAAAATACACATTTTTAGAAGCATTGTTCTTTAATTTAACCTTGTGCTTAACAATATTGTTTTTGTATTATACTTTTAAGCTGTTAATCGTAGTATACTTTTAGGCTATTAAATATGCACATAATTTTATATTTTAAGCAAAAAATCTTGTACGATGGTACGGAACCCTCCGTGTGTGAGTCCGACTCACACTTGGCTGATTTTTTAATGTATTTGTGTTTTATATACTAAAAAATCATTGTAAAACATTATTTACATACATACATTTATATTTTATTATATTCTGCGTCAACAAGTCAGATTAGCTTATGTCGAAAATTGAGTGAATTGAGTTTGAACCCTATTATTATTAACCGCCTTAATACACGTATTTTGGTTAAAAAAATTTCTAAAAATATGGTATAGAATCATAGTTATAAATAGACCACTAGAAATTCGTACACCTACGATTTGTTCACAAAATTATTTTATTTAATTTATTATATAAACGGGGTAATAGTCGAATCTTCATAAATTCGAGTCTTAGCTCACTGTAAAGCCACTATAAATAATTCTTTAACGATAAAAAAAAATATTTTAATCGATTACAAATTAGTATGGAATTGATCTTTTTTTTTTGTTAAAATTTCGATCCCATATGTCACTTGCATTTGTTACCTGACAATTAGAGGATTTTTTCCGATAATCAACAACAACAAGGCCCTGGTGCCTATGATATGGAAGTTCAAGAATCCTTCCATCTACGATATGATATATTCGAAGCGTACTGTGTCCACCCGGGGGCGCCAAAAAAATGTTAACGCGAATCACTAACGTCTCTGTGCAAACGAAGCACAAGCAACTGAATATTTTTACTACAGTAACACACGCGCACTCAAAGAGTTCTGAGACAAAAGTGATTTCATTTATTTATTTCGCTTTAGGCAAGCGAATTCCAAAGAAGGAGCAAATACAAAATAAAGAGAAAATACAAAATAAAGAGCAAAACTTAACATTGTATATCAATTATGAAATTAACATTGTGTTTAAAATGAATAGTGAAATGACTTAACAGTAGGTATCTGACCCAAATACATTAAATTTGTAAATTTCAAGACCCTTGAATTACAAGGAGAGGTACCTCCCATACAAAACATGAACTTAGAATAATAATCAGAATTTATAAAAGCTGCGTGAAGAGTATTACGAATTTAGAATAGACAAAGGTAATCTTCTTTTTAGTGTCTAGTTTCATCTGGATGATTGGTGTTTAGTACTGGGTACCCTTTCATTGTCAAGTAGTGGTTGTTTGCAAAATATATTTTTTTGAGATAAGTGCTAAATCAACCAGATTTTCTTTGAGAAGTAGATGATAATTTTGAAATATTTATATCTTTTTTTCTCATTTTAGGTGTGGTTTCAGAACAGAAGAGCAAAATTTCGAAAGCAAGAAAGGCATGCAATTTATATTTTAAAGGATAAACCTCTAAAATTGGATGATCGTAAAAGCAACCATTCTATCACAAAATATAACTGTTCTTCTTTACGAGGATCACCTGTGGCATATACGCCCAAGCTTAAATACGATAAATATTAAGTGACGCTTCTTTATATGTACGAGATATGTTCCAAAATATCCTACCTGTATTCATAACTACGAGTGAAAATATTGGAGTGACCTCTCTAGAGTTCACACGAAACCAATGAATCCTCACGCGCGGCTTGTATTACTTGTCGCATTCGTCGTATTAAGCTGTCAAGTTTTAAGGACTATGCTTGAAGTTTTAATTTAAACTAAAAAAATTGTAGAAATTTAATTAAATGATATTATACATCACGACTTTGATTGAGAAAATTTAATTGAAAATTGCCGCACAGTAGTGATAAAAGTAAACCGCGTTCTGTATAAGCATGTGTCGTTTAACTGTGCGCAATCTGGAAAGTCATCGTGGAATTTTGATAATTTGTAATTCGAGAAATGTGTGCAAAACACATTCCAAAGATTTTTACGGTAGAGTTGAATAATATTTGCTTTGAAGTCGCACAAGACATTTTGGAAATGATTGCTAATTATGAAAATAGCGCACTAGTTTGATGACACAAAAACTTTTGAGAAGAATTTGACAAATGCACTTAAAGCAATTCAGCAGACTGACTTTCAAAAACTGCATTGGGATGTGGAAACACTAATGAAATCTTAATGAGTTATTTATTCAAACAGGAAAGAAAGACGCCACAAACCGCAAAATGAAGAATAATCAACTAAGTAGTTATGAACGTATGTTGGACAATTTTGGAACACATCATGCTTATAAGTTAAAAGAATATTAAGACAAGACCAGAACATATAAATTTTTATTTTTAAACATTACATTTTAAGTATGACATAATTTGATTGATTGCAAACTTAAATATTTGTATATTTTAGAGACCTGCACGAATACATTAGCATTAGTTCACTTCAGTGCATACCCTACATTAGTCTTCTATCTTCTATAAAAATAAAAATGTAAATGTTCGTTTGTTCATGACCTATGAACTCGAAAAGTAATTTACCGATTGCTCTGAAATGTTTACATTACGTTTCATCGACTATGGTCATGTTTTTGCATTATTTTTTGTAAAAATACACCAGTCTAGCAACATTTTTAAAATTAAATAAGTCGGCTTTAGCCAAACACCTCTTTGTGATTGATAGTTCTTAGAATCAATTATTTTTTTGCATAGATAATTTTGTCAATTTTGTTATTCAAAACTTATAGACTGGACTAGACATAAGAGGACATAATTTAGTGATCGAGTTGTCCAGTTCATATGTTTAATAGTCTTTGTCCAACATGAGTTGCAAGTTAACACAAGTAAGCCAACCATAACAAGTTGCTGATGACGCGTCTGGCTACTTTCCGGCTATGGTTCATTCGACACCACACGAGCTGCAGTATGGACAAAAAATTACATGAACGTGCGATGCATCGTGGGAATCCGACGTGGGCAGAATAATAGAACATGCAATGCACTGTGGGAAGCTGACATAGGCAGAATGGTGTTAGGGTAGGTGTTAAGTAAGAGATTTAAGTATTTAGAATTCAGTCTGTAACAAGCTCAAGAAGGCACTAACGTGTCAAAATAAACAATTAAAAATCATTTAATTAACTTGCATTCGTTTTCAAAGCAAATCCATACATTACCCACTTGATCGCATTTGTGCATGTTTATATATAAAAAGATGATATAAAATTTTATAAAATTCAATTTAATTGATGTAAATTTATGAAATACTAGAGACTTGTCTCTGTTTGGCACGGGTGCATTAGATAGCCTGATATACATTTCTTCTGAATCAAACGATTTCTGATTGCAGGTTTTGTATTATGAACTATATTTAAACGACTAATGAATTCAAAACAAACTGCTGATCTTTTGTCACTGCACTCCTCCTAAGCGGTTGCACTGATTTTAATTAATTTTTGAAGTGAAACTTCCTAGGCGGCATTTGTCAAAAATGAAGAGTGAAATGATAAGAAATCGGCACATTTTCTTATCGGGCTGTATCTCATGAACCGTAATAGGTAGACAGTTCGAATTTTCACAGACTGTGTATTTCTATTGCCGCTGTAACAACAAATAATAAAATCTAATAATTACAATTGCAATAGCTTATGTTTCAAGCAATGCTTTGTAACTTAAAGCAGTTTGTTATTATATATATTATTTATGTGTATCAGTGAACAACTGTTAGCGGGGCAAGAGAGAGTCAGAGTGTTTCTACTTTGCTGATTCTTAAAATTTGTGTACTTGATGTTATTGTTGCTTTTTTTCTCTCATTTACTAATAACTGAGTTCGTACAAGAGTATTGCGCTATTTTCTCTTTTCTTTCTATATTATGATGATCTCTAAAAGCGAGCAAGAGAGAAAGAAGCAGAAAAATAAAAGTCTCCATAGCCAAAGATGTATATATTGATTTGACATCGGTAATATACTCGTATATAATCACAACAAATATTGATGTGGCAGATGGCGCAGTGGGCAAATTAGTGCATCTCGTTTTGTTGATACTGGAAAAGTTAGCGTTCCATGGTTCAAATTTCCGGATTCATTTAACACTAGTGAAAAAATTAGAAAAAAAGTTGATGGTCACGTTGCAGCAAATAATATTTGTAAAACAGCTATACCAATCGGATCACATCTAACGTACCATTAGTTTGTGCTTGTGCGATGACCATTCACAATTCTCAGGGAAGCACGCATTCTTAAGCTGTTTACGAATATGATAAAAAAAACACTCGCAATCATTAGCTTACGTTGCATTATCACGTGTCACCATAATTGTAGGATTATGTATTACAACGGAAGGAGGTGATTCATCATGGTCGAAGAGCATCTGCTAGTATGTCTCATTTACAAAACGAAATCCGAGACTGTCATTGAATCAACTGGAAACTGTGGATAAAAAGCCTCCGAGCACATTACGCCGATTTAACAGACGCTGTTGTACGCAAATCTAAAATTTTACTTTTGTCAAAAACGTAATTAAACAATGACGATGATGTACACCAAGCTTTAATTGCATCATTAAATACGAACGACCGACTGTTCGAGCAGGAGGAGTGGCAATATATCATAATCAATATGATATTAACTTTTGAATAACGGAAAAAGATAAAAATAAACAGTGGCAGATTACGGGTACGTAACTCCTCCCTCCCAATTAATCAACTCTCCTGAAGTCTTACTTTATACTTACTTTATGCTAATAATATATACTATATAATCTTTTTTTTTTTCATTTTTATTTTATAACGTTAAACAAAATGATCCGCATCATTCAGTTGTAAATTAGTGTCAGAGACATCACTCCCTTCCACGGGAGTGCTTTCACCACTTTGTTGTCAATTCGGTCGTGTCCAGGACTCTTCTTAGACTTCAGCTTCCGGTTCTGATTCACAACCTCTTCTGGTGAGATGTGCTTATTGAATTCTGATCCAAATCATTCCTCGATAGGATCTCAGCTGTTTCCCTCAACTCCTCTGGATCAGCTAAATTGAATGGTGTGAAGCGGCTCTCCAGCTTATCCACGAACATTTCAGCTTTTTCTGACTCTGCGCGCAGCCATTGATTTTGGGGACCACGAATTGGGGCGTGCCTATGTGGCTGATGTTTCACGCACTTAGTATCTCGCCACAGGTTATATCCCGACTTTTTGGTTGGGCCAGCATTACTCAACAGATCACTGTAGAAGTCTGAACGAACCTTTTGTTTCGTCAGAGTTAGTTCCCGGGCAACTCTCCTCCATGCCACCTTATCAAGTTCATTACATGTTCTCATGAATCTATGTCGCAATCTACGCTTGTATCTCACCAGTTCCAGGACCTCAGGTTTTAAAACAGCCTGAGGAGGGATGAGAGAATAAAATGATTGTTGTGAGGTCGTTCTGCAGCTTCACGAATGTTATCATTAAACAGATCAATCATGTCTTCTAGATCATTACCCGAATTGATCTCAACATTCAGATTGATCTGTTCATTAAGGTGTTGCTGGAAGACTGTTAAATTTGCTTGAGGAGGAAGTAGCCATGTAAGCAAATATAAGGCTGATTCTTACAGAAAGAGGTATGTGATCCGAGCTGGGGTCGGCTGTCTCAGAGATGGATAGAGCTGATGGAGTAAAACCATTGTAGACAATAAAATTCACTGCATCTGGAGTTCTTGCGGAGTCGTACTGGTATAATGTAGGTGATCTAGTGGCAAGAACTTCTCTGGCCGAATTTATAATAGATTTATTTAGAGACGAACCTCTAGGCGTGGCGATCCTGGAGCCTCATTGCCTGTGTTTGGCAGCTCCAGCGGATAGTGTCGTAGAGATGATCTGATGAGAATTGCAGGCCCCCCTCGCAAACGGTTGTCATCCGGATGATTGGCTCTATAAATTTTATACCCCTGAATTTTAAAGACTGATAAGACTGACGTATATAAAAATGTATTTCAGAAATGAGCATCACGCCAATGGAATTGACCGCCATGTACACCTCCAACTCATTTCTGTGATTCAGCATGCCATCAAGTTTCGTTGCCAATGCCATATTAAATAAATAAATAATTAATCAACATTCCTGATGGCGAGGTAAAGGTGTGATCGGCTCATTTATTGGATAGGACGGAGAAGAGCATCTCCATCATCTTGGAGTGCATCTGAATCAAGGAATCGATTTTCTCAGCAAGTCTGGCAAGGATAGACACCACAGTCGAGAGCTGTTCAGCTGTTCACATAGGATGGGCAGAACTGTGTATAAGCGTGGGATGACGAATATGACTTGACCCAACATTTCCATCTTGCTGCTGTAGTCGTTGAGAGGGTTTACTAGGCTGCTGGTGAGTTTGCCTGAATGGTTGGAGTTGTGTCACAGAAATGCTTTGTTTCTGATTATATGTGGGACGTGTGACTTGCTGCTGTTGTTGATGTCGTTGCATCTGTTGTTGACCCAAGAGCTTTTGTTGAGCTGGTTGATGGAGTTGTTTAGCAGCTTCAGCGTTGGTTAAGCCGACAGATTACTTATGTGAAACTGGCAAGGTGCCAGGTTGCTAAAAGGGAAAAAGAGGCGTTTGGTGTAGTGCGGACCGGGACCCTTTTTCGCGATCGCTTCTTTATATTTCACACAACCTTTATAATTTACAGTGTGAGACTCGCCACACAGTGCACATTTGGGGGGCTCATCAGCCGTTTTAGTGCAGGACCTTGCGGCGTGAGCCTGACCGCACTTATCACACTTGAACTGCTTCCGGCAGTATCTCTTTGTGTGAGAAAACTCCTGACAGCGATGACATTGTGCAACATTTTTGAATGGGTGGGGTGTTTCGACTTTGACTATCTACCGGCAGGGCCTCGTTATTTCATAAACCTCTTTATTGTTCACATTAAGCACAAGATCCACAAAAACAAATTTAGTGGACGACCATCTGATCTGCTTTTTGGATTGTGCACGTTGCAAACCATGTGTTCTTTTATCAGCCAATTGTCTTTTGATGTTTTTGGTGAGGGTGATATGATGAAGGCCACAGATGACTTCCCTGTAAATCCTTTCTTCTTTAAGTTGATATGAGTGATGTGGAATATTCTGTTTCTTAAGTTATTTCCTGATATTGCGATAGGCATCGCTGATTGTGTGCAGGAGGTTGATACCGTCATTGGGCAAGGCCTTGAACACATATGATTCGTATTCGGTCACCGTATCTAAGTTTTTTAACAAACTGTTAATATTGATGGTGCCAGCAATGAAGATGGGTGGCGGCTTCGGAGTTTTAACTTGATTGCTAGCTTAAGCTGAGATGTTGCTTTCCTTGAGAAATGCATGGCGAGAGGTCAGCAGGGGACAGGGGTTTTTGGTTTTTAATTTGATCAGAAAACCAGTTTAAGGTTTTCGGTTTTCACGGATCATATTAAAACATTTTTTAAAAATTTTGATTAAAAATATGATATTCAGTTTTTTTATTAACAAATCTTTAAATTTAATTAACAATTCATTTTTCAAAACTTAATAAAATAAAATATTTACAAAATTTAAGATATAAATAACAATTCATTTTTCATAACTTAATTAAATAAAAAAAAAATTTGGCAAAACGAATATAATTTTTTGTATTGAATATTTTTATGAAAATTTTTTTTTTTTGTTTTTAATACAATAACCTTATATAAAGCAAAGAACATCCACTGATTTATTACTTAGTCGCATCCTAATTTTGGTGACAAAATTTCCAGATAGAGAAAAGGTTCTCTCACTTGCTATTGAACTAGGCTTAATTGTCCCAAAAACTTCAAACAATAAATTAAAATTTTTTGTTCTCTTATTTGTTGCTTCTAAAATCATAAATTCTTTTTTAAGAGTTTGAGCACTTGAGGTAACGTCTTTTGGATCTTGCAAATATTTATTTATTGCTAGTTCTACATATAGTATTTTGCGTTATAGCATCTTGTCTTTCATTTGTCATAATTTCTTCGCGGTCATCTGCTGCATCTTTGTATAAGCTTTTTGGCGAATTTAATGATATAATTTTTGTCAGTAGCTTATCAGACGATTTAGTTTGAGAGTTTTGTAAATATAAAATTAGTCCCGTCTTTCCAAACTCGAGAATTTATAGCAGCAAACAACTTATAACTAATGTCAGTCTTCAAATTTTTTAACTCTCCTAACAAAAATTCTAATATTCCCTCGCTATTTAATAAATTTGCGTCCTAAAGCTTCGACGGCTAGTTTGACTGGACCTAAAGTTTTGAGAAGGCCTTCAACTTCTTTTTCTTCTTCATTAATTATGTAAGGACAATTAAAATTGTTTAAAAATTGAATAACACATTCTTTTATATGTAGAAATCTTTCTAACATTTCTTCTAAGCTATTCCATCTCGTTCTACAATCAAGGATTAAATTTAATTCGTTTCCAAATTTTTCTTTTACATAATTTTGAAGAATAACATTTCTGGTAGGAGATTTTCTAAAATATATGCATATAATTTTGTCATATTTTTCTATTAATTTATAATTCTTCATCTCGTCAGTCTCTAGCTCACCGTTGTCATCATCTGACTCACTATCTTCAGAAAACTCATCTATTTCATTATGAGTTTTGTTTTTGTATAAAACATCAGAAACTGCTAAATGTATAGCATGTGAATAGCACAGCTGATTTATAATTGACGATATTTGACCAAACTTTTCAGTCACTGCAGCACCATAATTTCATATCAGATGTTAAGTCTAAATGGAAAAGTTGCAGCTTCTCAGTCACCAATTTTAAAATTGTGTTGGCGTTACAAATACTTATTATTGGAGTTAATCTCAAATTAAATTCTTCTTCAAGATGGTGTAGATATCTGTGTCAACAAGTCAGAGTAGCTTATGTCGAAAATTGAGTGAATTGAGTTTGAACCCTATTATTATTAACCGCGTCAATACACGTATTTTGGTTAAAAAAATTTCTAAAAATATGGTATAGAATCATAGTTATATATAGACCACTAGAAATTCGTACACCTACGATTTTTTCACAAATCCATTTTTCAAACTCTTTTAAACAATTATTCGAATAAATAAACTAAATAAAATGTATGCTTGTTAGAAAGGTTGTGAAATCTACTTTTATAAAAATATTTTACAAAATTTATTTGGCATGTATTTTATTTTTTATAATATTTTTTATGTAGCATCTTATAAATTTAAAATGAAACCAAACAGAAATTACTTTACACAAAAAGGGCAATATCTCAAAACAACGATTGTTGACACAGATATATATTTAAATATCTACGATTTCTTCTGCTTGTCTATTCATCTATAGATATAGAAAATTTCTTCCCATCCTACTTCATCGAATCTAATTTGCTTACAGCTTCATTTTTTACGCTGTCATAAAATGAATATAACTATAAGGCCCATCACAAACTCAACGGGATGGGTTTAGCTATACTGATTGTGTTCGGCGAGGAAGTGGTTCCAAAACGTCACTTAAGTGCTAATTGTGGCTTGTTAATGGAGTATACAAGTCAGCCACTGTAACCAACCAACCATAAGGCCCATCACACGAGTGTTATTCTGTGAAATACAATATCCTCGTTGTTGCAGTGACTCACGAATAAACGAGCTTCTTGTTATGGCGTTAACGGACAATCCATCTAACGCAGCAAGTTTTGACACAATTTCTTCCAAAGAACTCCTTTTAAGCATGTTTGCTACACTAGTTGTTTATGTGAAGTTGGTCCAACATCAGATAATTCTTTTTTCCGCTCTCAAATGATGGTGGATGCTGCTCGTAGATGATCCCTTGCAATTTAATATTTTATTGCAACAACTACACTGCGCTTTATTTGTTTCCACCTTTTTACGGTTCCGTACCCATAGAGAGCTAACGGGACCCTATTACTAAGCTTATGCCATCCGTCCGTCCCCTACTCTATCTCATGAACCGTAGGTAGAGAATTGAAATTTTCATAGAGTATGTAATTCACTTGTGTGTAGAACAACAAATACTAAAAAATACACATTTTTAGAAGCATTGTTCTTTAATTTTTTTCTTGTAGTATACTTTTGAGCTGTTAATTGTAGTATACTTTTAGGTTGTTAAATATGCACATAATTTAATATTTTAAGCAAAAAATCTTGTACGATGGTACGGAACCCACCGTGTGCGAGTCCGATTCACACTTGGCTGATTTTATTAAAATATTTCCACACATCAGACATTTTGCTATTGTATTAAATTTACGACTTTTCTTTATATTTTTTTTTTCTTTTTGAACGTCACTTGTTATCTTTTTTAACTGTTTGTTCTCGTCAATAAGGCGCCGTCAACAACGTCTTCGATCGGACCGTACCAGTTACTTGCTGTCAATAACTCTTTCCCATCCAAAAGTCATGTCCGGCAGAAAATTTATACACTTCCGTCCTCGATCATTCCCTATGAAACATAACTTCTCCCCACCAAACAACACATCCGGTATAAATGTCAATGAAGAATAATTGAGACTGAAATATCAGTTAAAAACCGGTTTTAGAGCTGAAAACACCGGTTCTCGAAACCGGTTTTTGAAAAACCGACAAACCCTAATCACTACTACCTTCCATGGCTTCCTCGTTGTCAAAATCATTGACCATTAGTGGAGAGAAACGATTGTTAATTCCAGCTAAGTTTGGGCGCAGTTGAAGTAGACTGGATGTTTGGATTGGTTAATTCATTTATAGTTTTTCGTAATTTCAACACCTGTTGAGATGGACTGGATGAAACTTTCCTCTTAACTTTCATATTGAACAAGCAATACACGCACGCTGGCATGCACCAACGAGACGCCAAAAACGAGAAACACTCTCACACTTATTCAAAATAATAAATAATCGTTGAATTAATTTTTTTTTTTTTTTTTTTGTTTATTTAAAATTACTTTGACAGAAAAAAAATATAAAAATCAGCCAAGTGTGAGTCGGACTCGCACACGGAGGGTTCCTTACCATCGTACAAGATTTTTTGCTTTAAATATAAAAATATGTGCATATTTAATAGCCTAAAAGTATACTACAACTAACAGCTTAAAGTATACTACAATAAAAAAAATTATTAAACAAAAGGTTAAATTAAAGAACAATGCTTCTAAAAATGTGTATTTTTAGTATTTGTCGTTCTACATACAAGTGAATTACACACTCTGTGAAAATTTCAACTCTCTACCTATTACGGTTCATGAGATAGAGCAGGAGATGGACGGACTGACATCGTAAGCTTAGTAATAGGGTCAAGATAGCTATGGGTACGGAACCCTAAAAAAGACTAACTTTGGCTATGCCGAAGTTGTGATACTCTTCACGCCCCTTCTAGTAGTCCGAGATTCGTGAAAAAGGTTGGTGGATACGGGTCAGACACTATAGTGACCCAATTTCAGTTGCATAGTACCATAAACAAAAAAGTTTTTCCAATAAGAACTTTCATTTGGATACTGGTTTGTATGGAGGGTACCCCCTAGTCATCCGAGGGTCTTGAAATTTATGCGGTTCGTGGATATCGGTCAGAAACTTATAGTGTTCATATTTTAAGTCGATAGTATGAAAACCAAAAAAAGTTTTTCAAATAAGAACTTTCATTTAGATCCCGGTTTGTATAGGGGATACCCTCCTAGTGGTCCGATTTGACTGATTCCGACAAATGTACTGCGTATGGTAAAAAGAAAGCTCCGTGCAAAATTTCAGCTCTCTAGCTCAAAAACTGAGGGACTAATTTGCATACATACAGACGGACATGGCTAGATCAACTCGTCTTGTCGCGCGGATCAAGAATATATATATACTTTATGGGGCCTACGACGTCTCCTTCTGTGTGTTACAAACTTCATGACAAACTTACAATACTATTCACTGCGTGAAGAGTATAACAAACTAGAGAAAAACACGTAGTCTTGATTCGACAAATAAACTAAAAATATATTACAAGAAGTAGTGGGTTTTTAATAATTCGAGGTCGCTGATTTCGAATCTGCCCTTAGTTTTTTAACGTGAAAACGTTTTTAAAATGGGTATAAATGTCTCAAAACCAAACTTTCAGAATGTTTCAACAAATTCTCAAAAATTGTCGCATTTTGTTTTAATATATCTCGTGACTCAAAAGTCGTAGCGCCAAGTAATTTGTATAAATTATCTTTTATTAAACTTTGGTTTATTTTCAATAACGAGATATTATTTATTTTATCATAAGACTTAACTTTTATTATAAACCAACTAGATTTAATTATCTAAATTATTTTTACACTACCTGTTCGTACGTCCTATCACGTTGATAACCAAAAGCCAAAGAGAACGATCTTCCTTATTCTTCGTCTCAGCTAAGCACGCATTGCTAAGCTTGATCTTCCATTGACTTCTAACGGCAAGCCCCAACCAATCAGGAGGGACCACGTCACCGTCGCAGTGTTAGGAATTGTCCTTTTAAGTTTATGGCAGAGCAACCCTGACTCGTCGTATGCGAGCGAGATGATGCGGCCCAGTGCTGCCAAGTCACCACCCTTTCTAAGTTGGGGCGTCCTCGACCCTAAGGATAGTCGAGTCGTGAGTGCCGGATACGTATCATTTGCTTATAGTCCAAAAATTAAAAAATTATCACAATGCAACTTATTACTTATCTTAAATGTTCTACATATTTAATTTTTTCCTATCTGTGAATTGCTCATTTTTTTACTTTACAGGACAAGAGTCAACTTTTCGTTTCTTGTTAATTGATTCTCGAATGGGCCGTTGCGATTCGATTTTCGTTAGAACTTCTATCATTAACGCCATATTGTATAGCCAAAGCAACCATTTTATTTGTTGCCTAAAGAATCTCCAAAACATACTTCGCATCATTCTCTAACATCCATTATTGTTGGTTTTACTTCAGATTGTCCTTGTGAACCACCCTCCCTCTGATGAGAACCGTCGTTCCCATATCTTTTTCTATTATTTGTTCTACATAAAGAGGGGTGAGTTTGTTTCCTAACATCCTATTAGTTTTCACAAGAACTTTATCTCCCACATTAAATGTTCTAATTCGTCTATCCTTATTATGTGCTTGTAATTCCTTTTCCTGTGCTCTTTGTATTCTATTTGGTATATCATCCTGTCCTATACCCTTATTTTGGAAAACATCTATTGGTTTTTTATTTGTCACTGAATGAATTGTCTTGTTATATTCAATTGTTGCTAACAAGATTAGGTCAACGGTGTCATCAATGCTTCTTTCTAATTTTAAACATCTGGCTATTTCGCTAGTTCCTTACCATCGTACAAGATTTTTTGCTTTAAATATAAAAATATGTGCATATTTAATAGCCTAAAAGTATACTACAACTAACAGCTTAAAGTATACTACAATAAAAAAAATTATTAAACAAAAGGTTAAATTAAAGAACAATGCTTCTAAAAATGTGTATTTTTAGTATTTGTCGTTCTACATACAAGTGAATTACACACTCTGTGAAAATTTCAACTCTCTACCTATTACGGTTCATGAGATAGAGCAGGAGATGGACGGACTGACATCGTAAGCTTAGTAATAGGGTCAAGATAGCTATGGGTACGGAACCCTAAAAAAGACTAACTTTGGCTATGCCGAAGTTGTGATACTCTTCACGCCCCTTCTAGTAGTCCGAGATTCGTGAAAAAGGTTGGTGGATACGGGTCAGACACTATAGTGACCCAATTTCAGTTGCATAGTACCATAAACAAAAAAGTTTTTCCAATAAGAACTTTCATTTGGATACTGGTTTGTATGGAGGGTACCCCCTAGTCATCCGAGGGTCTTGAAATTTATGCGGTTCGTGGATATCGGTCAGAAACTTATAGTGTTCATATTTTAAGTCGATAGTATGAAAACCAAAAAAAGTTTTTCAAATAAGAACTTTCATTTAGATCCCGGTTTGTATAGGGGATACCCTCCTAGTGGTCCGATTTGACTGATTCCGACAAATGTACTGCGTATGGTAAAAAGAAAGCTCCGTGCAAAATTTCAGCTCTCTAGCTCAAAAACTGAGGGACTAATTTGCATACATACAGACGGACATGGCTAGATCAACTCGTCTTGTCGCGCGGATCAAGAATATATATATACTTTATGGGGCCTACGACGTCTCCTTCTGTGTGTTACAAACTTCATGACAAACTTACAATACTATTCACTGCGTGAAGAGTATAACAAACTAGAGAAAAACACGTAGTCTTGATTCGACAAATAAACTAAAAATATATTACAAGAAGTAGTGGGTTTTTAATAATTCGAGGTCGCTGATTTCGAATCTGCCCTTAGTTTTTTAACGTGAAAACGTTTTTAAAATGGGTATAAATGTCTCAAAACCAAACTTTCAGAATGTTTCAACAAATTCTCAAAAATTGTCGCATTTTGTTTTAATATATCTCGTGACTCAAAAGTCGTAGCGCCAAGTAATTTGTATAAATTATCTTTTATTAAACTTTGGTTTATTTTCAATAACGAGATATTATTTATTTTATCATAAGACTTAACTTTTATTATAAACCAACTAGATTTAATTATCTAAATTATTTTTACACTACCTGTTCGTACGTCCTATCACGTTGATAACCAAAAGCCAAAGAGAACGATCTTCCTTATTCTTCGTCTCAGCTAAGCACGCATTGCTAAGCTTGATCTTCCATTGACTTCTAACGGCAAGCCCCAACCAATCAGGAGGGACCACGTCACCGTCGCAGTGTTAGGAATTGTCCTTTTAAGTTTATGGCAGAGCAACCCTGACTCGTCGTATGCGAGCGAGATGATGCGGCCCAGTGCTGCCAAGTCACCACCCTTTCTAAGTTGGGGCGTCCTCGACCCTAAGGATAGTCGAGTCGTGAGTGCCGGATACGTATCATTTGCTTATAGTCCAAAAATTAAAAAATTATCACAATGCAACTTATTACTTATCTTAAATGTTCTACATATTTAATTTTTTCCTATCTGTGAATTGCTCATTTTTTTACTTTACAGGACAAGAGTCAACTTTTCGTTTCTTGTTAATTGATTCTCGAATGGGCCGTTGCGATTCGATTTTCGTTAGAACTTCTATCATTAACGCCATATTGTATAGCCAAAGCAACCATTTTATTTGTTGCCTAAAGAATCTCCAAAACATACTTCGCATCATTCTCTAACATCCATTATTGTTGGTTTTACTTCAGATTGTCCTTGTGAACCACCCTCCCTCTGATGAGAACCGTCGTTCCCATATCTTTTTCTATTATTTGTTCTACATAAAGAGGGGTGAGTTTGTTTCCTAACATCCTATTAGTTTTCACAAGAACTTTATCTCCCACATTAAATGTTCTAATTCGTCTATCCTTATTATGTGCTTGTAATTCCTTTTCCTGTGCTCTTTGTATTCTATTTGGTATATCATCCTGTCCTATACCCTTATTTTGGAAAACATCTATTGGTTTTTTATTTGTCACTGAATGAATTGTCTTGTTATATTCAATTGTTGCTAACAAGATTAGGTCAACGGTGTCATCAATGCTTCTTTCTAATTTTAAACATCTGGCTATTTCGCCTAGTGTGCTGTGAAATCTTTCCACTTGACCGTTTGATACACTGTGCAATGGCGGGGCGTTTACCACCTGTATGCCAAAATTGTTGGCTAGAATAGAAATGACAGTGTATGAATTCAAGGATCGCTCATTGTCACAGTAAATAATCTTTGTATCCTGGAAGAAATTCAGAATTTGAAGCAGTTGAGGCTTTACATCTACAATTGTTCGCGATCCTATTCGTTGCGTTATTGCGAATTTTGAATATTTGTCGATGCATGTTAAAAAGTATTTTGAGTCTGTTGAATAAATATCAACGTGTAAGATTTCCCCCACATATGAAGGGATGGGAGTTTTTGCAACTTCGTGCTGTTTCGTGTGCCTGTCATATTTTGACCTGGCACAAACTCTACAATTTTTTGCCGCATTTCGAATCTTTTTTTCCATTTTTGGGAAAAAAAGTCGTTGAGAATTTGCTTGACATTTTCCTGTGCAGCGCGATGCGCTCGATTATGTTCTGTTCGTTTTGGTCGTTCTCATTGGTGATGTCCTGAACTATCCTTTCCGTGTATTGGAATTTTACCTCTGGGTAAAGTTCAACAAGTTTGTGCTGTATGAATGATAGAGTAGGCAGACTGCAATATATTGCATTGACCACGTCCATATTAATTACCTCCCGTATCTGATTGATGAGCGTTGCCCTATCAGAAAAGGTTATTATGTGTCTCGTTTTTGTTCCGAAAAGAGTGAGTGTGCGCTTAGTTTGAGTACCTGCCTCCTCAATTATAATTTGGTTTCGAAAACAATTTATAGGTTTATCCACTTTTTCAATAGTATAAGTAAGAGATTCCTCACTATTGATGGTTGCAATATCTGAGTTCCCATATTCCCCTAATACGTTGACCGGCTGTCTTGACAGAGCATCCGCTACTAAATTTCCCTTACCGGGCTTATAGAAGATCTTAGCATTGTGGTCATCTATAAATGCCTTCCAACGCTTCAACTTAGCATTAGGATTTTTGTCTGACACCGCGAATGTGAGAGGTTGATGGTCCGTAAATATATTGAGATTCCTTACTCCGTATAAATAATTTCTAAGGTTTTTCAAGGCCCAGACAATGGCTAACAATTCTCTTTCATTTGTTGCATAGTGTAGCTCCCCTTTTCTGAGCGCCCTAGAAATCATAATTATTAGTTTGCCCCCTGGGATAAGACAGCCCCTAGACCTTGAGAAGAAGCGTCCGTTGTCAGATCAAAGGGCATCTTGAAGTTTGGATGTTGAAGTAAGACGTCCTCTGACACCAAAATATTCTTCAAAGTCTCAAAGGCCGTCAGTTGTCGTTCATCTAATGTGACTTTTATTTTCTTTGACTGTGTCGTGCTGACCAGTCCGTTTTGACCCTTTAAAATGTCGGTGAGTGGCTTCGCTATACTGGCAGCCTTGTATAAAGCATCTATAGTAGCTAGCCAAACCCAAGAAAGACCTAACAGAAAAAAGGGATGTGAGTAACGGGAAGTTTTTAATGGCGTTTATTTTGTCTGGGCAAGTCCTTATGCCCCCTTTGCAAACCCTGAATCCCAGATATTCCACGTCCGTTTTAAAGAAATTGGATTTTTCAATGGAAACTCTCATATTCGCCTCATAAAGCTGCTTTATAGTGGTTTTACAGTGAGCGAATATTCGAATCTATGAAGATGCGACTATGATTCGAGTTTCACTTGACAACAACAACAGGGAAAATGACAAAAATGAGGGGTTGTTGTTGTAGAGAGATTCGATTGTGAGATTCTAATCTCAAATAGATTCGCAAAGATTCGGTTTTTTTGAATGGTCAGTCTTAACAGGGCTAGGCAATTCTTCCATGTAGGTTGGCAGCATTTTCATAATTTCGTCGTATTTTGTGATTGTCATGTGTCTTCTTCTTCGTTTTTTTGCGCGCCGTACATAAAACAGCTGATCATTGCACAAAACAATTTGAAGAAAATTTTAAATTGTAATTTTTTCTTTAAATATTAATAAAATAAGTAGCAGTAATGAAAAAAGAAGCTGCAAGTATTATTTGCATACACTCCAAATTGTTCTCAATCATATATTTATCACAAAATGTCCATTTTAATTATCACAATTAGCCACAACGTTCCATTCAAAACAAACAACAGCTGTTCGTGATACTAAAATACCACTATAAGCCACAAAACCGAATCTTCGTGATTCGAGCCACTGTAAAGCCATTATTAATACCCACTCGATATCCCTCACATGTTGCTCTGCTGTCTTAGAGAAAATGATGACATCGTGTACATAAACATAAAAATTTCCCCGATTTCTTCTCGTAAGACATCATCGATGGCTCTCTGAAAAATGCTTGGTGCATTTTTTAGTCCAATTAGTAATCTGCAAAAATTATACTTCCCATTGTTAATGGAAAAGGCTGTTTTCTCTCTATTCCTTTCTGAGAGCTCTATTCGGTGGAATTCTGATTTTAGGTCAAGAGTTGTGAAATAGTTCGCCTCCCCTAAATTGGACAATATAACCATTACGTTTGGTATTGGATATTTGTCGTCAATTGTCTTCAAGTTTAGTTTCCTAAAGTCAATTACTAGTCTCTTTTTTTTGTTACCAAATTCATCCCATCCTTTCTTATCCACTACCCAGACAGGATTATTATAAGGCGACCTAGACGGCCTTATTATTTTATTTACCAAGAGATCCTTGATTTCGTTGTTAACAAAATCTGCTACACCCATTGGGTAGGAGTACCATTTCGAGTACACTGGTTCCTCATCCTTTGTACGAATGGTAGCCTTTATGTTTGTATTATACGGAAGGGATTCATTAGGATCAGCGAATACCCCCCTCACATTCTTAATTGTATTTTTGAATATTTCTATTACCTGATTTTGCACAGTTTCTAACTGTAACCTTAAAAAACTGACATCCTGGCAGTTTAGAAACCTTAAGTTTTCCTTTCCTGAGTCGTATGTAATAATGCCTCGTTTGAGGTCAATATTTGCATTTACTCTGTGTAAAAGATCAAGACCAATTATGCCATCAAACATTGAGCAGTTTGATAGTATAAAAAAATCAGTGTTAGTCCCTAGAATATTTATCTTGCACTTACTAAGCACCTTGCTATCCCCATGAATAGATTTAACAAGGAAGGGGGCTGATACCGGGGAAATTCCCTTCAATTCTGCTAATGGTTTAATATAATTTTTCGATGCCCCCGTATCTATCAGTAATTTTATTTCTCTATTTGGCTCTCCTATGGTCCGGCTAATCCATGGGAGCCAGGAGGTACCCCTAAAAAATTTAGGGCCTCATTATGGATGTCTTGCAATTTACCATTTGCAATGTCCTGTACCTCATTCCCCGCTTCAATCTCGTAGTTCCGGATAGCTTTAATAGGGCTCTGTTGAACATGATTGACACGTTGAGTTCCCTGGCCAGAACTTCTACCAGAGTAGGTGTACCGTTTGAACTGCTGTCCTTGTTGGGTGCCACTATTGTCTGTTCCTCCATACTGCTGAGATTGTTTATTTTGCTGCTTGTATTGGTGCGAACCATTTTGTTTGTAAGCAGTTGCCTCACATGAAATGTCACCGGGTCCATCCCTGGTGTTTCCGTCTTATTTTGATTATTCCAGTAATTACCCTGCTAATTATTGTCAGATTTAATGTGCCGCTTCGCAGAGGGTATGGAGCCCTGTGCTTTCTGTAACGAAACTTGTCTCTGGCCTTTTCGTTCTTCAGTATGCGAAGCGTAGCGAGTGGCAAAATTGTAACGTTCCCTGTTCGTTTCAACTTCATGCGCAAGAGCTAGTGCCGATGGAAGGCTATCAGTTTTTGCCGAAAAACGAATATCACACAATGGTCTTCTAAGCCCGGATACAAAGACACGCAATGCATTATCTCTGTATTTCTCATTTAAAATTGCTGCCACAATGGGAAAGTAACACATTATTGTTTTGTTTACAAGTAAGGCTAACTTCTTCTCCACCTCATCATAGTATTCTATCAACGACATATTTCCCTGCCTGAGATAAGCCGGTCAGCGTAGGTGAAATCAAGCCTATTTAGTATCGCTCTAAAATTGAGCGCAGTGTTGAAAGATGCAAGTACCGTGGCCGCAGAACCTGTAATCTTATTTCTAATTATGTTTACCGCCTGGTAGTAAACGGAACTACCTCTATAATTTTGATAAAGTTTGTACGCATTCTGTGCAGCCTTGCGCCATGATACGTATCTATCCTGCTGTCCACTAAATTCAGGTAGGGTCTTAACCAAGTCAAGTGATTCTTTACACCCTACACCATTAACAATTGTGACATCCTTATATTCTTCCGCAACAGGGGGCTTGAGATCCTCAAGTTGTCTTGTGAGTTTCTCCAGCTTTCTATCAAAGGTTTCTTGCTGTTTCTTAAATGCAACCGTTAATGTCGTCTCAATTACAGTTGCGATAGTGTCCTGGTCTATCATTTTGATTTCTTCTACTGCCTTATCTAACAATTCGCTTACTATTGTATCTGCTTCTTGCATGAGAACAACCACCCAGTTGCAACTTGTTGCTTAATAAAACGTTATCAATATAAAACAATATAATTTCATGGCCGTTGTCGATGATGATGATGATGCTGTTGTTGACGATGATGATGCTGCTTCTGACGATGATGATGATGCCGTTAACGATGATTCTTCTGTTGGTGATGATGATGTTTCTTTTCTCTCCCTTCTTTCTACGCTGCCTAAAGCGATTCGTGCTTTAGTGGTTGCTTTGATAGTTTTTGTTATTAGTTTTGTTGTTTTGTTTTGTTTTATAGTCAATTAAAAATGTTTCTTTCACACTTTGTTTTACTGTATTAACATTTGTTTTTTTTTTTTTTTTGTTTGTTTTGAACAGTTTTTTTTTTGTTCTTTTTTTTTTTGTATTTTTATTGTATAGTTTTTTTTTTTTATAAAATTTTATTCATTAATTTTGTTGTGTTAGTGTTTGTCTTTTTTTTTTGTTGACGATGGTGATGTTCTTCTTTTTCTCTCTTTTCCAAATTTTCTAGTTTTTTTTATTAGTTTTGTTGTTTTTCTTTTATAATTAATTAAAATTGTTTTTTTTGCAAATTAACATTTGTTTATTTTGTTTCAAACAGTTTTTTTTTTACTTTTTTTTAAAATGTTTTTTCTTTCTATAATCAATTGTGTTTTTACGTATTTTTCATAAATTTTTTTTGTAATTTTTATAATTTTCTTTTATTTTTATTTTTTTTTATTAAAAATGTTTTTTTTCTTTTAAATTGTGTTTTAGTTGTGTTTTTTATATATTTTTCATAAAATTTTATATTTTATAATTTTTAGGTTTTTTTTCATTTTTATTAAAAATGTTTTTTCTTTCTAAATTATGTTTTAGTTGTGTTTTTTACGTATTTTTCATAATTTTTTTTTTTATAATTTTTAGTTTTTTTTTCCCTTTTTTTATTAAAAATGCTTTTTCTTTCTAAATTATGTTTTAGTTGTATTTTTTACGTATTTTTTATAAAATTTTATTTTTTGTAATTTTTTTTTTTTTTATTAAAAATGTTTTTTTTTTTTTATTTTCGTTGGGCACCAATTATCTTTTATTAAACTTTGGTTTATTTTCAATAACGAGATATTATTTATTTTATCATAAGACTTAACTTTTATTATATTTAAAATTATTCTAAATTATTTTTATACTACCTGTTCATACGTCCGATCACGTTGATAACCAAAAGCCAAAGAGAACGATCTTCCTTATTCTTCGTCTCAGCTAAGCACGCATTGCTAAGCTTGACCTTCCCTTGACTTCTAACGGCAAGCCCCAACCAATCAGGAGGGACCACGTCACCGTCGCAGTGTTAGGAATTGTCCTTTTAAGTTTATGGCAGAGCAACCCTGACTCGTCGTATGCGAGCGAGATGACGCGGCCCAGTGCTGCCAAGTCACCACGTAACGCAGCTCCTTACGTGATAACTTAAATCCTGAAAATATGGTTTGTGCTGCATTTGTCATGGTGAGCTTATGTTAACAAGGGGGCGTTGAAACAGACATCATATTGCTTGAGAAAGGTCTGCCCTATTTGGCTGATTTTTCTTTTATTATGTTCGTTATAGGTCAATTAGAAGAATGGGAAAGAAAATTTTTGAAAATCAACCGGGAAATTGTGATATTTCGACTTTTTGTATAATTGTTATTTAGAAAAAATTTAAAAATTGCAAGGAGTAGAAGAGGAAGAATGAAAGAATGAAATAGTCAAAGCAGACATAAGTTAGATGTATGTGTGAGTATGTGTATGGACAAGCGCCGAATGCCTTTGTCGATGTGCAAAGGGGAGAAGAGAATAAAATAAAATGAAATAGTCAAAGCAGACATAAGTTCAGGCGTATGTGTGAGTATGTGTATCGGCATTTTCAATGATCGGGTCGTTTACGAATTTCGTAAAGACACTAACTGTCTTTTATTTTTATTTAAATAAATGTGTTATATTTTAATTAATAATATATTAGTAAATATTTAATTTTTTAATAAATATTCAATATTTTAATAAATATTTTATAAACAAATAAAGGTGCTTCATGACCACACAGCACGACGAACGAACGCACGATCAAATATGAAGCGAATCATAGTAGAACAGAACAAAATTCAATGCTTGCACTCTCTGTCTGCTCCGTAAACAGCATAATTTTCTTTAAATATTTTATGTGCATTTTATTATTATTTAGAAAATAAAATGTGAGAAAAACACACTAGCTAATAACAGTATAACAGAAAAAGAATATTCAAACCGTACGCTATAAATTTTCTCTGTCTGTCTGCTCTCTGTCTGCTCTGGTAACTAAAGTATTTGGATTATTTGATAGATTATCTTTAGTCAATGAGATGTACATATATATTCAATACATTGTATGGAACAAAGACTATGAAATAAACAAGACAGCACAATTGGCTCACAAAGAGCGATCATCTTCTCTCTTCTTATTTCAAATTTTACCATACCTAATAACAAATTCTGTGTAATCTCAAAATCAATCAATCAAAATTACACACAACAGCAACACACCCGCAATTACTACAGTTGCATTTTCGATCTTCTCTTCAATCATGTGTGCTCATGGAGTGAGCGAATTTCAAGTATGCTTTTCATTTGTGTGTGCCCTACACGACGCCGATCTCACATATTAATTTGTGTGCATGTCGCTGAGACTTTGCTGGTCTATGTCATATAAATCAATACGGTATTTAACCCAATTATTTTAATTATTAATTATAATATGTTTTCAAGACTAACATTGCTTCTTTAATAAGGAAATACATGATTAATATTGTATTATCAACAAAACTCTAATAATTATTTTAAAAATTGATTTCTAACATATTGTGCAGCAGTTTCACTTCAATAGTGTGCTTATACAGGGGAGGCAGTTCGCTTTGACGCACAAAGAATTAACAAAAATATATGTTTTACAAAAGACGACTTGTTTGATACGTACATGTAAATATACCATGTTATGGACTGAATCGATATCCGACAATTGAAATACTACTAATTTCTACAGTTTACAAATTACTGTATTAGTTGACTTAACATACATATTTTGTATGTACATATATAGACTAATATTGAAAAATTTGGTCTTTCGACTTTGCTTTGATAATAATGGTTCTTGAAAAACGTTTTCACGCAAAAACAATAACGGTAGTATAGCGATACTAGTTTTTCTATGTCCTCTAGTTTTTGAGATATAGCTAATTTTTTGTTTTTTTACATTTACATAGAGTTAGTATACATACGAGGGTTGCTACTTAAGTCTTGAGATATGGCAACACCAATGTTGATATGTCAAATCTGACATTGGTATCGTAAAGCTTGTCGTTTTTAATGATAAATGTAATCAGAACGTTTTGTCATACGAGTGCTATTTGTATTGTTTACAGTGACTTGAACAATTCGTTTCGGCTAAAAATGGAATTAAATCGTGAACATTTTCGTTCAATGATTTTTTATGATTTTCGACGTGGATTAACTCAACAAGAGTGTGCCAATCAACTCGCTTTGACTTTTGTTGATGAAGCACCATCCAGAGCTACCGTGTTTCGCTGGTTTTCTAAATTCAATCGTGGTCGTAGTTTTTTCTAGGACGAATTTCGTGAAGGTCGTCCAACATCGGTTGTTGTGCCACAAAATATTGATGCTGTGCGTGAACTGATATTGCAAGATCGTCATATCGTGAGATAGAGACATGTTTGGGCATTAGTTCCACTCGCGTACATTCAATATTGCATGAACATTTGGCCGTCAAAAAGATTTGTTCGCGTTAGATACCGCATAATTTGACAATCGCATTTGTTTGCCAGAAGTGTTCGAAGAAATAAGAAAAATCAACCGCAGAAGACGAATCATTCTCCACCACGACAATGCGAGCTCTCACAGATCGGCTCAAACAAGTGAATTTTTAAACACTCAAAACGTCGAATTGATGGGTCATCCGCCCTATAGTCCAGATTTGGCACCCAATGACTTCTTTTTATTCCCGCAAACCAAAAATAAATTGCGAGGTCAACGTTTTTCGACGCCTGAAGAAGCGGTTGATGCGTTCAAAATACATGTTTTGGAGATACCTCATTCCGAGTGGAAAAAGTGCTTCGAAAATTGATTCAATCGCATGCAAAAGTGTATTGATCTTCATGGAGAATATTTTGGAAAACAATAAAGTCATTTTCGATGATACATATTTGTTATTATTTGTCTGTCTCAAAACTTAAGTAGCAGCCCTCGTAATAACACTACTACTAATGTTGTTTATGTTATTGAAAATCTGAAACATCAAATTCATATAAAGAAATATCAACAAATTCATATTAATTTATTTTAATAATCAAAAAGTGTTTAATATTCATAATATTTCAGTTTAAAAACAAAAAAACACCAATTTGAATCGATTTTCTTTTTCTTTTTTCTCTAAAAATAGCTTAATGAACGGTACTTTAAAGATCAAAAGAGAAAGAGATGATAAAAGTAAAGGAAGATTTGCAAGAACGATCTGAATCTAGTTATTTTACCATTATACAGCGAACGGTATTAAAAGTTGGTCATGAAGTTTGCAACACACAGAAGGGAACCTCATAGAGCATATATATTCTTGATCAGCGCGATTATTTATGATTTCTTGTCAACTTGTTTTTTTTTTTTGGTTTACTTAAATATTAATATTAAATGCTTTTTATTGCTAAGCTATACGAATGAAGTAGCTGTATCTCAAACACTCGAATTAGTTAATAACAAGTAAAATATTTCATGCACCAAAAAAAAATTTGATTTTATTGAACTGTGTAATGTAAACGATCTCCAAATGATGGTAAGAACAGAGTAAAAACTAATTGAATAACTATATCTCATATAATATAACAAGAGGTGCTATGAAAAAACTGGGGACAGATTCGGAATCAATGAACTTTAATTAGTAAATAAACAACAACTATTTCTTGAAAAAGACCAAAATTAATTTTGTAGCCCTGTGTTATGTAAACGACTTCCAAATGAATGGTAAGAACGAAATAAGTAGCTATATCTCAAAAACTACAGCTGCTAGAAAAGAACAGATTCGAAATCAGCGACCTCGAATTAGTTAAAAACAACTAAAATATTTCATGCACCAAAAAAAAGTTTGATTTTGTCGAGCTGTGTTATATGTACAATATTTTGTAGGTCTTTTTATATGGATGGGATGAACATTTTCCAAATTTCTTTTCCTAAACCTTGACTCTTCTTTGTGCTTTAGGGACTTATAATTTTTTAAATATCCAGTATCTCGACTTTCATTATATTCTTCTCTATTCGAATTCTGTTTCAACATTACTTTTTGTTTCATATTTCTATTCTCTGCTTAATTTGGTTTAAATTTACTTTGCCAGATTGAGCTTCAAAGGGTATACATTTTATAGTGGTATGGAAGGAATTATTGTAAAATGTTATTGCCTCACTATTTGTTCTGTAATAGGCCTTTTATCTTCCAAGTTCAAAAATATAATCTTTTCTGTAATTGTGTTGTTTAACCTCTGCATATCAAAATTGCCTATATGGCTGTTAGGTTTTATAATATGAAACTCAATTTTCTCCTGATTCAATAAACCTATAATACCTTTGGATTTGAACTCATTATCGAAAACAACCTTTTTTTTTCTTTAGTAGAAATAAATTCTTGAATTTTAAGTTTAATTGTTGTACCGCATGCTTACACAATTTGTCAATAAAAATAATAAATGAGTTTGTGCTGTTAGTGTATGTATCAATGTGTATAATTTCTTTATTATTTGAGGGTGTTTCAATGTTATATAATTTAGGTTATAAATTATCTCATGTATAATTATTTTCATTTTTGTATTGCAAATCCTACATTTTAAGCCTTCAAATGTAGGTAAAATGCCTGAATATGATATCGTTGATATCTTGGATGTCTCTAGCAAAGTAGGAGCATCTTACAAATTTGACGCTTGATTTTGTTGCGTATAAATCTTTAAGAAATTTTTGCACTTTATTGTAGTTGTCATCGGACATTTCAGTATATATACCAACTTTTCCTACTTTGATATGTCTTCGAACAATATTCACAACGAATCCCTGCTCTATATCATTTTGGTTAATAAATATTCTTTTATTTCCAAACAAATCATGAGCACAATTTGTGTTCTAAATCGGTCAATGATTGTTTCAAGAATTCCGAAGTGGTCGCTTAGATCTTCTTCTTGAGAATGGCAAGTTTATGTACATCCATGGAACATTGTCATCGAGAAGTGCTTCTTTGTTTTTCGTTTGATTATCACGTATATCACAAGAGTCTCCAATGTTAATTTCGTTAGTATCAGTGTTTAACCTGCTCAGAAATCAGCTAATGACAATTTCCCTAAATGTACTGTATTTTGAAATTGTACTCGCCAAGTTCGATCATCCATCTTTGAAGACGAGGTCTAATATCCTTTCCTGAGTACTTTGCCATCAACCACATAACAGCGGTAAGTCTCGAAATGGAACTCTCGGCCATATATGTATGGTCTAAAATATTTTACACCCCAAACTATAGCTAACAATTCCTCTTCTATTGTTGCATATAATAGTAATTGGTTTCATTATTTTTCAATGTTCGTGAAGCAAAAGGGTGGTCATCTTGTGATAAGATGGCGCCAATTACGAAATTACTAGCATCGATCAATACTTGGCTTACTGGTGTCGTTCGTTTGCGTTTAGGCATTCCGATGCAACGTTGCAATGAATGGTACTCAGCGAATGATGAATTTCTTGATTGTTGTGTTCGTGATCTGAAGCAATCCAATTATGAATGTAAATATTTTATTGGCCCCAATGGCAATGATGCTAAACTACTAACTGAATTCTTGCATAATGTGGAGAAATGTTATTTCGATGAGTGTGTCAAACGTCCAATAGACGATAGTGCGAAACATATATTGCCGGATCATGGTGCTGCACAAGTGAAAGCCGTGCGACTGAGATGATGACAATTGATGATGGCTATTGGCTGCTAAGTCTTCCATGATCAATAAATTCAATCATCCTTAGCAGTATCTAATTGTAATTGTATTAAGCTAACACTAAGTACTACATAAGTACATGCATTCATATTTTCTTTAAGTTTTCTTTGTTTATTTCTTGTTTTTCTCTTTAAGAAATTTTTATTTTTTCTTAGTTTTAATGATGACGAAAAGTTAAAATGAGATTTGTCAAGACTTCGGTCTTCAGTGGCCAATATAATAAACTATATAATCACTACTTTAATTTTTTTTTCAAAATTAGGATTCCTTAGTATTAGCGGGTTTGTCACTATGTCTTTTAATTGTTGAAAAGCAAGTATAAAGCTAGGATCCTTTAAATTAATTGCTTGATCTTTCTTAAGGTATTTAGTCATATGGTAAGCTATTTTCGTATAATCTTTTATAAATTTGCGATAGAATCCTGTCATTCCCAAAAGGCATACGATTGAATTCTTTAGGTGTTGAAAAAGCTGTTTTCCTTTTGTCCTTATCTTTTAGGGGAATTTGATGGAATCCTTTAGCTAAATCTTTTGCCGTGAAATAATGTACATGTCCTAATTTATGCAGAATCCCTGATAAATTGGGAATTGGGAATTTGTCGCCAATGGTATATTCGCTGAGTTTTCGGTAGTCTATGACTAATCGCCAATATTTTTTTCCGAAATTATCAACTTTTTTGGGCACAATCCACAACGCACTGTTATACGCCGAGTTGCTTTCCCTTATTATAATCTGAGAAAGTATTTGTTGAATTTGTGATTGAATTTCTTCTTCGTGTATTTGAGGAATATCTATTGTTGTCACTATTTCATGACATTCCGTTGTAAAAAATGTCATTAAATTTACATAGAACCTTATGTATTTTACTTCTTTCCTCCTAATTTAAATGAGAGAGGTCAAATTATTGTGTTTTTCAATATATTACTATATTACATATTTCGTCTAAAATGTACAGATCTAATTGCTCCTCGAAGAATATTTTATTACCATTTTATTATGAATCACTTTTCATTATCAATTATTGCTTTAAAAGGTATAAGGAAATTTTGACCCATAATGGCTTCGTAATTATTATTTTTAAAGTCAACGCATTTCCAAGGTACCCTTAGTACCTTTAGATTTTGTTTAGGGATTGGATTGGTAATTATACTCTTCACGCCGTGAATAGTATCGTATTATAAGTTTGTCATGAAGTTTGTAACCCACAGAAGGAGACATCGGAGAACCCATAGAGTATATATATTCTTGATCAGCGCGTCGAGACGAGTTGATCTAGCCATGTCCGTCTGTCCGTCTCCGTCTGTATGTATGCAAACTAGTTCCTTACAGTTAGCGAGCTGAAATTTTGCACGGAGTTTTCTTTTTACTATAAGCAGTACATTTGTCGGAATCAGCCCAATCGGAACACTAGGAGGGTACCCCCTATACAAACCTGGATCCAAATTCATGTTCTTATTAAAAAACTTTTTTGTTTTTTGTACTATCGACTGAAATTTGGACACCATAAGATTCTGACTAAACTTTCACCAACTTTCTAAATTTCAAAACTCTCGAATTACTAGAAGTGGCGTGAAGAGTATTACAACTTCGGCATTTTTTATATTTTTTTATTTTATTTTACACAGCAAGATCGAAGTAACGAACTAATAACCTAGCTTATGAATTATAGCAATGGCAACTAGTGGTCAGCTATATGTTTCTATGTATATTTCTGTGATAGTTACTTCAGTAAACACCTTAGTTATTATTATTCTTTTTATACTCTTCACGCAGTGAATAGTATTTTAAGTTTGTCATGAAGTTTGTAACACAGAGAAGGAGACGTCGGATACCCCATAAAGTATATATAATTCAAGACCCTCGGACCACTAGGAGGGGTACCCCCGCACAAACTTGGATCCAAATTCATGTTCTTATTAGAAGACCTTTTCTGTTTTGTACTATCGACTTGAAATTTGGATTCTGATTCATACCGAAAATCTTCTAAAATTTAAGGGCTGCATTATTTTCAAAATTATTTATTAATTTATTATATGTAAGGTATATATTATTAAAATATTTAATAATAAAAAAAGAAGTAAAAAACATTTGTAAGTTAAATGTTTTTATTTTTGTAAATAAAGATAACAATGATGTAGACAATGTACAAAAGGATAAAAAAAAAATAATTAGGTTTTTAGCAATCATCACCCCAATCTCGTTATCTGTCTAGAGCATTGATCAGACTAAAATAAAATAGTGAGGCTAATATCATTATACAAAATATCTGTTTTCTTAAGTAGTCTATTGAGAAGATGCATCCAAAATATACCAAAAATGATATGAGCAGCTGACTGTAGACACAATAATAGAAATTCGAATTGCATATTGTATTGTCATCGGATGTCAAGAAGTGGTTCTAATTCAGCTTGCAAGATTTGACCGACGACAGAACATCCTGAATAAAACCATTTAAAAATCTAGTATTGTTTCCAACCATTTTTCGAATGTATGCCAAAAAAAAATTGGTAATCTGGCTCAGTGTGCTGCCAGACGGCGAAGCACTAACCGCAACATACTTTATGATTGGGATATCTTTAATGTCACTAATTAAGCCGAAAATTGATGATTGATGACCTTCATTTCTCATATCTTACAAGTTGACAGCGTGTGACATATACAATATAAAGCAACATTTTTGGGATCTGTGGAGACGCGACTATCTACATACTTTGCAAGAGTGTTCCATATGGCTACAAACATGAAGCCAATATCAAATTGGGCCAAATTGTTCCCGCTCATGAGGACATCGCGCCACCCCAGAAATGGGACCTTGGACTCCTAACCACCACTCATACAGGGCTGTTATTTGCTCAAGATTTAGAGCAGCTTGTATTTTTCTGAAGGTGAAATTGACATTGCTAATATTGTAGAAATAACAAATCAGCCAGAAACAACAGAAGTTATGCAGCGTTCAAGAGTTACTGAACCAGAGCCAAAATATACCTTTCACGGCGCTTGTTTTCTACTCCGCACAGTGCAGTTTATAATTAACTAATGAAAAATAATCAACAAATCATAAAATGGTCCCAGGTCTCCTAACCTGGGGAGCAATCGGTGTGCACCGATTTCACTAGAATTTTGTGGTTGCATCACTGACTCATTACACGCATTATGAATTGGAGTTGAATTGGTTTGTGTAATTGAATTTTTTTGTGACTGCAGTCGGTTCTTGAGCTCCTTATATACGGGACAGCCTCTATAATTGGCACTCATTTTTATGTTCTGGATTATCGCGACCTAACTGACAATTTGCGGTTTCATGCAAGTCTCCACATGCTACGCATACTGAACGAAGGGTGCAATATGATTTTGTGTGACCAAATTCTTGGCAGTTTGTACATTGCACGCTTGTGTGATTCCTCCACTGTTACCCTACGATGAAGCTAATATTTAAGACTATAAATAGGATGCTCTTCATTTTTCTTTATATGCTGCTTATTAATGATATTGATCACTATTTTGACCTCAAGCCCTTTTTCTTCCAGAGCACTCTTAATGTCATTACAATCAACAGAGGGTTCGATGCCTTTAATTACAACTACCAGCCCTTTGCTGCTTTTGAGCTGATAGGTGTAATAGTTTATCTTAGTTTCATTACTTGGTTATAGAACGATAATTTTTTTCGGTGTAAATTTGGACTTTAGATTATTTAATATTGTCTTTTAGAGGGCTTAGTTTACGCTTTTTTTGTAATTGTATGTAGAGGTCAATGCCTGTCTGCACTGCCGCTTTAATTTTCGGGGTCCCGTTTTGTATGCGCTGTTTTTGACTAACAACTAGTGTTACATTTGTCTGTTTGTTTGCTTCAGCTAGCATAGCAGAATTTTTATTGGTTGATTCCGTTATCATTTCTGATGAGACTTTATTTCCGCTATTTGCTGCTGCTGCAGTTATTACGCTGCTTGCTTGTTCATTGCATTGAGTTGTTGTTCCGATTATATGTTTGGGTGTTTGTTGTTACAGTAACTGCATGCGATGATGCGATCGATGCAGTAGCTGAGTATACTGTTGTTGTTGATGCTGTAATGGCTGTCGTTGTAAAAGATGTACTTTGTGTTGCTTGTTGAAACAGTTGTTTCTGGGTTTGTCCAAAAAGGAGTTTGAGGGGAAGGGTATTGGGCGCTCCAAAATAATGGCTCTTCGGTATTTGGTACTTTATTAGAGAACAGAGCAGGAGAGGAAGATCTTGCTCTACGCTCAGACGACTTGTGATTGGTAAGGAATTTTTATTTTTGTTCCTATGACCAAAAGAGACGAACGAGAAATATGCATTCCTCGTTGACATTGTAGGTGGTTGTTGGCTCTGTTGACGAGCAGAGCTCATCTTGGCACTTTAAATAAGTGACAGAAAGAACTATTGTTTCTTGTTGCAGTGTTATTGTAGTTATCTGAAGGAAGAGCAGTGGAACGCACGTCCTATCGCTTCAGAGTATCAAGTAGCCTTAACAATACTTTTGTAAAGATTCTCAAAGACATTGAAATTTGGGTCAGAGCCTCTGGGGCCCACTCACTAGTGATCAAATGTAAAATACTCCCATTTACAGTAAGTACGCTCCATCTTATTTTAAACTATACTTGCAACCTATCACGCAGCTGTTCGACGTAGTATAAGCGCATATTCAACAACACCTACCAAATGTATTCTTGCCGAAGCGAGTCTGCCAGATCTACAAACTAGAGTCGTTCAAACAACTTATAAGCTCCTACAAAATTTTCTTTGTTCCACCAACGCGATCAGCAGCAAAAAATATCAGTCCTTCGTCACCATGGATACTGGGCAAAGGGGTCATTTACACATTGCTTAATAAATTCACAAAAAATGAGACACCCAACTCAGTATTTCGCCAACTATTCGCGGAGCAGTCAGCTAATTACCGCGATGGGAGATGGTTGTATACTAACGGTTTAAAGTCCGACACTTCGCCAACTTTTGCTGTTGTTAATGAAATCGGTTACGTTGTTTCAAATGGCACGCTTCCCTAATACTTCTCTGTTTCCGCATTACAAGCGATAGCTTATCCACCTTACACGGCGCACGGAACAACAACTTTAATTTGCCATTTGTTAACTTCAGATGCATGAGGTCAAGGTTTAGAAAGCTTAAAATGGGTGTTCCTCAAGGGGAAATTTTATCCCCATTGCACCTATATATGTCCAAGATGCCATTACCACCTCCAGGTATCAATTTAGTAACCTATGCTGACGATTGCACCATTGTTTCTTCGGGTGTGAATGTGAACGAAATTTGCGGTCTAATAAATAATTATCTCAGGGAAATCTCTGATTTCTTCTGTAGCCGCAATCTTAAGCTCTCACCGTCCAAATTAACATCTTCCATTTTTATCTCCTGGACTAAGGAGGTTTCTATGGAATTGGACATTTTTGTTGAGGGTTTAAGGGTTCCAACTACTTCCCATCCGAAAATTCTTGGTGTAACTTTTGACAGCTTGCCCACATTTTCTACACACGCAAACAACACCTTCAATCGTGTGATAAAGAGGAATAAATAACGCCCTTAGAACAGTGACCGGTTGCTTCCAGATGACCAGTACTGACCATCTCCACCAGGAAGCAAAGCTTTATTGGTTCGTCAACATAATGAACTGCTTTCTAAGACCGCTTACACATTTGGGTAAGGGTGTGCATCTTGTTTGTGCTTTGGTGTTTGCTTCCACACTAAGTGTGGTTAACGCAAATCAAATCTTTTAGCATTCCTCTTTGCTTCCTTATTAGACGATACTCTCAATACTAGTCGCTATAAGTCTGCTCATGGTGAACTACATCGGAGGGCAGTTGAAAATGCTTTAAAGTCTCACCAGAATAATGTTGTGCTAGGAGGCCGTCCTCCACCTGTTGATGATAGTGAAATGCGACTTCCTTGTAGTACTAGGACCACCTTAGCTCAGTTAATGTCGGGTTGGTCTCATATCCTACAGTGCTACAGGGAGCGTATTGGTCTTTCTGACAATGATCGCTGTCCGCAGTGTGGTGGTTCTGCTCTCAACACGGTTCACATTTTCAACTGTCCCATAAAACCGACCCAGTTGACTCCTATTGACTTTTAGCTTCGGCCGATAGAGGTAGCTTCCTTTTATGGCTTGATATGTTGGTTAAGAACTCTACCCATTTCTTTTCAAAGATAATTAAGTAACGTAATATTCAATAATAATTCTTTTATTTTTTTAAATTTTTCCTTATTAATTACATGCATACCACTACTTGCACCTCCCCTACTGTTACAACAACAACAACCACTGACGAATTATCGACTGGAATTGGGATGTCTAATGTATATAAAGTGTATAGCATAGGACCAAGCACGCTTCCCTGCGGGACACCTGCTCTTATCTGTCTTAGTGTTGAAGATTCGTCCTTAGATTTTACATAAAAATTACGAGTGTCAAGGTAACTTCGCATAGATTACTTGGTAATACGGTCCTTATCTTTCTAAATGGACCTCGTGCCAGACTTTGTCGAACGCTTCTTCTATGTCCAGGAAAACACCAACACTAAACCGCCTTGGTCGGATCTTTACCCAATTTGGGTATGGCTATTATTTCAGCAACTTTCCATAAGACGGGTAGTGCCTTAGTCTTAGTATCTCATTAAACAGGTTTGTGCCTTCACAGGGAGCTCTTTAAGCCGTTTTCCTTATATCCTGGCGTTTTTTTCTGGAAGCTTTGTCATAGTTGGTTTTAGCCCATGTCCCGACTTTATGAGTGGCAGCTGGTGCGATAAGTAAGGTGTTTTGCTGCTTTCCATAATGAGTTGTTTGTGTCAGACTTCGTAATTTTCAGATTGCTCATTTTTAAAATTCCTTAACCTGGTTTTCAGATCTTTGCTTTGTTAACTTTCGCTTTGTCATTCGGAGCTCTCGTTCTTTGCCAGATCTTACGCAGTTAATTTTTGTTCTCGATGAGGATTTTTAATGAGCTGAGGTGTCCTCTATTGGTTTTAGTTCTGGCGTAGCTATATTAGCTACTTCGTTAATGAATTTCTTTATGTGTATCACTGTCTTTTCAATATCGTCTGGTTCCCTAAGAGGTGCATTTATTGTGAGGTTAGTGACAACAAATTCTCTGTATGCTTTCTAGTCTGTTTTTCTATTAAACCTTTTGCATGCAGGTTGATCTTTTTTTAATGCGCAACTATATTCAATTTGTATTTGTCAATTTGGAAATGTGTTATACTTTAATACACAAAAGTCTTTTAGATCCGGTTTCTTCGTCCGGTCCGTTGTCCAATTTGTGGGTTTGCCTGTACTCAAGTGTATCCTCCCAATCGTTTGAAATGCATTTAACAATTTTTTTTCCCCCTTTGTGTTTGTCAGCCTTAATTCCCAGAATACATTTTAGGCAATGTAATTAGCGATAAACTTTGTGCCAAGCTCTTTAAAGTAGTCCTTAAATTGACCTATTGAGATTGTGTGCCTAGGTGGGTAATAAATAGCTGCAATTGTGAAAGGTCTATATTTATCTTCCAGTAGCAATTTGGTCGACTGTATGTGAGCGTGTTGATAAGTTTCAAGTTGTTTCATAGCTGTGCCACCATGTCCTAAACCATCTGGGTGGTTTGTTTTATATATTTTATACCCCGCAATGTTCAAATAGTGATTATCTGTGCAGTGAGTTTCAGAGATAAGATCTATGTCAATCATATTTTCATTTAGGAATAGTTGAAGCTCTAAGATATGTTTGTGTAGTCCATTCCAAGTAATTATTCTTATTTATTTGCTGCTCTTCTGTAGTATCTATAAGTGTTTTAGTTCGTTGAACTTTCAGCGCTTCGTCTGATAAGAAGGAGCATATCAGAGTAAAATGGCAAACGGGAATTGGATTTCCAGTTTAAGCCACGAAGGGCAAACAGAAGGAATTTGGTTCTGTAACGACTCAATTCGATCTTGAATCCTTCTATATTGCGGTGACGAAATGCAAGAGCAACACTCGACAAGTGGACGCACAAGAGTTATAAACAGAACTTTCGGTCATTAAATTCAATAGACCAACGATTAATGAAACCAAAAACACCTTTCGTTTTTTACGATAGAAGAGATATGTTGGTATGTAAACAAATGAGGTTCTCACTAGACAGCTGCGTGGCCTTGCTCACAACTGAAGTCAAATAGAATGAACTCGAATTGAATTGAATTGAATTGAATTGAATTGAGTGAAAGCGATACACGAAATGAATGAAGATGAATGCGCCTGTGTTTTGAGTTCGAAAGCCATCTGCATTCTGTGAAATGAGTTAGAATGAAATAGCGTGCAAAACGAAATAAATACGTCGGCACAGCCGAGACATTCGAATCATTCATTCATTTCGTTTGTTTTGAGTACAAGATAATGAGCGCAGCAAAAGACGCCGACGAGTCTTTGCTTTTTGTTGTTTTCTTTCTTCTTTTTTGTTACGCACAACAAAACAATCCTTATTCTTTTGAAAAAAAGTGATTGCATTCGAATTAATTTGAAAACAACCTCTCATTCTAACTCATTCAATTCGTGCCTCTTTGTTTAAATGTTGTGCGACTGAATCTTACGTGAGCGCACGAATTCACTCGAATTCTTTCGACGTCGCATTCTATTTCACTCAATTCATTTTGAGCATTGTTAATTCGAACGTCGTTTTTTTGCCTTCATGCAGACATCTAGATTACACCGATGATACGTCATGAACTTACATTTGGAGATATTTAGATATAAATAATGTGATGAGCGCCAAGAATGTAAAGAGTCAAGATTCTCTTGGAGTCTCAGATGAGAGGCACCATCATTAAATGAAAGGCACAATTTTACATCATCAGCATACATGAGCGAGAATATGAGATGGAGACAAGCAAATAATTAATAAACATGTTGAAAAGAAGTGGAACGATTTTTAAAGTAGGGTTTAATCAAAATTAGAAGATTATATGAAAAGTCTATAACATTTAGTTAATGCAAAAGAAGGTCAAGGTTAACTGAGCCAAAGGCATTAGAAAAATCTGTATAAATGACATCAGTTTGTGAGCTATTATTGAAACCTCCATTAACTAGCGAAGTAAACTAATGAAAACTCTTCGATTCGGCGACAAAGTACAGCTGCTGCAACTATCACAAACGATTCATTTTCTATTACAAATGTGGCTACCAAGCGATGTTGATTTAGTTGTTTTAGCTGGCGACCGGTTGTATATAGAGTGTACGTCTGCAAGAGTTATACCCTCTCAGGAATTTATGTAATACAGATTTTCTATCTATAAGAGAGCTGATATGTACTACCTATTAGATAATAAATGAGACCAGAAAACTCATTGACCACAATGATCTTAATGATCCCAGAGAGATTACTAACCATCATAGAGATGCAAATATAAATTATGAGGAGATCGGTGTAGGTACGACTAGCATGCTAATGTTCATTGATGAATTTATTCCATCAGCTAATTATCAGTGGAAACTCCTAATAATGATGTTGGTAATAATGCTGTTCTTCTTATAAATATTGAAAGAAACACTGTGTCACCTTTCCACATAGAGAGAGAACGTACGATTAAGGAATTCTCCTGTTCTTATCTCTACCCGGTAGATTATTTTCAATCAATAGTTGTGGGTAGTGATCCACGATTCCAAAAAACCGATAATGGTAAGCAGTGTTGTGAAAGCGCGTGTTACTTGACCCTGAACATGAATAATTTTTGTAGTTTTAAGGCTTCAACAGATTGATGTTACTGTTACTGCGTCTGTTACCTGTCAAAAAACAAATATTGCTGTTTGTATAAGAACTAACAGAATGTGAAGCTGTGACTCTGTTTGTTACTCAGGTGTTACCGTGAAGTCAAATTATTTGAATTTGCTCGGTAACAAATCGTCTCTCGCACTCTCTGTCTCTGTTTGTATTTCTCTTAAATGGCAATCACAGCTGATTCCGATTTAAAAGAAGATTTAAAATGGAAGAAAGCACATCGAAATTCATTTTGCTCGTGGAAAGTAATGAATTGATATATAATTTGAAACACGCAGACTACAAAAATTTGAAAAAAAAAATTTATTACGTAGACAGAAATAGCCGCAGAAGTTGAAATGAGTGGTGAGTTTTATTTTAAAGTTTTACGCAAATTATCATAATGACAAGTCATGTAACGCTTCTTTTAGTTGTGGAATGTAAAAAAAATGGAAAAGCTTGCGGAACACTCCAAGAGCCATAAGTCCGGCCAAGGAGTCGGCCTGGATACTGGTTGGAAATATTTTTCGGAGCTATATTTTTTAAACGATTTCAACACTCCGCGATCGTAAGTGTTTAAATTATGACATTGATATGCCAATGATTTATTATTTTTGTTTTATTTTTCAGAACAACGGGAAGTCTCAGCGTTTCAGAGTTGAATAATGACATTTCTAACTCAACACCAACAACCAGCCGCAGCTTTGTGACTCCCTCGAAGAGAGCTCGTCTATAATCCAATTGAGGCCTAAATTGCATCCACGTTGTCATCGATGCAGTCTTACATGGAGGGTGAACGGGATGATTTAGATGCTTTCAGTACGATATCAACCAAAATGCGAAAGTTCCGCGATAAAGTTGGGAAGTTATTTTTACAAAGATCTGCAAAATAAGACATGCCAGGACAACTTTGTCTGCGTTTTTTGGATGAAATTCAAGTGTTGTGTGTAGTACCTGCCAACGTGCACACATTATCCCAAATAGCCTTTGTAATTGAAATAAAGTGACCCCGATTTCGGAGGACACTTTATTTGAACATGTTTTCCATCTATGCTGCCAGTACAGTTTGGCATTTGCAATTTGATGAAGAAGTCATTGGCTGTCCTCAGCCAATCAACAGTGTTAAATGCTGGCACGTATATCAGCGAAAGTAGTGACCATAATATACCGCACACCTCAATTATTATTATATTTTGCGAACTGTAGACACACCCATACGAAATGTCGCAGCAAGGTGCTGGCGTGATACGCATTGTAACAAATACCTAAAATAAATAGATCGTTATAAGAATAAGTATGCTTGTTACTTTAGATAACAACTACTTACACCAATGTGAGAGCGAAACGACACTCCGCGCTAATTGGCTTTCTGATTGACTTTTTTTCAGACTGTTTTCCACCAGGGGCAACAGTAAATTATACTGGACGAGATTCATTCTGGTGTATTTGAAAAATCGTCGCTCTCTTTCACTTTAAAAAGCAAGCACTCTGATAATTTTTTTTGGGCAAGTCACAGTAACAAAATTACAGTAACAGTAACACCATTCCGTTTCAGCCTTTAGTTTTAAAACTAAATCCGATTAATAAAGAAGTAATTTACTCTAGTATTTTTCTTTTTTTTTGTATTTATCTCTGTATACATAAGTCTAATTGGCGCAGTCGCGGTATTAATATTGAAAAGAATATTAGCAAAAAATCTAACGTAGTGCACTAAATGTATCTACTCGTACATTAATAATAAAACAGACACAAATTGTATTAGTGAGTATGTGTTAAACAAAATTCATGATAAATGAAAAACTTATGAAAAAAATTAATTAACTAAAAAATTGTGGATAGCAAACAATGCTATGTATACTGTGAAACTCAATTCAAATATCGTTACATCGTGAAATTCAAGATTTAAACAAACTAAAATAAATGCAAGATTATATATTTTATATTGTGAAAATAAAGTGAACAACAACAATAACTATTAGAAAATTGTCCTATTCTAATAAAAATTAAGTCTTATGCTGTCTTCAGACAGAGAATTTGTGACGTTTCGCTCTGGTGCGGCATAGACGGTAATTCAACAACAACAATAAGGAAAATTACGAAATTGTTGCAGAATTTTACGGTCGTCTATCCTCAGTTAGTTTAGAACGGATGTTAAACTGCTGTGGCAGAATGGTCAGCCTGCGCAGCGCTGTTAACATTTTGGCTATCGATGACAACATTTTGCGCTTTGAACAGCTGATCATTGCACAAAACAATTTGAAAAAATTTTAAATTGTAATTTTATTTTTGAATTTTAATAAAATCTGTAGCAGGAATGAAAAAGGAAGTTGCAAGAATTATTTGCATACTCTGCAAATTGTTCTTAATCATTTATTTATTGTTCGCACACTTTCCATTTTAATTTCTCTCAATTAGCTACAACATTCTATTTGTCTGTATAACCAAAAAAAACAGCTGTTCCAAACTGCGCAAAGACTGTCTGAACACTTATCGCAGTTTCAGTTAAGATGAGATGAAGCTCCTGTCTGAATACACTTTTATAAAACTGAATTAAAAAGTGATTCAATAAAAAATAAAATTAAGGAAAAGTCAAAATACTAGAACAAACATTCAAACACCACAAAACACAATACAACTACAACAGGAAACACTACAACTCCACAACGATAATGCAACACCATCACAAGAATTACCGAGAAAATTGAAGAGTTAGAAAATACACTGAAACAACAACGAGAGACTTTGAAGCTACAATAGGAGGAATGACACCTTCATAACGACAATATTACACCATTGCAAAATAAAATTAAAGAGTTGATTGAAAAATTAATATTGCAAAGACAAGAAATACAAATGCAAGACTATTCCATTCGTTTACAACATTATTACACCCAACTACTACAACAATCAACGCAACGATCACCAAATCGAGAGCAAAAACCATTCAACACTCTGGGATTCAACCACTATAAAATGAAAGTTATCTCATGTCTTTTATAAAGTCCCAAGTAAATACTTTATGTGACGGAAATACTGAATAAACATTATACTAAACGAGAAACTCCGAGGAAATGCAGCAGGAATCATCCTACAATTACCGAACAACAACAACTTGGAGAAGGGGAAGGAAGAAACTAAGAAATTAAGTTGCCACTTCCAACCAAAGGCGACATTTGCGGAGGTCTACAATATGCTAAGGGGTGTAAAGGTAAGTAGTTTAAGAGAATTATTTACTACTATAAAAAAATTAAAATTATATAAACACAATGTATGAATTAGAAGGTAGAATAAATCCTTTGTATTGCAATTGTCAGATTACCTCACATGTTAACAAAAATAATAATGACAAAAGGAATTCTCTGTCATATACAACTATTGGATAATATGCAACGGATACAATTAACTAACGGATTGACCCAGATGGCATGGACCAATAGCTGTGTGAAGCTGTTAGTGTCAATGAAACATCAACAAGAACAATATTATTTAAACCAGGCAACAAGTAGCGAAAGGCGTATATTTAAAGATCTAGACTTAAAGAAAAGTGCGACATATTGTAACAACAGTCAAACGCAAAGTAAGATATCGTGGATAATGAAGGAACGAAGTGATTTCCTCTGATTAAATGGGAGTCCTTATCAGCATAGCATAACGAGCGAATAAAAGCTCAGTTGGAAAAATGGGACATGTAGTGCGAAACATCCACAACCCCAAAAGCCATGCATCAGGGAAACTTACGGACATGTTCTTTGTGGACCTTATACCGAAATGTAACACACGGGAGATGTACAATATCTCTCTATTTTGCAGGCATAAAATCAAAGTCAAGGACCCACACCGTCGCCGTGATGATGTAATGCAATACCAACGCTGTCAGGAATATCGGCATACAAAAAGCTTCTGACACAATAGACACAGATGTGTAAAATGTTGAGAAGATCACTCCTTTAAGCATGGCAGAAAACAACCAAATCAGCCTGCGAAGTGGACTATATGTAAAAAAGCGCATGCTGCAAATTACAATGGGTGCGCTGTATATAAGGCCATATTTGTCAAAAAATCACCTAAGACAAAAAAAATGAAGCGTACAATGCCCCATCAACTAATGGTTACTCTGTCTTATGCGGAAGTTGCAAATGGTAAAGAGTCTTTACTAAGTGAAAATCTGCTAAAGCATCAGAAACCAAATAAGCTACAGATTCTGCAACAATAACTTAATAACAGCAATTAAGACAACAGCAGTCATTACTTCTCTCGAGTCGTCGGGTCTACGTCCCGGAAGTATCCGACAACAACAGTCGGCCAAGAACCACTCCTTCCAGGCGCGAGGCTCCAGGTATGTATGCATGCATGCCTTTTTTTTTCTAGGAGAGCAGTTGTTACCAGCGCGTCTGCTCAAAATCATCTTAATCCGTGCTGGTATAGAACAAAATCGAGGTCCTAGGATTTGGTTTTGTTCCGTGTGCAGTAAAAGGATTGGTAAGAGTTCTGTCTCTGTCCATTGCTCTAGCTGTATGGAATGGTGTCATCTTGTGAAGTGTTCTGGGTTAAATTCCCTGAATGATCGGTCAGTGCAGTATGTCGCTCCTTGTTGTGCACAACAACAGGGTACTTCATTTCAGTCATGGCCACAACTGTTCACATCTTTGGTGGCACCGCAAAATATATGTCGCAATTCTCCTTCTTATATGGAACGGGTATGTCCAATCTGTGACAATGCTATACAACGCAATATTGTCACAGTTGATTGCAATAATTGCTATAGGTTGTGTCATATGAGGCGTTGTGCTGGCCTTAAATTTCGAAAGGATAGGATTATTTACTTTATAGTGCCTTGTTGTAGGACTCTAACCGTTAACGCTTCACGATTTCCCTCCGGTCATTGTCACCTTTAGCCAATCGAACACTGTCATCTCCACTTTTTCTGCCGCAAAATTTGTCAACACTGCGTGCTCGTAGCCTTACGTCTTCTCAATTGTTTGATTCTTTCAGAATTATGCAGTTGAATTGTAAATGGTTATATGGTTCGGAATAAAATATTGTTGGCGGTTGTTCAAGAGACTAAATTAACTATCTCATTTGCGTCTCTTGCAGACTATTTTGTGATTAGGCAAGACAGAAGTAGGAATAGAAAGGGTGGTTTGGCTTTCATTGTTCATCACACGGTAGATTTTAGACCTTTTTCCCTACCTTCTGTCAGTCCCTCTAATCCTTTCTTAGAGACTCAGTGCCTGGCTATATAGAGAGGCGATGTTGAAATTGAGCTGGTAAACGTTTATGTTCCGCCGGTAAACAGTTGTGCTCCGGGCTATCATCCAATGCTAAGTCATGTGCTTCACGGTGATCACCGTGTCATCTTAGGTGATTTGAATGCACATCATGAACTTTGGTTCTGCCTATTGCTATCGTGATAAATGAAGATTCCGCTACCCGGATGAGTCCTACCTGTGCCAGCCCTTCTGACATTACCATCGTCAGTGCACCGCTTTTAGCATATTGCGTTGAGTTCTGACCATGTTCCTATTCTTATTGATATAGCTAACGCCCGATGATTTTGTCACTTGTGACAGTCGGGTTTATATATAATGGTAAATTTCCTCTTTTAAGCCCGAATTTTCCAGCGGATGATGCACGCTTACCGAATTTACGTGATAAGATTCGGGCTACTGATCGAAGTGATGAACGGCTAATTTGTCTCGGATCATCGTAGAGCGAAATAGCTTCATCATCTTGAGTCATGTAGTCCTGGATCTCGTAAGTTGTGGGATACTATTAGACGCCTATCTGGTGCGCCACAGCATAAAGCTCAATCTTTCGTCATGTTTGAGGGGAATCAAATAGGGAATGCTAAGAAATGTGCCGTCATCAGTTTAATATGCATCCCTCGACTAACTGTAGAGAGAAGCGTTCTTCCATACGTATGTTTAAAAACATCAAAACTATAGTTGTGCCGGAGGAATTTAGTTCTTGTGAAGTTGAAGCTGCGATTCGCAACGCGAAGTCTTCTAAGGCCCTGTTACCTGATGGTGTTTCGATGCTTATGCTCAAACATTTAGGGCCACTAGCGATTTCGAGTCTCACTAAATTTCTTAATTCCTCTAAGTTTCAACTTGTTGTCCCTGACGTATGGAAGATAGCAAGAGTTATTCCTCTCCTGAAACCGGAAAATGATGCAGATTTAGGTAGTTCTTACAAACCTATTTCTCTTCTTTCCACAGTTTCTAAAGTTCTGGAGTCGTTGATTCTTCCGACAATGACAGAACAAATCACTATTGCAGATCATCAGCATGGTTTAGGAAGGGACACAGCACTACCTCGACCCTGAGCGAGGTTACTACGCATATTGCTAATGGACTTGAGGGTTTAAAGGTTCCAACTACTTCCCATCCGAAAATTCTTGGTGTAACTTTTGACAGATTGCTCACATTTTCTAAACACGTAAACAACACCTTCAATCGTGTGATAAAGAGGAATAAAGTGCTTAAGGCTTTAGCAGAAACTTCCTGGAGAAATGAGAAGGAGATTTTAAATACCACCTATAAAGCAATTGGACGTTCTGTCCTCAATTATATCGCTCCTGCATGGTCTTCTTTCCTTAGTGATACTCAATGGGAACATCCACAAGTAGCTCAAAATACCGCCCTTAGAACAGTGACCGGTTGCTTCCAGATGGACAGTATTGACCATCTCCATCAGGAAGCAAAAGCTTTATCGGTTCGTCAATATAATGAGCTGATTCCTAAGCATTTTTTTTTTTGGCATCACATATGAGTGTATACCCCAACTATAGCGCTATTATGGGCGTTATTCCCCCAAGACATATTCGTAATGACATCAGAATATACGAGGAAGATATTGCTTCCTTTTTAGGCGATACTCTTGACAGTGGTCGCTATAAGTCTGGTCGTGATGAATTACATCGAAGGGCAGTTGAAATTTCTTTCGAGTCACACCAGAATAATGTTGTGTTTGGAGCCCGTCCTCCACCTGTTGATGATAGTGAAAAGCGTCTCCTTCGTAGTACTAGGACCACCTTAGCTCAGTTAAGGTCGGGTTGGTCTCTTCCCCTCCAGTGCTTCAGGCAGCGTATTGGACTTTCTGACAATGATCGCTGTCCGCAGTTTGGCGGTTCTCCTCACAACACGATTCACCTTTTCAACTATCTCATAAAACTGACCCAATTGACTCCTATTGACTTATGGCTTCGACCGATAGAGGTAGCTTCCTTCTTACGGCTTGATGTAGGCTAAGAACTCTTCCCATTTCTTTTCAAAGTTAATTAGGATCAGGTTCAGCAGTATGCTATACCGGAGCATCTTTACCAACAGAAGTCACAGCAGGAGTCAATACAACAGCTGCTAAATTTATAACAGTGCTTCACACACTCTGATCAATACCAGCAACCACAACAGCAATCATACCAGCAAAATACACAACAAGTGCTATACTCATCAGTACTTGAGAAAATTATTGTCGAAATGAAACAAGTGCTTGAAGCGCTTGCTATATTTATGTCAAATGCGACGCCAAACAACAAAAAGGCTTGCGCACTAGTGTTTGAAATTGACTCTCTTGCCAAGCAAGCGAACTAGAATTGTTTATCAACCAGCTACACATCGATGTCATGCTCCTCAATGAGACACACTTTTGCTGCAGATCAAATTATAAGCTTCATGGCTACTATCTTTACACGGAAAATCATCCTGATCACAACCGCATGAGAGGAGGGGCTGCTGTTCTCATCCTCTATCCCGAGAGGAAAGATCATTCAAGAGATAATAGGAACTACCTCTTATCAGTTGCTGTCAACGTGTACACCAACTCACTACCTGTACAATGGCAGAGTCCAAGATGCTCTTGACTTTGTAGTATATAGGAGTTCATTCCAACTGTCTTACCATTTCTGACTGTCTAGATATGAGCTCAGATTCCCCTCATTATTGACATCACAACAATTCCTTTGACATACACATCTAAGCACCGAGTTTTGCCTTGCTACGCATGCATCTCCACGCTCAGGCGCACAGTGGAGCAAAAATTCAATCTCAACATTGAACTTCTCGACGCTGAAGATATGGATTATGCGGTTAAGCTATTGAATCGCTGCATCTACGAAGTTGCTGAACGAGCCACTATAGTTCAGACTCACTATCCATCATTTGGCACTTAGTTAACCTAAAGCGTAGATTGCGACGTCGCTTTATGCGTAGTAGACGTGAAGACGATACACTCGCTTGGAAAAGATCTACAGCTAACCTCCGTAATGTCATAAGACTAGCACGTAGGGACTTCTTCGATAGCTTATTACGTAATGCTGATCAAAATAGAAAAGTGGAACTCACATTATGGAAGGCGACTCGTTGTGCTAAACGTCAACCTTAAAGACACATCCCAATCAAGAATGCTCATGGTGCCGTACTGATCTGGAAAAAGCGGATGCATTTGCTAATGAACTTGAAAACCGTTTCACTCAACTGAATCTTGCTGATAGGAGAGACGTCACGGAAACTTACAACTTTCTGAAAGAGCATTGCTAAATTACAGTGGAAGTGAGTTGAGATCATTATGCTATTAAAACCTGGTAAGCCGGAAAATCGTGTCGATTTATTTAGCCCGATAAATCTGTTGCCCACATTTTCCAAAATATTTGAAAGAATATTTCTGCCCAAAATGATGGCAGCAGCAGATGTCCAAAAAGCTATTCATGATCATCAATTTGGATTCAGGAAACAACATGGTACTCCGGAACAGGTTCATCGTGTCATCAATCATATCCTTACGGCACTTGAAAACCAAGAATACAGTGCGGAGCTGTCTTCCTAGATGTACATCAGACTTTTAAAAAAGTTTGAATCGATGGTTTGATGCACAAGGCGAAGCTAGTCCTCCTAACAATGCAATATTTACTGCTGCAGTTATACCTCTGCAGCCGCACATTTTATGTAGTAGTAAAAGATGCCAAATCTACCTTCCGTAATATTGGAGCTGGTGTTCCGCAAAGCAGTGTACTAGGACCATAATATGCAATAATACCTCCATTGATACGGCTTCGGCTGAAATTCAGGAATATCTCAATCGCTTTTCATACTGGACATAAAGGTGGAATAATGGCATAAGCTGGGGTAAATCTGTCCATTCCTGTAGAAGAGGGGTTTGTCCTACAGTTACTCATAACAACACTGCCATTCCGCAAGTTGGCCGTGTTAAATATCTAGGAATGACTCTTGACAACCGTCTTACCTGGAAAACACACTTCTCATCCACTACTGCAGCTTGCTATGGTAAGCTAAAAAAATTAGCGAGGTTACTGTGACCTAACAGCCAACTAAGCCTGAGCAATAAAGGGTTGGTAAACCGTACAATTGTACGTCCCTCCTGGACCTATGGTATCCAACTCTAGGGCACTACATGTGCATCGCGCATAACAAAAAGTTCAAACCCTGCAGAATGAAGCATTGCATCGAACTACGAATGCTCCATGGTACGTTCGGAGTTCTGCAATTCACAACGACCTTCGGATGCCTGCAGTTACGACGAAATTAATTTGCATGCATTACAGGCTGAATGTTCACTCAAACCCAAACTCAAACTCAAGACTCAAACGTCATCTCCCTTGTGATCTTACGACCAGATCTACATAAACACAATTTAATTCTAGTTAGCAGATAGTTGAATCAAAACCTAGTTAGTAAGCAAAAACTTCTAATGCAAAGGCTGTAGTGTGCATTAGTGCAGGCAACATAAGTGACAATAAACTACAGACGCTGGTCGTTGGTAACAAATGGTTAACGTGCACATGTTTAACAGCGTTTGCACATTCCTAAGATATCAAAAGCCAAGTGTCCAAAGCACAGGCATAAGTCTCGTTGCTGATCGCATGATCACATAAAGCACTAATACACACACATACTCCACATAAATGTTAGGCATAATTCATAAGTATATTAAGAAACCAATTGTACATTGAATTGATTGAATAAAGAAACAAACTAAAGAATAGACGTGTTTTCGTACTCTACATGGCGACCGTGACAGGACCCGGTCAGTTTATTATTTGAGTGTTTTCGTAATAACAATATCAACAACAGTGAAACCAATGTGCACAGCAATAACAACCAGCTACCGTACATCTTAATGCCAAACAAGTATATCAACATGTACAGAAGCAGAACCAATACAGTAAATGTGTACCAACGACTAGCGATGTACCAATGGCGGCGAGGAAAAACATCATTCCACCAACACCAACATCGGGTCCCAAGACACTCACGATAGAAGAGTACAGGGCCCGTCAAACACAACTACGCTAGAATAACAACGAGCCCAAGCCAGAGACAAAAGGCTTACAACAATTCCTAAGACAGCAAAATTACCCAAACGTAGGGGAGGCATAGGGGCAAAGGCACAGCAACAGCGAGCCATCGTTATCAGACGACTGAGAGAGGGAAATTTAAAACCAAAGGTTGAACAAGTCTTCAAGCAACGACTCCAGGACCTCAACACCCTGCTAAACAGGTGCAAATTAATGCACTGTTACTTAATTTATTTTTTTGAGCACTGTTATTGCATTTTCTTCTGGGTGCATTAGTTAAGAAAAAATATATATGTAAGAGCAAAGTAACAAAACTATAACAGTGTCATATTTTGTTGAACACTGAAGTGACGCTCCCCATATACTTTTCGTGTTGGAAAGGGACGTGGATGGAGAACAGATCTGTGTGCAGAAAAAAATAAGAAAATCATTGATTGATTTAGGACGATAGTGCACAGACTTGTGTTCCGGTGGTGATTTTTCTGATTTGTTGTATGCTGAGAATTAATTTAAGATAAGTGTGACTATACTTGTATTATCGGACGTTGTTGGTAATATCTATCGCGCTGGTGTCTGAAGCGTTTCTGACAAATTTTACGTATTTTCTATCATATATATGTATGTGTTTAATAATTTAATAACATCATACTTTACATACTGAGGGCATTCGAACCACTTTTGAAGCATAAATATGATATATCCACGTTTTTGTGATTGAAGCCTTTAAAGTCTACTACGCAAAATTAGCAACCATCGAAATGATTTTTAGGTTTCATCCGATATCTAACCTGTGGCGTTCTCCGTTTTTCCACAAACGTAGAAACTCAACACAGGATTTCCAAACCTTAAGCCCATGACTTATCTTGTTTTTCAATATGTAGTCCGAAATAATCGGTATAAGCCTCCTTCACAAAGTCCGTGATATTTCGTGCCTGTTTTTTTTTTTTTTTGCTATATAAACACCGCAAATATAGCAAAATACATCAGGGATATATTTGTATTTTCTTCGCAATGAAATCATATTTCTACGGACAAAAAATTTTGTTTACGTTATCTACAATGTCTCTCACTTGAATATCGACTAGTTTCGTATCGTTTACGATCTTGGAAATCTTTCTCTACTTTTACATCCCTTTCTCATTTTATCTCTAAAGTACCATTCATTAATCAATTTTTAGAAAAAACTATACGAGAAAAGCGATTACCTTTATATTTTATTTGTGGTTTCTTTTCAACTTCTAAGAAAAATGTGTTTTTTGTTTTACTAGAATATTGAAAATATTAAATACTTTTTATACTCTTCACGCAGTGTTATAAGTTTGTCATGAAATTTGTAACACACAGAAGGAGACCCCATAAAGCATATATATACTTGATCAGCGCGACGAGACGAATTGATCTTGCCATGTCCGTCTGTCTGTCCGTCTGTATGTATGCAAACTAGTCCCTCAGTTTTTGAGCTAGAGAGCTGAAATTTTGCACGGAGGGTATTCAATAACTGATATGTTCGAGAAACAAAACGCCAAACATCACAACTTTTGCTTTGAGGAAATTTTAAGTTGCGCAAATGGCGCTCCAACGCGCCTGAAGTAATGAATGAGGTTCCCGACAAAGATAGAGAGATTTTCCTACAATTTTCTGATGGAGCCACGCTAGCGCCTTCCTAGCTTTTTCTAGAGTATTCGGCTTCCATGTCAGTTTCCTGTCAATGATTAAGCCTAAGTACTTTGTCTCTTCCGATATCATCACACATTTCCCCGAAAGCATTACCGGATCTAAATAGGGAATTTTATGTTTCCTAGTGAAAAGATGACCTGCGGCTTGTCCGGATTGACTCCGAGACCACAATCTTCCGCCCACTTGCAAAGAAAATTCAGAGCACCCTGCAGAAGGTCTCTCAGAGTAGATAAGTATTTTCCAGAAACGACAATAACGACGTCATCCGCATATGCGATCACTTTGCAGCCCATCGTTTCTAGACCTACTAGTAGTTTATTGACTACTGTATTTCATAGAAACGGTGAGAGGACTCCACCTTGCGGTGTGCCTCTTCTCACTGCCTTTCGAAGTTTGGAATCTCCCAGATCTGCTTCAACGACTCTGCTTTTTAGCATTTTGTCGATGAGTTCCACTATGATTCGATTCCATTCTCAGGTCAGTGAGTGCTGCAGTGATCGCATTCGCATTAGCGTTGTTGAAAGCCCCTTCTATATCGAGGAATGCTGCTAAGGTGCACTCCTGCCGATGCAGAGATCCCTCCGCAGTGGAGATGGGGGAATGTAGTGCTGTTTCAACTGATTTTCCCTTGGTATAGGCATGTTGAGATTGAGAGATCAACCTCCTGTCTATCGTCAGTCTTAAGTAGATTTCAATCAGCCTTTCTAGTGTCTTCAGTAGAAAGAAAGATAGAGAGATCGGTCTTAAGTCTTTTGGATGGGTGTGCGATCATTTAGCTGCCTTTGGAATGAAAACTATCTTAACCCGTCTCCATCCCTGTGGTATGTAGCCAAGCTTGAGACAACCTTTAAAAATTGCCATTAACTTGCCAGTCAGATGTCCAATGGTTTTCTGTAGTTTCACTGAGTGAATCCCGTCTGACCCCGGAGATTTAAAACGTTTAAACCCGTTAATCGCCCATAGTAGTCGGTCCTCAGATATCGCATCTATCTTGATTTCACGACCGTTCACTAGACTGTCCGCGTATTGCTCAGTGTTGTCCGAGCATCCCGGAAAGTGTGTGTCTAGTAAGAGTTCTAATGACTCTTTGCTTGTTGTGGTGAACGAACCGTCCACCTTCTGCAGTAGTTCCCAGTTTTGGGAGCTTCCTGCCAGAATTTTGCGGAATCTAGAGGCCTCGGATGCACCTTCCACTTCTTCGCAGAAAGATCTCCAAGATTGCCTCTGCGCAGCTCGTTTACTTTTCTTGTAGACCTTTACAGATTCTTTATAGCCTCTCCAGACTTCTTCAAGGCGGGTGTATTTTGCCTTGTTAAAGGCATGTCTGCTACTATCCCGAAGCTTACTTAGCTCGCCTGTTCACCACCGAGGTTTGGCTGTATTCAGGTTTCTTGTTACAGACTCTACCAAAGTTTCTAGCTTGCTTAAACTATCTAGAGTGCTGCGTGCATGGGTTTCAGAAGTGTTCCCCACTAAGTCTACATATCTATCCCAATCTGGTTTCCTAAAATTCCTGACGGGCTTGGGATTTGGTAGGATTTTGCTAATTTCAAAAGAGATATACCTATGGTCGGAGAAGGAATGTTCTTCCAAAACCTTCCATTTACTTATTTTCTCATAGACTGAGCTAGAGGCAAAAGTAGCATCAATTACCTCTTGCCTATTACTAACAATGAAGGCTGGCTTATTACCTTTATTCCAAATCTGGAGATTAGAGCCAGTAATAAAATCAGAAAGACACTACCTCTTGCATTGATGTCCGTGCTGCCCCACACCGAATGGTGCTCATTGACGTCTGCACTGACAATTAGCTTGGCTCCCAGGCTATGTGACTGCGCTACCAGATCCTTAAAAGTTTGTCTTGGTAGTACCTCATGGTCATGGGCCAGATAGCTTGTTGTTAGCCACATCCGTCCACCACCTGCTTCTAGACTGATGGTGGCTTGGTCTGCATCGCTGAAATTAGAGAGCATAAATGTAGTTAGATCCCTTGTTACCAGCACACATTCTCTGGGCTTACCTTGATTGTGTACATAACAGATTTTGTAGATTTTATTCCTGAGCCCGCATACAAGACCATGGTTCCTGTATCAAGACAATGTGGTATCCACTGCTTGCCAAACGGAGTTAAAGGTTGGCGGACGTAACTTTTGAGTGATGGAGGTTAATTTGGAGTATCCGGAGCGTCATTTCCAGACTCCACCTCCACCAACGTGGACTCAGCATCTTCATCTGATGCCAGTAGCTCCTCTTCATCTGTCAGAGTGGTTTTCGACACTCCTTCCAGAAGAGAGAAGATACTGCCATCATCCGATGCCCTTCTTGGCGTTTCCGCTTCTGTTGCGGTACCTTGTGGTTCTTCCGCAGTTGAGGATGTGCCCGGATCTTTGTTAGGTGGCATTCCATCCTTTTTATAGATTTTCATCTTTATTGATGAAAAACCATAGCTAATGACCCCTTCCGATCTCTATAGAGGTTCCAGCGAGTCCGTACCGACCACGAAGGTCGCAGTACGGAACTCATCTTTTGGTTCCTCCATCTTGGTGATCTTCCAGTTCTTTGTTGGTAGATCAGGGTTACACACCCTGCTCATTTCAAGTACCATTTTCGGGTCTGATGGTTCGGCTGGGATCCATGCCCTTGCTCTTGGCAAACAAGGGATAACCTCCCTTAATATAACCTCGAGCCTTGATCCTGGCCATACCTCACCAATCCTGGAGATGGCTATCTTATACAGATCAGTAGATCTATGATCAGCACAGGCGATTAGTTTAATGTGGTTTTGGTGCCACCCACTATTGCGACAGAAGGGAGCTGGGCCAGGGTGCTCATTCAAGATTTGAAAGAATACGCTTGTTAGCTTGGCCTCAACTTTCCTCCAGCTGTCTGCCATGATCGTGCCTTCAGCGTTGCTTTTGTCAACGACTGCCCATATTTGCTGGCCATTGACCACCTCGCTGACACGTCCGGTTTGAGACATACTAGCAACTGTTTCAAGCCGTCACCACGTGGAGGTGATAGACCAGACTTCCTTCAGCACCCTCAATTACGGCACAAACCTAGGTATGCGTTTATTCCCTTGAGTATACTGAAAGCACGACGACCAAGCTACTAAAGTATATGAAAAACATTATCACAGCTATGAGCTGGAGCCCCTTGCTGTAATAAATGCAATGAAACATTTTCGACACTATCTTTTAGGCGTAAAGTTTATATTGGTCACTGATTGCAATGCATTGAAAGTAACTAAGCAAAATAGAGAGTTGTAACCACATCTGGAATGTTGGTGGACTTACGTACAAGACTTTGATTTCAAAATTGCTTATAGAAAGGGAAAGACCTTGTCCCATGTAAACTATTTGAGTCGTAATATGCCTATCAAACTCAGTTGTCAACTTAACTGTGTATCAGAGACTTGATTGTATATTGAGTAACAAAACGATTCAGCAACAGGCGATATTGTTGATTAAATAAGTAGTGGTGACGCAGACACACAAGCCAAATATACATGGATTGCAAACCTGCGAGAACATTTCTAGATGCCGTCAATGACTAAGAATGTAAGAAAAATTTTAGAGTCTTGTTTGATTTGTCTTGTGGCCAAAAGACCTTCTGGTAAGAAGCATAGTGAATTACATCCCATTGAGAAGCGACCGATTCCGTTTGATGTTCTACACGCTGATTTCATGGGATCATCGTTATATTGATTGATGCCTTTACAAAGTTTGTGGTTTTATTTCCCTATAAAACTCTTAAAGCTACAGAAGCGACTCAGTTTTTTTGTAGTTACATTTTACTTTTCGGAGCACCTCGTATACTCATTAGTGATCGAGGAACGAATTTTACCAATGTGAAATTTCAAGTTTTATGTAAATCATTTGGAATACGACATCACTTGATTGCAGCAGGTGCTAGTAGAGCGAATGGACAGGTGGAACGTTATGTTGATACTGTGGCTAATTTGTTACGTACTGACAGAGGGACAAACTTTGAATGGTCTAATTATGTTGGTCGTGTACAGTTGGCTCTAATACCACAGTCAACAAGACGACTGGATTTTCTCCTTTAAAAATACTGACCGGAATAACTGGACGTACTCCCGAGATAGGAGCTCTTCTATCTGAGTTAGAAATCGAACCACAGTATGATGACCAGGAAGCTATACGAGAGCTTGCTAATGAACGAGCAAATGAAAACGCTAGTCGAATGAAAGTGAGATTTGATTTAAATAAATGCAAACCAAATCGATTAAATATAGGTGATAAGGTAGTTTACTGCAGAAATCAGATTCGAAAGACTAAACTGCAGCCTAACTATCGTGGACCCTCGGTGTTTTGATGAACGATCGCTATAAGCTAAAGAGAAGTGGTTCCAAAACCATAGTGGTAGCTACAAGAGAGGTCATCCGATCAATGCGTGAAGAAGAGTCTCAAGAAGTTGAGAGTACTTAAAGAAAAGGTAAGAATTATTTTATAAAAATGTTACAATTCATGTACAAGCAAAAGATTGCCTCAGAGTCATGGTATTCTGGAACCAATTGTTTTGATGTTGGACTGAATTCATGAACAAGCGTAAGATTGCCTCTGAGTCATGGAATTCTGGATCCAATTGTTGTTGAATAAAATCCATGAATAAGCGTAAGATTGCCTCTAGATTTTATTGTTGAAGATTGGCAATAATACATGGAGAAGCGAAGAAATACCTCTGAGCCATGGTACTTGACTAGTCTGTTCCTATTTCCAATCCTCTGATCTGTCTTCCAATTTGTTGGAGTTGGAATAAGCAAAGTTGCACGGAAGAAGATAGTTGAGGAATACTTAGTTGTCACAGGCAAGTTTGGGATTGTACATGAATTGTTATATTGTACAATGTTGTGTATGAAACGTTGAGAAATGATGTTGGATTCATCGAGAGCGATGAACCCGCTGGATGGCCGTATTACAGCAATGTAACAAAATAAGTACGATTTACAGTTGTTATCGTTATCGATTTGGCAGTGTTATATTTTGTTGAACACTGAAGTGACGCTCCCCACATACTTTTCGTGTTTGAAAGGGACGTGGATGGAGAACAGATCTGTGTCCAGAAAAAAGAAGAAAATCATTGTTGGTTTAGGACGATAATGCACAGACTTGTGTTCTGGTGGTGGTTTTTCCTGATTTGTTGTATGCTGAGAATTTTCTTAAGATAAAAGTGACTTTACTTGTAAGAAAATTGTTGTTGATGATATCTATCGCGCTGGTGTCTCAAACATTTCTGACAATTTTTACGTATTTTCTATCATCAGGAAGTAGGAGTGGGAAGTTTCCACAGCCTCAAGGTTCTTGCAAATTGGCCGGACGTGAACAAAGTGGGGTTATGAGTGAAGTGGCGTCTTCTGTGTTACAAAAAGAAAATCAAAATGAAAATTTTGTTATCACAGTGGAAGCGCTCAATAAAATGTTAAAAACTACGCAACGTGATAGCAAGGATTAAGCTGGCTTTCCTTCTTTTGATCCGGATCATGGTGTGCTGATGTCGACGCCAGAGTGTTGCGTGATGGTTTGGAGAATTTTAATATTATTCCCGAAGTCCAATCCTATTTGCTTGGCAGAGCAACATAATGGTATGTAAAATTTGGTTATCAACATTATATTTGGGCGGATCTGTGTGCTTCTTTGTACACTCGTTCTCAAGTGGCTCATATATTGTAGAACAACTACGGAAAGTGGCAAATACCGAGAGTAACTCGAAGAATTCTTATACTGATTTTGTTATGGAGAAAGTGTCTCAGATAAATAGGTTACCTTTTGAAATACCTGAGGACAAAATCGTCAAGATTGTTGTTGGATGCATATCTGAGGTCAGTCTGCGGAATTCGTTGACATTCGTTATGCCGCCCACTGTACATGGATTAATTGATCATTTGTCTTCAATTCGAGAGAAACCGATACCAAAACAAAGTTTGTCTTCACAGCATTTTCATGGAAGGGAACGTTCATTCTCGAAATCAGTCATGATGCGCAAATCTACTGGTGACGCACCCGTTTCGTTGAAGAGTACACGAGTAGATGATGGCATACGGTGTTTCAGATGTGGAAAAAAGGTAATATTAGGGCAAAATGCATGGAAGAAATGAAGTAAACGGTTAGCGTTAAAAAGGGGAACAACAGTAACAACAAGATTGCAATTGAACAGAAAAGCATCCCAAAAAAGAGACCCTTACATTCTTTCGGTAGAACGAATTGACAGAGAGTCCATATTACTTACAGAAGTGATTGAGGTGGCAATTGGTTTTGAAGAAATAACCGTGGAAGTTGAGCTTCATGTGATTGATGAAAAATATTTGCAGCATGAAATTATTGTAGGTAGGGACGTTCTAAAAGACCCCACCTTGACGATTGTAGTAAATGCTGGTGCTTCCACACTGCAACGAAATGCTGCTGTGCTATGTACCCAGAATTGAGTAATTAATGATCCGTATTCATACCCACAAGTCTTAAATAAAGTATTGAAAAAGTATTCACAAAATTTTATAAAGGGTTTTCCTACTTTACGAGTGTCCACTGGCACCCTTAGTATTTGCTTGACAAAGGATTCAGTTGTAAATTATAGACGGATGGCTCAGAACGAGCGACAACAAACAGCAGAGATAATTGAAGATTTAAAGTCACATGGCATTATAAGGGAAATCAATCAATCAAAATCTCCCTTTGCTACTTCCGTTATCCTTGTTAAGAAGAAAAATGGCACCTATCGACTTTGTGTTGACTATAGGGCATTAAATAAAGTAACCATCAAGGAGCGTTACCCATTGCCAAGGATTAAGGATCAGCTAGATGAATAACTGGGAATAAATTCTTTACGTCGCTTGATATGGCATTCGGCTTTCATCAAATTCCAATAGCGGCAGACTCAATCGAGAAAACAGCTTTAGTGACACCTGACGGTCACTTTGAATATGTTTGCATGCCTTTTGGACTTGTCAATACATCCGCTGTTTTCAACGGGCAATCAATACGGCATTGGGCAAGTTAAAGGGGACAATAGCCTTGGATTATTTGGACGATGTTCTGGTACCATCTAAGGCTATTGACTATTCTATGACTAAAAATTATACAAAATTTGTATGGACCGGTGAGTGTGAAATGGCAAAACAGTTTGTAATAAAGGAATTAACAACGCGTCCTTTACTTGTTCTGTTCATTCCAGACCTTACGATGGAATTACATACCGATGCCAGTGCCATGGGGTATGAAGTAATATTGTTTCAAAGAATACACGAGAGACTTCATGTTGTAGCCTATTACAGTCAAGCTACTAAGGTTAGGTTACCTCCCAACCAAATTAATCCATTCGATGCAGCAAACGAGGTTATTTATGCCTAGTTGATATAGGTTATCTATACTTGTTAGGAAGGGGGAACCCAAGAAACGTATCCTCCTTCTGGCCAGAGCTGGACATGAGCAGAAGAGGTGTTGGATTGTCTCCAGTTCTTCTTCATTTCTGCAGCTGCGACAGAAATCATGCGTTACGACTCCCAGTCTAGTTGCATGGTTTCCTATTAAATAGTGTCCTGTTAGGGTGCCTATTAGGATTCCTAATTGAGTTCTATCTAGCTTAAAACAAGGATAGACGCTGATTTAGCTTTGACCATGTTTGTCTGGCAATTTCGCAGGTAGAAGCACTACTCCATCTATGATTTGTGGAATTTATTAGTGTTTCCCTGGCGATAAGATTACATGTCGCAATTGGAACACCAATGCACTCCATGCCCCTACTGACATGTGGCAGGTTGGTGCCTTCTCTTGCGAGTTCATCAGCCCTGCAATTTCCTGGATTATTCCTGTGACCGGGAACTCAGCACATGTTTATGCATCTCATTAAAAGATCGGCGCCAAGCTGAGCCACTCCTAGATGTTGTATGGGGTGCATCCAGGGCTTTTAGGGCAGCCTGGCTGTCTGATAGAATACAGATATCCTTGCCAGATATATTGTTTATCTGCAACCATTTTACGGCTTCATGAATGGCAGTTATTTCCGCCTGAAAAACACTGCAGTGGTCCATTAGTTTAATAGATTTGCAGATTGAGGGCATTTCGCAGTAAAATCCAGACCCTACACCAGTATCCATTTTAGATCCATCTGTGTATATCTTGATCTGGGCACTTTGTGATGGATCACCTTCTAGCCATTCCTGCCGCGATGGAAAACTTAAAGAGAATTTCCTTTCAAAGCAGAAAGATGACGGGAGGCGATCAAGTCGAGTAGGAATGTTAGTATAGGAGTTCAGTATGCTTGCGTGCTCATACGAACTCCCTTTCCATTGTGAGCATGCTTTGAGTCTAATGGCTGAGCATGCCGCTAAGTGTTTGCAGAAAAGATCGATCGGTGGCAAGTGTAAAATGATGTCCAACGCCATAGTTGGCGTAGTTCTTATGACACCACTTATTGCCACCTCCGCCGATCTTTGAACCTTACCGATAATTTCACGGTAGGTTTTCTTCTGCATCGCAGTCCACCAGACAACACTTCCGTAAAGGTGAATGGGTCTGACAACTAATGTAAAGTGCCAATAAACAGTTTTAGGTTTGATTCCCCATGTTTTGCCTATTGCTCTTCTATAGGCATAAAGTGCCACGCTAGCGCCTTCCTAGCTTTTTCTAGAGTATTCGGCTTCCATGTCAGTTTCCTGTCAATGATTAAGCCTAAGTACTTTGTCTCTTCCGATATCATCACACATTTCCCCGAAAGCATTACCGGATCTAAATAGGGAATTTTATGTTTCCTAGTGAAAAGATGACCTGCGGCTTGTCCGGATTGACTCCGAGACCACAATCTTCCGCCCACTTGCAAAGAAAATTCAGAGCACCCTGCAGAAGGTCTCTCAGAGTAGATAAGTATTTTCCAGAAACGACAATAACGACGTCATCCGCATATGCGATCACTTTGCAGCCCATCGTTTCTAGACCTACTAGTAGTTTATTGACTACTGTATTTCATAGAAACGGTGAGAGGACTCCACCTTGCGGTGTGCCTCTTCTCACTGCCTTTCGAAGTTTGGAATCTCCCAGATCTGCTTCAACGACTCTGCTTTTTAGCATTTTGTCGATGAGTTCCACTATGCTCGATTCCATTCTCAGGTCAGTGAGTGCTGCAGTGATCGCATTCGCATTAGCGTTGTTGAAAGCCCCTTCTATATCGAGGAATGCTGCTAAGGTGCACTCCTGCCGATGCAGAGATCCCTCCGCAGTGGAGATGGGGGAATGTAGTGCTGTTTCAACTGATTTCCCCTTGGTATAGGCATGTTGAGATTGAGAGATCAACCTCCTGTCTATCGTCAGTCTTAAGTAGATTTCAATCAGCCTTTCTAGTATCTTCAGTAGAAAGAAAGATAGAGAGATCGGTCTTAAGTCTTTTGGATGGGTGTGCGATCATTTAGCTGCCTTTGGAATGAAAACTATCTTAACCCGTCTCCATCCCTGTGGTATGTAGCCAAGCTTGAGACAACCTTTAAAAATTGCCATTAACTTGCCAGTCAGGTGTCCAATGGTTTTCTGTAGTTTCACTGAGTGAATCCCGTCTGACCCCGGAGATTTAAAACGTTTAAACCCGTTAATCGCCCATAGTAGTCGGTCCTCAGATATCGCATCTATCTTGATTTCACGACCGTTCACTAGACTGTCCGCGTATTGCTCAGTGTTGTCCGAGCATCCCGGAAAGTGTGTGTCTAGTAAGAGTTCTAATGACTCTTTGCTTGTTGTGGTGAACGAACCGTCCACCTTCTGCAGTAGTTCCCAGTTTTGGGAGCTTCCTGCCAGAATTTTGCGGAATCTAGAGGCCTCGGATGCACCTTCCACTTCTTCGCAGAAAGATCTCCAAGATTGCCTCTGCGCAGCTCGTTTACTTTTCTTGTAGACCTTTACAGATTCTTTATAGCCTCTCCAGACTTCTTCAAGGCGGGTGTATTTTGCCTTGTTAAAGGCATGTCTGCTACTATCCCGAAGCTTACTTAGCTCGCCTGTTCACCACCGAGGTTTGGCTGTATTCAGGTTTCTTGTTACAGACTCTACCAAAGTTTCTAGCTTGCTTAAACTATCTAGAGTGCTGCGTGCATGGGTTTCAGAAGTGTTCCCCACTAAGTCTACATATCTATCCCAATCTGGTTTCCTAAAATTCCTGACGGGCTTGGGATTTGGTAGGATTTTGCTAATTTCAAAAGAGATATACCTATGGTCGGAGAAGGAATGTTCTTCCAAAACCTTCCATTTACTTATTTTCTCATAGACTGAGCTAGAGGCAAAAGTAGCATCAATTACCTCTTGCCTATTACTAACAATGAAGGCTGGCTTATTACCTTTATTCCAAATCTGGAGATTAGAGCCAGTAATAAAATCAGAAAGACACTACCTCTTGCATTGATGTCCGTGCTGCCCCACACCGAATGGTGCTCATTGACGTCTGCACTGACAATTAGCTTGGCTCCCAGGCTATGTGACTGCGCTACCAGATCCTTAAAAGTTTGTCTTGGTAGTACCTCATGGTCATGGGCCAGATAGCTTGTTGTTAGCCACATCCGTCCACCACCTGCTTCTAGACTGATGGTGGCTTGGTCTGCATCGCTGAAATTAGAGAGCATAAATGTAGTTAGATCCCTTGTTACCAGCACACATTCTCTGGGCTTACCTTGATTGTGTACATAACAGATTTTGTAGATTTTATTCCTGAGCCCGCATACAAGACCATGGTTCCTGTATCAAGACAATGTGGTATCCACTGCTTGCCAAACGGAGTTAAAGGTTGGCGGACGTAACTTTTGAGTGATGGAGGTTAATTTGGAGTATCCGGAGCGTCATTTCCAGACTCCACCTCCACCAACGTGGACTCAGCATCTTCATCTGATGCCAGTAGCTCCTCTTCATCTGTCAGAGTGGTTTTCGACACTCCTTCCAGAAGAGAGAAGATACTGCCATCATCCGATGCCCTTCTTGGCGTTTCCGCTTCTGTTGCGGTACCTTGTGGTTCTTCCGCAGTTGAGGATGTGCCCGGATCTTTGTTAGGTGGCATTCCATCCTTTTTATAGATTTTCATCTTTATTGATGAAAAACCATAGCTAATGACCCCTTCCGATCTCTATAGAGGTTCCAGCGAGTCCGTACCGACCACGAAGGTCGCAGTACGGAACTCATCTTTTGGTTCCTCCATCTTGGTGATCTTCCAGTTCTTTGTTGGTAGATCAGGGTTACACACCCTGCTCATTTCAAGTACCATTTTCGGGTCTGATGGTTCGGCTGGGATCCATGCCCTTGCTCTTGGCAAACAAGGGATAACCTCCCTTAATATAACCTCGAGCCTTGATCCTGGCCATACCTCACCAATCCTGGAGATGGCTATCTTATACAGATCAGTAGATCTATGATCAGCACAGGCGATTAGTTTAATGTGGTTTTGGTGCCACCCACTATTGCGACAGAAGGGAGCTGGGCCAGGGTGCTCATTCAAGATTTGAAAGAATACGCTTGTTAGCTTGGCCTCAACTTTCCTCCAGCTGTCTGCCATGATCGTGCCTTCAGCGTTGCTTTTGTCAACGACTGCCCATATTTGCTGGCCATTGACCACCTCGCTGACACGTCCGGTTTGAGACATACTAGCAACTGTTTCAAGCCGTCACCACGTGGAGGTGATAGACCAGACTTCCTTCAGCACCCTCAATTACGGCACAAACCTAGGTATGCGTTTATTCCCTTGAGTATACTGAAAGCACGACGACCAAGCTACTAAAGTATATGAAAAACATTATCACAGCTATGAGCTGGAGCCCCTTGCTGTAATAAATGCAATGAAACATTTTCGACACTATCTTTTAGGCGTAAAGTTTATATTGGTCACTGATTGCAATGCATTGAAAGTAACTAAGCAAAATAGAGAGTTGTAACCACATCTGGAATGTTGGTGGACTTACGTACAAGACTTTGATTTCAAAATTGCTTATAGAAAGGGAAAGACCTTGTCCCATGTAAACTATTTGAGTCGTAATATGCCTATCAAACTCAGTTGTCAACTTAACTGTGTATCAGAGACTTGATTGTATATTGAGTAACAAAACGATTCAGCAACAGGCGATATTGTTGATTAAATAAGTAGTGGTGACGCAGACACACAAGCCAAATATACATGGATTGCAAACCTGCGAGAACATTTCTAGATGCCGTCAATGACTAAGAATGTAAGAAAAATTTTAGAGTCTTGTTTGATTTGTCTTGTGGCCAAAAGACCTTCTGGTAAGAAGCATAGTGAATTACATCCCATTGAGAAGCGACCGATTCCGTTTGATGTTCTACACGCTGATTTCATGGGATCATCGTTATATTGATTGATGCCTTTACAAAGTTTGTGGTTTTATTTCCCTATAAAACTCTTAAAGCTACAGAAGCGACTCAGTTTTTTTGTAGTTACATTTTACTTTTCGGAGCACCTCGTATACTCATTAGTGATCGAGGAACGAATTTTACCAATGTGAAATTTCAAGATTTATGTAAATCATTTGGAATACGACATCACTTGATTGCAGCAGGTGCTAGTAGAGCGAATGGACAGGTGGAACGTTATGTTGATACTGTGGCTAATTTGTTACGTACTGACAGAGGGACAAACTTTGAATGGTCTAATTATGTTGGTCGTGTACAGTTGGCTCTTAATACCACAGTCAACAAGACGACTGGATTTTCTCCTTTAAAAATACTGACCGGAATAACTGGACGTACTCCCGAGATAGGAGCCCTTCTATCTGAGTTAGAAATCGAACCACAGTATGATGACCAGGAAGCTATACGAGAGCTTGCTAATGAACGAGCAAATGAAAACGCTAGTCGAATGAAAGTGAGATTTGATTTAAATAAATGCAAACCAAATCGATTAAATATAGGTGATAAGGTAGTTTACTGCAGAAATCAGATTCGAAAGACTAAACTGCAGCCTAACTATCGTGGACCCTCGGTGTTTTGATGAATGATCGCTATAAGCTAAAGAGAAGTGGTTCCAAAACCATAGTGGTAGCTACAAGAGAGGTCATCCGATCAATGCGTGAAGAAGAGTCTCAAGAAGTTGAGAGTACTTAAAGAAAAGGTAAGAATTATTTTATAAAAATGTTACAATTCATGTACAAGCAAAAGATTGCCTCAGAGTCATGGTATTCTGGAACCAATTGTTTTGATGTTGGACTGAATTCATGAACAAGCGTAAGATTGCCTCTGAGTCATGGAATTCTGGATCCAATTGTTGTTGAATAAAATCCATGAATAAGCGTAAGATTGCCTCTAGATTTTATTGTTGAAGATTGGCAATAATACATGGAGAAGCGAAGAAATACCTCTGAGCCATGGTACTTGACTAGTCTGTTCCTATTTCCAATCCTCTGATCTGTCTTCCAATTTGTTGGAGTTGGAATAAGCAAAGTTGCACGGAAGAAGATAGTTGAGGAATACTTAGTTGTCACAGGCAAGTTTGGGATTGTACATGAATTGTTATATTGTACAATGTTGTGTATGAAACGTTGAGAAATGATGTTGGATTCATCGAGAGCGATGAACCCGCTGGATGGCCGTATTACAGCAATGTAACAAAATAAGTACGATTTACAGTTGTTATCGTTATCGATTTGGCAGTGTTATATTTTGTTGAACGCTGAAGTGACGCTCCCCACATACTTTTCGTGTTTGAAAGGGACGTGGATGGAGAACAGATCTGTGTGCAGAAAAAAATAAGAAAATCATTGATTGATTTAGGACGATAGTGCACAGACTTGTGTTCCGGTGGTGATTTTTCTGATTTGTTGTATGCTGAGAATTAATTTAAGATAAGTGTGACTATACTTGTATTATCGGACGTTGTTGGTAATATCTATCGCGCTGGTGTCTGAAGCGTTTCTGACAAATTTTACGTATTTTCTATCATATATATGTATGTGTTTAATAATTTAATAACATCATACTTTACATACTGAGGGCATTCGAACCACTTTTGAAGCATAAATATGATATATCCACGTTTTTGTGATTGAAGCCTTTAAAGTCTACTACGCAAAATTAGCAACCATCGAAATGATTTTTAGGTTTCATCCGATATCTAACCTGTGGCGTTCTCCGTTTTTCCACAAACGTAGAAACTCAACACAGGATTTCCAAACCTTAAGCCCATGACTTATCTTGTTTTTCAATATGTAGTCCGAAATAATCGGTATAAGCCTCCTTCACAAAGTCCGTGATATTTCGTGCCTGTTTTTTTTTTTTTTGCTATATAAACACCGCAAATATAGCAAAATACATCAGGGATATATTTGTATTTTCTTCGCAATGAAATCATATTTCTACGGACAAAAAATTTTGTTTACGTTATCTACAATGTCTCTCACTTGAATATCGACTAGTTTCGTATCGTTTACGATCTTGGAAATCTTTCTCTACTTTTACATCCCTTTCTCATTTTATCTCTAAAGTACCATTCATTAATCAATTTTTAGAAAAAACTATACGAGAAAAGCGATTACCTTTATATTTTATTTGTGGTTTCTTTTCAACTTCTAAGAAAAATGTGTTTTTTGTTTTACTAGAATATTGAAAATATTAAATACTTTTTATACTCTTCACGCAGTGTTATAAGTTTGTCATGAAATTTGTAACACACAGAAGGAGACCCCATAAAGCATATATATACTTGATCAGCGCGACGAGACGAATTGATCTTGCCATGTCCGTCTGTCTGTCCGTCTGTCTGTCCGTCTGTATGTACGCAAACTAGTCCCTCAGTTTTTGAGCTAGAGAGCTGAAATTTTGCACGGAGGGTATTCAATAACTGATATGTTCGAGAAACAAAACGCCAAACATCACAACTTTTGCTTTGAGGAAATTTTAAGTTGCGCAAATGGCGCTCCAACGCGCCTGAAGTAATGAATGAGGTTCCCGACAAAGATAGAGAGATTTTCCTACAATTTTCTGATGGAGCCAACTTTACTAAAACACTTGGGCTTGCTTGCGACCCATCTAAGGATAACTTTGTATTTTCATTCACATACAAACAACCTAATTTAAACATTACCAAGCGCTCTATTTTATCGTACATTGCAAGATTTACGATTCTCTCGACCTTATTGGAACTGAAAAAAATATTTCTACAATCATCATGGAAAACTCGAGTCGATTGGGACGAAACTTTACCACAAGCGCTGCACACTAAATGGATTAATCTATTTGCTGAGTTTAAAGATTTTAAAAAATTAAAATATCGCAGCCGGATTCCAATTTACAAGTGCATGCATTCTGCGATGCTAGCTTATCGGCATATGCAGTATGCATCTACATTCATTCGGCGACTGAAGACTCAGTTGAGTCTGAGCTGTAGTGCTCAAAATCACGAGTTGCCCGCTTAAGAATTTAACTATACCCAAGCTGGAATTATCAGGAGCTTTTTTATTTGCTGAACTTGTTGCCGCAATTAGATCACTCAATATTTTCAATGCAGAATTCCACTGTTGGTTGGCCTGTACAGTTATTTTGTCTTGGATTCGGGATGAGCCTTCCAATTTTAGTATGATCGTTGCACTCATTTAGAATCTGACCGCTGATATGACTTGGCATTAATTTCCATCTCTCATGAATCCTGCTGATATTTTATCAAAGAGTGGATCTTTTAAAGAATTAGCAAATTCCCTTTTGTGGGGACATGGGCCTCAGTTCCTCATGGGCACATGCTTCAATTGGCCTACCTCTCCTGTTTTAGAGAAAACGATGGTAGAAAGGAAGAAAAATGCCTTAGTCGCCACAATAAAGTTTGAAGATTATTCCATAACTTCAAAGTTTGAAAACTCATTTACTAAAATGCAGCGTATATATGCATACATATACAAATTTATCTCACGAAGGTGTTTGTATCATTCCCAGTCAATATCTTTCAAGAAAATGATCCGCAAGATTTTCTGACACTTTAGAGTACAGTAGTAATTAATTCTTCTGTCTTTCTTTCAGTTAGAGAGATCCAGCAAGGAACTTACATATTGCTGCATGATTCAAAGATGCAGTTTCGCGAAAGATTACACCAATTTGAAATCGGGTCATCATGTTTTTTCATTGAGCAAAATTTGCTCACTCAATCCATTTATTGATGAATTTGGTCTTATACGTGTAGGATCGCCATTGTTCACTAATATCACGTAAAATGTCTACATGCTGGGCCTCAATCTCTGTTGTCATCATTAAGACTTCATTATTGGCTTATCGGTGGCAGAAATGAGATTGCGAAAGTTAAAAACAAGTGAATAGCATTTTTCAAAGTAAGACACAAAATCATCGATCAAGTCATGGGTGCTTTGCAGCAGAAAGAGTACAATCTAATCGAGCATTCTTAATTACAGGAGTGGATTTCTGCGGACCATTTTACTACCGTTCACTGGCGATTTATCCCGTCTCGCTCGCCTCTCTTTGTTGGCCTGTGGGAGGCTTTTGTAAAAGTCGCGAAATACCATTTTTTGGGCACGGTTGGAACTTCTACTTTAAGCTTCGAAGAGCTACGAACACTTGTTTGCCAAATATCTACTATCGTAAACTCACGTCATCTCTGTCCAATTTCAGATAGTGTAGATGGCTTGGATGTCTTGACATTTACCTGACGTTACTGTGACGAATATTGGCCGGCTTGGACATTGGGATGATAGTCTTCCGCCACTACGTTGGCTGCTTGGTCGTGCAACCGAGGTCATTCCAGGAAAAGATAAAGTGGTTAGAATTGCTACAGTGAAGACTGCGAACGGTGTTATCAAAGGCGTGGTGGGTAAGCTGAGACCTCTGTCTCTGGATGACGGTTCTGTTGGCATAAATCTTTCAACGGGGGCAGGATGTTCAGAGAAAGAAAGGGCTGTAATTATGTGCATCAAACAGCAACTGTCCTGTTATCGTTTTATCAGCATTTTTTATATACAAGACTTATTACGTTATTCCCTTTGCTTATTGTTTCGTGTGCTTGATATTTTTCCTGTTAATGTTATCTTGCTGTAAAAATAAACTTTACTTGCAAACCGTACATCAACAGATAACAACGTCTTTTTCTTTTTTTGGAAATCTTCTGAATAAAGAAAGGCCTAGCTAAAGGCTTGCTAGTCTCAATAAGGATTTTATTTAATTTTTCCAATTTTCACAATTAATTTTCTTTAAATTAAATTGGACGGAAAGACGTTTACCAACTAGCTCGCAATACGATCATCTGTGTTTAATTCACAATTTGATCGCATTGCTAAATACAACGCCGGCCAAAAAAAATAACGCAGTCCACTTCACCCTGTAAATAAAAATCTTCCATGCGATAAATTGGCAGACTGTTGTTTATGCGACAACAAAAATCCAACTATGGAATAAAATGTATTAATGTTTGACTCTAGTATTGTTGTTGTTATTTTATGCGGATTTATTATGTGTAATATTATTATGCTATTATTACTCATTTCTACGGGAGTTGTTAATAGTCGTATAAACTCATGTTGATTATTGATTGGTGTTATCATTACTGTTGCTGCTGTTTGGATTGGGTACAGAGTGAGTAGAAGGAACAGAAACTGTAATATTGGAATATTTTAGTTAAAGTTTTATATTGGAAGTGTGTATGTTGTTTAGTTTTAACTTTCGATACTTTGATTGTTCCTTGTGTCTTAGGTTTTTATAAATTTTAATAAAACCTTCTACTCTATATTTTATATAGTTCTTTGCTGATTTTGTCTATTTTTGGTTTTATAAGTGTTAGCGATTTACTTTATTGTTTTAGGCTTCAAATGGTGTACATACGATATAACTGTACTGGAGGTATTGTATAACATAACAGCTTTGTTCATTTACGCTATTTTGGGCAATTTCTCTTCCAGATTCAACGTTCTTATTTTTTCTGTAAGAGTGTTATTTAGTCGCTGTTTCCAGTGTGACTATTTGGTTGGAACTCGATGTTTTCTTTGATAAGAAATTTTCTTACTATTGTATTCATTATACAACACAAATTTTCATATCTTGCCTTTAAAAGCTAGAAATTGTTGAATTATGTCAACAATTGTTCGATTATTCCTGTCTGGTAGTGGTAAGCATTCTTTGGAAATTTGTAAATATATAACGGGTGGCTGATGAATTTTGCTACATTAAGAAACTCAAATAACTTTTTTTTAGTGTGTGGAATTCATTTTTATTTTTTTCAAGTTGAAGGTCAATAAATTTTATTAAATATAGCTTAATTAGTCTTAAAAAGAATTGAATTTAAATGGCCCCCTTGCTTGTTGACACATGTGCGGCATCGTAGTAAAAAGTTGTTCATTGCTGCTTGGAGAGTTGCGACAGGAATAGCCGCAATTGTTGCCCGAATGGATTGCTTTAGTATATCCAAATTTGTCGACTTTGTTTTGTAGACTTCTTGTTTGCATAAACCCTACAAGAAAAAGTCAGGTGCAGTAAGGTCAGGCGACCTGGGGGCCCAACGGAATTCGGAGTTTCTTGAAATAAGTTTATTAGGAAATTTTTCGTCGCAACTCTGTCATAACAGGCTGGGCTATGTGAGGCGTTGCCTCATCCTGTTGAAACCACACAGAGTTGAAAGGAATTCTCTTTCGGCGTAGTTCTGGATAGAAAAATTCTTTCAGCATTTTCAAATAACGGTCTCCAGTAACCGTAACGGTGTGACCATTTTCTTCGAAGAAATAAGGCCCGACAATACAGCGTGAAGAAACTGCACACCACACTGTGACGCAAAGAGGATGCAATTCCGTCTCGTGGAGTATCTGTGGGTTAGAAGTACTCCATATTCGACAATTTTGTTTGTTCACATTGCCGTTTAAATCAAAATGGGCCTCATCAGACATGAAAAGACAGGTTAACATGTTTTGGTCTTCTTCCACCATTTGAAGGATCTTCTGGCAAAATTCCAAGCGAATCGGCAAGTCTGCTGCATTCAGTTTGTGGACCATTTTAATTTTGTAGGGAAATAAAATTAAATCTTTGTGCATTATTGTTTGCAAAGATTGTCGGCTGACACCAATTTGAGCAGATAAGCTTCTTGTTGAAACCCTTGGATTGTTTTGTATGGCTGCAGCTACAGCAGCGATCGTTTCCTCCGTCCGAACTGAGGGGTTTCGATGATAAGGCCTTCTTGCGACTGTTCCTTTCTCAGCAAAATTATTCACCAGTCTCATTATGGTCCATCTGCTCGGGGGAACGCCGCCAAACATCCGCCTGTACTCTCTCTGAACCAAAACTACGGACTCCAGTTCGTGATAGCGGCGGACTATCCAAATTCTTGTTTCGGTGTCCCAGTTATCCATTTTAATAAATTCTAAAGATCAACCTGCAAAATAAAATAAAAAAGGAGCAGATAACTTAAAAAGAAAAAAGTGATTCAATTTTTTTTTTGGTAGCGCCTTTCATCAGCCACCCTGTACCATATTTGTTTGCTTCGAATTGGCGTAAGTGTCGCAACTAATTGTTTGTGGCGTTTCAGTTAAATGAAATCCATTATTGATCAGATTGCGATGGTATTTTCCTTCAGGAAAAATATCACAATTTTAAACGATCTTGTGAATATGTTCCTTAAGATTAGGATTGTATATTTTTGGATTCAATTGTTCGAAAGTCGCTACTATACCGCAATGACCGCTCTCAAGTTTGTTGAATAATGCATTTTGTTTCTTAAGTTCATCAATGTTTTCCATGTTTTTGGCTCGTTTAGAGAATTTTTTTGGATTTTGTTATATTCATTGTCATTTAAGTATGAATATATTCCTACCTTACCTTTTATAGTTCCTCTTCGGATAATGTTGATAAAATTATCATTACTAATGTCTCTGATGTCCATACATAACATATTGTATTTGTTTTTTGTTAAATACATTCATTGTGTTATTCCGGTTTTGCTATTATACTTTTTCGTCGACAAAAAAACTGTCAGTTTAAAACAAAAATATATGTATCAATAAACACTTAAAAGTAAGACAAAAAATAAATTGAAGTGAACTTAAACTAAAATAAATTAACTACTCGCACACGGAGGGTTCCTTACCATCGTACAAGATTTTTTGCTAAAAATAATAAATTATGTTCATATTTAACAGCCTAAAAGTATACTACAAAAAACAAAAAATTGTTAAACAAAAGGTTAAATTAAAGAACAATGCTTCTAAAAACGTGTATTTTTAGTATTTGTCGTTCTACACACAAGTGAATTACACACTCTGTGAAAATTTCAAATCTCTACCTATTACGGTTAATGAGATAGAGCAGGAGATGGACGGACAGTGTAAGCTTAGTAATAGGGTCCCGTTAGCTCCCTATGGGTACGGAACCCTAAAAAAAAGGGAAACAAATAAAAATAGAAAAAAAAAATTGAAAATAAATAAATAAGGATAATGTGAAATGCCACCCTCTGACCCTATGGAGAAAATTATTTGCAAATAGTAGCGAGCTATGCCCCTACTCACAGCCATGTGTGGTCAGAGACATATAAAATAATAAACTACAATAATGCAGACGGTAAAGAAGACCTAAATCAGCGAAATCCAGTTCGTCCATCCTGCAGTGTGATCATGAGTCTCGTAGGCAGCGAATGACGATGGTATTAATCGATGATGGCGATATCTCGGGCGAGAGAACGTGATAGAATTTATTATATGTTATGTATATACTCGGAATGGATCGTGTAGGATATAGTTAGTAGTGCATCTATTCAATGCTAAAGGGACAAAATTTCTGGTAGGATGACTATTTCTGTACAGACTCAATTCGAACTTCATTATTTATATATTGCGGTGACCAAATGCAAGAGCAATACTCAAGGAGTGGACGCACAAGAGATACAAAAAGAGTCTTTGTGGTATAAGGGTCATTAAATTCAATAGACCATCGTTTAATGAAACCAAAAACACTCCTCGCTTTATTTATGATAGAAGAGATATGTTGGTTAAAACACAGATTGGGATCAAACAGGACACCGAGGTCATTAAAAGTAGAGACTCGCTCGAGTTGGACATTTTCAATCGCGTATGTAAACAAATGAGGCTTACACCGATGAACGTCATGAACTTTCATTTGGAGATATTTAGATATAAGTAATTCGCTGAACACCAAGAATGTAAAGAATCAAGATCCTATTGGAGTCTGAGATGGGAGGCAACATCATTAAATGAAAGGCACAATTTTACAACATCAGCGTACATGTGAACACGAGAATGTGAGATGGAGAAAGGTGTTCTCCCTTTACAAAAAGATTAAACAATAATAGGCCTAAATGGCTCTCTTGAGGAACTCCAGAAATGACATAGACTGGACCAGAAAGAGTGGACTTAAATAATACTCGCTGAACCCTATTTCTCAAATAAGATGCAATCCAACAAAGAAGATGTTATGGAAAACATAAAGGGTCAAGTTTATGTACAAGCAGATCATGATTAACAGAATCAAACGCTTTACTGAAGGCAGAGTAAATAAAATCAATTTGACGTTTGTCCCTAAAACCAAGATTTACAAAAGATGTAAACTCAAGCAAGTTTGTAGTTGAAGAACGCTTTTGCATAAAGCCGTGTTGACACGGAGAAATAATTGTTTTACAAAAGTGATAAAAGGTTAAAGTGAGCATTTTTTCAAACAATTTTGGGGTTGCAGAAAGTTTAGCAATACCCCTGTAATTGGATATGCCAGCTTTGATACCTTTTTTGTGTAAGGGAATTATAAAGGATTCCTTCCAGATAGGAGGGAAAGATCCGCTCTGAAGTGATAAATTGAAAAGTTTCAAAAGTGGTTTACACAGAGACTCCGCACAGTGCTTAAGCAGACAACTAGGTATTTTGTCTGGGCCGGGTGAGTAAGTGGATTTTAACGATTTTAAATTTGTAAGAAGACATTCCTCCCTAATTACAGGAGAAACAATGATGTTACGGATACCTATTTTCAATATAGGATTCAGAGGAATAAGTGGATTGAAAGAATTTTGCAAACAGATCTGCAATACCCAAATCAGTATGGTCATGTTCATTAACTAGATACAATGATGAGGGAAATAAAGAAGATTTGCGCTTTGAGTTCACAAAGTTATAGAACTGCTTAGGGTCGCGTGAAAATTGCTGTCTACAACGTGTGAGATAGTTATTATAACAAAGGTTATTTAACGAAAGAAAATTAGCCCGGACCACACAAAAATTGGCAATAGCAATAGAAGAGCCAGAACTCTTAGATTTTTTTATATAGCCTCGACTTAATGTTCTTCTGGTTAGAAAGTCTTCTTGTAAACTAAGGTGGTTTATATGACACTTCCGATACAGCATTATAGGGAACATAGGCATCAAATATATTGTATATCACTTCATAGAAAAAATTAATAGCAGTAGTCATATCTCTGCAATTGTACAAAAAAGACCAATCTATTCCAAGAAAGACTTCATTTAATTGGGCAAAGTTCACTTTGCGAAAACAGAATCTACGCATAGATGAAGATGTGGAGTCTGAAACAGGACGGGTTACAGAATGGGATATTTCCAAAGTTGGATGGTAAGTATCCTCAGGATTACTTAAAGGTTGGCATCTTGACACAGAAGTACCAGCAGAATCATTACTAAACACAAGATCAAGTGATCTATTGTAATGGTTTACTACAGAGTTCATTTGAAACCAGGAAATTTCTAACAGTGTATCCAAGAAATCATGCTGTGCTGAAGGAACTAGATACTTCGAGATTCCAAAAATGGACCATGAAATGAATGGGAGATTAAAATCACCTAGCACGATAAAAGAGTCACGGTCCCGAAGAATGTTATTGACAGAGTTAATGGCTCTAGCATGACTCATATAAGTTTCAAAATTAGAATTAGGCGGAATATAAGAACACGATATATAAACAGATTCATCAGGCAAAAATAACCTCACACAAATAAACTCAATATTGGCTGAACAGTTTAGATCAACGAATTCTGATCTTATGTGAGAGACAACAGCAATGAGGACACTACCTCCGCGGCGAAAAGGGCGATCTGTCCTATATGTAGTGAAATTTGAACAGAAGATTTCATTACTAAGAATACCAGAGTGAAGCCATGTCTCAGAAAACGCTATAACATCAGATTCTAAGGAGAAACCATTCCTATTCAAATTGTTAAGCTTGGACAATAAACCTCTAACATTTTGATATATTATAGAGATGAACTAGTGAGTACTGGAAGCCTAACAGTACTAGGTCTATTCCTTTTCTTCTGTTTAAATTCACGAACAACGATATTTGGAGGCCACAATTTCGGATTACAAACTTCGTCAAATGATTCGGAATGTACACTAATCTTGAACGATGAAATATCGCTTGGTTTTGAAAAATTCAATTTTTGCCTCGTTTGAATTGTTGTCGGCCAGAATACTCTACAAATGATCCTCAAACACTTATTTATAAAAGCTTGTAATCTCTGCGTAATGGAGTTTGAGATAAGCCATGTTTCGCTTCCATATAAGAGCGTTGGTTTCACACATGCGGAGAATATTCGTAATTACGTACGTCAAAAAATTTGAGTATTTGCCCATACTGAATTGAGTCGTCCAAATGATGATCTTGCCTTGCTCAATCTGCAGTTGACGTCCGTTTCAGCTCCTCCGTCTGTAGATATGGTGCAACCGAGGTAGCAGAAGTTCACATAATGCCAGTTTTCTTATGTTGGGTGAGGCTATTCATGACGTCATCCAGCACAATGTGCGAAAAGCAGCGGAGAGAGAGGCCAACCTTGTCGTACTCCAGCGTTGGTGGTGAATGGGTCGCTCATGTTGCCTTAAGGACTCCGTTCATCAACCTTTGAAAAGTTGATGGTGCATTTTTTATTCGAATAGAATTCTAATGAGTTCGTAATGCCCTTGTGGAGTTGAAAAGTCTGTCCTCACCAAATTTTGGTGAAATCCCTTGTTAGATCAAGAGTACTGAAGTACTGAGCTCTACCTAACTTGTGTAATATGGAGTTTAATTTTACTATTGGGTATTCGTCGTCGAACGTAAATTCATTCATTCCTTTATTTCTTTGTGCCTGAATTGTCGAGTTTTTCGCAACAATCCAAAGTGGGATAATACGTGTATAAGGAGAATTGCTTTCTTTGATAATATTTTGCTTCAATATGTCTGTAATTTGTTTTTCTATTTCCTCTTCATAAAATTGATGATATCTATATATCTTAGAATATAAGGTCCTATCAGTTGTAGTAATTATTTCGTGATAAACTTATGTGGCTGACAATATGTCACCTTCCTTTAAGAAAAGGTCATCGAATTCATATTGTATAAAAGTTTATTTATATTTTCAAACTCTTCTCCCGTTAGATGTTCAATATTAAAATTGTGTTTGTTTTCGATTTCTGCTAGTGGTTGTTACATATTTATATTATCTATAAATATTGAATAATTGAACTCCTCAAAAAAGAACTTAGTTCCGAGGATTTCTACTAGTCGAAGTGCGCTGCCTATTTTCGCTTTTAGCGGTAATAGAAAATTTTAACCTATTATGCCTGAAAACTGATCGTTTTCAAATTCAACCAATTTCTATTGCAATGTACCCAACTCTTTGAACTATTTGGGGAAGGGTGTTGTTACTGAATATTTGATTTTCTTTGCTCCAGTTTTATAAGCGCAAGGTATCTTTAGCGATGCTTTTGCATATTGTTGAGTAAAGATTCCAGACTTTAAAATACTTGTCGTAGACCCAGTATGCATACGGTCATAATAACATTTATGGGTAATTTTGATGGGGAGGCAACGGTAAAAAATTGAATTGTCATGTCGTCCTCAATTTCAGAGCATAAAATTAAAAATGTGATTTGGCGTCTATTTGCTAGCAAACCACAATATGCTTTTCCATTATAATGAAGCGACTGCTTTTTTATGCCTACAATAAATACATAAGTAAGCAACGCCGCAAGGCTCGTTGGCTCAGTGAGTCGCGGACATTTTTTGAGCTAGTTTTTTTTTTTTTTTTTGTTTTTTGGTAAAATCGACAATGCATGCTGCAATGGTCTATATCAGAGGTGCCCAAACAATGCTTATGGAAGAGCAAATACCTATACATGTACAAGAAAACTACAATACATAGAAACGAAAAATTTTGTATATACACTGAAAAAAAAATGTAAGAATGATTTTGATTTAAAGCACCACACTCTATTAATGCTAAATCAAATAATTAAGACCTTATATGCGCGAAATCCTCTCCTTCTCTCTTTCATTATAATTATAATAAGATATGCAATTTAAAACAAACCACGATTTCTCTAAGTGTTTCTCAATGAGTATTAAATCGTACGGCAAACAACAACAAAATCTACGTTATCGCGAAAGTGTATAAGACAAAATGCAGAGAAGAAACGAAATAGAAAAACAATCGCCATCAAACGCCAATTATTATATTATGGGTATTAATACAAACTTTTCAAACCCACAGTCGCAAGTCCTATCGAAATTTTTATTTGACATTTTCCATTTAAATATGAGCAATTCTTCACAAACCCCAACAACTTATAATGCCACTACTATAGATGTGGTCCGACTCACATTGGTTTTTTGTTTTTTACTTCTTTCTTTGTTAAAGTTTAAAATCAAAATATTTATATTTTAGACTTATTGAAATTTGTCGTTTTAAATAACTTAATATTAACTGGCATGGCTACTTGCCATCTGCCTAAACTTATGTTAAAAAAAAAATCAATAATACTCGTATATTTATTCCTAAGACATCCTTTGGCAACCCTTCCATTTACTACACCCACCTGACCCATTTAAACGATTAAATGTTCATCATACTGCATATACATACATTACTAAAACTACTTTGGTAAGTTTTTGTCAAACATATTAAACAGCATATGAGTGGCGTATAGCTTTGTAGAGTACGAAAACACGTCTGTTCTTTAGTGTGTTTCTTTATTCAATCAATTCAATGTACAATTGGTTTCTTAATATACTTATGAATTATGCTTAACATTTATGTGGAGTATGTGTGTGTATTAGTGATTTTTGTGATCATGCGATCAGCAACGTGACTTATGCCTGTGCTTTGGACACTTGGCATTTGGTACCTTAGAAATGTGCAAACGCTGCTAAAGACGTGCAATTTAACCGTTTGCTGTCAACGACCAGCCGCTGTAGTTCATTGTCACTTATGTTGCCTGCACTAATGCACACTACATCTCCCTTTTTTAAAGAATAATGTAGTACAATTTTTAAAGATTTTATGAAATCATTTATATATGTTTTCTTATATGTATTTTTTTTTTATTTATTTTTTTTTTGTTCTTGATTTTGAAATTCCTACACCGTTTAAGCTCTTATTTTCCATTTAACGGGTGATTTTTTAATCATTCCATTATCAAGCTAATTTTATTTTCAAAAAACACAGATAAAATTAATAAAAATGTATGAAATCTTTATTTGAGTCGATAGAACGATAGATATAATTTAATGTTTAAAGATAATTTCTTGTAAAAGTTGGCCTCGGCTGCGCTGCAAATAGTCATTACGCTGGGTCCAATTTTAGCATACTCTCTCCAACATATCGGCCGGTATCTCACGAATAAATTGTTCAATTTTGGCTTCCAGTGCGTCCATCGTTGCGGACTTGTCCCTATAGACATGAGCCTTAACATAGCCCCACAAAAAATAGTCCAGAGGCTTTAAATCACATGATCTAGGCGGCCAATTGACCGGTCGCAAACGTGAAATAAACTGCTCACCGAACTCGAACTCGTTGAAACCACATGTTAGCCAAGTCGAGCTCTTCCATTTTCGCAAAAAAAAGTTTGTAAGCATCGTACGGTAGCGCTCGCCATTCACAATAACGTTCCGTCCTTCGCCGTCTTTGAAAAAGTACGGCCCAATGATGCCGCCGGCCCTTAATGAACACCAAACAGTAACTTTTTCGGGATGCATTGGTAGTTCTTTCAATGCTCGTGTACTGAGGACGGTGTTGTATTAAAACAATACGTGAAGTATTTTAACCATTGGTCCCAATCATTCCTATCAACGGATGTATATGAACGTATATATTTATTGAAAGTTCTATGACTTCGTTCTACTGTATCTAACGTTTGATGGTGATGAGCTGTTGATGTTATGTTTTTTATTTTCATCATGGTGCAAAGGTCATTTATAATTGAGCTCGTATACTCAGTACCCGTGTCCAAAATGAACGTCTTGATTGGACCGTAATTGGGTATAAAATTCTTAAAAATAGCTTTCGCCACTTTATTCGCTTATTTGGCGTCGGAATTGTTACGTGTACCAAGTATTTGGTTAGGTCACATATATTTGTGACTATATACTCATTGCCATTTTCTGTTATTGATAATGGTCCTATACCAATACTGTCTCAAATGTGTTTCTGTTAAAATTAATGGTGTCTTTAGGTCATCATGAAATTTCGACAGAATTGATTCCATTTTCGCATTTTCTTTATTGTTTATTTTGGTCACCTTTGGCAGTAGCGCTACTGTAAATGTTTTAGACATTTATTGCCGATTTCTTTAAATTGGTTAAATGACACAAATTCGAAAATTTATTCACTAGGTGCCATTTGGAGTTCTTTGATCTTCATAAACCCAGCTTTTTTTCTAGCCTTGGAAAGAATTGGCCTTGGTCAAACCCTTTTTAGAATGGATATCATCAACATTTATTCTTGATATTATTGCTTTTCCATGCATTAATGAGCATTTAGTTGGTGTAAGCTTGAATTTCTTGAATTTTTTAACGTCATTACTATTAATAACTTCATAAACATTGGGCTTAATTATATTTTGCGATTTTATTTTAGAATTGTCTGCGCTGACTTTATTCAATGCTTGTCATGTATTTGATCTTGATGTATCTTTTAACTCATCGATTGTTATTCGAAAGAGTGCATTCGCTACATGGTTGCCCTTTCCATATAGGTATTAGGTATACTTTGAAGTCAAACTTTTCCAAGTCTAGCCTCATTCGTGTTAGTTTAGAGCTTGGGGGTTTTCATTGAAAACAAGCATGATAATGGTCTGTGGTCTGATTTGACCAAGAAATGACGTCCATACACATAAGGTCTAAAATATTGAACTGCCCAATGAATAGCACTGTGCTCCTGTTCACAGGTCAACATATTACTTTCCCCTTTTGTAAATGTTTTCGAGGCATATGCGACAGGCATTTGGAGTCCATTGTGTTCTTGACTTAACACCGCTCCGCACGCGTATTTGCTAGCATCTGTCGTAATGCAAAACTGTTTGTCAAAGTCTGGATATTGTAATACGGTCGGCCTTATTAATTTCCTTTTCACGTACTCGAATGCTTTATTACATTCCTCGGTCCACTGAAACACTACGTTTTTCTTACATAACCTTGTTACAGGACGTGAATGTTCGGCAAAATTTTTTATGAAACTTCTATTATAATTACAAAATACAACTAATCGTCTAGCGCTATCAACATCCTAGGGTAAGGGATACTTATTGATGACTTCATTCTTTTTGTCATCTGGAAAAATACCTTTATCTGTGCACTTGTGACGTAGGTATACAACCTCATGAAAAAGGAACATTTTTCAGGGCTTAGTTTTAAATTGTGTTTTCTGCACATCTCGAACACGTTGGTTAAGTTTTTTAGCATGTGTTTTTCGGAACATCCGATCACAACTAAATCATTCATGTAGAGAAAAGCCTTTGCAGGTTTTAACCCTGAAAATGCTATGGTCATCACTCGCTGAAATGATTTTGGTGCTATTTTAAGTCCATAAGGGAGACGATATGAACCGTTTATTGTTGAGAATGATGTTAAGTTCCTTAATTTTTCTTCTAATTCAATTTGATGATATCCAGACATTAGGTCGAGACATGAAAAGTATTTTACTCGTCCTAATTGATCAACGATATCTTCAATTCTTGGTAAAGGAAATTTGTCTAGTAGCTGTTTGTTGATTTGTCGATAATCTACGACAAGTCGCCATATTTTTTCTGTTGAATTCGGAAGTGGTTTCTTTGGAACCAATAATATTGGGCTGTGATATTCGGATATTGATGGTTCAACAATTCCATCCTTTATTAATTTTTCAACCTGTCTGTGTAGTTCTTGTTTATGTGCTTCTGGTATTCGATAATTCCTAATATATGTTGGTGTTTTATCACCTAGTCTGCGCTTTTGTTTGTAAAAATTGTTTGCAGTTCTTCTTCCAACCCGAAAATATTACTGAAATCAGTACACAACTTTGTAAGCTTTTCTTTATGTAACTTGGGGAATGTTAGCTTTTCTAAAACCATTTCTGTTCTATTGTTGTTGTCAACTACAGTTGGCAGTATTTCGTATTTGTCTATTGATTCATATTTAATTTTATTAAATTCTAGTGTTACGTCCTCTGTTGTAGTGTTCACTACCCTGATAAGTACCTTTGTACCATTTGTAATGGTGCTTGCTATAATAACTCCAGTTTGTGGTTCTTGATTGAATATCACAACCGGTTTTTTTTTTTTTTGTTAATTATTGCACTTGTCTGATCACCTCGGATCTAGCAGGTAATAATACGCTTTTACTGTCTATTGAATATATGATTGGAATTTGAATTTCAGTATATAAATTCTCTTGTCTCAGTATCAACCAATCTTGTTCTTTTTGGAAATCCAAAATAGAATTGTACCTTTTCATGAAGTCTATACCAAGTATTCCATCACATGGTATAGGGAAATTTACTACTACGTGAAATTCATGTGGTATAAGAAATTTATCGACTTTGAGATCCGGATCCACTAGACCTGGTGATTGTATTGTACCCTGACCTATTCCGCTTATTCTGGTTTTAACATTTTTATTTAATTCACTGTATGAGGTTTGGTAGTCTTTTAGTATTGAAATATCTGCTCCTGTATCTACTCTGTATCTACTAAAAGTCTTAGATACTCAGACGTAAGTTCAATTTGTACACTTTTGAGTTTATTGTAAAGGGATTTGTGAGTTTTCCGACTGTGTAAGTCTTACTGCTCTATTATTGTTATTGTTGTGGTTGTTATTATATATATTATTGTTATTTCCCCTGTTATTTCTACCTCCTCGGCCTCTCTCCCGACCGTTCCCTCGGTAATTATTCCCGCGGTTGTTTCCCCGGAAATTTCCATTACCACAATATCTATTATTTCCCCGTTTTTGTTTATAATTACGTGTGCATATTAGTACTGTATCTTGTTTACCAGTTGCCTCCGTGCAACTGTTAACAAATTTAGATATGGCCTCATTCATATTATTGAATTGACTGGCTTCCATGAGAAGTTTTACCCTATAATTTGTGCAATTTTAGGTCATTGTTTTAACTGCGTGTTGAGTCGAATATCTGGAAGCTATTTCTACCCATCAGATATGTAGGTACCTTCCAATGCATTTGTTAACATCTCTATTTTCGTGGTATATTGATTGGCGGTTTTATTTTTCTGTTGATTGTTCATCAGTTTTGCTGATAGAACTTCCACAGACTCGCCTTTAACACTATTTTTGATTTTTTGTAAAACCTGACAAAGTGAAGTTTCATTGCTCACTGTTCCTTTAAATTTTGTTTTTATTAATGATACTGCTAATTCATCGTACGCTCCCTTTATGGAGTTCACCAATGAAAATACATCAAGGAACGATTGTAAATTTTCTGCTCTTCCGTCGAATTCTGGTATTACATTTTGTTAATATTAACATTTTCTACCGTATTATTGTCCTCTAATTGTATGGCCTTGTTATGACTATTTGGTATTGTAATGTTTATTTTATGCCTATTTGAAACGTTGATGACATTCGTAGAAAAAACCTTCCGCTGCGACTTTATTTCCTGTTGTTAATTTTTCAAAACTAACGTTGATAAATAAGCTTATTTTTTCTCTTGTCTCAACTAATATTTTGCAATGCTTTCTAAGTGTTTCTTCTAGTATTGGCCTATTCTGACTCAAACATTTATACGATCTGTCAAAGATTTCTTTTTGGAATCTTATTTTTGTTATAACTTGTGACCAATCCATCAATGGTTTAAATAAGATTAAAATAATTTTTTTTTTATTTATTTATTAAACCTTATCCAGGTCTGCTATACTTTTACCTATATATTTCCTTTTCAAAACCCTTTTGCGTAATTAATATATTGTAGTTATCAAGTTTAACTCTTGAAGTATTGTTATTATTAATAATCATAACCATATCGAATTTATATGTTCCGTATGGTCTATTATTTCTACATTGTTGACTACGTCAGCTTTTGTTTTTTAAAATTTAAGGTTCCGTACACATAGGGAGCTAACGGGACCCTATTACTAAGCTTACGCCGTCCGCCCGTCCGACTCTGGCTCTATCTCATGAACCTTAATACGTAAAGACTTGAAATTACAGAGTGTGTAATTCACTTGTGTGTAGAGCGACAAATACTAAAAATACACATTTTTAGAAGCATTGTTCTTTAATGTAACCTTTTGTTTAACAATTTTTTGTTTTTTGTAGTATACTTTTAGGCTGTAATTGTAGTATACTTTTAGGCTGTTAAATATCCACATAATTTAATATTTTAAGCAAAAAATCTTGTTCGATGGTACGGAACCCTCCGTGTGCAAGTCCGACTCACACTTGGCTGATTTTTATTTTTTTATGTCAATATTCTTTTTTTTTTTTAAATATATTGTATTTGAGCTATTGTATTTATAATTTGTGTATATATAACACAATTTATTTTGTTGAATATTTATATTTGAATTTTAATAGCATAACATTCTTAGCGTTTGTTGTTGTTTTATTTTTTGTTAAAATCACTATTTTAGTATTTATTTAATTAATTTATATATATGATAGAAAATACCTAAAAATTGTCAGAAACGCTTCAGACACCAGCGCGATAGATAAAACCAACAACGTCCGATAATACAAGTGTAGTCACACTTATCTTAAGATAATTCTCATCATACAACAAATCAGGAAAAACCACCACAACAACACAAGTCTGTGCACTATCGTCACAAAACCAACAATGATTTTCTTATTTTTTCTGTACACAGATCTGTTCTCCTTCTGTTCCATTGCTCTCGATGAATCCAACATCATTTCTCAACAATTAAATTCATTATTTTCTTTATTAAATTCATTAACAGGTAAAAATAAACAAATCAAACAAATTGGAAGACAGACTCAGAGACAATCTTACGCTTATCATGGATTCTGTTCAATTTCAAAACAAATGGATCCATAATTCCATTACTCAGAGGTAATCTTACGCTTGTTCATGAATTCCATCCAGCTTCAAAACAATTGAATCCAGAATACCATGACTCTGAGGCAATCTTTTGCTTGTACATAAATTGTAACATTTTTATAAAATAATTCTTACCTTTTCTTTAAGTACTCTCAACTTCTTGAGACTCTTCTTCACGCATTGATCGGATGACCTCTCTTGTAGCTACCACTATGGTTTTGGAACCACTTCTCTTTAGCTTATAGCGATCGTTCATCAAAACACCGAGGGTCCACGATAGTTAGGCTGCAGTTTAGTCTTTCGAATCTGATTTCTGCTGTGAACTACCTTATCACCTATATTTAATCGATTTGGTTTGCATTTATTTAAATCAAATCTCACTTTCATTCGACTAGCGTTTTCATTTGCTCGTTCATTAGCAAGCTCTCGTATAGCTTCCTGGTCATCATACTGTGGTTCGATTTCTAACTCAGATAGAAGAGCTCCTATCTCGGGAGTACGTCCAGTTATTCCGGTCAGTATTTTTAAAGGAGAAAATCCAGTCGTCTTGTTGACTGTGGTATTAGAGCCAACTGTACACGACCAACATAATTAGACCATTCAAAGTTTGTCCCTCTGTCAGTACGTAACAAATTAGCCACAGTATCAACATAACGTTCCACCTGTCCATTCGCTCTACTAGCACCTGCTGCAATCAAGTGATGTCGTATTCCAAATGATTTACATAAATCTTGAAATTTCACATTGGTAAAATTCGTACCTCGATCACTTATGAGTATAAGAGGTGCTCCGAAAAGTATAATATAACTACAAAAAAACTGAGTCGCTTCTGTAGCTTTAAGAGTTTTATAGGGAAATAAAACCACAAACTTTGTAAAGGCATCAATCAATATAACGATGATCCCATGAAATCAGCGTGTAGAACATCAAACCGAATCGGTCGCTTCTCAATGGGATGTAATTCACTATGCTTCTTACCAGCAGGTCTTTTGGCCACAAGACAAATCAAACAAGACTCTAAAATTTTGTTTCTTTCTTAGTCATTGACGGCATCCAGAAATGTTCTCGCAGTTTTCATAAGGTCTATTCCCATTCTATATGGCAATTATCTTCACGATAACGTCTCATCAATGATAAACGACAACGTTGCGGAATATAAATTTTATTTAACCCATCAACCTTTTTGTATAGAATTCCACCTTTCCAAGTATATTTGGCTTGTGTGTCTGCGTCACCACATTTGATTTTATCAACAATCTAGCCTGTTGCTGAATCGTTTTGTTACTCAATATACAATCAAGTTTCTGATACACAATTAAGTTGACAACTGAGTTTGATAGGTGTATTACGACTCAAATAATCTACATGGGACAAAGTCTTTCCATTTCTATAAACAATTTCGAAATCAAAGTTTTGTAGGTAAATCCACCAACGCGCCACACGTGGTAACAACTCTCTCTTTTGCTTATTTGCTTTCAATGCATTGCAATCAGTGTTCAATATAAACTTTCCACCTAAAAGATTTATTTCAGCAAGGTTCTCCAGTTCATAGCTGTGATAATTTTTTTCATATACTTTAGTAGCTTGACTGTAATAGGCCACATCATGAAGTCTCTCGTGTATTCGTTGAAACAATATTGCTCCATTCCCCATGGCACTAGCATCGGTATGTAATTCTGCCTTAAGGTCTGGATTGAACAGAACAAGTAAAGGACGCATTGTTAATTCCTTTATTACATACTGTTTTGCCATTTCACATTCGTCGGTCCATACAAATTTTGTATCATTTTTAGTCAGCGAAGTAATGCAAGCAGTCTTAGCAGTGAACTCAATAATACATTTTCGAAAATAGATTGCCAATCCCATAAACTGTCGCACCTGCTTAACACAAACTGGTGATGGAGATCTTACTAGTGCGTCTATTCTGGTTTTGCTTGGTCTGATGCCATCAACGGATACTTCTCTTCCCAAATATTCGATGGTTGTCTGAAGGAACTCACACTTTTCCCAGTTAAAAGAGAAGCCACTATTCACCAGTCTTCAAAACAGTATTAAGTCTCTCAACCCCTTCGTTAATTGTCTTAGATGGTCCCAAAACAGCGTCCAAATAATCCAAGGCTATTGTACCCTTTAACTTGCCCAATTCCGTATTAATTGCCGGTTGGAAAACAGCGGGTGCATTGGCAAGTCCAAAAGGCATGCAAACATATTCAAAGTGACCGTCAGGTGTCACTAAAGCTGTTTTCTCGATTGAATCTGCCGCTATTGGAATTTGATGAAAGCCGGATGCCATATCAAGCGACGTAAAGAATTTATTCCCTGTTAATTTATCTAACTGATCCTCAATCCTTGGCAATGGGTAACGATCCTTGATGATTACTTTATTTAATGCCCTATAGTCAACACAAAGTCGAAAGGTGCCATTTTTCTTCTTAACATAACAGGAGTAGCAAAGGGAGAACTGCTTTCCCTTATAATGACATGTGACTTTAAATCTTCAATTATCTCTGCTGTTTGTTGTCGCTCGTTCTGAGCCATCCGTCTATAATTTACAACTGAATCCTTTGTCAAGCGAATACTAAGGGTGCCAGTGGACACTCGTAAAGTAGGAAAACCCTTTATAAAATTTTGTGAATACTTTTTCAATACTTTATTTAAGACTTGTGGGTATGAATACGGATCATTAATTACTCGATTCTGGGTACATAACACAGCAGCATTTCGTTGCAGTGTGGAAGCACCAGCATTTACTACAATCGTCAAGGTGGCGTCTTTTAAAACGTCCCTACCTACAATAATTTCATGCTGCAAATATTTTTCATCAATCACATGAAGATCAAATTTTACATATCATTCTTTTGCTCTGTTTTGGTTTACAAGGAGGATTGGACTCTGGGAATAATATCAAAATTCTCCAAACCATCACGCAACACTCTGGCGTCGACATCAGCACACCATGATCCGGATCAAAAGAAGGAAAACCAACTTAATCCTTGCTTTCACGTTGCGTAGTTTTTAAAATTGTATTGAGCGCTTCCACTGTGATAACAAAATTTTCATTTTGATTTTCTTTTTGTAACACAGAAGACGCCACTTCACTCATAACCCCACTTTGTTCACGTCCGGCCATTTTGCAAGAACCTTGAGACTGTGGAAACTTCCCACTCTTACTTCTGATGATAGAAAATACGTAAAAATTGTCAGAAACGCTTCAGACACCAGAGCGATAGATATCACCAACAACGTCTGATAATACAAGTATAGTCACACTTATCTTAAGATAATTCTCAGCATACAACAAATCAGGAGAAACCATCACCACAACACAAGTCTGTGCACTATCGTCCAAAAAACAACAATGATTTTCTTTTTTTCGCACACAGATCTGATTTCCTTCCACGTCCCAACACGAAAAGTATGTGGGGAGCGTCACTTCAGCGTTCAACAAAATGTAACACTGTCAAATCGATAACGATAACAATTGTAAATCGTACTTATTTTGTTACTTTGCTCTAACATATATGTAGTTGTACAACACAAGTTTTAAGAAAAAGAATACATAATTATTAATTAAATAAACCAATAACAAAATAATACATAGAAACAAATAGAAACAGTTAATAATATTACCAACACTACAGACCTATCGGAGTATATAGGTAACTGGCGTAGTCTGCATTCTTCGAATATTTGAAGTAGTAATGTTTAATATTAATAAGTATTTCAACATCAAAGTCAAATTTAATAGAGTAAAAACGAGTACAATTTGATTGACTAAGGGACTAGATATTCACAAACATTAGAATATTAGGTTGGTGCAAAAATAATGGCCGTTTTCAAACAGCCAATTTAAATGAACGTAACTCAGCTCAGAATAAACTTTATTAATCGAAATAAGCACCAATACATTTTTTCCAACGAGAAACAAGTTTATTTATGCCGGTAGCATAAAAGTCCGGAGTTCTGGAGGCGATGAAAGCGTTGAAGGCGTTTTTGGCGTCGTCTTGATTTTTGAAGCATTTCTCGCGCAGGAAATTGTCGAGGTGTTTGAAAAAATGGTAGTCAGTGGGCGAGCGGTCCGGTGATGAGGTAGAGTCTCGTAACCCAATTCGTTCAACTTCTGCAAGGTCATTTGTGCGACGTGCGGTCGAGCGTTGTCATGGAGCAGGATTGGTCCCTTGATATTGACCAATCTCGGGCACATAAGTCGAAGCTTCTGGTGCATTTCATCGATTTGTTGGCAGTACTTCTCTGCCGTGATCGTTTCGCCTGGATTCAGAAAGCTGTGATGGATGAGACCGGCTGCTGACCACCAAACAGTAACCATAATCTTCTTTTAGTGCAGTTTCGGCTTCGGGAAGTGTTGTGGAGCCTCGTCGCTGTCCAACCACTGCGCGGAACGTCGCCGGTTGTCGTAGAGGATCTATTTTTCATCGCACGTTACGATTCGGTCGAGAAACGGGTCATTTTTGTTGCGCTGAAGAAGAGACGATGATACCTCAAAACGACGATTTTTTTGGCTTTCGTTCAATTCATGCGGCACCCATTTATCGAGTTTTTTTGACTTCCCTATTTGCTTCAGATGGCGTACGACTATTGAGTGATCAACGTTGAGTTCTTGTGCGACTTCTCGTGTGGTTTTACGAGGATCGGCTTCGATTAAGTCTTTCAATTCGTCATTGTCAACCTCAGATGGGCGGCCGCGACCCTCTTTATCTTCAAGGCTGGTATCACCTGCGCGAAATTTTTCAAACCATCTACGTGTGGTACGTTCGGAAGCAGTATCCTCGCCCCATGCTTTATTGACATTTCGTGTCGTCTCCGTAGCATTGTGGCCAAGTTTGAACTCGTGAAGCAAAATAATGCGAATTTCTTGTTTTGATAGCATCACAAAAAGCGGTCGGAAATCAGAAACGTATGACGATAATAAAAAGATAATTGGTCTAAAAGATAGAACGAAAAACGCGCTTTAAAACGACATATAGCATGAACACATTCATTAAAAAATGTATTCCGAAATTCATGCATAAAAATAAACAATATGGAAACGGCCATTATTTTTGTACCAACCATATAAGTTAACGATTAATTATTGCAACGTCATGAGATAGAACAGGAGACGGACGGACAGCGTAAGCTTAATAATAGAGTACCTATGGTTACGGAACCCTAAAAAAGAAGAAGAAAAAGAAAGAAAAAAGAGTTTGTACATCCATATATAAATAAAAAAAAGGTATATAAAAAGAAAATATAAAAAAAAACTGTTATGCTTATGTATGATTTTAAATTGACAAGAGAGTTATTACAAACTGTACAAAAAGAAATTTAATAAATAAATATACATACCATATATAATAAAGCTGATGCAGTTTTCGACTAACACTCTCTCGGTGCAGACGTACTTTTGCTTATTGGCGTTTTAATCAGTTCGTTCGCATCTCATTACCTTGCTCTCACTCACTTCTTTTCATTTTCTACCGCGTTAAATAAAAACAACTAAGTAGTAATTTTGCTCATCCACCAACCCAACCTGGGGACTAACAGGTTCTCACCACTTGCTGAGAGCCCCCAAACAAAAAGCGGGCACAACCTCAAAAGTTTGAAGTAGCTTTCCCGGAACTACCTACCAAGAATTAGGAAAACCCCAAATATATCATCATGGCTTCGAAGAATTCAAAAAAAACAATTTCTGACTTCTCTTGCTCTGCCGTTCATCGCGCTATTAACCTTATATCGGAGGACATCATATCTATATCTAATCTTCGTGATGGCAATCTACTGGTGTTGATCAAATCACAATAAGATGCAGATAAAATTGTCAAAACAACCGATCTCACTGGCATTTGTGAGGTATCGTTTAAGTTACACGTGACCCTCAATATTGTAAAAGGCACGATCTACGCCCCTAACCTGCCCTCTATTCCTGAAGATAAGATCATCAAAGAATTCAGCTCCCAATACGTGAAGGACATTTATAAGTTCACTAAAATCATTGACGGCATAGCAAAACCAAGCGGCGTCATGCTTCTTACCTTTGAACTTTACCAACTCCCATCGAAAATTGATGTCTCATGGCACTCAGTTAAAGTGCGTGAATATATTCCTAACCCCATTAGGTGCAAAACTTGCCAACTACTTGGTCATACCGCAAAATAATACAAGAATCCACCATTGCGCCATAACTGCGATCTTCACCCACACTCTTCTGAGCCTTGCACTCAGACAAAGTGTGTGAACTAAAGAACATCCAGCCTCCTCCCGTCAATTCAGTAAATATAATGAAGATAAAGAAATAATGAGGATAAAGACTGTGAACAAATGTACAATGCGTGAAGCTAAGTCTTTATACAAAACAACAGTTATTCAAACAGTTAACGGCACTTCATACGCCTCTATCGCCAGCACAACTATCCACCAAACTGATGCAAAGGTAAACGATACAAACATCAAAACATCAAATAACAACAAAACGGTCAACGCCACTACGTACTCCGCGGTCGCCGATATAACTAACAACATAAGCGCAAATACAAAACCAAAAGAAACAACCACGAAAACATCTGTAAATAAAATAAAGGTCTCAAAAACGGTAAAATCTTCCACGCACTCTTCTATCACGAATACAGCCGACAACCTTAGCGATAACGCAAAAACAAACTTTGAAACATCAATTACAATAACAACTAACGAACCCTTCCCCTTCTCCCTCTCACCTAACAATCAGCATATTGATTAAAATTTTGATTTTTCATCGCCCCTACCTCTGCTCACAATAAAATACTCTCTACAAATTTCTAACTCTTTCAGCAAAATCTAACACATACTTCTACAAATAACAACACACATACTCCTATAAGCAACAAAACACATACTAATTCTCCCTCTTCTGTACACGATCTTCATAATAAGTCAAATGACTCAATGGAAACTTTTGATTAATTTATTAAACCTTTGCAAATGCAAATAATTTTCCGTTCTATTGATTTATTTCTACGTCACTATATATTCTACAATGGAATATAAATGGTTACTTCAACAACTATCATGAACTATTAATTCTAATTAATGACCTTAATCCGGATATTATATGTATTCAGGAAACCCACTTCAACTTCAATAACATAGTCCCACCTAAGCTATATATTGGACATTTTTACAATCTAAGTACCAACCTGTCTTCTAAGCAAGGTGTTGGTATCCTTTTTAAAAAGAATATTCCTCACAAAATCATTAGTTTAAATGGATCCACTTGTTCGGTTTCCATTGAGATTCTCTCAACCCCAAATATGACTACAATCAATACATACATCCCTCCCTCTCAAAATTTCTCTACCAATGATATACTCACATTACTGCAACCTATTAAGTCACCTATACTTTTAGTTGGTAACCTTAACTCTTGGAGCCCACTATGGGGTTCCAATTAGAAAAACTGGAAGGGTCGTCAAATTGAAGAAGTTTTACTAAGATCCAATCTATCCATACTTAATAACGGATCAGCCACTCACCACTCAACACACAACACTTTCACTCATGTCGATTTATCACTGATCTCAGCAGCTATGCTACCTTTTTGCAGTTGGAGCATTGCCTCTTGTTTACATGGTAGCGACCATTTCCCAATCTCCATAATTATTCGTACCCATACTAGATCTGATAAAATTAGATCTAACATTAAATACAAGACCGATCTTGCCAATTGGGACAAATATCAACGTATCTGCAATAGTAGTTGTAGTGTCCCCCAAACGAATGACTTAAACCTTTTCGCGGCTAAAAATTTAAAATCTATTAGAATTGCTGCTAATGTCTCTATACCACAAACAAAGCCCTACCACAAAGCCAAGAAATTATTTTGGTGGAATAATGAGCTAGGTTTGCTTAGTGATAATAAACAACGTTTATGGCACAATTATAAAAATTCGCAATCCATTTCTAATCTGATTGCATACAAAAAAGCTAACGCTTTATTCAAGAAAGCTGCTAAAAGTTCTAAGCGCGAAGCATTCAAAAAATTTACGTCTGAAATTCTCCGCTCTCAAGTACAAAAAAAGTGTAGTCCGATATAAATAGTTTAATTGGAAACTCCCCCACCTCCTTACAATAATTAAGATCCAAAATACCGTCTTTTCATCTCCTGCAGAGATTGCCAACGAGTTTGCCAGTAGGTGGAGTAATTATTCCAAAGATGACAACTTTGATTTATATTACAATTTTACATCTGTAGAACTAGATCTTGCACTTAAACATGCAACAGGCAAGACGCCTGGTTTCGACCGAGTGTCCTACCCTATGCTCCGATACTTGCCCAGGACAAGTTATTACTTCTATATATCGTAACTCAATGTTCGCATCAGGGTCATATCCTCACATATGAAGATCCTCCGTTGTAGTACCTATACTCAAGCCCAATAAATCACCCCTAGAAATTACTAGCTTTCGCCCTATTTCACTACTTTCCTGTTTAGCCAAAACAATAGAAAAAATAATAGCAAAGAGTTTGATGTGGTTTATAACAAAAAACAAATTTATCAGCCCCAACCAATCCGCTTTTAGACCTAAGCACAGTACTCTGGACTCTTTACTACATCTCCACCACCACGCGTCGGATGCTCTTTCGTCCAGAAATCACATCACCATGTTGGCAATGGACTTTAAGAGAGCCTTCGACCGCGTTGGAGTACATACGGTGTTGCTTCAACTCTCCCGATGGGGTGTGGTCCGAAAATCTTTAACATATTAAAGGCATTCATGACCAAGCGGTCGATTCGGGTCAGAGTGAATAACATCCTCTCAAAATGTTATACTCTCTACAACGGCATCCCCCAAGGGTCTCCTCTCTCCGTAGTACTTTTCATGATAGCATTCCAATCCCTCAATGAAACAATATTAAGCTTTAAGAGAATTGAACTGTCGTTATATGCTGATGATGCAATCGTCTTTGCAAAACAATTAATTATTAATTATTATTAATGTGTTAAACACTTTGTTCTTAGAAATCCTTAATAAAATAGAAGAATGGGGCAAGTTCTCTGGAGCTTCCTTATCGATTGATAAATGCAAAATCCTACACATATGCAGAAAAACTAACTGCACATACCCTCCACTAATACAATATTTAACAACAAAATAATTGAATGTAAAAATTTTCTAAAAATTCTAGTTCTTGTCTTTGATAAACGACTTATTTTTAAGCAACACTGTAATGATCTCAGAAAAAATCCCGATAATCGTATAAACATTGTTAAGTTCCTACATTCCAAAAGATCTCTCATTCACATATCATCCCTTATCCAAGTTACCAGAGCGCTGTTTCTATCTCGTATAGATTATGCTCTTCCAATATATGGTTGGTGCCCCCCGTCCACCATAAAATCTATTTTCCCTCCCTATCATGCTGCATTGCGACGAAGCATAGGTGCCTTCCCTACTACGCCAACTAAGTGTATTCTTGCGGAGACAGGGCTAACTGATATTCCGACCAGAGTAGCCCAAATGACTTACCAACTTATCCCTAAGTTGTTTTGTTCCACTAATGAAATCCTAACCAAGGATTTTCAACGAGCAAGAAAAGGTCGATGTGGGCGTAAAGTGCTGTCCACTATCCGGAGATGCGCTCGCTTTTCAAAACTACATAACATTCATGAACCATACCACTGGAATAAAGTATCCCCTAATCCTCCATGGGCTCTTCATCAATTGTCTTTAAACACATCTCTGAATGGTTTCCCTAAATCCTCAACTTCTTGCTCAGTTTTCCGTCAATTGCTGGGGGAGGAAACAACAAAACTACGGCTGAAAGATTGGAACTGGCTATTTACTGATGGCTCCAAAACAGTTACAAGCACCTCATTTGCAGTGGTAAATAAATGGGGGATCATTGCATCCATAGAATTGCTCCCTCAAAACTACTCAGTGCTTGCAGCCGAGGCAGTTGCAATAGTAAAAGCTATTCACATAGCGCAATCCAAAAAATTAAAATATATAATCTGCACGGATAGCCTATCAACAGTTTTAGGATTGTTACTATATAACAACTAAACTAATTTCTATCCCACGCCACTTTCCCCCCCAGAGCCCGCGCGAGCTGGGGTCCATTAAAAACCGAACAAGACTGTGTACAACAACCACATTCTCTGCGAACTCCGGAATCTTTTCATCAAATACGAAAAGAAAATCCAACTCATCTGGGTTCCTGGTCATGCGGGAATAGTAGGAAATGAGCACGCTGATAAAGCAGCAAAGGAAGCGGGCTGTGCCCCATGTCTGACAGTCATCCCGGGCGTAGAACGCTATACATAAAAGATATTCTAAAAATTATGGAACTAAGAAAATGGCGTGGGGGTAAGGTTTCTGGTAAACGAACTAGGAACTTCACTCTCAAGACCGTTCATACGTGGTGAGGAGCCACATCCTGCCAGAGGTGTCCCTGCTGTTTATAACGAAATATGGCGGATCTGGAGAGGTAAACTCGATAAAACCCACAATCCCGAGTGTCGAACGACCGTGCCCATGAGATGAATGGCACTGCGTGAGTGTGTCTTAGAACGGTGAACTCCGGATACCTGGCGACCTCTGGTTTCATTTTTAGCCTTGCCGGGGTACAGGGGGTTATGCCCCGGTGGACTTACTCTCCCCTACACTCGTGGGGTCAAAATATGAACTCTAATTACAAAAACACCAATTACAAAACAAGACGAAATGGAGCTCGGAACGAGCTCTGGCTATAGCGCCAGCCGTAGCGCATCCAAGCCAAAGAAAGGCAAATCGGAAGCGATGGTCAGAAAGAACATGTAACAGAAAGCTCGATTCATCCTAAACAAGATTGCTAAGAATGAAGAGAGTGGGATGGTACACGAGTTCGACCTCGTGGACAAAGCCAAATACCAGGCCGTGGTGGACGAGTACGAGGAGTACGTGTCCACTCACACTAAGCCTGTGAAGGCGACTAAACGTAATCGGTCTCAGGACGAGACCATTAAAAATGCAAGGAAAAGCAAAGTCGCCAGAACTACTACTAACAAGGAAGGTCCCTCAGTAAGTGCCAAGAGGTTTTTTAGCGACGTAGCTCGGGATGAGCTTACGGTGGCACTAATTGATGAAGTCACTAACGGCGGCAAGAAGGTGTTAGAGAAGTGGGGAAGATTGAACCCAGGTTAACGGAGCTGGTGATGGAACACCTCCTCTCTGATCTGGGCTCTTCACCACCCGTTTTCGACTCTTCTGAGGTAATCCGTGGCTGCAGGGTGATCAGGTGCGACGATCGAACGTCTATGGAGTTCCTTGCATCAGAATCCTGCCATGCCCATGATTGACTGGGCTCTAATTAAAGACGAAGGTCAGCAAAAGAGAAGCATGTCTCTGCTCCTCTCCATCAACGAGGATTTTGTTAAGGAGTTGGAGAAGTCTGACTTCAAAATGAGGTTTGGCGTAAGCTCAAGATTTTCCGGAAATCAGACCAAGAGCCTGACGATATGCAGGTTGCCAACAGACTGATGGACGACCTGGTGCTTCAGGAGGAAGCCACCAGTACACCGAATAGACCTCGCGATGCTGAAAGTCGTGCAGATTAATCTTAAGCATTTTAAGAATGCCTTGGATAATCTTGCCGTCTTCCTAGCTGAGGATGACGTTGACATCTGCATCGTTCAAGAGCCCTGGGTCAGAGGCACTGACATTCTAGGGCTCAAAAACAAAAGGTACAAACTTCTGTACACTAAGGTATATGGCAAGCCTAGAACATGTATTTTTAGTTTTCCTTTGTCCTCAATTCGCCAGTGCAACATCCACCAACACTACCCTACTCCTGGGATGCGACGCCAATGCGCGGCACACGCTATGGGGAAGCACCGAGGACAACGAAAGGGCTGAGTCACTTTTCAATTTTATTGGTAGCTCAAATCTGTTAGTATGCAATAGAGGAACTACACCCACCTTTACCTTCCCTAGTATAGAAGACTTCCCGGGTTGGGAGGAGGTACTAGACATAACTCTTTTGTCGGGGATTCAGAGGTTCAGGTTGAAAATTGGAGGGTGTCCAACAAAAGGTCTTTCTCGGATCATAGCTGGATACTCTACATCCTGAATTTGAAGATAAAAGATTTTGCTCCATTTAGAAACCCACGCAAAATAAAATAGGATGTTTTTACGAGGGTAGCTAAATCAAAACTGAACTCGGTCAGAGGTTTAAATATTGACTCTAGGAACGAAATTGAGAAGAAGGTTAAACATCTTGAGGAAGCTTTCGGTAAAGCTTACAAGATATCCTGCCCAGTTAGAAGGAGTCAAAAGAACTATCCATAGTGGTGGAGTGAGGACCTCTCTAAGCTCAGGGAGACGACGAGGAGGTCCTTCAACCAGTGTTATAAGGGCAGAGAGGGCGATTTACTATAAACAATACTCTCTCGCAGCATTCTTAGATATAGAGGGTGCTTTCAATAACGTTAGTACACGTGCTATCCAGGATTCTCTAACTAGGATTGGCGTAGAGGAAGACATTGTAGAATGGATAGTAAACATGCTGAAGACTAGAATAGTACGGTCAGAGTTAGGTAACTCGACTCTTACGAGATATGTCAGTAGAGGGACTTCACAGGGCGGGGTAATCTCTCCTCTGTTGTGGCTTTTAGTCATAGACAACATTCTAAATGTATTAGAGAGGACGGGGGCTAAGGTAGTTGCGTATGCAGACGACGTTGTGATTTTGGTACCAGGACTGTTTCCTAGCGTGCTAAGCAATATCATGCAAGGAGCTCTGGGAAAGCTGTTAAAATGGGCTACAGGGTGTGGACTAAATGTTAACCCGAACAAGACAGAAATGATACTCTTCACAACGAAGACGAAAATACCGACTTTCGGCCTTCCTACTCTGAACAGACAATAGCTTCATCTCTCGGATAAGGTCAAATACTTAGGAGTTATGCTGGACACAATATAACAGCATGGATGTATACCGCAATTGTACGTCCGATATTAACATACGGTGCAATTGTTTGGTGGCCAGCTCTAGGAAAGAGCTATATAGTACACAAACTTAGCGGTGTGCAGAAGTCGGCATGTGTAGGGATCATAGGAGCCATGCGCACGTGCCCCATGGCAGCACTGGATGTACTGCTATATCTGCTCCCAATTGATCTCCATATCAAAAACATGGTCTGCAACAGCGCGGTAAGGTTAAAAGAAACCGGCTGCTGGGCAGAACGACAATATGGATATATAGTAAATTTCTAGGAGTGGTTAATAATCCTATGTTCAAGAGAACGACAGACTATATAGTGGCGCACAATAGCTTTGAGAGCGACTTCAAGGTAAAATTTCCTACCAGGATGGAATGGAAAGAGAACAGCTTTCAGAGTGATTTTGACATTTCAATCTTCACGGATGGGTCGAAGATGGAATGCGGTGTAGGAGCAGGGGTGCACTCACCACAAATAAGCTTAGACCATTCATTTCGGCTACCTGATGAGGCCACAGTCTTTCAGGCGGAGGTCCTTGCCATTAAGGAAGCATGTCGGCTGACCAGAAATAACGTACCGGAAGGTCGTAAGATAGCTATCTTCGTTGATAGCCAGGCGGCACTCAAAGCACTGCAATCCATTACTGTGAAGTCAAAGCTCGTTAAGGAATGCAGGTCGACGATGAGCGAGCTAAGTCGTCAAGCTGATATCACTCTCTTATGGGTTCCCGGCCATAGGAACATAGAGGGGAATGAGAAAGCTGACGAGTTGGCTCGCTCTGGTGCTTCTCTTGATGTATCGTTGGCGGAACAGGTCTCGATTCCTCTGGCGGTCATCAAAAGGAGCAACTTCCTGTTTTTCCGTCAGCTGGCTAACAGACGGTGGAAAGATCTTGAATCCTGCAGAGCGGCACGTGCTACCTGGACTTGTTACAACGAAAATAGGTCTTTTAGACTTATTAACAGAAGACGCTCGGATACCGCAAGGCTCATAGCGGTTCTTACCGGTCACTGGTGTGTTGGAACACTCGCGGAGAGACTGGGTATTCCATTTAGAAGTCATTGTAGGAGCTGTGGAAATGAAGAGGAAGAGGAGTCACTTACCCACTTTCTATGTCAATGCCCAGCTTTGGCAAAGACTAGAAATAAGTTTCTGGGCAAATACTTCATTGACAATCTCTCGGACTGTTCAGTCATATGTCCAGGTGATTTACTCAAATACATAAATTCAACAGGTTGGATTTAGTAATACTGTTTGCGTTCGGCGAGGAAGTGGTATCAAAACGGCACTCTAGTGCTAATTGTGGCTCGTAGTGGACTATATGAGCCAGCCACGGAAAACAACCAACCAACCAACAAAAAAGCGTTCATGCATCCACTGGTATAAAATTTCCAACCCATCCAAAACTACACTTCCCTGACTCCTGCGATCGTCCAACGTGCTCAATGTTTGTACGATTGAGGACAGGACACAGTCAATTCACACACCAACATCTGCTTGGTGGTAAAAACCAACCTCCTTGCCCATTCTGTGGCAATACCTTGTCTATCAAACACTTACTAGATGCACAAATCTCCATAACACTTGAACACAACTATTCGGAAATAATCTGCCGTCCACATTAATCCAATCCCCTTCCCTTGATAATATCAACAAAATAGCATCATTCATCAAATCCTGTAATCTTATTAAATTAATTTAATTTAATTACCCTTGTAAGACAGACGAGTCGAAGGCCTTGTAGCTAGTACTCTTAAATTTTAGTTAGATTATACAATATATTATAAGTATATATGTATATAACCTAAACCTGTAAATACGCTTGTCCTATTATTTGTTGCCGGCGTTAAAAAAAGTGTATTTATTTAAGTTTTAATTGTTTCTTTCTTTATTTTTAGTTCTTTGTATAAAAACTATGCAAAACAAAATTTTCATAAAGGACCATCAACAAAAGGTAAGGAAAAAAGTGAAAAAGTGTATTTATTTAAATTTTAGTTGTTTCTTTCATAGACTCCTTCAACATTAAAGGTGATTACGGCAAGAAAAGCCTGGATCGCTTTGAGCATTTCTATAGCGTCCTTCTTGGTAACATTTTACAATGAACTACCCAAATATTACAATAGATTATTTTTTTTTGCTTTCTGAATCAATCACTCGCAATACTCGTACACCTCAATAAGAAACATTTGCACAAGAAGCACTCTTTACAAAGAAAGCGGGAAAAATCAATCGCGGATAATGACAACCTTTGAATCCATGTATTTAAGTTTAAACAATAGTCAATTTGTTTCTTTGCACTCTTCTTCTTTTTCTAAACTCTTGTAAAATGAATTTTTTAGTATTAAGGATTGAAATAAAAATTTTTAAATGAATTTATTTTGAAATTTCAATGAAACAGTTTTTATTTTTCGAAAACGGGACTGGCGATAAACTAGTCAAATGGGACTGTTGATAAACTAGTGAAATAGGATTGGCGATAAACAAGTGAAATGGGACAAGCGAAAAACTAGTGAAATGCGGTGGCAATTGACCCCATCCAATGACATCGCCATGTTAAAGTCACCACTATAATACATGTACTAGGGGATAGAAATTCGCCACTGCTGGCAAAAAGGGACTAGTCCAGGACTACTCTTGGACCAGTCCCTTCATACTGCAGAGTAGGGACAGCCATGCTTGTGTTAGTGTGCTTAATTGCATTTGAGAGATATGGTTCTTGCATCTCTTTCTGACCTCATGCTTGGTGTTTTGCCATCATTGCTGCTCTCTTATAGCCATTTCACACTGAGCATCCAATGAACATTTCTCGAATGCTACATTTTTCAACAACAACAACAACAACAGGGAAAAGTGACGTAATTTTGTAGTTGTTGTTGTAGTAGAAAATGTACATTCGATAAGAATGCAACTAAAATGCTGTTTGTGAAATTGGTCACTCTACCCAGTGCTGGTTAATTGTTGCCTTTTTTTAGGTCATTTTCGATTTTCTTTCCCTTTTTTTGTGTTGCGCGCCAACATAAAACAGCTGTGATCATTGTACGAAACGACAAAACAATTTGAAGTAAATTTTAAATTGTAATTTTTTTTTTAATTGTAATGAAAAAGTAAACTGCAAGAATTATTTACAAACAAATTGTTTTTAATCATGTATTTTTCAAACAATTTTCATTTTAATTTTTCACAATTAGCCACAACGTTCCGTTTATATGTATAACCAAATCAAAAAACTGTTGTTCCAAAAATGCAAAATGCAATGTGAACACTTTCTATGAATGAGGCATTGGATGCTCAGTGTGAAATGGCTATTAGTGTTTTTTTTTTTTTTTTTTTTGCTTTAAGAGCATTTTGTATTTGGTACAAGTAACGATATAGAAAGAAAGAGAGAATAAAAAACTGGAAAAAGAGTAGATAATGTGAAGAATATTAATTAAGACGTAGATTATTGGTGCGAATAAAATATGATGATTCATCAGTATTGGTGTAATTTCGGTAGTTGAAGGCATATCAGCTGCCGAATATACATAGCTATTTGCGTTGTAATAAAAAATAATAAGTTTTTTTCTTTTTTTTTTTCATTGTGAATAGTTACAGTACCATAAGAACTAACGAGCAACTTGCAGTGGATACAAATAAAAATACTGAACCTATTATTGTATTGTAGACAATACTGTAACGTACTAAGTTTCTAATGGATTATATCTTCTGGTTTTTTGCGTTTAAGCCTTCTTACCCACTGGGTCGTGAGGCTAGAGGCTCTCTCTCTCTTTGTGAAAGTTAGCTACTTTTTTAATAACTACCGCAACTGAATCTATTGCGAGATCACGTTCGAGATCAGAGCTGAGAATGTACCAAGGGGCACTAACCGCACATCTCTCCACTTTGTTTTGGAACCTTTAGATTTGCTGCGCATTGCTTAAGCTGCAACAACCCCATATCTGAGCACCGTAAGCCTACACAGATTTTAAAATCTGCTTGTATAGAAGTATCTTATTGTGCATGGTTAACGATGACTATTTCCCCATAAGCCAATACATATTTCTATATTTTAATTCCAATTCTTCTCTCTTTTTCTTAACGTGTGCGCTCCACCTGAGCTTAGCATCTAAAGTAATGCCTAAATACTTTGCAGTATTCGAATACGGAATTTGTATACCGTTAATATAAAGTGGAAGATATTGTTGAACGTGAAGCTAATATGCTGTAATTTCGAGGTAGTTTCCAACTCTGTCTTTCCGACCGAGAGAATGGCTATGTCATCGACAAATGTCGCTGTGACGCAGTTTTGATTACATGGCAGGTCACACGTAAAGAGTAGTAGGAGAGGACCCAAGACGCTTCCCTGAGGAACCCCAGCCTTTATCTCTTTGAGTTGTGAATAATGATCTTATTTGTTTACTCGAAAGTAACGCTCGGATAAATATGAACTTAATATGCGTAAGTACTAGTTTGGTAGAAGCGCATTGATTTTCTTCAGTAACCCAGTATGGCATACTTTGTCGAACGCCTTTGAAACGAGGAAACCGCACTACAAGTGTTTTTCTCTTCAAATGCATTTTCAATAACACGAGTTACTCTATGGACTTGGTCTATTGTTGAATATTTCGAACGAAACCCAAATTGGTGAGAAGGTATAATTTTGTAATTTTCAATTATAATGTTGATTCTTTTAATCAATAATTTTTCAGCTAGTTTTGATAGTATGGGGAGAAGCGAGATCGGTCGATAGGACGTTAGTTCGTTTGCTGATTTCCCTGGTTTATTAAACATAACAACCTCAGCCGTTTTCCAATAAATTTTAAAAGGTTAGGTTAGCTTGGCCGATCAAAAAGATCCCACATAGACCAATAGCGGTCCTTAGTGTTGCCAAGAAGAGGCATGGAGAACTTCAGATTTTATTCTTAACACACGTTTTCGCGAGTTTCAATAGGTTGCTGCTCTTTTGATCCGTGACACTTTCCAAGGAGAGGAAAGACGCAGATCCAAGATAGCTAAAGCGTGATTTGTAGAGAGCTGCACATTGGCAAAGTATTGGAAAATATTTTAGCTTAAATTTTGCGTTGATGACACATGTTAATTGTTTTTTTGGCAGATGCTTTAACATTTGATCATTTATTAAATCATACCCCGGCGATGCTTATACTCTTCGCGTTAATGAATAGTATTATAAGTTTCTCATGAAGTTTGTAACACACAGAAGGAGACATCGCAGACCACATAAAGTATATATATTTGTGATCAGCTCGATGAGACGAGTTGATTTAGCCATGTCCCTCTGTCCGTCGGTCCGTCTGTTCGCACTCCTAGTCCTTCAGTTTTTGAGCTAGAGAGCTGAAATTTTGTACATAGGCTTCTCTTTACCAAATGCCGACCAAGTTTGTGAATCAGCCGAACCGGTACCCCCCTGTACCTCCCATACAAACCCCCTTTTAAATTAATGTTCTTATTAGAAAAAGTATTTTGTTTTGTGACGTATCGAACTGAAATTTTTACACTATACGTTTCTAGTCCATATCCACCAACCAAATCATGATCCTAGGGTTACCAGGAGGGGTACCTCCCATACAAACCCACTTTTAAATTAAAGTTCTTATTAGAAAAAGTTTTTTTGTTTTTGACTTATTGAACTGACCCATGTCTGGGGCGTGAAGAGTATTACAACTTCGGCATAGCCAAAGCTGGACTTTTTTTGTATTTTTGGTTTCAATTTAATAATTTCATCGGTTACTTCGTCCTCGTTTCTCGAAAGAATCTCGTGTAAGGAATCATAATGATGACATTCCGTGTCAGTAGCTTTTGGAGAGCCATTTGGAGTAAAAGTATCATCAAGATAGTTTGCAAAGACATCTGCCCTTTCACTATTAGTTTTTGCCCTGTTATTTTGATTGGTGCGCATTGCAATGATGGCTGTTTCAATTTTTGTTTTTGTTCATTTCCACAGCACATTGGTTGGAAATGCCTTTTGTTTGACATAAAGTCTAATAATGATGTTAAAGAGCCCTAAATTGGTAAATTTGCTATTTATCACATTAAAAAGAAATATTCAAAATTTCAGATCAATCCGACCACGCCCACTCTTACCGCCCATATAAAGCGATGTTAGGGTTAGGCATTCAAAATGACTTTTGTGAAATTTGCTCAGTGACTGGATTAAAATCATGTATTGTTTCTTTTCAAAATTCAATTCAATTTATTCATGTCGACATTTTACAAACTTAAAACTATTGAATTAATCCTGTTGGGCATCTAGCTCGACTGCAAATTGACTCAAAGTTTCTTTGTCAAAATTTTTATCAATTTCAATGTCCTGATACCGTGGCTGAAACTGCTGCCAACTTCCTTTTCAGCCGCGGTCCTGCATGGTTATATGCTAGGCGTGGACGTCCCATTACATTTTTTTGTAATTCTGAATCTACTTTATTATTGTCAAGTTTGACCGTCACAGTTGACGAGAGCCATTTGGCATGTTCGGTTTTGAAAGCGGCTATTGTTCTGTTGCATTTCGGCAAATTTTTATTTATGTATGCCAGCAGCTACTGCGGAAGAACATTTAGATCGTCTAGAGAAAATATTACAGATTCTATGCACCAATGGCATAAAATGTAAACAACAGAAATGTATTTTTCATCATTTTTCGTTTTTCAATGATACTAATGCTTTCTTGACCAAGTTGTTCAAATATCCAGTTTGAAACTTCGTTACCATTCCGATTGTTATATCAAGCCAAACCTGGAGCAGGGTTGAATGGCTGAAAGCTAACGTCTCTGAAAATATCCAAAATATTTGGTGAATGGGCAAAATTGGGCAAAAACGTTGACAACACATTTAAATAGACATTAAACTATAATCACAAATGTTTACATTTGGCAAAAAGTTAGTTTTCAATCCACGAGACATGGTCAAGTTGGTTAGAATTTTCTATTATAACACATAAATAAAACAATTCACATAAATACAAATTGACAAATATTCACATTAAACATATATTATACATATCCATATTTTGCAGAAATTTTGAATTTACTCAAATCAATTTGCCAGCACTATAAAGTTTAGAAAAAGTTTTCCGCATTGTTTACAAAAAGAAACAGATGAACATACATTGCACTTTGCGACCCTATTAAGGCAATAGGGCTGTCACCAGATCATTTTCTAATTTCAATTAATTCTAATTGGACTATGTAATTTACGAATATTCAATTAAAATACAAACATAATTTCATAAAAATTTTGACTTCATGCCAAAAATATGACATTTCCGACCAATGTGCATAGTGAGTAGTTTGAATTACGTTGATTTGTTAGTTCTTCCAAATAAGTTTTTAGGGTTCTATTATTGTAATCTTTAATTGTCATGCTAAGTTTTTTTGAATAAATGTTTAGCAGAGTTTTTTCAAGAGGCGATCTTGTCTGATGCCACCGTCGCCGCATTCTCCGTTTCTCCAGTACCATTTTTATACTCTTCACGGGAGTGAATAGTGTTATATACAATGTATACAATGTAATGTATAGTCACCTCACCTCACCACACATTAGTTTAAGTCACCACACCTTACTTGCATAAATTTGTAGATAAATAAAGTCGGTCGTGTCGTGAGCGTACATACGAATACAACAATTGGCGACGAGATAAAAAAGTAACAGTATAACAAAATGGCGAATGATAGAATAAAAGAGCTGCTTGAACAGCAGAAAAATTTTACGAAAAGCCTGTTGGAGCAACAACAGCAATGGATGAAGGAGATGATGGAAAACAAATCCAATTCGAGTCGCACCGCGATCGAATCTGTCGTTTGCCCAAAGTTTGAGGTATTCAACAAAGAAAGTCAAAACTGGGAGTCGTACCTTCAGCAGTTAACGCAGCATTTTGAAGCGTATGCAGTGTCGTGCCATGTCAAACGAAAATCATATTTTTTGTCATGGATCAGTCCTGATATGTTTCAACTACTAAAAAATTTATTTGGCAGTAACGACTTACATGTATATACGTATGAACAGTTGATTGAAAAGTTAACAAGACATTTTCAACAAAAGCGTTATATTGTCGCCGCTCGCTATGCATTTTTTAGATGCAAAATGAAACACACACATACACACAAGGAATGGGTAGCTGAATTAAGAGGAATTGCTAGAGAATGCAAATTCGAGTGCAGTGTTAATGCTTGTTCGGCAAATTTCGTTGACGAAATGATACGAGATCAGCTAATAGTGCACACCCCCCATGATTCTGTGCGTGCTGCCGCCTTACAAAAATTACATCCAATATTAGAAGACGTGCTTACAATTGCCGAAACGTACGAGGCAACAACAAAAGCGGTCGCAGAAATTAAATCAAATAACGGGAAAGAAATTCATACAGATGCGTACGCTATGGATACACAAAAACAACAACAATGTAAAAACAAACAAAACGAAACAGAGAAACACACAATGAAAATTGGCGCGAAGTCTTGTCCTGGTTGTGGTCGCTCGCACAATAGAGACAAATGCAAATTTAGAGAAGCCACTTGCTACAACTGTGCGAAAAAGGGACATATAGCTGCCGTTTGCATGTCAAAGCAGGGCAAACGTCACAACAACAACAATAACAGTGAAACAGATCAAAGAAGAAGAGATAAAGACTGTGTCGACTCAATTGAATATGTGCATAGTGTGTCGGGTGTTGTCAAAACAGAAACAAATAAAAGCATTATCGAAGTAGAAGTATTGAAGAAAATGGTGCCGTTTCAAATGGATTCAGGTGCGACAGTTTCGGTAATTAACTTACGTACTTTTAAATAATTAAACAGCCCAAAGCTTGTAAAATGCAATAAAATTTTGCATGCGTTCGGTCAAAAGCCTATTCCAGTACTAGGCGAGTTGCATACAGTGGCAAAATGTGGCAACAAGCAAGTAGAAGTTGTATTTATCGTTGCAAATGTTGAAAATGCAAACAATTTATTTGGTATGGATTTGTTTAATGTTTTTGGTTATGGAATTCAACAAGTGGCTAATATATAAGAAATATTTACGCCTCGTATAAAAGAATTATGCGAAAAATACAAAGAAATACCAGCACTATTGCGCAATTACTGATTTCAAAGCTACGATTCAATTAAAGGCCAACGCAACGCCTAAGTTTTTTAAAAGCCGCCAAATACCATTTGCTCAACTGTCAAAATTTAAAGCCGAAGGGAACCGTCTAACCCAAGTAGGTGTTTGGAAACCAGTCAAATTTAGTATCTGGGCTTCACCTATACGATAGTATTAGCATCAAAACCACTACGAATCTGTGGAGATTTTAAGCAAGCGGTCAATACGCAAATTGACATTGAACAGTACCCTCTGCCCACACGCGAATCCTTATTACACACTGTTCGCCATGGTAAATATTTTTCAAAAATTGATCTAAAAGATGCATATTTATAGATGGAATTAGATGAACCTTCCAAGCAAATGATGGTTGTAAACACACCACTAGGTCTATTTCAGTATCAACGCCTACCGTATGGTATTGCAAGCGCCCCAGAAATTTTCCAACGTTACCTAGAGCAGCATCTAAATGGGATAGAAGGCTGTGGTAACTATTTAGATGATATAATTATACCAGCACCTACTGCGGAAGAACACTTAGATCGTCTAGAGAAAATATTACAGATTCTAAGCACCAATGGCATAAAATTGGCATAAAGCAATAACAGAAATGTTTTTTCCTAAAGGAAGAAATTGAATATTTGGGTAGAAGAATAAGTGAAAATGGAGTCCGTCCAGATCTGTCGGGAGTACAAGCTGTAAAGGATCTTAAACCGCCTAACAATATTCAACAACTCGAAGCATTTACGGGTAAAGTAAACTACTACTACAACTACATACCGAACTATTCGCAGTTAGCCGCTCCTCTAAACCAGCTTCGCCGAAAGAATGTTGTTTTCAAATGGGGAATAGAGCAACAAAACTCATTTTTAGCACTTAAGTCTCACATCATAAACGCAACAGAGCTTGCACATTTTAACGAAGAGCTACCGCTTGCTTTTGCTACAGATGCGTCTTCTTTCGGTATAGGTGCAGTTCTATCGCATATACAACCTAACGGGAGTGAAAGACCAATAGGATTTGCATCAAAAACGCTTGATAAGCACCAAGAAAAGTACAGTCAAATTGAAAAAGAAGGCCTTGCTATTATATTTCGAGTACAACGGTTTCATCAATACTTATATGGTAGAAAGTTTGTACTTATTACTGATCACAAACCACTGGTAGCTATTTTCAGCCCAAACAAACATTTACCATTGATGACGTCGAATAGGTTACAACTCTGGGCAGCAATTCTCATGTCTTATTCGCTACCGTGCGACTACCACACATGGTAATGCAGACGCTTTATCTCGACTTCAGATTGGCACCGATGAAAATTTCGACAGAAAAGAGAGATGTTACAACATTACTGAGTTCGCTTCTTCGATCAATGCAGAAGTTATTTCCAAACAAATTAAAAATGATCACATTCTTCAAAAAGTACGAAACTATGTAGTCAAGGGTTGGCCAGAAAAATTATCACCGTCCGATACTGATATAAAGCCATATTTCAACAGAAGTTTCGCCTTGACTATAAATGAAAACTTGTTATGCCTTCACTCCGAAGCAAATCGTGTAATCATTCCTTGCAATTTGAGGCAAAACATCTTAAAGCTTCTCCATGATGGTCATTGGGGAATTGTAAGAATGAAGCAATTTGCTAGACAACATGTATGGTGGGCAGGTTTAAATGAAGACATCGCAAAACTAACAACTGCTTGTGGTTTATACAAACGCAACAACTCTTCACCAAGTAGAGAGTATCAAAGTTGGCCTAAAGCTACAACTCCGTGAGAAAGAATACACGTCGATTTCGCTGGCCCAATTTTTGATTCAATGTGGTTTATCTGTGTAGATGCGTTCTCCCAATTTCCTTTTGTGATACCAATGTCTTCGACGACGGCTGAAAATATGATATTCGCTCTATCATCTATTTTTGCAGTTGAGGGATATCCTAAAACACTGGTTAGTGACAACGGACCACAGCTAACCTCGGATGCTTTCCAACGATTTTGTAAACTACACGGTATCACACATATAACAACAGCACCTTTTCATCCAGCATCGAATGGTTTGGCAGAGCGATTTGTTCAGTCGTTCAAAACTGCAGTAAACAAAAACATTCAGGATGGATTACCAATCAAAACAGCAGTCGTCAAATACCTTGCATCTTATCGCTTCGCACCCGATGAAAATGGTAAAACCCCAGCAGAGTTACTTCATGGTCATCCAGTCCGTACACTCCTCAGTCAGCTTTTCGAACAGCCCCGCTTGATCAATGAGAATAAAGAACCAACGATGTATTTACCGAACCAAAAAATATATGCTCGAAACTACGCAAAGGCTGAAAAATGGATCGAAGTTGTAATCGATCGAGAAATAGGCAAAGTACTCTATATCGTCCGTATGGTTACTCGAAACGCCATATAATCAACTTAAGCCAAGTTCTAGCACAACTATAAGTGATCTACCGGAGTTTATATATCTGCCAGAAGACAATAATTCTCCATCTCCGCAAATATCATGCAATGCAAGTAATCAATCAGGCTCAACATCATCATTTCAAGAAGAACAATGTCCATCTTCGACGGTACAAGTGGCCCCAGATAATGTTCCGCAAACGTCGTCCACAAGACAAGATGTCCATCGATTCAGTCCGTCCGATTTTGGAAAACGATTGTAATTTAAAGGAGGAGATGTGTTATATACAATGTATACAATGTAATGTATAGTAACCTCACCTCACCACACCTTATTTGCATAAATTTGTAGATAAATAAAGTCAGTCGTGTCGTGAGCGTACATACGAATACAACAAATAGTATTATAAGTTTGTCATCATTTGGTGTTTTCCTGGCAGCAGGAGTACTTTGCCAAGCTGCTCGTTGTCAATTTGAGAACTTCATCGTCTAATTGATTTATTGTGTCGATAGTTAGCGAATGGTCAATAACATATTCCAAAATTTTTCAAAAATATTCCCAGTCTGTATACAGGTTCGTAAGTTGAAAAGGACGCTTTTTCAAAATTACGTTTTCATGTATAGTCAAATAGATTGGAGAATAATCACATGACATATCCAGACCATTTTCAACGCACAAGTAAGCAGTTGAAAAAATCAATTAGATCTGGTATTTTATGTGGATCTGTTGACCGCTTTTTCAAAATTACGTTTTCATGTATATTCAAATAGATTGGAGAATAATCACATGACATATCCAGACCATTTTCAATGCACAAGGAAGCAGTTGAAAAAATCAATTAGATCTGGTCTTTTATGTGGATCTGTTGGCCAATATGTTGGCTTGCTAGTTAATACAGTAATACAGCCTGTCTCTCGAAGTGCGTCATACAATTCCCTTCTTTTGGTCGTTGTTAGTCTTGACCCCCAATGTATGTGTTTGGCGTTGCAGTCACCACCCATTATGAATCTATTTTTGTGACTGCTAAAAAGTTCAACATATTGGGCGCGTTTGATCTGATGCCTTGGAGGACTGTATACCGCAGTTATTGATATTTTACTATCAGCATCTTTGTGACGGTGGTTGCTTGAAATTAGTGCACATTTTTTTCTTCTTCAAAATGCTTAATGCTCGTTTTGATGAGAACAGCGCTACCTCCCCTTGCGCAGTTGTTTGGGTGGATAGTATGGTATGTTATATAATTTTTAAATTTAATCGAGGATTCCTTAGTGAAATAAGTCTCGGCTAGCACACATCAATTTTTTCGGAGTCTAGAATCACTTCCAGCTCATGTTGGTGCTTCAAGAGCCCATTTGCGTTCCAAAACATTACTTTTAAGAAATTAGGCATTGTTACTTTTTTTACAGACACTGATACTTTGCAGTCTTTTTTCCAAAAGCAGATTAAATTCTTCTTGTTTCGAAAGTTTTTCTAAAATTTGTTTCAATATACCTTCTTCTTCGGTCTTATTGCCTTTTAATGTTTCTGCAAATGTAAGTACCTTTGGCGCAGTATCTGATGGTGTGTCGGCTTGGTAATTGTTATTGGTTTCATTTCGGGAATCTTTAACCTGACTAAAATCAGATTCTTTGGTTAGGTTAGGAACTCTACCATTAATTTTTTGCTGACCTTAATTGGTCTTCTTTGTTTATCTTCATAGGTATACCATGACATTTTTTCCTTATTTAATACTTTGGTAATATTTTGATAATCCATCTTGTGTACTTATTTTATAAAATTTATTTTTAAGAAGTTTAACGAAGAAATCTTCATTCGCTTCTCTTTTAGCAATATTTAAAAAATAATAATAAAAATAACTATGTCACTAAAAACAAAGTTTTACTAAGTCAGTAAAAATCACAGTTTTACTAAGTCAGTAAAAATCTTAGTAATAATATAAAAAAAAAAATCATTAATCTATAACTTATTGCACACACTAAACTCATTTAATTATTGTACACACACAGTCTTTGATAAGTACAATATGGGAGAACCTAAAGACTCGGAGTCAGCACAAATGCTGCAACAAATGAATGAGGATCGTACAGTCCCGAAGTATGCGAGTGAGAATTCAATACTTACACATCAACCATTGACGATTAAATCACATGATATTTTTAATTCGCTCATGATTCCTGATGCAATTCGCTTTTTACCATCATATGATGGTAACCAACTGGCCCTTAATAATTTTATTATAAATGTAGAAGAAGTTATGTTGTTGATTTAAGACACTCTTGGGACCCCATACGGTAAAATGTTGCGAAGAGCAATAAGAAATAAGATAGAGGGTAAAGCTAATCATATTTTAAATTCAACGATGATTGGTCTAGACTGGAAGGAAATTAAGGAAAGTTTAATTCAACACTTTGAGGATAAACGAAATGAACCTTCTCTTATGTATGCATTACACGAACTTGAACAAAAAACCTACCTCTAAAGAAATTTTACGAACATACTCGTACATCTGAAATCAAAGTATTATTTAACTTAGCAGAAAGAAACTGTTCAGAACCAAGAGTTATAAAGACAAAAAATGATTTTGTTGCGGGTACATGTTTAAATACATTTTTGATTGGCATTAAGGGGCCACTTGGAACAGCTGTCAGGTCAATGCGTCCAAAGACTTTGGAGGAAGCTTAACCATTAAGGAAAGAGACATCTATATTCAAGAAAAGAACCGCAAACAGGAACAAATACACAGTTCATATAAGAATCCTGAATTTAGGCGTGGAAAGGAACACAAACATGGTATAAAAAGAGAACACACCCATACATACAGCAGACTTCAGGGCAAAATAAACAATTTAGTAATAACAGTCAAGGCAACCTTAACGCTGAGTCTATGTCCAACAGAGCGACAGATGTAGGAAACACATGTCCTCATACAAAAAATTTCAACAATAACAGAGACAACGGGAATTACGGACGTGACAATAGTTGCCTAATCATTCAAACAGACAATACAATAATAGTCCTAACGCACATCAACACAAACACGAGATCAAAATCTACATAATATTGATGAAAATTCAAATATTCGGTAAAGAGCCTCGGATTACAAACAGGTTATATAGATAAAATAAAATACACGGCTCATCCTTACCGTACGTAATTATAAATCTATTTCATGTACGTCCTCTAAAATTTCTTAATGATACTGGAGCAACTTTTTCTTTTATCAAACCTGATCTGATTTCCGAAAAATATTACAAACATCTTTCAAGAGCAATCTCTATCAAAACAATAAGTAATCACATCTTGCATAAAAAAGCAACTATTCCATTATTCAAGGAATTTAATAAAACATGAGAATTTACCTTTTTGTTCTTCGATTCCAATCTTTTTTCGACGGACTAATTGGAATAGACATATTACAGAAGATTAAAGCAATTGTTAATATACAGAAAAATATTCTGGAGACCCCAAGATTTCAAATAAATTTGCAGTTAAAAAACAATAGATCAAGTGAACTTCATGTTGTGGAAGAATCATCTAAGACACTTGTTTCTTTACCAGTAAATCTTGAAAACGGTACCTTCTGGTGCAATCAGATATATAATGCTAAGGATAACTATAGTTATTACTCTGAAAACAATCGAAATGTGTATTTAGATACACAATTAGTAATGGAGGAATTTGACGTAATGACTTTATTGAAGTCAATATTATTTCCGAAAACTAAACAATAATATTACTAATAGGATTAATTTTTATGAAGATCTTAGATCTGACCACCTTAATACTGAAGAAAGAATTGCATTTAAAAGATTGTGTATTAAATACTCATCTTTATTCTATAAAAATAATGATAATCTCACATTTACCAATGTAGTTAAGTATAAAATTAGAACAACTGACGATGTTCCTATTTACACAAAGCCATTTAGATACAGTCACTTAGAAAGACCAGAGATACAAAGAAAGTTAGCACAATTGTTGGATCAAAGGATTATTCGCCACAGCCATTCTCTATGGAGTAGTCCAATGTTTCTAGTTTCAAAAAAGATGGATGCATCAAAAGAAAGAAAATGGAGGTTGGTAGTGGACTATAGAAAATTGAATGAAAAGACTATCAAAGATAGTTATCCAATGCCAAATATTAACGATGTATTAGATAAAATAGGTAGAGCTAAGTATTTTTCCCCATTATACTTAGCTAGTGGTTACCATCAGGTTGAGATGGAACCAAGAGATACAAATAAGACTGCATTTTCATTTTGAATTTTTAAGAATGCCATTTGGACTTACCAACGCCCCGGCCACATTCCAAAGAGTTATGGACAATGTTTTAGCTGATTTGAACGGAAAATGTTGTCTAATATACTTAGATGATATAATCGTCTTTTTAGCATCTCTGCAGGAACATATTAATGATTTAAAGATAATATTCGAAAAATTGAAAAAAGCTAATCTAAAGTTACAACCTAAAAATCAGAATTCTTAAGAAAAGAAATTGAATATTTAGGCCACATAGTAACAGATGACGGAGTTAGGCCCAATCCAAAGAAAATAGATGTTTTATAGCATAGATTCCCAATTCTCAAAACCAAAAAAGAGATAAAGTCATTCTTGGGATTGTTAGGGTATTATAGAAATTTTATCAGGGACTTCGCAAGTATGACAAAACCACTGACACAACAATTAGAAGGAAAGGCAACTGTGCTAATAAATAAAGAATATGTTGATGCTTTTGAAACCTGTAAAACACTCCTCTGCAATGATCCATTACTTCAATATCCAGCTTTTTCAAAACAATTTATGTTGACAACCGATGCCAGTAATGTTGCCATAGGTGCAGTATTGTCCCAGGGCAACCTAGGCATTGACAAACTTGTAGCATTTGCTAGTAGAACACTATCAGATACAGAACGAAGTTACGCAACTGTAGAAAAAGAAATGTTAGCGATAATTTGGACAAATATTAAATATTTCAGGCCATATATCTTCGGTCAAAAGTTTAATATAGTCACACCACATGGCCTCATTAGCTACATCGCTTATGAATTTTAAAGAACCCAATTCAAAGCTTGTTCGTTGGAAATTACAACTTTTACCGACCTTTTCTTAAAATTATCACATAATTGGACAAAAAAGCTCGTTGAAAGCTTCGCTGTTAAAAAAAAGCTGTTTTTGTAATAATCTGTGAAGTGTATCTTACCAGTCTGTAAACTTTAGTTTATGCAGGAGTGCCAACTTAGAAAAAAATGAAAATATGTTGGAAATATTAAATACTAAAAAAAAAAATACTATACAAAAATGAAAACTGGTGTTTTTTGGGGGTTCTCCGAGTAATTCTGACTATTTAAATTTTTTTTTCTGAATTTGATTTTTTCCCCCCAAGTTGACAAGCCTGATTTAATCTTATATGTATTTGCGAATGTATGCAATTGATAGCACAATATTTTTGAAAATCGATAATTTTTCACAAAACTGCATTGAAAATGGATCACTATGACCAAGCAATAATTTTAACACATTTCTTTGTCCGTAATCTTCTACATCTTCCAAAATATCCGCGAGCAAACAACAAGACACAAGATTATCCATTTTCATCAGTGCACACAAATATTGAACTATCTTGGCGAATGATAATCGATTTCAAAAGCTTTGATGATAAGAGCTTTCTTTCATATGGAAAAATGGCTTAACAGCGACCGCAAGATAATGTTAGGCGTTGTCCAAAGGGTCGCAAAACGCTGTAGCTGATGCATTGAGTCGCATAACAGTGGATGTTAATATGTTATGTTTAAATTCAAAATAAGAAAAACATTCACTGAACCTAAATTTAATATACAAAAGATTACTAATTTACTCGAAAATGTGCTGAAGCCAAGTTCAACATGTGCAATTTTCACAACAGACTATATTTTCCGAGACATATAACAGGCTTACCTAGACTATTTTTCACATAATAAAAATGTTAAGATAGTTAGATGTATCACTTTACTAAAAGACATTTTTAAAACTAATGAATAAAAATAAAAACATGAAATACAAAAATATCATACATCAAATAATCAAAGAAGTATAGACGAAACATGGGCCCATTTGAAGAGAACAATATATTTTCCTCAAATGAAAAATAAAATTTCCCAATATATAAGTAGTAGGTTGGTGCAAAAATAATGGCCGTTTTCAAACAGCCAATTTAAATGAACGTAACTCAGCTCAGAATAAACTTTATTAATCGAAATAAACACCAATACATTTTTTCCAACGAGAAACAAGTTTATTTATGCCGGTAGCATAAAAGTCCGGAGTTCTGGAGGCGATGAAAGCGTTGAAGGCGTTTTTGGCGTCGTCTTGATATTTGAAGCATTTCTCGCGCAGGAAATTGTCGAGGTGTTTGAAAAAATGGTAGTCAGTGGGCGAGCGGTCCGGTGATGAGGTAGAGTCTCGTAACCCAATTCGTTCAACTTCTGCAAGGTCATTTGTGCGACGTGCGGTCGAGCGTTGTCATGGAGCAGGATTGGTCCCTTCATATTGACCAATCTCGGGCACATAAGTCGAAGCTTCTGGTGCATTTCGTCGAATTGTTGGCAGTACTTCTCTGCCGTAATCGTTTCGCCTGGATTCAGAAAGCTGTGATGGATGAGACTGGCTGCTAACCACCAAACAGTAACCATAATCTTCTTTTGGTGCAGTTTCGGCTTCGGGAAGTGTTGTGGAGCCTCGTCGCTGTCCAACCACTGCGCGGAACGTCGCCGGTTGTCGTAGAGGATCCATTTTTCATCGCACGTTACGATTCGGTCGAGAAACGGGTCATTTTTGTTGCGCTGAAGAAGAGACGATGATACCTCAAAACGACGATTTTTTTGGTTTTCGTTCAATTCATTCACCCATTTATCGAGTTTTTTTGACTTCCCTATTTGGTTCAGATGGCGTACGACTGTTGAGTGATCAACGTTGAGTTCTTGTGCGACTTCTCGTGTGGTTTTACGAGGATCGGCTTCGATTAAGTCTTTCAATTCGTCATTGTCAACCTCAGATGGGCGGCCGCGACCCTCTTTATCTTCAAGGCTGGTATCACCTGCGCGAAATTTTTCAAACCATCTACGTGTGGTACGTTCGGAAGCAGTATCCTCGCCCCATGCTTTATTGATATTTCGTGTCGTCTCCGCAGCATTGTGGCCAAGTTTGAACTCGTGAAGCAAAATAATGCGAATTTCTTGTTTTGATAGCATCACAAAAAGTGGTCGGAAATGTATTCCGAAATTCATGCATAAAAATAAACAATATGGAAACGGGCATTATTTTTGTACCAACCTAATAATTGCAACATTTGTCAAACTCTTAAATATAATAGACAACCACAAAAAATTCCGTTTCAGGAGTCTGAAACTTCACCACAACCTCTGCAAATAATACACACAGATCTATATACAATAAATGGGAAGAATATATTGACTATCATTGATAAATTTTCGAAATTTGCAGCAGCATACACTCAGGGGAGAGTATAAATGTTGTTAAATCCATGAGATTTCATTGTGACCATGAAGAGATTTTTTACGAAACCATAATAACGAACAACAATAGTATACATTCAGCAACAAAACATACCCCGTATTAACTGTTCACTGGTCGAACCCATATACTCATATTGTAAATTGTAATAATGAACATGAATACTTGCAGAAACTTAATAACTTTCAATCTTCACAGTATCCAGAAATTAAGAAAGAGATGGAAAGCAAGATGAGAATAGCAAAGGCAAATGAGAATAGGAAGAGACATATAGCATTAAAGAAGGACGACATCATATTTAGAAAAGAGAACAGGAGAAACAAACTGACACCAAGATTCACTCGACATAGGAATTTTGAAGAAAAATGGGTAACCTTTATATCAAACAAAGTTAAAAAAATACATAAATCAAAGATTAAGACTAGGATAGGAGTAGAGGATGACCAAGAATAAAATTAGAAGGGTGCAGCTAGGACATAAGTTTAAGATAAATGTAAAAAATCAAGTAAGTGTGAGTCGGACTCGCAGACGGAGGGTTCCGTACCATCGCACAAGATTTAACACAATGCATGCAAATTTGTACCTCTATCTGAAGTTAAGTAAAATTAATTTGCTTTTGTATTTGTCGCAAAAGTGAAATATTCAACAGCCTAAAAATATAGTACAAAAAAATCTAAAGAAGAGATTAAATTAAATAACAACGCTTTTAAAAATATGCATTTTTTGTATTTGTCGCTTTACACACAATTGAATTACAAACTCTGTGAAAATTTCAACTCTCTACCTATTAAGGTTCATGAGATAGAGCAGGAGTCGGTCGGACGGACGGCGTAAGCTTAGTAATAGAGTCCCGTCAGCACCCTATGGGTACGGAACCCTAATAAAAATTAAGCTAATTATCACATATCATAAGAAGTTAACCTTAATTATTTTCCTCTTTTTTAAATCCAATAAAAAAGTGAAAATACATAATAAAATACGTATATGGCAACCAATCGATGAGCAACATGGAAAACGGATGATGTCAGTAACCCACGAAATTAACAATTTGATCAACATACAATGCCTTTCCACTAGCATTATCATTACTACGGCGAGACGACTTACATGGAAGCATCAACTTTGCCAAGTTCCAGGACAATTACGTTCAGGTCATATCACTTCTATGGCCTTCACTTCATGCCAGGGGAGGATGGGTTACCTTCAAGGCAATAAGCAACAAGCAACAAAGCGACAAGCAGGCAGCGTCTCAAGCAAAAGCTTCAAGTCTAGTAAAGTAGAGCAGACTATTTCTGTGAGACGCTGCTGCACGGCAGTCGAGTTTGAACAAAGCGAACAACTCAAAACAACCCTTAAATTAAAACAATAAAATACGTAATAACCTATATTAAACACATACTCGTATATATGTCGGATGATGTTTATTACATCTTGCGACTAGTTGGCGCAAGCAGAGCGAGTCGTTGAGCGCGGTATCTTTTCTATTCTTTGGTTGTCAGAAGACTAACTCACTCAATTTTTTCTCCCTTCCAATAAGCGATCAACCACCACGCATATGAAATCAACCATCACGCATATGCAATTTTCTATTTCTCTCCGCTCTTAGATAACAGTTCTTATTTACTTATCGTGTATTTCATTCGCTATTTACTCTGCCGCGCTTGGGGCCTTAACCTCCGCATCATTACCTGGCTCTATACAGCCGTAGTGGAGCCCAACCTTCAATATGGAGCAGTTTTCTGGTGGCCTGCTTGTCTCAAGGCAGTCAACCAAAAACATCTTGACAAAATCAGGAGAACGGCAGCCATTATGATAACAGGGGCCCTTTTGACCACTTCCACCAAAGCGCTGTTTGCAATCCTCAACTGGATGCCAACTAGTCTTCTGACTGAACAGTATGCCAAATTTTCTGCCATTAGACTTAGCACCATAGCTCGCTAGACTAGCCATGCAAGCATTCTGGGATGCGATTCATCTGCCCCTGGGGTAGTCGACTATGTATGCCCCACACCTTACTTTAAACGGAAATTCTCCACCCACATTCCCAGTAGAGAGGATTGGCTGGACGGTAAAGTTCTAAAACCTAATTCCATTGACATCTACACAGATGGCTCCAAATTGGAGAAGAAAGTCGTCTGCGGCATCTACCCAAATAACCCATACTCAGCTTTCGCTTGTCTGACCATTGCAGCGTCTTTCAAGCAGAAGTAATGGCCATACTGTTGGCCTCCCAATGGCTTCTGGATAACGATACTCCGAGGTCCCACATTAATATATATACAGATAGCCAAGCGGCAATAAAGTCCCTCTCGGGTGTATATATAATAGTATATATCCAAGCTGGTTGTAGACTGCCGTTCCTCCCTAAACACTCTAGCCTGCCGTACATCCATACAACTATGTTGGGTGTCTGGACATAGAGACATTGTGGGCAACTGTGAAGCTGACGAACTAGCAAAAGAAGGGACGTCCCGTGTAAATGTAATGTCTCCTGCTGGAATTCCGCTAGCTACAGTGAAACACATTGTTAGGAAATTTTACCAAGTTAAAGCTAATGCTCTCTGGGTAGAAGAAGACACAAGCAGCATAGCTAGGCAAACCTGGTCTTACATGAACAGGAACCGAACCGGCCAGCTGCTCAATCTCGGTAGAACCTCAATTAGCAAAACCATAAACGTGCCAACGGGTCATTGCAATATAGGCAAACATGCTGGTAGACTTTGTCTTCCGTATAACGACTTTTGCCGTAGCTGCGGCTCAGAAGAAGAGGAGGAGACGGTGCTTCACCTGATGTGCCAGTGTCCATCCCTCGCCAGAAGAAGACAGCGCCACTTAGGCTCTATGTTCCTCTCCAGCTTAACGGAACTTTCACTCCTACCAATTAAGGGCATAGCTAGGTTCATTTCAGAATTCAAGTGGTTCTCCGAACCGGACTAAGGGGTGTCGTGTCAACACTTACCACAATGCCAACTACTCTACAACAAGTGATTGATCAACTTAACTCGCGACCACTTTTGTGCTTACGCATTGGCATTACGGATCAACCTCGATCCATAGTGCCAGATATAATGTAGTGTTTTTGTTTTGTTTGTCATGCAACAACTTTACTGACGTCTCTTGCAACGCCTTCACTGACGTCTCTTTCAACGTCTTCACTGACGTCTCGTTCAACGTCTTCACTTTCATCAACTGTGTCCAATTCTGCGCGGATTCCCTTTGTAGGCATACGTCGTAAAAACTCATGAGATTACTTATAGGTTCTTCTCCCATTCAACGACTTCAAAATATATCGATCACCACTTATAATCCCTGCCACCACAAATGGACCCCTGAACTTCGGATCAAGTTTCGTTAGATGTCTTTCCTCATTTTTAAGCAACACACAATCGCCAACCTTGTGTCCTTCAATTTTACATTTATTTTTATCAAACATAGCTTTATCATAACAAGAGTTTTTCTTTATATTATCCATTGCCATTTTTCTCAAAGAAATCACATCAACCTTATTATCGTTGTTAACTATTGGCATTAGACTAAAAGGTCGTGCTTCTTTTCCTATCAGTAACTCTAATGGACTAGCCTTTGTTACACGATTGGCCGTACAATTCAAGGCCAGTTGCACCTCGCTCAAAGCATCCTGCAAAGAACGCTGACTAGTTTCAACAGCGGTCAACATATTCTTTAGAGTACTCATGACACGCTCAACTATCCATTCGCACGACTAGCACCGGTCGCAATCAGGTGCTGATCAATTTTTTTGTTTAGAGCAAAAGTCACGCAAATTTGAGCTTGAAAAGCATCTGCCCTGATCAACAATTATGCGCGTTGGTACGCCAAACAATGATATCGATGACTTTAATGCTTTTATGCAACTGTCAGTATCAATTTTAACTTAGTGAACGCGTCAATTTGGACAATTACATATTACTTTTTATCGTTTTTCCCACTTAACTTTCCCGTGATGTCAATGTGCACAGTATGCCATGGGATATCTATTTTAGGTATAGGCTGAAGTTCATGGACATGATTATCTACAGACCATCTGAAGGTTATGGGAATGACTAGTAACCATAAAGTCTTTGCATTTCTTTGGATTTTTCGGTAGAGAATTCCAGTTCTTAATTCGTATATCGACACCACGTCATCTCTCAATTCACCACCCTGCAACTTATAAACTATCAGCTCAGCAAGAAGCCAATTATTCGTTATTTCGGTCAAATGTATCTTCTTCTCAGGAGTTTTAGAAATCATTCGAGATTCTGATGGTAACGGATTACGGGAGAAGAAGTCCACATGAGCCATTCTGTTTCCAGGTATATTGAACATCAAAATCAAAAGATTGCATGTATGCCCACCAACGGTGGACTCTTGGTGTGAGGTCGATCTTAGTGAATAGGTATTTGGTGAAACCTGCTGGCCATATCCAAACAGGAAAAATATTGTGCTCCGCGCAGTCTAGAAATTTGGACAGATATAAGAGATAATGGGTACCTATCCCCTAATAATGTTCGCTTCGATTAATTATCTAATTCTGTGTCTAACTAATTCATTTTCTTCTGAACTAAGTCTGTAAGGTCGTCTTTGTACAGTTTTGCTCGAATCAATCAAACGTATCTCACATTGTCCAGTGGTAACTCGGCTTTTCGGAATGCCATCTATAAATGAAGCTGAATATTCTTTCAACATGTCCAACAAATGAGTCTTCTCAAGCCCAACCAATTCGGTGTCAACATTCGTGAGGTCAGTACAACTGTCAGACGCTGAAAAGGCACACACAATTTTCTTTAAAAAAGTTTGAAATTGGCACAAGTAATTGTAACGCCAAAACCCTGACCCAGAATCTCACGGCCAATCAAGACATCAAACTTTAGACAGTCACTCTGAACAACATGAAACAATACTTCAAAAGAATAACCGCTAACTACAATGGTAGTAAGAATCCGCAAAGTATTATCTACGGTACTACCTCCAATATCCTTAAGAACAACTAAATTATTAATTCTTCTGCAAGAGAACATTTTAGATACGGATTCCGTGATTAATAGTGGCTTTATAGTGGCTCGTATCACAAAGATTCGGTTTTGTGGTTTACAGTGGTATTTTAGTATTACGAACAGCTGTTGTTTGTTTTGATTACATATAAATGGAACGTTGTGGCTAATTGTGATAATTAAAATGGACATTTGGTGAAAAATATATGATTGAGAATCATTGGGAGTGTATGCAAATAATTCTTGCAATGATCAGCTGTTTTATGTGCGTCGCGCAAAAAAAAACGAAAAAGAAAACACATGACAATCACAAAAAACGACGAAATTATGAAAATCCTGCCAACCTACATGGAAAAATTGCCCAGCCCTGTTAAGACTGACCAACCAAAAAAACCGAATCTTAACGTATCTATTTTAATTATCAACTCTCAATCGAATCACTCTACAACAACAACCCCTCAATTTTCTCATTTTCCCTGTTGTTGTTGTTAAATGGAAGTCGATTCATAGTCGCATCTTCATAGATTCGAATCTCAGCTCACTGTAAAGCCACTATAAGGAACACTCAGCCATAGAGTCGAAACAAAATGAAAATGACTCACCGGATTGAAGCAAAGTACCCTTCGGTTCGGCCACAGTACAAAGGTTCATTTGCTTTACGTCTGCCTTGCTTCTGTTGTACGATGAACTGCGCTCAGGGCAGGCTGTGTCCAGGGTTATCACATTTATAGCAGGTTATGGATGACCGACCTCCTCCAATCGATGAACCAACAGTGTTATGTTTGCTTTTTGGGTGGTGGTTTCCTCCATCTCTCCTCGAACGACAGTCAGCAATCTTATGTCCAGCCTTCCCACAAAAATGACTTTTGATAATGGAGGAATATATCACTGTCTTTATTCCACTCGAACATGTGAGATTTTCTGCAGCCTTTCTTTTTCCATATGCAAATGCCTTCAGTTCCTGTTGTAATTCGTTTCGCGTGAAAGCCACACGTTGCAGTCGGTTGTCTATTTGAGCCGAATGAGGTAAGAAGGCCGATACGGCTATTTGTTCAGTTGTCATTGATTTCCACCTGGGTAAAAACGAAGTAACCAGGCGACTTTCATACAGCGAAAGCATTCTCCTTCCTTTGGGCGGCCATTTAAAATGTTCATCATTGTAGCTGCTGGTGTCTCGTTACCTTCCAAGTGCTGTAAGAACAATTCCTTGAATTGTTCCCATGTCATACCGGTGAAACACATTTAAGCCATCCAATGCGATGCACTTCCTTCCAAACATTTACTTAGGGCCAAAAGAAGAGCGCTGCCCTCGAATTGATTCTCTGCCGAGATCAGGTCAACAGTCGAGCACCAAGAAAGAGCGTCAGCACAGTCATGATCAGGGTTGAACTTTGGGAGCGTTAATATTTTCGGCTATCTGGTTGCTTGTTGCTTTTATTAATTCAACAAACTCCATTGTACATAGTAATACATTTTTATTCAACTCAATCCAATTAACAATTCATAAAACATAACTCATTATACTAAATACATAATACTTATATCAATGACGCTACGACATATATATATTTAGTTGTATAGCACAAGTTTTAAGAAAAAGAATACATAATTATTAAATAGATACACCAATAACAAAATAATACATACAAACAAATACAAATAGAAATATTACCAACAGTACAGACCTATCGGAGTATATAGGTAACTCGTGCACCGCTATTATGAAATTACCGATGTTGTTCTGCAGCTCGTACGACTCAGCTCTATAACAGATTCAGTGAATTTTCCACTATAGACATTACACATAGCTTTAGCTTCTCTGCAGTTGCTAAGATTTCGCCATCTATTCTTTGCTTCTTCCTGTAAGCGCATTTCTAGATTGTTGTACATATTATTAAGTGGCATCATTACGTTGCTTATTTCATAGCTTGGTAACCTGCATCCGTTTTCGCAATTTCGTCAACAGTCTCATTTCCCTTTATGCCTTTGTGGCTCAGTAACCAATAGATACACAGCTTCTGTTGCACAGCTAGTCTTCTCATTGCTACCTTGCACTGTAGAACATTTTTGGATGATGACCAGTAGACATTATCGCTTTTATAGCAGCTTGGCTATCTATGAAGATATTTATGTGAGAGTTGATAGTGGTATCAATACATGTAAGTTACGCAGCGTATCTTGCAGCGAATACTTCCGCCTGGAATATGCTGCAGTAATCCGGAAGCTTGAATGATTTCTCAATATTCAACTCCGTGCAGTATACACCAGCTCAAACCCATTCGCTCATTTTCGAGCCATCTGTATACATATATGTTGAAAGTTTTGCATGGCAGGCCTATACCCATTTGCCAACCATCCTTTTCTATAATAACATTTATTTTCTGTCCATAGTCCATTTTCGGAACCATATAGATCGACTGATGAATTCCTAATAGAGCTATGTCCTTAGGGTCTATAAGAGAATTGTCCTATTACACATAGCCTTACTGCGGATTTTGTCGCTATCTTGTCTATGGTGAGATCAATTGGCGGCACATTTAGGATAGCTTCAAGCGCAGCCGTTGGAGTTGTTCTCAAGGCCCCTGTGATGCACAACAGAGAAAGCCGTTGAACTTTTTCCACTGGTCTAAAATATGTTTGCTTTTTACATATTGTCCACCACACCAAAATACCATAGAGCAGTATCGGTCTAACAATAACTGTATAACACTAGGCCCCAAGTGCTCCCAAGCATCTTTTTACATGCGTACAGAGCATTGGTTGCCTTCTTCACCCTCTCTTCTACATTTAATTTCAACAGCAGCTTCTTATCCAGAACTACTCATAAATATTTGGTGTGTGTCTTTAGCGCTAGCGTGCAACCATTTAAGCTTGGCGGCGTCCATACAGGGATCTTGTACTTTCTTGTAAAAAATAGTTTTCTCTGCATTTACACCTAGCCCAGCATCGGTTGCCCAGTTTTAAACAGTTCTAAGAGTTTTCGTCATAATTTATTGCAATGTCATCTGCATATGCAACTAATTTCGGAGCTTTACCATCAAAGTATTATACGATTTTGTTTACCACTAGTAAGCTGCATCTCAAAAGGTTCTGCACCCATCGATATATAGCATCTTCTATTTCCACAGCTTCCAGACTATCTAAGATAGCCCCTGTTGATACATTATTAAATGCGCCAGCAATATCCAGAAACACCACAAGAGAATATTCCTTATATTCCAGTGCCATTTCTATGTTATAAATTAAAGTACTATATGTAGTGCAGTTTCTGTGAATCTGCTTTTCGTACACGCATGTTGAGCATTTGACAGTATCGCTGGGTCTATTGAACCGTCAATATTCGCTTCCAATATTTTCTCGAACGTTTTCAGAAGAAATGAATGAAACTAATAGGCCTTTAGTCTTTCGAGTAGATGTGATTGCTTTCACCCGCTTTAGGTATAAAGACAACCCTTGCTACTCTCCATGATACAGGAACATAGTTGAATTTCAGGCATCCTTTGTAGATCTTCATTAGCCATGGTGCTATTAGGTTCAAAGCATTTGCAACATGGCTGGGAATACTTGATCATGTCCAGCAGACTTAAATGATGCGAATGAATTTACTGCTCACTTTATTCTGCTTTTGATGATTATATCGTTCGGTATTCCACCGGAAAGAGCAAAAGATAATTTTACTCGCGCGACTTACGATCCTAAAAAATATACCATAGTTTTCGGGGAAAGGAAACACTGTTTTATTTTTATATTTATTCAAATTTTAATATTCAGTTTTATTTTTTAGGGTTCCTTACCCAAAGGGTGCTAACGGGACCCTATTACTAAGCTTCCGACGTCAGTCCGTCCGACTCCGGTTCTATCTCATGAACCGTAATAGATAGAGAGTTGACATTTTTACAGAGTGTGTAGTTCAATTTTATGTAGAGCGACAAATACTTTTAGTATTTAAAATATAGTTAAAAAATAGTGGGGTCCCCATACAAGAAACGTGTGCTTCAATATATACTATTCTTTTTTTTTTGTACTATACTTTTAGGCTGTTGAATATTTCACTTTTGCGACAATTTTACATAACTTCAGACAGAGGTACAAATTTGTATACATTGTGTTAAAGCTTGTGCGATGGTACGAAACCCTCCGTATGCGAGTTTGACTCACACTTGGCTGATTTTATTTTCTATAACAACTCAATTCGTCGAACAGTTTTTGGTTGAATGCAGGCGCAACTCATACAATTTATGCAAATACTTAAAGTAACTTACAATATCGGTGTTTACAGCTGTGTGTACTCGTTTGAATAGTTCCTCATAGGATTCTTTTACTCCGAAATTACTGATGAGAGCCGCCTTGATGTCACTCCATGATGGATTCGGAGACAAAGTACGTAGAACGTGGATTGCTGACCCTTCGATTTTGTTGAGTATGACCCTCTGAGAGATGTATGCTTTCACTGTCGCATCTTGATTCGTTATCAAAAGCAGCACGGCCTCTACTTCCCGTATGAACGATGACAATGCATAAGAAGTGTCTCCTCTGAATTCATGTATCGTCTGTGCATCTTTTATTACTTCACTGAATGATAATTGTAGTGTCATTGTTTTAAATTTTGCGATTATATTTTTTTATTACAATTGTGTTTGCTTTTGACGTTTTATTGGTGTTGTTGTTTGTGTGTTAATTGTATTTTTTTCAATTGTTTTTTAGGGTTCCGTACCCATAGGGAGCTAACGGGATCCTATTACTAAGCTTACGATGTCCGTCCGTCCACCTCCTGCTCTATCTCATGAACCGTAATAGGTAGAGAGTTGAAATTTTCACAAAGTGTGTAATTCACTTGTGTGTAGAACGACAAATACTAAAAATACATTTTTAGAAGCATTGTCCTTAATTTAACCTTTTGCTTAACATTTTCTTTTTTTTTTTTGTAGTATACTTTTAAGCTGTAATTGTAGTATACTTTTAGGCTGTTAAATATGCACATAATTTAATATTTTAAGTAAAAAATCTTGTACGATGGTACGGAACCCTCCGTGTGCGAGTCCGACTCACACTTGGCTGATTTTTTTTATTTCTTATGTGCATTAGTTATTATGTGTTAGTGTCATTAGTTGATAATAATATCGTTGTATGTATATTTGCATGTGTATACATTCTTCACTCACTACTTCATTACATTAGTTTTTTATGTTGTTGTCTACTGTAGCTTTTCTTCTACAGCTTTTGGTTTCACTTTGAAAGCTTTCGCACTAGCAATTGGAGAATGTACTAACTTTTGCTTGGCAATTTGTTTTCTGTAAAACGAAGTATGTACCTGTTTTTTCAGTTTTATGATTTGCGGTTATTTAGAGTTTGCTTCCCGTCTTTACCTTGCACTTTGTTGTTTATAACTGTTCTTTTTGGAAAACTTCTTTAGCGGCGTTGGGCAAAAATTTAGTGTACAATTTTGAGTGAAAAAATAAAAATTATAACGTTTTTCGGATTCTGTATCTCATGAACCGCATAGAATGTGTATTTCTACTGCCATATACGAAACAAATAATAAAATTTTTGGAAAATCCACCGGAAATGTCAGAGATTACAATTACACAACAACAACATGCAGCTTGTGTGTTATAAAGATGTGTGTTGTACAAAAACAAGAGAATGTACGAAGAAAATAGAACGAGAAACACACAAAAGCTCGCAGTTGATCTTATTTTTGGAGAAGAGGGGACAGACGGCAAACGTAAACACATTGTTTAACGCAACTACAAAAATTTTTGGTCTTATTTATTACTAACCGAGTACTCACAGATAAGATGATTTCTCCCTGTCTGTGTTTAAGAAGTTTCACTGCTATCACGTGTACGATGGTACACTCGTTTTTTTTTAACTTTTCGTTCTTATGGTTGCTTAAGCAACAAATGTTTAATTAAATTCACGAAAATTAAGAGCGCTTATTTCTCCCAGTATGCTATGAATTCAGCCACCACACTATTTCGATCTTATGATATTTAGCACCAAATTTTTGTAATAGCAACGAATCCTTGAAAAAAAAAATTCGCGAATATTAATAGCGATTACTGTCCCCGGATTAATTGTTATAACTTCACAACTTAATTTTCTCTGGTATCTCACTTATTAATTTTTGTTCAGTACCGACTGCGCCATTTACGATCCGAAGAAATATACCATAGTTTTCGGGAAAAAAAACACTTTGTTTTATTTTTATAATTATTTAAATTTTAACATTCAGTTTTATTTTTAAGGGTTCCGATTTGTATTCAAACCGTTCCCTCCGGTTGTCGCGGCTTCTACTCCAACCGACGTTTGGGCTAATATCATAGCCCGACTTTCTTCTTTTTTGACCTCCGCTTCGCTTCCTCCTAAGAAAGAGTGGAGCGTTATACCAGTCTTAGCTTAGACATCACATTTCCTTAATCTGGCGTTGCTATAATGCGTTACGGACTGGTTAACAAAAAGTATGTTGTCCATTGCCCGGTCGGCACCCACGTGGATGGTATAACCAAGAGAATTTGCTAACCTCAGTACAATCTAAAAGTGGATGTGAATATGAAGGTGAAACATCAGCAACACAGTTGATTTCTTAAAATTAGCTCAGCGAAATACGAGGTTTAAATTTATCAAAACAAGCCTCGGAACTGTTATCTTCAAGACTGAAAGAAAATAATTTATTGGCACCAAATGTAACAATTACAGCAGAGCAAAAAATATTACCATTTTTTAGTGAAAATGAAGAACTTGTCTAGAGCAATAATATTGTGAAGTTACTTCAAGAAATACGTTTAACGATTTGCATCAATCCCAACTTTGTTCACTTAATTCTTTCGGGCAGCGATGTAGAGCGCCCACTTTTTCCAATACTATATATGGCAACGAATTTATGTAAGTGGGGCCAGGCTGGTCACCCTTGGCAAAGAGCGAAGAGTGAAGGATGCATGAGGCATTAATTATTAGCTTAAGTGCATTGTTATTGTTTCATTATTATTTGTATTCAATAAACTAAACATTTAAATTTTGGAAGCGATCAGCTTATTTCCAAAAAAGGTTTGAGTAGTGATTTATTGTACCTACTTATTTTATTTTGCAATGACGAAAAGAATATCAGCGTAATTTTATAGTTCGAATAACGTATCACAGATCGCTCTGTGCTATTCCGCATGTTTTGCAATTGCTCTGTTACAGCCACAAAAATATTTAATGTGAAGCTATAGATCTTTGCAAATCAATTATCGAGGCAAATACACCTTAAAAAAATTCAGCCATCCAACGGGACGGGAAAAATCTATCTATTCAACGTTGCAACTGTTGATGCTGCCAGTGTCACCACTGTGGCCTCATTGCTAATATGTAAAAATTGAATGCAAGTATTCAGTCAAGGTCCTACAAGTTGTAACGGATACAGCATCATACATGCTGGCTGCAGTTCGTGCTCTCCAAGTTTTGTATCCTAAGATGATGCATTTGACTTGCCTTTTGCTTAGGTTACACCGACCAGCGGAGTTTGTGCGGGCCCAGCTTCCTATAGTTAACAGTTTGATTGCATGTATGAAATGTGTATTTCTAAAGGTATGGTTTTGTTTAAAAATTTAAGAACATTTAAATAATTTTTTAATTTTTAAACTTTGTCGAGACGCAATAAATTTCAGCGAATTCTTCCAGATGTACCTCTGCCACTAAGGTCATGCATAACGCGTTGGTGTACGTGGTTACGGTTGCTTTTCATTGATCTGATTATTTTAATGAGGTGAAAAGAGTATCAATTTAATAGCGATGATTCTGAGGCTATTCGACTGTCTCAGCAGTTTAATTGCAGATATCGCTTAAATAAAAATCAATTTTGCAAGTCTTACAAATCCTGTTGTTATGCAGAAATAAGGGATACAAGCCCCTTACAGAAATAAATAATATTTAGGAGAAAGGTATGGATGCCACACACTCGTACGTAAAAAAAAAACCTTCCTCAACGGAGCTGAACGATGTTGAACGAAGATTCTCTGCATATGCAAGTATATTAACCGAAAAACGAAAATCTTTTATATTTGAGAATTTAAAATATTATATTATTTATTTACTGTATTGTTAAGAACATCCAAGTGGACGACTAAAATTAATATAGGAAAACTTGTAAAATTGCAATTGTCTGTTCTTCAACTATTTTTGGATTTATTAAAAGATAGTCTAAAGAATTTAATGATTCCTTCACTACCAAGCTTCTTTTCATCTCCCTTGTCCGCCCAGTACTCGAATACTGTTCGTGCGTCTGGAGCCCTCAATGCAGAATACATGAAGACCGTATTGAGTTAATACAGAAGCAATTAATTCTTTTTGCACTTCGTGGCTTAAATTGGTGTTCGTTTGCCTTCATACTCCAGGAGGATTCTTATTGATCTTTCTTCGTTAAGTAATTGCCGAACTTCTCTAGGTATAAGCTTTCTTCACAAAATTATTACTGGTATTGTTGATTCGCCGTTGCTTTTGAGTCAACTTAGTTTCTTAGTACGTGCACCAATTTTGCCTCACACGATCCATTTCGTGTATTATGTTTAAATTATAACAAACTATATCACATTCTATCTTCTGAGATTTCGCCAAACGCTATCAATGCTCTGGTTCTGGATCACCTACGCTTCTCCATCCACCGAGATTGAACCTGGTCGTTATAATTTTGGATTTCTGTCTCTGACCACACATGCCCGCCCCCGTACTCTCCTCCGTTTTGGAGCCATCTGTGTAGATAGAAAGCTCGTCTTGTCTGATAACGTTACCCTGCTTCCCATCATCTCTATCCGGGAATTGCGTTTTAAAGTTGTTCCATTTTAAATCCGGTACACAGTAGTCATATTCTCCACCATCAGCATGTATCCCTACTTTTTTGAGGATGGTGCTGTGGCCCACTACACAGGGCTTGAGAAGATGCAGTTCCCGGAGTCTAACTGCGCTTCTTGCAGCTGTATACTTGAGATAAGTGGCTGTCGGTATAAGATTTAGAATGACATCAAACGCTGCTTGAGATGTGGATCTTAAGGATCCAGTGATAGAAAAGCTGCACTTTGCACCTTTTGGAGGTTAGTAAGGTGGAATCTGGTGTTAACTGCCTTCCACCATACTTAGGCTTCATAGGTTAAAATGGGTCTAACAACCGCAGTATAAAACCAATGAATAATGTACGGTTGGGGACGCCATCTCTTGCCAAATGTTCCTTTGCAGATATAAAATGCGCTCAAAACCTTTTTCATTCTTTCTTCAGAGTTTCTCTTCCACGAGAGTTTCGAATCTACAATTACTCCAAGGTATTTTATACGAAAGTTTAAGCTGCGTATCTTATATTTCCTTGTGAACAGTGCCATCTCGGTCTTGTCCGGAGTAACCCCAAGACCATTAGGCTGAGCCCACCGAATGAGTCCAATAACTTGCTGATTATTGGTAAAAACTAACCCGCCACCATTAAGACCAAATCATCCGCAAAGGCAGTAACCTTACATCCTTTTCCTCCACAAAAGAATCCTCTGCAATACTTCTTAAATGCCTCCTACCACCTCATGCAAATCAGTCTCAACCGATTTACCCTCAACGTTTGCGTGTTGTACACCGCTTGCTTCTCAAATGCAGATCTAATAAACTCACCATGGTTTTGTTCAAAAACGATGAGAGGCTAATAGGTCTAAAATCCTTGGTGAGTTGTGGTTTATCTTCTCTGCCTTGGGGATGAAGACCACTCTCACTTCCCTCCAGCGAACCGGGCTGTATCCAGTAAGGAGACATCCCTTACAAATTTTCTTTGGCCATGGTAACAGTGATGCAGAAGCCGACTGCATCACAGCTGGTATAATGCCATCCGGTCCGGGTGATTTGAACGACTTGAATGACCTATCGGCCCAGACTAATTTTTCCTCTGTGATAAGGTCATTTAAGGCTGATTCATTTCCTATCACTTCCAAGGTTGGCATCTGAAATCACTATCACCATCTTCCTTATCTATGTGTGAACAACCTGGAAAATGTGTAGTCATGAGCAACTCCAGGGACTTCTCACTGTTACTTGCATATACATCATTTGCACCGCACAGTAGGCCTATTTTTACCGGATCCTTAGCTAGTAGTCTAGAAGCTTTGAGTCCTCACAAAATTTAGACCAGTAGTCTCTGTTTACCTTCCTACTGGCCTTCTTTAATCTTTTGAAACTATGACGATACTCGTCCAAGTCTACCTGACAATTACTTAAATTTGCTCTATTAAAGTCTCCTCGCTTCCCGCCTAATTTGTCCGAGCTCCTATGTCCACCACACATTACGATTAGACTTTGGTGGTCGGCTAATGGGACAGGTTTTGAGAAAAGCTCTTCTAAGCACGTCTATAATGGTCTGACTGGCCGTATTCAACATATTTGAATCCAGAAGCTCTCCCCCCGTAGTAGTACTGAGTTTATGGTCAACAATGTTAGAAAAGTCCTCCCAGTTCGTCCTTTTCGGGTTCTTATATGCGGTCTCATTGTCCTTATCCATCTTACATCGTAGCGTATTCTAAAGTGATCTGAGAAAGAACACTCATTAGAAACATGTGACAATTACCGATGGTCACGGAGTCCCTATTTGACGGCAGGGTGATGTCAATAATCTCTGCCCGGTTTTTTTTTCGGAAACTAGGGTGGTTGCCTTTGGTCCGCACAACAAGATTGGCATTGACCAATAAGTCAAAAAGTGTTTCCCCTCTCTTATTAATATTCGTACTCCCACATAGGGTATGAGGGGCAATAGCATCACATCCCAAGAGCAAATCATTACCCTCATTCTTCGCAAGGCGAATGAAGGATCTAATATTCTCCGACTGAGGGTCTTCCTCTTCGTAGGGGTGATACGCCGCATACCACCACCGTAAGGTTCTTATTGCTGTAACGAGAAGAGAAAAGAACATTAAACACAGCTCTAACCACGATATAGGTTCTTGACTTACCCACGATCTGTGGGGAGAAGAGATGATAACCGCGACGACTCAGGTCACAAACCCTATCACTAACGATCCGTGTTCCTGTATAAATGCCGCGTCAAGTTGTTGCTTCTTTTCCTCCATAAATCGCAGCAGGTCCTCGGACGGCACTCTGGAATGATGCAGATTAATCTGCACTATCCTTAGCATTTTTTCCTGACCTGGCATCATTTCCTAGTAAGATCACTTTTAACACCCAGACCCAGTTTCAGCTGGCAATTATTACGAAGGATAAGGTCCTTGACCTCTGATCCAATACTGAACCAGTGTTCCTTACAATTATCCTTGTGTCTTTCCAGCCCCCTGACGAATGACCACTCATCGGAACAGAGCTCAAGAATCTGGCCTTTAATAAGGCTCAGGATAGCCTCATCCTTAGTATAAGGAGGCGGGTCCCAAATCTTGATCATGGTTCTAGCTGGCCATAGTTCGCTAATGCCCCGTATTGTGTCCTTAAGAAACCGCAGGGATTCCTCGTTAACACAAGTCATAGCCTCAGTGTCCCTAAACCATTTGATGCCGACAAACTTTGCAAGAAAGGGTTTCAGCTTTCGTATCACATCATCGTTTATTATCAGCCTCTATGATTACCTCCTCCAGGACAAGCCAATTAGCGTTCGAATAATTACCGCTTGGAGTTCAGAATCGGAGCTTAAGCTTACCAGAAGTTCCTTTGGTCGTTGGCGCTTGTTCTCCGATACCTTCACCGAATCATCGGATCTTTGCCTCTTGGCAGATCCATTGCTACCCTGCTTACCTCCCGACAACTCCTTACGGGGAGCTGCGGTTGACATGCCGGCAGCTAGTGCTGCCTTTGTCAGTGCCGATTTATTGGCCCCCCTAAGACAGCCCCCTTCGGTGCCTTACCGGAAGGCAGTAATGCACTAAGAGGGGCCGATTTAGTCACGATACTTGGTTTTGACTTTGAAGTTGCACTGGGGTGGGCGGTCACCTTCACATCATCAGCATGAACATCTACAGCTGTTCCAAGTGACGAATCAGCATTAATGTTATTCCGTCTCTCGAAGCGCCGCATAGTATTCGTGCTTCTTCTTAAGTGCACGCTCCTTCGCCGACAGTGACTCTGACGCCCATCCGATAAGTTTCCTAAGAAACTCCAACTCGTTGCTTGCGAAGGACTTCACCCTCTCTGGTTTCGGCTTCCTCCTCTGAACCTGTAGCAGCATTAACAATAGTCTTCACCTTGTCGACTGGTTTGTCACTCATCGGCAAGCGATACGGAAGCAAACTGGTCCATCTCCATACCGGTGTTGCTGTCGATGGGATCCACCTCATGAGGGCTTGCGAGCACGCCCGCACTAGCTACCGGTACAGGTCTATCAGTACCCTGCACAGTAAAAGTGGTTACCGTGACTGCACCACTGAAGATGATAGCAGTTACTATCTTCCTCGCCACTATCAGTTGACCGGAGTAGAAACCCATCCTCCGATTCGGTGGTTAGAGTCCTGCCATGCTAATAAGAGAAACCTTAATCAATTAGTGCAGTGAAGAAAACAAAAGAATTTAAAAGCGTGGAGGATGATTGAGAAGTAGTGAGAAGAATGGACAGAAGAAAGAGAAAAGATAATAGGAGATGGTTAACTTAAAATTAAAATTAATTAAACATTTTAAAATTAAAATTAGTTAAAATTAAAAATTTTAATTAAGAGTAAGATAAAGTGTCAATATAAAATAGATAAAAATACAAAAAGAAAAAATAAAAATAAAATATACGGCCATGTGATAGAAAACACCGACGTTTTTGATGTCGGGCGTTTTCAATTTCGTCCAAAAACAAACTAGGTGTGATAGAAAGCGCGACGATTTATTTTTTCGAACATTGATGTTCGAACGAATGTTGTCAAATGGAAAAATATCACCAAGAATTGTAGATCCCTACACGCGTGCACGATATTTGGTAAGTGAAATAATTTGATAGCAAAAGTACAACATAAATTAATTAATTAATACCCTCAAATAGGACAAAAATCAACGTAGAAACGGAGCGATTTAATCACGACTTTTACTACTTAGAAGATCTTATTCTTCAATTCAACTGTTAGTTTAAATCACCAAACTGTTAAAACATAGATACCATTTCACTATATTGACGTTGTTAAAAATAATAATATCAAGTCAAGGTCACCACAAAATGTTCACAAGAAACACAGCTTGTAAGTTTAAGTGCTCATTGCAGACTAATTTTATTTCAAAATAATATTTCCAAAATGAGTTAAAGAAGATTTTAATATGTAACATATATGCAGGGGTGTCACAGAAATCGCTATCTTCTCAATTCCAACCCAATTACAATTCTCCGTGTAACAGAAATCTCTTTTGACGGTTTCGAAATCTCCCATTATTTTAGAGGCGATTTGGTTAAATTTGTCCTTATCTGAAGTTATTAAAGAAATAAAAGTACCAACAATTGCAGATTATTCTTTTCCTCGGTAAACTGTATTTAAAGAATTCAATATTTTAGTTGTTTGCAAGCATTAATTTGCATTTTACCAAAATCTTTTTTCCATTGAAGTAAAATAGACGAAATAAGCAAAACCAACCAATGCTGAATATGCCAACCTGCTTGCATATATATTTTAACATTTTCGAAGATTCCAATTTGTTTTTAATTAATTTGATTTATATGTCAAAATAAACTGTATTTATTGGTAATGAAGCTGTGATGTGTTAATTTTGTTTAAAAAATGCGTATAAAGTGATTAGTTTAATGAAAAGTTTTAATAATCTCATTGGTGAAAGTTGGCATGTTTGCAATGTATTATACGATTTTTGTTTGTTGAGAAATGAAGTTTTTTTTTCGCAAAAAGGAAAAAAACGACGTTCGAATCAATGAAATAGAATGCAATGCTGAATGAATTCGAGTGAATTTATGCGCTCACGTAAGATTCAGTCGCACAACATTTAAACAAAGAGGCACGAATTGAATGAGTTAGAATGAGAGGTTGTTTTCGAATTAATTCGAATGCATTCACTTTTTTGCAAAAGAATAAGGGTTGTTTTTGTTTTGCTGTGCGTAACAAAAATAAAGAAAGAAAACAACAAAAAGCAAAGACTCGTAGGCGTCTTTTGCTGCGCTCATTATCTTGTACTCAAAACAAACGAAATGAATGAATGATTCGAATGTCTCGGCTGTGCCGACGTCACAGAATGCAGACGGCTTTCGAACTCAAAACACAGTCGCATTCATCTTCATTCATTTCGTGCCTCGCTCTCAATCAATTCAATTCGAGTTCATTATATTGGACTTCAGTTGAGCGCAAAGCCACGCAATTGTCTAGTGTAAATGCTAGCAAGAGGCTTCAGAGAAAAATCAAAGATAAGTTTCGATGCGTGTAAGACGCCCCTAAAATGAACATGATTGAATATAATCAGCTGTTCGTTCGAACATCAGTGTTTGAAAAATGAAATCTCACTATTTTCTGTGTCACACAAATACGTTCCTCCACAAATACGTCGACGATTTCTGTGACATCCCTGATAGTTATCATTTATGTTTGTATGTATTCAAGAAAATATCATCGCATTTCAATGTTACAACAATTATAATCAAATATAAGAAATTTCGGTTACATCGAATTTCGAATGCAAACAGAAAACAATAATAAAGTTAATGGTTCACTAACGCTGGTTTTAATTGAATAGTATTATAAGTTTGTTATGAAGTTTGTAACACACAGAAGGAGACATCTGAGACACCATAAAGTATATATTCTTGATCAGCGCGACGAGACGAGTTGATCTAGCCATGTCCGTCTATCTGTCAGTCCGTCTTGCTGTCTGTATGTATGCAAATTAGTCCTCTGAAATTTTTACCATACGCAGTACATTTGTCGGAATCAGCCGAATCGGTCCATTAGGGTACCCCCATACAAACAGAAATCCAAATGAAAGTTCTTATTAGAAAAACTTTTTTGCTATCGACTTGAAATATGAACACTTAAAGTTTCTGACCTATGTCCACCAACCATATAAATTTCAACCTCGGACCACTAGGAGGGGTACGCCCCATACAAACCGGGATCTAAATGAAAGTTCTTATTAGAAAAACTTTTTTGTTTTTTGTACTATGGAGCTGAAATTTGGACAATATAAGTTTCTGACATCCATATCCACCAACCTTCTAAATTTCAAGTCTATTGGTCTACTAGGAGGTGGTGAAGAGTATTACAACTTCGGCATAGCCAAAGTTATTCTTTTTTTCGGAGAACCGAAAAAAGGACACTCCGGTTCAAGACGGGACTTATTTATGCTGAGAAGTCGTTAAAATATAGGTCGTAGAATAAGACATGCAAACAGACATCGTTGACTTCAGAGTGATGTAACAGGTGAAGAAATGTAAAGCAGTTTTTTTAAGGCACTCGTGCGTTTCAGGGACGGATCTCTAGTATTATATCTTAGTATAAAAATGTCCGTAAGACGTTTGACTACCCAACACATTTAATCTTGCTGATCATTATCAATACTTTATACGTATAATTCTTTTTATTCCACATTTGATGTACCAAAATGGGTATAAGTAGATATAGTATAAACTTGAAACAAAATTTTTGTATTCAGTATATTGCAACTACTCAATGGACACACGTCGCGTGGTTTTACTCCTCCCCTGATTGAAAAACTTTATACATTTTTTGACCCACGCATACGTATGGTTTTAATAATTATAAATTTTTACAAACCTTAAATTTAAATATTATTAACAACTTACTTTTTTTAATAAATGTCGTTTTTACATGTATTCTTATAGTAAAAGTATTAAAATCACAGTGAAATATTACTGCAAGTTGCGGAGTTAAATATAAAATTTTGAGCCTCCAAAATGTGCATTTCGGTGAGACAAATTGCAGATAATAATAAGATAAAACCACTATAACGTACTGCTTTAAGGAAGTCCCACAATTTATCGCAAAATATACTGAGAAGCACGCAATGAAGTAAAGCATGGACGTTGACGACTCGCCACATCCAGGCGACGCAAAAGAACCACATTGATTTAAATATTATAATTTGACAATGAAACTGGGCGGTAGTAACATTGTTTCGTTCTAGCATATTTTGATAGACATCTATATAACGGTTCCACGCAGTCGAGCTTAGAAGAAGTTGACCGGTAAAACTGATTACATTTTTCAACACCTTCCGAGTTGAAGCTTTCATTTTTGGTATCATCGAGGGTTCTATTGTCGTTTTACAATCATTCATTGGTATGATAGAGTATCCTCTTCTTGGTGGATTATTTTTAAGATGAAATAATATTCCCAACAATAGTGCAATACAGCCAAGAGCGTCGCAGATTCCATCAATATAGTAGCCTGACGTACCAATTTCTGAACGTTCTCCTCGAATATTCTTCTTCATACGTGCAACATGGCCATCTAAGTCATCCAAGAATGTGCGTATTTGAAATAAAAATACACCTAGCCGCCTATATCCGAGATTATCGGATGATACAAGTTTACCAGCAATACACGCAACACCGACATGGGAAAAGGATATCATATTGGCCGTTATAAACAAAGAACGTGAGAATCCCATTGCTTTGTCGAACAAAGCAGCCAATGGCGCAAATAAATAGTGATTGGTGTGATCGAGAAGTATAGCTTTAACTGTAACATGGCACAATGGACTTATATCACAGGATATCCATGCGTGGTCCTCGTAAGGCGGCTCTAATGAAAAGGTGAGCAATTTTGTTGTACTTGTTGTTTTCGCTGGAGTCGTTGATTTATATGAAATCGATAGTGACGTGTTAATATGATAATTTCTTGCAATGGAATAATTTTGTATTCGAATATATAACTCAATATCCATAAAAATGTAAAATATTATCAACATTAATAGAAGCGTTAGTAAAATTTTACTAATCTGTGAACTTGGCCCGATCATTTTTGTTTTGCGTATGTTTTTGAGGTAGATACTATAATTTTTTAATAGTTTCGACAATGTTTTGCTGACTGAAACGAAAAAGAAAAGAATATTTGTTGGTACAAATGTCCTAATATACATATAATAAAATCGTAGACTTTGTTTTTGTTTTTTTTTTTTTTGTGCAAGCATCAATTAAAAGCCACTCATTCTATTCAAAATCAAATTACTGAAACACAAGAAGCTTTATTTGGTGCACAACATAGGCTTTACTTCATCAAAATTGACCCACAAAATATTATTTAACTTATAATGAAATTATTTTTAATTTGCATTGCGTTTTTTCTAACAAATTTTCTAATAAACCATGCTAAAATTAAATACGCTACTTCTCAAAATTTTATCGCTTCTAAAACCACTTTATACAATTGTAGTCATTGGCCGATCGTGCAAAGGCATCGGTTAGGTATGTACAGTATGCAAACGTGAGATCGTCATATGTTCGATCCCAGTTCAGAGTCAGTTAGTTTTTTTTTTCATATCTCGCTATTTGATTATTTCTATACACATACTTTATCAAAGCATAAAAACGAAAACAATAAAGGAGAACAGCAAGTAATTAACTTATTTTAAATATTATTTCCAATATAGAAAGCTACATACATTTTAAACGAGTAACATAGGCTCTATTTTATTAATTATTTTAAGAAAATTAGCTACCCCTACGAAAATTACAATAATATTCAAAAATCTCTATTATTTATAAAATTGCGTACATGCAACGTTTTTTGTTCTTCATGCATTGCTGCTTCTTTAATTTTGTTGTATTGTTGTTGTTGTTGTATTTTTTCGTATCATTTATCATGATACAAGAGAACAAGGTAGCGACAGTAGTTTACAGTTATGTGGTTCTCTCACAAAAATATACTGACGCTCTTCTTCTTCTAATTTTTTACGCTGCACAACACGTATCATATGTTGTTTATTCATAAATGTGATAAAGTGCATATTTACTGCCTGAAATTTGTAATTTATATGAAAAATAGAAAATTTGCCGTTTTCTTTTTAATTATTTTTATTTTGCTTCACTTCTTCTCTTTGTCTTCTTTGAGGTCCGATCACTGTACTACTTTGTGTATACTTTATGCTGGGTCATGCTACTAATACAATTTTCAAAAATTATGAATTGCTCTAAATTAAAAAGTAACAATTCAAATACAATCTATTTGTAGTTTTTTGTAAATTCCGCTGTTTTTTTCGATATTTTATAGTTTGCTATTCAGGTCGGAAACGAATCCAAAAAATCATATATCATTAATATAAAAACAAATCAATGCAGGTAGGAAAGAATAGACTGCAGCGCATAAGCATACGCACACACAAGCGCATACATACACACAAGAATTTGTGAATAATTCTTATGATCGAATCAGTCGGTGGAAGACAAGTACGGAACGAATGGTGAAAATTTCAGCTCTGTAGCTCCAAAACTGAGGGACTAGTTTGCATACATACAGACAGACAGACATCAACTCGACTCGACGCGCTGATCAAGAATATATTATATATACTTTATGTGGTCTCCGATGTCTCCTTCTGTGTACTACAAACTTTATGACCAACTTATAATACGTTCAATTTCGTCCAAAAATAACCTAGGTGTGATAGAAAACGTGAACATTTCATTTTTCGAACATTGAACTGCTGATTATTTTAAGGTCGTCGGAAACGTATCGAATTTGTAGCGACTTTTATCGTTAATTTTTTTTTTTTTTTTTTTTTTTTTTGGATCCTTTTGCTAGTATCTACACACTCAGCCACAGATGCCAAACAAATATTTTGACACTTCTCACTCTCTTTCACAACCCTCACTGTACAAAAACCAATTGAAAAACAAATTCATTTCTCAACAAACAAAAATCTTGTATAGTACCCTGCGATAACACATTGCAAACATGCCAACTTTTACTAATGAGATTAAAACTTCTCATTAAACTAATCACTTTTAAAAGAATTTTTTAAACAAAATTAAGACATCACAGCCTCATTACCAAAAAATATAGTTTATTTTGACATATTAATTGAATAAAAGTCAAATTGGAATCTTCGAAAATGTTAAAATTTATATGCAAGCAGGTTGGCATATTCAGCATTGGTTGGTTTTGCTTATTTCGTCTATTTTAATTCAATAAAAAAGTGATTTTAGTAAAATGCAAATTTATGCGTTAAAACCACTAAATTTTTAAATTCTTTAAATGCAATTTAGCGAGAAAAACAATAAACTATAGTTCTTGGTACATTTTTTCGTTTAATAACTTGAGATAAGAGAGAATTTAACCAAATCGACTGTAAAAAATTAGACGATTTCAAAAACGTCAATTCCCGTGTAATTGGGTTGGAATTGAGACGAAAGCAGTTGTGTGCACACCGGATAATTTTTTATTGCAATTTTTGGTACCACTTAATAAGTTCCGAGGCTGACGCATATGTAAATAGTTCCTCTAAATAAGAACCGTAAAGTTTTATCTTAACAAGTTATGATATTTTGTACAATCTTATATCTATCCATGCATTACAATGTTTGGCAAAAGTAGTTAGACAAATGTGTACGAAATTTAATGCCGAAAATTAAATTGGGACGTGATACATAACTTCTTGGTATGCAAATCTTTAAAGAAATATCCAATGTATACAAATAATGCATAATAAATACCCGACGGAGTATAGAAAATTATAAAAAGAGTAAATTTGTAGAGTAGTGTAAAGCTAAGGTTACAAGATTGACGCTCTCCGTCAATATTTATAATTTTTTGGTGTTGAATCGATTTCAATCGTCTAAGCGCATAATTGGTTTTCGTCAATATACTTCAATCTGGTTGATACAGAGATTGTTGCCATATTATGTGAATAAAATTTTGCGCGATTATATCAATCGTGTAAACGACTCTTGTTTCAACAAGCGGCAATTGACAGCTTATTAGCGTCTATAAGTGTTTGGAGTCTCGAATGACAACCATAGTCGTCAATAATAGTGGCTTTACAGTGAGCTACGACTCGAATCTATGAAGATGCGACTATGATTCAAGTTCCATTTGACAACAACAACAGGGAAAATGAGAAAATGGAGGGGTTGTTGTTGTAGAGTGATTCGATTGAGAGATGCTAATCTCAAATAGATACGCTAAGATTCGGTTTTTTTGAATGGTCAGTCTTAACAGGGTTGGGCAATTTTCATAATTTCGTCGTTTATTGTGATTGTCATGTGTTTTCTTCTTCGTTTTTTTTTTGCGCGCCGCACATAAAACAGCTGATCATTGCACAAAACAATTTAAAGAATATTTTATATTGTAATTTTTTCTTTAAATTTTAATAAAATAAGTAGCAGTAATGAGAAAGGAAGCTGTAAGAATTATTTGCATACACTCCAAATTGTTCTCAATCATATATTTATCACAAAACGTCCATTTTAATTATCTTAACGTTCCATTTGTATGTATAATCAAAACAAACAACAGCTGTTCGTGATACTAAAATAGCACTGTAAATCACAAAACCGAATCTTCGTGATACAAGCCACTGTAAAGCCACTCTAAAATTATTCAGAAATGTAGAAAGATCTCGTGTCATTTCATATCACGCAACTTGGTCAAATCGAAAATCGAATACACAAAATAGTATCGAATAACTCGAATAACTCATTTACTCAGTCAAACGGAACGAAACACTCGTTTAGTCATTTCGTTCCACTTTGAACACCTGAAGCTTGAAATGCCATTTTTAGTTTGTATAGTAAGCCGTTGTGCCATACTCGATCAAATGCTTGTTTAATGTCAAGGAATACTGCTGAGCAATACTGTTTTTCTTCAAAGGAGATAAGTATTTTTCTGCCGATTTTATGCACCTGCTCCGGAGTTCCATGCCCACGGCGAAACCCAAATTGATGATCGGGAACGATATCACATTCCACTGCTGATAGCACTCTACAAAGAAATATTCTTTCGAATATCTTAGACAGTACCGCCAATAGGCTGATAGGACGATAGGATGATAATTCGTTTTCAGGTTTACCAGGGTTTGGGATAAGTATAATCTCCACGCATTTCCATTGATTAGGGAAATGGACAAGCCAGAAACAGACGTTGCAGATATGCACTAGTAGTTGTAAACAATTTTCAGAAAGCGCTTTAACTATCGAATCAATTCCGTCGCATCCGGCAGATTTTTTGGTTTTAAGGATTTTGATTTCATCTACAAGCTCTTCTAAATTGACGGGCATTATTGAAGGGCTGAGGCCACAAGGCGCATTGAGGGCATTGCTACGTGTGTACTACTGCTGCCCAATGGAAATGTGCAGAAGTCGTCATGATTCCCAAACCAGGCAAACCAGAAAAAGATCTTGCTTCCTATCGTCCGATAAGCTTATTGGTAGTGTTCTCCAAGATACTTGAAAGAGTATTCTTGCGCAGATTACTGCCAATCCTGAACACTTTAGTTTCAGACGTCGAGATGGCTAGTGGAGCGTATCCTGTTGGCTCAAGAACAGAAGCAGTACTGCTCGGCAATGTTGCTAGACGTAAAACAGGTATTTCACAGAGTGTGGCACGCCGGCTTGCTCTATAAAATAAAGATGCAGCTGCCAATTCCTTACTACTTAGTCATGAAATCTTATCTGGAGAATAGGAAATTTTATGTTCGATGCGGCGATGATGAATCCTCAATTAGTGACGTCAAAGCAGGTGCTCCCCAAGGTAGTGTGCTAGGCCCCGTTTTGTAAACATTCTTCACCGCAGATCTGCCCATCAGTGGAGAATATTCCCTTACTACAGTTGCCTACGCAGACGACACTGCATTTATAGCAGTTTCTATGACTCTCGCTGGGGCTTTTAGGGTGCTACAAGAACAGCTTGAACAGATGAAACATTGTAGTCAACCCTGAATAATCTTCGCACACATTTACTGCCCTATGGTCAAATTAAATGATGCAACAATTCCTTACGCAGAGGCGGTTAAATATCTTAGACTTAGTCTTTATAGACGACTCACATGGCGATCTCATATTCTAGCAAAAAAGAACCATTTAAATGCGAAACTTCGGCAAATGTACTGGCTCATTGGACGTCACTCCAAACTCAACATAAAGAATAAGCTACTACTATACAAGGCCATACTTAAACCGATTCGGATCTACTGCATTCTATTTTGGGGCACAGCTATTGACTCAAACATTAAAACCATGCAGAGGTTCCAAAACAAAGTCTTGAGAATGGCAAATGGCGTTCATCTGTTAACTAGAAATCAGGTAATTCATGAAGAACTCACATATCCATGATTATCAGAAAAAATCAATCGATTTAGTCAGAGGTACATAAGAGACTATCTAATCTTCCAAACAACCTGGCCATAAACCCACTCGACAACAGTTCAACTAAAAGAAGCCTAAAGCGATATCACCCGCTAGACCTTCCATTCAGAGACGCAGGCTAATAAACCCAAATATATGTAACTCTTCCCATAACTCCCTATCCTTCCTCTTTTCCCTTTAAAATGTTTAACACCATCATGTCAAAATGCATTGCATATATTTATATTTTATATAAATATTAAGGTAAATCAAGTAATTTAATGATTTCCCCAATCTAGGATTGATGGTAAATAAAGGAAGGCAAAAAAGAAAGATTAATGCACACAGAAAATGCCCGCCGCTTAGTTTAGACAATTATCTCATAAAAAACGCTTTCGGAATCTTCTCTTTTTGAGTCAGTTATCTTTGTATTGGTGTCAAACAACAAAATCACATGAGATTGCTGTTGGAATGTTATGAATTTTAAGTTTTTAAGAGCGAAACGACAATTGAATGTTGAAGTTTGCAAGACTATTAAAAGTGTCAAATATGTTTACAAGTATGTATGTTTGTAAAGGGTATGATTAAGCGACTTTGGAATTTGGTATTGAGAATGTTGGACCGAATGAAGTCTTGGTAGATGAGATCCGAAATTTCTTAAATGGTAGATTTGTGGATTCCAATGAGGATGCTTGGAGGATATTTGCATTCCCAATGCATTATCAGTCTCATACAATTGTTAAACTTAATTGCCATCTGCCTGAAATTCTAGAACTTTTTGTGTGAGATGGTAAAGGAAAAAAATGGACAGTTAGACAACGTTGGGCGGAGAAAGTTATTTCTCGAATGTATGTGGTGTCTCCAAAAGATGTTGAGTTATTCCATTTACGATTACTTCTATTATTGCACGTCCGTGGTGCTAAGTCTTTTGATGATTTACGATTATATAAGGGGTCGTGCTCTGTCGAAGCATTCATTAATTGAATGATGACATATTTTGTTTAACGGGAAGACCTTACACAATGTGTTCAAAATACCAATTCCATTATAAGAAAATTCAGTTTCAATTATCAGTCCTAGTCAAGGTAGAGTCTTTAATTCTGCGTCACTGATTATAATCGACGAAATTTCAATGTATACTCTTTATGCTTTGGAATTAATTGATAGATTGCTGAGAGATTTGGGAGAGAATAAAGGCAAATTATTTGGGGGGAAAACAATTTTCTTATGCGGTGATTTTAGACAAATTTCGCCAGTCGTTCCTTATTGTTCACGTGTTATCCTCATCGGAAATTGAATTACATCGTAGTCTGTATTTCGAAACTTTCATTATTTCAAACTGTTTAACTGGAAAAATGGGAGTTCTTTCTCATGAAATTTGTTGTTTCTTATATCACTTGGTAACGGTGAAATAGAAGCTTTTCCTCAGTTTGGTTCGGATATCGTTGAAATACCGAATCATCTAATTTGTGAGCCTGTAAACATCATCGATGATATATTTGGATATATTCCGGAAACCATTTTATCTACTTACATTTTGAATTCAGTTATTTTGGTTCCAAAAAATGATGATTGTTCATTTATAAATTTAGAAGTCTTAAAGCGAATGCCTGGACAGGAGCAGGCATACTTAAGATCTGATAAAATTGTCAGCGATGATGCACGTAAATATAATAGTGATTGTGAGTTTCAAAGAGAGCGGACGTGTTTACTTTTGTTATAATAAATATTTTGAATTTTTACTTTTTTTTGTACTTCAATTTGTCAATATTATATTATTGTGCATAACTTTAAAATGATCGTGTTTTCGGGTTAGTTAGTGGTGCAAAAATTTTTAAATAGTTTTAATATTTTCTAATTGAGGTATTTTCCTTTATATTTTAAAGTGATTAGTGCATTTTTGTTTTTGTTTTTGTTTCTGCATTGTTTCATAATTTTTACCTTTGTTATTGTATATAACATTTCAAAGTTATTATCTGTGAGCATTGTTGTTGCGAAACCAAACTGTTATTAATCTGTGATTCAGTACCGTTTTGCGTTTCTTTTTGTAACATTTTGTTTTTGCCTTGGGCTTTTTTGATTTTTTGTGCGCTATCACTTACACTGTGTACTATTAGTATCTGCATTTTTTCATAGATTTTTTTTTTTTAATTTTATTTATTTTTTTATTATTTTTTAGTGAATATGATTTGTTGTAATCCTTCATGTAAAAATAAGAATACTTTTGATGTTGATTCTCTACGCGGAGTACGTTGTTGGCTGTGCGTTAATTTTTCACACTTGAAGTGTGCGCGACTAAACGGTCGAGACCATGAAAAGATTATCAGCAGATCCAAAACATTTTGTGGCAGTTTGAAGTGGTCTTGCCCATCCTGTTCTAAGCGTCAGGTTGATTTTTCGTTTGATTTTGATTTGAACATTGATTTACTCACTAAATATCAGTTCGATTCACCTCCTCCCCTTCTCTTATTGTCACCTTCTCCTATGGGCAACCACGCTTCCCCCCAACTACCTTCCATCACTCCTCTTGATCATGCCACAATTGCCTCTCCAGCCGATCCTACCACAACTCCTGTGCTGCCTGTAATACAGGTATACTCCTCCAAACGTTCTAGACCCGTTTCTTCTCCACCTTCGTCGAACACCTTTGTGGAAAAAAACGGGAATGTTGCCGTCAAGACCTGATATTTCGAGGAATGATGCCGTCAATGGTGGTATACCCCATACCCCAATTGTACCGTTACCCGACGATTCCAACCAGGCCTCTTCTTCATTATTACCTGCGGCAACCCTGGAACCTTTACCAATATCGCCATCTTTAAATGTGGATTCACCACTTATCTTGTCGGTAGTGGCCCCTCGGAAACATATTTTCGTACCAAGACTGTCTTATGATACTACCTGTGATGACATTAATAGGTATATTGCTTCTAAGACTAATGAGAAGGTTAGTGTTCAAAAATTCAATTTTTCACAACCTAGGGATATTTCGTCGTTCAAGATTAGTGTGCCTTCTGAATCATTCGACGAAGTTTGTAATGCGCAATTCTGGCCTCCAAATATGGTTGTTCATGAATTTAAACATAAGAGTAGGAATAGACTTAGTACTGTAAGGCTTCCAGTACTTACTAGTTCACCTTCGGCTCCAAGCTCGGCTCCAAAAAACTAGCTTCCTCCCTTCATCATATCTCTATAATATATCAAAATGTTAGAGGCTTATTGTCAAAGCTTAACAATTTGTATAGGGATAGTTTCTCCTTTGAATCTGATGTTATAGCGTTTTCCGAGACATGGCTTCACTCTGGTATTCGTAGTAATGAATTTTTCTGTTTAAATTTCATCACATATAGAAAAGATCGCCCTATTCGACGCGGAGGTGGTGTCCTCATTGCTGTTGTCTCTCACCTAAGATCAGAATTCGTTGATCTAAACTGTTCAGCCAATATTGAGTTTATTTGGGTGAGGTTATTTTTGCCTCATGAAACTGTTTATATATCGTGTTCTTATATTCCACCTAATTCCAGTTTGGAAACTTATATGTGTCATGCTAGAGCCATTAACTCTGTTAATAACATTCTTCGGGACCGTGACTCTTACATCGTGCTAGGTGATTTTAATCTCCCATTCATTTCATGGTCCATTTTTGGAATCTCGAAGTATCTAGTTCCTTCAATTCCTTGAATTTTCCTTGTTTCAAATGAATTCTGTAGTAAACCATTACAATAGATCACTTGATCTTGTGTTTAGTAATGATTCTGCTGGTATTTCTGTTTCAAGATGCCAACCTTTAAGTATTCCTGAGGATACTTACCATCCAACTTTGGAAATATCCCATTCTGTAACCCGTCCTGTTTCAGACTCCACATCTTCTTCTATGCGTCGATTCTGTTTTCGCAAAGTGAACTTTGCCCAACTAAATGAAGTCTTTCTCGGAATAGATTGGTCGTTTTTGTACAATTGCAAAGATATGACTACTGCTATTAATTTTTTCTATGAAGTGATATACAATATATTTGATGCCTATGTTCCCTATAATGCTGTATCGGAAGTGTCATATAAACCACCTTAGTTTACAAGAAGACTTTCTAACCAGAAGAACATTAAGTCGAGGCTATATAAAAAAATCTAAGAGTTCTGGCTCTTCTATTGCTATTGCCAATTTTTGTGTGGTCCGGGCTAATTTTCTTTCGTTAAATAACCTTTGTTATAATAACTATCTCACACGTTGTAGACAGCAATTTTCACGCGACCCTAAGCAGTTCTATAACTTTGTGAACTCAAAGCGCAAATCTTCTTTATTTCCCTCATCATTGTATCTAGTTAATGAACATGGCCACACTGATTTAGGTATTGCAGAGCGGATCTTTCCCTCCTATCTGGAAGGAATCCTTTATAATTCCCTTACACAAAAAAGGTATCAAAGCTGGCATATCCAATTACAGGGGTATTGCTAAACTTTCTGCAATCCCAAAATTGTTTGAAAAAATGCTCACTTCAACCTTTTATCACTTTTGTAAAACAATTATTTCTCCGTGTCAACACGGCTTTATGCAAAAGCGTTCTTCAACTACAAAATTGCTTGAGTTTACATCTTTTGTAAATCTTGGTTTTAGGGACAAACGTCAAACTGATGTTATTTACACTAATTTCAGTAAGGTGTTTGATTCCTTAAGGGGAGCCATCTAGGTCCATTGTTGTTTAACCTTTTTGTAAATGATCTCCCTTTCTCCATCTCACATTCTCGTGTCCTCATGTACGCTGATGATGTAAAATTGTACCTTTCATTTAATGATGGTGCCTCCCATCTCAGACTCCAAGAGAATCTTGATTCTTTACATTCTTGGTGTTCTGTTAATTACTTATATCTAAATATCTCCAAATGTAAGTTCATGACGTATCATTGGTGTAAACCTCATTAGTTTACATACACGATTGAATACGTCCAAATAGAGCGAGTCTACTTTTAATGACCTCGGTGTCCAGTTTGATCCTAAGCTGTGTTTTAACCAACATATCTCTTCTATCATAAATAAAGCGAAGAGTGTTTTTGATTTCATTAAACGATGGTCTATTGAATTTAATGACTCTTATACCACAAAGAATCTTTTTGTATCTCTTGTGCGTCCACTCCTTGAGTATTGCTCTTGCATTTGGTCACCGCAATATATAAATAATGAAGTTCGAATTGAGTCTGTACAGAAATAGTTCCTCCTGTTTGCCCTTCGTGGCCTTAACTGGAATCCTAATTTGCGTTTGCCATCTTACTCTGATAGGATACTTCTTATCAGTCTTCCATTTTTGGTGCATCGTAGGATAGCTCTTGGGATTAGTTTTCTTCATAAGCTCATAGTTGGGGAAATTGATTCTCCTGAGCTATTGAATCAGTTAAACTTTTGTATCCCTAGTCATCCTACCAGAAATTTTGTCCCTTTAGCATTGAATAGATGCACTACTAACTATGCCCTACACGATCCTTTCCGAGTTTTATGCACATCATATAATAAATTCAATCACGTTCTCTCACCCGAGATATCGCCATCATCGATTAATACCATCGTCATTCGCTGATCGCACTGCAGGCTGGATGAACTGGATGTCGCTGATTTGGGTCACCTTATTATTGTAGTTGATTAGTTCATATGTCTCTGACCACACATAGCTGTGAGTAGGGGCATAGCTCGCTACTATTTGCAAATAAATTTCCCCCATCGGGTCAGAGGCTGATATTTTATATTATCTTTATTTATTTATTTTCATGTTTTATTTCCTATTTATTGTTTGTTTCTCTTTTTTTTTTGTAATTAATTTATTTTAGTTTAAGTTCACTTCAATTTATATTTTTGTCTTATTTTTAAGTGTTAATTGTTATATTTATTTTTGTTTTTAAGCTGACAGTTACTTTGTCAATGCCATTTCAAATAAATAAATAAATAAAAATTTCCCTATCGAGTTTTTAAATACTGTATCAGTTAGTGGTCTGCCTCCCCATAAATTGATTAAAAAAGAAAACTATATTGTATTATTAACACGAAATATAAATACAGGAAAAGCATTAGTTAACGGAACTCGCATGCGCGTAAAACGAATTAATCTTACATAAAATAAATTAAAAAATAACATAAAATTGTTTTCTGCACCTGTGCTAAACGGAGCTGAGATGCCACCTTTATGCGCATCACTCTGCAGCAGTGCTGCCAATTTTCATACTCTTCGCGCAGTGAATATTATTATAAGTTTGTCATGAAGTTTGTAACACACAGAAGGAGACATCGGAGACCCCATAAAGTATATGTATTATTGATCAATGCGACGAGACGAGTTTATCTAGCCGTGTCCGTCTGTGTGTATGCAAACTAGTCTCTCAGTTTTTAAGCTAAAGAGCTGCACGGAGTTTTCTTTTTACCATGCGCAGTACATTTGTCAGTATCAGCCAAATCGGAGCCCCCATACAAACCTGGATCCAAATTAAGTTCTTATTAGAATTTTTTTTTTGTTTTTTTTCTGGACTATAAGTTTCCGACTCATATCAACCAAACATGAAAATTAGTAAGACCCTTGGACCACTAGGGGTGTACCCCCCATACAAACCTGGCTCCAAATTCATGTTCTTAGAAGAAAAACTTTGATGTGTTTTTATATATTTTGGTAATTTTTGTCTAAAATCATCGAAATTCTGCTTATGTAATACTTGAACGACCCTAAACTCAATAAATTGCAAGGTGTTAACAGGCGTAGCACGTAAAATCCGAATTTTAATTCCACGTATTCATTTGACTTATTCAGGAACTCTTTTTACCATTCAAAATTCAAAGAACTAAATTTCCAGTCATTCCAGCTTTTGCGATGACTATAAATAAATGCCAAGGTCAAAAGTTTCAATAAGTTGGAATTTTGTTTAGGCAGCCTGTGGTTAGTCACGGACAATTGTATGTTGCCGCCAGTAGAGTTCGATCATTCAATGGTATTGCGATTTTATATTTCTGAGACATCAGATCAGGTCATTTATCACGTGTTAGTAGAGTTTTCACAAAGAGCATTGTTTACAGAGAAGTTATTAGTACTGAAACAAACAAATGTTTTTTCTAGAATGCAGTCGGTTGTGTATTTTTTATTTATTATGGCATGGAATGCGCGTGCCGTTCGTAATAAGAGATTAAAACTTTTAAATTTTATTGCTCAAAGCGGAGTCGACATTTGCCTATTCAGTGAAACATGGTTAAAGCCTAGTGATCATTTCTCTCTTCCCAATTATATCATAGGTCTGATCGCTACGACAACACAGGTGGAGCCATTGCAATTATTATTACAAAACGAAATCCCAAGTCTAAAACGTCTTGTTGGAAACATTTGGTTTACAAGTTGATATTGATACAAGCACGTCATTTAAAATCTTCTCCGCTTATTTTCAAAATAATGTCAGCAAAATGCATCAACAAAAACTGTAACTCAATAAATGACCCCAAGCATAGAAAGGAACAGTTTAAAAATGATCTCCTTAAGATCTCATGTATTATAGTTAAATTTATGTTAGGAGTCGACTTAAACTGCAGAAATCGGCAAAGGAACTGTTGCACGGCAAACTGCTGGGGTAACACTTTGCAAGAACTTGTATCCTTTGGTAGATTATCAATACTATATCCCAAAGATCCCACCTATTTACCAGAAAACTATAAATCTAAGCACTTCACTTTACAATATTACCAAACTCTTCAAACTACTTAACTGAACCTACTTGAACTTTCAATGATCTTTCGTCTGATTACCTCCCAGTTATCACACACTTAAAACACAAAATACCTCCTACAATAAATACATTTTTACAGTTCTCTAAAGCCAATTGAAAACTATGCAAAAAAAAAATGATAAATTCAACTTTTGAAGATTGTCTATCGTTAGGCTATGGTATGGTATGGTAAAAAACTTGTCCTCTGCAGTTATTGATGCTATTGAACTTTCCAAAAAAGAAATTACACCATTTTCATTAAAACTTCCTGCTTCTATCAGAGCCCTTATGACTGACAGAAACTCAATACAAAGGCAGTGGATTAGAAAGCTAAATTTAACTTTTAAACCGGTTAATTAAATCTAAGCTAATTGAGTTGAACAACAAAAATTGGAATACTACATTATCAACGCTTGAGCGCTCTTCAATTATTTTGGAATATTGCAAAAATTATTAAAAATAAAAAACTGTTTGTTCCAAGTTTCCGCTATAATGATCAGGTGTATACCACAAAGGATGAAAAATCCAATCTTCTTGCTGGAATTTTTGAACAAAAACACCATCTGACTGAGTCACTTTCTACCCCTAGCATTGTTGAGCTAGTAAATGCATCACTTAAAGAGATTTAAAATATTGAAAATATTTTTCCGCTGCCGAAGTATATGGCAAAGTCTGATCCCTTAAAGATAAGAAAGCTTCAGGTCCTGATTCCATACCATATATCTGCATTAAGAACAAAACAAAAAAACTTATGTAAATTATTTAACAGTCATTTTTAACCACTACCATACGCATGAATATTTCCCACGGCAATGGAATGTTGCCAAGGAAATAGCGATTCTCAAACCTGGAAATCCCCTTTGTACCCGAGAAGGAACATTAAAATTAATACTACCAAGCAAGGAAGGGGAAAAGATGCTGCCCACAATTAAATTGTGCAAGAATGTGACACCAAGAGTCGTTCTGCGACTGGATAATTTCGGGACGTCTTGATGTAGAAAGCAAATTAGAAGGATTATTGGAACGAAATCCAAACCCATTCAGAAAGATGTTTAATTCCAAAGCATCCTCTGGAGTGGAAAGAGGATTACTTCGAAACAAGGAAACATCATTAATGCTGTCGGTAAAGACCAAATCTAAAATTCGGTTAATGTTATTAGCTATGTAGTTTACTTGCTGAAAGGAAAGATCCAGCAATGAGTCGACAAACTCACAGCTTTCTGATGATATTACAGAGTTACAATTATCCGAGTCTGTCCAACAAATATTTGGAAGATTAAAATCTCCCATGATTCTTAATCTTATCAGTATCTTTCATAAAAGACAAAACTTTCTTAATAGCTTTCAGATGTGATAAATAAACAGAGTCATCAGAAGCAGGTATATAGGAACATGTAATAAATAAATTGGAATTGGAAAATGAAATCTTTACACAAATAAACTCAATGTCATCAATATTATCTATAGACACCAAGTCAGAAGAGTAAGAAGTTCTAACAGAAATCAGAACTCCACCACCAACGCGATCAAATCGATCTTTCCTAAACGTTAAGTAATTATTGTTAAACAATTCGGAATTCAGAACATCTGGACGAAGCCAGCAATTTTTACTGATCTGATCTGATCTTAAGGCAACCGATTTTCTCGGAAAGGCTGTTCAGTACAGCCAAGAGCTGATCAGGTGATGACTCGATCCAACGTTGCCATCTTGGTGAGGGAACGTTTTACGACTCTTTGGATGGATTGCCTTGCTTGGCTGCTGTTGTGCCATAGGAAGGTTTTGTTTGTGACTAATGTTTGTTGCGGACTTGCTGTTGGTGTCACAGGCGTAGCATCTGCTGTTGACGCAAGAGCTTTTATTGAGCCTTTTGACCGAGTTGTTAAGACGCTTCGGCGAAAGTCAGACCGACAATTAGCTTGTTGGACGCCAGCAAAGTTTCGGATTACTGATGGTGACAAGAAGCATTCCTTAACTTAACTGTTTTCGGCAGAATATCTTCGTGCGCGAAAACTCCTGACAGTAATAAAATTGTGGCACATTTTTGAACGAGAGAGCTGGTTCAATTTTGACTATCTGCCGGAAGAACCTCGTTGCTTCATATACTCTTTGTTGTTCGCATTGAACACAAGGTCCACAAAAAACATATTAAGCGGACGAGCGTCACATTACGAACCGTATGTCCTTTGTAGGCAAGTTCTTAGCGAGGATGGCGTGATGAAGACATTGGATGACTACCCTCGAAATCCTTTGCTCCTTGCATGTATGACTCGGGTTCGGTCACCGTATCAACGCTGTCTATTAAACTGTTACTGTTGATAGAGGCGGCTTCGGAGATTTAAGTAGGTTGCTAGGTTCAACTGACTTCCATAAACTTGCGTATGACGGCCGAGGGTCAGCAGAGGATTTAGACCAACTGAGGGTGCGGCGAGGTCATTGTCGTTGACATTTGATATATTTATTTATACTCTTCACGCAGTGAATAGTATTATAAATTTGTCATGAAGACCCCATAAAGTATATATATTCTTGATCAGCGCGACGAGACGAGCTGATCTAGCCATGTCCGTCTTTCTGTCTGTCTGTATGCAAACTAGTCCCTCAGTTTTTGAGCTGGCGAGCTGAAGAGTACAGAGCTTTCTTTTTACCATACGCAGTACATTTGTCTGAGTCAGCTGAATTGGACCACTAGGTTACCCACCATACAAACCGGGATCCAAATGAAAGTTCTTATTAGAAAAACTTTTTTGTTTTTCATACTATCGACTTGAAATATGAACACTATAAGTTTTTCATCGATATCCACCAACCGTATAAATTTCAAGACCCTCTATAAGTGTCCGACCAGTATCCACCAACCTTCTAAATTTAAAGACTCTCGGACTGCTAGAAGAGGCGTGAAGAGTATTACAACTTCGGCATAGCCAAAGTTAGTCCTTTTTTATATTTCCTTTATAATTAATAAGGACCAGATATGAAAAAGGAGGCTGCAAGAATAATTTGCATACACTGCAAATTGTTCCCAATCATGTATTTTTCACAAAATGTCCATTTTAATAATCAAATTTAGCCACAAAATTCCATTTGTATTAAACATGTGCAGTCATTATAATGGTATTGCGCACTTCTGTATATACTCTCAATACATCCCAGTGGACCAAACAGCGGTTGTGAGTGGACGTCCACCTAAACTATCGCAAACGGGCTCAGAAATGAGCGTTTTGAGGTCGAAATTACGTGTACCGCTCCACCATCCGCTTAGTGGCCGAAAACGAGCTCGCAAGCGATAATTTTGCGAGCATAAAAATGATAGATAAGAAGAGACGAAAACTGGAGCAGGATAGAGTAAGGAAGGGTGAAGTAATCGCTGCTGACAAACGCCAGAAAGTGTAGTTATTTCTGATCTTGTTTTTTTATATTGGGTCATATAAAAAGTCTCTGCGATTTTTTGGTACATTTTCGAACAAAAATTTTCTTTATTCAAAATCAATATCAATCAAGTACATATTGGCCATTATTATCTATGACCTTTTGCCATTTTCCGGGTAGCTTCATAATTCCATCGGTGTAGAACTTCTGTGGTTTATCAGCGAAAAACTTGGCCAAGTGTTTCAATTCTTACAAGAGTTGAATTTTGTAAGCCCGCAGCAAACCCAAATTAATTGCTCTAATGGATGATTATGACGACCGTAAAATGGACGAAGAACGTGATGAGCTTCTCGAACTGAACCACATTTTTCGAAAAAAAATCTGCACAATTTGCAGTCTTTGTTCAGGTCAGTTGATGAAATGACAAACCAAATTAAACACAAAACAAGAAATAGCTGTAAAGTTCTATACCTCTTAAAAAATACCCGATATATGTTTTATTGATTGGATTTTTTTTTAAGAAAGTTCTGTAACTGGTCCCAATCTTTTTTTTTTATTCAAATTGAAAATTGGCCAAAAAAGGGCTTTATCACAGACGGATATAACAGTTAAAAGGATTTGTATTTGAACAAAAGAAAAACTCAATCTTATTTTTATTTTAAATAATGTATAAAATGAAGCTGAAGATAAATAATACCACAAAGAAAACCATATGATTTTTTAACAAGTAAAAAATTACAGTTGATTTTTATGATGTGAAAACATTGTTAAGATAAATGGCTTTATTTTTGTTTAATTTCATAGTTAGGTATCGGTTTAATACATAATTTAAGGTGCATTTACACCAATGAACAAGTTAACAGTCATGGCGTTCCCCAATCGATTGACAAGATGGACACAATGGCAGTCAAAAACAACTTCATTTTGCAAGCCACAGTTATCAATAACGTCAGTTCAGCCAATCACTTGCTGTCAGAGTGGTTGCCAACCGTTATCATCTATAAAAAAAAACAACTACGATTAATTTTCATCAATTTGGCCTTTTATTGAATAAGTGGGGTCTAAGATAAATGGCATTGCAGAATTTGAAAAAAGAATTATGTCAATATTTCTCGGTGCAAGAACTATCAGAGAACACTGGGCGAAAGATGGATAATCAATCCGTTTTTAAATGCAGCTTTATATGAAGTAAGCTTGGCAACCAACCTAAAAGAAAAACTGCTGGAATTTTCTGTCGATGGATTATTGCACTGGGAATTCAAGTCTGGATACCCTTTGGTTAAAAAGAAAATCAGAATACCCAGAATTATCCACAGAAGCTGGACCCAAATAAAAAGGGAATGTGCCTCACCTATATAAGTACACTATTGAAGTGAAACTGCTAAACAAAATGGTAGGAATCCAGTTTTAAAATAATTACCAGAGTTGTGTTCTATAATATTATTAATTTATTTCATTAATTTGTGATATAAACGTTACAAGTTGCTTATGATAACTAAAAATATAAAAAAAGGCTATGCCGAAGGTTGGTGGCTATGGATCAGACACTTATAGTGTCCAATTTAAAGTCGATAGTACAAACAACAAAAAAGTTTTTCTAATAAAACCTGAATTTGGATCCGGGTTTGTATGGGGGGTACCCCTCCTAGTGGTCCGATTCGGCTGATGTACTGCGTATGATAAAAAGAAAGCTCCGTGCAAAATTTCAGCTCTCTAGCTCAAAAACTGACTTCATGACAAACTTATAATACTATTCACTACGTGAAGAGTATAATGAGATGCAAATGTCTACCGTCTTTAAATATCATGTAAATATAGTGTCTATTGTTGTTGTATGTTTTGTTGCTGATTATGCTGAATCATTTAACATAGTGAAATCAAATATTTCTTTGAGAAAATTTACAAGTGCTGATGATTCTTTGGCATTATCTACATTGAAATCTCCCGCAAGAGATTTTTTCTAAGACTGAGCATAAACAACATTTTTTGCAAGAAGTCAAAAGGCATACACTGCAAATTGTTCCCAATCATGTATTTTTCACAAAATGTCTTCGATTTTTACGAATGCTGTAGAGCAAGCAAGTGGTCTCGTGAAGTGTATTTTTTTAAACCTGGGATCCAATTTAGTGGCTATGAGAAGTAGTCACTTTGTCTAAAACATCCATTAATTTTTCAATTTCTTTAATCAGAAATGATTTCAACTCTTCGGTGAAACATATTAGTCTTTGCTATGTAACTAATTGTAGCCCATATTGTTACTGAACATGGTGGAGGCACACGAGTGTATCAAATCCGTCTTTTCTGACTCAGATGCCGCCAATGTTTTATGCAGCAATTAGGTCCTTCCAAGATAAATGACGTTATGCTAAATTTATATAAAGCCGAATCCCGATAATTCGTAATTGCAAGGGCACAGCATTTTTTACGAATTAACGGGGCTTTAACATTTCAGTTGATTTTCTCATATTTTTTAACTTTATTAGAAATAAATAACTTAATTTACATGTAGGTATTTCCACCAAAAGGTCAACCATGACCAAAAAATTAAAAGTTATTAAAATCACATTATTTTAATATATTATTATACAAAAACATTCAAATTTAAATAAAACAAACAAATTTCACAAGTATTTACTAACAATTTTAAGAAAAACGATCGTAAAGTGGCAAATTGTAGTTTTTGTTCCTTTGCTCATTTCTAATTGCACATTTTCTTTAACATTAACTTCATAAAGAGAGGTCTTTGATAAAAATGTTTGTTCCACAAAAAAAAAAAAAAAAAAAAAAATTGCTACTAATGATAATAATGAAAAAAAGACGATGTGATGTGGCAAAATTGGCGAACAATAGATACCCGCGTAACCCTTTCAAATAGTGTTGCCCCTATGAGGTCTGATCATATACTAACTTGAGGCGCAGCTTTAATTTTATTATTTAAAGAGCGCAACAAAAATTTTTTGAGGAGATCAAAAAAGGTTTAAAGCCTTTTGAGTTAGTTCTTCAAATTGATTTCGCCGAGAATTACTGTCTTACCACTCAAAATGAGGTACAGAGTGCAAATTTCAGCTATCGGCAGGTAATTATTTTTCCTTTTGTGACTTGGTTTTTGGAAGAAGCAAAGTCTTTCGCCATCATCAATGATAAGCTAAGCCACGGCAAAGAGGATTTTTTTAGGGTTCCGTACCCATAGGGAGCTAACGGGATCCTTTTACTAAGCTTACGCCGTCCGTCCGTCCGACTCCTGCTCTATCGCATGAACCTTAATAGGTAGAGAGTTGAAATTTTCACAGAGTGTGTAATTCAGTTGTGTGTAGAACGATAAATACTAAAAATATATATTTTTAGAAGCATTCAATTAATTCAATCTTTTGTTTAACATTTTTTTTTTTTTTTTTGTAGTATGCTTTTACGCTGATAATTGTAGGCTGTTAAATATGCACATAATTTAATATTTTAAGCAAAAAATCTTGTACGATAGTAAGGAACCCTCCTTGTGCGAGTCCGACTCACACTTGGCTGATTTTTTTAAATTTTTTTTTTTTTTTTTTTTGGTCCAAGGCTTTTAATCCTGGGTAATTTAAATGCAACAACAATAAATGTTAATAATTAAATTAATTAAGCCAAAATTATAATATCTCAGCTGTACAGTAAGTCTAAACTCTGATAAATATTAGTTGCTAGCTTTAAGCAATATTATATAAGATTATGTAAAAGAAAAATTTAAAATATGTTTTATAGTGAATTTACACCAAAGTGATTCATTGAGAATCGATTTTGCGTTTACACCGGTGATTCTGACTCTTGAACAGCTGTTTTTTGTTTTGGTTATACATACAAATAGAACGTTGTGGCCTATTGTGAGAAATTAAAATGGAAATTGTGTGAAAAATACATGGTTAAGAACAATTTGCTGTGTTGTATGCCAATAATTCTTGCAGCTTTATTTTCCATTCCTGCTACTTATTTTATTAAAATTTAAAAAAAGAATTACAATTTAAAATTCACTTCAAATTGTTTTATGCAAAGATCACCTGTTTTTTGTTTTGATTTGAAAGAAAAAAGGAGTGGAAGTCTGTCGAAAATGACAATTCCGGTTGGAAATTACCTAAAATTTTCCAATACTAGCAGAAACTTGCCAGCCCTTTTTCGATTCAAAGCCAATTCCATTGTTGACTCTACCAGAATCGACTCACATTTTACAACAAAAACTAACATTTTTCCATGTGGTTGTTGTCCGATTCAACTAAGAATCGATTCTTGGTTGGTGTAAATTCACTATTATTCTGACTTTTTTATCACTTTGAATCTGTAAAATGGTCACGTTCGACACCATGGAAATGCCCATATGTTTGCATCTTCAATACTATACGAGTAAATTTAATAGGAAAATAAAAACAGAAACATACAAGTATGTGCGAGAAGACACCGATGTTTTTCAAGTCGGGCGTTTTCAATTTCGCCCAAAAAAAACGTAGGTGTGCTAGCAAACGCGGTGATCATTTTTCGAACATTTATGTTCGAACGAACATCTGATTGAATATTGTTCATTTTAGTGGCGTCTCACACGTATCGAGTTTATCGTTGCTTTTGTTTTAAAGCCTCTTGCTACTATTTACACTCAGCCACTGATGCTAAGAAAATATTTTGACACTTCTCACACCCTTTCACATCCCTCACTCTACAAAAACGAATCGATAAAAATTCCCTTCTCAACAAACAAAAATCGTGTAGAGCACCCTTCTTTAACACATTGCAAACATGCCAACTTTCAAAAATCAGATTATTACAAATTCTTATTGATTATCACTTTCTAGGCATTTTTAAAACATCACAGCTTTGTTACCAACAATCACAGTTAATTTTAACATATCAATTAATTGAGGTAAAGACGAATTGGAATCTTCGAAAATGTTAAAATTTATATGCAACCAGGTTGGCATATTCAGCATTGGTTGGTTTCGCTTAATTCGTCTAATTTAAATCAATGGAAAAATAGATTTTGGTAAAATGCAAATTTATGCCTTAAAACAACTAAAATATTGAATTCTTTAAATGCAGTTTAGCGAGGAAAACAATACTCATTATAAGTTCTTCTTCATTGGGGCTATCATCCTCATCACTCTCATTAATAATAGCCTCAACTTCTTCCAAAATATAGTTATTACCTGCCAACATACCGGATACAGCCACATCATTATCAACTTTCAACTTTTCAGAGTTCTCAGATATACGATTTCATAGATAATCTATGTTCAATAGCCCGTCTTGAAATAAATTTTCGTTGAAATCTTTATTAAAGCCGCAAGAATGGAAGCAGTTTTGAATACAAACTGTGCTGACACGCTTTATAAGCAAATTGCATTGACATGAAGGCGACAACATTGTCTACGATAACGGTAAACTGATACCGTTTTTTTTTTTACGTTTTGCATTACGAATTCTAAGAGGTTTTAAAAAAGAATTACGATTTATGAGGTTTTATGTTCATTTAATTGCAAATAAAAATACGAATTAATGAGGGGGTCAAAATGTATGAAATTTTTACGAATTAAGGAAGTTTTTTCAAGTGACCAGCAGTTTGTTACGAATTATTAAGGTTTTCGATATATCGGGTTACGAATTATCGTGATTCGACTGTAGTAACAAACGCTAAGACCGCAGACACACGCAGCCTATCGCTCAGCAGCTCGTGTCGTTGATTCTTCTTTGGTAACGCCATTCGTTGGTCACACACAGGATTAGCACTCTAGCAACTATTTTCACATTTCTCTTCCCCGCACGCTCCGCAAGCCAAACGAAATGAACAAACAACGAAAGGCGGGAAAGAAGATAAAGAAAAACGTCGGCAAAACTGCTACGACGCTGGTACAAGCAGTTCGGCTACTTCGTCGCTATCTTCTTTCCCTTGTTCACAAGCAAGAGAGAATGCTGTCGTTACAAGCTGCGTGTGACCGCGGTCTAAGCGTTTGTTACTACAATCGAATCACGATAATTCGTAACCCGATATATCGAAAACCTTAATAATTCGTTGCCGACTTATGCCCGATTCACACTGCTTCAAAATTATTGATTTTCCAGCGTTTACACAGTGGTTTCGCTTCAAAAACAGCTGTTTTTTGTTTTGGTTATACATACAAATGGAACGTTGTGGCTAATTATTAGGTGTAGAAATAAATTTTAAGGGATTTTCAAAAGTTGGCATAACTAACATTAAATCGTATCGGACGAGTTGGTCACTCTATTCATGTTAAAGCGTCACCATTTCCCGACAAAAATCCGTATGTGTCATTTCGCTGAAGTGTAAACAACAAACATTCTTTGTTCTCTAAACATGTCAACTTTTGTGCCGACAAAACGCAATTTGCGGGAAGCGCTGTTTTTGTTTTCATTTGAAGAAAAGTGCAGCTGATGAACATCGAGTACTCAACAAGCAATTTGAAACCGCCTCATGGCGTGTGGTGCAAAAATTAGGCAGTTGGGTTCCTTATGAACTCAAGCCAAGAGACGTTGAACGTTGGTTTTTCACGTGCGAACAACTGCTCCAAAGGCATAATCGAAAGGGGTTTTTGCATAGAATTGTGACGGGTGACGAAAAGTGAATCCTCTACGACAACCGAAAGCCCAAAAAAAACATGGAGTAAGCCTGGTCATGCATCAACTTCAACTGTCAAACCGAATATTCATGGCAAGAAGTTAATGCTGTGCATCTGGTGGGATCAGCTCGGAGTGATCTTGCCATGAATATTCGAAACCATCACTTGAGATCGTTGCAAACAACAATTGATGTAATTGAGCCGAGCATTGAAGCCAAACGCCGCCAATATATCAAAAGACAAGACAAAGTTATTCTCCTTCACGACAACGCACGACCACATGCTGCAAAAGTCGTTAAGGAAACTTTGGAGGCACTTAAAAAGGATGTTCTACCCTATCCGCCGTATTCACCAGACATTGCTCCTTCCAACTACTACTTGTTCCGGTCGATGACTCATGGCCTGGCCGAGCAGCACTTCACTTCTTTCGAAGTAGCCAAAATATGGGAAGAGTTTAAGATAGCTTCAAAAGACGAGGAATTTTTCCAACACGGAATCCGCCTGAAATATGGGAAAAAGTCGTAGCAAATGATGGACAGTATTATGAATAAAATACATTGTATCAGTTCCTCGGAATAAAGCTTCAAGTCACTAAAACAATCCTAAAAACTTATTTGTACACCTAATATGATAATTAAAATGGACATTCTGTGAAAAGTACATGATTGAGAACAATTTGCAGTGCATGGAAATTATTATTGAAGCTTCCTTTTTCATTCCAGCTTCTTATTTTATTAATAATTTAAAAAATAAATTACAATTTAAAATGACCAAAAACAGGCGGACATCACCAAAAATTTGGCAGATCTACTCAAAGTTTGAAAGCCCTGGCTGTTAAAATTTTTGCTTTCACTTTTGCAGCAGAAAAAATGTTGCTTCAAAGTACCCAAAACAACCCTGAAATTCGGTCATTTGTTGTTGTTGTAAAAAGTTAGCAAATTTTTGAGCTGCTTATGCTCAGTCTGAATGGGGCATAGCTTCAGATTAAGTGACATTAGTGGACAAAACATTGATGTTTGAAAATTTATTTCGAAAAAAGTCAAAAGCTATAAAAGCATTTTTAAAGACAAAATTTGAAAATCAGCAGGGTGGAACTTTTTTAATAAATCTACGTATGGCAAGTCTGCTAAGTTCAAGTTGAGAAAACGTACCAAACAAGAATACTGTAAGGCAATATATAACAATTTCGGCTTTGATACGTTATTAAAGGCACAATTACACCGTATGACAAAGCTAGGTTTGCACCGGGGATTGACAAAATTTGTAAATATAACTTAAATATCAAAAAAATATGGTATAGAATCATAGTAATAAATATTGTATACTACCCTGACCACCAATAATTCGTATACCTACGAATTTTTCACAAATCGAATTTTCAAACTCTTAAACAATTATTTAAATAAACAAACTAAATAAAATGTATACTTCTTGGAAAGTTTATGAAAGTTACTTATTTACTTACTTATTAATTATTATTATTATTATATTTATTATTTAGCATATATTTTATTTATTATAATTATAATTATACACTTCACGGGAGTGAATAGTATTATAAGTTTGTCATGAAGTTTGTAACACACAGAAGTATATATATTTGTGATCAGCTCGGTGAGACGAGTTCATTTAGCAATGTCCGTAAGTCCGTCGGTCCGTCTGACCGCACTCCTAGTCCTTCAGTTTTTGAGTTAGAGGGCTCAAATTTTGTACCAAACGCCGATCAAGTTCGGGAATCAGCCTAATTGGACCACTAGGGGGCACCTCCCATACAAACCCCCTTTTTTAAATTAATGTTCTTATTTGAAAAAGTTTTTTGTTTTTTGACGTTTCGAACTGAAATTTGGACACTATATGTTTCTAGTCCATATCCACCAACCATATAAATTTCATGATCCTAGGGTTACCAGGAGGGGTACCTCCATACAAACCCCCTTTTAAATTAAAGTTCTTATTAGAAAAACTTTTGTCTTTTTACTTATTGAACTGAAATTGGACACTATAAGTCTCTGACCCATAGCCACCAACCATGAAAATTTCAAGACCCTCGGACTACTAGGAGGGGTACCCCCCATACAAACCAAATGAAAGTTCTTATTAGAATTTTTTTTTTATTTTTTGTACTATCGACTTAAAATTTGGACAAACTTATAAAGACCCTCGAATCACTAGCTAAGAGTATTACAACTTCGGCATCCAAAGTTAGTCTTTTTTTTACATTTTTTTTTTTTTTTTGTGTATCAACTTCAAAATATGAAATAATACCAAACAGAAATCATTTTACACAAAATGGGCAATACTTTTAATAAATTTACCATTAGGAAAGTCTCTCCAGCACTAGATGACATTGTATAATAATTATGCAATGATGTGATTTTCATGAAATATTTAAAGAATCATACTTCTTGATATGTTAAGGCCCCTACCAACTTTTATCTATCCAGTGATCATACCAGCAGAATAACGCGCCAATAAGCTGTGAAAATGTCACTAAGACATTGTTTACATACAGAAATATTCGAGTACTGGACTGGCCATCTATAAGTCCAGTCTTTAAACCCATGAAGGATATCTGTTAAGTTCTCTCCGCCATCAGGGGAGCTACAATCCGCATTACAAGAATGGGATTAAATCAGCTTAAACGCTCTGAAATCATTGGTAGACTCCATACCATTTCACCTAATCAGTTTAAAATCCAAGGTGGACTTCTTATTAATTACTAAATCACATATTTCATTTGAAGTTGCTAGGCTTTAAACATTCATGTTTTTATTATTATTTATGTATATTGGCTTAAAGTATTGGTTAGATTAATATGATTTTCAGTAATAAAACTGCATACTTTATGTATGTATGTAGAACTAATAGTGTATTCACACTGAGCTGAACTCGAGTTCATCGACGAACTCGCACGAACTCGAGTTCAAATCTACAACAACCACAGGGAAAATGACTAAATTTTGTTGTTGTTGTAGTAAATTTGAACTCGAGTTCGTCGAGGAACTCGCAAAGAACTCGGTAATGATATTGGTCACTCTGCGGCAGTGCTGCCAAGTTTTAGGTCATATCCGCCTTTTTTGGTCACTCTCGACATTAAACATCTGATTATGGACAAAACAATTTGAAGAAAATTTTTAATTGTAATTTTTTCTTTAAATAATAATAAAATAAGAAGCAGGAATTAAAAAGGATTACAATGCAAATTGTTCTCAATCATGTATTTCTAGCAGAATTTCCATTTTAATTTCTCACAACGTTCTTTTTGTATGTACAACCAAAACAAAAAACAGCTGTTTTCAGAACTCGCAAAATGCCACTATGAACGGTTACCCGCGAACTCGCAAGAACCTGCAAAATAACTCGCACTGTGAATGTAGTATAAGATTATTATTACAATTATAATTTAGTCAATTGCATAATTTAATTTTTGATCTCTTCTTTGACAAAAATTTCCAACATAGAGGCATGCATACACAATTCTTCATACACTAGTGCGAAGATATTCAATATTGGTTTGATCATAGAACCAGACCGCACAAAATGTTAAATAGTTTTTAAAAATCTATTTAATGATATCAAAAACCATGAAAAGCGCAATTATCTTTCTACTGTGACAATTCGGAACACATCTCAATAACGAGACATTTTTTTATGTATTTAGATCTTGAAAGTGAATGGCTACAAAAAGTTGGATTTACTAATTTTGTATTCTAAAATTAAAAATATACATGCAAACACATATCCCACCCTAACTATAAAAGGGGCATAACTCAAAATTTTCAATTTTGAAAAGAAAAAAGAAAATATAAAAATATCAGCCAAGTGTGAGTCGGACTCGGACACTCAGGGTTCCGTACCATAGTACAAGATTTTTTGCTTCAAATATAAAATTATGTTTATATATAATAGCCTAAAAGTATACTACAATTAACAGCTCAAAGTATACTACAAAAAACAAAAAATTGTTAAACAAAAGAACAATGCTTCTAAAAATGTATAATTTAGTAATTGTCGTTCTAAACACAAGTGAATTACACACTTTGTGAAAATTTCAACTCTCTACCTATTACGATTCATGAGATAAAGCAGGAGACGGACGGACGGACATTGTAAGCTTAGTAATAGGTCCCGTTGGGTACGGAACCCTAAAAAACAGAAAATAACTTACCCAATTTATTTAAAGTTATTTCTTTCGTACTCTCTATTCCTGCCACTTCGGCATTCATACAAAGGATATTTTCGGTTATGACTTCGAAATGGCGAGAAGAGAGAAACAGAAGTACTATATCGTTAATAAAAAATGAGCTTTTCATTTACATAAATTTAAAAATTGAATGTAATAAGGCATGTCTGACACTTTCAGATAAAAAATTGTTAAAAAATTCAAGAAGTGTAAAAAAGTATAATTTTTTTAAAAAATATATAAGTGACAAACATATCCTTGTCTATTCTTTGCTTTTTCCATAAAATACTATATTTTTTTTTAAGTGTACTATATCTTTTATAACTTAATTCGACAAATACTATATTTCGGCGAAGAAAAATTGGCAGCCCTACTTCTAGTAGTCCGAGAGTTTTGATATTTAGATTGGTGGATATGGATCAGACACTTACTGTCCAAATTTCAAGTCGATAGTATAGAAAACAAACAAGGTTTTCTAACAAAAAATTTCATCTGGATTACGGTTTCAATGGGCGTACCCCCTAGTGGTCCGAGGGTCTTGAAATTTATATGGTTGGTGGATATAGATAAGGCACTTATATTGTCCAAATTTCAGTTCCATAGTACGAAAAACAAAAGTTTCATTTGGATCCCGGTTTGTATGGCGTGTACCCAACACCCCCCCCCCCCCCCCTAGTGGTCCGATTCGGCTGATTCCGATAAATCTTTCACATTACGCAAGTCAAAAATTGAGCGACTAATTTGCATCCATACAGACGGACATGGCTAGATCAACTCGTCTCGTCGCGCTGATCAAGAATATATATTGTATACTTTATGGTGTCTCCCATGTCTCTTTCTATGTGTTACAAACTTCATGACAAACTTACAATACTATTTACTGCGTGAAGGTACAACAATGGTGTTTTTTTTTTTTTTTTTGGTAAAGCGTTGAGAAAAAATTTCAGATTTTTACCGGGGGTCGTATTTTATTTTTTAACATAAAATCAACATTTGAAAATTTTGAGTATCTATACACTCTCAACTACGATTTACACCTGTAATGTGCGGCACTATCCATTCACACATTTAGATATATGTATATAGTATGTCTGTATGTACATACGTACGAACAATTTATGACGGGCAATTATGAAAAAAGTTTCACTAGTTAAAACAGAGCTCACCAGACCTGCAAACAATATTTGCTATCTGTCACATAACCATTTTTTGAAATATTGTTGTTAATTTAACAAACTGATGAAACACAAAGATGATTTTCTTGGAACACCAAAGGTAAATAATTTTCTTGAATTAAAAAGAAAGAGTAGTGTGAAGAGCCAAATCGGTTACTCACTCGTTTACTTCTTTTGAAAAAAAACACTAAAAATAAAAAGCGAAGAACATTGTTCTTTTGACGTAGAATACCCGCTATCCAGTCATATCAATATAATGACAAAAAGTAAAAATTTTTTAAGATTTCTACACTTTTTTTTTATACCATTCGTATAGTGCCCATACACCGCGTAGTTGATGCATCGGTTTAAGTTGTATTATAGTGTATTTACATTATTTCAAAAACCGTGTCTATCTTAACACTAATAACTCGTGTCTCATTCGGCAATGACAACAAGGAAAATGACGAAATGTAGGGTTGTTCTCATGGTGTAAGAAATAGAGGCATGGTGTAAGAAAACAAGGTGACGCCAATTTGGCTTGTTACGCTCTCAAAATTTGCTCACTCTCAATTTTTAGTGAATAAGTATCATCAGTGTATTAAAACGCTGAAAAACACGCATTTAGTGTTGAACACAACGTGAAAATGCATTGAAAATGTAAAAAATAGTGTTATGAAATCAATTTTTTCCGCTTTGATCAGCTGTGTTTGGAGAAATTGTGTTCAAAATAAAATTATTAAAAGGAAATTTAAATTGAAAATGCGGTGTAAATTGAATAAAATACTGAATTAAACAATAAAACAGTAAATTTTGTATTTTTCATATACTTTGCAAGCAGTTAAATATGCAAATATGTTAATATGTAAACAATGAACATATGATAGTGTTGTGCAGCGTAAAAATCACGAAATAAGTACCATTTGCTGAGAACGACACATAACGGTAAAAAATTGGCGGCACCTTGTTTTCTTACACCATGAAATAGAGGTGATGCCAATTTTTTACCGTTATGTGTCGCTCTCTCAAAATGGTCCTTATTTCTTTTTACACTGCACAACGCTATCATATGTTTATTCAATTTATGTCCTACATTGGTTATTCGCTATTTTATTTTTATAGTATTATATTGAACACGATTTCACCGTCAAACAATTGACTTCATAACACCAATTTTTACATTTTCAATGCATTTTCACGTTGTGTTCACCACTAAATGCGTGTTTTTCAGCCTTTTAGTACACTGATAATCCTTATTTAGTAAAAATTGAGAGAGAAATTTTTGAGAGCGTAACATGCCAATTTGCATCACCTCTATTTCTTACACCATATATTGTTCTTATAAAATTATAGTGTTTCCACAGCGAGTAAACGGTTGTAAGTTCTGATTGGGTATGCAGAGTGGACTCTGAGAAGTCTGTTTTTTTGTTTTGGTTTTACATGCAAAACAAAAGTTTGTTGAAGTGCGAAAAACTTGTGACCTGCCGTGCAATCAATACTGCGTCTTAGTGACATTTGCCGATGACACAGCTATTCTTTCGGTCGGAAAGACAGAGTTGGAATCTATTTCGAAATTACTACTCGCTCTAAACGATTTATATGTCACTATAAAGTGACATATTATAGTGGATTTATAGTGTTCCACAGTGAGTAAAGTCTTGTGTGTTCTGATTTGGTGGCCACAGTGAGTTCTGAGAGTTGTGAACAGCTGTTTTTTGTTTTGGTTTTATATACAAAACAAAAGCTTGTCGAATTATGAAATATTAGAATGCAAATTTCGTAAAAAAAATACGTGATTAAGAACAATTCGCATTGCATGCAAATAATTCTTGCAGCTATCTTTTCCATTCCAGATACGTATTTTATTAAAATTTTTAAACAAAAGTTCCAATTTCAAATTTACTTAAAATTTTTTTGTGCATGCTCAGAAAATATCACAACACTACTGATAGACCAGAACTCAAGCAGAACACAGATTTCTCAATAGTACAACAACAAATTTCGTTCATTTTCCCTATTGTTGTTGTCGTCAGAACTCTGTGTTCTGCTTGAGTTCTGCAAAACTCAGAATTTTACTCACTGTGGAATTGCTATTAGGCAGGGTCATAATTCGAAACTCTCATGATGATTCGAATTACAATTGACAACAACCACAAGGAAAATGACGTCTTTCATGGGTTGTTATTGTACAATGTGATGCAAATCAAATAGCGTAGTTAGACTGAAGAAAAAACTATTTTTTTTCTGAAACATTTTAAAAACCTGTATATTCTTACACCAACCACAGGGAAAAGTGACGTAATTGAGGGTTGTTATTGTATACATCGAAGGAGTTCTTAAACTATATATAAAGTAACTACATTTTAAAGAACTGTCGACTGGTCGCCCCGCAGCAGTGTTGGGAAATGCCTTTTTAGTACATGTTTGTCTTTTTTCGTTGCGCGGTAAACATAAAACAGCTGATCATTGAACAAAACAATTAGAAGTAAATTTTAAATTGTAATTTTATTTTTACATTTTAATAATAATAAATAAGTAGCAGGAATGAAGTAGGAAGTTGCGAGAATTATTTGCATACACTGCGAATTGATTAAGAAATCATGTACTTTTCACACAATTTCAATTTTTTTTTTTGCGAGATATGGTTGGCATGAATATTTTTGCTACTTTAATATTGTCAGAAGTTACCCCATATTGATGCGATTTATCAGCAAGCCATTTTTCGATATTTTCCCTCATAAAACTCCAAGGCAGCATTCAGAATGGTTCAGGTCCAATAAGGACGTTTGCAGTTCCTTTTCTGGCGAGTTCATCTGTCTCTTCGTTCCCAAGGTACCCACTATGCACAAGTATCCAAATAAGATTGACATGATTATTTGAAGCTAATTACATGAGTTAGGCAGTCCCAAACAATCTCTGATTTGAATTTAAAGGCGTTGAATGCCTGTAGTGCAGCCATACTATCCGAGTGAATGAATTTGTGCTTATGAACTTTAGTTCCGCTCTGATACATAATTCTATAGCATGTATTTCTGTCTGGAATATGCGTCTACTAGGGGTTTTCCCCAAAGACTCCAGCTCCCACGCCAGTGCCAGTTTTGGAACCATCCGTGTACCACACGTGAGAATTGCGAGAGGGTTTGTGCCTTGAATTTCGTAGGATAGCTAGCACTGATCATAAGGTTGGTTCTGCTCAGATTGAGCTCATCCCATAGACGGATTTGAATGAGTTTTGTTGAATCTATTTCATCATCTGCTTCCTTCTTTATAAACAGGTGGGTTGGAGGTAAATTGAATAGAGTCTGAAGGGCAGCTTTTGGAACTATCCTCATGGTACTAGTTATACACACGCAACCTAGTCTTTGTAATCTACCGATTTTTAGCCTTGCTGCACTTCAATCTAGGTCAGTGCACCAGATGATAGCAGCATAAGTCATGATCGGTCTGGTGAGAGCCGTGTATAGTCACAGTGACATACGTGGTTTCAGACCCCAGTTTCCACCCAGAAGTCTGTGGCTGGTCCATATGGTAGCCCTAGCGTTATTTATGGTGGATTGTAGGTGGATATTCCAAAACAGCTTCTCATGAACTGTGACACTTCACTTCTTTAGTGAATGCTACTTTTTCCCCAAGAATGGACGGTTCCCTTAATGAAGATCTAGATATCTTTTGGTAAAGATTAACATGTTGGTCTTTATTGGGTTTAAATTTTTTCCTACTTCGGCCCACCAATTCATAATTATGGTTATTGCTTCTTGGAGTAGATCTGGTATAGTGTCCTCAAACTTCCCGCAGACGAGAACGACAATATCGTCAGCATACCGCTGTACATCGAAACTATATTTACTTAGTAATTGAAAGAGTTCGTTCACTGCGATAGGCCCTTTCGCAGCATGAGCTCAGCTACGCATTGCCATTTTCTCCTCAAGGGTGCTTTGAAATATTTCCCAATTTGTAGATTTGAGTTGCCTATATGAAGCACTTGTTTTCAGTTCTAAGCTAATGTCGAACCTGCTTTGTAGATGGTCAGACATCGACTATTCATCAGAGACATGCCAATCTCACCCCTAAAATTGATGTCCATACTTCCACACAAGGTGTGGTAAGCGTTGGCATCACAGCTCATGATGAGGTTTCAATTCAGCTCTGGCAATCCTCTACAAGATTTCTGTACTTAGCTATCCTAAGGTCTACACTATCTCCTGGCAGGTATGATGAGCATAGAATTAACTCACTCATACCTGCCGATGAAGGTACGTCTATGTAGTTGGCCGTTTGGTCCTTCGTACTGTGTTCTGAAATTATATAGACATTAAGACCATTTCTCAACATAATACAGGCTCTAGGGTTTGCCTGTATTGCTGGAATCGTAAAATAGCTCACCTGTATGCTCTTTACATGACCCTTAACAACATATGGCTCTTGTATAAGGGATGGATACAGGAGACCCAGATTATATAATTACTCACCAGGTACAGTAGATAAATTAGAATAGCAAAGAGGATATCTTGGAGAAACTTCTGCGGTAATCCTAATGTTCTAAGCAGTAGTGCTAAGATTCTCAATATACTCTCTAAAACGCACACTACTAAAAATCTACCTTTCAGAAGACCGAACGGCACATACACTTAAAATAGTCGAGAAACCCTTGAGCTCATGGCTAATGTGCACTTTCCGGACTCTACCGAGATCACAGATGACCGCCCAGTATAGATGAAGATTTATCTTGATACACCTGAAGGCCATATTACTTATTGTTTCTTATGGATGCCCTCCCTGGACCTAGCCAGAACCTGAGCTAGTTCTTCTTTCGGCTTGGGTCTGCCAGTGCTGATTAGGGGATGTGGAAGACGCCTTAGTGTGGTTGCCGATAGGTTCCCTTTACCTTAGACGTTTCTGTTTGCTGGCGATGCACGATGGGCAATATCCCCCATCCTCGCTGTCATATCCGGAGCTGCCACCGACTCTACCATAGGTTTAGAAGCGGAGGGTGACACCTTCGTTGCTTCCTTGGAAGAGGAAGGTTTCGACTCTCCCTTTAGTTTAAAGCGTATCTGCGTAAGGTTCATAGCAGTTTCCCACCTGGCTCAGCGATCTTCACCGTGGACTTCTCGTCAATGGCAATGGTGACAAAGTGTCTACCCCTATTGCAATTCTCCAGCTCGAGATTGACAAACCAAAGTTTTGCTTCGCGAGTCTGCTCAGCATCGCGGATGGGTTGATGGCCTCTTCTGGTGGTAGGTACGCTACACATAGCCTTCCCATATCCGCGTTACTGAAGAACCCAACGTCACTGCTGAAGTTATTTTTGTCTAATTCCTTCAACAATTAAAGAGCTTAATGAGAGCCTCAATTGTTCCTTGGTCAGTTTGCTTAACGGGTACTCGGTGTGACCTTATGGGCAGCTTCTGTATCTCTGTTAGATGGGCTTTCCGTGCTGGTTTGTTGTACAGACTCCAAATAGGAAAGCGTCTTTGCGGACGAGGTTGCGGACAAGGTAGTAGCATTGTATTAATTTCTTAATACATCGTTTTAGCAGTGAAGTATTCATGCTTCTTCTGGTCGCTTGTGCTGTCTTTGACGTCTGTATACATGACTACATCTTTCTCAATGGCACCTGCCTGGGTATTTCCGACGATGAGGAGTCATTACTGCCCACAATTGTTGCATCCATGTCCTCCTACTCTGGTGATCGGAGCTGTAGAAGCCCCTCCTCCGAATCAGTCGACATAGTGGTCTTATCTATACATATAATTGAAATTATAATAAAAAGTATAAAGCTTTTCAAAAATTTTTAAAATTATCGATATGATTCAAATTTACGTCACAAAATCGTCAAAATGTTGTACCTTGGCAGCACTGTCAAATGTACTACTTGCCAGCCCTGCTGATCGTTGCGCTTTTTTATAATACTAATTCACCTTAAGTGAAACAGGTGCATATACCTCACCTGCCGGTTCAGGCACTCGTCTTACCTGATTGGTCTGGAAATCAACCACCACAGAGGCACTGATCACACCAAACGGTTCTTGTTAATTTTTTCTAAAGTTGAAATTGCCGGCACCAAAACTTAAAATACACTAAAGCCGGAACTATTCAACTAGAACTCAATGCAACCGGTAAGTACACCAATCTAGGCACAAAACTATCGATATTTAATATTTTTTTTTAACCTAGAAAACAACAAAATAATTTTAATGTGGAGCGTACACGATTCGCGTGTATTTCCTCTCACACTTAGTCTTGTACTTTTATATATATATAGTCTAGACTTACTCTAGCATACTTATGTGTTGTCACTGCAGAGGTTGAAGTAATTGTTAATTCCCGTCCATTGACACCACTAAATAGCAAGCACGATCATTTGATAATATGGAACTATTTAGGGAGTAAGTTTCAGACTGCAACTTCAAACGAAGCAGCCATGATATTAGCAGATGATTCCTTTTGTAGCAATGCATGATGAAGATCTTTTCAAATGGTAAACAGTGCAGCACTAAAAACTAAATAACTGTTGTATGGCGCTTCCTGAAACAATTAATACCTAACAGCGCATTCAAATCATGATAACTTTGCATCTTATCTTATGAGGACCTGCATAGTTGAAACACGTATCTTTATTATTCTAAACTGCTGAATTCAATGCCGTTCGATTGTTTTCTTTGAGGAAACTCCACTGCCCAATTCATTGCAATGTTCGCATAGCGACGAATCATAAGGCTTGATAGCAATTTTCTTTTAATTTAATAACTTCTTTACGTCTGGGTGAATAATAATACCTTCGAATGATTGTCTAAAGTTATCATTCGCTTCACTTATCCCTTGCCTATCTATGTTTGGCTGTATAATACTCAGCTTATTCGTGATTCGAAATTTTCAAGTGACATAGATCAACTATTTTTTAAAATATTCATACGCCACCTCGAAACAAATTTGCGAACCTCAAAATAGTATTGTATATGTGCACTCCATAATACTAAAAAAAACAATTCCCGCTAATTACCTATCAATTTTTTTTAAATATCATTTTATCATAATTCAGCCCTCAAGCTATTCCGAATTCAGTTGCTGCTTCTGCAGACTCTTATCATCTGTCCAGTGAGTACCTGCGGCTGCTTCCCTCGTTGGAATGCTCAAAAAATCCGAGTATCGTTTCCTCCGTAGAAAGCCAAAACAAATATTGATATAACCAAACCACGGGCTATTAAATTTGAGATGTCTACGGTAGTGATAATAATTAACTCTCGTCCTATATGTCATTTAACCTCAGATGATTTGAATGCAATAGTAGTATTATTTTAATTCATTTTTTCGTGTATACATTAACTTATTTTTAACAATTTTTGAAAAAAAAATTTCACAGCATGGCTGTTAGCCGTTAGCTGAACTCTTTTACTCCAGCATTCTATTGAAAACTGATATTGTCTTCTGCTCTCAGCTGATTAAGTTTATTTGCCCACGCAACGTTTCCTTTTAGAATAGCTTTGGACAGCTTATGCGGCAATCTATTTGCGTTATATGTCAGTAAAGTCTTTGAGATTTTTTGCATATGTAGATCTAATGTATAGAAGTGACTATCTTCCGTACCACTTTCCAATGACAATGCATAGTTTGGGATTGAGTCCGATGGCTTCAGCACTCTTTTTAAGAAATACTGCTGGAATTTGTTTACTTGTTTCATTCGATGTTGATACTCTGAAGCGATAGGACGTGCGTTCCACTCCTCTTCCTTCAGATAACTACAATATTACTGCGACAAGGAACAATAGTACTTTCTGTCAGTTATATAAAATGACAAGATGAGCTCTTCTCGTCAACAGAGCCAACAACCACCAACAATGTCAACAGAGCCAACAACCACCAACAATGTCAACGAGAAATGCATATTTCTCGTTCGTCTCTACTGATTATAGGAACAAAAATAAAATTTCCTTACCAATCACTTAGTCGCCTGAGCGTAGAGCAAGATCTTGCTCTCCTGCTCTGTGCTCTAATAAAGTACCAAGTACCGAACAACCAATATCTTGGAGCGCCCAATTCCCTTCCCCTCAAATTCCTTTTTGCACAAACCCAGAAACAACTGTTTCAACAACCACAACAAACACAACACAGAGTACATCTTTTACAACAACAGCCATTATATCATCAACAACAACAATATACTCAGCTACTGCATCGATCGCATCATCGCATGCAGTTACTGTAACAACACACAACACCCAAACACATAATCGGAACAACAACTCAATGCTTGAACAAGCAAGCCGCGTAATAGCGGCAGCAGCAGATAGCGAAAATATAGTCTCATCAGAAATGGTAACGGAATCAATCAATAAAAGTTCTGCTTTGCTAGCTGAAGCAAGCAAACAGACAAATGTAACACTAGTTGCTAGTCAAAAACAGCGCATACAAAACAGGACCCCGAAAATTAAAGCGGCACTGTAGACGGCATTGACCGCTACATACAAATACAAAAAAATCAGCCAAGTGTGAGTCGGACTCGCACACGGAGGGTTCCGTACCATAGTACAAGATTTTTTGCTTAAAATATTAAATTATGGGCATATTTAACAGCCTAAAAGTATACTACAATTAACTGCTTAAAAGTATTCTACAAAAAAAAATTTTTAAACAAAAGATTAAATTAAAGAACAATGCTTCTAAAAATGTGTATTTTTAGTTCTACACACAACTGAATTACACACTCTGTGAAAATTTCAACTCTCTATCTATTACGGTTCATGAGATAGAGCAGGAGTCGGACGGACGGACATCGTAAGCTTAGTAATAGGGTTCCGTTAGCTCCCTATGTGTATGGAACCGTAAAAAGCGTAAACTAAGCCCTCTAAAAAACAATACAATCGAATAAGCTTGTGGATGGTATAAAAAAAATAATTGGCACCAATAACTTTCATATTGTCCCCATTATCAAGGGGAATATTAAATAAACTTATTTTATTTATTCTCTCACCAACTAAGTTCAAAAATTAATGTGAATCCCTAAGGCACAAATGTCTCAACGAAATGAACCAATTACACAAACCAATTCAACTCCAATTCATAATGCGTATAATGAGCCAGTGATGCAATCACAAAATTCTAGTGAAACCATGATGGTGAATTTGATAGAGACCCTGAATCAATCAATTTTAATGTTGCAAAACTCTTTTCAAGAGATGATGAAAATCCAAATGAAAATTTTGGATAAGATAAACTCCCTATAATGACTCATATAAAAATACCTCACTGGAACGCAAATGGTGTTTCGCAGCACAAACTAGAGATCATTAAGTATCTAGAGGACAGTAATATAGATGTGATGCTTGTCTCTGAGACTTGACTAGCAACAACAACATCTTCATACCAGGCTATCTAGTTTATACGACAAATCATCCGGATGATAAAGCCCATGGTGGTAAATGCATAATTTTAAGAAATCGGATAAAACACCAGTCTCTGGAGCCTTACTCATCCAATTATCTACAATCAACGTCGATTCGGATGCAAAAGCGTCATGGTAATCTGACGTTAGCTGCTGTATATTGTCCTCCACGTTTCTCAATATCTGAAGATACGTTCAAAAATTTCTTTGTTAGCCTTGGAGAACGATTTATGACCGGTGTTGACTACAATGCTTAACACACCTATTGGGGTTCTCGTTTAGTAAATCCAAAAGGTCGGCAACTCTACAACACTCTTGTAAATTGGAAAATCAAGCTAAATTTCATTTTTCCGAGTAGGCCTACATACTGGCCGGCGGATTCAAGAAAAATTCCTGATATTATTGACTTTGGTATCACAAGAAATATACCTAGAAACCTCATATCAGCAGTTAAATGAGTTAAATTCGATATTGGTAGCTGCAGCTGAGGTCTCAACGCCTGCGATTGTTGCGCACAAATTCAGCAGAAAATCATTCTCGAATAGGGAAAAGTGGCCGCTAAACAAAAGCTTAAAACTGCAACAAAAAATCTATGGAAAGCACTTGAAAGTAATAAGCTCGAGACACACAGGCGCTATATCTATAATCTATCACCTACGAATACTAGATTATCACTCTGGAAAGCCCAAAATTCACTTAAAATTTCTGTTGAACTGGATTCACCTATTAGAGACCGATCTGGTAATTGGCACGTTCAGATAAAAGGCTAATGTATTTGCAACCATTAGGAGTATGTGTTCCAACCAAAACCACCTACAAATAACTTTGTGCTTCCTCACCAGACATTCTTAACATATGCAAATATGTCTCCATTAAAAACAAGCTCTAGGGAAATCAAATCAATTATAAAGACTCAACTATATCCCAAAAAATCTGTAGGTTATGATTGTATTGTGCGAAAAATTATAACTGAACTTCCAAACGCAGCAATAGCATTTCTCTCATATCTTTTCAATGCTATACTTAGTATCGGATACTTTCTTATGCTATGGAAGAAATCAGTTATCATAATGGTTCCAAAACCCGGGAAGAATGGGACATGTTCTTCATCATATAGACCTATAAGTCTGCTTCCATGTCTTTCTAAACTATTTGAGAAGATTCTTATAGTCATGCTTAGCCACCACTTTCAAACGAGTAGTACAATCCCTGATCATCAATTTGGATTTAGAGCAAAACATGGTACGATTGAGCAAGTCTATAGGGTTACTTCGGAAATAAGATCTGCCTTTTAAAATCAAGAATATTGCTCAGCAGCATTTCTCGATGTAGCACAAGCGTTTGATTCATAAAATTAAATGTCTTCTACCCCATCATCTGCATAAAATCTTGGAATCCTACATAACATTTGGAATGTTTGTAGTAAGACAGAAAAATTTCATAACAAATGAAATTATGATAAAGGCAGTCGTTCCTCAAGGCAGTGTCCTGGTACCAACTTTATATGTTTTATTTACTGCAGACATTCCAACATCTACTCAAATTGTCACATCGACTTTTGCCGATGACACTGCCATTATCAACCGCTGCCATTGCCCAGTTAAAGCATCTACAGTCCTGGATAATCATCTTAAAATTCTCCAGGAGTGGTTATCTAACTGGAGAATTACTGTCAATGAGGGAAAATGTAAGCACATTACATTTACATTGAATCGTCGGACATGCTCTTCAGTAACGTTTAATGATGATACAATTCCTCAAACTCAAGAGGTAACTTATCTTGGTGTTCACCTGGACAGACGTCTCACCTGGCGGAAACACATAGAAGCTAAAAAGACGTAAATGAAACTAAGAGCACAAAGTCTCCATTGGTTAATTAACTGTAAATCTGGTCTGAGACTTGAGTATAAGGTGATACTGTATAACTCTGTTATGAAACCGATCTGGACTTATGGTTCTGAATTGTGGGGTACCGTAAGCGCGAGTAACATCGAAGATATACGAAGAGCACAATCCAAGATACTAAGAACAATTACAGGAGCTCCATGCTATATGAGGAATGAAGACATTCACAAAGACCTGGAAGTACCAACAGTAAAAGATGAATGTTCAAAGCGTAAAGGTATTTATATGGACAAATTAGCTTGGCACGTTAATGCCCTACACAGAGCTCTTATCTATACAAGGAGCTCATCTCGTCTGCATCGCAACGATAGACCAGCCCGTTTGCTTACTTAGAGGGTCATAGTGCTAAGTTAACCTCTTTTTCTTTTCTGCAGGAAGGACACAAGTGTATTAGTTGATAAGAGTTGAATTATTATTGTTAGTCCTATTCATAAATTTATATAAAAGATACAATAATTAACAAAAAAGTTAAAAAAAAAAAAAAACTTGTTTACTTCTTCCGGCATTGTGTATTCCCAAACCTGCGCCGCATATGCCTTGATTCATCTGCAAACTGCCAAAAATAACTTCTATTTTGATGCCTGTGTGATTTCGTTTTTACCTAAGAAGGTATCAGTACTCTGATGTTAGCTTCACTCGTTCTTGTTTGAAAGTCCACATTCCCTGGACCGAAAGTCGACCTCCCTCTCTGAACACCATTATTGCTGACTTCGTTAGATTTACTTCCATACTCCATTATTCACTTATATATCATTGATATATATCATTTACCGTTTGTTTATGATGAGTAGATCATAGTTGTTGAGAGCGAGGTACGAGAGCAAAAGAGTTGCTTCGGGCAAGTGTGGCGCAATGTGGTTGTTGTGAGAGCTTCAGCTGCAGAGAGTGAGATAAGGAAAGAAAGGGATGAAAAGCACGAGCAGAGAAGCTTGTGTAAAGAGAGGACATTCTGATCGTGACTGCAATGAAGAAAGCAACTAAGTGCGACTCACTACGCTAAATAACTAAAAAAAGAACCAACTAATAAATATGGCTGACGTTATAGAGAAATTACCTTCTCCAACATACGTATATATCTTTTATTACAATTAATATTTTTGTTGTAAGGCCAATCATGCAGCTTGTATATTAAAATTATATACAAAGAAGGCATATACTCTTTTATTTTCTGCCAATTTTATCTATGTATACATACCGTCGAGTATCCCCTTCTAAAACCTGCTTGGAATTCGTTTATGATGTTATACTGTTTTGTCCATTTGTAGGTTCGCTCATTCAGACACCCAATAACACCTTTGCGATGGCTATTCCTCTTTAGTTGTCTCCTTTTTTAAATATCGGGAACAGGATGGTGTTTAAAAATGTTTTGTCCACTTTTCCTGTATCGAGTATAACTTTGTAAGCTCTCGTTTACTCTTCTACGAACTCACTGGTTGCATTTTTTAAAAATTTTGACTTTTTTTGTACCTGCTGAATAACGGATAGTGTTATATCCCTATCTAGAATGTCATGCGATTGATATCATTGAAAAAAAATTAATTTTACAGAAGTCTTGGGTAGGGTTTAAGAGGTTTGCATAATAATGTTTAAACTCTTCCACTGATATATTTACTCCAATTTCAAAAGTTAACCCTCTTATTTCGTTTGCAACTCTCTACCAATCTGTGGAGTCTTTTATATGGTTTATCTTCTGTTCCATCCTTTTAAGATATTCAAGTTTGGTCTACCCACACACATTTCTATAGGCTCTTAAATAGTAAGATTTGTGACTTTCATTATTTGATCTTTTAAGTTTGTTAAGAGCTTCAAACGATTTTTTGCGCGCTTTATGACATTTGAAATTGTACCACTTCTGTTTAAATATTACTTTTGTGCCACTCTGTATCTCCACTGAGTTTCATCCAGTTGAGGTAAGGTCGGCGTGTTATTTTTCCCTTAGGATCTGTAAGTTCTCATTGAGTTTTTATTGGTGAGTGCTATGACTCCATCCAGTTTTCCAGTTTCGGTATTAAGTTCAGTTCGTTTATTTGGCTATTAACATTTTTAAAATCCATAGTTAGCTTGATTGGCATATGATCTGACCATATTTGATGACCGACTTCGAAATTTGTGACCACATGGAGGCACTCCACTGATATTGCGCAAAGATCTTTTACCGAGCTTCCGATCGCATTCACAAAAGTAAAATCACCACTTTGATCTCTGTGCGTCCTTCCATTCAGTATAAATAATCCATAGTCTGTACAGAACTCAGAAACCTTTCCATTTTCATTTGTTATCATGTCTTTTGAATTCCTGTTTTCGTAACATACATTAAAACATAGTCTATTTAGATCCGTTTGTTGTTGTAGTTGTCCAATTCGTACATTAAAATCACCCTCTGTTTATATATCGTATTCTTATATTCCGCCTAATTCCAATTTGGAAACTTATATGTCTCATGCTAGATCCATTAACTCTGTTAATAACATTCTTCGGGACCGTGACTCTTTTATCGTGCTAGGTTATTTTAATCTCCCATTTATTTCATGGTCCATTTTTGGAATCTCGAAGTATCTAGTTCCTTCAGCACAGCATGATTTCTTGGACACACTGTTAGAAATTTCCTGGTTTCAAATGAACTCTGTAGTAAACCATTACAATAGATCACTTGATCTTGTGTTTAGTAATGATTCTGCTGGTACTTCTGTGTCAAGATGCCAACCTTTAAGTATTCCAACTTTGAAAATATCCCATTCTGTAACCCGTCCTGTTTCAGACTCCACATCTTCTTCTATGCGTCGATTCTGTTTTTGCAAAGTGAACTTTGCCCAACTAAATGAAGTCTTTCTCGGAATAGATTGGTCTTTTTTGTACAATTGCAGTGATATGACTACTGCTATTAATTTTTTCTATGAAGTGATATACAATATATTAGATGCCTATGTCCCCTATAACGCTGTTTCGAAAGTGTCATATAAAACACCTTGGTTTACAAGAAGACTTTCTAACCTAAAGAACATTAAGTCAAGGCTATATAAAAAATTTAAGAGTTCTGTCGCTAACTTTTGTTCGGCCCGGGCTAATTATCTTTCATTAAGTAACCTTTGTTATAATAACTATCTCACACGTTGTAGACAGCAATTTTCACGTGACCCTAAGCAGTTCTATAACTTTGTGAACTCAAAGCGCAAGTCGTCTTTATTTCCCTCATCATTGTAGTTACTTAATGAATATGGCCACAGTGATTTTGGTATTGCAGACCTGTTTGAAAAATTCTTTCAATCTTTTTATTCCTCTGAATCCTATATTCAAAACCGGTATCCCATTTCCCATTGTAACCTCATTGTTATTCTTGTAATTAGGGAGGAATGTCTTCCTATAAATTTAAAATCGTTGAAATCCACTTACTCACCCGGTCCAGACAAAATACTCGTACTTAGTTGTCAACACGGCTTTATGAAAAAGCGATCTTCACCTACAAACTTGCTTTAGCTTACATCTTTTGTAAATCTTGTTATTTACACTGAATTCACTCTTTCTGGTCCAGACTATGTCAATTCTGGTGTTCCTCAAGGACGCCATCTGGGCCCATTATTGTTTAACCTTTTTGTAAATGATCTTCCTTTCTCCTTTTCGCGTGCTCATATACCCTGATGATGTAAAATTGTGCCTTTCATTTAATGATGGTGCCATTCATTTAATGATAGTGCCTCTCATCTGAGATTCCAAGAGAATCTTGATTCTTTACATTCTTGGTGTTCACAAAATTATTTATATCTATCTATATATGTAAGTTCATGACGTATCATCGGTGTAAATCTCTTTTGTTTACTTACATGATTGAAAACTTCCAACCTCAGTGTCCTGTTGGATCCCAATCTAAGTTTTAACCAGCATAACTCTTCTATCGTAAATAAGGCGAAGGGTGTTTTTGGTTTCATTAAACGTTGGTCTATTGAATTTAATGATCCATTATTTCTTTTTTTTTCTAACTACTTGCTATCCCACGCCACTTTTCCCCCAGAGACCACGCGAGCAGGGGTCCATTAAAAACCGAACAAGACTGGGTATCGACCACAAGTCACTTCGGTACTGAACTACTGGAGTTAGTAGACATGCAATACAAACTAATTGACTACTATACGGCTACAAACCTAACGTCATCAGCCATTTATACTTATCATCATGCAGTATAAAGATACATTTAAAATAAAGTGTGCGAAATTAAGTTAATCACTTAATAGAATGCTATGTATTAAGGCTAGTTAATAGATTAAATTTTTTAATTTGTATAATTGACATAAAACACGAAATGGATTAGATTGTGCAAGAATGTGACACCAAGAGTCGTTCTACGACTGGATAATTTCGGGAGGCGCATTAATTTAAGTCGGCTTCGGTAGGATGAAAGGTTTATATTGCGATCCCAGTGCAAGTGACGCAGTGCAAAAAGCATGAGTTGCTTATGAACGAACTCAATACTATCACTATACTTTTTAAACTGTGGATCTCGTACATACGATGCATATTCAAGTATTGGCTTAACCAAAGAAGTGAATAATAATTTGGTGGTATAAGGATCATTCAACTCTTTAGACCAACGTTTAATGTATCCTAATACACTAGCTTTATAGATGATACTAGAGTTATGCGACCCAAAAAGCAGCTTTGAATCCTTCAACACACCCATTAAAATGGTAGCTTTAAGACGTTAGAATGTTTTATGACAGGTGGCAAATTGTTTATAAAAATATGGAATAATAAAGGGCCAAGGTGGCTACCATGATGGACACCAGAAGTTACGCGAATAGTCTTAGATACAGCTGTTTTAAAAATAACTTTTTGGGTTCTGGAAGTTAGATAGGAAATAATCCAGTTAACTAAATTGGGAAGAAAACCAAAGGTATTCAGTTTTTTAAGGAGTACGAAGTGACAAACACTGTAAAAAGCTTTACTAAAATCTGTGTAAATTACATCCATTTGATGTTGTTGTGAAAAACTACAATTGATCAACGAAGTAAATTCTAATAAGTTGGTTGTGGGTGAACGCTTCTTGGTGAAACCGTGTTATGAAGTACTTAATAAAGGAAGAACGAAATGCTGCACCTGATCGGTGATCATATGTTCAAACAACTTCGGAATAGCGGAGAGTTTAACTATTCCTTGGTAATTTGCTACATTAGCTCTACTGCCTTTTTTGTGGAGTTAGATTATTTAGGACTGCTTCCAAATATTAGGTAAGACAGAGGTATTCAGAGATAAGTCAAACAATTTGCAGATTGGTTGATGCAAAGCATCAGCACATCGCTTTAGAATACAACTAGGTACATCATCTGGTCCTGGTAAAAATGTTAATTTAAAAGATTTTAAATATTGTAAGACTGTATCATAATCAATAACAGCAATTTGAGCTGCAGCATCACCCTTTTTTTTTGTTGGTGATCAGCATTGAGGTCGCGCTCTATGTAGGTAAAAGAACCTACCAGCTTGCTTGAGCGTTTTAATTCGGAAAATAAACCTTCTTCGGGGTCAAACTCAACCAACGCAGAACTTTTACCACCTCGTTCCGCAATCTTTTTTGTTGTTTTCACCGTTGAGACTGATGGTAACTGTAACATCTCTTTACAGACGCTCTTCACAGTTGAATTAAGCATTTAATAAATACGTATATCAATTTAATGTCACATATCATACATTGTTTATTTTACGTTTTACTTATGTTCTCACTCCTGCAAAGAAGAAGCATGTTTTTTTTATATAGTTTTTTTCCTCTATATAAGCACATTAAAGATTATTTTGTAAAACTAAATCGGTGTACATTTTGTCTGCATCAATTATTGTTATAAACTCCGTGTGCCTGGTAAAGTCAACAGGCATTTGACAGGGAAGAAATTAAAAAGATCAACAACAATAGAGTACAAATCAAAAGTCGAGAAATTAAATAACTCGAATTTCCAGATATGGAAATTTAAAGTGAAATTGTTGTTGAAAAAGGAAAACTTGTGGATGACAATAATTGGAGAAGCGATTCAACGAGCAGTATATGTTCAATTAAAGGCAGAATGGAATCGGAAAGATGAAGAAGAATTTGTAATCATCGGTTTTTCACTGGAAGATGATCAAATCATGCATATTCGGAATGAAACAACAGCAGCGGGAGCGTGGAATAATCTAAATAAAAAAAAAGAAATAATAAAAGGCCACGCTTAGCAACAAGGTACATCTAATGCATGAAATTTGTTCTTTAAGAATGGATGAAAATGCGGACATTACCGGGCACATCAACCGAATGCAAGATTTGTTTGTGAAATTAAAGGACATCACCGACGAAGAAATATCTCAACAATGGAATGTGGCAATGTTATTGAGCAGTTTACCGGTAAGTTATGACACATTAATAACAGCTTTGGAGGCGCGTAGTGCAGATGATTTAACATTTGCATTTGTACAGCAAAAGTTGATTGCTAAATATGAACGGCGTGTACATTCAAACAGTCAGGAATCTGAAGAAAAGGTTTTAAAGTTTGTGCACAAAAGTGGCGTGAGTAATAACAGCAGCAATAGTGGTAGCCATTCGGGAATTCAATGTTATTTCTGTAAAAAACCAAATCATGTTAAAAGAGAATGCCTAGAGTACAAAAAATGGAAAGCAAAACAATAAATAAAAGAAAATAGATCAACAATAACAACCGTGGCAAAAGATTTTACATTTTTTGCTGGACAACAAAAGGATGGATGGTTACTTGATTCGGGTGCTACTCGCCATGTGGTAAATAATAACATGTCATCGGTATTGAAAGTGGTAAACTAAAATTTCTTAGTAACAATGGAACAGTTCATGCAGCATTGTTCAAAGAGGTATTATTTGCTCCAAGTTTGGTTGGAAACATGTTATTGATTGAAAAACTAACAGACAACAATTTGGAATTGATTTACCAGCAGAAGTGCTGTGAAATTGTTTGTAATGGTTGCAAATTGCGATCGGAGATCGTGTTGAGAATTTATATAAACTACGTACACCAGGCAAAGTAAATGCAGTAATAAATGGTCACAATGATAACTGTATTCATACATGGCATCGGATTTTCGGTCATCGTGAAAGGGAAATTGGAAAGACAACCATTTCCAAAGAAATCGTTTAGTAATTCAAAAGGGACCGCTTGGGACATTCAGACGTTTGTGGATCAATGCAACGCCAAGTGGGAAAAGGTATGTTTTGACAATAACTGATAACAATCACGCGATTGTCGAATGGAATACCATTTGAGAAATTTAATGCTGAAAGGGATTCAGTCAAACATTTTAAAATATTTGGCAGTAAATGCTATGTGCATGTACCAACAGAAAAGCGCAGAAACTTGATCTAACAGCAATTGAAATGATATTTCTTGGATGTGACGATGAGTCGAAGGCATTTCGATGCTATGATGTAGACACAAAGAAAATTACGTTTAGTCGTGATGTCGTGTTTGACAATGGTGGGCAAATTAAAAAATTAGTTGTTGATGAAGAACACAAAAATTAAATTGATGTTAATATAGATACATCGGGTCGTAAAAAGGAAAGGAACATCATGCCAGTAATTGTGAAACAGATAGTGGGAGCGACACCGTGATTGAGGAGGAGCATGCTACACCAATTCAAGTAAGTCCAGCGGAGCAAGAGATACCAGAAGCACCGGCACATAGAAAAAATTCATCAAGAGGTTCTAACGGAATTCCACCACGACGACTCATTGATGAAATGCACATGCTACGAAAAGGACAAGTGGATTGAAGCATTGCAGCAGGAGATGAAATCTCTTCAAAAGAATGGTGCATGGGAATTGGTTAAGTTGCCGAAAGGGAGAAAACCAATTGTATGCAAATGGGTATACAAATCCAGACATGTAGCTCAGGGATTTTCACAAAAGTTCGGAACGGACTACAATGAAGTTTTTGCACCTGTGGTTAGACAAACAACATTTCGCACATTATTGACGGTGGCAAGCAATCAACGGCGGTTGGTTACACATTAAGATGGAAAAACGGCATTTTTGAATGGTGAACTCAATGAAACAATTTATATGCGGCAAGCACCAGGATGCTGATACGAATAAGGTATGTCTATTGAAGAAGAGCATCTATGGACTTAAACAGGTGGCAAGAGCATGGAATGAAGTGATTCATAAAGTTTTGGCAGACGAAGGTTTTATTTAGAGCAAATGTATCAACGGCTGAAGCAGAATTTATCGCATTACCGGATGCATGTCAAGAGGCAGCATGGCTGAAGAAATTATTAAATGGCATGCATCAGGGGATAACAACACCAATCATAAGTCATGAAGACAACCAGAGCTGATTGAGAATAATTAAAGAATAGAAATTTTCGAATCGGACAAAGCATATCGATACGAAAATCCATTTTGTTAAAAATTATGTTGATAAGAAAATCGTGGAATGCAAATATTATTCAACAGAAGAGATTATTGCGGATTTATTTACAAAACCATTGTCAGGTGTAAAACATGTTAAATTAAGAGAAATGTGCAAATTAAATAGATTATTTAAATGAGGAGGAGTGTTGAATTAAGCATTTAATAAATACGTATATCAATTTATAGGCAATTCACACTAAGCTAAACTCGAGTTCTCGATGAACTCGCACAGAACTCCAGTTCAAATATACATCAACCACATGGAAAATGATTGAGATTTGTTGTTGTTGTCGTAAATTTAAACTTCTGTACGAGTTCATCGATGAATTTTTTTGGTCCTTCTCGACATTAGGGATGTCAAAAGTGCGAAAAAATATCGATATATATCGTATCGATATTTTTTGCTAATATCAAAATCGGATGATATATAAAAAAAAAAATATCGATATATCGGTGCATTTTGATTGAAAATATTGGCGCTCTAAAAATCAAGTCATTAATTTAGCTCAATATTCTCACATTACTAATCAACAGCAGTAGTAGTAATAGTTGAACTAGTCGACGGGACGGGCGAGCAGATTCTTGTTGCCATACGTTTGTTCTGAAGCCCCTGGTGTAAAATTTTTATTTGCAGTTTTATTTTTTAGTTGCATAAACGCATGGTGATGCTTAATTTTTAAATGTGTAGATAGATTTGTTGTATTGCCACTGGTTTTGTAGATCGTGAAGATGTTCTCGCAAACATCTGCCAATCTAACAACCATAAAAGATAAAATAATTAAATTAACTGCAGAAATTGCAATAAAAAATGTGTTCACCGAACTTTTATGTTCTGTTTAAATTTGTAAAACATTTCACTTTTGCCATATAATTTCGGCACGGCATAGTTGCCAGACAATTAATTACCACTGTGGCAACGATAATCTTTTATGCAATTTGCTCAACTCAATCGTTACACAATATTACGCAAATGTTCAAATTTTTTTTTATATAAAGCAGTAATATTTTTATAATTAATATAATTTTTCGTTTGTTGTGAAAACAAATATCATATTTTATACCTTATCGAATTGTTCGTTGGAATTTTATATCGAAATATTTAATATAGGTATGTTGAAAAAAAAGTATCGATATATCGATTTGGAAACTGCTTCTACAACTTGGGTGCGAAAAACTATAGGCGCTCAATACAAATTATGCGTCACATTGCGTATATGTGGCAACAGGCGAAAGTTCCAGATCATTATTATTATTTTTCCAGTATAGAGCGCATCGGACAACAATAAGTCGAAATGTTGATAAGTGCCTGGAATCTATAAAAAGTCATTTTTTAGAAAAAGCAATGCCACAGCCAACGGCTGAATCATTTCGCAAAATTAATGAAAATTTCTTCGTCAATGGAATTTTCCAAATTGTTGTGGCGCGATCGATGGGAATCACATCCGCATAAGATGCCCACCAAAAGCAGGGTCGTCATTCTACAATTACAAGGATTTGAATTCGACCGCGTTATTGGCAATCGTAGATGGAAATTGCAAATTTATAGTGGTTGATGTGGGGTCATACGGTAGAGAAATTCGGGAGACACTGAAAGATTATTTTAATGGTGTCGAGCAGTTAATTGGCAGGAAAATATCGCTCAATAAATATTTATTCATAATAAATCACTGAATTTAAATTTTTTGGAAATTTTTTTGATATTTCAAACAAAAGGCCAATACACTAAAATCTGGTTTTTTCATTGCCCTGCTTTTTGTCTGTTTCTGGTGAAAATGTACTGGAATCTGGTTCTGTTGCCGTTTCTGCACTATGCGACACCGCGCCATTACGCGGAAACTCGCAACAGAACTCGCACGTGAACGTATTATTAATGTTTGTTTTTCTATGTTTTACTTTTTGTACTCACTCCTGCAAAGAAGAAGCTTGTAAACATATTCTTATTATATTGTTTTTCCTCTATATGTGTATATTAAAGATTATTTTGTAAAACTAAATTGTTTCTGCATCAATTATTGTTATACACTGCGTGTGCCTGGTAAAGTCAACATTCACTTCGTCATGAACTGATTATTAATTATCAATTTGATGACCGCTGACGGCAAAAAGATGTCGGAAGCAGCGATAGTTGCGAAGTTAGCTGGTAGTAGTATTAATTAATTTTGCTTCTCTCATGGTACACTTCTTCTTAGTCTTTATTTTCAGCAGTTCCCTTTGCAGATGATATTTAGGTCAAGATGCTTGGAGGCGGGATGATCCCCGTTAAAGCTGCCGCAACTAGTGCGTCTGCATTGGTCGGGTGAGTGGAGGGTGAAACTTACTGGGTAGGTTATAAAGATGAAGGCTTAGGGATACCATCCGTAATTCCGGTGAATTTGAAAATGTCGTGAACACTCTGTGACCTTAATTCATCAACAATTTCGGCTTCTAGGATATTATTCAGATATGGGGCGTATAAGGTGCCTTGCACAAAGTTGATGCTATCGTGAAGTTTACAACCAATTTCACATATACCTGGCAAAGCAGTTATTTTTAGGAATTTTCCTGCTACTTGTTTGCTTTTAACTAGTAATAACAGATTACCATCACGGAGTGTGGAGATCGAGATTATGTCTTTGCTGATGGGATTTAAAGCACGATGTACTGCAAAGAACGAGAACTCGGAAATGAGTTTGTTAGCAATTTTGGAAGCAATGGTTATGAACTTGGGGTTTTGTTGCACAACTTCGTGTAATTGGTAGAATTCTTTTAAGAATTTTTGGAAGTGACTTTTTTTAGCTAACGCTTAGACCAGCAAAACAGTTATCCCCTAGATTAGGAGGCCCCTGGTCCATGATAACAAAAATAATAATCACACGAGCGCGGTAGCGAAAAAGGAATAATAAGAAAAAGAAGTAGATGAAGAAGATCGAATGTAAAAGATCAAAATCAAATCAAGCAAATGACTGTTAGAAAGCACTCATGATACAAGAAAAGAAGGTAGCGACATTGCGACCTGAACTCTCTCAAAATTGCTCACCCTCAGTTAAGTATATTTAGAGTGGTAAACCTTTGAAAAAACACGCATTTAGTGTTGAACATAACGTGAAAATTAGTGTTATGAAGTCAATTGCTTGCGCTCTGATCATCTGTGTTGTGTCGGTGTGAATTATTATTAAAAATAAAGATATTAAAATATTATAACATTGAAAAATCAATAAAATAAAAAAGTAAAGAATAAAACAGCAACATTTCTATTTTTCATATAAATTTAAAATATCAGGCAGTTAAATATGCACATTATCGCATTTATGAATTGAATAAACATAAATAAGAAACATATGATAGTGCTGCGCAGCGTAAAAATTTAGAAGAAGAAGAGCGTAAGTATATTCTTGTGAGAGAATCACATAACTGTAAACTACTGTCGCTACCTTGTTTTCTTGTATCATGGAAAGCACTAATGTCCGCACTTGAAAAGAGATAGTCGGTGACTAACGATCACAATAACATATAAAAGGTGTTAAAAATGTACTGTTCGTAAGTATAAAATGTAATAAAACGAATTAAATAATGATAAATTATAATTTAGTAGAATGTGGATCTGAAAATGTGAATTTTGCAGATGTCTGATATCTATTTATCTATCTATCTAACTATATATTTACATGTATAAAAATTAATCGTCAAAATATATGTTAAGGGTTAACTCGAGAACGGCTGGCTCAATTTTGATCAATTTTTTTTTTTTTTTTTTTGATTTATGGGATCACCTAGAAGATTTTTATATATATTTGGATCCGGTAGGTGGCGCTGTTCTCCAAGTATAGATGGTTTTACACCATTTTTTAACATTTTTTCATCTAGCGCAAAATATACTGAACCGATTTTAATAATTGTTTTCTTAAAAACACAAATTAATCCCAATGTAGCAAATTGCATGCTTATTTTTTTAATTTTTTAAAGGTTAATATACTATTTTTTAGTATTAAGTGCTTGGAAATTAACTGCAAGACTGAAAATAAACACATTGCTTTCGTTGTTTTTTTGGTCGATTGTGTCGGCTGCAAAACGAAGTTTGCCGGGCCGTCTAGTATAGAATATATGTAGATATAATAGATTAGATTAAGTAAAAGGGTGGGAATTAAGTACACCTCGTCACCGCGGCCACCAATAGACCTATTGTAACAACCCTCGTGATCACAGTTCCTCCGATATACTGCTTGTTCGCAGCAGCAGCTGAACCAGAGCATGGACAACATAGCTGTTCTCGTTCGGTCCTCATAATCATATTCGATGACGTATGTCAAATAACTTGCTTACGAACTGTTTATGTAGAATCCGGCTATATTGTTTTGCTTGCGGTGATCGATCAATAATAAGAATATTATATTATTGTAATATAAGTTCAGCTGTTCGAATCAGTCTCTCGCTTTCGGTTGTGCTTAATTTAATAAGCTAGTGACAAGTATACATATGCAGTGGAAGTAAAATTAACGGCAATAGCCGGGATGAATCATAATGAATCGCAGTCAGTCATAGTCATGGAAAATAGGAGATCGCGTTTGCTTCAATTGTCTTTGGCAAAATTTAGTGGTGACTATACTGGCTGGGCAAACTTTTATTCAATGTTCACCACTGTCATTGATAATGAAAGTGAGCTCACTCCTGCCGAGAAATTGCAGCAACTACGTTCCTGTTTAAGTGGCGTTGCCCTGGATACTATTTGTGCTTTGGAGATCAATCAGGCTAATTATAAAATAGCATTAGAAATTCTTAAAAAGCGTTTTGATAATAAGCATCTTAGTGAATTCAAACACAAGGAGAAGTTTCGTGGCAAATTTCTCTAAAATTGGCTGTGCGTTTTGTGAATGCATAGATCATTCAATATATAACTGCTCTCGCTTCGTTAACCTAACACCGAGCGCCCGCCAGAAAGAGGCAAAAAGGCTTGCGCTATGCCTTAATTGTTTGAAGATGGGTAACCAAATGCGGGAGTGTAAATCTGGATCTTGTCGTACCTGCAAATCAAAGGACCATACGCTCTTACATTATAATCGCGAGCCGGAGGTTGCAGTTCAGTGGAATAATTCAAATGCATCGTCGTCATTGCAACCTTCTACTTCAAACTTCCATCTGATGCTGTGCTTCTGACCACTGCTATTATATTCGTACGCAATCGTTGTGGCACACTTGTGCCATGTCGTGCATTATTGGATTCTGATTCACAGCTGCATTTCATCACATCTAAATTTGTCAGCCAGCTGCAGCTTCGAAGAATCAAAACGGTAACTGCAGTTTCGGGCATTGGTGATGCCGACTTTGTTACTGATGGCTATTCTGTGGAGCTTGTTCTGAAATCGCGAATTTCAGACTTCACAACTAGCATCACTGCAGTCATCGCACAAACCGTAACTGACAGTTTGCATAGCTCGCCAGTAAACACTTCGTCTTGGAATGTTCCTTTAAATATTCAACTAGCCTATCCATCGTTCAATTTGCCGCAACGGATTGATCTTCTCATAGGAGCAAGTCTCTTTTGTGAACTATTGTGCATTGGTCAGATTTCGTTGGCTCCTGGCTTGCCATTGCTTCAAAAAACACAATTTGGTTGTATTCTCTCTGGTGGAGGGCACAATGCCCCTAAGCTTTCATCATTTGTCGTAAGCCAACGAGCGTCGGACAGCACCAATCCCGGCACTCGGCTGGATGAGTTGGTGCGTCGCAGCACTTGATAGCATGTTGCAATGGCGCGATTCTCCTGAAGACAAAATGCAAATTTATAAACTCGATACGGCTACTTACGGAACCAAGCCTACTGTCTTTTTAGCAATACGCGCTATGCAGCAGCTTGCTTTGGATGAGCGTTCTTCGTATCCTTTGCGTTCGCAAACATGATGTCCCTGAGGTCGACAGAGAGGACATGCTAAAATTTAATGATGGCAGTGATGTTACAAAGGCGCTTATATTAGTTTGGCAGTCTCAAAGCGATAACTTCTTTTTTATGTTTGCTCCACAACTCGGTTCTGGCGATATTCAATGCACAAAGCACTTAGTGTTAGCAACCATTGGGCGCTATTATGATCCGCTTGGTGTAATGGGGCCAACTCTAACGAAAGCAAAAATTCTTTTGCAACGCATTTAGAGAGACAAGCTGTATTGGGATAAAAGCCTGCCACAAGACATGCGCACTGCTTGGACTGCATTGTGTCTTGATTTCGCCGATGTGCACCATGCAACATTTCCTCGTTACGTATTATAGCCTTGGGCTACAGTCGAGATCCATGGTTTTTGTGATGCTAGCCTTGAAGGTTATTGTGCCTGCATCTATGCTTGTTCACGTAAAGGGGATAGCGTGCATGTGAATTTGTTTTGTTCCAAAGCTCGAGTAGCACCTTTGAAAACTCTGTCGGTGCCTAAACTGAAACTCTGTGCAGCCTCATTAATTGCTCAGCTGATGCATGAAATTGTAAAAATGGAACTGTTTAAAGGTCAATTTCACTGTTGGCTTGACTCGTCAGTGGTGTTGTCTTGGTTGCATGAGGAATCTTCAAAGTTCAACATATTCGTTGCTAACAGAGTCTCCGCCATACAGCAGCTTACTGAAGGCATGAAATGGTACTACGTGCCCACCGACATGAAACCAGCCATTTTGTCAAGGGGAGCTACTCCTCGTGAAATGCTTTATTCAAATCTTTGGATGAATGGACCTCTGTTTTTGAAGGAGCTAAGCAGTGGTTGGCTCGCTCAATGCTCACAAGAACTTCAACTTCCAGAGCTTCGTCATAAAGCCTTAGCAAGCCTTAAGCAACTCCTCTGATGTCACTCTCTCATTCAAATACATAAATTGGTTTGGAGCCATGCAGCGTATATTTGGTTATGTACATAAATTCATCACAAGTAGTACGGCTAGGCTTACGGCTGATAACATTCGTCTTGGTTCTAACATCTTGATTCGGATCATTCAAAAGGTTCATCTCGCCTCAGACTATCGCTTCTTGCAAAGCAAAAACCGCCGTGCAGTCATCCAGTTTCATCGTGTCACTGTCACCTTTTCTCGATGAGCATGGTGTAATTCGAGTTGGTGGCCGCTAGAAGTACTCTACTCTTGGCTTTGAGGCTCCTCACCATATCATTTTACCCAAGGAGCATCCTTTGACTTTTGCAATCATCACTTACTTCCATCGAAAGCATCATCATGCAGGTCCGCAGTCCTTGCTGGCTTCTATACGCTTGCAATTTTGGCCAATGGGAGGCATGAAGACTGTCAGGCGTATTTTAAAGAGATGTATCATTTGCTGCAGGGCTAAGCCTCGACTTGTTGGTCATATTATGTCCGATTTGCCTAAGGAGTGAAATCAGGATGCTCGTCCATTTGCTTTAACTGGTATAGACTACTGCGGTCCGTTTTATTACAAGTCGGACGTGCGCAATAGACCGCCTCAGAAATGGTATGTCAGTGTGTTCATTTGTTTTGCAACTAAAGCAGTCTGGATGGAATTGGTGAAGGACCTGTCCACTGCAACATTCCTGAGTGCTTTGAAGCGTGTCATAGCAACACGAGGCACCCCAAGGTGCATTTGGTCCGATAATGCAACAAACTTTGTTAGTGCAACGAACGAGTTAGAAGAGTTGCGTCGCCTATTTTACAGTGAAACTCATCGCAACGAAGTTCATGCTTACTGTCTCGACATGGACTTCGAATCAGCCTCTCGCTTTCGGTTGTGCTTAATTTAATAAGCTAGTGACAAGTATACATATACAGTGGAAGTAAAATTAACGGCAATAGCAACAACAGCAATATACAATACAATAACCTTGCACTCTTTTATTAGTAAAACGGAATTTATATAAAGAAATATACTTATTTTGTACATAAAGTTGTTCTTAGTTAATTGTTACAAATTATATCGTGATTTTTACTTGTCTTACTATTTGTGCTAACATCTTCATGCGGGTAACAGTTTTTTGATGCGCAACAAGAGGAGAATAAACCAACAGTAAGAGTCCTAATTGACATTATAAAAAGGTGCCGAAAAAGCTCGGTATCTCCCAATACTGCTATTCGTCAAGAATTCCAATATCTTCCTCGGAGATATGCCTGCGATATCATTTGGTTCCAGGTTCTGGGATCCCAAATACAAGCACCGTAGGCTGGTCCAGATTAGACCCACACAGTGGCATAGAACATGATATACTGTTTCCTCCGTTTCATTGCACAGTCTACATTGATTATAGAGACTGATACGCATTTGGCGTAAATGTTTTAACACTCTACAATGACAGGTTTAGAAGCCCGAAAGTAGCCCCCAGCGCCTCCCTTCCTCTTTTTCACATACTGATGAGATTTACCAGCAATCCATTTTTCGATATTTGTCCTACTAGGGCTGCTACTTAAGTTTTGAGACAGACAAATAATAACAAATATGTATCATCGAAAATGACTTTATTGTTTTTCAAAATATTCTCCGTGAAGATCAATACACTTTTGCATGCGATTGAACCAATTTTCGAAGCACTTTTTCCACTCGGAATGAGGTATCTCCAAAACATGTATTTTGAACGCATCAAACGCTTCTTCAGGCGTCGAAAAACGTAGACCTCGCAATTTATTTTTGGTGTGCGGAAATAAAAAGAAGTCATTGGGTACCAAATCTGGACTATAGGGCGAATAACCAATCAATTCGACGTTTTGAGTGTTTAAAAAGTCACTTGTTTGAGCCAATGTGTGAGAGCTCGCATTGTCGTGGTGGAGAATGATTCGTCTTCTGCGGTTGATTTTTCTTATTTCTTCGAACACTTCTGGCAAACAAATGGTGGTGTACCATTCAGAATTAACCGTTCTACGTTTCTCTAATGGCACGGTGGCAACATGTCCGGTTATTCCAAAAAAACAGGCAATCATTTGCTTCGAATTGCTTCGTGCGCGAACAACTTTTGTTGGATTTTGATGAAATAGATTCAACAAAACTCATTCATATCCATCTAATGGATGAGCTCAATCTGAACTGAACCAACCTTATGATCAGTGCTAGCTATCCTACGAAATTCAAGGCACAAACCCTCTCGCAATTCGCACGTGTGGTACACGGATGGTTCCAAAACTGGCACTGGCGTGGGAGCTGGAGTCTTTGAAGAAAACCCCTAGGAGACGCATATTCCAGACAGAAATACCTGCTATAGAATTATGTTTCAGAGCGGAACTAAGGTTCATAAGCACAAATTCATTCACTCGGATAGTATGGCTGCATTACAGGCATTCAACGCCTTTAAATTCAAATCAGAGATTGTTTGGGACTGCCATGCCATCATGTCAATCTGCAAACGTCCTTATTGGACCTGAACCATTCTGCGGGCTGCCTTGGAGTTCTACTAGGGCAAATACCGAAAAATGGCTTGCTGATAAATCGCATCAATATGGGCTAAATACTGTCAATATTAGACTAGCAAAAATATTCATGCCAACCAGCTCTCGCAAAAGAATATGGGAAATACTGGGACTAACACGGAGAGGCATACGGTTAGTTTAGCGCTTCTTAACCGGTCATTGCAGAGTGTTAAAACATCTACACAACATGCGTATCAGTCACAATGATCAATGTAGACTGTGCAATGAAGAGGAGGAAAAAGCAGAGCATGTTCTATGCCATTGTGCGGGTCTAATCTGGACCAGACTCCGCTATTTGGGATCCCAGATTTGAGGATGGTCAGTCGCGTTGGTGTTGGGAAATTTCTTTTTTTAAGTTATTTTCAACAGTCTCTCCTTTTTTGTTGCGCTCCAACATTAAACAGCTGATTATTGCACAAAGCAATTTTAGTAAATTTTAAATTGTAATTTTATTTTTAAATTTTAATAAAATAAGTTGCAGGAATGAAAAAGGAAACTGCGAGAATTATTTGCATACACTTTAGAATGCCATCGTACAGCGCGTTCCGAAGCGTTAGCCCTAGTACGGATCCTTGTGGGACACCTCCGGTGACCTTGTAGCTTTTTGGGCCCTCTTCTGTGTCGTATTGCAGTACGCGCTATCTTAAATAGCTGCCAATAAGACGATTCGGTATTGTAAAACCTCTAAGCGCCAGTAAAATGTTTGTCCAGTTTGCCGAGTTAAATGCGTTTTTAATATCCAGCGTTATCACCGTGCACTTTTTAGCTTTGCTGAGCGCGTCTTTAGCTTTATCGACCACCGTTCTTATGGCAACAACTGTCGACCTTTGTAGAAGTATCTGACTACAAAGGAGAATTTTTCGCCTTGAAATCAGCATACCCTTGCTTCCTCCAAGGGTATGATTTAAATTTTCGTTACAATATCGTAAAAAGATTGCATCTACAACTACTACTTGCTAGCCCTGCCAATCGGTGATCTCTTTTACAACTATGATTTATCTTGAGTGAAACATGTGTATGTAAATCACCTGCCGGTTCAGTCGCTCCTCTTATCTGATTAGTCGGGAAATCAACAACCAGAGAGTCACTAACGTCATACCAAGCGGTTCTTGGTATCTTTTTCTAAGTTAAAATTTCTGGCACCAAAACTTAAAAAAATCAATAAAACCGAGCACACTACAATTATTCAATGCGATGTATCCGGTGAGTACACCAACTTTAGGCACTACACAACCGATTTTTTCACTTATAGTGGTTTTACAGTGGCTCGAATCACGAAGATTCGGTTTTGTGGTTTACAGTGGTATTTTAGTATCACGAACAGCTGTTGTTTGTTTTGATTATACATACAAATGGAACGTTGTGGCTAATTGTGATAATTAAAATGGACATTTTGTGAAAAATATATGATTGAGAACAATTTGGAGTGTATGCAAATAATACTTGCAGCTTCCATTTTCATTACTGCTACTCATTTTATTAATATTTAAAGAAAAAATTACAATTTAAAATTTGACAATCACAAAAAACGACGAAATTTTGAAAATGCTGCCAACATACATGGAAGAATTGCCCAGCCCTGTTAAGACTGACCATTCAAAAAAACCGAATCTTTCCGAATCTATTTGAGATTAGCATCTCACAATCGAATCTGTCTACAACAACAACCCCTCATTTTTGTAATTTTCCCTGTTGTTGTTGTCAAATGAAACTCGAATCATTGTCGCATCTTCATAGATTCGAATCTTCGCTCACTGTAAAGCCACTATTAGAAGACAATGCCATTTTAAAGTGGAGCGTTTAAAACTCGAGTGTATCTTTCCTATATTGTTTAAGATAGTTGCGAAAAGATAAAATGAAGAATATTAAGAAATAATTTAAGACACAATAAATATAATGTCAAGGTCCATAAAGACGAAGGTCACAGCTGTAGCTATATTTAGACCAAATATTGATATTTAATAGTTATAAGCGTTTCAATCAGATTCCCTAGTGACTTAGCAAAATACGTTTTCATAAACCTCAAAATTTTAGAATTCTGGGCTTTATTCTAAAGTTTTCCCATATTAACGTTTATGAAAAATGTTTAAATAAACAAATATAATAAATAAAATAATTAATCAGAGATAAATTCCGGCAGCTAACGGTTTCCTGATTTATTTCCGATAAACAAACCCATGAAATCAGTTTTATGATAACAAAAACAAAATCGAACATAAAATCCATGATATTGGAATTTATGACACCAAATCATATTCCTTATCGGTTTCAATTCCAATTCCGGCAACAATCTGATTTCATTACAGCCGCGATTTAGAATTTTTTTTTCTATATTGTAAGGGATAATGGGGGTTTAAATTTGTCTTAAATATTAAAAATTATTACTGAATAATATTGTTTTGCCAGGAAAATAAATAAATACAAACAGAAACCACAACCATTGCAATCATATTTATGTCCGAAACATCCATGGCAAGCATTCACTACAAAAAATTCAAAACACATGAAAATTGCACGGTATGTGGACTAAACATACATCCACAGTTATGCTGCATGTTACATGCTGCACCGTGTATGGGGCTTATTAAAAGTTTGCCTACTTAAAATTAACCACTTTGATATTTTTACGATTCATCCAACTACAAAGTTTTAGTTCTGTAGACATTTCTTAATATGTGTGCCAAAATAAGCGAGAAAGTTTTATCATGTGTGTTCAACAGTAAAAATCTATTTCTTATCAATAGGGCTTTTGGAACGACTTTAAAATTTCAACATAGTAAAGCATATGAATATGATGGTAAAACTAAAGTTTCCATTTTTAACACGAAATTGGATTTGGGACTCATGATCACCGGTTATAGTCAATATGGATTTCGGCTAAATAATGACATGGTCCTTATTGGTCCCATAAGTATATTTCCAAGGTTTGCGCAATTAAGTAAAATTAATTAATTTTGTATACATATGTACAATTTGTTTTATTTGCAGATCGGTAGTTTCTTGGAATGTGAATTCTTTCGAAGACATTAATGAAGGAAGTTTAAGTCTATTTACAGCCTTGGATCCAAAAATCGATGTTCTTATATTGGGATTAGGAGATCAAAGTCCTAACCCAAGGCTTTCAAAACGAGTAATTGAGTTTACGAAGAATCATAAAATAAATGTCGAAATATTGCGAACAGAACAAGCTTGTGCAACATTTAACTTTTTAAATGCTGAAAACAGAATGGTTGCTTGTGCCCTGATCCCCCCTCTCCACATATTATACAATGAAAATGATGTACTTCAAACCAAATTAAAACACAAAGAGCTGTATGCAATCGACAAGGATTTGTAAATATGAGTGTATTTTAAATAGATTGCGTTTTTAAGGGAATGAAAAGTAAAAATACATGTATGTACTCAAATAGATAAAAAACTTTTTATTCTGTATTTTTCAGTTATCAAATAATTAGTATAAAATTATAATAATTAAATAATGTTTCCTGCACGTAAGCATTAATCATTGAATTTACTCAGCTGTCGCACCTGGATAACGTTCTATAAGCATCGCAACACCCTGACCGCCAGCAGCACAGGCTGCTACGACTCCAAGTTTTCCGTCTTCGCGAATCAAACGATTTGCTGTATGCATACAAAGACGTACGCCTGTAGCTGCAAATGGGTGACCGATTGAAAGGGATCCGCCCCAATTATTCCATTTATCTAAATCGGGCGCCCCAACTTTTTCATTTAGATTCAAATAAGTTTTGCAGAACCAATCAGAGTCTAACGCTTTAAGGTTTGCCACAATTTGTCCAGCAAATGCCTCATGAATTTCCCAGGAGTCAATATCTCTAACAGTTAGTCCAGTTTTTTTTAAAAGCTTTGGTATTCCGTACGCTGGTCCTAATAACAATTGATTAACTGGATCTTGGGAGACATATAAAAAGTTTCTTAAATATGCCTTAGGTTTTAAACCCAAACTCTTCGCTTTATCTTCAGTCATGAGGATGCATGCCGAAGCGCCATCGGTCTAAAGAATAAAAGAAAAAAATATTTTTAATAAAAAACAAAAAGTAGGCAACTGTGAACATTAATGCAAAGTGAGAAGTGTTTCATTTAAAAATTGCAATTGAGTTGTAAAACTAATATGTTTACGATTTGTATCAATTTCCCAAATAATGAAAGGAAAAAATTGCCAAAAAAAAAAAATTTTAAATATACTGTGTATCTTTTGTGTTATTCTTAATATAATATATGTCGAAAAGTATTCCATTATTAATTATGAGAGTAGAGTCACAGAGTTCTGAAAAAATCTTAAGTACACGTGAAGAAGCCCGTCAGACCTTTTTAAACTTAAGAGAAAAGTTCCGTCACCTTACTCTATGATACTAAGGTCGTATCTCTACAAGGGCCTTTATATATTACATTTAACGCTCAGAGTCTCACAACGTTATAAGGTTCTGCAGGTTGTCTTAACGATTAAATGAATTCAGCCAAATAGGACAAGCCATTCTCAAGCAATACACATGGAAAGAAAAAAATTGTCTTGTATATATTTAGATTTTAATAAAAAAGTGCAACTTTTCCGGTGGATTTTCCAAAAATTTTCAATTCATAATTTTCTAATTGGCCTATAACGAACACAACAAAAACAGCCAAATAGGGCAAAACCGTTCTGAAAGCAATTTTCTTGTATTTATTCAGATTTTAATACAAAAAATCAAAATCTACAACTTTTCCGTTGGATTTTCGAAAAATTTTCTTGCGAATTCTACTAATTGGCCCATAACGAACACAACTACAAAATCAGCCCAATAAGGCAAGCTACTCAGTTCAAGCAATATTCTTAAAAAGAAAAAAAAATTTCTCAATTTTTGGTGCCTGTTTGAATGCCCTCCCACGTTGGTGACATAACGGGTCATATAAAAAGTCTCCGCGGTTTTTTGGTACATTATGGAACAAAAATTTCCTTTATTTAAAATCAATCTCAATCAAGTAGATGTTGACCATTATTATCTATGACCTTTTGCCATTTTCCGGTTAGCTTCATAATTCCATCGGTGTAGAACTTCTGTGGTTTATCAGCGAAAAACATGGGCATGTGATTTTCAGCGGGTCGGCCAATTTTTTACCATGAAGAGAATTTTGCAGAGATCGAAACAAACAGTAGTCAGAGGGTGCAAGGTCCGTGCTATTCGGTTGATGCATGAAAACTTCACAACCAAGCTCCATCTACTTGTTCCGGGTCATAAAAAGATGTGTGTGGCCTAGCATTGTCATGATGGATGACAACTCCCTTTCTGTTGGCCAATTCTGGTCGCTCTTTCTTGATTGCTTCATTCAAACGGTCGATTTGTACACAGTATAGGACCGAATTGACAGTTTCGGCTTGTTGTAGCAGCTCATATTAGACAATTCCCTTCCAATCCCATCAAACACTCAACATAACCTTGTTTGCCGACAATCCAGGCAATCGAGCAAGCCACTCCTGGGTCCGATGTTCGTAAACTGCACAAATTGTTCGGCATGTTTTTGCAGCGTTTTTCCTTTTTTTAAAGTAAAAAAGCATCATATAGCTTATTTCTTGAGATATTTCACTCATAATCAAATCAGTATATCTTTTAATACGAGCAACGAATTACACAGCTGTCTTCACAAAAAATGTATTGACACAATCAGATTAGTGTTCCCAGATCTTCTATGGACCAACACCATCTAGTGCTGAGATTTTTTATATGACCCAATATATTGCCTTTTTGACAAGCTATTAGAAAATGTAAGGTTTCTTCTGGAGTGAAAGGTACAGGTTCAGCATTCCTTTTTTTGATCTTTCACGTTTACAAATACGCCTTGATTGCAGACACCGATGCTGCATGGACAAGAAGATTTGTATTTTTATTAATGTCAGCTAAAGCCTCGGCAGCTAATTTGCGCTTTAAGCGAGAACTTCCTTCATCAAAGGTTAATCGTGGGCGTCATACATTTTTAATTGATTCTTCAACAAAGTCACATCCTTGAAATTGTATTATATTTGCATACGTAAAACAAGCCAACTTTGATGCTGTGTTTTAAATCTTGAAACCATCCGATTGCATTTGATCAAATAAACATTAACAAATGCAATAGTTTTTAGTTTTCTTTTTTATCGAGTCCTCTAAATTTTAGTTTACCTTCCATTTACTTTGCTGCAGCACAAAATTAGCAAGGCTGACGGTATTGCGACCGTTTGCAAGCCAAAACTGAAGGATTTAGTTGACCAAAATCTATGTTGTCAAGAAAAAGTAAATTTTCAGGAAAAAGAGGCCAAAACGGACAAAAAAGATTAATATCGTCGCATTATATACACATTAAAGAACAACATTGCGTTAATAGTTATGTAAATTCAAGTAAATCCAACATACTTTTATTCCACGGAGGTTGTAAACAAAGACAAATCACATAAAACAAGTATTGCGTGATAACACTTATATTTCATTGGCCTATTTAGTTTAGCTATTACTTATGAAAATAGCTAACCATAAAACATACTTTATAGAACCGATGTCCAATATCCCTTAACTGCTGGCGCGTCCACGCTTAACATTTTTTCCAATTTCCTTGGACCACTCAAATGCTACTTGTCTTAAACATTGACGGCGATCAGTCTTTACAATTCTGGCCAGGGCTCTTTTGTCCCGATTTGTTATTGCCGATGTTCGGCCTCTATTGGCGCTCTTATTTTCAATGTTACCATTTTTCTCAAAAATTTTTACAATTCCTTGTACTGATGACATAGCCAGATTTAATTGCTTGGCTGTTTGACCAAATGTTATGGGATATTTATGCTACATCTTCGCATCACAAAATATGATCACACATTAAGATTTTCTGCGGGACCAAGCCCTACCATCCCATCCACTACATTAAAACTATCGACGGTCAATCTTTTACTACCGACAAACTTACCAACGCAAAAGAATGGCATTCCTCAAGGTTCCCCTATATCAGTTATCCTTTTCCTTTTAGCCAATAACCAGCTTAATCAAAAATTATAAAAAAGACTAACTTTGACTATGCCGAAGTTGTAATACTCTTCACGCCTCTGCTAGTAGTCGGAGGGTCTTAAAATTATTAAAGTTGGTGGATATAGATCAAACACTTATATTGTCAAAATTTCAGTTCCATAGTACAAAACCCAAAAAAGGTTTTCTAGGAACTTTCATTTGGATCCCGGTTTGTAAAGGGCGTGCCCTCCCACTAGTGGTCCGAGGGAATTAAAATTTATATGGTTGGTGGATATAGATCTGGCACTTATATTGTCTAAATTTCAGTTCCATAGTACAAAACCCAAAAAAGGTTTTCTACGAACTTTCATTTGGATCCCGGTTTGTAAGGGGCGTGCCCTCCCACTAGTGGTCCGAGGGAATTAAAATTTATATGGTTGGTGGATATAGATCTGGCACTTATATTGTCCAAATTTCAATTCCATAGTACAAAAAAAAAAAAAAAATCTAATCCCAGTTTGTATGGGGGGTACCCCCTTAGTGGCCCGATCCGGAATATTCCGACAAATGTACTGCGTATGGTAAAAAGAGAGCGGACGTGTTTATTTTACTTCTAACAAATATTTAAATTTTTACTTTTTTAAACTTCAATTTGTAATTATTACTGTTTGTATTATTGTGCATAACTTATAATAATTTGATCGTGTTTTCGAGTTAGTTAGTGGTGCATAAATTTTAAAAGTTTTAATATTTCAATTTGAGGTATTTTCATTTAATTTTTGAATGAATGGTGAATTTTGTTTTTGTTTTTACATGTTTCATAATTTTTACCTTTGTTATTGTATATAACATTTCAAAGTTATTAGTTGTGAGCATTCTTTTTGCGAAACCAAACTGTTATTTATCAGTGACTCAGTACCGTTTTGTGTTTCTTTCTGTAGCATTTGTTTTTGCTTTGGGTTTATTTGATTTATGTCTGCGTTATCACTTATAGTGTGTACATTTGGTATCTGCATTTTTTTTAAATTAAATTAAAATTTATTTTTGCTTTTTAATTATATTAATTAATTATATTTTTAATTTAAAATGCATTGTTGTATTATGAAGTGTAAAAACAAATCATTTATTCCTAAATGCCGCACTGTAGATTGTTGGTTGTGCGGATATCAATGGAAGAATTGCCGATATTATCGATCAAAATATCGGCCTTCGTTGGTATTGTCCTAATTGTCGGTCTGATGAGATAGACTTTCGTAAATCTATTACGTTACTTACAATGATCTAGCGAAAGATTTTCGGTGCTTGAACGATAAGTTCACAGCTTATGATGTCTTTTAAATATATTAAATTCTTTGATATATCACCTAACCGAAAATGGCGTCATTCGCCCAAATCAAAAACTTCTTTGCCACCTTTAAACATACCACCTCCATCAACTCCCACTATTTCTATACCTACACCTACTTTTACTACACCAATGGGGCAGGTGGAGCTACCGGTGAACTACCATTAGAATTCTTATGCATCTGTTGTGGAGCATCCGTTCCCCCTGATTACAGTAGTGAACTGTTAGGTCCTAATTTTTGGCATTGTTCACGAATATAATTTTAAAAAACGTGCAAACACTGGTGTCATTGCCAAACTCCCCCCAACAAATTCTACAAAAACTGATTTCTAGTCGCCCTCAAGCAGCCCTTCCTATGGATCCATCTAACCTCAAGTTTGATCATACATTTTCAGTATGTCAGAGGATTAAACTCTAAATTGAATAGACTATTCACTAATAGTTTCTCTTTTCATTCAGATGTAATTTTGTTTGTAGAAACATGGCTTCGTCCAGATGTTCTGAATTCTGAATTGTTTAACAATAATTACTTAACGTTTAGGAAAGATCAATTTGATCGCGTTGGTGGTGGAGTTCTGATTTCTGTTAGAGCTTCTTACTCTTCTGACTGGTGTCTATTGATAATATTGTTGACGTTAAGTTTTATCAAAGATACTGATAAGGTCTTAATCATGGGAAATTTTAATCTCCAAATATTTCTTGGACAGCCTCTGATAAGTAACTCTGTAAAATCATCAGTAAGCTGTGAGTTTGTCAACTCATTGCTGGATCTTTCCCTTCAGCAAGTAAACTACATAGCTAATAACATTAACTGAATTTTAGATTTGGTCTTTACTGACAGAATAAATGATGTTTCCTTGTTTCGAAGTAATCCTCTTTCTACTCCAGAGGATGCTTATCATCCGACTTTGGAATTAAACATCATTTTGAATGGGTTTGGATTTCGTTCCAATAATCCTTCTAATTTGCTTCCTACATCAAGACGTGTTTTCTGCTTCAAACAAACTGACTTCTTTAAATTAAATTCTCTACTTATAGCCACTGACTGGTCTTATTTGTATTCCTGTGATAATGTTGAACTAGCTGCAAAGTTTTTTATACAACTATGAAAAATCATTTCGAATTATGTGTTCCAATATTTAAAATCTTCTAAATTAACGTTTTTACCGGGACCAGATGATGTACCTAGTTGTGTTCTAAAGCGATGTGTTGTTGCTTTGCATAGACTAATCTGCAAATTGTTTGATTTATCTCTGAATACCTTTGTCTTACCTAATATTTGGAAGCAGTCCTACATAATCCCACTCCACAAAAAAGGTAGTAAAGCTAATATATCAAATTTCCGAGGAATAGCTAAACTCTGCGCTATTCCGAAGTTGTTTGAACATATCACCGATCAGGTGCAGCATTTCGTTCTTCCTTTTATTAAGTACTTCACAACACGGTTTCACCAAGAAGCGTTCAACTTCAACCAACTTATTAGAATATACTTCGTTTGTCAATTGTAGTTTTTCACAACAACATTAAATGGATGTCATTTACACAGATTTTAGAAAAGCTTTTGAAAGTGTTTGCCAGATGGTAAAGGTGACCCAAATCAGCGACATTTAGTTCATCCAGCCTGCAGTGTGATCAGGAGTCTCGTAGGCAGCGAATGACGATGGTATTAATCGGGGATGACGATATCTCGGGTAAGAGAATGTGATAGAATTTATTATATGACGTGCATAAAACTCGGAAAGGATCGTGTAGGGTATAGTGCATCTATTCAATGCTAAAGGGACAAAATTTCTGGTAGGACGACTAGGGACACAAAAGTTTAAATGATCCAATAGCTCAGGAGAATCAATTTCCCCAACTATGAGCTTATGAAGAAAACTAATCCCAAGAGCTATCCTAGGATGCACCAAAGATGGAAGACTGATAAGAAGGAGCCTTTCAGAGTAAGATGGCAAACGCGAATTAGGATTCCAGTTTAGGCCACGAAGGGCAAACAGGAGGATTTTTTTCCGTACAGACTCAATTCAATTTGAACTTGATTATTTATATATTGCGGTGACCAAATGCAAGAGCAATACTCGAGGAGTGGACGCACAAGAGATATAAAAAGAGTCTTTGTGGTATAAGGTTCATTAAATTTAATAGACCAACATTTAATGAAACCAAAAACACTCTTCGCTTTATTTACTATAGAAGAGATATGTTGGTTAGGTAAGTCAGCCTTAAACATGTCTTTTTTAGGGTTCCGTACCCATAGGGTGCTAACGTTCCGTCCGTCCGACTCGGGCTCTATCTCATGAACCGTAATAGGTAGAGAGTTGAATTTTTCACAGAGTGTGAATTGGTGGAAGAGAAAAGAGTGAAGGTGCTCTGCAGTGCAGTGATATTAAACAATATAAATAAAGGAAAATACAAAAGTTAAAAAGTCAAAAAGTGAACCAAAAATTTGAATAGAACACAAGGTGTAAAACTTACATAATAAAATCAATTAATATATAAAAGAAAAAAATAATACATACAACAATAATTTTTGTTTTTTTGGGAAAGCAAAACATATAAATATCCTCAGTGAAAGTAAAAGCTGAGAAAGCACAGTAAAAACCATAACAAAAATGTACAAGCAAAGGTTTTCGGTATTTCGGCAAACTAAGCAGATAACCATTTGTAAATAATCGAGAAGTGGAAGCAACAATAAAGAACAGCAACAGCAAAAATTCGAAAAAACAGAATACACTAGGTGGCTGTTTCCGAGCTTTGGAATTTGGAAACTGTGATTTGCATCACTTAGTTGTAAATTAAAGATAAGCCCAAAAGTATACTCTAAACTTGTACATATGTACATATTTAATTTTAAGCGTAAAAGTACTCCTTTAATAGTAACAACTTTGCACGAGAAAGTAGCAGTAGCCGTTTTACAATGCAACGTACACCAAATAATCAAAACCAAGATGTGGGCACACCATCAGGAAAAAGATCCCAAGGAGCGCTTTCGCCGGAAGTGAGCCTACAGGATATCTTAGATGCGATCAAGCCGGTAGAAATTAAATTAGAAGCGAAAATTGAGGCAGTAGAATCTTAAAATCCAAGCGCCGAAGATATCTAGGCCATTGTAAGAGAAACCAATAAGGAGACAAATAAAAAATAGCGAGTATGGCAGAAGATGTAGCTGAACTGAAAAAACAAAATCTGGAAATGAAAGTCGAGTTAGAGCAACTAAAAGCGGAAAAGGAAGCTGACCGAAAACGGATTGCGCAGATGGAACAACATGTCATAGGCAAGAACTTGATATTCAAAGGGCTGCCAGCAACCAAGGCAGTTCATGATGAAGTGAAGAGGGTATGTAAAGAGAGCTTACAGTTACCATCGGCCTCAGTGGTGAAAGCAACAAAGAGGATTGCGGATCGAGGTGGTAAAGTGACTGCGTTGGTTGGGTTTGACTCGGAAGAGGGATTTCTTTCGGTTTTGAAACGCACAAACAAGCCATGCCATATTGTTAAGCCAATTACTTAAATTAATTTTTGGTGTATAGGTACTTTACAGCTAACTGAGTAGTTATGTAAAACTGCTCTCTTTAATTTGTACAGTAGCAGTACGTTCAGACTGCGATTTCTGTTGCGAGTTTTGGTTAGCCGTTCACCGTCGCCGTTGCAGCTTCTTTTTTTATTAATATTAAAAAAAAAAACAATTTATAATTTTCTTCAAATTGTTTTGTGCATAATAAGTTGTTTCATGCCCAGAATGATTCGAAAAAGGTGGACATGACCAAAATCTTGACAGCACTGCCGCAGAATGACCAGTATTATAATCGTGTTCTGGCCGAGTTCAAGCAGAACTCGCGAGTTCTTAATACTACAACAAAAACAAATTCACACAGGTCTTGTAGCGTTATTGTGCCGTCTTGGAAACAAAACGTACAACAGCATTTTATAGCCAGCTCGTATTGTTTTATTCGATAGTCTTGACGTCTAAGCAATTTAGGCCACAATCTTTTATAGTAACGTTGCTTACTTTTTCCAATCCAGAGAGTATAGCTTTTTGAGGCTTTGTTTGCCTTGTTTCGTGAGAGTAGAACTCAAAATTAAATTGAAATCTTTCCCTGAGTTTAAGAAGATTTTGATACCAATCGAATTAGTCTTGACAGAGTAATTAGCAATGGATGCTTTTTTGAATCGTGGATAGCTCTTTGCAGATTTATTTAAGACCGTAATTGGAGGTGGCGAAATTTGCTTTATTGGTTTAGGCTGCTCCTCATGTCCTTACTGTCGTCATCGATGGTTTAATTCTGGTAATTGTTGTCATTATTACATAAACGCGTCATTTTTAAGTCTGTCTGAAGCGCCAGATGCGCCATATATATGCGCTGGTATAGGATAATTGTTTGAAAACCTATGAGCTCACGGTGGCTTATTTGATTTTTTAATTGAAAACTCGATTTGTAAACTCGCGGGAGTGACGTGAAATGACAATAGCAGAGTCACCGTATATATGATTACCGGGCTCTTTGAGAGCTTTTCATCGATATATTCGTGATAAGCGCGAAGAGATGAGTTGATTTATGTCATTTTTATATAGATAGATAGAAGAAGATATAGATAGATTACCAAGACATTGTAGTCACTTGTTAAAAATTAGTATTAAGTTTAGTATTATAGATTAGATTTAATTATGATAAATAAATAAATAATATTTATAAAATCCTTACCAAAAATGAAGCGTTCGCAGCTGTAATTGTTCCATATGGCTTAACAAAAGCAGGCCGGAGTTTCGCCAAATTTTCTGGAGTTGACACACGAATACCATTATCTTTATCAACAACTTTATTAACTCCTTGAACTAATAAAAGAACAATAAATTTAAATTGTAAAATTTGAAAAATTGTCTTTCGTAAAAGTTATGACATGTGACAAAAAAGTTTTTCTATTAAAAAGAATTTGATCACCTTCGACTTCAATAGAAAACAGTAGTGGTAAATGGGAAAAGAACTGGTTTGTGAAAAAAAAAACAACTGTTTGTGAACCAAAAGAATTGTTTGATCGCGTAATGAATGATAAAAAAACTGATTTGGTACATGGCGATTTCTTTGCAGTATTTATGTTAAATTTGATGACAGATTTTCCTATCTGATTAAAAAGTTTTTCGAATTCAATTTATGACATGATAATAAAAATACATACTTCCTTTTAGGGTTCCGTACCCATAGGGAGCTAACGGGACCCTATTACTAAGCTTACGATGTCCATCCGTCCGTCCGTCTCCTGCTCTATCTCATGAACCGTAATAGGTAGAGAGTTGAAATTTTCACAGAGTGTGTAATTAACTTGTGTGTAAAACGACAAATACTAAAAATACACATTTTTAGAAGCATTGTTCTTTAATTTAACCTTTTGTTTAACAATTTTTTAATTGTAGTATACTTTTAAGCTATTAAATAATAATTTCATATTTTAAGCAAAAAATCCTGTATGATGGTACGGAACCCTCCGTGTGCGAATCCGACTCACACTTGGCTGATTTTTTTAATAATTCAACTTTTAATACGTTTTTCTTCAATAATTACTTTCTCTAATTTTCTAATTTTTGTTTACTGAAGTCAATAACGCTGAAGTTGTTTGTATAGTTCGAAGTCGTTTGTATACTTCCAGCTTTATGATTTTTTATTTTTCGTTTTCGCTGAATAAATGTTTCTTTATTTTTCGTACTTTTTTTTTTTCTTCCACCAACTGATTCTATGAGAAAAATTATTCAAAAAGTCATGTGTGTATGTATGCATTTTTATGTGCGTCTGCTTGTGCACTACAGTCGTCTTATCCTTGCTACCTGCATTGCTTTGCACCCTGTCAATTTCTCTCCCTCCCACTCACTCAACTTGCGTCACACAACAACAAATATAGATCTTTTCGCTTGGGACTTTTGTTTCGTTTCGTCCTTCAATAACACCTTTCTGGAGTGAGATCGATCTAAACGTTTTTTTCAAAGAGAAACAAACGGTCGGTGACTTTTAAACAACAGAAAAACGTATTCTGCTTCAATTTTTTCAGTTGTTTTCCGAGCAGACCCTATTGAAAATAAAAGTTGACTATTATTTGCGACCGCTGCTTTTTAAAAAGAACATTGCTTTCAGGGAAGTTATTAGCACTTAAAAAAATCAAATGTTTTTTCTAGAATGCGGTCGATTGTGTCGGCCATGGGCTCCGCTAGTTGTTATTCAAAGACGAGAACGACCAAAAGTTACCAGTGAAAATGCCTTTTTTGTTGTTGTGTGCCGCGAGTTGAGTGAGTCAGAGAGAGGGAAAGACAAAGTGGGTGCAAAACAATGCAGGTAGCAAATATTAGTAGATTGCAGCGCACAAGCGACGTACACACTAATGAATACATACACACAAATGACTTTCCTCAGGGTATCGCCTTAACTCCATCAAGATATGCTGTGCGTTTCGAATGGTCTCAGATGACGCGATAAACGTAATTGCCAACTGCAAACCGGTGGATACTGACGTTCACGAGTTGACGGCAATATATGCAGGGAGACGGGTGGAATCTCTTACAGATGGCCAGGAAATCACACCAGCTGATTCCTGGCAGCAGCGGTGGCAAAACTCAACAAAGGGATGTTGGACGTTCGAGCTAATTACCAACATCAGTGTTTGGGCGCCTAGGAGACATGGTACTCTGAACTACCATCTGACGCAGTTTCTCACTGGGCATGGATGTTTCCGGGAGTGTTTACATAAATTTAAGCATGTATAATAGATGACCCACATTGCTTGTTCTGTACAAACCAGCGAGAAAATACTCGTCATGTTCTCATGGATTGTTCCCGGTTTTTGCACCTCAGAGATTTAGTTAATCACGGCTGAGGTAGTTGGAAACCGAATGGCGTGATTAACTACATGCTTAACGATGAAAACTCCTGGAACACAGCGTGTGGGACAATCGTTGAAATAGTGCAGCAGGTCCTCAGAGATAAGGAGTTACCCGGAAGTGTGGTCTAACCTGCTCTCCCTGGCGAAGTAATACCTCGATTGGTGGTCCCGCCAGAGTTGAACAAAAGAGCCAGTGTAGTCTGGGGGTGGTTTTAGTGCACCAAAGGAGACTGCTTATCCGGTGAATTGTGCATTCTCAAATGACTTGAACACGTCTTTTTCATTCGGCCATTTAAGCACCGGTCGAAAGACCAATTGGTAAAGTTGACGGTTATTTGCAACCTCTGGTAAAAACGTACATATTAAGGATCAGCATGGTTTCAGGAAGGAGCACAGCACTACCTCGGCCCTGAGCGAGGTTACTACGTATATTGCTAATGGACTCAATCAAGCGAGGCCATGCGAAAGGACAGTTGTGGTGAAATTAGATCTTGCAAAAGCCTTTGACACTGTCAATCATGCACGGAGTGTAAACACCAAACGCTGGCTAAAAACTATCTTCATGGTAGGAAAGCATTTGTCAAGTTCAGAGGCATGAGGTCAAGGTTTAGATAACTTAAAATGGGAGTCCCTCAAGGGGGAGTTTTATCCCCAATGCTTTTCAACCTATATATTTCCAATATGCCATTACCACCTCCAGGCATTAAGCTAGTAACCTAGGCTGACGATTGCACCATTTCTTCTTCGGATGTGAACGATAAATAACTATCTCAGGAAAATCTCAGATTTCTTCTGTAGCCGCTACCTTAAGCTCTCACCGACCAAATCAACATCTTCTATTTTTACCTCCTGGACTAAGGAGTTTTCTTTTGAATTGGACATTTTTGTTAAGGGTTTAAGGGTTCCAACCCATCCAAAAAGTGGCAACTCCCAAAAAGTTTCTGTCCAGTGATTTTGCAGCCGCATATGTGTTAATTTTTCAGTATGTACTTGCTATCACTCTTCCAGTACTATCCAAGTAGTACTAGTGCTAGTATTTAGTACTATATAGTATAACTACAATTTTTTTTTTTAATATTTGACGCGAAAAGACTTCTCTAGTTATAGTTAGTTGCCGCTCAACTAAAGAAGTTAAAAACTATTAAAAAGTAAAATTGTAATTCTCTTCTCCAGAATAATCAAATGTTAATAAAACATGAAAGTTTACGGTCTCCAACACACGTATATATAAGTTATCGGGTGATCAGTTTTTACCGTTCGAAGAAGCAAGGAACAGCGTAAGAGTCAACATTGATTCGACATTGATGTCTGTTCAGTTAGGAACGGTTAAAAACTGACCAATCACAAAGCAGGAGCAAAGTAAGCTTCGACTATGTTTTGACACTTATGTTTGCTTGCTTGCAGCAGAAATATTCGATTTTTTGCTTTGAGTCATCGTCTCGCAGAATGCGGACGTGAATTAGCTGTGCGGAATTTTATAACAAAACTTAATTTGAAATGGAAAAATAAGAAATAATAAAATTGTGTAAAGGATTTGAAATAAAAAAATCGGCCAAGTGTGAGTCGGATTCGCACACGGAGGGTTCCGTACCATCATACAGGATTTTTTGCTTAAAATATGAAATTATGTGCATATTTAATAGCCTAAAAGTATACTACAATTAAAAAACTGTTAAACAAAAGGTTAAATTAAAGAACAATGCTTCTAAAAATGTGTATTTTTAGTATTTGTCGTTTTACACACAAGTTAATTACACACTCTGTGAAAATTTCAACTCTCTACCTATTACGGTTCATGAGATAGAGCAGGAGACGGACGGACGGATGGACATCGTAAGCTTAGTAATATGGTCCCGTTAGCTCCCTATGGGTACGGAACCCTAAAACAGACTAACTTTGGCTATGCCGAAGTTGTAATACTCTTCACGCCCCAGCGAGTGGTCCGAGGGTCTTTATGTGGTCTGCGATGTCTCCTTCTGTGTGTTACAAACTTCATGACAAACTTATAATACTATTCACTAACGATTCGACTATATATTCTTCATTGTGCTAGACTATAAGAAACCGGATCTATATATAAAATAAAAGATATCAGTGAAATTTTTAAGTATGTTTGCGATAAGTCTCACTTTCCTCCTGCTACAAACAAATATCCGTTTTCCCCATTATTGCAAATGCGTACTCTAGTTACAACCAAATTATATGGTGATTACCTCTTCTAGTAGTCAGGGGAATCCTAGTTCTGACATATTACGACAGAAAACGTGTATTTACCAAATTTTAGTTCGACGGACTGTTTTATAGGGCCATTGAAAGTATAAAAGTGGTTAAAGACAATGTTTATTGTCATTCATTTCTATTCCTATTGCCGCTACTTCCGAAAATTCAGCAGTCAGAGCAAAAGTTTAGTTTTAAATTTTGAGAACTGTCAATGCGCAGTCAAATAGCATTATATATAGACAAGACAATTCGAACTAAAATCTTAGCGTTCTTATTTTTATCGAAAAGTTTGGATAGGTTTTCAACACCAAGATCCCATGAAATTGTTGTTGGAATGCTCAGATATTCAGCAATATTTGTCAGCGATTGTTGTTGGACTGTTAAAGTACTCAGCAATTTTGAGAAACACACTTTCAATTATGAGAGTGAAAAACAATTTTCCAGTTCGAATTTGCATGTCTACGATGTATATGGTCTTTGGCGCAGTTGAGCAATTATTTTACGACTTTTGCTGCTCCGACCGCAGCAATTTAAACAATGGTCAAAGATTTTTGTCAGTATTTTGGATTAAGTAACACACTCTTTTTATATATGAATTGATCAGAACTAATTTAGTTCTATAGGGTAACAGTGCTGCAATATCTGCATACCTTTGAAAGGTACCAAATCTGTAAAGTATCCTTTATCTTGGGCTTCTTTTGCAAGAGTATGTGAACGTAATGCGTAGTCATCTTGTTCCCTTCGTGATACATTAAATGCAGAAGCCAATCTGTCAGCTGAATGACCCATCGTTTCACCAGAAGAAAATTCAGCTACTGCAGGCAACTAGAGAGAAAATTAATTTAGAATACTTTTAATTTCTTTCATTTCAAATATTTATACTTACTTCAGGAGCTAAAAATGCTGGTCTAAATGTAGACAAAAGAGATAATGTCTGACCAAGGGTTTTAGCTTTGTTGGCTTTTAACATTAAGGCACGCATCTTGCGGGAATGACGAATTGGAACATCAGACATGAACTCAACACCACCAGCAACGATTATATCATAAGTGTCGGTTGCTATAAGACCAATACCAGTTGTTATAGCCTGAATAAATATCATAAATATGAATTAATATGAAGCGATTCTAATATTGTTATAAGCTTTATATGTAGTATCATTGCCCCACTTAAACAATTTTTTTTTGTTTATCTTTCTTTATTTATAGTGGCTTTACAGTGAGCTAAGATTCGAATCTATGAAGATGCGACAATGATTCGAGTTTCATTTCACAACAACAACAACAGGGGAAAATGACAAAAATGAGGGGTTGTTCTTGTAGAGTGATTCGATTGAGAGATGCTAATCTCAAATAGATACGCTAAGAATCGGTTTTTTTGAATGGTCAGTCTTAACAGGGCTGGGCAATTTTCCCATGTAGGTTGGCAGCATTTTCATAATTTCGTCGTTTTTTGTGATTGTCATGAGACTTCTTCTCGCGCATAAAACAGCTGATCATTGCACAAAACAATTTGAAAAAAATTTTAATTGTAATTTTTTCTTTAAATATTAATAAAATAAGTAGCAGTAATGAAAAAGGAAGCTGCAAAAATTATTTGCATACACTCCAAATTGTTCTCAATCATATATTTTTCACAAAATGTCCATTTTAATTATCACAATTAGCCACAACGTTCCATTTGTATGTATAGTCAAAACAAACAACAGCTGTTCGTGATACTAAAATACCACTGTAAGCCACAAAACCAAATCTTCGTGATACGAGCCACTGTAAAGCCACTATTATTTATTGTATCTCCTATATGTATCGACCAATAATTGTCATGATTCAATGATTCAATTCTTATATACTAATACAAAGAAGAGGTTCAGTTAGACTGAGGAAAAAACAGTTTTTTTTCGTGAAACAGTTTAAACAACAACCACAGGGAAAAGTGACGTAACTGAGGGTTGTTGTTGTAGAAATCGAAGGAGTTTTTAAACTGTTGAAAAAAAAAATACATTTTCAACAACTGTCGACTGGTCTCCCGCAGCAGTGTTGGGAAATTTATGCCTATTGTAGTACATTTTTGTCTATTTTCGTTGCGCGGTAAACATAAAACAGGTGATCATTGCACAAAACAATTAGAAGTAAATTTTAAATTGTAATTTTATTTTTACATTTTTTAAAATAAGTAGCAGGAATGAAGTAGGAAGTTGCAAGAATTATTTGCATACATTGCGAATTGTTCTTAATCATGTATTTTTCTCACAATTTCCATTTTTATTTCTCACAATTAGCCACAACGTTCCTTTGTATGTATAACCAAAACAAAATACCATCTAACTGCAAAAAAAAAAAACAGTGTAAACACCTAGTTTTTAAACACCTAATTTGAAGCATTGTAACCACGCTAAAACACTACAAGCCACTAAAAGCGTGGTTACAAACGGATTGGTAAATGGCAATTTCTTTGAAGTATTTATGTTAAATTTGATGGCAGACTTTCCTATCTATTTGAAAAGTTATTCCAATTCAATTCATTCAATTAAAAATACATACTTCCATTTTTTAATAATTCAATTTTTAATACAGTTTTTTTCAATAATGACTTTCTTAAATTTTCAAATTCACAGCTGTTTTTTGTTTACTGAAGTCAATAACGCTGAAGTCGTTTGTGTACCTCGAAGTCGTTTGTGTAGTTTGAAGCTGCATTGCTGCGTTTGTCGACAATGCAGCTTAACGCTGAAGTCGTTTCTGTATCTCCACCTTTAGTGCGGAGAACCGACTGGGCATTGCGTTTTTGCAACGGGAAACTCATTCGATGACTTAAAATTTTTGACAGCTGTAGCAATTGGGTAAATATATATGCTCAAACAATAAACATTTATTGTCGCTCAATCTTCACACCACAACATTCATATGAGAATGAAATTTAGTATGAGGTACAAACTCAATCGTGAAGAGTATAAAAATTAACAGTCTTTACGAAATTCGTAAAAGACGCGACCGAGCCATACAATTTCGGCAAAAATCAAAAAATTTTGATTTTTCATCCAACCTGCATACAAACGGCATCTCTCTTCCCCACTCATGCTGTGCCTGCCCACAAACGATGTTCAATTTCATTACATGAAGTTGTACAAACAGATCGCATTAAGGCCCCACACTTTATGCCATCTGTTTGTACGTAATGTGTGGGCAAGTTGGTACAACCTCATACTAAATTTCATGTTTATTGTTTGAGAACAACAATTTTCCCATTAACGAAGTAGTAGCAGACAATGTTTGTTGTATGCCGATTTTCCGAATACTCAAAAAAACCTGCACATAGAGCATTCTAAAAGACGGATATATAGAGTTTTTATCATTGAAAATGATTAAGGGGTCCTGTTTTGAAATATTGGTTATGAAAAGTGTCCCAAAATGTAAAGGCGAAGGGGAGGAAGAGAGAAGAATGAAAGAATAAAATAGTCAAAGCAAGTATAAGTTAAAGTGTATGTGTTGGTATGTATAGGGCAAGACTCGTGTGTTTGTGAGGACATGCAAGGATAGGAAGAGAGATGAATGAAATAGTTAATGCAGAAAGAAGTTAAGTGTGAGTGTGTGTGTATGAGCATTTTCAATGATCGCGTCTTTTACGAATTTTGTAAAGACTGTTAATTTTTATACTCTTTACGCACACAGTGTATAGAAGGAGACGTCGGAGACCCCATTAAGTATATACATTCTTGATCAGCGCGACGAGACTAGTTGATTTATCCATATCCGTCTATCTGTCTGTATGTATGCACCCTCACTTTTTGAGCTGGAGAGCCGATATTTTGCAAAAGGAATTCTTCTCACCATACCCAATACATTTGTCGGAATCACCCGAATACTAGGGGGGTACTTCCCATACAAACTCATATCCAAATTTATCTTCTTAGAATTTTTTTTTTGTTTTGTACTATGTAACTGAAATTTGGACATTAGACCCTCAAAACAAAATAGAACAATAATCTGAAGAAGAGTATTACAACTTCGGCATAGCCAAAGTTAACGTTATTTTTACTGCTTTTTAATTATTAGGTTGATGACCACTTTGACCACAAACCCTTTTTTTCAGAGTATTTTTTACATCATTACAGCCAACTGTGGATTCAATACATTTAATAACCACTTTCACGCATTTGCTCTTTTTAAGCTGATACGTGTAGGAATTGCGCTTAGACTCATTTAGAAACCCAGTTTCTGTAATATTGCCCTTTGCTGCTTACTTTGGTTTAGGAATGGGTATCGATTAATCGATGTTTCGTTGAAATAATCGATCGGATAATCGATTTTTCCCCTAACTTGGGTTTTTTAGGGGTTCGTGAACGTTGAAAGTTGCATTTTTATCTTATGTGCCTCGTATTGGCGGTTAAGTTCTGAATACAAAAAAATGTAGCGGTCTCAACCGCCACCTATGAATAGATACTGATAATAAAACCGTTTCATAACACCAATGCGCCCAGTTCATTTTTTCAAGTCACTGTTGTTCAAAAGAAAATCGTACACACAAAAAAAATAACTCTAAACAAAAATCAGTGATTTTGTGCATTGTGCGTAAGTTTATGCAAAATTTTGTAAAATTCGATAGTTTAAGCGTTGTGAACATAGTTGCTTTGACTAAAATGCTTCCCAAAAGCGTGGTTTGGGAACATTTTGAGAAAGGGGAGAATAACAATACTAAGTGTCGACATTGTGGAGTGCAAATAAAAACAGGTGGGAACACGACCAACCCATATTGAACACAAGCATCCCAAAATTGGTTTGAAGAGACCAGCACAGACGGAGACTGCTGAAAGCAAAAAAGAAAAACTATCTGCCAGTTCTTCATCAATTGCAAAGAGAATGAGTCAATCTCTGATTAACACGGCTTTGTGGTTAGTTACAAAGAGGGAAGGACTTTGGAACACAAGATCATTCAAAGCATTGTTTACATGATTAGTAAGGACATGCAACCTTTGTCAGTAGTTGAGCAAGGTTCTCAAGACGACTACCCCACTGTTCACCATGCCTACTCGCAAAACCATCCGCACTGCTATTATTGATAAATACGATCTTGTATCCCGTTCCTTTAAATCTGAGTTAAAATCTGTTGAAAGTATTGTTTCACCTCTGATATATGGACAAAATCGGAGTTTTCTAAGTTTGACAGTACATTATCTTGATGCTGACAAGGGTTGTGTTGTCAAGGGTTCAATTAGAATTTTCCATCTCACCGAAAGGCACACTTCTCACTACATTGTGCAGAAATTGAAAATAATTTTTGAAGAATGGGAACTTGAAATTGAAAAAACTCTTGTCGTCATTTCTCACAATGCAACAAACATTACAAAGGCAATAGGTATAATATTTGGTAAAAGTAAACACATCCCTTGTTTCAACCATACCCTTAATCTTCTCGCAACAAACGCCATCAGTGCAAAAATTGAGTGATATTTTGAAAAAAGTCAAAGTCAAAAAGTCGTTAAATGGTTCAATCATGCGACTTCTGCATGTGATGAATTGACAAAAAAATCAGCCAAAACAGTGATCCAGGATGTTCCTACCAGGTGGAACTCCACTCAAGATTCATAGAGCTACGATCGTTCATAAACGAAATCGTCAACATGAATACTACTGCGCCACCAATGCTCTCTGCAGTCGAAATGAACATCTTGCAAGAAGTGTGCGAAATACTAGAACCGTTAGCAATAACTACCAATGACATGAGATCTGAACAATATCTCACCAGCAGTATGGCAATTCCAGTGGCAGCTATACTTAAGGAATCAGTTGAGAATTTGAAACCAAAACACGAAATTGGGAAGGCATTGCGATGCTCAGTGTTGATTGATTAATTGATTAATTTTTTAAGGAACGATTAATCGCTGTATCGGTTAATTAGTAAAAAATATTAATCGATGTTTTGTTAGTCGATACCCATCCCTACTTTGGTTATGCTGTATACTAGCTAATTTGAATTTCTCTCGAGTGTACATTGTCCTCAACTAGAATCGGAGAGAAAAAGGAGAGTTTAATAATTTGTTTAATTACCCTAGGAATTCACACAGAAAATTTGATCCCACAACACTGAATGTATAAAAATTGCAGAAAATAGTTCTCGACGGTTTTCTATTTTGTAATATTAAAAATTATTGCACAGGATTTAAGAAAGTTAGCGAATGCGAAAATTATGTTTGCAATTTTAGCCCGAAAGGCGACAAAAAATATGCGAGATCAAGCTATAAACCATTTCAAAACTACTCGCTCTCGCTTAATAGCTTCAACTCGCTTCTTGCTCCGCTCTCACTCTGACAATTTTTAAGCTTTTACATATAAAAATGTTTGCAGAGGTTTATAGCACGTTGCCGCCCAATATTATAGCATAGCTTATCGCGCGCACTCTGCCATGATCGTTAGTTTTTGTCTGAGTTTCATCAGCATTCTTAATGGGTTTTTGCTCTTCTGTAAATGGCGCAAATCTATTTCCCCACAAATGTGGGCTAAGTTCATTTCATTCTGAATTTGAATGTAGCAGTCTATGCCTGTCTGCGCAGCAGCATTGCTTTTCTGTTTTCCGTTGTACAGGTGGAGATTTTCGCTTTTTTCTCCTGTAGCTGTTTTTGCACTGTTTGCTTATTCTAGGATTGCTTTATTTGTGGTATTAGCTATTGGATATACCGTTTCTGAGGAAACAACGAATAAGCTTGCTGTAATGCAACTTTGGAGCGACAGAGCAGGATCTAGCTCGTTTAGAGTTGGGGCTATGTTTGCCTTTTGGAAGTACAGCATATCAAAGTAACCGGTGTGTAAAATCTTATATGTAATTTTTAGGGTTCCGTACCCATAGGGAGCTAACGGGACCCTATTACTAAGCTTACGATGTCCATCCGTCTCCTGCTCTATCTCATGAACCGTAATAGGTAGAGAGTTGAAATTTTCACAGAGTGTGTAATTTAACTTGTGTGTAGAACGACAAATACTAAGAATACACATTTTTAGAAGCATTGTTTTTTAATTTAACCTTTTGTTTAACAATTTTTTAATTGTAGTATACTTTTAGGCTATTAAATATGCACATAATTTCATATTTTAAGCAAAAAATCTTGTACGATGGTACGGAACCCTCCGAGTGCGAGTCCGACTAACATTTGGCTGATTTTTTATTTTTAATTGTTCGATACTTAATCAACGGGGACAAATATACTAAATTTAAACTTTTTAGGTTCTATAAATTCTGAATTTTAAATCCTCCCAAAACTACCAACATAAAAATATCATCTTACCGCATTTGAGCTTATGCACGCCATGGTTACAGTATGAGCAGGTGTTTTATCACTAAATCCTGCAGCCAACGCAGCTTCACGAGCAATATTAGATGTCTTTACTTCTTGTATGACCGACCCATACACTATATAGTCAATAAGCTCTTTATCGAGGCGGTTTTTGTGCAAAAGCGACCTGAAATACAAAGGAAAATTTATATTATTCAGACTGTAATATAATAATCTTTACATATTATAAAACAAAAACCGCCACATCTGTCTACCCGAACGCAGTAATCACAAAAACTTCCGAATCAATTTTCATAGTTTTCACCAATGAACGGAGAGATGAGGAAGGTTTTAGGCGTATTTTTTAAGGTCTTAAAATTGTTGTTGTTGAAAATGTCTGAGAAAGTCAATCCGACTGAAAGCATTTTTAGCTTTTTTAGGGTTTCGTACCCATAGGGAGCTAGCCTATTACTAAGCTTACGACGTCCGTCCGTCCGGCTCCTGCTCTATCTCATGAACCATAATAGGTAGAAAGTTGAAATTTTCAGTGTGTAAATCACTTGTAGAACGACACATACTAAAAATACACATTGTTCTTTAATTTAACCTTTTGTTTAACATTTTTTTTTTTTTGTAGTATACTTTAAGCTGTTAATTTTAGTATGCTTTTAGGCTATTAAATATAAACATAATTTTATATTTTCAACAAAAAATCTTGTATGATGGTACGGAACCCTCCGAGTGCGAGTCCGACTCACACTTGGCTGATTTTTTTATTATTAAGCGCAAAATATACTAAACCGATTTTAATAATTTTTTTTTTAATCAACAAATACAAATGAATGCAAACGCAGCAAGTTGCATATTTTTTTTAAAAAGGTTAATATACTTTTTTTTTGGGATTATGTTTTTCCAAAACCACGGATAAAAATTTTCGTTTGTCATAAAGTTTGTAACATACCAAAAGAGACATCGGAGACCCCATAAAGTATATATATTCTTGATCATCGCGACGTTTCCGTCTGTACATATGCAAACTAGTCCCTCAGTTTATGAGCTAGAGAGCTGAAATTTTACACGGAGTTTTCTTTTTACCATACGCATTATATATTTGTCGGAATTAGCCGAATCCCCCCATACAAACCAAGATCCAAATTAATGTTTTTTGTATGTGTCTGACCCATATCCACCAACCTCTTTCAAACCGCTTTCAACTCAATTCCAACCTAATTCTATTTCACGGTGTGATGGAAACTGCTTTTGACGTTTTACAGGCGATTTGGTTAAATTCTCTCTTATTTCTTATTAAAGGAAAAAAAAGTACCAAAAACTGTAGTTTATTGTTTTTCTCACTAAACTGCATTTAAAGAATTCAACATTTTAGTGGTTTTAACGCATAAATTTGCATTTTAACCAAATCAATTTTCCATTGAAGTAAAATAGATGAAAAAGGCAAAACCAACCAATGCTGACTATGCCAACCTGGTTGAATATAAATTTTAACTTTTTCGAAGACTCTAATTTGTCTTTAATTCAATTAATTGATTTCTTAAAATTAACTAAATTTTTTGGTAATGTCGCAGTGATGTTTTAATTTTGTTTAAAACATGCGTATAAAGTGATTAGTTTAATGAGAAGTTTTAATAATCTCATTGGTAAAAGTTGGCATGTTTGCAATGTATTAACGCAGGGTATATATACGATTTTTGTTTGTTGAGAAATGAAGTGTTTTTGGTTTTGATTGGTTTTTGTAGAGTGAGTAATGTGAAAGGGAGTAAGCAATGACAAAATATTTGCTTGGCATCAGTGGCTGAGTGTAAATACTAGCAAGAGGATCCAAAGAAAAATAAACGTTAAGTGTCGCCCTAAATTCGATACGTTTCAGACACCCCTTAAACAACCAGTATTCAACTAGCAGTTCGTTCGAACATCAATGTTCGAAACATGAAATCGTCGCGTTTTCTATTACACATAGGTTTTTTTGGACGAAATTGAAAACGCTCGACATCAAAAATGTCGGTGTTTTCCATCACATACCCGATTAACCTATATACTTTATGGCGTCTTCGATCTCTCTTTCTATGTGTTACAAAGTTCTTGACAAAGTTCTGAGGGTGGAGATACACAAACGACGTTTTCTTGCAAATCAGCTTTTGCTGCGATCATGCGCCAAAACACAAAGGTTGAAATGTATGAAATCGTATGGACCGAGTTACATGCTTGCTCGTAAATGCAAAAACGTCAAAAGTTAAACAACTTCAACTTCAACAGAAAACAGTATTGGTAAATGGAAAAAGAACTGGTTTCTGAACCAAAAAACAGCTGTTTGTGATCCAAAAGAACTGCTTGATCGCGTGGTGAATGACAAAAAACTTTTTTGGTAAATGGCATTTTCTTTGCAGTATTTATGTTAAATTTGATGGCAGACTTTCCTACCTATTTAAAAAGTTATTCCAATTCAATTTATTACATACTTCCTTTTTATATAATTCAACTTTCAATACAGTTTTCTTCAATAATTCCATTCTTAAATTTTCAAATTCACTGCTGTTTTTTGTTTACTGAAGTCAATAACGTTGAAATCGTTTGTGTACCTCGACCTCGTTTGTGTAGTTTGATGCTGCATGCTGCGTTTGTCGACAATGCAGCTTAAAGCTGAAGTCGTTTGTGTATCTCCACCTTAATACTATTCACTGCGTGAATCATTTTGTATCAAATGTATCATCACTACTCTGTATGAATTGCTTAAAAGAGAACTTGAAATTAGTTGGCTCTGGCAGTGTGAGCAGCTTGAAAGTGAAACGCAAATTTAAGAAATTTAGAACACTTTAAAACAATTCTGAATTGGAATTATTCTCAATGAATAGTAAAAATTGACAGCTTAAAAGTATACTAAAAAATAAAAAAAAAATTGTTAAACAAAAGATTAAATTAAAGAACAATGCTTCTAAAAATGTAAATTTTTAGTATTTGTCGTTCTACACACAAGTCAATTACACACTCTGTGAAAATTTCAACTCTCTAATTAACAGAAGACGCCAAGATACCGCTCATAGCGGTTTTTACTGGTCACTGGTGCGTTGAGACTCACGCGGAGAGACTGGGTATTTCCTACAGGACTGTTCGGTCACATGTCCGTGTGACCTTCTAAAATTCCCAAACTTATCGGGATGGGTTTAGCAATACTGATTGTGTTCGGCGATTAATTGTTGCTTGTTCGTGGACTATTCAAGTCAGCCACAATAACCAACGAACCGCCCAGAAAATGTTAATAGACTTCGTAGAAATTTTGCTTAAAAAAAAATAAGCGGACAAGTTAGAATGCACATAGGAGAATCGGAAAGCCTAGAATCTCTGTTTAGAAAATACCATTCTCAATTCTGCATCACATTTTGCAACAACCCCTGAATGACGTCACTTTTACTTGTGGTTGATGTCGATTTTGATCCGGATCACTATTGTTTTGAATCATGCCCCAGTGTGAAAAGGTTATAACTGAGGTATAGACTAGAGCTGTGCGTGATCGGGAAAGGCCAAAAAACCGTGAATTCTCGTGAACGAGTGCCGAAATTTCGTGAAAGGATTTCTTCACGAAAATTCACGACATCACGAAAATTCGCGTCGACACGAAAATTCACGTCACGGTATATATATGTACATCAAATTTTTTAGACAGAATTTTTCCGCAACAGACAATTTAAAAAATCCAATAAAATAATAAATATTCAATTAACGTATGTCTAAAACGATTTAATGTAACGTAAATCAATTCAGTGCGCAACACATCAAGAGACGTCATCATTAAATTGCTGCATTGTGTGGGGCTAACTTAAAATAAAAATGGTATCGATAGATAAAAAAAATTAATGAAATCATAATTTTTTAACTAATTACCGTAAATTGCCAGAAGAGAAGAATGTCGATCTTATTAGCTATTCAAGAAGAGCTGCAAAATCATGGCGTTATCAAAAGGAAAAATAAAAGAAAAATTACTTTTTGGCGATCCAAGGATCGAACTGAGAGACTCGAAAACTAAAAAGGATGTGTGGACTAATTTTAAAATAGTGTGTTTTGATAAAAAATAGTTAGATTTTGTATGCTGTGTTAAGTGCGAAGTTTTTTGACACTATCAGCTCACTACATCAATGACGACTTTGTTCTTTCTGTGACTGTACTAGGAAACCGTGAGTTTTTGCCAGAGAAGAAATCAAGTCAAAATATTCTTGATTTTGTTGTTTATATGCTTAGTGAATTTGACTTAAAAGAATACACTCAAAGAGGCATTTTTGTCACAGACAATGGCGTCAACATCAACGCTGCGTTCAAAAGTTTTAAGCGATTGTCATGCACTTGTCATAACTTAGAAAAAATTCCAGAGCTTGTTATGTTGTTAAAATGAGCAAATTCATTAGTTGCCCATTTCAAACATACCGAACTTAATAATAAACTATCAAAATTACTCAAGCACATGGCCGAAATCATATTTAAACATTAATGTCATAAAATTATATATCCCATAAAGCCAGTTTAATTGATATTAAAAATGTTTTTCTTAGTTTTATTTTAATTTAAAGTTGTGTAACTCTAAAAACAACACCCTTTACAATAATACAAGGTAATGCCTATTTGGCCTGTTGTCCACTCTCAATTTTGACTTCATAAGGATATCAGTGTACTAAAACGCTGAAAAACACGCCCAATGCAAGACACACAAAAAAATTTATAAAAGAGATAAAACAGCAACATTTCTATTTTTCATTCAAATTTCAGGCAGTTAAATATGCACATCACATATATAAACAATATATGATAGTGTTGTGCAGCATAAAAGAAGAAGAGCGTAAGGAGCCAGTTATATACAGAGTATACCAGTTTGCCTTTGCTATTCTGTGGACGTTTTTCGTTTTCTTCTTTCGCCTTTTACGTTGTTTGTTCATTTCGTTTGAGTTTGGTTAAGTGAAGGTATATTTGGTTTGCGTGACGCATACACGCAAGTACAAAGAAGAATGAACGATTAAAGTTGCACAAACCTTCGAAAAATTTTTGGTTGCCGAAACCTTCAAAACATTGTCTGTTGCTTAAAATTAAACATACACAAAAATTGTTGCTGAAACATTCGCTTTGCTGTGGCCAAATCTACATGTGATACTTCAGGTGCTTATCAAAATTATAGGACTACATTGGCTACTAATTTTAGTTGTTTTAATAAATAATTAACTTTACCTACTTGTTTTTGTTTTGCAAGACTGAAAATTAACAAGTGTCCTATAAATATAATATGCCTGCAGCTGGCTAAAAATGCAAGCATTTCAACTAAAACTAACGGTTCTTTTCCAATACTATGCTAAAATAGAAATCGTACGGTTTTTTTGTAGCTTATTTTTTGGGCTATCATTCGTGATTTTTATTTTTGTCAAAATAACAAAAGTCCAGATTTGGCGAGTCTTGCCAGTAAAATTTTCGAAGTGTCTTATAATTTTAATAAACACCTTAGTTTGTTTTTTCTAATCGCTATTATGATATTAATTTTTGTTTTGTTGTGACTCAGAATTCAAAAATAGGTGTTTGACAAAGATTACTTGATTGATTTGAAAATATGTCTCTAAGCTTTATATGCAAATTTTGATCCACTAATTTTGAACGATTTTATAAGTTGATTTTGATTAAATAAACGCTCTATGTTACAGGAAGCTTGCTACAATACACCGCTTTCAAATCGGTTAAAAAATAAGGGTGCCAGAGGGAAACATACACTTTTTCCAACTTTGTTTTATATATGCCACAGCACTTACTAAATGACCATCAATGCCAGAATGATGTGTATCTGCAGCCGCTGAACGATTACTTCGGACAAATGGTGCAAATGTTTACTGCAATCCACGCACTGCTTTGCGAACAATGTCAACACTAAGCCTTAACTTAGGAATATGGAACGCAGATGGCGTTTAACAACGAAAAAATGAGCTTGTAGTATTCATGGTGTCTAATGCTATTGATATCATGCTCATTTCCGAGTCACATCTTTGTTGCAGAAGTTCCTTCAAATTGCAAGGATTTCAAATATACACAGCCAATCACCCGGATGATAATCTCATGTGTGGTGGTGGAGAAATTATTATTCGCTCGGGCATTCGGCACCATGAAATTGATCCTATCCGTAGAGATTCACTGCAAGCTGCAGGGGTAAAAGTGCACGAATCTTGGTGAACTAACAATCGCAGCAATCTACTGCCCCCCGGATTAACACTAGTAGAACAGAATTTCAATGATTTATTCCTCAATCTTGGCCCAATTTTCCTGATAGGGGGAGATTGGATTGCAAAACATCGAAAGTGGGGCTCAAGGAGTGCCACGCCAAGAGGAAGAAGCGCCAACCTTGTATCCTTATGACAATCAGAGATGTCCGGATGTCGTAGATTTCGCAGTTTTCTGTGGTATTCTCCCGAACTGGCTAGGAATCAGGGAGAGGCCAGACCTCAGCTCCGATCACATTCCTCTTATTGCTAAATTGAGTGTTGCAACTGACACCTACAAAGCAAGAACGAGACTGCTTCCCAGACATGCAAATATTGCCCAATTCCAGGCTTGGATTGATGACAACATCAATATAAACATGGAATTGAATACAGCGGATGACATCAATGATGCAGTGGAAATCTTTACACGCAAACTATGCGAAGGTGCTGACTACGCTACCTCACAACAACTGCCTTGTCATGCCAGACAGCCTTTGGCACATTTAAAACCAGAGGTTCTGAAGCTGGTGAGGTACAAACGCAGTTTGCTTCGGCGCTATATGCGCAGTCGAAACGAGAGAGATAAAATTGCTTGGAGGAGAACTGTCAAGGAGCTAAAACAAAAGCTAGCGGAGATACGATCAGCATATTTCGACAATCTATTGTCGACGCATCGAACCGCTGGTATCGTACAGAAAGCCAAAGAGCTGAAGCATTTGCAGAAGAGCTGGAAACCCATTTTACACATCTTCAACTTGCTGATGCCAATGTAAGTGAAACCGCTGAAGCCATCTAGGGGAATGTACTGGATGTAAGTCCCATCAGACACGTCAGTCCTGCAGAAGTCGAAATGCACATCAAAAACTTGCAAATTAAAAAGTCCCCTGGTTTTGACAAGATTGACACCTTCCCTACAAAGGAGTTTTATTACTGGTGATGCTGTTTAATACCATGCTGAGGGTTTGCCATCTCCCCAGTCGGTGGAAGTGTGCTGTAGTAATCATAATCCCGAAACCTGACAAGCCGGAGAACGTTGTCGCGTCATACAGACCGATAAGCCTACTTCCGACATTCCCCAGAATATTCGAGAGAATATTTTTGTGTAGAGTGTTGGAGGTGGGGGTGTCCACAATGCCATCCCGAACCATCAGTTTGGTTTTAGAGTTCAACATGGTACACCAGAACAATTGCATAGAGTTGTCCACCACATTCTAAGTGCGTTTAAAACAAAAATGTATTGCCCTGCTGTGTTCTTGAACGTCATGCAAGCCATCCACAGGGTATGGATAGAGGGACTACTGCACAACCTGATAAGGCTTCTTCCAGGTAAGCAATATCTCCTGCTCAAGAGCTACTTGACGGATAGAGTTTTCCTCGTAAGAGTTCGTGATGCAAACTCTGGCATAAAGCGCATCAAGGCTAGTGCACCGCAGGGCAGTGTTCTTGTGCCAGTTCTTTATACTCTATTCACGGCGGACATGTCGATGCTGGAAATGATAATTTGTTGGTAGCAACTTATGCAAATGACACCACCATACTCGCGAGCTCAACTTCCCCCATTGAATAAGCAGAAATTACGCAAAGCTATTTACAGCGGTTTGAAACATGGACCAAGCGATGGAACATTGGTATAAGCCAGTTATTTCGTATGACTCTAGAATCATTCCACAGGTGGATCACATTCGATAAAAAAAAACCGAACAAGACTGGGTATCGACCACAAGTCACTTCGGTACAGAACTACTGGAGATTAGTAACATGCAAAAGAAATTAATTGACTACTATACGGCTACTGACCTAATGTCATCAGCCATTCATACTAATCATAAAGCACTATAAAGATTAATTTAAATAAAGTGTGCAAAATTAAGTTAAATAGTTAAAATAATACTATGTGTTAAGGAGAGTTAAGAGATGATCGGAAGAAATAGCATTAGATACAGGGTCATAGCACAGATTGTAAGATTGACATAAAACACGAAAAGGATCATGCTGCAAATAAGTAGTCTTACATGTACCAACAAGTATAGGAGAATAATTCCTTGTAACCCGAAAAGGAACATTAAAATTAATACTACCAAGCAAGGAAGGGGAAAAGATGCTGCCTACAATTAGATTGTGCAAGAATGTGACCAAGAGTCGTTCTTCGACTGGATAATTTCGGGAGGCGGATTAGTTTAAGACGGTTTCGGTAAGATGGAAGGTTTATATTGGGATCCCAGTGTAAGTGACGCAGCGCAAAAAGCAAGAATTGCTTTTGAACAGACTCAATACTATCACTATACTGTGGATCCCATACACATGAAGCATATTCAATTATTGGCCTAAACAAAGAAGTGAATAATAATTTGGTGGTGTAAGGTTCATTAAACTCTTTAGACCAACGTTTAACGTATCCTAAAACACCTCTAGCTTTACATGTGATACAAGAAATATGCGACCCAAACTGCAGCTTTGGATCCATCAACACACCCAGGTCACTGAATTGTGTGACACGTTCTAGAGTGTGATCATTAATGTGGTAGCTTTTTACAATTAAATTTTTACGGTAAAAGGACATTATTTTACATTTGTCACAATTAAGCGAAAGATCATTTTTGGCGATAAGGAATCAAGATCTTCTTGAAGAAACATTTGTTGGACCGGAGATAAAATAGATAAGCATAACTTAACATCATCAGCGTATATTAAGACGTTAGAATGCTTTATGGCAGATGGCAAATCGTTTATAAAAATATTGAATAATAATGGGCCAAGGTGGCTACCCTGAGGGACACCGGAAGTTACACAAATAGTCTTAGATATAGCTGTTTTAAAAATAACTCTTTGGGTTCTGGAAGTTAGATAGGATGTAATCCAGTTAACTAGCTTGGGAGGAAAACCAAAGGTATTCAGTTTTTTAAGGAGTACGAAGTGACAAACACTGTCAAAAGCTTTACTAAAACCTGTGTAAATGACATCCATTTGATGTTGTTCTGAAAAACTATAATTGACCAACGAAGTATATTCTAATAAGTTGGTTGTGGGTGAACTCTTCTTGGTGAAACCGTGTTATGAAATACTTAATAAAGGAAGAACGAAATGCTGCACCTGATCGGTGATAATATGTTCAAACAATTTCGGAATGGCGCAAAGCTTAGCTATTCCTCGGTAATTTGATATATTAGCTCTGCTGACTTTTTTGTGGAGGGGGATAATATAGGACTGCTTCCAAATATTAGGTAATACAGATGTATTCCGAGATAAGTCAAACAATTTGCAGATTGGTCTAAGCAAAGCATCAGCTCATCGCTTTAGAATACAACTAGGTACATCATCTGGTCCCGGTAAAAACGTTAATTTAGAAGATTTTAAATATTGTAATACTGTATCTCAATCAATAACTGGCATATTAAATTGATGAAGACTATGGACTAGTACAATCATTATTGAAATTTGTGTAAGTGCTTTGGAAAAAGTTCGAAAACAGATTAGAAATTCCTCCATCGCTGCAACATTCAACACCATTTAGTTTCATACAGGATGGGAATATATCCATACTGCGCTTCATTTTAATAAATTTATGAAAATATTAAAAAAAAAAATGTTTTATATATACATATAATAGAATAGAGAGCATGATACAAGAAAACAAGGTAGCGACAGTAGTTTACAGTGATGTGATTCTATCACAAGAATATTCTTACGCTCTTCTTCTTCTAAATTTTTACGCTGCACAACACTATCATATGTTGTTTCTTTATGTTTATTCAATTCATAATGCGATAATGTACATATTTAACTGCTTGAAATTTTAAATTTATATGAAAAATAGAAAAGTTGGTGTTTTATACTTTACTTTTTTATTTTATTGAGTTTTCTGTGTGTTTTGCATTGCGCCATGCAAAATTTCAGCTCTCTAGCTCAAAAACTGAGAGACTAGTTTGCATACATACAGATAGACAGACGGACATGACTAGATCAACTCGTCTCGTCGCGCTGATCAAGAATATATATAATTTATGGGGTCTCCGATGTCTCCTTCTGTGTGTTACAAACTTCATGAAAAACTTATAATACTATTCACTGCGTGAAGAGTATAAAAATCTATTTTAAATTAGAAATATTTTACATAATATTGGAAATAATTTGAATATAATCCATATATACATACATAGAAATATATTGTTATTTATCACACAGCACAAAAAAATCAAATTTTTTTGAATCATTTTAAGCTAATTTTGTACGATAATTTAAAATATGTTATTTTTTTTCTAGCAACTCTAGTGATACATCTACTTCCTTCGTAGAAATGGTGTCCTATATAAAAAGTTAGAAAATAAACTGCTGTTTTATGTACCCGAGGCAATGGGAAGCCATGTTTTGTATAAGTATCATAACCAAATGGGCCACGTTCGAATTGACAAAGTTACTGAATTAATAAGCAAGAATTACTGGTTCCACACATAATTACAAAAGTTGATGAACATATAAAATGCCGTAAGTGTATAGCGTTCTCATGTAAAAGTGGTAAGATGGTAGGCTTTTTATACAATATTCCAAAAATTGAGTTTCAAAGTTTGAAATGCTACACATAGATCATTACGGACCGATTGTCAAGAGGACATCTCAAAAATTTGTTAGTTGTCAAAGATGCTTGTTCTAAATTTGTTAAATTATATCCGACAAAAACTACAGGAAGTTGAGGCAGCATGGGCGAATATTTGCGATATTACAGCTGACCGAAATACTGTACATTGTATCAGGTAGAGGATTAGCCTTGATGTCAAAAGATTCCGAACAGTTTATAAAAGAAAACAACATCCAGCATATTAAAATAACTACTAGATCCCCACAAGCTAATGGTCAGGTAGAATAAGCAAACAGAAATTTAGGATCACTGATTGCAAAACTTACCGATTTATAGGCAATTAACATTGAGCAGAACACTCAGAGTTCTGGTTTAGTATTTACATTGCCGTTTTGTGTTCTGAACAGCTGGTTTTTGTTTTGGTTATACATACAAATAGAACGTTGTGGCTAAATGTAAGAAATTAAAATGGGAATTGTGTGAAAAATACATGATTAAGAACAATTCGCAGTGTATGCAAATAACTCTTTCCTTGGCAGCACTGCCGCAGAGTGACCAGCATAAAAAGTGAGTTCTGGCTCTATTCAATCAGAACACAGAGTTCTCAATACTATAATACTACAACAACAAATTTCGTTCATTTTCCCTGTTGTTGTTGTCATCAGAACACAGTATTCTGCTTGAGTTCTCGAGAACACCGTGTTCTGCTCAATGTAAATTGCCTATTAGAAAACAACAAGGAACAAGGTTATCGAAACTGTAGAATTTTCGTTGAATAATACTAAACATAAAATGAAAAAAGAACATTCGAGCATTATTTGGGGTAAATCAAAAAGGAAAAATTATTATTATATTATTAGTATTGTAGAAAGCACTATAGTTCAACAAGAAAATGTATGAAATTAAAATTAGAAAAAGAAAAATTAGCTCAAAAATAGAATAAAAATTATGTTAATTCACATCGAAAAAGTCTAGTAAAATATAATGTAGGTGATTACGATGTTATAAAAAATTTCGATTGTACTGTTCGAGTACCAAAGAAATTATTGTCACGAAGATTTTAGAAAATGATCGATATTTATTAGAAGACGTTGAAGGATTTCAACAAACGCAAAAACCATATAAATATTAAGAATTGGTTTAAAAAAAAAATATACAGAAAATGTAAGCAACTAAAAAAAAGTAATGGTAATTTTATTGAAAATACCAATAATACAGACAAAAAGGCAGAAAAAGATATCGATGGAAACAGTACTGTTTAGAACACTATTTCAGATAAAATCATTGATGTTACGGAAACTAAATTAAAGTTAACGCTACAAAAAAAGAAGAAAATTAATCTTTAAGTTCAGAAAAAAAACAAAATTAAAAGACATACCGACCTATTCTCGAAGCGATGACAAAAAAATTGTTTGTATGTTAACGCCTAACATACAACTAACTCGCTGTTAATTGTTTTTTGCGATGTCAAGGAAAGCTCTTACGCAAACAATTTAACATCATTTGCTGAGGAGGTGTTAATTTGTTTGTGAGCAAAAATGTTAATTTGTGTGCACTGTGTTAAAATCTTTGCGTGATCATAGTGTATAGTTTTGTAAAAAATTATCGATTTTCAATAATATTGTGCCATCAATTGCGTACATTTGCAAATACATATAAGATAAAATCAGGCTTGTCAATTGGGGGGAAAAAATCAAATTCAGAAGAAATATTTTAAATAGTCAGAATTACTCGGAGAACCCGTAAAAAACACCTGTTTTCATTTTTGTATAAGATTTTGTTTTTATAAAATATTTCATATTTCCAACATATTTTCATTTTCTTCTTAGTTGGCAAAACTGCATAAACTAAAGTTTACTGACTGACATACACTTTACAGACTGATGTTAAAAACAGCTTTTTTAACAACGCAGCTTTCAACTTGTGCGAGAATCGCAAAGATGACAAAAGCTTTCCTTGCATGAGGTGTCAACACAAAAACAACGAGAATAGGTCGGATAAATAAGGAAATAAACGATAAACTTTGTGTACGGAAGAGTCGGGTGAGCCTTTTAGTCAGAACGGCCGAATTATAGTATATAAGCTAGTATGTATTGTGTAGAAACCAGTTGTTCTGAGTGAGCGTGTCTGCATTGTGACAACTCTCACACATCGAAAAAGAGAATTCAGTATTAAAGAAGCAATTATAAGAATAATAAAACGAAAATACACATCCGTTAACACTCAGTTAAAAAAAAATCAGATGCGGAGACATGATTTCTTGCGAATGTTTCGCAGTTCTGGAGGCGAGTTTCAATTACAACACTGGTCTATATGTATGTATCTCTATTCCTTATGGCCTCTGAAACCGCTGTAGAGTATCCTGTAAAATTTGGTACGCATCAGACCACCAGAAAAGATTGATCAACTATTAGTCTTTGGCAAACATCTCTTTTTTTAACGGGAAACCATTTTTAAAAAGGAGACACATGTCAGAATCTGACTCTCTCTCAGAAATGCAATACAAAATTGTCGCCTTTATTTTTAATATACATCATGACTCAAAAGCCATAGCGCAGAGTAATTTGTATATTCTCAAATTATAGGATGTGGTAATGCCTTTAAAATTTTTGTTGTCAATGTGCGCTTATATCAAGGCGTACAGAAAGGTAACAAAAATAGAGAAAATTCTTTTTTAAGCGTATTGCTTGAGAACGGCTTGCTTATTTGGCTGATTTTAATACTCTTCACGCAGTGAATAGTATTATAAGTTTGTAACACAGAAGGAGACATAGGAGACCCCATAAAGTATATATATTCTTGATCAGCGCGAAGAGTTGATCTAGCCATGTCCGTCTGTCTGTCTGTATGTATGCAAACTAGTCCCTCAGTTTTTGAGTTAGAGAGCTGAAATTTTACACGGAGCTTTCTTTTTACATTTGTCGGAATCAGCCGAATCGGACCTCTAGGGAAGTACCCCCCATACAAGCTGGGATCCAAATGAAAGTTCTTTTTTTTTTTTTTTTTTGAAATTTTATTTTTATATTTTCGTGAATATGATATCATGTAAATAAGAATACTTTTGATGTTGATTCTGGCTGTGCGACAATTTTTCACACTTGACTGAACGGCCGTGACCATGACAAGATAATCAGCCGATCTAAAACAGTTTGTGGCAGTTTGACGTTATAAGCGTCAGGTTGATTTTTCGTCAATGTATCGTAGAATACGTGACAATTTTATCAAATTGAATAGTGCTGTAAAGCAACTTTCGTTTGATTTTGATTCGGGCACTGATTTACTCACTAAATATCACTTCGATTCACCTCCTTCCCTTCTCTTATTGTCACCTTCTCCTATGAGCGACCATGCTTCCCCCCAACTACCTTCCACCACTCCTCTTGATCCTGCCGCAAGTGCCTCTCCAGCCGATCCTACCTAAACTCCTGTGCTGCCTGTAATACATCTGCAGTACCTTCCTCCCAACGATCTAGACCCGTTTCTTCTCCACCTTCGTCGAACACCATTGCGGACAAAAACGGGAATGTTGCCATCAATGCCTCTAAGCGGTCAAGACCTGATGCTCCTCGACCGTCAAGCTCAATTGTGGATAATTGGAGGAATGGTGCCGTCAATGGTGGTATACTCCCTACCACAATTTTATCTTTTCCCGAAGAATCCAACCAGGCCGCTCATTCATCAATATCACCTGCGGCAACTTTAGAACATTTACCAATATCGCCATCTTTGAATGTGGATTCACCACCAATCTTACCGGTAGTGGCCCCTCGGAAACATATTTTTAGAAGGAAACTGGTAATTGTTTTTCTGAGTCTGCCTATTTTTTCAGCAATTTTATGTATTGATAGACCAGACTCGAAGTATGCTTCAATTTTTGATTTTTCTTCCAAAGATAAAACTGTTCCTCTTCCCATATTTAGCGTTAATTTAAAGAAATTTTATATTTTATGCGGCAAAAAAAATTTGGTGACCGTAATTGCTAAATTGAGGAGATAACTGAAATTTTATTTGGGGGCGCTATCCTGATGACCAAATTTTCGTAACCTTTTTTTTTGTATACTTTTGCTTAAAAATTTATTAATATATTATCTTGAATAGCTGCTGTAAGCTATTGCTGTTTTATTTTAAAGAGAATTGATTCAATGAATAAAAATAGTAAGACTATATGGTTTAGATAATATTGAAATTTATAATTTGATAATATTGTAAATAATGGTACAAGAAAATGGCTGTTTTTGGGTTATTGTAAATAATTAAAAAAAAATGTGTTTTTCTATTTCTTTCTTCACTATCGTTTTCTTATTTCGCAATGTTAGAAATTGAAAATGTCAAAAAAAAAAAAGGGTTTTATTGAAATAAATACCCAAATTATTTTTTATTCGAACATTTGCAATTCACAATATATACAGTATTGGCTGCCCTCACTGATTTGCGTGTTGTATGAGGTGAAAACTAAATTCGGGTCGTTCACGAAAGCAACCTTATAATTTGTTGAGTTTATGAGGTTTGTGCGTTTTCTTGAAGACCCACATTATATTTGTTAAATTACAATTAACTTTTTTTTAATTTTCAGTAGTTAACTAAATAAATAAATATCATTTTTTTCTATCATTCCCGCGCTAAGACGAGCCGAATGCGCTACTGTATACATAAAGATATTGGAAGAGAATATAAAAAGCTTCACATCACCTACTTACAGTAATGCATGCCGAGCTAACTCATGGGGCATGAGCTTAGAGTAAGTTGTTCCCGATGATAAAAAAGGCGTTCGTACACCATCGACCAAAACTATGTTTTTTCTTTTCGGCTCACTCGATGATATTTGTTGATATAAGATAGGCGCATTTGATAAACTTCGGTTGTTAGCTAAAAAATAGTATATATACATATATTAAATAAATCTTTAATTTAAATTGAAAAATATATCAATGAAATTGGTTTCAAGATAGCATAGATAAATTTTAACAATGGTAATATTTATACGGGATGATAATACAGCTATACTTGGTACCTCAGAATTCAAAGCTGAAGCTTCTACCATCCTAAAAAATTATTTAAACTGATTGGACGTGGTGATTGTACACCAGTCATCATTTTTCAAGAAGTTCTCCCACACCACACTCTCGTGGTTTAAAATTTGACAAAAGACTCAGTTGGAAAGAGCACATCAAAATGAAACGTCAACAAATCAGTAGAAGAAATAAAAATATATTTGTTTTTATTAAAAAATATTGATTTATTTATTTAACAGCGCGATGCGCTTTTTAATTTTTTTTTAACTTAGTTTTTAAACAAATCAGCGCGATGCTCTTTTGTGAGTTTCTATTTTCCAACTAACTTCTTATTGCTATCTTGTAATAAACGAAACTTCGATAATGATGGAGTACGTGACAGAATGTGTTCTGTCAGCGGAAAGGGTTTGTTCGTGTAGCACTGGTGATCACGTTAAAGTGCATGTGATCGACTGACAAAGTTTGCAGACATAGTGTCAGCAAAATAATGTGAGAATAATTATGGAATGCTTATGGAAGAAAAAGAGTTCTTAACTCCTCGCTCCGAAGTATCAAAGGTCCTCTATTGATTTTAAAAATGTAGGATGTTGTTTAGACTTCTTTGTCTTGCAATTTCTCGCATCGGTATTTGGGGGGGTGGGGAATTTTGTAAAACAATTTCGGTATTGGATTTTGCCGTTTTGTATTTCAAGAATATAATAAGGATTGAGAGGATGACAGTGGTTCATAAACTAAAGGTAGTAACCATACTGGATGTAACCACAGTGTTTAAGTAGTTTATTTTATCGGAATTTTGACCGTTAAGTTACTTCACTAGTTGAAGAGATAATACCTCGCCGAAATTGGATTGGTTATGGGTTTGTTTCAGCATAGCGGGAAGGGGTTTTACATCTGAAGTAAGAATTAAATATTTCGCTTCTTCTACTGATTAATTTACGTTAAAATGTCTGAATGGTTCTCATTCCAAGCGCCTTGAATAGAAAATAATATTGGGGCAAAACCTTCGAAGACTTGCCGAGTTCCATATTACAACAAAAATTTAGTTTTGCACAGAGATCTTCCCATACCATATAAGCTTCACTTAACCAGGGTAATTGGTTGAGCATTAATGGTAAATTGGGAAAGAATCATCGAAAAATTATATTATTCGTGGACAATGCTGCATATTGCAAAGTCATTTCTTTTTAAGAATATTGCTCGAATGGCTTTCTTTATTTGGCTGAAAATTTTTGAAAAATCTACCGGTAATGTTGGTCTTTTTGTATTAAAATCTGAATAAATACAAAAGTAAAGTTTATCGTGCGTTCGCTGCTGGAAATGGAATTACCTTGATAGGCTAGTGTGTTAAGAGGCGGCTCGTGATACAAATAAGAAGAGAGTTTGAGTTCAACGCAAGTTCCAGAATTCGTACTTTTTTGTTTTTTTAAATATGTATTTAATATTTTAATAAATATAAATATGATTCGTGAAAAACGTTTTCACGTAAAAACAATTATGGTAGTGTAGCGATAATACCTACACAGACTTTTTTGTAAGTTCCATACATGTTTAAATAGTGCTTTAAGTTAGTTTATTCACCAACACTTCAACATTTTAAGTTATATAGGCTGGACTAATTTTGAGCAATTTTTTTTGTTGTATTTATGGGATCACCTAGAAGGTTTGCATCTATATTTCGACGCGGTAGGTGGTGCTGTTGTCGAGAAACAGGCACATTTTTTACCATATTTTTAACATTATTTTATCTAGCGCACACTATACTAAGCCGATTTTAAAAATTTTATTTTTTCAGTTTTTAACTTTTAATATAATATTTTTAAGCATTAATTTTTTAGAAATCCACTGCAAGACCAAGCATAAAAAGTTTTGTACGTTTTTTCGTTTTTAATGCTTTGTTTGGTTGGTGTTCTTGTTGCATTTTTCCTCTCTGAGTACGCACTTTTTGCGCTCTTCGTTTCTTTATTTGATGTTCATTGAGAGTGGGACAAGAAAGATAGTGTGTTTCGTTGTTTGTGTTTCGTGTTTGAGGCTATTGATCAATTTTGGTTTGTTGATAAGGGAAGTGGGAGGATCGTCGTGTACCAAAAATCAAAAAGTTTTCCGCCGATTTTTTTTCTCTTCTTTCGCGTATTTTCTTTGACTTTTGTTGAGTGGGGGGAGTGAGTAATTTGAAAATATTAGAAATTTGAAATGTATGTGTGCAATTTTTGATATTGTTTTTGGAAATTTTGTTCAATTCTTCGTTACTTATGCTATACTCCTTCTTGAATTATGTGTTGTTGTTATGCTTTTTCCCTTTTATTAGTATTTAAGTGCATTCATTGGCAATCAATCAAACCTATAATACTTTTTGCATCGTGATTCTATAAAATTGACATTATTATTACACTAAGGGAAATATCCAAATGAAAGTTCCTATTAGAAAAAAACTTTTTTGTTTTTTGTACTATGGAACTGAAATTGAGAGACTAAAGTTTCTGACCCGTATCCACCAACCTTAGAAATTTCAAGACTCTCGGACTATACTAGAAGGGGCGTGAAGAGTTTTACAACTTCGGCATAGCCAAAGTTAGTCTTTATTATTTTATTTTAATTTAAAGTAGTGTAACTCTAAAAAAACTCCCGTCGGAATTCGACCACCCCGCTAGAAGAAAGACAAAATGTATTTAATTGTGTGAGACAAATTCAATTTGATAAGAAAAACAATTATTGAGTATCTTTTAATAAAGCTCGACTCTTTCGTTTTCCTACAGTTGTATTTGTGACAACTTTTAATTCTTTTACGCCAAAAATATCCAACAGATTTTAATAAAAGTATATTGTGCACATCTACAAATGAAAATCTATCGAATGGTATATTATTTATCAAAATCGATTAGATAGTTTATGCATAAATTTGATCATAAAGAAATATAATCCCCTATGTATATTATGATGATGATGATGATTGACAACTGTTCAATGTTTTTCTAAACACCTTGGAATTCAGTTATAATATTGTTTTCTTCTGACCATATTACCAGCAACTCATTAATAATATGCCGATCATTTTTTTTGCGACACAGTTCATAAATTTGAAGCTACACTTTTATCACCTTTCTTGAACAAAGGGACTATTATACTTGTCTCAAAAGCTTTATCCATTTGTCCAACCTTGTATAACATAGTGTGTGTCTTGGCCAGTTCGTTTAGAAATCTCACATCTGTTTCTTAAAAAGATCATATGGAATTCTGTCCAAACCAGGTGCCCTTCCCGTCTTTGCCTTTTTCAGCATACCCAAAATTCCTTCTTTCGTAATTTCTCTATCCAAACTATAATTGTATACTAACAAGGGAGCGTACTGTATACTGTTTACATATTGTGATGGATTTAAGAGGTTCTCAAAATATTGTTTGAACACTTCTGCAGGTATGGCTGTGCTACTATTTAAGTTTTGACTGCGTAGGCTTCTAACTACTTTGCACAAGTCTTTACTATCTTCCACATTATTTATTCTGTTCTCTAAGTCTTCATAATATACTTTCTTCCTTTTCTCACATTATTCCTTATATTTGCTCTTTGCCAGATTTTCTTGCCGACTGGCATCTCCAATCGTTTTCGTTTACCCAAAACTTCCCTGTCTTATTTCTATTTTTATATTCTTCACGCAGTGAATAGTATTATAAGTTTATCATGAAGTTTGTAACACATATAGCCATGTTTATCTGTCCGTCTGTATGTATGCAAACTAGTCCATCAGTTTTTGAGCTAGGGAGCTGAAATCTTGCGCGGAGCTTTCTTTTTACCGTACTCAGTACATTTGTCGCAATCAGCCGAATCGAACCAGTTCTTATTAGAAAAACTTTATTTACCCTATTGTCAGATGTGATTGAAATAATTTGGCTTGAATTTACGTTGTATTTAGTTAGAGTTAATGAGCATTTCGTCACAAGCGAGTCGCACGGTCTATTATTGCATTTTCCATTCCTAATGGAAAATTCAAATCTACTCGGCTGCCATTCGGCTAAGAAATGTATCTGCTATTTTTTAACGCACTTTAGGGGATGTTCTTAGAGTGCTCATCGGATTACTTTGCTCTCAATGGCCTACCTCGAGGTTCCTTGACTAGTAGTATTTTAAAAACATTTTGAGCAAATTTCACAATAAAGTCTTCAATCAGCTGTTCATTCCAACATCAAAATTCAAATTTTTTATCACTTTTATTATAGAAAAATGTACTCAGCCAACAAATCAATTTTCAACTTTTTCCGACAAGACGCAGCCGCTCCCGTTGCTCAATTAAAGCTGCTACAGACCTAGATAATCATCTTAAAATCATTCATGAGTGATTATCTAACTAGACTCATGACGTGACTTATCTTGGCGATTACATGGATAAACGTCTCACCTGGCGGAAACATATCAAATCGAAAAACATATACATGTATCTAAGAGTATAAAGTCTACACTGGCTAAATAACTTTAAATGTGGTGTGAGCCTTCAGTACAAGGTACTACTGTCTAAATGTGTTATTAATTGCATTTGTATATATTGTTCCGAATTGTGGGGTACCCAATACAATTTAAGTTTTACAAAGAGTTCAATCCAAGATCCTTAGATCATGGTATATCAGGAATGAAAATAACCATAAAGACTTGCAAGTACAGTTGGTATAAGAAGAATGTTCTAACAGTAAACGTAATTACATGGAAAAACTTGATCGACACTTAAACCACGACCATCGGCCACTCTTATTGCTTATTTAGATGCCCGTAATGTTAAGTGAACCCGTTCCTCTCACACAAAAGTGCAACACCTGAAACATTGTTGTTCATAATATGAGGAGATACAATGAACAAATTCTTAAAAAAATAAGACCTTGTTATCATCTGTACGCAAAATTTTTTCCCGCGGTCATCCAAGTCATTATCGATAATTTATCAATACATTTTTCGCTTCAGGAATTATAATATGTAATTTAAATGCTATGAGACCAATCAAAAGAATAACAAAAATGCAATTGAACCAAAAATTTTGTTCGTATTTTATAAGTAGGAAAGTCAAACAAATTGCATTGCGGATGAAGTCATCTATTGAAAATGATTAAACTTTTTTAATCTTTGTACTGCAATTTTTTAAGTGGTACTCAAGTCCACTATATTTGAAACTTTTATCAAAAAAGGTACATTAAATATTTCACTTATCATATTTCCAGGGCATAAATGAATAAAACAATTAAGAGTCATAGGCCTTAATAGCTAGTACTAGTAGTATTTATTATCATTAGGTACTTTATTGTATTGTGTAATTACCTAATACAATAAATAAATAATTAATAATTATAAACATATATATATATAATAAATATAAAATAACCAAAGACTATGAATATTGTACAGACTGAACAACTCGTTCACGAAATTTGTTTGCCTTCTCGAGACACAATGTCTCGGGATGTCAACAACAATTTTGTAAGGTTTCCAACAATAATTCCTTCGAAAAAATGTTCCAGACTTAATGTCTCAGGATACCAGTGACAGAACAATTTCATGAGCAAGTTGTCCAGTCAACATAGTTTATGGTCTACTTATTGATGAGCCAACCATTTCATATCACATTTGTTTTATTTGACATATTAAAACCACTAGACTTGCTGAAATCACAAATATGAGATGTCATAATGTCAAAAAAGTTCAAAGTCCAAAATGAAGATATGTACATACATACATATATACCGACCTCTAATTATGAAAGGATGATAATATTATTATGTATGCATGAATATATAATGCCATGTCGCATAACCAACTCTTAAAAAATATTTTGTTCATTTATTTTTACATACATATGTACGTAGATTTACCTTTTATACCTAATTTGATAGCATTCGCAAAGTTTCGCGTGGACGATAGATTTGAAATAAACATTGTATACTCGATGAAATTCTTTTCGAATCAATGTAAAAGTTAAGTATTTTAGAAATTATGGTTTTAAAATCAATTTGAGAAATATAAACTTATGTGTCGAGCTAAATCACTTAAAATACATTCGATTCTTTAAATGATCTGTTAACTACTTTTGCTATATGTCTAACTAACGACAAAAACATTTAAAGGGATAACTACTTACATGCTGCATTCCAGTGCTGAATTTATAGGTCATTTAGACAGGGCCAAGATTCGAATTACTCATGATGAGACCTTTGATTCGAATCACCATCGACAATAACCACAAGGAAAATGTCGTTATTCAGGGGTTGTTGTTGTCGAAAGTGATTCGAAACATCGTCGAATCAAGAATTGATTCGCCTGTGATTTAAAATTGACGAAGGTGCTAATGTTGGCAATTTGTGCCTTGTTTTAGGATATTTTTGACTGTCTTTCTTTTTTTTTGTTGCGCGCCAACATTAAACAGTTGATCATTGCACAAAACAATTTTAAGTAAACTCCAAATTGTAAATTTTTTATGAAATACGTAGTGGGAATGAAAGAGGAAGCTGCAAGGATGTTTACATACACTGTGAATTCTTCTTAATAATGTATTTTTTACAGAATTCAGCCCTGTGTGAACACCCTCTAAATGGATATTTCAATGGTACAATTGCCAAATCGATTAAAAGTAAGTTCACAGTACGAGTTCTGTTGCGAGTTTCGGTGAGCTGTTCACAGTCGCCTTTTACGAGTTTGCGAGTTCTGAACAGCTGTTTTCTTTTTGTTTTGGTTATACATACAAATAGAACGATGTGCCCAATTGTGAGAAATTAAAATGGAAATTGTTCGGAAAATACATTGATTGAGAATAATTTGCATTGTATGCTGTTTAATGTCGAGAATGACCAAAAAAGGCGGACATGATCAAAAACTTGGCAGCACTGCCGGAGAGTGACCAGCATTATTTCTGCGAGAACTCGCTCAGAACTCGAGTTCAAATTTACTACAACAACAACAAATTTCATTCATTTTCCCTGAGGGTGTCGTAGATTTGAATTCGATTTATGAGTGAGTTCATCGAGAACTCGAGTTTAGCTGAATAGCCTATAACTACTAAAACAAAAAGTTGAGAAAATTAGGAAATAGTTTACATTTGTTTTTCAAATTCCTCTTAAATTATAAATTCAAATTAACGATGTGGACCGTATTACTGCAGATGTAACTTTTATCTAACGACTTATTGAAAGTATGAGATGGTAAATATCATTATTTTTAATAAAATTTTCACATGATTAATAGTATTTTCACACTGGGCCATGATTCGAATTAATCGTGATTCGGCGCTGATTCGAATCACAATCCTCAAGGTAAAGTGTCGTCATTCAGTGGTCGTTGTTGTAGATTGTGATCCGAATCATAGTCGAATCAAAATTTGATTCGTATGTGTTTCCGATGCGGACTGAGAAATTTCGAATAGTGTTGCAAAGTTTTTGGTCATTTCCGGTTAGAAATTGCTTTTTCGACAGTCTTGTTCTTTTTTTTTTAATGAAGTGTATTTTTTTTAATATTATAGCCATTTCACACTGAGCATCCAATGTACATTTCTCGAATGCTGCATTGAATGTTACATTTTTCAACAACAATAACAGGGAAAAGTGACGTAAATTTGTAGCTGTTGTTGTAGTAGCAAATCTACATTCGATAAGAATGCAACTAAAATGCTGTTTATGAAATTGGTCACTCTACCCAGTGCTGGTTTATTGCTGCCTTTTTTTTAGGTAATTTTCTATTTTCTTTCTGTTTTTTTTTTTGTTGCGCGGCAACATAAAACAACTGTGATCATTGCACAAAACAACAAAATAATATGAAGAAAATTTTAAATTGTAATTTTTTTTTGAACGAAACTGCTTTCGTCTCAATTTCGACACTTTAGTTGTTTTAAAACAACTTTAAAGCATAAATTTGCATTTTACCCAAATCTCTTTTCCATTGATATAATGCCCGATTCACACTGCTGCAAAATTGTTGCAATTTTTACTTTCAGTTTTGCAGCAGAAAATATGTTGCTTCAAAATACCCAAAGCAACCCTGAAATTCTGTTATTTGCCTATTGTTGTAGAAATTTAAGGTGGAGATACACAAACGACTTCAGCTTTAAGCTGCATTGTCGACAAACGCAGCATGCAGCATCAAACTACACAAACGAGGTCGAGGTACACAAACGATTTCAACGTTATTGACTTCAGTAAACAAAAAACAGCTGTGAATTTGAAAATTTAAGAAAGTAATTATTGAAGAAAACTGTATTTAAAGTTGAATTATTAAAAAAATTAAGTATGTATTTTTATTTCCATGTAATATATTGAATTGGAATAACTTTTTAAATAGATAGGAAAGTCTGCCATCAAATTTAACATAAATACTGCTAAGAAATTGCCATTTACTAAATCAGTTGTTTGTCATTCACCACGCTATCAATTTTTTTTGGATCACAAACAGCTGTTTTCTGGTTCATTTTAGGTGCGTCTTACACATATCGAGTATATGGCGGAACTTATCGTTGATTTTTCTTTGAAACCTATTGCTTCTATTTACTCTCAGCCACTGATGCCAAGCAAACGTTTTGACTCTGCTCACACACTTTCACATTAATCACTCTACAAAAACCAAATGATAATAATAAACTTCCCTTCTCAACTAACAAAAATTGCGTAGAACACACCCCATTCCAGACATGCCAACTTTCAACAATGAGATTAATAAAACTTCTTATTGTACTGATCACATTCTACATAGTTTTAAAACAAAATGAAAACATCACAGATTCATTACCAAAAAATACAGTTTATTTTGACGTATCAATTAATTGAATTAAAGAAGAATTGGAATCTTTGAAAATGTTAGAATTTATTAGCAAGCAAAATCGCATATTCAGCATTAGTTGGTTTTGCTTGTTTCGTCTATTTTATGCCCTATTTAGACTGAGCAGAAGCAACCTTATTTTGGTAAGCAGCTCAAAAAGTTGCTAAAGGTGGAGATACACAAACGACGTTTTCTTGCAAACCAGCTTTTGCTCCGTTCTTGCATCAAAAAAAAAAGTTGAAATGTATGAAATCGTATGGACCGAGTTACTTAGCTTGTTCGCGAACGCAGCAACTCAAAAAGTCGAACAACTTCAACTTCAACAGAAAACAGCATTTTATTTATTTATTTATTTGTTTATTGTAGATTTGTTGTTGTAGATTTGTGCGATTTTATCGAGACCTCGAGTTGTGCTCAGTTATGTATTCAGACAGTAGCTGCATCACGATTTTTAACCCTGCTGTTAGATGAACGGTAAAATGTATTGACTTAAAATTTCAGGTCACGTGTTATTTTTATGAAACAGTGATATTTGCAAAGGGGGGCAAAGTATTTTTTCGGTTAGTTTTGCAAATAAAATTACCGCACATGGAACATTTGACTTGCAACAACTACAAATCCCATGCTTTCTACCCTCTAAATTGGAAGTAGCATTGCTGAAAGAGACTACTGAAACTATGGGTCACCTATTGTGCTGTTACTGTACGTGGGTCGTGGCTACGCGTCAGCATTCTACGATCCCCCGTCCGGTAGGTCAGCTAGACGACCAGCTTGTAGCCGGTCACCTGCTGTAGCTCTCAGCGATTCGGCCCAGATCGGGGCAGCGTGCAGCATAATTGATGTTACCACCATTGATAGTACCCAGCGCTTGTCTGCTTTAGGGCCTCAGACGTTTGGCAGCATCCAGGATAAGGCATTTTGGGCCCTTGCAGCTTTATACTTCACGTATATCAGGTCCTTCTTATACGACAGCCTGTTGTCCAGCAGTACACCTAGGCAATTTACCGCTTTTTTAGACCGTACCTCATGTTCACCAACTCGCACGGAGCACAATTCCATGCGATTCCTGCTAGTGACCAGAATCAACTCCGTCTACTGCTCTGCCAGGGATAGTTTCGAAGACCTGAGCCATGATGTAATCGCACTAATATCCGAGTTTGCCGATTGCGAAGGGGAGGAGTTGCATTCCGCCACGTGATTTGGATGCTCACACACAACATACATCTCGGTTTACTGCTGCAGTTCTTGGCAATATGTCCTTCCACGCCACACCTTATGCAGCACTTCGACCTATCCCCATTCTTGCATGCCCGAGATAAATGGCCGTACTCTAAGTACCTGAAGCATTTCTTCAATGTCACCTTTGCGGCAGGTAACCCACCCAATCTTTACTTTACCAGCCTTGAGGAGTATATTGGCCGTTGTTATTTGCAAAGAGATTGTTGCAATTTGGGTACCAGCATACGACCGTCTCAGAATGGTGACGACCAAACTCTGAGCCTCAGCTTCTTTGAACCGCTCGTCGTATCTCGTCCTTAGTGGTGACTTTGTCGATATCCCTGACCACTATTGTCGTTTTTTTGACTCAGAGATCTGACCGACGCCTCCTGCCCTAGGGTGCCACTGACCATTGCCCGCAGCTCTTCTGTTTCCACGCCTTAGTTCTTAGCTCCAGCAGAAGATCGCCATTTTGCGTTCTGCGAACCCCGACTCCGTGAGGCCACCACAAATCGGGTCATCTTTCATCTTTTTTAGAATATCGGCATAGGATCTCTCTTCACACCGATGGATAACCAAAGCATCTGGTTTTATGTGCTTCCTGAACCCAGTAATCTGCATATTTCTCTTCTTTTTTCCTCCAACCATTTGCCATTAGTCAAGCTGTGGCGCCTTGGGTGCGCCTTGTCCTCCTCTTGGAGTGGGTTGGTTCTATCTCCCTCCGTTTGACGACCAGGTTGCACTAGTACCTTCGTAGACTTGCCCTTCACCCGTGGACCAGGTGGAAGCCCCGTTTTACCAGGATGGCACTTTTGGAATGGCTCACCCGATGTCAGTGGAGACGTACGAGCGCTTGCTCCACATAAGCCTGGTGTTGTTTGTGCAGAGTTATCCCTTTTACTCTCCCCTGGAGCAATTTCGCCATCATCAGATATCTCTTGTGCTGCCAAGAGATACAGTCGGCTAATGCAATCAATTGTATCTCTCATAGGCTGATGGATCGATCTCCTTTTGCCATTGTCCAACATTGCGACCAACTCCTCTATCTTACAGCCGAGCTTTTTGAAGGAGTCAGCTCCATGCTCGGTTGTGCTTCGCCCTTTGGATTGGGAACTAAGTAGAAGTGGACTGAAAGAGCCGTCTGCATCCAGCTTATCTTCTTCGCTATTTTCCTCTTCCATCAGAGAACGCGGCGTTTTCGTGCTCTTTCTAAATGGATCCCGGACCACTAGAAGGTCCGAACTTGTAGCATTTGATGGTACAGGAGCCAAGGTGCCCACTCCTGTATCACTGCGGTCATAGAATCTCGACGACTGGGGGCCCGCTTTCTCATCCATCATAGCCGCCGGTACTAGGCATCCGACACCTTGCAATGTAATAGTCGCACTCTTTCGTACTTCCATATTTGTTTTTCTGTCTGGGATCCTACACATAGCCGTTTACCTTCAGTCAGGTCTAATTCAGCCGCCCCTGACATGGGGACAGACGCTGACCAGGAAGCCGCCAATTCTAAGAACCGTTGCGCTTGGATTTTTCCGCATTCTCGCATTAGATAACCAAGTAACTGATGTCAGATTGGTCATCGTCCAGAAGGGCCACGTGGAGGCTGCGAGTTACCTCGGTTGTACACACAAGGATAGTGCTGGACTTCGCCAGGTTAAAGCCAATCAATAACATTGCCATGCAGTTGCACCCCCGCTTTTATAAAAGGTTAGGTGTATGTGTGAGCTTGTGTATTGGCTAGCATCGTGTGCCTTTGTTGATATGGTTTGGCGTTTTGTGGTGTAGGAGTCAATCATTTGATCAGCAGTATCAACACCTCCTAAGAGAGAGAAAGCATAAGAAATTATAAAACGAACAACCAAACAGTATACCCTTTCTAGAATTGTAATAAAAAACAATCTCCGGTGTTTTCTTCGACCCATTCCCATCGACTTTATGTGTCCTGTGCATTGAATTGGGTGTACAAATAAGTTTTAAGGGATTTTCAAAAGTTGGTATAACTAACATTAAATCGGACGATTTGGTCACTCTATTCATGTTAAAGCGTCACCATTTCCCGACAAAAATCCGTATGTGTCATTTCGCTGAAGTGTAAACAAGGAGGCGTTATTGGACCAATATTTATACCAAACTCAATATGAGCTCGCTGAAACCTTGGGAGTGACTCAATAAGAAATTTCAAATCGTCTCATGGCCATGTTTCTAATATAGATTATTGCCTTCGCAGGAAGCTCTTTGAGTAGTTTTCCAGTTATTTGGTCATGTCCAGGCGGTTTTTTCCGGTTAGTGCGCTTTTCAATACAGTGCCTGATATCGTTGGCTGAAATTTTGTTTATATAGTATTGCCGAGATGGAGTGCTGTTATACAAATTAGTGTTACTAGTATTAGATTGGTTGGTTGGCCATGGTGCAAAAACTAGACAATTGGGTTCCTCATGAACTCAAGCCAAGAGACGTCGAATGTCTGTTTTTCACGTGCGAACAACTGCTCCAAAGGGGTATTTGCATCGAATTGTGACGGGGACGAAAAGTGGATCCACTGCGACAACCCAAAGCGCAAAAAAACATTGGGTAAGTCATGCATCAACTTAAACGGCCAAACCGAATATTCATGGCAAGAAGCTAATGCTGTGCATCTGGTGGGAACAGCTCGGAGTGATCTACTATGAGCTGATCCAGCCTAACGAAACCATCACTGGGGATCGTTACAAACAACAATTGATGCAATTGAGCCGAGCATTGAAGCTCAAACGCCCCCAATATGCCAAAAAAACACGACAAAGTGATTCTTCTTCACGACAACGCACGACCACATGTTAAAATATGTAAATATTTTTGTTAATTCTTTGTGCGTCAAAGTGATCTGCCTCACCTATATAAGCACACTATTGAAGTGAAACTGCTGCACAATATGTAGAAATCAAAATTTAAAATAATTATTAGAGTTGTGTTGTATAATACAATATTATTCATGTATTTCATTGTTAAAGAAGCAATGTTAGTTTTGAAATCATATTGTTTTTGTTCCATACAATGTATTGAATATACTATATATGTACATCTGATTGACTACAGATAATCCATCAAATAGTCGACAGAGCAGACAGACAGAGAAAATTTATAGCACCACACATACACGTACGGTTTGAATATTCTTTTTCTGTTATACTGTTATTAGCGCAGTGTGTTTAATTCACATTTTATTTTCTAAATAATAATAAAAATCAGCCAAGCGTTATCACACTCAAACATACGCCTGAACTTATGTTTGCTTTGACTATTTCATTCTTCTCTCTTTCCCCCTTTGCACATCAATAAAGGGATTCGACGCTTGCCCATACACATATTCACACATACATCTAACTTATGTCTGCTTTGACTATTTCATTCTGCCTCTTTTTCCCCTTGCACGTCTTACATTTTATGACACTGTTCGTATTCAATTTTTGAATTTTTTCTAAATAATATTTATACAAAAAGTCGAAATTTCTCTCTTTCCCGGTGGATTTTCCAAAAAAATTGCATTCTTCTAATTGACCTATAACGAACATTATAAAAGAAAAATCAGCCAAATAGGGCAGACTTTTCTCAAGCAATACGCTTAGAAAGAAAAAGACTTTTCTCGATTTTTGATGCCTATTTGAACGCCCCTCCCCCCCTTGTTGACATAAGCGCACCATGACAAAATTCCTCTTACACGATGCAGCACCATATTTTCAGAATATACAAAATACTTGGCGCTACGACTTTTGAATCACGAGATATATTAAAACAAAACGCGACAATTTTCGAAAAATTCTGAAAATTGTGTTTGTGACATGTTCGAGTATACCCATTTTAAAAACTTTTTCACGTTTAAAATCTTCAAAACTTATTTGTACACCTAATACTTATCAATATCGTTGCTTTGTATTTATTGCTGATTTATGAAACTACTGTCGTAATGTCATTGAAAGCAAATGTAGACAGTCAGCAAATAGGAGGGAATGAAAGTTTTATTTTTGCATACTGTTTTTACATTTGTTAGTTTCATTTAAAGTAATTTTTTCACTAACTCAAAACTTCAAAAGAAGTTGTCGCCTGTTATATTTTGTCCTTTCTATCCCTCCGTCAAGTCCAACAACGCGTACTCCTTGGTTCTTTTCAGGCATTGCATTTCTAGGCGTTCCTAGGTATAGTTGTATCTTTCATACATAATCTGACTTCGTCTAACCAATACTTCAAACCATATTTTACGGGTTTCGATGACATAAACTGTCGAAAAATACATTGTCCCCTGAATGCAACAAGTTGTTCATCAATGATTACATTTTCGTGGCAATTGTAAAACTTTGGAAGAACAAGTTTCCAACGGTCCCACAGTTCATGAATAGGAGCAAATTTATCCTTGCTACGCATTTGTCTTCGACTTAAAACATCATCGAAACGGATCGCACTTGTGATCATGTGGAAAATATCCTCAGACATTATTGATCGGAAAATAGGGCGACAAAGAGGTGCAAATAAGCCTTGAACGTCTTTATTTCTTCCTTTGCCATAGACAAATTTTGTACATATACGTCAAATATTTTACTGAAATTAGAAAAAAATAAAGTACATACCGACATACGCCTGCAAGAATGAGTACAGCAATATATGCTTGCAATGTGTCTTATCGCTCTATTTGTTAGCAAATTTGACTCTGCAATACTTATTAGTACTTTCGATGACAATTATTTCTATTGGAGGCGAAAAAATAGCAAAAAGGCTGACATCATGTGACTGCATCTGGATACAGCAAAGCGAGTTGGTCCTCCTTGTATTGAGATAATATTCTCTGCCACAACTCCAATAGGTTGAGTTAATGAAGTGACACTCTATACCAATTTCTTTTTGGCAATAAGCAAAGGATCAACCGAGCTAGCTGCAGGCACGTCTGGTTCTCATTCTGTATCTGAATCACTTGATTCCCTATTTTCTGAATCATATTCAATATTCACATTTGAAATATACAAGTCACTTTCTTCATTGAGCACCTCGCGTATATCATCTTTGCTCAAGTAACGTTCATTTGCCATTTTGTCACGCAATATGTAAAACAGAATCTGATATATAGAAAGCATGAAAATGCAGTTAAGGGAATCACACAACTAAGTTTTTCGACATAAGGATAAGGATTTCATATTCCACAATCCACATTCCACGTTCCACAATAATTAGTTAATAATTGTATTTACATAGTATTGAATCAAAATATATAGAAAGTACTTGATGCAAAATGCACTATGGCCCAAATGGTCTTCTAATCACAGATTCGTATATTTTTGTGAATCTAACAGCAGGGTTAACTGAAACTGCGATGAGTATTCAGACAGACTTTGCGCAGTTTAGAACAGCGTTTTCTTCGCTGTTCCCCATAATTAAATGCCGTACGTCCATATAGGCTTAATTACGGTACTTTGCCATTGGTTGTCAGCTAAGATCTGCTGTTAAGAAGTGAGTACAATTGCAAGTTGGTCTTTCTTTTTCTAAATGTGATATTTCTAAGTCAATATGCACGCCCAGGTACTTTGCCACATTGCTTAGTGGAATATCAGTACCTTTTATTTTTAGATGACTTAGTTGATAAGTTGTCCGTGTCGTGTATATCACATGCGTCGTTTTCAGTTCATTATCTTTGATTTTCCATTTCTCAAACTAAGAGCATGTTTCGACCAAAATTTCGTGCAGTTTAGTTGTTGCCACAGCTAAGTTTTTGTGCGAATACATTAAAACTCATTGATGATTTCGCATAGATTACTTGGTATTACGGTCCTAATGTTTCTAAGTAGGCTGTCGTGCCAAACTTTGTCGAACGCTTTGTCTATGTCCAGGAAAACACCAACACAGAACCTTGTTTCATCAAGATCCCTTAAGATTTTGTGAGTTACTCTGTGGACTTGCTGAATTGTGGAGTGACTTTGTCTAAATCCGAATTGGTGGTCAGGTATGATTCTGTTCACGTCCAGCATTGGTTGTATTCTGTCAGGTAGAAGACGTTCAAACACTTTTGAAAGTAAAGGCAATATGCTAATTGGTCTGTACGTTGACAACTTGGTCGTATCTTTACCCAATGTGGGTACAGCTATTATTTCAGCAACTTTCTATAAAGACGGGTAGTGCCTAGTCTTAATATCGCATTAACATGTTTCTAATATAGATTATTGCCTTCGCAGGAAACTCTTTGAGTAGTTTTCCAGTTATTTGGTCATGTCCAGGCGGTTTTTTCTGACTAGTGCGCTTTTCAATACAGTGCCTGATATCGAGGCTGAAATTTTGTTTATACAGTATTGCCGAGATGGAGTGCTGTTATACAAATTAGTGTTACTAGTATTAGATTGGTTGGTAGTAAAAGCTTTTTCATAATAGTCTGGAAGAAGTGAGGCTTTGTTAAAGTTGGTTCTAGTCCATGTCCCATCCGACTTTAAGAGTGGCGGCTGGTGGAAAGTGCAATTAGTAGGTGTTTTGCAGCTTTCCACAATGAGTCATTAGTATCAGACATCGGATACAGTTTTTCTGTAATATTCCAATTGTTCATTTTAACGGGACCCTATAACTAAGCTTATGCTGTCCGTCTATCTATCTCATGAACCCTAATAGGTAGAGAGTTGAAATTTTCACAGAGTATGTAATTCACTTGTGTGTAGAGCGACAAATACTAAAAATACACATCTCTAAAAGCATTGTTCTTTAATTTAATCTTTTGTTTAATTTTTTTTTTTTGTAGTACGCTTTTAGGCTGTTAAATATAAACATAATTTAATATTTTAAATAAAAATCTTGTACGATGGTACGGAACCCGCCATGTGCGAATCCGACTCACACTTGGCTGATTTTTTAAATTCCTTAGCTTTTGCTTTGTAATTCGGAGCTCTTGTTCTTTGCCAGATCTTACGCAGTTTATTTTTGTTCGCGATGAGGAGGTCATGGGCATTTGTTGAGGTCATGGGCATTTGTTGAGGTCATGGGCATTTGTTGCTCTTTTACAGTATCTATAAGTGTTTTTGGACGAAGGGTAGGAAATCGTTGCATTTTACGCGTTTTGTACGTTTCACAGCCCTTGTAATTGACAGTATAAGCTCCACTATAGAGAGCACATTTTATTTTGTTAGCTTAGTCCATACGGCAGTCGATTGATTTATCCCAACACATTTAACGCACACTGGATCCCTGGTGCAGCAGTTGCGGGTGTGTCCGTATTTTTGACAGTTTGTACATTGGTCAATGGTCCTCTTGTTGTGGGGGGCCTCAAATGTTTTTGTTGGTTGCGTTGCTTTTAAATGCATTTGAAAACAGAGGTAGTGGATTATTGGTTGTTGTTTGTTATTATATACGTTAATAACTTAGTGGCCTAATATCTTTAGTTCGCTTTTTTTTCGTTGGTGTCCGTTGGTTGAGAAGGTGTCTCAGCATAACATTAAAACTGCGTTCGTCTTTGGGCTTGAATGTGTAGTATTTAGTATCTTTGGATTGAAGCATTTCTATGATTTTCGGATAGTGTAGGGGTTCTGCTGGTTGGATACGAACTTCATTATTGGGTAGAGTTTTGCAATACTACTTCACTTAGTGGTTTGGTAAGTATGCTTATTTTCTCTACCCCTGCACATAAATAGGTGGTGGCTTGTTAGCTTTTGAAATATGCTTGTGGCCATTGTCCAGAGCTTTCTTCTGTTCTTCTAAAATATTTTCAGTGTCCTCATCGATGTCTAAAATATGAAAATAGTTTGAAGATGATTTGCCAAGCCAGTAGTTGAGTGTGGACTGTTTATTTATTTATTTATTAAACGCTTATAATCTATTAAAATAGAATATAAACCGTGTTTATAGCTATGACAACTAGTCCTTAAGCTAGCTTAAAATTATGAGGGAGTACTTATATAGTAATGATTACAAATATATTTACATAGTACTTAATTATAAAGGTATGCTACATTGAGTTATGTTACAAAATTTGATATTTATATGTGAATATTTACATATTATTATATTTTATTTAAGGTCTATTGGGATGAGGTATGTGTCTACGTGGGTGTGTAGGGTGGATATGGTTAGAGGAGGTAGAAGAGATCTGCTTTTTTAAAGAATTTTATGGTATTTTGAATGTTTTCCTGGGAGGGGTATGTTATTGCAGAGGAAGGGGATGAACAGGATGATAGGATATGCAAGACTGAATTGGCATAGTGGGGAGGATTTGTCCAATTAGTGCTTATGAGTAAGGTTTGTGTGACCGAGCCGAAGTCGGACGAACTTGGTAATAGAATGAAGGTTGAAATTGTTGAGGTTGGTAGTTTGATAGTGGACGCGGGTGGAGGTCCAAATGGTGAGAGATGTGCGATTTGATGTAGCTATTAATATCTCGGTGGTTAAGATTATGCTGGAAGGTTAGAGGCAGGAGGAAGGAGTCTTTAGCAGCGTTGTCAGCTGTTTCATTGCCAGGGATTCCACAATGGCCTGAAACGCAGATGAGTTTGATCCGGGGAAAGTTCGATTGAATGAGATGTCGGATTGTGGTAGCATAGTAATTATTATTTGCTAATTGAATGTATTGCGTAGCGTTTGTGGCTGTTTTTTATTGCATTTTTGGCGTTGAGGATAGCTTCTATTTCGGCAGAGAATATTGATGAGAATGGGGGGAGAAGTGACTGTTGTATGATTCTGTGAGATGTTGTTACACTGAAAGATACTCCTGTTTGAGATTAAGATCCATCCATGAATAGGAAAGAGTATGTATCTAGGCGATTCTTAAGTTCAAGAAAGAGATCATTGAACGCGGTGGAAGGAGTGTTGGGTTTGGCAAAGTGGTGAAGGCTTGTGTCTATGGAGGAAAAATCAAATGACCACGGGGGAGAGGATTACTTTGGTGTGCGTAAGGGTTTGGCTAGCAAGTTTGTGTTTATATTTTTAGATAGGGATTGCTGTAGGGATTCGATGTGGTCGTTCCAGGTGTAGTTTGATTTAAATATAATGCCGAGGATTTTAAGTTTGTGAACTTTTTCAATAGCTAATTGAGTTGATAGTAGTTGAAATGAACAACTTTTTTTTTCTGCAAAAATGAATATGTTTGTGTTTTGTTGGAGACAATTTAGCACCTGAGTAATCAAACCATGCTAGAATGTCATTGAAAAGAGGGTCGACGTTAAGACTATAAAGTTTGTTGATTTTTCTTATTATATGGTAGTCATAAGCGTAAACACAGAAGTCGAGTTCTTTATGAAGGGCTATTTTTTGGTATAGTTGGTTATATGCTATAAGAAAAATGATAACTGATATAGGGGAACCTTGGGGAATGCCGTTGTATTGGGGAGAATAGAGGAAAGGTGATTATCTATGCATACTATGATTTTTCTATTTGTCATGAAGTTTATGATGAATTTTATAATTTTGGGTCCCAGTTTCCATCTTTTGAGCTCATCAACTATGGTGTGAATACCAATTTTGTCAAAGGCATTGTGAAAGTCAAGTGATATGACTGATGTGTGATTTTTTCTGAATAAAGAATATAATATGTGGCGATCTAACGACATTAGATTATCACATACTGATTTGTCAGTAGTGAAAGATAGGTCGTCGATAGTTTTTAACCGTGGATGGGAAGGTGTGGTTTGGTTCCGCAAAAGATCTTGATGTGAGACCATATTTTGTGGTGCGAGGATGTAGAATTAATATCCGCAGTGAAGTTTGCTAGTGACTCTCGTTTTGATTTGTTTATTTCCCTCTTAAGGGGTAGCATTTACTTTCTTATACTTGAGAATGTTATCTGTGGTAATGGAGCGTCTTAAAGTGTACCAAAGTTGATTTTTAATTGTTTTTAGTTTTTCTAATTTTTGGTTTCACCAAGGGACGGCGGTTTTTTTAAATTGGTTGGTACCGGTTTGGTGAATGAATGCGTATGCGCTTTGAAGGAGGTTTTTGATAATATTTGCTGATTCTTTGTTAATGTTGAGGCTGATGGGTGTAACTGAGCTAAGGTTTTAGGATGTAGTGGTAAACTTAGACCAGTTTGCATGGTCTGTTTTGCATATTGGTTGAGGTATGTGAGTGAATGTGGGGCGGGCAAAAAGCGAGATTACAATAGGAAAGTGATCACTGCAATCTAGTTGGGGATCTACATGCCAAGATGAGTGGAGAGCTATGTTGGGGGAGGCTAGGGAAAGGTCTATGTGTGTGAATGTATGGTGTGTAGTAAAGTTAGTGGGGGAGCCGTCGTTTAATATGAGGATAGGGGATTGGTTAACAAATTTGGATATAATGTTACCTCTGCGATTATTTAAAGGGAATCCCCATGAGCGATGCCAGCTATTAAAGTCGCCAGTTATGATAATTGGTTCAGAGATATTTGGGAATACATTTTGTAAGTAATGCTAACTGATCGTAATTATGGGAGCAAACATGTATATTCCATTGAAGAACATTTAACATTAGTGATCAGGGAAAATTGATAAAATAAAAATTAATAAAGAATATAAGGGTAAAAAGTAGATCAGAAATAGAGCGAGCTGGGCCGCCACTGTGTCGATAGGAGATTAATAGTGGGACCGAGCTATGTACATTGTGCACTTTCATACAAAGTGCGGCAAACTGGGAGGGTGCTAGACCTGGGGAGATGCAAGAAGTATGAGAGCCTCCCATCGATACCTCTATCGCCGGGCAAGCTATCCACCCAGTAGGCCGCACTGGAGAGATTAGGTATCATTTATTAAGACATTGAGTCTACATCAAAATTATTTAGAATAGTATTTTTAGTTTCAGGGGGGATAGTTTTTTAGGGTTCCGTACCCATAGGGAGCTAACGGGACCCTATTACTAAGCTTACAATGTCCGTCCGTCCGTCCGTCTCCTGCTCTATCTCATGAACCTTATTAGGTAGAGAGTTAAAATTTTCACCGAGTGTGTAATTCACTCCTGAACCAGTAGGAGAATGGCGTTCTGAGTAGATTTTTTTGGCAGATTTTATGTCGTTTTTTTCAATCACACGAATGTCTTGTAGTTCCTTTTGTTTAAGGAAGGTAGGGCAATTCCGATCAAAGATGCTGTGGTGATAATTTGTAATGTTGTTATATCTGCAGTTGATGGAACGCGTTAGATTTTGTCAAGTCTCCATAGTTTCGGGATCCAAGTGTTTGTCGTAGCCGCAATTAAGGCAAAGTTCGGCAGATTTACATGCCTTAGTAGGATGACCTAGGCGACCGCAATTCCTGCACCTAAGAGGAAGGGGGATGTAATGTCGTACACATACTTTTTCGTAGCCAATGTTGATTTCTGTTAGTAGTGTTGTTGTTGAGAATGTGAGGATAATAAGTCCTGTTTCGTTCAAAGTGTGATTCTTATCTTTCTTCAGAATTTTTTTGCATTCCTGTATGTTTTGGGATTTTAGCTCGGAGGTGATTTCATCCTCAGTGGTGTTTCTAAGAATGTTGGTGTAAATAACACTTTTACATGTGTTAGGTGAGCTGTGTTCCCTGACATCCACCCCTGTGGAGCCGTCGAGGTCAGTTAATTTGATTAGTTTCGATGCTTGTCTTGAGTTTTTCTTTTTATCAAAGCAGAACCGTTCCGGAACCTTTTGACTTTCTCTACGGGGCCTTCGCATATGTTGTCGATAACTTTCTGGAGCAAAAAGGGCCGTGGTGGTCTTAGGTTCTAACCTCACCATTACAATTTACTTACGGCCATTTTTTAATGTTTTGGTGTGATCGAGTGAGAAATGTGGTTGGTTACGTTGGGATTTTGGACTGTCAGGAGGGTCAGTTTTAACGAAACAGAAAAAATAAAAATTGAAACTTTGTGTGTGAGAGCTATCAAAAACACGTCTGAACTCAAAAAGTGCTGTTGTCAAACTGTTTCGTTTGGGTTTCTTTGTATTCAATGTTTTAGTAGGTGACGTTCTATTTCATTTGGGCTTTTTGTTATTGTTAAGTGTTTGATCAGTCGGTATGGCCAGTGATTGATTACGGTTCCTTTTGTTTGAGATTAACTGTTCAGGTTCATGTTTACTGTTTGAAATGTTTGAACTTGGATTTTGTACTTGCGTGTGAGTTTCTTTTGCAAGCGTAGCTGTCGCAGAATTGACCAATGACGAAGCGTTGAAGTAATTGCGATCACAGGTTTGGGTGTTAGTTTTTGTTGCGGTAATTGCATAAGATGAAGCGATCGAAGCAGTGGTTGAGAAAACTGTTGTTGTTGATGCTCTTGTTAAAGCTGTTGATGTACAAGCAGTGTGCTTTGTGTTGTTGTTAGTGTAGTTGCTGACTGCCAACTAGGTGCTTGGGTTGTGCAAAGAGGAGTTTGAGGGGATGGGCACTGGGTGATACATAGTAGTAAGCATCTGGGGCTCGCGTTGCCAGTTTACAGAGCGGGAGAGCAAGAACTTGCTCTGCGCTCAGGCGATTTGGCATTTAAAAATGAAGATTCATATTTGGGGCCTGAAGAGACAAAATAAAAATATGCATTACTTGCTGTCTTTGTAGCTGTTTTTTGTATTTTTTGATGAGCATAGCTCATCTTAATGTTTTGATTTTGGTTTCTTTCTTGATTTTGTAATATGTACAACAACAAGCTAGAGAGCGCACGACTTCACTGTTCGAATGATCAAATAAGAAAAGAAATTATAATTTTAATTAAAATGGAAATTGTGTGAAAAATACATCAATAAGAACAATTCAATGTGTATGCAAATTGTTATAGCAGCTTCCTTTTTCATTCCTGTTACTTATTTTATTAAAATTTAAAAATAAAATTACACACGGTATTCACAAGTCGAAAACGTCGAAAATCGTCTACGTAGTAAAATCAAAGCGACCCCGGGTCTATACAAAAAAAAATTTGCGACCGATAGTAAATTTGCTTACCAATTCAGTACCGAAAACTTTCGACGACCGTGAGAGCTGCCAATATTGTGAATTTATTATGAATGGGCAGCTCTGACCAAAAGTGAAATATTTTACCAATTTAATTGAAATAACAATTGATTTACAGAAGATAGAAGTACGTATAATAAATAATTTATTTCAATTTATGTACTTATTTCAATACATTCGCTTTTTTAACTTTTTTCGGCATTTTCATTTGTTTGTTTACATTCCACTGGCAGTTGTGTTTTCAAGAACAGCTGATTTGAGGTATAATAGTAAATTTGCTGCCGTAGACAATTTTCGACGTTTTCGACATCTCGTGAATACCGTGACAATTTAAAAGTTACTTCAAATTCTTTTGTGAAATGATCAGCTGTTTATTGTTGGTGCCCAACGAAACAACGCTCAAGACGTTGGCAACGATTGCCAAAATGTTAGCAGCACTGCGCAGGCTGATTATTTCGATACAACAGTTTAACCTCTGTTCTAAACTAACTGAGTTATAGACGGTCGTAAAATTCTACAACAATTTCGTATCTTTCCTTGTTGTTGTTGTCGAATTAGATCACCGTCTATGTGGCATCAGAACTAAACGGCGCAAATTCTCTGTCTGAAGTCAGCATTAAACAATATGTAAATAAACTCTAAACCTTTTTAAAGCGTATATTATCGCTACCTTTTCTAATTCGAAACTGTGTTTTCTTCCTAACTAAGACTAAATATATTCAGACACCCTTTTGACAAATTTACATCAATGATTTCTTGTAACTTTACTTTCTCTGTTAAGATATTCGCTGTGGTGGTCAACTAAACGCTTTCGTATCTTCTACAGTTATTTTCATTTCAATCTTTATGTTTGATTTACTAGGTTGCTTTGATTTCACATAGTACAAATCAGATATTTCCTCGAATGCTTTCCTTTGTTTATAATTTAGCTATTCTCCTAATTTGTATTCAACATTTCTAGGGTCATAGTCAATAGTTAATATTCATTTCAAAATATTTATCGACTTCTAAAGCACTGTCTGAGTACACTACTAGTCCTGTTATCTTTGTTACGATTCTCGCTATATTTCTATTATTAATTTGTCGACAAAATTAACATTTCAATCTGTATCAGACCTTGTTATTGTGTCTCCAGCGACAACCAGTTTTGTTTTTCTTCGTTTTAAGAAATCTCTGCTTAACACTATAGGATATCCCATTGACACATCAGAAACCAATATCAATTTAACTTTTACATCCTTATTGAAAAATTGAACACAACTTTTTTTTAAGTATTCCATAAACATTCAATTTGCTTTTATTTATTCCAACATAGTATTGAATCTTTTTTAACATTAATTGTACTAGGAACGTACGACTGCTTTACAAAACTTATCGGGCTGCCGGAGTCTATGAGGCACTCTACAAATATTAATTCGTTACTTTTTGATAAAAATTTTACACATAAATATCTTACATATTGTTTTTTTTTTCGCTCTGCTCTTCTTGTATTTACAACCCTTGGCTATATGTCCAAACCCTGCGCACACGAAGCATTCCACGCCCTGGTGTTTTGGTTTGCTGCACTCTGCTGTCAAGTGTCCTCGATAATTGCAGTTGTATCATTTATAATCCCGCACCGCAGCACTTTTTTGTGGTTAAACACTATACTGTTGTTTGGTAGAGTTCACAACCGTTTTTTTTAGCAGCCGACCTATGATGTGAAGATTGAAATTCAACATTATAAAATGGTTCAGCAGTTTCTCTGCGGTATATGTAGCATTGCAAGTTGGCTTGGTTGCGTAAGCTGACATCGGGGATTCCCTGGATGATATTTTATATTCTATAAGTTCATCTTTTTCTGTATTTAAATTACTGCCTAACATGATTTTCTCATTGAAATATTCGTTGTAACTTTCTCCACTTTGCTAAACTCGTTCTTCTAATTTGCGCCTAGTGACGAGTTTATTTTCTTTTCTTTTAAAAAAATGTCCCATACCATTTAAGATCTCGTCCGTTTGTTTTGCAATATTCATCGGATTTGCGTATACTTACTGTTGCGCTCTCCTTTTTACTTTGTTGCAAATTATATAATAGCTCGTAACACACTATCATTAACTTCGTAGTTGCCACGAATTGTGTTTAGCTCTGTGAGCTAAGCATTAAAATATGCGTTACCATCGTACTCTGGGAGGATCTGTTTCAACGTTTCAACTGAAATTTTATTTGTGGCAGGATTCTTTTTCCCAATATCTAATTTTAGTTGTATGATTTCATATTGCAGATGTTAAATTTTTTTCTCTTTTCCAACATCATTATTTCGTATGTTAACTTTTCTTCTGCTTCTTCTGATTCTTCCGATACTCTTCCATTGTAGCCGTTGCTGCATCATCATGTCGCCATAACCTCGACGCTGTCGTCACCATCTGCTACCATTGCTATTGCCGTACCACTTGTCAGCATTGCATTTGCCTTGTTGTTTGTTTTACTTTTCTTCTTTTTTAAATGGAAACGAAAAGTGATTAACTAATCTTGTCTTATATATGTACATATAATACAATATGTTGTATATATTATAATTACCTATTAAATAAACATACTATACATATATATACAACATATTGTATTATCTTAAAAGTACAAGAAAAAGGATAATGTTAAACTACAACACGTTTGTTTCACTGCTTCGCTTCTACTGCCGATTTTACCGCTTGTCTCGCCATTTTTTCCCACTGTTGCCAACCCAGTTCATTTTTCGAGTGCACGCTGGCCCACTCACATTTCTACTGCAGAGCTCGGCCGCATATCGATATCGGTCAGCCCGATAGGGTTCACCGATCACCATCTCACCACTACTTGTTATATATATATATATGTATATAAAATAATAAAAGCACATATAGATTAGTTCTTATATGATTTATTATTGAGGTCCGTTGGAAGCCCCTTTTTCTTTGAGATTCTGTTCAGAACAAAATGAATTATTTAAAACTAAACCCAGCCCTATTAGACCGGTTGTACATTATAAGATTTTGCGGCAGAGAAAAACGATAAATATAATATCTGAAGCGAGTCTTATAATGTAAAACGGGTCTTAGCACTTAATGATTATTCTGTAATTCCCACGCCTCGCTTGTTACAGTCCGTAACAGCTACAGACACTGCTTTTCATTGGGCTCATATTACAGCACATCGGCAGCAGACGCTGATCTCTGTAACACAATTACAAGATATTCGGCACGTTGTATGCAGTTGCCTTGCTGAAATGAGGGCCGCCCTCGGTCCTCTTTACACCCTCAATGACCTCATGAATGGTACGCTTGTGTCTCTTCTTCTTCCATTGTTGGATGATGACCTTGCTCAGGGCGTAACATGCACGAGCAAGTGAACTGCATAACATCTGAGATTCGTACAGCATTTGAACACCGCAAATGCTGCTCTGCTATTTTTTTCGATATTGCCCAGGCATTTGATAAAGTCTGGTTGGACGGCCTTGTATATAAAATAAAAATGTTCCTTCCACAAAATACTCACAAAGTCCTAGAGAGTTATGTCAGCAACAGATTGTTTGCTGTGTGACAAAACGAGTACACAACACGAAACTACGAAATTAGAGCCGGAGTTCCACAAGAAAGCGTTCTTGGGTCGTTTCTATATGTGTTTTACACATCCGACATACCAACTGACATTCGAATCACACCATCTCCTTTTGCAGATGATACCGCAATATTAAGTAGATCTCGTTGTACGATGCATGCAACATCAGTTTTGGCAAGCTATCTTTCACACGTCGAAGACTGGATAGCAAACTGGCGCATAAAAGTGAATGGGCAAAAGAGCAAACACATTACCTTTACACTCAACAGAAGCACTTGCCCTCCGCTAACTCTAAACAATACTATGATTTCACAAGTAGATAACGTTGTGTACCTCGGAGTTCATCTTGACAGAAGACTTACCTGGCGAAAACACGTTGAAACCAAGAGAACTCAAATGAAACTGAAAACCAACAGCTTTCACTGGCTTATCAACTCACGATCTTCACTAAATATTGAGCTATGGGGTAATGCAAGCTCCGCTAATCTAGACGTTATTCAAAGCGCGAAATCAATATATTATATTAATATTAAGAACCGTAACTGGAGCGCCCTGGTTTTTTAAAAACGAACGACTACATATAGATCTTAATATACCAACAGTAAAAAATGAAATAGCCAAAATGAAACTTATTTATGCTGATAAACTAAACACGCAGAATCCATTAGCAAAAGCAATCACTCGATTAAGGTCACAGACACGACTTAGGAGAAATTACCTACTAGCCCATCTTCAATTATAAGGGTACTTAGTACATACATTCTCTCCAACTGAAGGTGAAGTAAAAGTAATAAACTAGAAATTAGGCTAAGATTCTATTACTTATTGTTAGTCTCTAAAGAAAGAGAAGATCCAATAAGTATAGAAAAATTAAAAAAAAAAAATTTAAAATAAATTAGAGGCGAGTATTGTCGGATTTAGGATACCAATCTTTGCAAGAGTGGCTGATAATATTAAGTTCCCTAATTCAGTAATTAATATTCTATTCCACTCCAAAAAAATCTCATAGTACACCGTGAGATTTGTACTATGCCGTAGGTATCCAACTTCTTGCAAAGAACTGCGCCTCCGTCCATGATGGAATGTAGGTAGGGTGAAGTCGGTCAGTTTTGAAAATGGCGTCGTCATTAATAGGAGTAACATCAGTATAATCCTACAACAAAATAATCCTCTAATAAGAACTGTTGTTCCTAAATCAGCTTCAATGGTTTCTTCGACGCACAATCGCGTAAGTTTGTTCCCTAATCTCCTGTTAGTCTTAACTAGTACCTTTTCTCTAGATCGAAAAACCCTATTCTGCCTGGATTCATTAACTCTTGTCATCTGAACTTCTTGTGCTTTCCATACCTTTTTTCTTATTTCTTCCTGGTGGGGCTGATTATGTCGGTTTTTTACCTGTGACACTATCTATCCTTCTATTGTACTCTATCGTTGCCTGTAGGATCAAATTTACCGTGTCACTTATATGATTTTCTAATTTAAGGCATCGGGCAATCTCCAAGAAAGAGCTGTGGAATCTCTCCACTTGTCTTTTAGAAGTGATATGGATTGGTGTGGGTAAGCTGTTATAACTTATATATTACTTATGTACTACTCTTATACCTTATACACTATTGTTATACCGTACATGCTATTACAGTATTTTGTTTACATGGGGTAGAAGCAGACTTTGAGCACTAATGCTCTCTCATAGATATTCTATTCTCTATTTTAATTTTTTTGTTTAGCTTTGGATGTTTTTCTTCCAATGGTTGCTTTTTTTGGTGGCATTATTTTGTATTTAATTGGAATTTGCGGCTCTTGTGGTTTTAAAATATTCTTTGCATTTAATAACTACACGCTTCAAATTTCAAATCATAATAATAAAATTATGATACAAAAAAGTAAAATTAAGAATAATATGAGCTGTTATATTTGAAAGTGGTATAAGTCCACTTTAAAAAAAAAATGAATTAACGAAAATTTTAGTAAGATATGGACATTTTCTTTCTATATTAATAATAATATATTAAATTTTTTAATTTTTGTCCAGAAAGTAAACAAAAGAATTTTGGGTATATAATGCTAAAGCAAAATATTTTTTTTTTAAAGTGGAATAAGTCCATTCAATACAATATAATATTTCTCTTGTCTTTTATGATATGATTAAACTGTTATTTATTTGCTTGCTTTGTATTTTTATTCTCATCACGCATATATATATGCATGGGAGAAAACTGTAGCATCTAGAGGAGCGGAAGAAATAGCATCTCGCTACCTGAGACATATTCTGAATTATAGCATACAGTAACATGTTATAGGATAAAATCGAAATATTAAGCTCGCTCTGATGTGGTAAAGTATTGTTCAATCAGCGGATAATAACATAAATGTTAATGACTATAAATTATTATTATCCGCTCATTCATTTCTTCCAAACGACAGAGATTTTTAAGTTGTGAAAAAAACATTAAAGCAGTTGTATACTGCTCAAGACTATTTTCATGAAATACAAACTTGTCAAAAATAAGAATAGTTTCATTTTGCATGAAATGAAAAGAGAACATTTTGTCGATCCCAAATCTCTATAAGAGGCAATATCAAACAGGAAAAAAAAATACAGACCGAGAAATTGTGAAGTTGCTGAAAATATGCTGAATGATGTTTAAAATGATTTTTTTATAAAACAAGTATGGAAGAAAATGCTCCATTTAAAGCAATTTATTTATTTGGAAAGCAAGGAAGACCTAAAAACTCTGCAAAATTAATATGATGCCACTATAGAAAACTTCAAGATCTACGAGTATAACGATATCAGTTTATTGCCTTACCACATATTTATCATTAATACTTCACTATGCTTACTGTAGAGGAGAAATATGTTTTAGAAAGGTTTATTGTTTTTAGGGTTCCGTACCCATAGGGCCCTAACGGGACCCTAATACTAAGCTTACGGTGTCCGTCCGTCCGTCCGTCTCCTGCTCTATCTCATGAACCGTAATAGGTAGAGAGTTGAAAGTTTCATACTTGTGTGTGGAACGACAAATACTAAAAATATACATTTTTAGAAGCATTGTTCTTTAATTTAACCTTTTCTTTAACAATTGTTTTTTTATAGTATACTTTTAAGCTGTAACTGTAGTATACTTTTAGGCTGTTAAATATCCACATAATTTAATATTTTGAGCAAAAAATCTTGTACGATGGTACGGAACCCTCCGTGTGCGAATCCGACTTACACTTGGCTAATTTTTTACATTGACAAAACCATTTCATTGAAGCTAATGTCTATAAAAATGTGGACTTAAATCAGTTCTTGTATATTTGTTTTTGATTTTGTTATTTTTGAAAGTGGTATAAGTCCATTTAGATCTATAAAAACCGTGTTTCCTTTAAATAACTTTAATAACCATTATTGAATAATAAATTTTAATATGTCTACAGAATTAAAAACATTATGCGAATTGATTAACTTTTGCCAATATTTTTATATTAATGCAAATGCAAACCCTTAAATATCTCGGAACATGAAAAAGTTGACTTATACCACTTTCAAAAATAACAGCTTATTTAATAAAACAGCAAACATATCACCAAAATAATCGGAATGACACATAATGAAACGGCTTATCATTGCGGCTATTATTGTTGTTGTACTTGCTGTTTCTTATTCTTAGCAAGTGTTGTGTCTTAGCTTGATCATGCTACTAAGAAAATTAAAATCATTTAAACACTGTTACTTACGGTACCTCGGCCGCACCTTATCTGGCCGTGAGGAGCCTCATATATCTTGCAGACCAGTATGCTGCCGAGTTCCCTATCGATGCTGCCGCAATTAAGTCACCATTTTATGTGGACGATTTTTTGTGCGGTTCCGTTGACGTCATGCACTTGCAATAGGGTGTCCCAGAAAAATAAAAGTAATTTTTTTTGAACGCACACCCTATAATTTTGTGTGAATAGGGTCAAAACAATTGTAAATAAAGTTTCATGTACATGTATACTAAGGCGCAAGTTACATTGAGTGTTTTTTTTTTTGGAAAAAGTTGCTTAAACTTTCAAATAAAATTAAACACAGATAAATGTTGATAATTGTATGAAATTGGCTTTATTAATTAAATAATTTTTGACATTTTTGTTTAAATATGATTCCTCGGCTGGTTCGGAGGAAGTCCACTCGGAAAGTCCAATTTTCGCTCACTTTTTGCAGCAATGGATCGTATATCAACGTGACATTTTGTCCTCCAAGGAGTCGATCATCTATGGCCGAAGACGAAAGACTTTTTATACAGTGATTAAATTGCTTTAGTCGAAGTAGCAAAAGTTGTTAAATTTGTACTTTACAAAGCTTCAACTGTTTTCAACTGTTCAATACGAGCTGTTGCTTCTGCTTGTTTTCTGAAAAATAACGAAAATCGCAGTCGAAACAACAGCAGAAAATGATTATAGACAAAATCATATGAATGCATTCTGATGATTGAATACTAGTTTCTTATCAATTCAAATTTATTTTGTTCGTAAACAAATAGAGCTTCAAAAAGGAATAATTATAATTGAATTAACGGTTCAGTTGTTTTTTTTCTAAAATCATGGTTCAGTTCGTAAAACTCATCAAAGCAGAACCATATAATTTATAACTTATTTATTTATTTATAATTTTTGATTTTGCCTTGGTTCTGCTTTGATGAGTTTTACGAACTAAACCATGATTTTAGAAAAAAAACAACTGCACCGCTAATTTAATTCCATATAATTTATAACTTATTTATTTATTTATTTATAATTTTTGATTTTGCCTTGGTTCTGCTTTGATGAGTTTTACGAACTGAACCATGATTTTAGAAAAAAACAACTGCACCGCTAATTCAATTATAATTATTCCTTTTTGAACGCTATTATTGACTGGAATCTTGAAGGTAAAGTACAGATTCTCTGTTGTGATACTACTGCTTCAAATACAGGTCGAATTAATGGTGCGTGTGTGCTTCTCGAACAGAAACTGGATAAGGAAATGCTTATTTTTGCTTGCCGCCATCACGTCTACGAATTAGTATTAAAATCTGTGTTTGAGGCAAAAATTAGCCAAGTGACTACAAGCTGTGACATTCCATTGTTCAAGAACTTCCAAGATTACTGGGAATATGTAGATCCCAAGAGAATACAGAGCTATAGAAAAAATCTAACATGCCGGAATGTTTCAGAAGTTGACAAACTGATTGAATTTTACCGAACTGAATTGACTAAAGAAATTGCTAAAGATGACTACCGAGAATTAATGGAGTTTTCACTAATATTTCTTGGTGCAGATAAAGAGACGAATTTTAAGATTCGGCCTCCAGGCGCGGATGGCGAGATCAATTTATTCATTAAAAATATCATTACTTAGCTCTCAATTCAGAATTTCAAATAAGGATAAGGCAGCTCTACAATGCCTTTTAGCGGCAAAAGCACCTTACCAAGATTTATGCTTTTTCAAAGCCATGAAGGCTTACGAAACAATCGACAAAACTATATCGAAGGTAGCTTTTCAGAAGTTCTGCCAGCATTTATGGTATCTGACAGATGAAATATCTGTTTTATCGATATTTGACGATGATGTAGATCAAGAAACTAAACTAAGAATGGTTGCTAACTTAGCCAAAGAAATACCATCAGCCAACGGTAATCGTTACATCCCATTGAAAGAAGAACTTTGTGGCCCACTTTACGGTAAGTCTAACAAGAAAACACATTATTGTTTCGAGTATTCTCTTACTACTTTCTTATCTTTTTTAATTTCAGAGAAAAACATCGATGATTTTGTGTCAGTCAAAAGCAAGTCAACCGACTCAAAATTGATGTCAGTTTTCTTAATGAGTGTCCTACGTTAAGGAAGGTGCAGGCACTGAGAGCAGTTAACGATGCGGCTGAAAGAGCAGTTAAGTTAATACGAGCCTTTCATGGATTAATCACTGTTCAAGAGGAAAAAAAGCAATTTTTATTACGTTGCGTACAAGAACATAGAGAGATATATCCTGACTGTAAAAAGCAAACTTTAAAAAAAAATGTAATAAATAATGTCCTTTTAATGATGACTACTTAATAGATATGATATACAGATAAAACCGAGTTTTAATTGCTATACAAACAATGAGTTCAAAAAAGCCATAGAGCTTCCAAACTAACTCATATGTTCAATGTTTGACGTCAAGTCGGCACGGGTTATCGTTATTCGATCGTTATAATATTTATTATTTCAGTTATTTATGTCAAAAGGCATAAAATTAGAGGGTATGCGCATCTCAAATAAAAAAAAAATTTTTCTTGTAACCTTGGACACTCTAACCTGCATACATTGGGATCTGAAGTCAACGAAATTTTGAAGCGTGGTCAGTTTGACTTAACAAAGTGGCATTCAAACCATCCAGACTTCATGGATGACGATACCATAAAGGACTTGAATATGGGATCACATGTTACAACCAGCACCCTTGGTGTGCAATGGTATCAACATCGCGATTTAATTCTGTTTTCATTTGTTTCAAAGTACGTGAGTAAAGAAATCACAAAACGTTGTATACTCTCAATTTCAGCATCTGTATTCGATCCACTTGGAGTACTGGCACCATTAGTCATTGTCTTGAAGATGCTTATTCAAGAATTGTGGATCTTGAAGCTCGCATGGGACGATTCCGTTCCGTAACGCGTACATCACGCTTGGAGTGACGTTTTATCATCGTTGTCATAACTTAAGGAAGCTGTTGTTCCCCGCTTTTGTTTACAGCCATCATTCATCGACATTCAATTGCATGGGTTCTGCGACGCTTCGATTCGAGCATATGGTTGCTGTTTATATGTTCACACCACCGATGGCCAAGGCAACGTCTCTTTCAACATACTCGCAGCAAAGTCAAGAGTTGCTCCAGTCAAAAAGAAATCACTACCCAAGTTAGAGCTATGTGGAGCTCATTCACTATCGAAATTGTATGTCAAGGTTAAGGACATATTCAAGAGGCATCAGTTTACATCATTCTTCTGGTCAGACTCACAACTTATACTACTTTGGCTTAAACAACATTCTGTTACATTATCGACATTTGTGGGGAATTGAGTATCAGAGATTCAAGATAAAACGTCTGATGGCACCTGGAGATATATATCTACCAAATCTAACCCAGCAGGCATCGTTTCACGTGGTTCCAATGTCAAAAGTTTGATGAGCTCGTATTGGTTTTGTGGACCGCCGTTTCTTAAAATGGGAGATGTGATGTGGCCATTTGCTGAAACTCATAATCTCAATCTGGCAGTGATCAACAAAGAGAAACGAAAAATTACCTTCGTTGCTGCTGAGAAATCAAATTCTATGTTACAGGTAATTCGTAACTTACAATAAGTTCGTAGATAAAATGTATTGTTGTTTTCGCATGGATAAATTGATTCTAAGCCAAGTCACTGAGACGTCAGACATTCAAAACTATAGCACCCCAGGAACTTCGTAAAGCACTGCATTGTATCATTTGGGTTATTCAACATCACTATTTCAAAGATGATGTTCGCTCCCTTCGCAAGGAGTTACTAATTAGGGCTCAGTTGAAATTTTTGAATCCGTTTTTGGAGATCGTCGATGGATTCTCACTGCTCAAAGTTGGTGGTCGCTTTAAATTTGCTTATATTCCAGAGGGTCAACGTCATCCTATAATATTGCCGGCTAAAGATAATTTTGTTATACATTACAACCAATACTACATCTGCATCGTAAGAACTATCACGCTGGTCCTAAGACACTAGTTGAGCTATTACGACAGAATTTCTGGGTAATTAACATTCGCAATCTAACTCGTCGCGTGATACGATCTTGCGGTCATTGTGTACGGTATCATCTGTGCCTGCCAGGACATTCGAAAGATGTGGTATGGACTTATTGTGCATCAGAATTTATTGACTTTCGTTTCATTCCACCCAGAGCACCACATTTCGGATGGCTTTGGGAGGCTACCGTAAAGAGTGCCAAGGGACTGCTGAATCGGAGACTAATGAACACACTTGACTTTTGAAGAACTCAACACAGTCGTCGCAGAGGTTGAGGCCATACTAAAATCACGGCCTATCTCGCCTGCGTCTTCAGATCCGAATGACATGACTGCATTGACACCAGGTCACATCCTTATTGGACAATCCTTAAGGGCATTACCAGAGTCTTGTGATGTTGACTTTGATGAAATTCCAACTTACTCAGAAGTTTGGAATCGTGTTGTCGCCATCAAACAGCAATTTTGGGTGCGTTGGCAACACGAGTACATCAACTGCAAACTCGTGTGAAATGGACTACTAATCACCTAACATACAGAAAGATAGCATGGTTATAGTTTATGAAGATCACACCACAACGATGGCTACTCGGTGGAATCATATCTGTCATTGCTGGTAACGACGGGAAGGTGCGAGTTGTCGACGTACGCACAAAGAATGGTATAGTTCGATGACCAGTACACAAACTTGCCGTTCTGCCTATTGGTTGAAAGCGGACACTTCAACGGGGCTGGGATGTTGGAGAAGATTTAATACATTGATATTTAAATTTAAGTAAAATAAAGTAATGTAAAAAGAATCAAGGTAAGAGATTTGAATTGAGAGAATTGATTAAGAGAGCTGAATTGATTTGCAATTCTGCTATTTGCTTTGTTTCTTTTTCTTCTTGCATTACTGTTTATGACCAGATTTAAGATAATCAATTCTGCATAATAAATTAGGTTTCAAACACAACGCTTTGTGATCGGTTGACTTGTTATTACATTCTCTTGTTGACAGATTTACACCCCACAAAATTATATTTCGGTACGAGCAGGAAAACGCTCCTTGTGTTAAATCGATGGTAAGATCTAATATAAAAATATGTATTGTAGAATAAATAGAGTTTCGTGCTGGCATTTGCAAATATCAAATATTTGCTCAGGACAACCAAATGTTTTATTTCGAATGCAATACTTTGAAATGATGACGCGTCACCCACGTAGCGAGCGCTCATTGCTTGTACGGTATCCAACAACAAAATTAAAAAGGAATTGATAGAGAAACAATAATTTTGTGAGCAAACATAATTTATATTGTAGTATACATGCTTTCGCACGCACTTCTTTGTGTACATTTTCTCTCTGTGGTTGATCATTTACAAATACTTCCAATTATGTATTTGCAAATAAACTGAATGAAAGGAATACAAGGCGTATATTTGGTTTGTTTGGATTTTTTCTCACTTGTTTCATTTGCATTTGCTTTTGGAATGAACGAAGTGAGCATCATTTACAAATATTATACTTACCAATCGTTTCATTTGCTTGCTTCTTCTTTTTCGGCACCAAATGAAATAAATTTTCAATTGTTTTATTTGTTTCATATGTATTTGGAAATATTTGACTCTAGTTTATATGATTCGACACTATTTTGCGCTTTACCAGATTTCAATAGCATAATGATCTCAGCACACTTCCACTGCATGGGGAAGTGACGAAATCATAGCATGCTATTGAAAATTAGCGTCAGGAACATGTTGGGGAGAGCCTTAGAAATAGTTCCGTTAATTCCATCAAAGCCGGGACACTTCCTTTTACTTAAATTTTTGATTTCCATGCGGACTTAGTGTGTCGAAATGACAGAATAGGGTGCCGTCATTTGGAAAGGCTCATCTAGGAAGTTCTTAGTTTCCGTGACGTCTCTCCTGTCAGCAAGATTCAGTGGAGTGAAACGGTTTTCAAGCTCATCAGCAAATGCTTCTGCTTTCTCCAGATCAGTACGGCACCACGAGTTGTTGATATTCTTGATTGGGATTTGTCTCAGAGGTTGGTGTTTAATACAACGAGTCGCATTCCATAAATTTAAGCCCGCCTTTTTATTTGAATCAACATTACGTAATAAGCTATCGAAGAAGTCCCTACGTGCTTGTCTTATGACATTACGGAAATAATATGTAGATATTTTCCACGCGAGTCTATAGTCTTCACGTCTACTACGCATAAAGCGACGTCGCAATCTACGTTTTAGATTAACCAAGTTCAAAATCTCAGTTTATATAAGTGGGCTATCACAAATGAAGGAGGATGAGTCTGAACTATAGATACAGCGATTCAATAGCTTAACCGCATAATCCACATCTTCAGCGTCGAGAAGTTCAATGTTGAGATTGAGTTTCTGGTTCACTGTGCACCGGAACGTGGAGATGCACGCGTTGTAAGGCAAAATTCGGTACTTATATACGTACGCCGAAGGAATTGTAGTGACGTCAAAAATGAAAGGAATATTATCCGAACTTATATCTAAACAGTCAGAAATGGTGAGACAGTTGGAATGAACTCCTCTATATACTTCAAAGTCAAGAGCGTCCGATCCCCAGGCCATTGTGTGGGTAGTGAGTTTGTAAGCCCATCGCGAGCACCTGATAAGAGGTAGTTACTATTATCTCTTTGAATGCTCTTTCCTCTCGGGGTAGATCTCCTGAAACCCCATAATTGATGTTTTGCATTACAGTCACCTGCAGCAAGGAACCTAGGGCCCAGTACGCCGAAGTAGTCTCTGTACTGCCTTTCCGATAGAGTATGGTTTGATGGACAATAGACTGCAGCTCCACGTTTAGTGGCTCTGATGAGCACAGCAGCCCCTCCTCTCATGCGGTTGTCATCAGGGTGATTTTCCGTGTAAAGATGGTAGCCATGAAGCTTATAATTTGATCTGCAGCAAAAGTGCATCTTATTGAGGAGAATGACATCGATGTGATGCTGGTGGATAAACAATTTTGCTTAAGGAGAAAGTCCATTGGAGCTCCAGATTCCAATACGCATGCCTATTTGTTGTTTGGAATCACATTAGACATAAATATAACAAGCGATTCAAGCACTTGTTTCAGTTGGACAATAATTTTCTCAAGTAGGGATGAGTATTGCAATTGTTGTTTATTTTGCTGGAATGATTGCTGTTGTGGTAACTGGGCTGCAAGTAGAGTTATGCATGCAATTATTAAGGCAAGGGAAAGGTAAAGGAATTTGTGTACAGCAGAGAGAACAAGAGAAAAAAATGAAAAATAATAGGTTAGGGAGCTGCATCACTGAACAAGTGATGCCACTTAGACCACAAGATGGGTCCGTTGTGAGCCACAGGGGTGGGGCTTGGCTACCTCCCAACCGAATTGAACCATTCGGAGCTTTTAATGAAGCAAACGAGGTTATTTATGCCTAGTTGATATAGGTTATCTATACTTGTTAGGAAGGGGGAACCCAAGAAGCGTATCCTCCTGCTGGCCAGAGCTGGACATGAGCAGAAGAGGTTCTGGATTGTCTCCAGTTCCTCTTCATTTCTGCAGTTGCGACAGAAATCATGCGTTACGACTCCCAATCTAGTTGCATGATTACCTATAAAACAGTGCCCTGTGCCTATCAGGATTCCTAATTGAGCTCTATCTAGCTTAATACAAGACAAGGATAGACGCTGATTTAGCTTTGGCCATGTTTGCCTGGCTATTTCGCAGGTAGAAGCACTACTCCATCTATGATTTGTGGAATTTATTAGTGTTTCCCTGGCGATAAGTTTACACGTCGCAATTGGAACACCAATGCTCTCCATGCCCCTACTGACATGTGGCAGGTTGGTACCCTCTCTTGCGAGTTCATCAGCCCTGCAATTTCCTGGAATATCCCTGTAACCGGGAACCCAGCACAGGTTAATGCAGAGTTGTGATGCCATCTCATTATATGGGGTGCATCCAGGGCTTTTAGGGCAGCCTGGCTGTCTGATAGAATACATATATCCTTGCCAGATATATTGTTTATCTGCAACCATTTTATGGCTTCATGAATGGGAGTTATTTCCACATGAAAAACACTGCAGTGGTCCATTAGTTTAATGGATTTGCAGATTGTTGGCATTTCGCAGTAAAATCCAGACCCTACACCGGTATCCATTTTAGATCCATCTGTGTATATCTTGATCTGGGCACTTTGTGATAGATCACCTTCTAGGCATTCCTGCCGCGTTGGAAACCTTACAGAGAATTTCCATTCGAAGCAGAAAGATGACGGGAGGCGATCAAGTCGAGTAGGAATGTTAGTATAGGAGTTCAGTATGCTTGCGTGTCCATATGAACTCTCTTTCCATTGTGAGCATGCTTTGAGTCTAATGGCTGAGCGTGCCGCTAGGTGATTTCAGAAAATATCGATCAGTGGCAGGTGTAAGAAGATGTCCAACGCCATAGTTGGCGTAGTTCTTATGACACTACTTATTGCCACCTCCGCCGATCTTTGAACCTTACCGATCATTTCACAGTAGGTTTTCTTATGCATCGCAGTCCACCAGACAACACTTCCGTAAAGGAGAATGGGTCTGACAACTGATGTATAAAGCCAATATACAGTTTTAGGTTTGATTCCCCATGTTTTGCCTATTGCTCTTTTACAGGCATAGAGTGCCACGCTAGCCTTCCTAGCTCTTTCTAGAGTATTCGGCTTCCATGTCAGTTTCCTGTCAATGATTAAGCCTAAGTACTTTGTCTCTTCCGATATCATCACACATTTCCCCGAAAGCATTACCGGATCTAAATAGGGGATTTTATGTTTCCTAGTGAAGAGGATGACCTGCGGCTTGTCCGGATTGACTCCAAGACCACAATCTTCCACCCACTTGAAAAGAAAATTTAGAGCACCCTGCAGAAGGTGTCTCAGAGTATATAAGTATTTTCCAGAAACGTCAATAACACCGTCATCCGCATATGCGATCACTTTGCAGCCCATCGATTCTAGATCTACTAGTAGTTTATTGACTACTGTATTTCATAGAAACGGTGAGAGGACTCCACCTTGCGGTGTGCCTCTTCTCACTGCCTTTCGAAGTTTGGAATCTCCCAGATCTGCCTCAACGACTCTGCTTTTTAGCATTTTGTCGATGAGTTCCACTAGGCTCGATTCCATCCTCAGGTCAGTGAGTGCTGCAGTGAACGCACTCGCATTAACGTCGTTGAAGACCCCTTCTATATCGAGGAATGCTGCTAAGGTGAACTCCTGCCGATGCATGGGTCCCTCCGCAGTGGAGATGGGGGAATATAATGCTGTTTCAACCGATTTCCCATTGGTATAGGCATGTTGACATTGAGAGATCAACCTCTTGTCTATCGTCAGTCTTAAGTAGATTTCAATCAGCCTTTCTAGTGTCTTCAGTAGAAAGGAAGATAAAGGGATCGGTCTTAAGTCTTTTGGATGGGTGTGCGATCCTTTACCTGCCTTTGGAATGAAAACTATCTTAACCCGTCTCCATCCCTGAGGTATGTAGCCAAGCTTGAGACAACCTTTAAAAATTGCCATTAACTTGCCGGTCAAGTGTCCAATGGTTTTCTGTAGTTCCACTGGGTGAATCCCGTCTGGCCCCGGAGATTTAAGAGGTTTAAACCCGTTAATTGCCCATAGTAGTATGTCCTCAGATATCGCATCTATCCTGATTTCACGACCATTTACTAGACTGTCCGTGTCTTGCTCAGTGTTGGCCGAGCATCCTGGAAAGTGTGTGTCTAGTAAGAGTTCTAATGACTCTTTGCTTGTTGTGGTGAACGAACCGTCCGCCTTCTGCAGTAGTTTCCAGTTTTGGGAGCTTCCTGCCAGAATTTTGCGGAGTCTAGAGGCCTCGGATGCACCTTCCACTTCTTCGCAGAAAGATCTCCAAGATTGCCTCTGCGCAGCTCGTTTACTTTTTTTGTAGACCTTTAGAAATTCTTTATAACCTCTCCAGTCTTCTTCAAGGCGGGTGTCTTTTGCCTTGTTAAAGGCATGTCTGCTACTACCCCGAAGCTTACTTAGCTCGCCTGTCCAGCAAAGAGGTTTGGCTATACCTCTCGGTTTTCTTATCGGACAGGCTTGCGCCAAGGCTGTGTTTATGTTAGCTGTTACAGACTCTACCAAAGTTTCTAGCTTGCTTACACTATCTGGAGTGCTGCATGCATGGGTTTCAGGGGTGTTCCCTACTTCTCAATTAATTCAAATGAGATATACCTATGGTCGGAGAAGGAATGTTCTTCCAAAACCTTCCATTTACTTATTTTCTCATAGACGGAGCTAGAGGCAAAAGTAGCATCAATTACCTCTTGCCTATTACTAACAATTGAGGTTGGCTTATTACCTTTATTACAGATCTGGAGATTAGAGCCAATAATGAAATCAAAAAGACACTCACCTCTAGCATTGTTGTCCGTGCTGCCCCACACCGAATGGTGCGCGTTGACGTCTGCACCGACAATTAACTTGGCTCCCTTCCTATTCGACTGCGCTACCAGATCCTTGAAAATTTGTCTTGGTAGTGCGTCATGGTCATGGGCCAGATAGCTTGTTGCTAGCCACATCCGTTCACCACCTGCTTCGAGACTGATGGTGACTTGGACTGCATCGCTGAAATTAGAGAGCATAAATGCAGCTAACTCCCTTTTTACTAGTACACATGCTCTGGGCTTACCTTGATTGTGTACGTGACAGATTTTATACTTGTTGTTCCTGAGCCCGCAAACAAGACCATGAATTACCCATGGTTCCTGTATCAGGACAGTATGGTATCTGCTGCTTGCCAGACGGAGTAAAAGGTTGGCGGACGCAACCTTTGAGTGATGGAGGATTGTCATTTCCAGACTCCACCTCCACCAACGTTGATTCAGCATCCTCGTCTGATGCCAGTAGCTCCTCATCAGCTGTCAGAGTGGTTTTCGACACTCCTTCCAGAAGAGAGAAGATACTGTCACCATCCGTTGCCCTTCTTGGCGTTCCCGCTTCTGTTGCAGAACCTAGATGTTCTTTCGCAGTTGAGGATGTGCCCGGATCTATGTTGGTCGGAGGCATTCCATCCTTTTTGTAGATTCTCATCTTTATTGATGAGAATCCGTAACTAATGACCCCTTCCGATCTCGATAGAGGTTCCAGCGAGTCCTTTCCGACCACGAAGGTCGCAGTACGGAACTCACCTTTTGGCTCCTCCATCTTGGTGATCTTCCAGGTCTTAGTTGGTAGATCAGGGTTACACACCCTGATCATTTCAAGTACCATCTTCGGGTCTGATGGTTCTGCTGGGATCCATGCCCTTGCTCTTAGCAAACAAAGGATATCCTCCCTTGATATAACCTCGAGCCTTGACCCTGGCCATACCTCACCAATCCTAGAGATGGCTATCTTGTAGAGATCAGTAGATCTCTGATCAGCACAGGCGATTAGTTTGACGTGGTTTTGGTGCTGGGCCAGGATGCTCTTTCAATATTTGAAAGAACACGCTTGTTACCTTGGCCTCAACTTTCCTCCAGCTCTCTGGCATGATCGTACCTTCAGCGTTGCTTCTGTCAACGACCGCCCATATTTATTGGCCGCTGACCGCCTCGCCGATTTCTCGGTCTCTTGGCTGAGTTGCTGCTGGAAGGAAGATCGTCCTATCTCTATGTTTTGGGTGGCGTATTCGGTTTTGGAACTTGTACAAGTCCCTCCGTTATCCGTGTAGCCCATAGGATAGAGGCCTTCTGTTTTCCTACCTTTCAGCATCAGGAACGTTTCTCAAGCGTTCCAGTAGTCGTAAAACCGATCGCCTCTCCTTGTAGTTATGTTTAGCTACAGGGGAGGTGCCAACATTACTCCCTGCACCGGTACCTCCGATTACACCAGGTTTATTCCCGGTTTCAGCTGTACCCATGCAGGTGGTAGCCTTCTTAGACAGTGTAGTGCTACTACTTCCGCTAGGCTCGGTTGTCACAGCTTCGGTAGTAGGCACGTGAACCTGGCTTGGGCCAAGTTGTGTTTTTGCATTTAGGGACTACATGTCCATACTTTTTTTTGTGTTTGTATGATTCGTTGTTCATATTTGACCGCCGCTTGCCTAAGCAGTTGGCAGTCCTTTGGTTGAGAGGGGAAGTTAGTAGTCCACCCTGGCAGCGCCCCATACCACTGTAAGGTCATAGATACACCTCGAGGTGACCCGGTATCGAGGCAGCACCGTTATAATACGGCCGGTTTGTTCCCTGGCTGCAAACCACCCAATAGGCACGGGACGAATAACACCTTGGGTTAGGGAAGATTTTATTTAAGAGGGTTTACTCCCTCCGCCTGATCTATCTTAGCCAGCTTGCCTCATGATCTAACTGAACATGTCTTAATAACACGTCCGGTTTGAGACATACTGTAACTGTTTCCAGCCGTTACCACGTGGAGGTGATAGACAAGACTTCCTTCAGCACACTCAATTACGGCACAGACCTAGGTATGCGTTTGTCTCCTTAAGTATACTGTAAGCACGACGGCCTGAAAAATAATAGAAGTAATATTAAACATTACGTTAATAAATTAAGATTAGAAAAATAGCTAGAGTTCTTAAACCATCGTATCAAGCCCTAAAAAGGAAGCTACCTCTATCGGTCGAAGCCATAAGTCAATTGGAGTCAACTTGATCTGTTTATGGGGCAGTTGAACCGTGTTGTGAGGAGAACCACTACACTACGGACAACCATCATTGGCAGAAAGACCTATACGTTTCCTGTAGCACTGGAGGATAAGAGATCAAACCGACCTTAAATGAACTAGGGTGATCGTAGTAATACGAGAAGTCACATTTCACTCTCATCATCAGGTGAATGGCGGCTTCCTAACACAACATTATTCTGGTGTAACTCCAAAGCACTCGACATGGTCCTTTTATGTGAACAGTGTCGCTAGGTGCGGGGATACGAATGGATTTCGGATGCATCCTGTAATTCCGCCATATGGGTCACGTACGGGAAGATGCCGCAAAGTAGGCAGTAGTAGTTTCACATGGACTAAAGTAAAGGGCATTTACTTACTCATGATACGTGTCCCCAAGTCTGGAGCTAAACCAGTTTGAACAGCTAATCACGGAGCTGGTAGCGGAACCCAGGACAAGGACGCCATCTATCATCGCAGGCGACTTCAATGCTTGATTCAAAATGTTGGGTAGCAGGTTCACGGACCAGTGTCACAAAGTCCTGATGGAGTGCCTAGCCACACTCAACGCCAAACTGTTGACCGATGGGTAGTTCACTTTTGAGGCAGGTAATAGACGTTCAGCCATAGATCATAGACCTTTGCACATTGTTCCATTGCGCGTCACACAACATGGAGCATCCGTAATTTCTATACGAACAGCGATCTTAGAGCCATCGTGATTGAGACTACGTTGCATCCGATAACTATAGGCAGTTTCGCTCTGCAAAAGCTAAAGGCTGGAGAAACCGAGTTTTGGACGAGGACATCTTCGTAGAAGTCTGGAAAGATACCACATCTGTCACTGATGACGTGAACAGTATGGCAGAAAGCGTCACGAAGCAGATTTCCATAGCTTGTGATGCCTCGATGCCTAGGAAAGCTCGGGTATCTGCGTAAAAGGCGACTTAATGGTGGAATGGCGATATTGCTGAGATTAAGAGTCGCCGCATTTGGGCACGCAGGTTTGCACAGCGTGTCAGTACTTCTTCCGATTGGGAACAATTGCAATGCGACTTTATGAGGCTAAAGTATCTCCTGAGGAAGGCTATACTCTCGAGAAAATATTCCCGCTTTAAAGACCTGTGAGACAGCTCCGATACAGATCCATGGGCAAGGCCTACAAAATCGTGATGTGCTCGTTAAAGGGACCGCAGCCTCCACGGCAATCAGACCCAGCGTGGGCAACGTGGTTGCAGCACTTTTCCCCGTGACATATTGGAACCCATTGCTTCGTCATCAGGCCTCGTTGAATCCCCAGATGAGGTGCTGCAAGCACTAAGAATGTTGGGAGACAAGAAAGCCAGAGGACCTGATGGTATCCCAAACGTAGCGCTAAAGATTGCAGTAAGAGCAGATGTTGCAACTTTCGCAAAAATATACTCCGCATGCCATGTCGAAAGTGTTTTTCCGACCATCTGTAAAAGACAGAGGATAGTCTTGTTTCTAAAGCCAAAAAAGCAACCAGACCATCCATTTGCTTACCGGCCACTTTGCATGTTTGACTCGCTGGGCTAGATACTTAAAGTGTCGTAGTCAGACGATTTCAGAACACTTTGGATAGACCGAACGCTTTATCTGATATCCAGTTTGGATTCAGCCGTGGAAAATCCATAGTTGATGCAATTCAAGGAGTAATGGATGTTGCGCGTAGGGGCAATGAGTGGAATCAGATGGAAGGTAGGCGATAAGGAATACTGCGCTGTAGTGACCTTGGACGTCAAAAATGCCTTCAACATGGCGAGCTGACCGCGGATCATACAAGCACTCAGGATGCTTGATACCCAGAGGTACTTATTGCGGGTAATTGAAAATTGCTTCGCATATAGAGTGCTACTGTATCCCAGGTCCCACTTTGTGGAACGTAATGTCCGATGGCATTCTCAGGATGAGCCTACCCACAAGCTCAATGGTTGGCTATGCCGACGTCATTGCTTTGGTAGTCCTGGGTAAAACGATCGAGCGAATACAAGCTAGCTGCTGTGAAGCTACGGCCTGTGTCATAAGTTGGCTTAGTCAAGCTCTTCTGGAATTGGTTGAGAAAATTGCCTGTCTACCCGGAAAGTGAGGGAAACATTCTCGTTTCGCATAGGTGACTGCCTCATAACCTTCCTGCCATCCCTCAAGTATCTGGGAGTGCTTATTGGCACTCGAATATCATCCAAAAAGCATCTAGTCACCATAAACGACAAAGCGAAGAAAGTTAATGGAGCCCTATCTCGGATAATGACAAACATAGGTGGACCACGAGCAATCAAGCGGAAGCTGCTGGCCAGAGTCGTTGCCTCCATTATATTATACGCGGTGCCAGTATGGACGAATGCAACATGGAAGAGCTCATACATGGCGGGTATTCGTTCGACGTACCGTCTAAGCACAATGCGGGTAGCAAGCGGTTTTCGAACGATATTAAGTGTCGCGATTGAGGTGATAGCCTCTATGCAACCAATCGACATAATGGCGCGTGAACTAAAACGCATGTTTACTACAGGGTTATCTGCAGAAGATGAACGGTGATGAAGCATCCAAGAATGACAGAGAAGATGGAAAACGTCTTGTAAACGGCGATGGACGTTCTAACTGATCCCTAGCCTGGATGCATGGATAACGCAGAAACAAGGAGAAGTGGATTTCTATCTGACGCAGATACTCAGTGGACACGGTTGTTTTAAATTTCATTTGCACTGTTTCAAACACGAGCAGGACCCCTTCTGTCCTGTCTGCGTCGGTATCGCCGAAGATACCCAACACGTACTTTTCTGTTGTCCTCGTTTTAGCGGTGAGAGGACAAAGATAGAGGAGTGTTTTGGTGAACCGCCTACATTGGATAACCTGTTGCCACATATGTGCCAAGCAGAAGAAAAATAGCAATTGGTGAAAACCGCTATAGCGACAATCATGTAGACCCTCCGCGTAACGGACCGCAACAGAGCAGCTGAACGATTACGAACGCAAGCCGATCGTTTAGCTGCACAAACGGACAGGGGATTGTAGATTGTTGACGTGCAGTTGTGGCCTATAAACAACACAGACACAATAGGAGACCAACTTACCTGGGACAGACTAACTATTGAGCAATTATGATACTCCTTTCCTCCCGATGAAATATCTAAAGACAGTTCCAGGGCCAATATTATATGAAACAGAAGTTTTTAGCGCGGTTAAAGTCATGCACATCGGTCGTAGACCGATGAGGTTTTCGATGGTTTTCTTCCGATTAAAAAACAAAAAAAAAACTCTAAACATGACCAGACTTATAACGCCCACTATCAAGAGTATCGCCTAACATGAAGGCTATGTCTTCGTACGTTCTAATATCCCTACTAATATGCCTGAAGAGAATAACGCCCATAATAGTGCTGTAGTTGCACTCATATGTGTAGCCAACAAATACTGCTTAAAAAGCAATTCATTATGTTGACGAACCTATAAAGCCTTTCCTTCCTGGTGGAGATGGACAACACTGGCCATCTGGAAGAAACAGGTCACTGTTCTAAGGGCATTATTTCGACTATGAATATTATTCATACTCCAGAAACAAAATATAATACAATATTTACTCATAATCACTTCAAATTAGTACGACAAATCGAGTACGCATTTTAGAGTGAATAATTCAAAATCCGTTTTGATTATAATCATGCATATATCTAGTGCATAATGCCCATCCTGTCATAATTCTCAGAAAACAAAGCCGCTATTGGTATAGACGTCCCACAAGGCAATTCCTGTCTCTTCCGATACGCACAACTTATACACCTCTGATCAGATTTTGAGGAGGATATGTACATACAATACATTCTTATTAATTCTAATATAAGTCTTTGTACATAGCGTATATAGAGGATTAGAGACACTTTTACTTACTTTTCAGAATCAATAATTCTTAGTGCGTAGATAATATTGTCAATATTAAATCAATTTTATTTTTGTGCACTATATTCAAGTTTGTTTTGAAAAAATTAAATAAAACTTTTTTTAAAATCATTTATGCTAAGAAGTCGTTGAAATATAGGCTAAAACAAAAAATACAAACAGACATCGTCGGCTTGAGAGTAATGAAACCGGTGAAGAAATGGAAAGCAGGTTTTCTAATCCACCCGTGCAAAGAAATGACGTATTTTTAATTCTCTTATATGGCGTTTTTATTTGATGAAAAAACAAGCAAAAATAATATAAAATATACATTGATTCATGTATCAATATTATGTACAAAAAAGCAAATGAATCAAATTTTCGACCTTATGTTTTCTTCTATGCTCTCGATAAAGTCACCTTCTAAGTTTTTTATTTTATATTTTCCTTTGAAGCGATTACACGGAGTAATTCTTGTTTTCTTTTGACATATTCATATAATTCTAATCATGAAAAATCAAGATTGATTCACGGTTAAAATTGATTTCAATGTTTCTACCTTTAAACGATTTTTTTTTTAGCTGTCCAAGTATTGCTTACTGCGTAAAATACTCGCTCTATTGTTGCGGTTGTCCCGGGATGGAAATGAAAAAAATATTTTTACCCATAGATTCTTCACCGAGACATTGTCGCCTCTCCACTGTTTGAGTTTTCCACTGGTGCAGTAGTTTTTAATGAATTTAAATTCGGTGTGTAATTTTCCTGCATTATAATTTAATCAATAGCATCGCTCTGTCCCGATTGTCTTTCTATTTTTTTTTAAATTATTTTTTTAAATTTTTAAGACTATAAAAATGCAGTGTCATTACTAACGCACTACAAATGAAAAAAAATGCAGTACGCAGATTCTAGATTTGAATCGGATACGACCATTAGGTATACTGAATACAAGGCGACACTTACTCCATCGCAATAAGCCATATCTAAAAACTAAACTACAACCACATACACAACCTTGTCCTGAAAGACGTATTCATGCTCAGGAAGAAACCGGCAAAACAGCTTGCCAAAACCATTTTCTAGAGATAAAATTTACAACATCGGCGGTGACCTTAGTTTCCTGAACGTCCTCGACATGTATGGGTGGCTATCACTGACCTGCTGCAACTTAGAGACCAAACAATTGCTCCAATCAACAATCAGTAGAATGAAGCCCTTCCCTAATGCTACCATTACTTTCAGATTAAGGCGACTAACACCACACACACCCAAACCCGTCCCTCCCCGAAAAACAATGCAAGACTCCAACTAACAGAAGGACTAACGGGCTAGATCCAGGGAAGGCATTCCCAATAAACACTATGAGTAATGGTCTTCAGGAATCCTGATAAATCAGCCTCAGTTATCTTTGAGAGACTGTTTAATCTGGGCCTATGCTGCCCTTATCCAAGAACCATATATTATCAATGATCAGATAAATGGCCTATCATGTGGGCTATTCTATAATTCCTGTAATGCAGAGAGCCCGTGTTATGATAAGAAATAGTATTAATGCCTACCTAATTTCAGAACACACTAACATGGACCAATCGGCCATCTGCATTGATATACCTACAACGGGGGGTATGAAAGTAGATCTTAGGCTCACCATACCTGCCAGGACATAGCGAAGACCTGTCTTTCCTGAGCACGAAGAACCTTGTAAATGATTGCCAGAGAAAAATCAACACTTCATTGTGGGTTATGATGCCAACGGTCACCACAGCATATGGGGCAGCACGGACACAAACTTTAGAGATAAGTGCCTATTTGAATTTATAAACTAATATAGACTTAAACTGTTAAATGTAGGAAATAATAGTCGACTTAGACAGGACTGAATCACGGTGACACTTTGGCGCTTGGACAGGCAATTTTGAATCATGAACAGCTGTTTTTTGTTTTGGCTATAAATACAAATGGAAGATTGTGGGTAATTGTGAGAAATTAAAATGGAAATTGTTTGAAAAATACATGATTAAGAACATTTCGCAGTGTATGCATATAATTTGTGGAGCTTCCTTTCCTGATACTTATTTATTAAAATTAAAAAAAAAAATTACAATTTAAAATTTACTTCAATTTGATTTGTGATTTGCCGATGATTCGAATCTCATTCGACAACAACTCCTGAATGACGTAATTTTTCTCATAGTTGTTGTCGATTAATAGTGTCGTTAGACTGAAGAAACAACTGTATTTTTTCTGAAACCGGTTCATTTTTACAACAACCATAGGGAAGAGTGACGTAATTGAGGGTTTTTGTTGTAGAAATCGAAGGAGTTTTTAAACTGTTTAAAAAAATAAACTACTTTTTAAACAACTATCGACTGGTCGCTCCCCAGCAGTATTGGAAAATGTCTGCCTTTTAATTTCTCACAATTAGCCACAACGTTCTATTTGTTTAATCTTAGTTTTTATTACAATTTATTTATTAAAAAAAATTTCAAAACTAACTCCATGGGAACTAACTCAGAGTGAAATTCAAATATTTCTGCTAGACAAAAGAAGCCAGCAAGTGCTCTTTCTAAGCAAGCAAAACTGAATCGACGATTACTTTGCTCATGCTGTGTGATTGGCTAACTGAACAGACATCAATGTCGAATCAAGGTCGACTCTTACGCTTTTCCTTGCTTCTTCGAACGGTAATAACTGATCAGACGATAACTCCTCCCCTTTATAGTGAGGGACGTCCTCTGTCCTCAAACTTGCTGCGTTCCACTGGATGTATCATCATTCCTCTACTGACTAACTTAATGTTACTTAAATAAAGCTTATTATGCTGAATTGGAATTAATAATTAATAGTGCAAGCTGTGCCCATACAGTTAGTGAATTTATATCATCCAGGCTACATTCCTAACCAAAAGAACTTCGTAGAGAAAGTTTCTATTGACTCAAGACGATTCTGCCATTCTGAGGACTTTTGTCGTCGTTCTTGAAATCACGAGCTTACTATTCGTTGCTGTTACCCTCATGAGTCGTTGTTATTCTCTGGTGGCCTTGGTGATTCCCCTGGGGATCGAGACACGTTTACTGTTGGGTCTGGTACTGAGGGCCTTGATGTCCTCTAGTTGTCCTTATGGACCCTCCCTCCTCTTATGAGTACTGTTGAGCCCAAGTCTTGGACCATTTCTTCAACATAAAGTGGCGTCAATTTATTTCCTAGATGTCTGTTTGTTTTTACCAATTCCCTTTTCCCTACTCTGAATTTCCTATCCGGCCTATTCTCGTTATGAATCGCTAGTTCTTTTCCCTGTGCGGTCTGGAGGCGCAAAGCTATTTGTTTGTCTTCAACCTTCGAACGGAAAATATTAATGGGTCTAGTCCCTGTTACCGTGTGCATTGACCTATTGTATTCAATTGTTGCTAGCAGGATCAATTCTTCCACATCATCTAACTTTTTTATCAAGCTTGAGACATCTTGATATTTCTGTCAATGTGCTATGGAAACGTTCTACTTGTCCATTTGACATACTGTGGAGTGGTGGGGCATTTACCACTTCGATGTTAAAATGGTTCTTCAGAATTGATTTGATGCTATAACAGTTAAGTGACTTCTCATTGTCCACCCATTGCTTCGTTTTTTTTCCCCATTTTTGGGAAAAAATAGACCTCTAACATCTGCTTTGTGTTCTCCAGAGCCGCGCGATGTGCGTTTTCTGCAGTGAAATAAACCCGTTGTCCATTCTCCAGGTGAACAGCTAAATGAACCACAGTGGGATGACGTTCGTTTATGGGAAATGAAAATATTCTATTGTGAATCTACTTCTTGATCAGGAATTTCTGCGGAAATGATTGAGTCTATTTCATCCGGTCTTATTTTTCCGACCACCCAGATGAGAATATGCGCATGAGGTAGTTCTCTTTTCTGCCACTCTACACAGTACATCCAACATCGTACGTCTCCGAAGACATGATATTTTACAATGAAGTTCATGAGCTCAAAGCGCTCACTTCCTTGAACACTCGTGCTGTTATGTCGTGACGATCGCTGGATAATTGACCGGGTAATAACAGATTAGTTATTTCAATTCATTTTGGGTTGCATGTAATAGTAACAAATAAATCTGGCCGACCGTATTGGAGCACGTATGCCATGGCGTTTTGCGCGTATTCTTGCTTCCCACTTACATTGCTGGCAAGATAGTAAGTAAGCCGACATTATTTCCATTTCCATCTGCGTTCATGGCGTCGCGTAAATGAATTTATTGTTCAGAACGTAATTTTTCCTGGTTTAATCGTATATATGTCAGACGTTCCGTTTCTATTGTAACATACATATCAACGGCGAACTGATGAAACAATCGACGGCATTTCAAAATGTGGTTGTCTTCGTTTTGACGAATCATGAAACAGTATGCATAAAAATTCATGGAGCTGACCTTTTGTTCATATCTTGGCCTGTAAAAGAGTCATTTGCTTTAGTTAGGAATCTATATGGAAAATAGTTTATAACGACAGTAGTTATAGGGTTATTTCCATGATACAAGAAAACAAGGTAGCGACATTGAGACCTGATACTCTCTCAAAATTGCTCACCCTCAGTTAAGTATATTTAGAGTGGTAAACTTTTGAAAAAACACGCATTTAGTGTTGAACATAACCTGAAAATTAGTGTTATGAAGTCAATTATTTGCGCTTTGATCAGCTGTGTTGTGGCGGTGTGAATTATTATTGAAAATAAAATTATTAAAATACATGCAAAACACACAGAAAAATCAATAAAATAAAAAAGTAATGAATAGAACAGAAACTATTCTATTTTTCATATAAATTTAAAATTTCAGGCAGTTAAATATGCACATTATGAATTAAATAAACATAAATAAACAACATATGATAGTGTTGTGCAGCGAAAAAAATTAGAAGAAGAAGAGCGTAAGAACATTCTTGTGAGAGAATCACATAACTGTGTGATCCTTGCATTGATATTGATATATATCTATAGCTAAAAGAGACGAAGACGCTCGTAATTCTTTGACACATGAACTGAGAGCGGTCAAAAACAAAGGAAACGTGCAGAAAAGAGCGCCTCATTGTGGATTGAAGTATCTGTACATTTATATGCTGAAACATTGATACATTTAGTAAAAAGAGGGAAAACATAGTGAGGAAATTTGCATATCCGTTTAGATAGGTAACAGTGGTGGCCTTAACCATTACAATTGTTTTTAATTTTTGTATTGATACATACCAGTCGCTGGAATAATCATTTTGATCATAAAATGATATCCATCTTCTCCTCGGCAAAATATTAAAGGTTATTATAATGCGTCATATGAACGATGTGTTTCGCTGATACGCTGAAGGTTGCCCCCATTAAGTCGTTGAATTACAATATCGCGAGACTCCATATTCTCTCCAACCACAATGTCAACTTCGTTTAACATTGGTGCATTGAAGCGACTCTCATGTTCACCTGTTGATCTTTTTTCTGCTCTGATCACTATTTTATGATCGTTCGACGACATCATTTCTAGGGCTGATTTAAACAATTGGACCAATTGATTGCAAGAGTTATTGCAGTTGCACGATGATCTCTCGCCTAGTTACACGATTGATGGCACAGCGTTGATTCACTTCAGCTACAGAATCTCCAATGAAATAAATTTGAAGAAATTTATATTCCGCATCAATTGGCAATAATGCTCCAGCGAAATGGTGAAATTTTACTTGAATCTTTAATATAGAAATTCATTTAGGGAGTTTTCATATTCGTGGTTATATATTGGAAAGAATGTGTATGATCTGTGTTAATGAAGAAAAAAATACCGTAAAAGTGGGATTGAAACCCCGTTCCTTAATTATATTTGCACCAAATGATGTCATTTGGAATATACTGTTGTAGCTTTGAATGTTCTGCAAAAAATGCTTTGACAGAGGTTCTTGTCCCGAAAGTAATGAATTCAGTGGTTCAGGTGGTGTTGTCAGTTGTGGTAACTTGACCTTGCCGTTCAGACAACATAGTTCTGTTGGTTCAAAACAAAACCTCAAAGCACTTCAATATTGACAACTTGTGCTTATTGTTCCTATGTCCACGGAGCTATCGGCGGCGTAATCGGCAGTTGCATCATACCTAAACGCCAAACTTTCATAGGGAATTGCAACGTTTGCTCGTTTTTTATGTCGCCTTTTGCCTAATCTTAACGGCATGGATTGTTCCGGAGCCGTAAGTGATCTCGCTTGAGAAATTCTCACTCTGTTTGCCTCCGAACGTTAGCTACGTTCTTCTTCCGACTCATTGCGTCCGATATTTTGACGTGTCACTGCTGGCATTTTTTCTTATAATTACAGATCTTCTTATAATTATTAGGTTGGTACAAAAATAATGGCCAGAATTTCTGAATAAATTTTTTAATGAATGTGGTCATGCAATATGTCGTTTTAAAGCGCGTTTTTTGCTCTATCTTTTAGGCTAATTATCTTTTTATTATCGTCATACGTTTCTGATTTCCGACCACTTTTTTTGATGCTATCAAAACAAGAAATTCGCATTATTTTATTTCACGAGTTCAAACTTGGCCACAATGCTGCGGAGACGACACGAAATATCAATAAAGCATGGGGCGAGGATATTGCTTCCGAACGTACCACACGTAGATGGTTTGAAAAATTTCGCGCAGGTGATACCAGCCTTGAAGATAAAGGGGTCGCGGCCGCCCATCTGAGGTTGACAATGACGAATTGAAAGACTTAATCGAAGCCGATCCTCGTAAAACCACACGAGAAGTCGCACAAGAACTCAACGTCAATCACTCAACAGTCGTACGCCATCTGAAGCAAATAGGGAAGTCAAAAAAACTCAATAAATGGGTGCCGCATGAATTGAACGAAAATCAAAAAATTCGTCGTTTTGAGGTGTCATCGTCTCTTCTTCAGCGCAACAAAAATGACCCATTTCTCGACCGAATCGTAACGTGCGATGGAAAATGGATCCTCTACGACAACCGGCGACGTTCCGCGCAATGGTTGGACAGCGACGAGGCTCCACAACACTTCCCGAAGCCGAAACTGCACTAAAAGAAGATTATGGTTACTGTTTGGTGGTCAGCAGCCGGTCTCATCCATCACAGCTTTCTGAATCCAGGTGAAACGATCACGGCAGAGAAGTACTGCCAACAAATCGACGAAATGCACCAGAAGCTTTGACGTATGTGCCCGAGATTGGTCAATATGAAGGTACCAATCCTGCTCCATGACAACGCTCGACCGCACGTTGCACAACTGACCTTGCAGAAGTTGAACGAATTGGGTTACGAGACTCTACCTCATCCGCCATATTCACCGGACCTCTCGCCCACTGACTACCATTTTTTCAAACACCTCGACAATTTCCTGCGCGAGAAATGCTTCAAAAATCAAGACGACGCCAAAAACGCCTTCAACGCTTTCATCGCCTCCAGAACTCCGGACTTTTATGCTACCGGCATAAATAAACTTGTTTCTCGTTGGCAAAAATGTATTGGTTTTTATTTCGATTAATAAAGTTTATTCTGAGCTGAGTGACGTTCATTTAAAGTAGCTGTTAGAAAACGGCCATTATTTTTGCACCAACCTAATAAATTAAATAACACGAGGGTATCAACGCACTGAGGATATATGCGGTGCATACTATGTGCATTATATTTTTGTGTTTATCGCTTTCCTGCATAACGTTGTTGTTGCCATTTGTTTGCTAGTGCAATGGTCCGCAACATTTTTTAAAGCAGGGACCACTTTGATTTTACTTTTATTATTAGCAGGGACCAGAAGGTTAAAAATAAATTTTAATCGAAACGTTTAATTAACATAATTAATCGTAATCGTAATATTGGAAAATAACATTGATTTATTTTTCGGATCATATATAAGCTCCTGCGTACAACTGGTTGGAACCACTGAATTACACATTCATAGTCTTTGGTCTCTCTTTAATCTAACATTGTCAAAACATTATGAAGCAATTTTGTGTTGACAATTTAACAGAAAATATTGAAAATATATCACCCCTTTCTTCTTAAATTTTAAATTTCGTTTTCCCAAATATATTCTGAATTTTTTATTCAAATAAACAATACTGTAAACAAATAATAATGTAAAAAACATTTTACTTTTCATATTTTATTTCTAAAATTTTTATTGTATTTGTACTTTTTAAAAATTTTAAAAAAATAGAAGGAATAATACGATAAGAACAACAACTACATACAATTCAAGAAGGAGCAAAGCATAAGCAAGGTTTTGAAAAAAGGTAGAGAGTTGAAATTTTCACAGAGTGTGTAGTTCACTTGTATGTAGAACGACAAATACTAAAAATACAGATTTTTAGAAGCATTGTTCTTTAATTTAACCTTTTGTTTAACAATTTTTTGTTTTTTGTAGTATACTTTTAGGCTATTAAATATAAACATAATTTATACAAAAAATCTTGTACGATGGTACGGAACCCTCTGTGTGCGAGTCCGACTCACACTTGGCTGATTTTTATATATATAGATAGAAGATATTGTGTTAAATAGCACATGTTTTATTATGTTATTTATTTTCTTTAATAAAATGAAGAAATTCTTAACACTACTAAGCACGTTCAGAATTATAAAATTAGATTAAATGAGTGTTTTTGATTTAATTTTGTTTTTTCGAAACTGCAGAGACTATAGTTGGGGCTTGCAGTGCATTTGTTGCTACTAAATCTTTAGCCAATTCACTGTTGTTCACATTAATCACCTCCATAGCATCGTTGTCATCGTCATCATCCCCATTAGCTTTGTTGTATACTGTTGGATATCTTCGCAAGCAGTCCTGCATAGTACGGAATGCTTCATAGCAGTCGGATCCCTTTGGTTCAGCTTCACTATAATAAAAACATGAGAATGCATCACGAAACTCTACGAACCAGTAGCCAAGCCACACAAACAGAGGCAGCACCAATTTATTTCACCAGTCGTAGTGATGAGACCTACGTTGATAGAAGTCTTCTGGTACACGAAGGATAGCACGCCTCTGTTTCGAACTAATCTTAATCACCGTTTCGTTTGCTTGGCATCTGTGGCTGTGTGTAAATACTAGCAAGAGGATACAAAGAAAAATAAACGTTAAGTGTCGCCCTAAATTCGATACGTTTCAGACACCCCTTAAATAACCAGTATTCAACTAGCAGTTCGTTCGAACATCAATGAAATCGTCGCGTTTTCTATCATACCTACGTTTTTTGTCGTCGAAATTGAAAACGCCCGACATCAAAAACATCGGTGGTATCACATGCCCGTATATTTGTTTTTTCAACAATTTTGTAATTTGTTAGGTTAGTGACTTCTATGGTACAGGGTTGTCAGCATGTAGCCTTTGCGTTAGATGTTTATGCTTACTAACTAGATTATGATTAAACTATCTGCTAAATGGATATAAATTATGGCTATGTAGATCTGGTCGCACGAGCACAAGGTTGATGAAGTTTGAGTCTCCTTGAGAACTCTTTCACCGCTGCAAGTTGGTTTGAGTTAACATTCAGCCTGTCATTGTAGCGACTGCTGTGCAAATTAATTTCGTTCATAACTGTAGGCATCCAAAGGTCATTGTGAATTGCAGAATTCTGAACGTACCATGGAGCATTAGTGATTCAACGCAATGCTTTATTCTGCAGTGTTTGAGAATTTTTATGCTCGATGCACATGCAGTGCCCTAGAGTTGGATACCATAGGTTCAGGAGGGACGTACAATTATACGGTATACCAACACTTTGTTGCTCAGGCTTAGTTGGCTGTTAGATCACAGTAACCACGCTAATTTTTTAAGCTTACCATAGCAAGCTGCAGTAGTGTTTGAGATGTGTGTTTTCCAGGTAAGACGCTTATCAAGAGTCATTCCTAGATATTTAACACGGTTAACTTGTGGGATGGCAGTGTTGTTAAGCGTAACTGTAGAACAAACACCTCGTCTGAAACAGCAATGGTCAGATTTACCCCAGTTTATGCCAATATTTCACCTTTTTGTCCAGTGTGAAAATCGATTGAGATATTCTTGAACTTCAACCGAATCCGTATCAATTGAGCTATTATTGCAGATTATGGTGGTATCATCCGCATAAGTAGCTAGTAGGGAGCTAAGCCCTTTTTTGTTCGTTTATTACAAGAAAATGAAGTATTGTATTTACAAAAAATAAAAAAGAAAATGGAAAAAAGGTTGTACCAGGACCTTACGGGACTGCCGATGAGCAAAGCTTTGTAAGGCTGGTACCGGAAAAATTAACCGGTGACTTGATTACGGCGGGGATCTCTCCAGGCCACGTAGCTTCTTCATGATCAAAGCACCAAACTTGGAAACCGCATTCCAATTGGACGGACGTTCCAGCATGTGACCAACTACATTCGCGTCAGTAGGCTCTTCTCCTAGGGCATCTCTAAACTTAAGCTGCTCAATATCGAATTTTCTACAATTGAAAATAACGTGCTCGTCGTCTTCCTTATACTGGTTGCCGCAGTGCAGCATGGGGCGTCTTCGTGTTGGAACCTGCTTAGGTCTTCCGAAAGCATCCATGATCGCTCAGGAGCTGTGTGAGGTAAAAATTCACTTCTCTATGTCTCCTTCCGATCTACTCTGCTACGCTTGGGATCAGGCTGTGCGTCTAGCGTCCTAATTGATTAGCATCTCATTTGGGTTCTTTGTGCTCTGGTCTCCTCCGGTGGCCGAGATCTCCAAGCGTAGGCCTCTGCCGTCTCCATGGCAAGTAGATCGATTGGCACCAGCCCCGCGAGTACAAGTGTGGCATATTCCGATACAGTGCGAAAAGCGTTGATTACTCTAAGTGCGCCCAGTCTGTATACGCTCTCCAGATGTCTCCTATAGGAGACCTTGTCCATTGCTTTTGCCCATATTGGTGCTCCTTACAGCATGATAGATTTGGTTGCATTCATCAGCAGCAACCTGCGTCCTTACCTAGCCCCACGAGAGTTCAGCAGTGTCCTCGAGAGAGCCTTACACGATCTTGCTGCCTTATCACTAGCGTATATTAAGTGCTCCTTTTCCTACTGCTAATTAGTAGCGCTTCCGTCATATGTTCCGCTAAGCTAAGACCAACGCGGTTCAGCCATGCTGCGATGGCTGTGTTGCAACGTTCAACCGACTCACTAATGTGCTTTCCGACGACCACTAATGCGATGTCATCCGCAAACCCAACAATATTTACCCCGCCTGGGAAGTACAGTCTAAGAATGCCATCATAAATTATGTTCCATAGGATGGGGCCGAGAATAGACCCTTTTGGCACTCCCCTGGTTACGTGGTATGTTGACTCACTTTTTGCAGAGTCGTAGAGGAGAACCCGCTGGCTGAAGTAACTTGGAAGCATTCTCAGCAAGTACTTCGTGACTCCAAAGTCGGTAAGCGCCTCCATCTTGACGAGTTGAAGGCGTTCTTTATGTCGAGCGTGATCACTAAGCAGTATTCCTTATCTCCGCCTGCCCATCGCCTTCCCCGGATCGCATCCTGCGCAATCTTGGCCACCTCAGAAACAGCGTCAATGGTTGAACGTTTTTTCCTGAATCCAAATTGGGACGTGAAGAAATCGCCACCTTGCTGGATTTCCGATTCGAGCCTGTTCTCTAGGATTTTCTTCAGTACCTTGCCTACTGTGTGCAAAAGGCAAAGTGGTCTGTACGAAAACGGTTCCCCTGGAGGTTTCTCAGGTTTGGTGATAAGCACCAACCTGAATTTTCCAGCAGGTTGGGTAGACTCCCTTCAATAAGCAGAGATTGTACAGGTCAGCGAAGAAATGAGGCTATAGGGTTATCGCCAACTTAAGCACCCTGTTTGAAATCTGGTTGGGTCCTGGTATTTTGTCGCCTTTGATCCACTTTGCTACAGTCAAGATTTCGTCCGTGGTGATCAAAAAGAAACCTTTCAGCTCCTGACTCTCGACCTCCCGGCTATTCTGGCACAAATGGCACGATGTGCAACATCTCGGCGGAACTCAAAAGAGGGACCAGCTTGTGTGCTTTTGCGTGTTTGACGATTACTTTACCCCAAGGGTAATTTTTCCCATCGTCGCATAGCATCGCCTTTTGCTGACACGAATGGACCTCTTCAGTGACCTTCTACAAGAATGGAAGCTTTCCCGAAGCTTAAGAAACTGACTCGCGTGCCTGGCACGCTGAAGCTCAGTACAGAAAGTCTGGGGATTTAGTGTAGTCCCTCTTAACTAGATATCGAGGTCTGCTATCTATGTTGTTATCAGCGTTGACCTCACAAAGTATTGCCTGGTGATCACTCGCGGTGTATAGGTCACTCAACGTCCACTTGGAGTTGTTGAACAGGGAGGGACTTATAAACGTGAGATCGACAACCGAACCGATCTATGCTCCTACTCACAGCCATGTGTGGTCAGAGATATAAACTACAATAATGCAGACGGTATAGGTGATCCAAATCAGCAATATCCAGTTCATTTAGCCTGCAGTGTAATCATAAGTCCCGCAGGAAGCGAAGGACAATGTTATTAATCGACGAGGGTGTTAACTCAAGCGAGAGAACGTGATAGATTTTATTATATGACGTGCATAAAATTCGGAAAGGATCACGTAGAAGACACTCGTCCCTAATGACAGGATTAACAATGAGGTTACAATGGGAAATGAGATAAGGATAAGGTTTAGAATATAGCATTCAGAGGAATAAGTGGATGGAACGAATTTTGCAAACAGGTCTGCAATACCCAAATTCCTATGGCCATGCTAATTAACTAGATACTATGATGAGGGAAATAAAGAAGAATTGCGCTTTGAGTTCACAAAATTATAAAACTGCTTAGGGTCACGCGAAAATTGCAGTCTACAACGTGAGAGATAGTTATTATCAGGAGTGCTACAAAAAACTCTTCCTCCTCAATTCCACCAGATTTCCGATTTTTGGTTCCACAGAAAACTATTTCGGGAGTTTTTGAATCCTTCTGCGTTTGGTTTGGATAATTGGTTATTTTTACCCAAAAGAACATTTTTTTAAATAAAACCATTGCTACGCATGGATAGATTATAATTTTTCAAAGTAATCTGCATTATGTTTTTAAAAATATTTCAACTGTTATCATTCACCATTTTACGAAGTATCGTGGAAGCCTCCTTCAGTCGGCAAAATCAATAGAGCAAAGGGATGCAAACTAATTTTAAATGTAATGTTGAATTTTTCGGAGTAAAAAAAATTAAAAATTTGTTTCAAGTTGGCATGTTGCCTCCAACAAAAGCGGAATGCGAATAACGCATAGTAGAGTCATCGTGCAAATTTGGCGGGAAGAAAATATAAAGATTTTTTCAATTGTAAAAGTAAAATTGTAATAATTTGACTTCTTAATTCATCTTTAATGGTAGAGACGTTCTTACCGTTTTTTTTTATCAAAAATATTAATAATAATAAAAAGAAAAACAAATTTTAGTACAATGTTATTATGACAAGCACAACATTCAGTTGAAGCGGTTTGATTATTCGATAAAAACACACCGAGAAACGAAACCTCTCGCCGTTCTGTGGCACTTACAGTTTTGTCAAGAGGATTGAAAAATTCCCGACGCAAAAAACACAAGAGTTTTCTGTAACACCCCAGTAAAACAAAAGTAATTAAATGAAAGAAAAGTAGCCCGGGCCACACAAAAGTTAGCAAAAGCAATAGAAAAGCCAGAACTCTTAAATTTTTTATAAAGCCTCGACTTAATGTTCTTCAGATAAGAAAGTCTTCTTGTAAACCAAAGAGACACGGTCCCGAAAAATGTTATTGACAGAGTTAATGACTCATATCAGTTTTTAAATTGAAATTAGGCAGAATATAAGAGCACGATATATAAACAGATTCATGAGGTAAAAAAAACCTTACACAAATAAACTCAATATTGGCTGAATAGCTTAGATCAATAAATTCTGATAGAAGGAGAGAGACAACAGCAATGAGGACACCACCTCCACGGCGAGTAGGGTTATCTGTTCTATATGTGATGAAATTTGACCAGAAAATTTCATTACTAAGAATAACAGAGTGAAGCCATGTCTCGAAAAACGCTGTAACATCTGATTCAAAGGAGAAACAATCGCTATACATATTAATAAGTTTGGACAATAAACCTCTAACATTTTGATATACAATATTATAGAGATATGATTAAGGCAGGAAGCTAGTTTTTTGGAGCCGAGCTTGGAGCCGAGGTTGAAGTAGTGTGCTCTGGAAGCCTAACAGTATTAGGTGTATTCCTTCTCTTATGTTTAAATTCATTAACAACCATATTTGGAGGCCAGGATTTCAGATTACACACTTCGTCGAACGATTAGGAAGGCACGCTAATCCTAAACGACGAAATATCCCTTGGTTGTGAAAAATGGATTTTTTGCATACCAACTTTCACATTGGAATATACCTGTAAATATCGTCGCAGAAAGTTTAGATAGGAAAATATGTTTCCGAGGAGCCACTACCGACAAGATAGGTGGTTTCACATTCAAAGTATCGCTATCAAAAGATATATATAAAGAACTATACACAATTGAGCTGGACGGGCGAGGAGAAGCAGGTTTTGACCGCTTGGAGGCATTGATAGCAACATTCTCATTTTTGTCCACAATGGTTTTCGAAGAAGGAGGAGAAGCGGGTCTCGACCGTTTGGAAGAAGATACTGCAGATAGGGGTGGAATTAACTGTATTACAGGGAGCACAGGAGTTGAGATAAGATCAACTGGAGGGGCAATTGTGGCAGGAACAAAATGAGTGGTGGAAGGTAGTTGGGGGGAAGCATGGTTGCCCATAGGAGAAGGTGCCAATAAAAGAAGGGGAGGAAGTGAATCGAACTGATATTTAGTGAGATTTAAACGAAAGTTGCTTTACAGCACTGTTCAAATTGATAAAATTGTCGCGTATACTACGATACATTGACGAAAAATCTACCTGGCGTTTAAAACAGACTGGGCAAGATCCCGTCAAACTGCCACAATCAGTTTTAGATCTACTGAATATCCGTCATGGTCGCGGCCGTTCAATCCCGCATACTTCAAGTGGGAAAAATTATCACACAGCCAACAACGTACCACCCGTTGAGAATCAACATCGAATGTAATTTTATTCTTACACGGAAGGATTGCAACAAATCAAATTCACGACAGAAAAAAATAAAATTTACATTTATAAAGAAAAAAAACAAAAAAAATTAATTTAATAAAAAAAAAATAATAATAATAAATTGATTAAATTATCAAAAATATAACTAAATTCACAATTTAGACACCTTGACAAGCAGGTGCAATGTAAAATTAATGCACACACTGGAAGTAAGAGTAGAGAGCGCACAAAAAGCAACAAACTCAAAGGTATTAAAAATAGTATCACGGATATTGGAAATCCTTGAGGGATTCCCTTGTGAATTGGATAGTTATCGGAAATATGGTGTGATACTCTACATTTTATTTTTCTATGTGTCATAAAATGTATTACGTATTTTAATATTTTACGTCCTATTCTCCATTCGATGAACTGTTCTGTTACTGCGAAGGCTTTGTTAAAGTCCTGTGAAATTATTGATAATGTTCTTTGTGTGAATGCGCAGAGGTTATCAGATGGTCTATTAAAATAAAACTGTCTGTAACTCGAGTTAAAGTATCGTATAAACGCTTAGTTGGTCGAAATTCGTTTAGAGTTTTGTGTGGAGTTGCCATGTGGTATAATTATTTTGTTTTAATGTTTTTGTGTTTTATATATGAAAAAATCATTGTAAAACATTATTAAAAAACAAGATAAGCTTTATACATTTATATTTTATTATATGCATTGTGCACTCACTAATTACTGTAAATACTCTTATCAATGAAAAATTAGTTTATTTAAATGAAATAATAATGATAGCAATAATACACTTAAACACTAATTTATGAAGTAACAAAATGATGATTATAATAAAATATCGAAAATAATAAAACGAAACAGAATGCGCACTACACAACTTGACAACATGCAACTTGTCGACGTTCTTAGCTTCTCCATGCTGTCGTCCGTCTCTTCCAGTCTGCTCATTCTGCCAAGGGTGACCAACCTGACCACACAAACCCTTCTCACATTCGGTCATCCTGGTCATCCGAGTCTGAACCAGACGACAACAAATCCTGATTATTCTCAACACACCTCCACAACTTCATATAGTCAGAACTTGTTGACGTGACTGTTGGACCTTCCACTTGGGCTGCTTTTCTTACGTCGTAGCGATTATTTCGCTTTACCCTTATGACCTCATAGGGACCGCAATAACCACTCGCCAGCTTTCTCCCTGCTAGAAATTGAGTGCGTTTAATGACCACCAAATCACCTTCTTTGTACCGCAGACCACTTTTGTGTTTTTTATCGTAGTTCGCCTTATACACTTCTTGCGCCTGAAGTATTTGATTCTTAGCCTCTTCACGCATATTTTGTCTTTCCTTGTCAAACTCCACTACCACCTCCTCAGCCAACAAAGAATCTTGTCACTGAATTTTTGTTGCATCCTGACCCAAACATCAATTCGAACGGCGACCTCTTCGTGGAGCAGTGAACGTGTGAATTTATAGCCCATTGTAGTTATGGTACAAACCTGTACCACTTCGATGAGTCTCCGTGGACAGTTTGCATATGATCGATAAAATCAACCTGTTGACGCGTTCTATCTATCCGTTTCCCCCTGGAACACCAGTTGAAGTCCACACGAGTCGGATAGCCAAACATACTTGACCACTCCTCCAGCCTCTTTAAAACCTCACCGCTACCTGTGGTTCTTGTAGTGAACAACCACACAAACTTCGAAAAGACATCCACCATCGCAAATATATACTTATATTGTTTGGCAGTTGAATCCATGGGCAGCGTATGAAGGGGCCTGTCACCTTTCTCAATACAGCACAACAGCCCCTCTTGCTTGCCCAACTTTTTGTTGTGAATTATGCTGCTTACACAGGCGTTGATTACTTGCATGACTTTCCTTTCAACATGCTTGCCCAACTTTTTGTTGTGAATTATGCTGCTTACACAGGCGTTGATTACTTGCATGACTTTCCTTTCAACATGCGGAATCCAAAATTGTTGTTGTAAGGCGTGAATTGTTTTCTGCGCTGCATAATGTCGAGTTCCATGCACCTCACTTATTATTTCATGCTCCATTGACTTCAGAGCAACTACCAAATCGTTTCCATTAACATTCCTTTAAGAATCTCCATTACAGCTTGGATATACGAATATATTTGCTGAGCCAATTTAAGACGCACTGATATTTCTGTTGTTACACTAAGGCAATCGACTTTGTTCATTCTTTCCCCAGCACGATGTTCAATGTCGAAATCAAAATCTTGCTAATGCAAAATCAATTGCTCTAATTCACGGGAACATCCCTCTTCCTCACAGTCTGCGTAAATGTAATGCAATCTGTCATGAACATAAATTTCACTCCAAGCAAGTAATGACGAAATTTTCCGATAGCAAGGTGACGTCTGGAATCACTCAATGACGATTTCTTGCTCCAGAAAAACACAGGGTGAAGTTCTTGATCAAATATCTGAAGCAACGTAGCGCCAAAACCATCCTTTGAAGCATCCGTATGTACTTCGGTGGGTGCATCTCTACTATAGATTCTTATAACAGGTTCTCCGCAGAGTGCTTCTTTTAATCGATCAATCGAATTTAATTCAATAGCTCCAATTTCGAGCTATTTGTGCATATCCTTTGATGAATCTCCAAAAGAAATCCGTCAAACCCAAAAAGGACTGCACTGCTTTTACGTTTTTGGGAATACCGAATTGCCTGATAGCATATGTCTTCTCATGGCCCGGCCTAATTTTGCCATTCTCCACTGAATGCCCAAGAAAATCGACATTACTGTACAAAAAATGGCACTTCTTCCACTTAATCTTCAATTTTGATTCGGCAGCAACTTCAAGCACCAATTTCAACTTCGTAATGCATTCTTCGGTTGTCTGGGCGTAAATAATGATGTCATCTATATATAACTGCATAGCATCCCGAGCGATTAAATGCAGCAGGAGAGTTGCAGAATCCAAACGGAGCTTTATTAAACTCGTACAGAGCATCTAAGTGACGAAATCCGTATATTTGCGACTTGACTTATCAATTGAAACGTGGAAAAACCCGTTCTCCAGATCCATTACCACAAATACTTTTGCCGCTTGTAGTTTCTCGACCACGTCATCAATGAGTAGTACTGGGAAACAGTCCTTTAACACCATACTGTTCAGCTGCTTAAAGTCGATACAAACTCGATACGTACTATCCTTCTTTTTGAAGACGACCACTCTGCTCGCAAAATTCGAGTGCGACTCACGCACGATGCCGTCATTCAACCAGTCTTCAACTTGTTTTATAATTACATAATGTACAACCTTTGGTTGGCGGCTTGGTTGCTGACGAAACGGTGTGATTTGTCCGTCCGGTACTATTTTCAGCTGCATCGGACATCCCCCCGTCGAGGAAATCGGTTGATAGCCACTGATCAGTGATTGTATTAGTGGCTTGAATTGCGGAGGAGCACCAATATCATTTACAGTTTCTGTTACATTGCAAATACTTAGCTCATTTAATATAGCATCATCATCCTGTGCTGATAGCGATGGAAATTTGCAGCCATTTACGCCCAGTGTTAATCGAAACTTCGACGCAAGATCATACCCCAACAAAGCATCGTATTCTATTCTTTCATCTGGCACCACAATAAACTTCTGCTGCATCTCAAGGCCATCTACTTGAACAGTCCCTGTAAATGAACCACTTGGAAGCCTTTTCATGTTTCCAAACCCACGCAACACTGAATGACACTTTGTATTAATACGTTATTAAGTTTCTTATAAACCCTTTTCTTTATTATTGTCAGACCCTGTAGCAAATGATCGGTTGATCCACAATTAAAGCAACGCATATTTTTTTCACCGTTTGCATTTTTTTTATGCACCGTATTGTGTCTTTTTTCGCTTTTAATTTGCATTCATACGCCCAAATGTTTTATATTTTTCTTTTAACTCACCATACGATGTACAATTATAAATAACATATTTGAATTCATTTTTAATCTTAAGCCCGTCAACTATTAGGTTGGTGCAAAAATAATGGCCGTTTCCATATTGTTTATTTTTATGAATATATTTTTTAATGATTGTGGTCATGGACATATAGTCGTTTTAAAGTGCGTTTTTTGCTCTATCTTTTAGACTAATTATCTTTTTATTATCGTCATACGTTTCTGATTTCCGACCACTTTTTGTGATGCTATCAAAACAAGAAATTCGCATTATTTTATTTCACGAGTTCAAACTTGGCCACAATGCTGCGGAGACGACACGAAATATCAATAAAGCATGGGGCGAGGATACTGCTTCCGAACGTACCACACGTAGATGGTTTGAAAAATTTCGCGCAGGTGATACCAGTCTAGATGATAAAGAGGGTCACGGCCGCCCATCTGAGGTTGACAATGACGAATTGAAAGACTTAATCGAAGCCGATCCTCGTAAAACCACACGAGAAGTCGCACAAGAACTCAACGTCGATCACTCAACAGTCGTACGCCATCTGAAGCAAATAGGGAAGTCAAAAAAACTCGATAAATGGGTGCCGCATGAATTGAACGAAAATCAAAAAATTCGTCGTTTTGAGGTGTCATCGTCTCTTCTTCAGCGCAACAAAAATGACCCATTTCTCGACCGAATCGTAACGTGCGATGGAAAATGGATCCTCTACGACAACCGGCGACGTTCCGCGCAGTGGTTGGACAGCGACGAGGCTCCACAACACTTCCCGAAGCCGAAACTGCACTAAAAGAAGATTATGGTTACTGTTTGGTGGTCAGCAGCCGGTCTCATCCATCACAGCTTTCTGAATCCAGGCGAAACGATCACGGCAGAGAAGTACTGCCAACAAATCGACGAAATGCACCAGAAGCTTCGACGTATGTGCCCGAGATTGGTCAATATGAAGGTACCAATCCTGCTCCATGACAACGCTCGACCGCACGTTGCACAACTGACCTTGCAGAAGTTGAACGAATTGGGTTACGAGACTCTACCTCATCCGCCATATTCACCGGACCTCTCGCCCACTGACTACCATTTTTTCAAACACCTCGACAACTTCGTGCGCGAGAAATGCTTCAAAAATCAAGACGACGCCAAAAACGCCTTCAACGCTTTCATCTCCTCCAGAACTCCGGATTTTTATGCTACCGGCATAAATAAACTTGTTTCTCGTTGTATTGATTGTAATGGTGTTTATTTCGATTAATAAAGTTTATTCTGAGCTGAGTTACGTTCATTTAAAGTAGCTGTTTGAAAACGGCCATTATTTTTGCACCAACCTAATATATAATGTATAACCGACTCATCATCAACACTCCCTAGCGCAGCAATTTTTCTCATTTGCAAAACATATGCATGAAACGTTTCATTTTCCTTTTTACCATCTTTCACCAAGTTTTTTATGCATTTCTGCAGTAGAAAATTTAGATTCAGAAGACCAATGCTTCTTTCAGTTCGTCATACGTGCTTACCATTACTGTTTTTAGGTAAAGTTGCGCCGTTTTTACCATTTTTCCGCGGGCTTGTACATATTTTTGTTTTTCACTTAAACCATACGCATCAGCATTCTGCTCAAATTTTTGAAACCATCGATCAACCGGCACTGATTCACCATCAAAATCACATACCACTTTAGCAAAACTTTCAGGTGATATTTTGGGTTCCTCTTTTCATCAACATTTATCTTTAAAGTCAACAACTTAACCAACTCTTTTAAATTATTGTTAATTATAACACTTTCATTACTTCCTGCATTCACATCTACACTACGTTTTTCCGTGTCCAACTGGGTATTAACATTACTTTACGATTTGACGTCACTCTCATCATTTGCGCTCTTTAATGACGTCATCGTAACTTTGTTTTCTTTTTGAATTTCTACTTCACTACATTTATCCCGCTTAGCTTGTGATCGCGTCGCATATGGTATTTTTTTTTTTCATTAACGTTATTTTTTGTCTTTGCTTATCGAGTTCGAAGATCACACTTTGCTCAAGAACACAGTATTTTTCGGAATTAATACATAAAACAAACACAGCAACCAATTATCTTTTGTAGTAATTCTTCAAACATGTACATAAAACATAAACAGAACGTTATGATCTTCCGTTATCACCTCTGTAACATGCACATAACACACAACACACACATCTTCTGATTTTTCTTATGTCACAATCCGTCCTTTTATCCCGGTTGCGCCCCCAAATGTAAAATTAGTTCATTTAAATGAAATAATAATGATAACAATAATACACTTAAACACTAATTTATGAAGTAACAAAATGATGAATATAATAAAATATCGAAAATAATAAAACGAAACAGAATGTGTCTAACACAACTTGACAACATGCAACTTGTCGTCCTTGTAAGCCTTCCCTGCTGTCGCCCATCTCTTCCATTCTTCACTCTTCTCACTCTGCCAAGGGTGACCAGCCTGACCACGCAAAACCTTCACACATCAATATCACAAGGGCCCTGGTACTCTGCACAATAGAATACGCACTTCCGATATTTGGTTGGTGCACAAAATCACATATTAAGTTGCTCAAACCTGGCTATTATACAGCAGTTCGTCGAAGCATCAGCGCGTCCCCAACATCACCAATAAATTGCATTTTGGCCGAAGCTGGTTTGCCGTCCATTGAAGACATAATCGCCGAAGCGACAGCAAAACTAATCTCAAAACTGTTTTACACACCGAACGAACTCCTTCAAAACAATATGTATAAAACGGTCAACCAGAGAAAAAAATACGAGTGCCTCTCCACATTGTGGCGATGCACCTCTCTCTCCAAAGAACTTGATATTCAACCACAATGAGTTACGAGAAAGTCAAAAACCGCACCGTGTCTTTTACGTCTATCATCCATAAACACTTCCCTACGGGAGTTCTCAAAGAATGACACTAGCGGCGATGCTTTCCGCAAACTATTTGCAGAAGAGTCAGCTAAAGCTTTCTACAGGGTGGCGCAATAGAACGTGCATATTGCGTCATCTTTTTTCGCGACGAAGTTTACAGCGAATTTTTAAGTTGGATCTTAAACTGCATCCTTATAAGCTCCAGTTAACACAGGAATTAAAAGAGTCCGACTTCGGAGCAATGTTGGCATTTGTTGAAGATGTGCTTAGTCGATTTTCCACTTTTGGCAACATCCTTTTTCCATTTGAATGGGTTTGTAAACCGACAAAATTATCGTTATTAGAACGACGAGAATCAAACATTAAGTCTAGATGAACAATCCGAGGAACATCACTCAACTAAAGGAAAATATCCGTGGAGAAATAGCAGCAATCATCCCAGATTTATTAACAAGAGTTGTCACAAATCTGCGATCGCGTTTAGAGGAGTGCCGTCTTCGAAAGGGCCGTCATTTAGATGATGTTATTTTTAAAAAAATAAGCTACATTTAAGTACCTTATCATCCGATCTTTTATTTCAACTATACCTTTTGTATTTATTTTTTTAGCCTATACTTAATAAATGCACGTTCTATTGCGCCACCCTGTATAAAAATCGAACATGGCTGTTCACTGACGGAACCAAAACTCAGCGTATCACAGCTTTTGCATGTGTGGATCAGAGAGGCCAAATCGTAGCACCAGGACAACTTCCAGAACACGTGCAAGCAAAATAGCTGTCAAAAATTAACTAAACATTCAAAACAACCAACCTTGTCAGCATAAGTGAGAGACATGAGTACCAAAATAACGCCACAAGAAAATCGAAATCGAACAAACCTTGTATATAGTTTCTTAAGATTATTATAGTAAGTTATCAGTCTATTTTCAAATGTGTAAGATGCACAATATTATTGATCATTGGGTAAAAAATTCGGTTAAAGCCTGGAGTCCGGCCTTTTAAACCAGAGAGTGCTGAGAGTAGATCTATCATGGTTATATTATTTTCAATAAGTAGGACAGTCTTTATTGGGGTAAATGTGTGTGTGTGTAAGAGGTTGTATATCGAAGTGAAATCAGAAAGGGATTCTCTTTTGCTTATTTTAAGTTGTCTTCTAAATATTGTATTTCCTTTTTTGTAACTAATGGTATTTTCTGTTGAGATGTATCTCTTTAATGTGTGCCTTGCTATTAGCTTTTCTTTCCGGAGGTGTTCAAGCGTTTGGTTCCACCATGGTACATATTTTGGGTGAACTTTGTAGTATCGATAAGTGGGAATTTTGTTATAAAATTTTTTATAATTGCTAGTCTCTTTATATACATTGATTGATATAGGAATTTATTACTTAAGAGTTGAGTTTGATTTGGAATTGATTCCAGTTTGCCTGGTAATACACCGAAAACACCGCGACTGATCGTCTGATTCTTTTTTGGTGTCAGTTCCACACTAACAACAACTGTGACAACAAGCGACCACGCTCTTCTCTTCTCTACAAACAAAAATTAACAGAGAGAGTTTTGCTGTACAGACCGCTAGTGTAATAGCTGACTTTGCTGTGTATAAAACAACAGCACAGCGACAACAAGCTTTCTGTACAGTACAGCTTTCAACTTAAGTCAGAATCGATAAAAGCTTTTTGTATATATTGCGATAATTTTGATAATAGGTCGGTTAGACAGAGTTTGCATCTCGAATTTTGAGCGAGATGCAGAAAGTCGCTTAAACAAACCTTTATACTTCCTAAATAGCTCTTCTATGTTTTAGTTTACATACAAATGGAACGTAATGGCTAATTGTGAGAAAATAAATGGATATTTTGGGAAAAATACATGATTAAGAACATTTCGCAAAGTATGGAAACAGGTCTTGCAGCTTCCATTTCACAATTTGAAATTTACTTAAAATTTGTATGTGCATTGGTCAGCTGTTTAATGTAGTCGCTTAACAAAACTCACCTAAAAAGTTGGAAACAATGCCAAAAAGTTGGTAACAATAGCAACAATTTGCCAACACTGCTGTAGACTGCCCACAAATTTGTTATTTTCCCTGTTGTTGTTTTTGAATTCTATGTGCATCCTTGCTACATCCATTTATAAGGGATACATATTTCTTTTCAATTCAATATAATTATAGTCCAAGGAAATTAGAAGGTCACAAAAATCGGGTTTTCGCATTTTTCTCGTGGACGGTAATACCCGATTGTCAAGGCTTACACAATGGGATTTTTGCAGCAATCGTTCACAGAGAGGGTTTTGTTTTGGTTATACACACAAATGGAACGTTGTGGGAAATTGTGATAATGCCCGATTCAGTCTGAGCAGAAGCAACCTTTTTTTGTAAGCAGCTCAAAAAGTTGCTAAATTTCTACAACAACAATAGACAAATCGCAGAATTTCAGGGTTGCTTTGGGTACTTTGAAGTAAAATTTTTCTGCTGCAAAAGTGAAAGCAAAAATTTCTGCGGCCAGGGCTGGCAAACTTTGAGTAGTACTGCCAAGTTTTTGGTCATGTCCGGCTTTTTTTTTTTGGTCATTCTCGACATTAAACAGTTGATTATTTCACAAAACAATTTGAAGAAAATTTTAAATTTTAATTTTTTTTCACATATTAATAAAATAATTTTCATACATTGTTCTTAATCATATATTTTTCACAAAATGACCATTGTAATTATCACAATTAGCCACAACGTTCCATTTCCATGAATAATCAAAACAAAAAACAGCTGTTTTTTGAAGCGAAACCTCTGTGTAATAGTGGCTTTACAGTGAGCGAAGATTCGAATCTATGAAGATGCGACAATGATTCGAGTCTCATTTGACAACAACAACAGGGAAAATGACAAAAATTAGGGGTTGTTGTTGTAGAGAGATTCGATTGTGAGATTCTAATCTCAAATAGATTCGCAAAGATTCGGTTTTTTTGAATGGTCAGTCTTAATAGGGCTGGGCAATTCTTCCATGTAGGTTGGCAGCATTTTCATAATTTCGTCGTTTTTTGTGACTGTCATGTATCTTCTTCTTCGTTTTTTTGCGCGCCGCACATAAAACAGCTGATCATTGCACAAAACAATTTGAAGAAAATTTTAAATTGTAATTTTTTCTTCAAATATTAATAAAATGAGTAGCAGTAATGAAAAAGGAAGCTGCAAGTATTATTTGCATACACTCCAAATTGTTCTCAATCATATATTTTTCACAAAATGTCCATTTTAATTATCACAATTAGCCACAACGTTCCATTTGTATGTATAATCAAAACAAACAACAGCTGTTCGTGATTCTAAAATACCACTGTAAACCACAAAACCGAATCTTCGTGATTCGAGCCACTGTAAAGCCACTATTAGAGTTCACAGAAAAAATACACGATCAAGAACAATTCGCAGTGACCAGCACTACTCAAAGTTTGCCTGCATTGGCTGCTGAAATTTTTACTTTGACTTTTGCTGCAGAAAAAATGCTACTTCAAAATACCCAAAGGAACCCTGAAATTCGTTTATTTGCCTGTTGTTGTTATAAAAATTTAGCAACTTTTTGAGCTGCTTACAAAAATATGTTGCTTATGCTCAGTCTGAATCGGGCATTGTAAATATTATACAAATGTCATTTATATTCAGATTATATGTGAGTAAGGTTTGGTGTAAACGAGACAATTTTTCTTGTTTACTTTTTCTTATTTTGAGCATATGGCAACAATTTGCTACTGTTCTGGATGAATAATGTAGAAGTGTTATTTAAGGATTAACAACCCTAAACTTTTAAAAAAATCGATTTATTATTTTGGGTACAGAAGGCTGCTAAAAACCAAAAAGTGCGATCTAATCAGAGAGAAATGGTGTACAAATTTAAACAAATATTGCAAAATAAATTGTAAATATAATTTGTATTTATTACAAGAATATTGCAAAAGTGAATGTGAATAACACTTGCGTGTGGAGCGTAATTTAGATTCGTGTGCTGCGATTGTGTTTGTTTAAAAAACGAAAGTTTTGTTTGTGTGTGAATCTTGTGAGTGAGCGAAATTGCGGCGAATATCTTATGAAAAGAAAAAATAATAAAGGCCTTATTCTAATTAAGTGTAAGAATTATTATTGATTTGGGTTTCCCTACTTTTCTAATTGAAAACGCTGAAAAAGATGCAGAATAAGTGATATTTTATTAAGATAATGTGTATACATATAATTTCTTATTTGCATGGGTTTTATTTTTTGAAGACATTAAGTCTTGAATCTTAATTTAATTTTACCTTTTTTATAAGATAGACGAGTTGAAGGCCTTGTATTTTGCATTCTTTAAAACTGAAGTTTGATTATACTTATATTAATAGCGAAACTCAGCTCGCATTTCTACGCCCCGGCTTTTATTGGATGAAAACGTTAAAATCTAGATAGATAGATATTTCAGGAAGATAGATTAAATTATTCTTTACGTTTTTTTTTTGCTTCTACGTGGACATGGAACTGGGTGTATATGTACTTTATGGGGTCTCTGACGTCTCCTTCTGTGTGTTACAAAGTTCATGACAAACTCAAAATACTAATTACTGCGTAAATAGAAAAAAAATAAACGTTTCTACTTATTGTAGTGAGTATCCAAGTAATCACAAAAAGTATACCGTTCGAATTTATTATTAATAATTTGCTTGCATGATACAATACAAGGTAGTGCCAATTTGGCTGGTTAAGCTCTCAAAAATTCTCAATGATACTTCAGTGTACTAAAACGCTGAAAAACACGCATTTAGTGTTGAACATAACGTGAAAATGCATTAAGACTTATAATACGTTCAGAGTGCGAGTTCTGTTATAATGGTTTTACAGTGGGTAGTATAACGAAGATTCGGTTTTGTGCTTTATAGTGGCTTTAAGGCGGAGATACACAAACGACTTCAACGATAAGCTGCATTGTCAACAAACGCAGCATGCATCGTCAAACTACACAAACGACGTCGAAGTACACAAACGACTTCAACCATATTGACTTCAGTAATCAAAAAAACAGCTGTGAATTCAAAAATTTTAGAAAGTAATTATTGAAGAAAACTATTAAAAATTGAATTATTAAAATATCAGCCAAGTGTGATTCGGACTCGCACACGGAGGGTTCCGTACCATCGTACAAGAAATTTTTCTTAAAATATAAAATTATTTTTATATTTTATAGCCTAAAAGTATACTACAATTAACAGCTCAAAGTATACTACAAAAAACAAAAAATTGTTAAACAAAAGTTTAAATTAAAGAACAATGCTTCTAAAAATTTATAGTTTTAGTATTTGTCGTTCTACACACAAGTGAATTACACACTTTGTGAAAATTTCAACTCTCTACCTATTACGCTTCATGAGATAGAGCAGGAGACGGACGGACGGACATCGTAAGCTTAGTAATAGGCTCCCGATGGGTACGGAACCCTAAAAAGGAAGTATGTATTTTTATTATCATGTAATAAATTGAATTGGAATAACTATTTAAATAGATAGGAAAGTCTGCCATCAAATTTAACATAAAAACTGCAAAGAAATTGCCATTTACCAAAAAAGTTTTTTGTCATTCACCACGCGATCAAGCAGTTATTTTGGTTCACAAACAGCTGTTTTCTGGTTCATAAACCACTTCTTTTTCCATTCACCAATACTGTTTTCTGTTGAAGTTGAAGTTGTTCGACTTTTTGAGTTGCTGCGTTCGCGAGCAAGCTATGTAACTCTGTCTATACGATTTCATACATTTCAACTTTTTTTTTTGACGCACGAACGGAGCAAAAGCTGATTTGCAAGCTGCTGTGTATCTCCACCTTTAGTTGAATAAGAGCCATGCAGTTTGGTGGCAAAAACATGACGATATCCGATAATGATTGTGTTTTTTTGGCAAATTGTTTTCTTTTAAATAGCTTCTTGCTTTATAAATGATTTCAATGATCCAATTCAGTCATCCAAGTATTTTTGGAGTTATACACTAACGGTATGTTAAATTTTATAAACCCTTTTTAATTTTTGGCTTATCTGATTATGACTAATTTAAGTTTAAGTTCTCCCGTTGCATTGAAACAAACCAGAAAAATTACTCTTTTCCAATTTTACCTCCAGATGAGGATTACTCACTATGCAATGCAATGGTTTTTTTTTTCTGGCAGCTTCTTCTAAAATACGCATTATACACTTGAGAAAATGTGATACCCAAAGCAACAATCATTTGATCATTTTTCGCTAGGTTTTTTTTTTTGAATTTGAACTAATTAACTATGCCCACCGTTACTAGTCATAAAATCAGGATTTTGCCCATAAATTTCGGGACATAATACGTTGGCTATTTCTTTAACTAATTCCAGACAAATTGGTGCATTACCATATGTTGTCTTTAATCTATAACTCAATTATACAAGCGATCTACCATCAGTTAGTACTCAGCAGATCGCATAGTTTTGCATTTTCCCAAAATTTTAGATTTTTCTACATTGTATTCCAATGCCAGGTAAAGTGAAATTCTTTTATTAATCTTTTGTAAAATTTCTTATTTTTATCAATTAATAAAAATGATTTTTTTTTAAACTATTGGTGCCATTATGCGTATTTAATACAAATAAAATTGAACCACTGAACATTTTACCACAAAAAATCTTTTTCACATCTGTATTCCTTTTAACTGACAGTCGTTGTACACATAATAAACGGGAAGTAGTTCTCTATCTAAAATAACAGACAAAAATTAAGTGTCCGGATTTTCGAGATAATCAAAATAGCGGAGTGTCCGGATTACAGAGTCTTTAATGTAAAGCAACTGGCTGTCCGGATTAGCGAGTGTCCGAATTATCGAGGACATAATGTAAACACATTACCCACTACTATTTGTACCACCTAATATGTAGTGATGTTCAATTGTAGTAGTAGTGTTTGGGAGAAAAAGAGAACATCTTTTTTATCACGAACAGCTGTTGTTTGTTTTGATTATACATACAAATGGAACGTTGTGGCTAATTGTGATAATTAAAATGGAAATTGTGTGACAAATACATGATTCAGAACAATTCGCAGTGTATGCAAATAATTCTTGTAGCTTCCTTTTTCATTCCTTCTACTTATTTTATTAATATTTGAAAAAAAATTACAATTTGAAATTTTATTCAAATTGTTTGTGCCATGATCAGCTGTTTTATGTGGAGCGCGCAAAAAAAACGAAGAAGAAGACACATGACAATCACAAAAAACGGCGAAATTATGAAAATGCTGCCAACCTACATGGAAGAATTGCCCAGCCCTGTTAAGACTGACCATTCAAAAACACCGAATCTTTGCGAATCTATTTGAGATTAGCATCTCACAATCGAATCTCTCTACAACAACAACCCCTAATTTTTGTCATTTTCCCTGTTGTTGTTGTCAAATGAAACTCGAATCATAGTCGCTTCTTCATAGATTCGAATCTTCGCTCACTGTAAAGCCACTATAAGATCGTGACAGGTGATGAATCATGTATCTGTGCATATGAACCTGAAACTAAACAGCAGTTGACTGTATGGGTCTTTCAAGATGAGCCAAATCCAACAAAAGTTGTTCGCGCACGAAGCACTTCGTAGCAAATGATCGCCTGTTTTTTTGGAATAACCGGACATGTCGCCACCGAGCCATTAGAGAAACATAGAACGGTTAATTCTTAATGGTACACCACCATTTGTTTGCCAGAAGTGTTCGAAGAAATAAGAAAAATCAACCGCAGAAGACGAATCATTCTCCACCACGACAATGCGAGCTCTCACACATTAGCTCAAACAAGTTTTTTTAAACACTCAAAACGTCGAAGTGATGGGTCATCCGCCCTATAGTCCAGATTTGGCACCCAATGACTTCTTTTTATTCCCGTACACCAAAAATAAATTGCGAGGTCAACGTTTTTCGACGCCTGAAGAAGCGGTTGATGCGTTCAAAACACATGTTTTGGAGATACCTCATTCCGAGTGGAAAAAGTGCTTCAAAAATTGGTTCAATCGCATGCAAAAGTGTATTGATCTTCATGGAGAATATTTTGTTATTATTTGTCTGTCTCAAAACTTAAGTAGCAGCCCTCGTACAATATCAATCCCGTACAAAGCCGATTTTGATAAGTTGAATGGTTTTATTTCTGTAAAGAAACCAGGGTTTGAATTGCTGGCTTCAAAATAACGACAGCACAGACATATTTGCTTTACTTGCATTTTTCCCAGTAAAATAAAGAAGTAAATTTGCAGCCGCTTACTGCGAATTCGTAGCGAAAAGCAAAGGCAAAAAGAGATAACAAATTACTTGCTTGAACGCAGCCAGCCTTTCGTTTTCTACTTACGCAGTCAGCAGCAGCTACATTTCTCAAAAGTAAGGCGCCGCTGCGAGCAAGCAACTAATTTCTTATCTCATTTCACCTTTGCATTTTGCTTTTTACTGTTTATTTTACGAAGCAAGTCAGCAGCACTATTATATATACTAGCAGCAGTTTGGTTGTGCTTGTGCTTGCTTGCTGTTTGTTTACTATTACTGCTGTTTCTTTTACTATTTCTGGTGATTCGTTTACTATTTGTGCTGTTTCGTTTGACTATTTCGGCTGCTTCGTTCGACTATTTCGGCTGTTTTGTTTGACTATTTCTGGGCAGAGCAGCGATTTAGCTGTGCAAACAATAATTTCATTGCTGGTTCGTTTACTATTTCTGCTGTTTCCTTAACTATTTCTGGGCAAGCAGAAGCAGCGTTGAAAATTTCTTGCCCAACAAATCTTGTTTTGTTAAATAAGTAGATGGGCATTATTTATTTATTTCTAATATTAAAAAATAATATATGATATAAATGTAGTAGTAACAGTAATGAACTTAAATTTTCTAATATTAAAAAATGGAATATGATGTGAATGGAATACTTAGTAACAGTAAGGAACAATTGAAGTGGACAGTCGGTGCAACAGAAGCATGAAATAGTTATATTTTCATCAGGTATCCTCTTCTTCAAACATCGGCAAAGCTTCGATTGCTTCATCTAAATATACAGAATTTAGTTTAACCAGTAATATGTCTTTAAGTGTTTCAAGTGTGGACAATGAAAATGAAGAAAGTGATGCTTCTGTCTCATTTTATTTCATATCGTAGTCTGGATTTCTTCGTTTTGTTCATTTGAGGCTCGTTTGGTTCCTTTGTGTTTCTACCATACCACTCTCCTCATCAAGCTAGAGCAAATTATTTAATTAATTTTGAAGTAAAACTTCTTTAGCGAGGTGTAAGTCCAAAAAAAGTGTTACGATATTCATGATGAGGACTCTTGAGAGACGTTGAGGGGGTAAGCAGTAGCTTGTGCGTCTGTAACGTAGAGAATGAGTGCTTGTGCATGAGAATGCTTGTTTACTCAAATTACCAAAGATAGTCGATTTACAGTGTGCATTCAATGCTGTATTTCGTCAACAACAACTAAAGGGAATGTAACGAAATTCTGTAGTTGTTGTTGTAGTAGAATTTCAATTCTCATGAATGCTATTGAAATGCCATTTGTCAGATATGTCACTATGCAGTGTTGCCTTATTATTGGTCATTTCCGCCTTTTCTTTTTTTTTTTTGTGTCATTCTCGACTAACTTCCTTTTTTTTTGTTGTGCGGCATTATTAAACAGCTGTTGATGGCACAAAACAATCGCGGTATACACGAGATGTCGAAAACGTCAAAAATTGTCTACCTCAATCTTGCACATTTAGCAAATCAACTCTTCTTGCAAACTCAACTGCCAGTGGAATGTAAACAAACAAATGAAAATACCGAAAAAAGTTAAAAAAGCGAATGTATTAAAATAAGTACATAAATTTCGTATTTATTATCCGTACTTCTATTTCCCGTAAATCAATTGTTATTTCAATTAAATTGATAAAACATTTCACTTTTGTTCAGACTTGCCCACTCATAATAAATTCACAATATTGGCAGCCCTCACTTTACTACGGTCGTCGAAAGTTTTCGATACTCAATTTGTCAGCAAATTTACTATCCGTCGTAAATTTTTTTGTATAGACACAGGGTCGCTTTGAAAATAGGTAGCAGGAATCATAATGAAAGCTGCAAGAACTGTTTGTATACACTGCGAAATGTTCCTAATCATTTTTTTTTTTTTTTACAAAATGCCCATATTAAAAAAAAAAACAGCTGTTTCGACCACACCAAATGCACTGTAAACCCCTAGCTTTGAATGCAGCATTTAATGCTCACTGTAAAACTTCTATTGGACTATACGGGCGGCTTTTTTTGAATCACTTTCTCAACTGATTTTGATTTTTGTAATGGTGATTTAATATGTGTTGGTGGCATTTGTTTCACAGCGGATTTGTGGACTGTAGGACTTATCATTTGAATCTTTCTTAGCAATGCGAAGACGTGTCATCACCCTACTAGGCAAATTCTTATTAATTTGTCATTTTTGTGATTTAGGCTTTTGTTGTGCATCCTCATCAGTTGTTAAAGGTTTTTTTATAATATCCCATTGTTTCCTCCGTGTGCCGCTAACACTTCATTTGTGGGCATCTGTGGAGCTTGACTTGTTGCGAATGCAATGAAACAGCTGAATATTCCCCGATATCGCCTACTGTGTTGATTCCGTGGATTGGTATTCCTTTACACATTGATTACAAATGCAACCGCTTGGTTATGATACGAAGTTTGGTTGATTATATCTAAAAGGGACATATGTTGCGCGTCTAGAGGACAAACAGTTAAAACAACATAGTTTTCTTTACAAATTATCTTCGGTGAACTGGAATTGAATTTCGAAACTCTTGGCAATTTCTAATTGAATGAGAATTTTTGCAATATTTGCATGCAGGGTGTGAATTTTCACAAATGAAAATGCGAGTGAATCCCCCGTTTCGAAATGTTCATTTTGTTTAATTGCTCCAGTACCTTGTTGACTCAGTTGATCAAAAACTTTATCAATAAGAGTCCAGGGGGGTAAATCCCTATGCGATTGCTCCCATGAGCTAGAGCATCCTCCAGGAGTTTTGAAAAACAAAGATGTGGCTTAAAGGGATCGCAGTTAGAGGTGAACACATTTTGAGTAGCGAAAGCAGAAAGCAATCGTTGATAGTGTATAGAATTTTGTTTAACCAATGCTGCTTTCGAAATTCGCAGGTAGAATTGTGAAAACGTTACATATCTCTTTTCCCACAATTCAGCGTCTATTTTCAAATTTTAATATAGGAGCTCGCCAAGCTACCTCAAAGTTGTCACCACAGAACATTATTCGTTTAACGATATGGCTGGTCACGCTCTGAGTCTTAGCGTGCAGGTGGAACATCTTTTGCACTTGAGATAACTTTAGGTAGTTAATATACACCGCTGTAAACATGTCTCGAAATGATGGCCAATCTTCGTACATACCACTCTAAATTGGCGGAACCTGAACGCAGTTTATTTCATTATGTAAAGAATTTAATTGAGTGAAATACGCACCAGTTTCAATATGAGAGTTCTTTCTAAAAGGTTTGCGAGGTTTCCTTTTACTCTAAGGTATTGTTTTTTAATTTTATAGTACTGATTTTGAGCTTTTTCTTTTATTGTGAGCGGTACGATGGATTCCTCTGCTGTCGTGATTATTTTATACAGGTTGAATAAGTCTTGATGACTTTGATCTAAATAGTAAATTTTTGCTTTCAATACTCGTTCCGTCATGTCATCGGAGGCCTCATCCCAATCATTGCAATTAAGTAGTGAAATCGATCACTGCAAATTCGAATTCTGTTGTTACTGACATTTTGTAGTAATTAATATGACATGAAGAACAGTCTCAAGCTGTCTGGCGACCGTTCTTGTTAGCATTTATTAAGTCTGTTAAAAATAAGTTTTCTTCACAAGCAATGACATCGATTTGAAGTCAATGCTAGCGGCGAAAAATCACTTTCTATCTGTACCTATTAACGGGACGGCAGCAACAATGCGAGAGCTGACTTAGTTATTTGCGCCTGAACATTGTGGGTAAGAAAAGTAAACTTAATAGTTTCACGTTATGAAATTACCTTTAGAAAGGAGAACGATTGGGAGCTCTGGAATAATCAAAGTATGCTATTATTGGAATATCTAAATTATGCAAAACAAAGCGTATTTAGATCAAGCTATTCAGTTAAGTAAATTTTATAAAAATCTTAGTTGCATTTTTCATTTTGTTCAAATATATTTTGCAAATGGTTTAGTTAAAATAAGATAACATGGATATTTCAAAAAAGATGCGAATTAACCATATTAACCGACCTATTCTCAAAAATACCACAAAAAAGTCATGATAATGGTAACGCATAACATTATCATGCCATTTTTTTCATATGAAAAAAACTCTTATCATCAAAGCTTTTGAAATCGACTATCATTCTGCCAAGATTTTCTGTCGAGCATGTTTTTTTTTTTCATGCACTGTTATCGCTCTGTAAAATGTCTTATGTTGTTGTTTGCTCGCGGTAATTTTGGAAGATAAAGAAAATTATGGAAAAATAAATGTGTTATCATTGCGTATCATAATGATCCATTTTCAATGTCGAACAATAGTTTTGTGAAAAATTATCGATTTTCAAAAATATTCTGCTTTAAATTGTATACATTTGCAAATACATATAAGATAAAATCAGGCTTGTAAACTGGGGGGGCAAAATTAAATTCAGAATTTTTTTTTTAAATATTCAGAATTACTCGGAGAACCCCTAAAAAGAACTGTTTTCATTTTTCTATAATATTTTTTTTTTTGTATAAAATATTTAATATTTCCAACATATTTTCATTTTCTTCTAAGTTGGCAAACCTACATAAACTGAAGTTTACAGACTGGTAACATACATTATTACAAAAACAGTTTTTTTAACAGTGAAGCCCCTCAGTTTACAAGCTGTTAAAAAAAGCTATTTTTGTAATAATCTGTAAAGTGTATGTTACCAGTCTGTAAACTTCAGTGTATGCAGGTTTGCAGGTTTATTTGGACACTATAAGTATCTAACCCATAGCCACCAACCTTATAAATTTCAAAACCCTCGAACCACTAGCTGGGACGTGAAGAGTATTACAACTTCGCCATTTTTTTTTCCTCCTATTATCACTCCTAATTGGAGCATAGGGCCTCCACAAGGCATCTCCATCGAACACAATTTTTGGGCTGTTATTTTTGCTTCTTCCCATGTGATGTTTGCATCTGCTAACTCCCGCCATTTTTGCCAAATGTCGTCATCTTATTGTTCCTTTTGTATCCGAGGCTTATCTTTGTATTGGTTTCGTTAATCGATTGGTTTTCACTATAGTAGGTGATTGACATACTGCTTCGGCATAGCCAAAGTTAGTCTTTTTTATATTTTTTTTTTACTGGTTTTTGTTTCTACTGAAAAACTGAAAATTTTATGTTGTGACACTTTAGTTAAACGTGAACGTGAATGTCAAATCAAATTAATCACAAAACAAGTAACAGCTCTCAAAATGGCGCACATATAAAAAGTATTGCCATCTTAAAATTCTATACCTCTAAAAAAAAACACACAATATTTGTAACATATATTATAGTAGTCAAAGCAGCTTATGTATTATATACAATACATATTGGGTTGGTGGAAAAGTATCTTCCGAAAATAAGAATCATGTCTCACAATTTTTTTTTTTTTTCATACAACAAAGCAACTTGATTTGATTAAATATTGCCCATTGTTTCTTATAAAAAAACTGGCGCAATACCGTTAATCAGATGATGCCTTGCATTGTTGTGGTAGAAGAATATGCCCTCTTTTGACGGACTTTAGCGCTTTATTCTTGTGAGTTGTTGACAATTGAGTTTTGAATTTATCGTTTGCCTAGGGGGAAAAGCTCATAGTGGACAGCATCACTGCAAACCCACCAAATGCACCGCAACCTATTCCTTGTAGATAGTCGGCTTTGCAATGGTTTGGAAAGGTTCACCTTTTTAAAACTATTACATTCATTCATTCATTCACAATAATTTGGTATAGTACATGTGTGTTTTAGCATTAGTTTTTTTTTTTTAATTAAGAGATCAGGCTCCGTTTCATATGCTACTTAGATATATATAAGGGATTAGTAACTATGGGATTTAACAATCTTTATAGTAAAAATAGGGAGAAAAGATTAACAAAAACCCTAAAAAACTTATTTTAATAATTACTACTTATATCTACACTTAAGACTAAAGTATTTGTGCTATACTATTTATATGCGGAAAGTTAGATTGGATACACTTATTTTTAAAATGTAAGGAAAGTCGAGCTATTCACTCGATATTTGCTTTGTGATACAAGTCAATGATGGAATGGTGCCAGGGCAGATTAAAATCAGTTTTAATATCTTATTTTATTTTAAAACTACTCGTATTACCTTTTTCGCACATTATTGTCGTATGTTAACCAGTTATCAATTTGTACTGAAGAAGTTCTAAATCAATATTTTTCAGCAACATTTTGAAAATTAAAATGCGATCAATAAGATTTTTATTTGTCAAATAGTGTGGTACCCAAATATCAATTTTTTTTTGTTTGCATAACCAGCCTTTTTTAAATGGCCTAAAATTGTCGTATGGTGGATGCCAAGTTTCTTCCAAAGAGTTTGTGGGACGTAAATAAACGAATCGTAGCAGCATGAAAACAGAAGAATAAATCAGCTTTGTTGTTATTCAAGAGGAGTGGCATTAATTTATTCTAGAGCAGTGTGGACCTTCATATCCAGCAAGCAAAAGCGATGCTCCACGATTGTAAAACCAAAACGTGATTATTTAAACTTTTTACTCAGGAGCGGAGTTAGATGGTGTGGGGACCCGGGGCAACGAATTATTACGTTTCTAAGCGAATTACGTTTCAAAAGAACGTTTGTGGAGGCCCGCAAAGTGATGAGCAAAAATAAGAAATCAAATGAAAGTTTGTGGAGGTCCTCAATGTGTGGGACTCGGGGCACTTGCCCCGCTGTAAATGCGGACTTGTTTTTACTAAGTATAATAACAATTTACATAGCAGGTTTATAAAAAGAATATTAACTTAAGAATCAGAAAGAAATGATTTAAAGAAATATTAACAAATATTTTACGTTACGATACCTATGACTTAATTGTGTGAGCACATTTGTATGTGTATAACATAATCTTGTAAATAACAAATAATTTTTTCGATTGATTTTTCGATGCGAAATATACAGAATCGTAATATGCTTGTATATTTATTCATCAGGTAATTAACTATTAAAAGTTACAAGTATATTGTAGGCTTCATACTATATTACACTCCCTACAATAGACTTATATTGTCTCATTTCTAGAATGCTTCAAAAACATCAAAGATCCCATATGTACGACGAGGTTGTTCAAAAAGTATCGCGATTTTTTAATTTCCGCGGGTTACGTATATTCGATTTTCTTGTGGCGTTATGTTGGTACTCATGTCCCTCACTTATGCTGACAAGGTCGGCCATTTTGAATGTTTAGTTAATTTTTGACAGCTGTTTTGCTAGCACGTGTTTTGGCTCGTCTTCGATTTTCGCCTATTCAGAAAAATGGATCGGTAATTTTGTTAAATCTTTCAAATTAAGCTACGAATCGTTTATTTTAAACATGTGGTTCGGCGCGCGTTGCTGCTCCGGTAAAATACTGGAATGATAGAATATTTATTTTGTTGTGGCTCATAATTCAAGAGTTTTTTGATTAATATTGACGTTTGTAATTATCTGAGATGTTGCATAATTTTATCAACTTCTTCCTTTCTTTATTTTTCTGATGTTTTAATAGTTATTCTGTTATTTGGGGCGAAGATATATCCAACAAATGAAAGATCTTAAAAAACGGTACAGCCGTTCTTGAGTTATAGATATTACCATATCCTGCTTTACTTATTTCTCATTCTCATTTGATTTAATCATTTTAATTACTTTACCAAAAGTAATACGCATATAATCTTTAACCATATTACCACACCATTTATTCTTGAGATTTCAGCACACGCACTACAACTCCTGTACGTGTCTTCAAGTGCGGTTTCGCAGGCTAACTAATTTTTTTTTTTTTTTTTTACATAGTGCAATCTATATTAACATTACTGAACAAAACTCAAACATCTCTTGGCTTCATGTATTGCTCAGTTCTCAAATCTTCATCTCTTACAGCTTAAACAATTAAGTTAATTATTTCCAAAACATTGCCAACAGTTCGAGTTTACTTCACACAACTACACATGTTCGAACAATGTCTTCAAATGAGAGTTTTGCAGGCATTCACACACACATTTGAGGCTGTGCCACCCAATAGCTTGGACTCTTCTACAAAACCCGAACACGGACTCTTGCTGCTTTCGCAACGATATCTCGCACCTTATGTGCCCATCCAACCACATCATCCACGCCGCACACCATATAGGCACCGTCCGTCTACACTAGTGCCATCGATTTCATGGCAGTCATAGTCCTTGTGTATGATCTCCTTCGCCCTCTTTCTGGTCGGCGATAAATCTTTGAAATTCATTTTCAATGAGTTACAATCCGTGTACACTACAAATTTCTTCCCATGTAGATAATGACGGAAATATTTGACTTCATTATATACTGCTAGTGTCTCTAACTCGTATGAAGGATACTTGGATTCTGTTGCCGTTAACCACCTGCTATAACATTCAACCACTCTTGTCCTGTTTTCTATCTTCTGCATTAGTACAGCACCATAACCAACAGAACTTGCATCAGTGTGCAATTCTATGGGGTACTATGATCGAAAATCATTAAAACAGGTTCATTAGTCAATATTTTAACAATCCTCTGACGTATACACTCATGCTCTGGTTTCCAATGTAAACTACCATTTTCAGAGGTGAGATGATACAATGGCTTCATTTGTTCTGAGAATTTTGACACAAATTGCCAAAAATACGAAGGCAAACCTATAAACTGCCTTAGTTGTGTGACTGATTGCGGCTGGGGTGAATTTAATAACGCGTGTATCTTCCGAGAATTTGATCTAAATTTGCACCTTCAACTTAATAACTCAAAAACTCAAGTTTAGATCTAAGGAACGTGCACTTCTTAATATTGAAAGAAAATCTAGCTTTAAACAACACTTCCACCAAAAATACCACCTTTAATCGGTCGAATGCTTCTTCCTTTCTACTTGCAACAATCAAAATATCATCAACATACACAACAGTACAAGAGTATGCCAGTTCACCTAATGCTTGAGTTATTTCCGCTGAAACACTGATGTCGCGTTAACCCAAAGGGCATAGCTAGAAACTCAAATTGGCTTTCAGCTGTTAAAAAAGCTGTACGTTCAATTGAATCAGCCATATCCAAGCTTGAGAAATATTTGCCAGCGCGCAATCTGTCTATTTCATCTGATATTAATGGCAATAGATATTTTTCTGCCAGAGTATTTGCAATCAACTTTCGATAGTCAATGCATAGACGATCGCTACCAACTTTCTTTTTTACCAAAAGCATCGCATTCTCAAACAGCGAACAACTAGGACGTATGACATTTGCCTCTAACAGCTCCTGTATTTTGCCTCTTACCACCTATTTCTCATCAGCACTAAGTCTGTACGAACGCCCTTCAACGACTGACTTTTCGGCATATCACTTATAAATCTTTCAGAATACTGTTGCAATATCTCTACCAATTTTCTCATTTAATTCTGGATTCTTATTTACATGTTCCTTGAAGTCTTCTTTTGTTACATCGGAAATCATATTAACATGAAACAGTATTTCGGGAATAAATTGATATATTTATGCAGTGGCTTGAATTTGTAAATTACTACATACAGCATTTTCGCCAATGACCTTTAATATGACTGTGTTGAAAATTCTTCTTCCGGCAAATTTATTTGCTATATATTCTTTAATTAAAAAGCACGCAAAAACAATTATGGTAGTGTGTGTAAGTGAAAAAATAAACAAGTTTTTTAATTAACTTGGAGGTTTATTTTTGTGTGATACTGTACTTGGTATCTTGGCATATACCAATTAATTTTTTTTTAATTAGGATTTGGCGTTATGTTTTTGAATCCTTTTGGATTCGGATTCGAAAGATCCGAATTTAAAAAATATAAGACTAACTTTAGCTATGCCGAAGTTGTAATACTCTTCACGCCACAGCGTGTGGTCCGAGTATGGTTGGTGGCTATGGGTCAGACACTTATAGTGTCCAAATTTTGATCGGCATTTGTTAAAAAGAAACCTATGTACAAAAAATGTAGCCTGAAATGTCACCTTTCAAACGTGTTCATTTTACAGATCTATGGACACTAACATCATCTAGTGGCAAAAAACCGCGGATACTTTTTATATGACCCAATATTTCACTAATTTCTAATAACTGGTGTCCATCTGAGTGAATTTTTTCTTTTCAATTTTGAATTGTGTTTTAGGGGATAATTATTCCATTCTCTTTGTATAGCTTAGAAAAAATCTTCTATATTAGGAACACTTTGACCGAAAGTATGTCAAAGAATTTTCCAATGAAATTTAAGATTGCTACCAATATATTTATAAAAATTTAATTGCTAAATAAAAAATTGTGTACGCTACAGTTTAGTGGTCCAGACTATGGGATACACAGTTCCCCCAAAATCATTTCAAGACTTAAATATGTGTCGGATATTTGTAGGGAGTTGAAAAGTAGAATTGTTGCTTTTTCTACGAACGTTCACACAGAGGTTTCGCTTGAAAAACAGCTGTTTTTTTGGAACGTTGTGGGTAATTGTGATAATTAAAATGAACATTTTGTGAAAAATACATGATTGAGAACAAATCGCAGTGTATGCAAATAATTCTTGCAGCTTCTTGCTTATGCTCAGTCTGAATCGGGCATAAGTAGAGTTAAGCATTTTTGTAATAAGTTAATAAAATAAAGCACGCAAAAGGATTTACCGTTTTACTATGGTGGGTATCTAGTGGTCTGAAACTATCGGTAGTTCTTTAGAAACCATCGATAACGATCGATAGTTTTTTAAACTCACTATTTGGCTATACTTATATTGCGCTTTGCACATTTGAAAAACGAAATATTTCTTACAAAATCAGTAAATGTATCAATAAGAGACTTATAACAAATAAAACTTCATACATGTACATATTTAAAAAAATTATTTACATTCCAATTCTATATAATATAAATTTGTCATGAAGTTTGTAACTCAGAAGGAGATATCGGAGACCCCATAAAGTATATATATACTCTTGATCAGCGCGATGATTTGATTCTAGCTATGTCCGTCTGTCTTTCCGTCTGTATGTATACAAACTAGTCCATTAGTTTTTCAGCTAGAGAGCGAAGATTTATTTTCACCATACGCAGTACATTTGTCGGAATCAGCCAAATCGGAACTCTATGGGGGTACCCCCATACAAACATTGATCAAAATTAAAGTTCTTATTAAAAGAAACTATTTATTTTTTTGTACTATCGTTGTGAAATTTGGAAACTATACACTCGCACCGTTCACTTGAATAGAATCTACATACATGCTTATATATTTAAAAAAAAAAAAAATAAATTTTTAAATTTCACAAAGTACCATTTTATTTTTGGCTCACTTAAATAGAACCCCTAGAGAAAAATCTGATTATGAGCTTTCCAATACTTTTAAAGCTACATGTCATGTTGTATGCTTATATCTAGATTAGTTTCAAGTATTTTTCACATTATTTAATAATGTGTATTGCCTCCTTTATTGATTACTTAAAATATCCCGTTTGAAATAGCATCGTACAAATTCTTAATGTAGTCCAATGAAATGACCAGGCATGTTTAATGGCTTCAATGAGTTCGCATTTACTTGTATATTGCTTTCCGGATTCATACACCTTGCGTACAAGCCATCCCAAAACATTATCAATAATTTTCAGGTCAGGCGAGTACGGTGGCCAGTTAAGCAACTCTACATTCTGGTTATCAATCCAGGATTTGACGACTCTAGCAGTGTGGATTGGAGCGCGATCATGCTGGAATCCCCACTGCAAGTTTCCAAATATTTCATTCATTTCCAAAAAAGCAGTCTCCATTACTGCTTTGTATAAAATACAAATCCATTCTTGGAGTCAGAAACTGCAGTTCTAAAGTACCATAGTAAGAAATCGCTCCCCATACCATGACACCTCCCTCCCGGCTGTGTTCCTCCTTTCGTACATCGTGAAAATAGTAATAATAGCCATCGGAGCCCTCTAAATTAATTTTTTTTTTCATCGAAAAATATTACTCGGTGCTAGGGATGTCGGATGTGGCAAAAAATATCGATACATTTTTTGTCGCGATATTTTTAAAATATCAAATTGGATAGCGATATATAAAATAAGATATCGATATATCGATGGAAAAGTAGTAGGAAGTATTTAGCATAATCTAGCTCAATCGTGTCACATTACTACGAGGGCTGCTACTTAAGTTTTGAGACAGACAAATAATAACAAATATGTATCATCGAAAATGACTTTACTGTTTTTCAAAATATTCTCCGTGAAGATCAATACACTTTTGCATGCGATTGATCCAATTTTCAAAGCATGATGATGAATGATTCGTCTTCTGCGGTTGATTTTTGTTATTTCTTCGAACACTTCTGGCAAACAAATGGTGGTGCACCATTCAGAATTAACAGTTCTACGTTTCTCTAATGGCACGGTGGCGACATGTCCGGTTATTCCAAAAAAAACAGGCGATCATTTGCTTCGAAGTGCTTCGTGCGCGAACAACTTTTGTTGGATTTGGTTCATCTTGAAACACCCATACAGTCAACTGCTGTTTAGTTTCAGGCTCATATGCATAGATCTATGATTCATCACCTGTCACGATCTTATAGACGTCTTTTGGAGCACCGCGATTGAATTTTTTCAACATTTCTTTGCACCAATCGACACGAGCCTTTTTTTGCGCGATTGTCAAATTATGCGGTATCCAACGCGAACAAATATTTTTGACGGCCAAATGTTCATGAAATATTGAATGTATGCGAGTGGAACTAATGCCCAAACATGTCTCTATCTCACGATATGTCACATGACGATCTTGCAATATCAGTTCACGCACAGCATCAATGTTTTGTGGCACAACAACCGATTTTGGACGACCTTCACGAAATTCGTCCTGGAGAAAACTACGACCACGATTGAATTCAGGAAACCAGCGAAACACGGTGGCCCTAGATGGTGCTTCATCACCAAAAGTCGAAGCGAGTTGATTGGCACACTCTTGTTGAGTTAATCCACGTCGAAAATCATAAAAAATCATTGCACGAAAATGTTCACGATTTAATTCCATTTTTTAGCCGAAACGAATTTTTCAAGTCACTGCAAACAATACAATTAGGTCTCGTATGACAAAATGTTCTGAGTACATTTATCATTAAAAACGACAAGCTTTACGATACCAATGTCAGACTTGACATATCAACATTGGTGTTGCCATATCTCATGACTTGAGTAGCAGCCCTCGTAGATAAATATCAATCAACAGACATTATTTCTAATATTTCTATAAATCAAACAATGACGAACAACGATACAAATTTTTTATTTATTAATTCACTGTTTGAAAAAATCAAAAAAGAAAAAGAATTTTTTAATCAGTTTTGTTAGTCAAACCAATATTCATCTGACATCATCATCATCACAAAAGAAACACTCTTTGGTTGCTATGTTCTGCTGTAAGGCGGCTTCTGTTGCCGGGTACCGTGAGATTTACAGCAGATCCCACACTTTCCGATGGAATCGAGGATGCAGCGGTATTAAATACTTCAGAGCTATTTCTGAAAGAACTTGGGTGAAATGACGACAATCAAACCAGAATTTTGTTGGTATTATGGGCTGGTCTAGATATTGGTTCAACTCGCTATATATATGTATACTTCCACTGGTTAAGCTTGAAGCAGAACTAGCGCTTGCTGAAGTTTCTGCTGCTTCAATATGTGTAATAAGTTTCTCATGTCCGGACCACATTGACAGCGCAGAATTTTCGAATTGTGAAATTGTGGTAGTGGATTTCGTTTCAGGAGAAGATTGACCTCTGTGTATATGCTCAAGCGTATTTCCTTAGATAGTTCTGTTATTGCTGCGGAAACCACTAGTGCGGAGTTAAAATGGATACGCTTAAATCCAGGGTCCAAAATTGTTGCTTTAGCGAGATTGTGGTTCTTATTTAATGACAACTAAATTTAGCAAACTTTTGAAAAGCAACACCTAATTCTGTGAAAGGGTTCTGATGCTCATGTTCTTTCCGAAATAAATTTGCAATGGGTATTGCTAAACTAGCAGTCACATACTGATCGCCGCTAATTTCTTCGATAGCTTGCTTAAACGGGGTAAGCCTTATTTTCACGTCTCGTATAACATTCAAGTCTGATGAATCAATCATTTCAGGTGTGTTTCGCCTTGTTAAAATTTTAGCCACGATAGCTGATAAGTTGTTGAACCTATCTTACATATCGAGACAAGAGTTCCACCTTGTGTTTACTGACTGAATAAGTGTTATCACTTAGCGATATATTGGTATCGATACTTGTCTCGAAAATATCGAAGAAAATCGATCCTTTTTTGTCGATACCACTCGATATTTGGAAAATAACAGTTATTTTTAAGGTGCCGACTCACAATAATAGAAATATGACATTTGTCATACATATACAGTGAAAAAATATAATGAGTTTGAGAACAGCAGTTGGCTAAAAAAATATGTTATATAAATATGACCAAATATTACATATGTTCATAACAAACGAAGCTTGTCAGTTGAAGTGCTTATTGCAGACTAATTTCATTTCAAAAGAATATTTCCAAAGTGAGTTAAAGAAGATTAACAAATTACTCTATGTATAAACAACCGCATAATTATGCCAAACTTATGTACAAACTATCGTATGACTATGTAGTTATCATTTAGTTAAATTCAAGAAAATTCAAAATGCTTGTCGTCATGGCTTCTTCGATAACATGCGTACGCTTGTTTTTCAAAGCGGAGGCATCATATTCACAAGCCAGGCTTTCTGTAAAAAAATTGCAAAAACTGATATTCTTGGGGAGTGTTCCGTAAGAAGAGTTCTTTTCCTAAAAAAAAAATACTTACTTTTTAAATTAATTTCTACTATAAATATGCTGATATGAATATGTTCATTAATTACTTAATTTAAAATTATTTTTTTCTTTATTACCCTTACTTAAAAAGAAATAACTTATTCAAATTTTCCAAATATCGGAGGTATCGATATTTTAAACCGATATATATCGGTGCATCGATATTTTTTTCCAATACAGGTTTCAAGAAATATCGAATATCGATACGTTGTACTTAATATGGTGTTGAAGGAAATATCGGTACTTTGGGGTATCGTACCGTCCCTAGTCACTCGTAATATCAATATACTTTATCTCGCTCAATTTTTGTTTTAAAATAGCTTTGGTTGTGGCATATCGTTGTTCTATTAAGCCAGTTATCTGTAATGAGGAATGAATAATAAAATAATATTAAAAAAAATCAGCCAAGTGTGAGACGGAGGGTTCCGTACCATCATACAAAATTTTTGCTTAAAATATTAAATTATGTGGATATTTAACAGCCTAAAAGTATACTAAATTACACCTTAAAAGTATACTACAAAAACAAAAAAATTGTTAAACAAAAGGTTAAATTAAATAACAATGCTTCTAAAAATGTGTATTTTTAGTATTTGTCGTTCTACACACAAGTGAATTACACAGTCTGTGAAAATTTCAACTCTCTACCTATTACGGTTCATGAGATAGAGCAGGAGACGGACAGACGGACGGACGGACATCGTAAGCTTAGTAATAGGGCCCCGTTAGCTCCCTATGGGTACGGAACCCTAAAAATGAAAGGGATATAATAATATTTAATATTATATATTGCTTACTGTAGTTCGCGACGGAGTCTTATAGCGTGGACAAGTGACACTCATGAGTTTTTTCAGCCCACATTTTTCTACGCAGGATAGAGGCATGTTATCTTTGCAAATCATGTAGAGCAAAGCTTGATTTATTTGGCTTGTTTTTTGGCCCCTTCTAAGTTGAGAAAAATAATAATGTAGAATAGAGTAATTTTCTTTCAAGTATATCTATGAGTGTATCTCGTTTATCTTTTTTCTGACTACCTTTGGAGGATTCAGCCTGAAAATAATTTCATTGAATATTTAGTACATATATACAGATATCTATAAATACCTACACCAGAAACATCGTAAATTGTAGATTCAGACAACTCCATAAAGATATTTTCTACCTCATAAGTAGTAGTTCTAATTTGAATAATTCAAATAAAAGTAACGGGACCTTTCCAAACCTTCACTTTTTTTGTGTTTATCAAGCTCAGAGCAGGAAGAAAAAAAATCAAAAAAAACCGTTATATACGCAAAGTCTTCGAGTATTTCCATATTTCTTGAGTGTGGTTGGGGGTGCTATTCAAGTGAGCGGAAGTATAAGTTTCCGACTCATATCCACCAACTATGACAATTTCAAGACCACTAGGGGGGTACCCCCCATACAAACCTGGATTCAAATTCATGTTCTCATTATAAAAACTTTTTTGTTATATGTACTATCGACTTGAAATTTTAACACTATAAGTGTCTGAGGGGCGTGAAGAGTATCACAACTTCGGCATAGCCAAAGTTAGGCTTTTTTTATTTTTTTTTTTCATATTTATAGCATCAGTCTGGATATTACATTAGTACCTACAACTATAGACACTTTATATCACTTCCTTAGGGGTACAGATTACAAATGGATAAATACATTTATGCGATGTGTGTGTTGTTATGTTTGTTTGAAAGCAAAAATTGTGTAAGAAAAATATAGTACATAAACATTTTAAGTTGGTGTGATTGGTTATTGATCTAAAAACAATTTGGAAAAGACTTAGAATTACAATGGCTAGAATTTATAAAGCTTTTTAAATAATTTCATAAGGAATGTATAAATTAAGACCTCCGATTCTAAATGTGACCTTATTTTTTTGTTTTACCACCTTTAATTTCACTAATGTGATGAGCATTGGAACCTGTCTTTGATTGATCATTCATTCATCTTGGTTTTTTTTCTTGTGCAAGTTAAAATTAAAAATATCATAAGCCCGATTTGTAATATCTACTTTTATATAATGAATTCATAAATTTATTTAACACATTATTACCCAAACAAAAAAGTGACCGCATTAATTCGTGCGGCTCAGATATAGATCGTTAAGAACGCATAAAAACAGATCTTAAGTAATTTAAGATGCTTTAATCGTTTTTTCTTACATTTATCAAATGAATGTTAAATCGAAATCAGCCGAATGGGACCACTACGGGAGGTAGTTTCCATACAAACCCAGATTTAAATGCATATTCTTATTAGCAAAACATTGTTTTTTGTATTATCGACTTGAAATTTGGACACTGTGAATGTCTGACTTATATCCACCTAGCATATAAATTTGTAGGCCCTCAGACTACTAGGAGGGTACCTCCTAGACAAACCCAAATTCATATTCATATTAGAAATATATTGTGTTTATTGTATTATGGAACTACTAGGAGAGGTACCTCCTACACAAAAAATGAACTTAAAACAATATTCAGAAGATGTAAAAAAGGTGCGTGAGAAGTATTACAACTTCGGTATAGCCAAAGTTAATCTTCTTTTTACTTGTTAAATAGTCAAGTCATAAACCTAATATGTGGGTCAATTTTTAAGAATGATCGAAGCAATTTATAGCAAAACAATTGCCGCATTTAGAATTTGGAGGCCACCATTCATAAACATATTCTAAAATTTCACTGGCCAGTGTAATTTGTGTTTTCATTATGACAGATCAAATGTTTTATGCGTATGTGCGAGAAAATGTCTTGATGGAATCGCATGAATGTCAACATAAAACATAGTGTTTGGAATGAATTATTGATTATATTTGTTTTCCGTATAAACATTACATTTGTAATTGTTTGATGACAACTCTCTCATTTTCCTATAAATCTTTATGATTTTCAAATAACAGCAATTCCCAAAACTTTCGTATTATAATATTGAAATTTAGAAATATCGAATTATATCTATATGGATTTTGTCCCTGTTGCCGAAGATGAGGGTGAAGAACCCATTGAGCTGCCAACTGAAGAGGATGGCACTTTGCTTCAGTCAACTTTGCAGGCCCAATTTCCGGGATGTTCTGGCCTAAAGTATCGGAATTCCGATACAAGGGCTGTACGTGGTGTACGGTCCAACGAAGGTCGATTATATCCACCATCAGCCGAAGCAGGTTGGGGTTTAACAGTATTTTTCTGTGTGTTCCCAAAAGGTTTGTATCTCTGTATATTCATAAATAATAAAATGTTTTAAATATTTGATATTATCAAGAAAATAAACGGAAAAGCGATGACAATTTGGAAAACTCTACAGCAAAAACTAAAAGGATTGAGACTCGTTTACGTTGCACAGATCTTATTGTTCTGGGCTTGCCATGGAAAACTACTGAAGACAGTTTACGTGAATATTTCGAAAATTACGGTGAAGTACTTATGGCACAAGTTAAGAAAGATGTGAAGTCAGGGCAATCTAAGGGGTTTGGATTTGTACGTTTTGGATCATATGATGCGCAAATGCGTGTATTATCTAATCGCCATTTAATTGACGGTCGATGGTGTGAAGTTAAAGTGCCTAATTCAAAGGTAAATCTAACTAGTTTTTATAATTTTATTCTCCGTAAATACCTTTTATTTCAGGGTATAGGACACCAGGTTCCATGTAAGGTATTTGTTGGTCGTTGTACGGAAGACATTAATTCAGACGATTTACGGGATTACTTTTCGAAGTTTGGAGAAGTGACGGATGTTTTCATCCCAAGACCCTTCAGAGCATTTAGTTTTGTTACATTTCTTGATCCTGACGTTGCTCAAAGCCTATGTGGCGAAGATCATATAATAAAAGGTTGATCGCATTCTATAAAAAACTTTAATTTATATATAACGTATTATTATGACCTTAGGTGTTTCAGTTCACGTATCTAATGCAGCTCCAAAATCAGAACAAGGGAGAAACAATCAGTGCAGTCAAGTCTACAATAGCAATTCTGGACCAAATAACTTTAGTAATCATTTATACCAGCATGGTGGTCACATGAATTCGGGACGTGGTGGAGGAGGTGGGAGCCATCAAAGAGGTAGCAATTCGTATAATATCCAGAGTGGTGGAGATAACAACGGTGTTGGAAATGTTCATGGAAACATGGTCGGTAGCAATTATGGAATGAGTGGAAGTAATTATGGTAGTAACTCAGGAGTTGGCAGTTACAATAACTGTGGTGGAGGAGTGAATAATACCATGATGAGTAATTCAATAAATCGTCATGAAGGGCCTATGTCATATAACCGTGGTTCTAACTACCATATGGGGAGCCAACAGCCAAATCATGCTGGGAATAGTGGAAATTGGTTGAATCATCAGAGCAGAGGACACTTAGACATGCCCAATTTACAAGCGCTTGGTATAAATCCCCAAGGACAAAATTCCTCTAACCAAGGGCAGAACTTAAACAACCCGTTGGGTGTCGGCCTTAATTTAAACTCATTGCCAATGAACCCTGCTATTGTGGCTGCAGCACTTAATCAGTGGAGTTTGTTAGGTAACCAGCTGCAAAATCAGAACCAGGAACAGCAGCCAAGGGTATACAAATAGTTTTATAATTGAAGGTTATATGACAAAAACTGCCTAACAAAGATGTTTCTCATCAAAACCCTATCTGTAACATTTGTACATTACTTAGCATATTTCTACAATTTTTTAGCTACCGTTATGAATTTTTGCAGAGTAGCCCCTATAGAATTGGCTTTTGGATGAATGATTAAGCTTTGTTAAAACTAAATTTAGTCTTTTACTTGTCAATTTGCACATCATTTTAATTCTACCTATTGGGCAAACATAAACTTATAAATATTTATAAGTTTTTGTGTGGATTTTTTTTGCATTGCTTAACATATACAAACAATATGCCAAAATTGGGTGCGAAACGTTCCTTTTTTAGGTCTATTCGTTGAAAACCGCTGTCTAGGGTCGAGTAGTCTTTTCGCATGACGTTGGCAACCTATTAATATAAGCTTTGATGAGTTTATTAGATTTGACATCACCCAAAATAATATTATGATTATAACAAAATATTTTTGCAATACAAAATATTGCGAAATGAACCAGAAAATCTTTATATGCGTTCAGCATTTTCTGATTCTCCAATGCTTTGTAGAGGCTAATTAGAATCTAGTTCAAAATGCTCTTTAAGAGGACAGGTGCTTTAGCATATTTCTGGAGGTCTTTTTGGCCAGAGCGGATGCTAACTTGTTAACTGCTTCTTATACCAACGATTGTGCGACAGTTGATCTGCTCTCGAACGCAGTCCCAAGATGCGTTTAAGATCGGACGGACGACGGAGTCTCTCCTAAGCTGAAAAGTACAGTGGTGCAATTTTGTGCTGATGACCGCGACGTTTCTACCCAGCTTCTGAAGCCATCCAGGATCTCCTGAGCGAGCTCAGATGCCTAACTGACGGTGGATGAGCTGGTGATGAAATCAGTGCCATTAGCGCATGTCGCTCACATTATATTACTAGCGACTGGTGCTGGAAAATCAACGGTTTAGAGTGTGGACAGGCCCAAGGACACTACCCTGAGGTACACCCGCACTGATCTGGAGGAAGCTTGATTACTCTTTCCAGACCTCAACGATAAAGCTACGTCCAAGCAAGAGACTGGGAGCAGAGTTGAAACTCTGAACCCTTTAACGCATAGAACCGTGCGTCGGAGACTCCATAAAATACATGTTATTTTCTGTGTAGTATGAAATAATATGTATGCCGCCTTCGGTTGAATTGAAATTATGTTCTTGTTTTAAATAAGTAAATGACTGCACGTAAAACACATACAGTCAAACCTCATATAACGCAGTTAATACGTTTCTGGAAAATTGGGTGTTATCCAAAATAGCGTAGTACAATGTTCAGATTCCATACAAACTGACATAATTTTAACCAAATAAAAAAAGAATAGGCCTGAAACTAAAAAATTAAGTATTTCATTTTGATACTGCACATCTTTGAATTCTTTACTTGAACAGGAAATATAATTCTTTAAAAATACATATAAAAATTATTTTTATAAAACTATTTCCTATGATCATGATATTATTATTGTTATGTTTAGGAGGATGTTGTCTGGGTTGGGCTTAGTTTCGTCCTTGGATCATAACTTTCATTAAAATGGGACTTATTATTGTATATCGTTATGTTGGGCACTTAGTGTCAGGGTTAAACCACACTTAAAATTGTCGCAAAATGTGCTGAAATGATAAAAAATTACCTGCGAATTAAAATTAATTTTTTTTCGACCTCTCTATTAAGTCTCGGTAACAATAAGATTTTAAATCTTATATACAAATTTATTCTATTTCCTTGTAACTCGGAAAATAGTACTTTATATAAATTATTTGTGTTGGAGCGAAGGATATTATTTTATCTGGAATCAAATCTTCTTTTATTTAACCGTTAGTGTCTCTTCTTAGTGCAAAATTTGGGCTAATGTATTGGGATGGTCTTCGAGCTCGCGCAGGTATTTTCTACTGAGTCGCACCACTTGGTCAGTAATAGTAGGTATATTTATTTAGGTCTCTATGGATGTTAATATTTTGTATTCACAGGTGACTGGCGTCAATTCTACAGGGCCTAGTGAGAAAATCTTTTTGCTTCACGACAAATGCTCTATTAGTAAAATAGTTTCGGAGAGAGCCTTTCTAAATGGGAAAAATGTACAATAGAGCAACTATTGGTGAAGAATCACAATTTTCTTATAAAAGCAAATTTTCATATAGTTTCGATAGCACTGGCAAGAGGCTAATTGACCTATAAGATTAGTGATAATTAGGCTTTAGGACAGTAGGCAAGTACGAGTGGTAGCGTTAAATATGTGAGTTATGTGTGAAACTGCAGTGCTGCTCCTTCGACATCTTTGGCGTAATTTCATTATGCCTAAGTGGTTTTCTATGTTAAATTTGATTACAATATATCTGTTCTTTGTTTTGTTTCTATGCATTCCCAATAACAATTTCCTAGGCGAATTGTTAATTTGTAAAGTATGGGGCAATTTATGTTTCTTAATGCTATGACCACTTTTTCTGGAGTAAATTAATAGCTTAAAGATAAACCAATATATTTCTGTTGTTATAATAAAAAAATCTGTAGCTTATTTATTTATTTAAAAAGTGGCATATCTTTCTAAATTTTTTTAGGGCTTTATCGCAACTGATGGAGCAAGACCGGCACGGAAGCTGCCAGGAGATAGCGGAGGCACTAAACATCAACCATATGACAGTTTGGAATCATCTAAAAAAAGCAGGCTACTCAAAGAAGCTTGATGTTTGGGTGCCACATGAATTAACTCAAAGAAATTTAATTTACCGTATAACCATCAGTGAAACGCTGCTGAAACGTAACGAAATTGAACCATTTTTGAAGCGAATCATTACGGGAAATGAAATACGAGAATATCCAACGTAAGCGATCATAGGCAAAGGCCGGTGACCTTCCACAAACGACTCAAAACCTGGATTGACGGCAAACAAGGTTATGCTGAGTGTTTGGTGGAATTGGAAGGGAATTGTCTATTATGAGCTGTTACAATGTGGCGAAACGGTCAATTCGGTCCTCTACTGTGCACAAATCGACCGTCTAAATGAAGCAATCAAGAAAGAGCGACCAGAATTGGCCAACAGAAAGGGAGTTGTATTCCATCACGACAATGCTAGGCCACACACATTTTTGATGACCCGGAACAAATTGATGGAGCTTGGCTGGGAAGTTTTGTTGCATCCACCGAATAGCTCGGACCTTGCACTCTCTGACTACCATTTGTTTCAGTCTTTGCAAAACTCTTTTCATGGTAAAAAGTTGGTCGACCGAAGGGCCGCCGAAAATCACTTGGCCAAGTTTTTCGCTGATAAATCACAGAAATTCTATACCGATGGAGTTATGAAGCTACCCGGGAAATAGGAAAAGGTCTTAGATAATATTGGCCTGGTTTTTTTTAGATGATTTCAGTCTGTCATATGGTTGATGTTTAGTGCCTCTGCTATCTCCTGACAGCTTCCGTGCCGATCTTGCTCCATCAGTTGCAAAATTTCATCGACATTTTCAGTGACAGGCCGACCAATGCAAGGTGCATCTTTTACATCAAAAGTTCCAAAATGGAATCCAGCAAACAACTCCTGGGTCGGCGTTCGCTCACGGCATTCTCAACGTAAACTGCACAAATTTTTCGAAATGTTCTTGCAGCGTTTATCCCTTTTTTGTAGTAAAAAAGCATCACATTTGTGCAGATATTTCACTCATATTCAAATCAGTATAACTTTTAACACGAACAAAAAATTTAGCCTGAAATGTCACCTTGTAAACACGTGTTTGACACAATCAGATTAGTGTTGCCAGATCTATGGACACCAACACCATCTAGTGGTAAAAAAACCGCAGATACTTTTTATATGACCCAATATCACTTCGTTCATTCGAAAAGCAAATGCAAATGGAACATGTGAGAAAAAAAAAACTAAATAAACGCCTTGCATTCCTTTCATTTACTTTATTTGCAAATACTTGGAAATATTTGCAAATGATCAAACACACCGGCATGTGTGAGAGAGAGAAAAGGCGCACAAAGAAGTGCGTGTGAAAGAGGAAGTCTTCGTCGTCGTTTGTCTTGTATGCGCCTGAGTCATTGAACAGCATTAGTATATGTACTTTAAATTGTGTTCGCTCTCAATCTCGAAATTCCAATAACAATTGCGTTTTGATTTTGTTGTTGGAAACCTCACAGGCAGCAAGCGCTCGTCACGTGCGTGACTCATCATCATTTCAAAGTATTTGGAAATTTCTCTTTCGTTCATTTCATTTGAAACTTGGACCATTCGCATTCGGTCGGCATTCGAATTAAAACATTTGGTTGTCCTGAGCAAGTATTTGGTATTTACAAATGCCATCACGAAACTATGCTATTTGGTTTACCGAATAATTGAAACTTGCTTCGTTTATAACGAACCAAATGACTTGGTTGCCGTTTCAAACGCATTTGTGCATGACTTGCAATCTACGATAGTTTTTATTGCTACATGTTGTTGTTCATCTACGAATGTTTTCGTGTCTCCTTTTTTTTTTGTCAGGAAGGTTTGGTTTTCCCATGCTACGTCTCGTTGCATTTGTTTGTCTGTATGAACATAAACATTTGTACGTCTGTCTGCTTGTGCGCTGCAGTCTACTATTGCTTTTCGACTTTCATTTTCATCACATTCCACAACACCGTATATCAGTGATAACATGGCAAGTGTTGTCTTCCAAGGCGTCAATCGTCTATGGCTTATCGGCGTAGCCCCACAAAAAATAGTGTAGCGGTGTTAAATCGCATGACTTTGGAGGCCAATTCACGCGAAATTATTCGTTCACCGAACAATGTGGTAATTTGCACCATCTTGTTGAAACCGCAACTCTTCCACATTAAGGGCATTTAATTGTAGTACAAAAAAGTCAGTTATCATGCCATGTAGTGATCACCATTAACTAAACGTTCTGGCCGGCATCGTTTTTGAAGAAATAGGGACCAATGATTCTACTGGCCAATAAAGCACACCAAACACTGACTTTTTAGGATGCAACGGTATATCGACAATAGCATGGTAATTCTCTTCATTCCAAATGCGGCAGTTTTGCTTATTTACATACGTATTCAATCAACCAAAAATGAGCTTCATCACTGAATAAAACCACAAACCAAGTGACAGCTTTCAAAATTCTATATCTTTAAAAAAATACCCAATACTTCCAGCTTGTGCTTCGTAAGACCGTACGCTTTCTGAAGACAAATTTTAAGTTTATAAATTATTGCTTGTTTAAGAAAGTTTGCATTAGTCTAGATTGATTTCTGATCAGATCCTGTATCGTGCTGTGCTTTCCAGTCATCTGGTTAAGAGTTTGCATAAGAGTATGGAGCATAGACTCCAAACACATATTACGTAAACGCTTAGCAAAGTTCACTCAGAGCGGAGCAAGAGAGAGAAAGAGAGTGTGTGTTGTTATTGTATTTTTTGCTTAAATTATTTATTTATTTATATAGAATATGAGCAATAGCGACAAAGGCCTTCAGCTCAGGGAGAGAGCTAGGAAGGATTGGAGGAAATCAGATAAGTGCAGGGACCAGACTTGAGCGGGAATCGAGGCCGCGACTCTCGATTATTAATATCACTATTACCAATTGAAGCACCAATCAATGACACTGTAAATATTGAATAAACAAGAGAATACCCTCTTCACGCAGTGAATAGTATTATAAGTTTGTCATGAAGTTTGTAACACACAGAAGAAGACATCGGAGACCCCATATAGTATATATATTATTGATCAGCGCGACAAGACGAGTTGATCTAGCTATGTGCATCTGTATGTATGCAACCTAGTCCCTCAGTATTTGACTAAGGGGGGTTAATCTTTTTTGTATTTTTTTTTGCGTGGTGCTTATCAGTATTTCTTTTTTTTTGGGACTTAGCTTACGTTTTTGTTAAATGTGTATGTATCGGTCTTACCCAGTTTCTATGACCGATGGTTTTTATTTACTCCCATATTCTTCACCTATAACTGGAGATGGATCAGTAGATAGCTTTTTAGAGTAGGACTTGCTGAGAGTGTACTCTCATTTTGGTCGCTCGTTTTCCCGTTGGTTTTGTGCGATAACTGCTACTGTTGCTTTATTGCATTTCGAAATAAAATGCAAAGAATATTTTTGGAAAATTCACCGGAAGGTCGGAATTTGAGAATCAAATGCATATAAAGCTTTCAGACATTTTTTATAATAAATCAAACCGTCTTTTTCAAACATTTCTTTATAATTTTCATTTATCATATTGATTTGACAGATTTTTTTTAAATATTGTTAGGTATTCGTATATGAAAAATATATACATATACTTATTGATTTTTGTTTTAAAGCTTTATTGTAGTGCTATTAATTGAATTTCATACGTATTTTAAAGCACACTGGTCGGAAATGCCAAAATGTTAGCACAAATTAGAAAATGCTGAAGAACAATTTCCAAGTTTTTCATTCACTCATTTGGTTTGATACTCATAACGAAACAAATGACATGGTTGCTGTTTCAAATGTATTCCTGCAATGTTCTATTGGCTGCTATATTAATTACTGGAGAGTGAAATTTATAAAGCTGCGGCTTATCAAATTCAATGTTCTTTTTTTTTTGGTGTATACAGATAATTCTTTCTGTCTCTTTGCTATGTTATCAGCAGTGCCACAGAATTAGACGACGGTTTGAGAACGGTTGTTTTCGAAATCATCCAAAAAAATCCGTCGGTGCTACAGAACAACAGGAGATTTCGTTTTTCGAACATTGATGTTCGAGCGAACAGCTAATTAAATATTGTTCATTATAGGGGCGTCTTACACGTATCGAGTTTATGGCGGAAATTATCGTTGATTTTTCTTTGAAGCCCTTGCTATTATTTACACTCAGCCACATATGCCAAGTAAATATTTTGACACGTCTCTAAAAAAACGCCTGAAAGTGAAATCTGTGGCACGGTGTATTGTAATTGGATTGGAATTGATGTGAAAGTGGAATCCATAGCATACCATACCATACTCGACCAGTGATTCCCAATCTTTTTTTTTTTTTTGATCGGGGAATTTGATTTCATATATATAAAAATCAGCCAAGTGTGAGTCGGACTCGCACTCGGAGGGTTCCGTACCATCGTACAAGATTTTTTTGCTTAAAATATTAAATTATGTGCATATTTAACAGCCTACATGTATACTGCAAATAACAGCTTAAAAGTATACTACAAAAAACAAAAATTTGTTTAAAAAAAAGGTTAAATTAAAGAATAATGCTTCTAAAAATGTGTATTTTTAGTATTTGTCGTTCTACACACAAGTGAATTACACACTCTGTGAAAATTTCAACTCTCTACCTATTACGGTTCATGAGATAGAGCAGGAGACGGACGGACGGACATCGTAAGCTTAGTAATAGGGTCCCGTTAGCTCCCTATGGGTACGGAACCCTAATAAACAGTCTCAATCTAATAATAATCTTTAATCAAAACTTTTAATTAATATAAGTAATCGTAAAATTCAAAAGTATCTTTAATTAACTGTGTTATAATTGAAAACATAATTTTTGGCAGATATTTTAGCTTGCATCCAGTTTCCTGGACTTGTTTTTTATCATTAGTAAAGCAGAAAATCCTTGTTCACGTAAATAAGTTGCGGAGAAAAGCATAATATAGCGCGAAACGATCGAATTTTAGTGTATGAAATTGTTTTTTTACACCAAAACAGCTCCAAAAAATCAGGTTTCGATCAATGTGTAATGCAATGGCTTCTTCTTGGATTTCTTCTGCAAGTGCAATTTATTTAAGTGTGTGAAAATATCCACAAGATAAGCCAAATGCATCAGGGATGTTAGATCAGAAAACTGGTGCAGTTTTCCAGCACGTTGACGTTTTGACAACCAACGAACCAATGGTCGGAGTTCATTTTAATGCACAATTTATTAAAAAGGCGAGAGGTCTGCTGTCGTAATCATAGGACCCCACTCGTTCTCATGCATTATCATAATGTCATGAAATATGTATTTATGCGTCTCATAAATGAATGAAGGAATATTTGAATCGTTTTGATATTGCTTTATAGATGTGATTTTTGTCAATTTCTCTTTGACCGTTTACGCAGTCTGAGCAAGACACGCACACCAAACTCGATTTTATTCACCAGCGCCATTTTATTAAAAGTTTGAAATATTTTGCGGACCATATTTTAGATCTTGCGGACCACTGGTTGGGAACCACTTTACTAGACAAACCCGACCCTGCTCCACACGGGTTGTTTCCTTATCATCATTATAACCTCTATCCCACGATCCCGCTTTCCCGTGTTTCCCTTTTTAACAAATCTCTCGATCTTGTTTCGCAGATTTTTAATTCCTTGGGATTCATTATTGTAATTTTCGTAGGAATCTCTAATTTTTTTGAAAATAAAATAGATCCCATGTTACTTGCAAATAATGCAGTTTTCCATAGGTGAAGGAATTTTCCAAATCAGTTTTTGAGTTTATCCATTGAAAATATAAAACAAATAAATCTTTCTTTATAAGATTAGATTATAATGTTTAGTTAATTTTTGACAGCTGTTTTGCTTCCACGTGTTTTGGCTCGTCTTCGATTTTTGCCTATTTCAAAAAAATTGGATCAACGAATCTGTATTATACTTTGTGTAAAAAAACAAAATTAGGTGCGCGGACGTATACATTGGGCCGAAGCAACGTTTATCTGTGGTACAAAATGTTCTCAGAGGACCGAGAAGATGTGAACGACGAACAGCGTGCCGGACGCCCGAACACGTCAACAACAGACGAAAACATTGATGAAGTGAAGAAAATAGTATTGGCCAATCGTCGAATCACCGTTAGAGAAGTTGCTGAGGACCTAAACATATTGATTGGCTCGTGGCATTCGATTTAAACCAATGATTTAGGCATGAAGCGGGTTGCCGTGAAATTCGTGCGAAAATTACTCAATTTCGACCAAAAGCAGCATCGCGTTAACATTATTCAGGATCTGTTAGACTCGGTCCGCGACGAGCCAAATTTGCTTCAGAGGGTCATAACTGGTGATGAATCAATTATCCCAATGGAAGCTGCCGAGTGAGCCAAGACCGCAATCGAAGACGAGCCAAAACACGTGCAAGCAAAACAGCTGTCAAAAATTAACTAAACATTCATAATGGCCGACCTTGTCAGCATAAGTAAGGGACATGAGTACCAACATAACGCCACAAGAAAACAGAAAATCGAATATACGTAACCAGCGGAAATTCAAAAATCTTTTGAACAAACCTCGTAGATAGTATAGATGTATCTGGTGTATGTGGTATTGATGACAAACATTCCTTTATCTGTTAGGCCGCTATTTATCATACAATCTTTGTTATCAGTGTGCTTTTAACTGAGGACTTTATTTAATAGGGCGGTAACTTTTTGTCGTGGATGGCTCAGAATGGTGTTCCCTCCAATTCGGGAAATATTAATCCAACAGGTAACAGGAAGGGTACCAATAATTCAAATAACCTTGGGCCAAGTGCATCTAAAATCGAAATCTCATCTTGCAATGATTCGCAACAGGTTTGAAAATGCTTTTATTATTATAACTTTATGTTTTTATGAAAATATTTATATTTTATAGAATGGATGTCAAAGCGGAAATTCAGGATGGTCAAATCAAAGCAATGGTGGGGGTTCCCAGAGCTCCACAGATAAATCCAATTTCCTGTAACCTCAAAGGAAAGAATAATTTGTATTGTGTAAACCACATAGTTTTCACCAATTTGGACCATTGGTAAAATACTTCAAATAAGACAAATATATAGTCAGTTCAATTGTACAGTGGCTTAAAAAAGCATTCATCGCAGATAGTAGCTATTAGTCAAATGAATATTTGTAATATTTCCTATTTTGAAATGTGTAAATAGCATAATTATATGTAAAATTTTTTCAGAAATCAAAACTTCTATTTTTGCACTTAGGGTATTCACAAGATGTCGAAAACGTTGAAAATTATCTACGTAGAAAACTCAAAGCGACCCTGTGTCTAATCAAAAAAAAAAATGTCTACGTATAGTAAATTTGCTGACCAATTGAGTATCGAAACCTTCGAAGACTGTAGAATAGTGAGGGCTGCCTATATTGTGAATTTATTATGAATTGGCAAGTCTGCCCAATCATATGGTAAAATCACAACGAACCAAAAAAATTCAAAACAGAACCAATTACAATAAAAAAGAGCTTATTTGTTAAGTACAAGCACAATTGGTCGTTCACGAGATTGAGCTAGTGAATTTGCTACCGTAGACGATTTCGACATCTCGTGAGTACCATATATGTTTTGTATGATAGATTTTTTTTATCAAACGTCTGTAAAAATCGTTTGGCCTAAGCATTCTGTGCTTAGTAATGATGTAACGAAGCATTCGCGAATATTTACATATTTTTTGACATTTGCATTCGCAAATTAAACAAATATTTTGTGTGAATATGAGCATCAGAAAAAACACATTAATTTCTTATTCGTTTAATTAAAAAATCTTTTGTAACTTTATTTTTTTAATATTACAGTTAATAAATAACTATTAACATAGACTGTTGGGAGTTATAGATATCACTCCAGTATTTCACCTGTTGGGAGAATGTTATTTGCGTCAGCATGCTATACCCAACTCACAGGCAATATGCAGCGTTTAAAAAACTGCAATAAGTTTCATTTCTTCTGATTTTCCTTCTGTTTCTGAAAAAAACGTTAGTCGCATGCGAAGCAAAATCAAAAAATGAGCACCGACAAAAATCAAAGCAGCAGCAGCACTCGACGATGGATATTGGGTAGATTAGGTAGGATACGTCACCCAAATTGAGTCGTCCAGGTTAGTCTCGGTGATGCTGGAGAACTTGAGCTTTCACAGTACTGGGCGAAATCTCAGGAGAAAGAATGTGATATAAATTGTTATATTTGCCACAGCGTATTAGTTTTGAAATTAAATCTGTAGTCAACTTTCACTTTAAGATTTGGTATTATAAATAATCAACTTTTCATTAGAAATGACAGAACAAAAAAGGTAAATAAACATTCATCGGTTTTATTCGGATCAGATGTGTGCGACTTGCAAAGCATTCAAGCCATAGACAAATGGCTAAAAGTTTTTAAAAATTGAATATTTGCATTCGGGAATATCGACGGCAAAGTGCACTTGTGCAGGGATCTAATACATACATTATTATTTATTTATTTGAATGACATTGACAAAGAAACTGTTAGCTGAAAACAAAAATAAATGTAACAATTAACACTTAAAAGTAAGAAAAATATAAATTGAAGTGAACTTAAACTAAAATAAATTAATTACATAACAAAAAAAAGAGAAACAAACAAAAATAGGAAAAACAATATAAAAAAAAAATAACTTTGGCTATGCCGAAGTTCTAATACTCTACACGGCCCAGCTAGTGCTCTGAGGGTCTTGAAATTTAAAAGGTTGGTGGCTATGGGTCAGACACTTATAGTGTCCAAATTTAAAGTCGACAGTACAAAAAACAAAAATGTTTTTCTAATAAGAACTTTCATTTGGATCCCGGTTTGTGTGGGGGGTACCCCTCCTAGAAGTCCGAGGGTTTTGAAATTTCCATGGTTTGTGGATATGGGTCAGAGACTTATAGTGTCCAAATTTCAGTTCAACAAGTAAAAAAAAAAAGAATATAAAAAACATGAAAATAAATAAATATGGATAATATGAAATACCAGCCTCTCACCCAATGGGGGAAATTTTTTTGCAAATAGTAGCGAGCTATGACGATAGTATTAATCGATGAGGGCGATATCTCGGGTGAGAGAACTTGATAGAATTTATTATATGACGTGCATAAAACTCGGAATGGGTCGTATAGGGTACTCGTGTAGGGTATAGTGCATCTATTCAATAATAAAGGGACAAAATTTCTGGAAGGACGACTAGGGTCACAAAATTTTAACTGATTTATTAGCTCAAAAAAATCAATTTCCCCAACTATGAGCTTATGAAGAAAACTAATCTCAAGAGCTATCCTGCGATGCACCAAAGATGGAAGACTGATAAGAAGGAGCCTATCAGAGTAAGGTGTCAAACGCGAATTAGGATTCAAGATTAGGCCACGAAGGGCAAACAGGAGGAATTGTTTTTGTACAGACTCAATTCGAACTTGATTATATATTGCGGTTACCAAATGCAAGAGCAATACTCGAGGAGTGGACACACAAGAGATATAAAAAGTATCTTTGTGGTATAAGGGTCATTAAATTCAATAGACGAGCCTCTCTTAATTTTTTGTATATAGCCTCGACTTAATGTTCTTCAGATTAGAAAGGCTTCTTGTAATCCAAGGTGGTTTATATGACACTTTCGAAACAGCGCTATAGGGGACATAGGCAAATATATTGTATATCACTTCATAAAAAAATTAATAGCAGTAGTCATATCACTGCAATTGTACAAAAAAGACAAATCTCTTTCGAGAAAGACTGCATTTAGTTGGGCAAAGTTCACTTTGCGAAAACAGAATCGACGCATAGAAGTAGATGTGGAGTCTGAAACAGGACGGGTTACTGAATGGGATATTTCCAATGTTGGATGGTAAGTACCCTCAGGAATACTTAAATTTGATCAAATCGTGAGAGAAAAGAGAGAGCTGAAGTGATTTGATGTGAGGATGGCGATGATTTGACGTTGGATCAAATTTTGGAAGAAAATCAAAACGTTTTGTTCTGCTCTCTTGATTTGATTTGACAGAAGTGGATAAGTGGATGACGAAATATTCTCATTAATGATGAAATCTTCTTTGCGGGCAGACGTGCGTGTATATACAACGAAAAAAACAAACAACATTGCGTTTTTTTCGTTTCATTGTAATGGCAAGGAATATTGCCGCGTCAATGTCACTGTCTGAACTCATTGTTGGTTATATTCGAACTAGAAAAAATTGCTATTTCTTTCATTCACATGTAAAAAAAATATAAAGAACAAATAAATATACATATATAAGTACATACATATTGACATACTCGTATGTTATATGGTCTCTGGCGTCGGCACATTCATTGTGTGCATTTCTTCCTATTTTCTTTCACTCTCTTCATTAATTTTTTCTATTGCCGTCCTCATATTCGCTGTGTGCACTCATTGCGCTTCAAAAAGAAATAACAAAAATTATCAATTTGAAAAAATGTGGATGGAAAATGGAAAACTAATCAAATTACAACAACAACGATTTGATCAAATCGCGGACGTGTGGATTCCTACCTTTAAGGTTGGCATCTTGACACAGAAGTACCAACAGAATCATTACTAAACACAAGATCAAGTTATCTATTGCAATGTTTTACTAGAGTTCATTTGAAACAAGAAAATCTCAAACAGTGTGTCCCAGAAATCATGTTGTGCTAAAGGAACGACACTAGATACTTCGAGATACCAAAAATTAACCATGAAATGAATGGGAGATTAAAATCACCTAGCACGATAAAAGATTCACGGTCCCGAAGAATGTTATTGACAGAGTTAATGGTTCTAGCATGACACATATAAGTTTTCAAATTGGAATTAGGCGGAATGTAAGAGCACGATATATAAATGGATTCATGAGGCAAAAATAACCTCACACAAATAAACTCAATATTGGCTAAACAGTTAGGACAACAAATTCTGATCTTAGGTGAGAGACAACAGCAATTAGAACACCACCCCCGCGTCGAATAGGGCGATCTGTCCTATTTGTGATGATATTTGAACTGAAGATTTCAATCAGAAGAATAAGAATACCAGAGTGAAGCCATGTCTCGGAAAACGCTATAACATCTGATTCAAAGGGGAAACTAAGCTTGGTCAATAAACCTCTAACATTTTGATATATTATAGAGATATGATGAAGGCACGAAGCTGGTTTTTTGGAGCCGAGCTTGGAGCCGAAAGTAACCTAGTGAGTACTGGAAGTCTAACAGTACTAGGTCTATTCCTACTCTTATGTTTAAATTCATGAACAACCATATTTGGAGGCCAGGATTTCGGATTACAAACTTCGTTGAATGATTCGGAAGGCACACTAATCTTGAACGACGAAATACCCCTAGGTTGTGAAAAATTGAATTTTTGCACACTATCCATCATATTAGTCTTAAAAGCAATATACCTATTAATGTCATCATAAGAAAGTGTTGATAGGAAAATTTGTTTCCGAGGGGCCACTACCGACAAGATAGGTGGTGAATCCACATTCAAAGATGGCGATATTGGTAAAGGTTCTAGGGTTGCCGCAGGTAATATTGATGAAGAAGTGGCATGGTTGAATTCGTCGATTAAAGGTACAATTGAGGTAGGGTGTATACCACCATTGACGGCACCATTCCTCGAATTATCAGGTCTTGACCGCTTAGAGGCATTGATGGCAACATTCCCGTTTTTGTCCACAATGCTGTTCGACGAAGGAGGAGAAGAAACGGGTGGAATTACCTGTATTACAGGCAGCACAGGATTTGAGGTTGGGCAAGACCACTTCAAACTGCCACAAACTGTTTTAGATCTGCTGATAATCTTGTCATGGTTACGGCCGTTCAGTCCCGCACACTTCAAGTGTGAAAAATTGTCGCACAGCCAACAACGTACTGGGCGTTGAGAATCAACATCGAAAGTATTCTTGCATGAAAGTATTTTTACATGAAGGATTACAACCTATCATATTCACGAAAAAATAAAAATAAAATTTCAAAATATAAACAAAAAAAAAAATTATGGAAAATTAATTTAATGAAAAATACAGATACTTAATGTATACACTGTAAGTGATAACGCACAAAAATTTAAAAATAAAACCCAAAGCAAAAACAAATGAGACAGAAAGAAACCCAAAACGGTACTGAATCACTGATTAATAACAGTTTGGTTTCGCAACAATAATGCTCACAGATAATAACTATGAAATGTTATTACAATAACAAAGGTAAACATTATGAAACAATGCAAAAACAAAACTGTACTAATCACTCGAAAATATAATGAAAATACCTCAATTAGAAAATATTAAAACTTTTAAAATTTAATGCACCACTAACTTACACGAAAACACGATCAATTAAAGTTATGCACAATAATATAAACAGTATTATTATTAACAAATTGAAGTAAAGTAAAAATTAAAATATTTATTAGAACAAAAGTAAACACGTCCGCTCTCTCTGAACTCTTTCTATATGGTTAAAGGTTAAATATTTAAATGTTACTAAGAAGTTCCCATATATAGGTTCTATTTTTATCCAAAATTCCTATCATAATTTTAAGTTTACTATGCCATTCTAGAAATTTGTAGTTTCTTATATCGACTTTAATTAACTAAGCTTAGCTTAAAAGGTCTAAGAATATATTGTGTTTTCTATCCATTGGTCCAAAGTAAATGTTGCAGTATTAGTTTTGTTAGCGTCGTTTTCTTTGAACATATCTGAAATCAATTTATAATATATTGTATGAAAATAAACAATAATAATATTTACAAGGAAACTTACCAATATATGTTTTTATTTTAACAGTACACATGAGGAAATCATCAAATGCAATTTTTCCATCGCGTGAACCATATCTATGCGCAAGTGCATTTAGAACTCGATTGTTCAAATGGTAACCTGCTGAGTTTAATGCTTCACGTAGTTGAAATCCATCAATGCGGCCGGTGTGACCTTGATCGTAAACTTTAAAAACAGCTTTCCACTTAGCAATATCTGAGAGAAGTGCTTCAAATTCTTCGAAACCTAATTTGCCTGATTTATCTGTATCTAGCATCGCAACCATTGAACGACAAACATCCTTTGAAAAACCATTTTCATTAGGTACTATTAATAGAAATACAAAAATGAAGCAGGCTTAACGATATTAAGAGTATTTTAACATTACCATCGGTTCGATTAAGTCTTTTGTTTGTTTGATCGTTTAGACTAAGTTGTTCTTCCAATTGCGTGCCTTTTAAAAATGGTCGACATATCAAAGCTAATAAGCCACATGAACTTTCATAGTCGCTTCCATCAACTTTGGGAGTAGAATATGCTTTTGGTAAATCTATTTTTAATTGTATTTTATAGAGTTAATGATATTAAATAAAAATAAGTAGTAGTTTAAAAATCTAAAAAACGCAATGACTACATCAAAAAACTTATAAAAAGATTTTTGACAAAGACAACTTGATTGATTTTAAGCTCTGTATGCAAACTTGATCCACGAATTCCGACCATACCGGTGGATTTTCCAAAAATTTTCTTTCATATAAACTTCCGCTAAAAATCTCTTAGTGACATTAATAACCGTATCAAAATAAGTTAGAAATTCTGCGTGAAGCTAATAAGTGTGTTAAAAACCACACTAACTTTGGTTCAACGAAACTTATATACCTTCCACATTGTAGTACATATTTGTACATATCGCACATGTTTAACTAAAGTGTTACAACTCAAAATTTTAAATTTTTCAGTAGATGCAAAAAACTGTGTTTATTCACATTATATGAGAGTATATGAGTATATGACTGGCTCATTGGCTTAATGGTTAGTGCGCCAAGCTGACATCCTAGGGTCGTTGGTTCGATTCCCGCTAAAGTCTGGTCCTGCACTTTTCTAATTTCCTCCAATCCTTCCTAACTCTCTCCCTGAGCTGAAGGCCTTTGTCGCTATTGCTCATATTAATAACTAAATTATAATTTGTAATCTTAGTTCTAGATAAATAAATAAAATAAATATGAGTATATGAAAAGAAAAAAATTAGTATTTTTTTGGGTAGAGAAATAAATGCCAGATTTTTACAGGAGTTGGAAATGATAATTGTGTATTGTTTTTTAACAAAAAATCAAAATTTCAAAATTTTGAGTTATAACACTTTAGTTAAATATGCGCGATATATCGATTTAATTTCCATTTTAAATGAATTTGAAAACCAATGATTTTAATTTTAGAAAAGAAAAACAACAACCATGATTTCTTTATTAATTTAAATGGAGTTATATTTTCCATCCATTTTTCATCGCAGAGTCTCGTCTTCGAAAACTGTTTCTTTTTGTTCATTTAACTTAGACCGGATCCACTTACATTATTTAAGACACGATCTTGCGGTGTATTATGTTTTAAGCTTTACGCAGTTATCTTATGGATTGAACATTTTTTACAATATTTGGGAACATGGTCCACAATCGCCTCATACATTGTGATTTTTTTTAAATTTGGATTGATTTATTTAAACAATTGATATGAAAATACAATTTTTTACAGCTTTTACTATACATATAGAAAACTAAAATAATTGTTTTCACCCATACCCCACATTCCACATTTGTAAAGTAAAATATAAAACGGTATGTCGAGAGAATAGATTAATAAATTTCCGTCCGTTTGTGCGCATGCATTAGACATCTGTATGAACGGTTTCAGTTGCTTAGCATAACTGAGTACCATTAAATTTCGTACGGACTTTTCGGAACCAGACACATAATGGATGAGTTCTAATTTATTTTTACTAATGCCATAGTAAACGATCGCCACTCAAAACGATTGTAACAAGATGAGTGTGTAAAAGAAGCGAAAGAAACGAATGGAACAAGCGAAACTTTCATTGTATTCAATCGCATTCATTTGGTTGTTTAGTTTGTTTACGTATAGGCGAGTTTTAGAGATATTGCATTTTTGTTTTTGTGAATAATGAATCATCAAAGACTATCAAATATGTATAATAGACTATACAATCCTCTCACAACAACAACAACTGCACACAAATTCTAGCCAGGAGAGAAAATGTTTTTTGTGAGAGGAATTTGTGTGCAATTGTTTTTGTGAAAAGTAGACGAGGATGCAAATGTGTTTGTATACCAACGTACAACGCAGAACAAAATAACATTCTAAAGCAAATATTATTCAATTCGGTACCGCTTGGTTCGAATGAGAACATGGAATATTCTCTCAGCTTTATTCAAATTCATTCATTTGATCACGAATACCAAAAATGTCCTTTTGAATGAATTCATACAGATGTCTAGTATGTATGCTATGCTCTTACTTTTTATGCTTAAATTTGACATTTGTTGTCGACGCAGCTAGTATACGAGTATCAGATTCTCCGATTACTGAAAGAAGTAACCTCCAAACAAAACTCACTTTTTTATATACAGCAACATGATACTTAAAACTGAAATCTAGCTTAAGGAAAATAACACTGGCTCCAATGGCCTTCGGCAAACAAAGATCATGTTGTTGTATATTTCCGTAGCCTTCTACAATTATTGAAAAATTATTGGTTTTCAATATTTTGTTTTTGAAATTTCAAAAATGAACGGTGAGTAAGCTTTGGAATTCAAAGTTTCTTTCTTATTTAATAGGCATCACCTTCTTTCATTGAATGATCCAAGATATATTTAAGCTCCATCCAGTCTACTTCCATATCAGCTCCAGCTATGTTTTCGAATAGGCTACGTAAATTAATCAATTGATCGTTCGCATCTTTTGAAGAAGGAAGTCCTGGAGTAATCTTTCAGACAATAACACATGTTCAATAAGTACTTTTTAACAAATCTTATTCACAATTTTATTTTAATACTCCATTACCTTATCGTTAAGGTCACCATAACCTACATGGTCGTCGTTTTCTCTAAATATAAAAAATTATTAAGATCACTGAAATAATTTCTTAACATTTTTAAATGTCTTTATGTGAAATATAGTAAATTAGAAAACCAAATTTAATTTTATTTTGAACTCAAAATAAATGTTACGAAAAATTAACGTTTTATCTTTGTCATCCGTTTTTTAAAGGTGCTAGGGATTAAGTGACAAAAATCACTACATATATAAAACGACAATTATAGAAATATAACTAAAATGTATAATATAAAATTACATATAAAATACATTTAACCACAAGTATGTACTAGTGATGTAACGAATATCAATTTTTACACATTCGCGAATACGAATGAAAATATCTGCCGTCCATAAATCTGGCGCTCAGTGTTAGCCAATTTCAAAAGAGAAGTTGATTATTTTTAATACGAAATATTATAACCTTTTCACACTGTACTGAATCACGATGATGTTTCATAGTGTTCAGATTGTCAATTTTGAATCATGAACAGCTGTTTTTTGTTTTGGTTATACATACAAATGGAACGTTGTGGCTAATTGTGAGAAAATAAAATGGAAATTTTGTGAAAAATAAAATATTAAGAACAATTCGCAGTGTATGCAAATAATTCTTGCAGCTTCCTTTTTCATTCCTGCTACTTATTTTTATTAAAATTTAAAATTAAAAATAAAATTTACAAATTGTTTTGTGCAATGATCAATTGTTTCATGTTGAAGCGCAACAGAAAAGGAGAAAGACAGTCGAAAATGACCTTAGAAAGGCAGAAATTTTCCAACACTAATACGACTGTCCATCTTTAATTCTGCATTAAAATCGGATCAAATCTTGCATCACATTTTGCAACAACAACCCCTGAATGACGTCACTTTTCTTTGTGGTCGATTTGAATCGGATCAGCGACACATTACTATTGTTTTGAATCATGCCCCAGTGTGAAAATGCTGATTACAGATATAATTGCAAGGCTTTCTTAAGTTACAAAAAAATTTCTAATAAAAAGGATAAGAAATAAATATGCTTTTGTTTCATTTACTTAATATTATTTACTTACAGCTTCTTTTATGTATTTTTTCTGAGGCTCATATTCGCATTAATTTTTGCGAATGCGAATACGAATATTCGCTACATCACTAGTATGTACACAACAATTTGGATTTATATATTGCTTTCATAGATCTATAGTTGCAGGAAAATTAACTAAATTACACCTAATATACAAACTCTTGAGAAGTGGAATTTACGCACTCCATATTATTCTGAGATTCTGAAAATACACGAATAAGAAATTCTCCCTCTTCATTCGGATCGAAAGTAGATGGAACGATGAGATAATGTCCAGGAGGCAATTTAAATCGTGCACAAACCTAAATTTTAATTATATGCAATTAATACTTTTAATTTTTTTTGTGTTGACTACATACCTCACGTGTATTAATAAAATGGGGTGAACGTGCAACCGAAGATCGGTACTTAAAAAAGTTAAGACCTTGGGGCCGTGTTTCCAAATCACGATCCGTTAAATGATAAATTGCATAGCCAATCGTTAAACATTCCATACCTATATTGCGTTTTGAACGACGGTTCTTTTGCATTAATGCCACAATAACAGTACATTTCCCATCATCATCCTCTTCGTCTGGATCAACAAGTGTTATTGTATATTGCGGATTATGCCAGAATGTATCAATGAAATTTCTACAGCCGCCCGCTGTCATACCAGGACTCCATTCACCTTCGTACATGGACATTTCCCATTTTCGTTTGCCAAATTGATGCAGATTGTCGGTTAATGAATCTGGTGACAAATTGCAAATCTCCACCCGATTGAAATTATTCAAAAAGTCCTCAAAGGCCATCCAAAATTCACCATCTCGATCAAATGTAAGGCCTATTTTTTCTTTTTCATCTTCCGGTATAAAGCGCCATTCGGGTGAACTATCGCTCCATTGTCCATTCCACTCGGCCTCGTTACCCCAAGGGTTCCGCATGCGAATCATTTGGATTTTTCCTTGACGATTTGGTGTAACGATATCTATCATGCACACCTTAGTTATGGAATAGGCATGACCCCGGATAAGACCAGTACTCGTTTCGGCCTCTAATATATTTGGGTCAGGCTCAAGAGAGCATCCCATCATTGAATTACGCTCAGAACCTTTTTGCAAAATATTAAAAAGATTAGAAGGTGCTTCCTGAAGGTTATACCATTCACTAACACCACCAGTAAAATCTTCCATAGCTTCACAAGTAGTGCCACCTTTAAGAGCTTCATACGATCCATGCAGCCTGTATTAATTATTTAAGGTATCAATTAAAATAATAAACAACATTAAAATATGTATTATTACTTCGCATAAGCTTTTTCTAAAAGTGCACTCCAGAACTCATTTTTTTCGGTTGAATGCATGTAAAGCAACTCCCCTCTGTATGTAGGCAATCGGTCATCAATCACTATATCAACCCACTTTCCATATTGCCAAAATCGAAAATGGAATATACCAGCATAGTTTTCATCAAAACTTTGTTCGGGGGGAATTACACGGAAAAACAAGGTTGACTCTTGTGTTAAATTAGCAGTTGCAGCAAGTAACCAGCAATCACCTAGTTCTCCTTGTTGGACGTCGAATCTCGAGTAGCCCTCAACGAAAAATTGCGGACTCTCAGCTATTTCCTAAAATACATTTATGTATCCTTTTGTATTTGGAAAATTTAAGATAATTTTATCTTACATGTGGGCGAAGCCACTCTATCAAACGATCAGGCCGCCGAGAAAACATCAAAGATTCGTTGCTAGCTGGGAATAACGGGTCTTCAAAAAGTGAACCATTATCCAAACAACTTTTCAAAAGATTGTCGTAATCTTGCACCTCCGTGTGAGGACGAAGGCTATCATTTTTTTCGCCCAACTGAAATAATAACAAAGTTTGTAATATATACCTGCACGAATCCATTCGCATTACTCCCTATATTATTTGTATTCTATATTCATCATATAAAAGCAAAATAGCAACGAATATCGAATACAGAAAAGTACTACTTCCTATTATACTATAAACGATTACTATGAGTAGTGTTCCTCACGTTTAACGAATATATATGTGTTCCTCACATTAAGTAACCAATGCTGAAAGAACGCAGATCAGGTCTTTTGCTTGCGTTCTGTACATGAACGAACGATATTGTTGGATGTGTATATTTCTATGTGTGTGTTTTTATACAAAATTCCAATGAACTTAATTTCCAATATTATTTTCATCGTTTACATCATTATCATCATTGATTTAACAATCCTTTTAATCTAAGATCCGGCCATAAATCGACTTTCAGCCATCTGTTTACCGGATGAAACGTATTTTGTATGAAGACTTATATACATATATACGAATATAAACCGCATGACTTGTCTATTGAAATATGTGTATAGGAGAATAACTCATAAAATATCGGAAAAAACTAACGCAATCTATAAAACACTACAAATAGGTTATGTTTGAATTGTAGCTTTGTAACATTGAGCAATTCATTATTTTTGAAAATTGATATAGTAGCATGACCTAGCATAAGGCATACACAAAGTAAAACAGTGATCGGACTTCAAAGAAGACAAAGCGACGAAATATCATTCCCGTAAACAGCTGATTTGGCCGGGGAGCAGCAATGTGCGCCGGGACTACTAGTAAATAAATAAATACCAATAGGCTTATGGTAACAGAAGTAAAAAACAAAAATGTTTGATTGGAATTTATGTAAATATCGTTGAAAAATCGAATAGTTCTTTGTTTAATATTTTGTAATACTGAGATTTCGATCATTAGACATAGCCAAACCTAATGTTTCATTCAAAAATTCAATTAATGGTACATTTACGTACCTCCATGTGCTTTTTAAGTAGTCATTTCCAAAGCAGAAAAAAATTTTAAAATGTTTTAGTTATTTCATACTTTTGTTTTCACTTCCAGTCGGCAGTCTCGAAATTATTTTGATGATTAAAAATGAATTTAAGGAATATGAAATAATTATTTTTATTAAAAAAATAAATAATACATATTTAATAATAAATTCAAATTATTAATAAATATTGAAGTTATTTTGTTAATACAATATTAACTACTAACTCAGTTCTGATCTGAACCTCTTTGCGATCGGTTGTGTTTACAAAAAGCGCCAGGCCAGTTGTGAAAACATAAAGCTACAAAAACAACACAAGTGTTAACTACCGTTACTTTCAACTCATACAAAACTAACAAAACAAAACAAAACCTCAAAAAAAATAGCAGTAACAGAGCTTAGGCTCATCATCTAACATGAATAAACCGCCAGACGTAAACAAGTTGTTCACAACAACAACAAACATGAAAAATGTCTCAGCGGGCAAATATATGGTTATTAGTAGAACTGTTAACAAAACCTTTGAGAACATATCACCTTTCTTAATAAAAAAGGTCATCGACAACACATATGGTGGGGAAGTGGACATTTGTAAGAAACCGAGAGCAGGTACTCTCATCGTAAAAACAAAAAATGACACTCAAGCTAGAAAACTCGCAAAATTAAATAAAAAATATAAAATAAAATTGGAGAATTCGCAGTTACTACTACAGAGCACAAAACCATTAATTACACTAAAGGTGTTATATACTCCATTGATCTGAGAAACATACCAGAGAATGAAATACAAGAGAAACTTTAAACACAAAAAGTTACAGAAGTGTACAAAATCAAAAAGAAACAAGACAACTCTCTAATAGAAACTGAACTAATTATTATTACCTTTGCGTCTCACACATTACCGGAAAATTTGATGATCGGTTATGAAATGGTACACGTACGCCCGTATATCCCTCTCCCACTTAGATGTAAAAACTACGATTTGGACACCCTATATCTATCTGTAAAAGCAATAAAACATGTCCCAACTGTTCAGAGGAATTCCATACAAGTGAGAACGAAATGTGCCCAAAGGAAAAGGCATGCATTAACTGCAAATACAAGTCCAAAATAATCACTCCCCACTCGATAAGAAGTGCCCAGTAAATATTAAATACAGGCTGTAATGGCTTTTGCTCCTCCGTGGGGATAGTAGTCCACACAAGCACACTTACCTTAACACCTCGAGAACCTACCTGTTGATCTTATGACTGACAGGGGGAGCTGCAAACATTCACTAGTAACACAAGTGGCTACCCGACAAGTTATTCTAAAATGGTTAATAACTTAAGAATTCTAGCTTCCTTTTTAAAGATTATACAGTGAAATATTAATGGTATTCTAAATAACTACAGCCAGCTGCAGATAACTAACCAATCAACACAACCCTAAAATAATCTCCTTACAAGAAATTCATTTACATTCCCTTAATAATGTGCTCATACCAATTAACTATCAAAACTTCTCTAACAAGTCATATGGCGGTATCGCCCTATTCAATACTCCATAATACAATACCACTTAACAACGTGCAAACACTGGTGTCATTGCCAAACTCCCCCTTACAAATTCTACAAAAAACTGATTTCTATTCGCCCTCGAGCAGCACTTCCTATGGATCCATCTAACCTCAGCTTGACCATACATTTTCAAAATGTCAAAGGTTTAAACTCTAAACTGTATAGACTATTCACTAATAGTTTCTCTTTTCATTCAGATGTAATTTTGTTTGTAGAAACATGGCTTCGTCCAGATGTTCTGAATTCCGAATTGTTTAACAATAATTACTCAACGTTTAGGAAAGATCGATTTGATCGCATTGGTGGTGGAGTTCTGATTTCTGTTAGAGCTTTTACTTTTCTGACTTGATGTCTATTGATAATATTGATGACAATGAGTTTATTTGTGTAAAGATTTCATTTTCCACTTCTAATTTATTTATTACATGCTCCTATATACCACCTGCTTCTGATGACTCTGTTTACTTATCACATCTGACAGCTATTAAGAAAGTTTCGTCTTTTATTAAAGATATTGATAAGGTCTTAATAATGGGAGATTTTAATCTTCCAAATATTTCTTGGACAGCCTCTAATAATTGTAACTCTTTAATATCATCAGTAAGCTGTGAATTTATCGACTCATTGCTGGAGATTTCCCTTCAGTAAGTAAACTACATAGCTAATAACATTAACCGAATTTTAGATTTGGTCTTTACCGACCTTGTTTCGAAGTAATCCTCTTTCCACTCCAGAGGATGCTTATCATCCGACTTTGGAATTAAACATCATTCTGAATGGGTTTGGATTTCGTTCCAACAATCCTTCTAATTTGCTTCCTACATTAAGACATGTTTTCTACTTTAAACAATGACTTCTTTAAGTTAAATTCTCTACTTATAGCCACTGACTGCTCTTATTTGTATTCCTGTGATAATGTTGAACTAGCTGCAAAGTTTTTTAATCCAACTATGAAAAATCATTTCAAAATATGTGTTCCGAAAATTAAATTTAAACATAACCCAGATACGCCTCCTTGGTTTTCTCGTGATTTAATTAAATTAAAAAAATAGACTAATTACAAAATTTAAAAGGTCCGGTTTGTCTGCTGATTATACTAAATACGCTATATTCCGCTATAATTTTCAACACCTAAACAATTTCTGCTTTCAGTCATACGTGACACATGTCAAAGAGGATATTAAAAGAGATCCTAAAAAAATTTATAACTTTATTAACACGAAGCGCAAGTTGGATATATTCCCATCCTGTATGAAATTAAATGGTGTTGAATGTTGCAGCGATGGAGAAATTTCTAATGTTTTTTTTTACGCGAATTTCAATAATGATTGTGATAGTCCATACCCATATCATGTTCCTAAATTTAATCAATTTAATATGCCAGTTATTGATTCTGATACAGTACTACAATATTTAAAATCTTCTAAGTTAACGTTTTTACCAGGTCCAGATGATGTACCTAGTTGTGTTCTAAAGCGATGTATGTATGCATTACATACACAAATAAAAAAGTAAGAATTGAAACTGTGGTAGATTGCAAAAATCAAAATCAGACAACAGTCGCCTATGACGAATGCCGCGACTGCAACTGACGTCGACTTGCAACAGTTAAACGCCTGCTGTTGCTTCGACTTGTGCTAGTGACGAAAGCAGTAGCAAAATCAAAATCAAAAATAATGAAACGTCGAGTGCTGCTGCTGCTTTGATTTTTGTCGGTGCTCATTTTTTGATTTTGCTTCGCATCCGACTTACGTTTTTTTCAGAAGCAGAAGCAACAGCCCATATTGAAAAGTTGAAAACGGTCGAAGGTGTGAAAAGTACAAATTTTACAATTTTTGCTACTTCGACTGAAGTAATTTAAACACTGGTCAAAACCTTAGCACGTTACATTCTACAATCTAAACTTATCCTTCTTAATGACATGTCACCAACTCACTACTCAACGCATAATACCCTTACCCATATAGACTTATATCCGATGACCTTTCCGAAAGAGATCACTTTCCAGTATGTCTCTTACTCTTCCCCACCTCTACAGCAAATCACATTACCAAATCTACATTTAAATTAAAATCAGCCGACTGGATCCTCTTCCAAAATTTAATATAACAAATAGACTCCACTTCTCAACCAAGCAATGATATCAATAAAGAAGCAGCAATAATTAAGAAAACTATAATCCGAAGCGCACATTTTTCCATATCCCAAAACACCACACACGCAATGACCCGCACTGTTCCCTGGTGGAACAAAGAACTATCATCTCTGAAAAAAGTTAAAAATAATTATTGGCCATTACTGAAAAGGCAAATTAATACAGTTAATATGATACAATTTAAAAAAGCTAACGCTAAATACAGATGGGCAATTAAAGTTGACAATAGTAAATCCATTTTTCATTTAACTTCAGCTATATGTCCTAACTCCGACTCCTCTAAATTATGGTCGAAGTTCAAAAGATTTTATCCTACAAAAAATATCCACAGTATCCTCAACCTTGATACCAATACACTCACAACAGACCCAAACACTATAGTCAACTCCTTTGCGGACCAGTGGTCCAAAGAAGCTGATGACTCCAACTTCTCTCCTCTATTTCAACTTAGCAAGCACAATGCTATTACATTTTTTTCTAGCTACGCTCCGTCCAAAACAGCAAAAGACATAGAAAATGAAATTACCTTTGTGGAGTTCCGTACAGCTCTCAACTCACTCACCACACCGGGACCTGACCGCATCTCATACTCCATGATCCAAAACTCACCCCATGTCTTTAAAATCCGTATCCTCAGACACTTTAACAACATCCTCAATAACTCCCTCAAGACCATAAAACTTGCCTAGTCATATCTATTCTTAAACCTAATAAGGTATCAAATTGTACAGGCCAATCTCACTAACCCCTTGGTTTGGAAAGGTCATGGACAAAATAATTTCTAAAAGGTTGTGGTGGTTTGCTTCAACAAACAATCTCATACACAACAACCAGAACGGTTTTAAGAAAGGCAAATCTGTTCTGGACAATCTACTTTATATAGATCACTATCCAAGCGTCACCTATCCATAATTTCACTTGATTTTTCCAAGGGTTTGATAGGCATACACACCATTATAAATTAACTACAAGAATTGAAATTAGGTCACAAAATAATCTCATATGTTAAAAATTTTATGTTAGATGGGAAAATTATGATAAAAACAGGTAAAACTCTATCCAATAGCTTTTCCCTTAATAACGGCATCCTTCAAGGGATCTCTGTAATCATCTTTCTCATATCCTACAATGCCCTTATAAAAACTTTAGCACTACACAAGGAATTAAAATTTTGCGTATATGCAAATGACTTCCACCTCCTTCTTGATCTTAAAAGCCAAAACAGTCCCCAAACTAACCTAACCCAACTCTTTCACAGTATACACGACTGGTGCACCTACTCAGCGGCCACTCTTTCCATAGACAAAACACATCATCTTCATATCTGCCGTAAATTCAACTGCTGCTGCAATATTCACATTGACAACCTAATCATCCCTTCTGTAAACACTTTAAAAATTTTAGGCCTTACCCTTAACGACAAATACAGATGGAACACCCACATAGCTAACAAAACCACTCAACATTATTAAACACCTTTCCAGCCAGAAATATAACTGTAACACCTCAACTCTTATACAAATAGTCAAAGCATTCTTTATTTCAAAAATAGACTACTGTCTCCCAATTTATGGATACTCCCCTAAATCTTCTCTAAACAAACTTAGATCAATACAAAATGCAGCAATTAGAACCGCTCTAGGTGCTTTTAGGACCACACCCATTAACAACATAATTCTAGAATCTAATATTTTTGGAATAAAAACTAGACGCAACTTCCTCACAGGCAAACTCACTAAAATACTAATCCTATCCTCTAACACAGCTCTATACAACCTTATTCGAAATCCAAAAATAAAACCAAGATACCTAAGCACAGTTGTTAATATTTGCAAACTTGATCTTCCATTCACTTCCATCAAAACCATAATCAGCAAAAAACACAATTGGCAAAACATTAATGACTCGATAGATTTATCCCTTACGGCTTTTAATAAAAACAACACTCCTTCAATAGTCTTCCAACAACTTTATGTTCACTGACGGCTCCAAATCATCCGAAATTACAAGCTTCGGCATCTCTACCGAAACAAACCCAAGCAATAAAAATTGGTATACATAAACCAGATAGACAAGCTACTTGCTCCGACTCACTTTCAGTCTTATCCACCATAGCTAATTTCAACAATCACAACTTCTAAGCCTCAACAATAAGATAAACAAATCCACTCTCTCAATAGCACTGCCACCCCTTTTTGTAATTCTCCAACCATTCAACTTCTATCTAGATTTGATCACATAAAATTCACTAGAATCCGACTTGGTCACACAAATCTAACAAACATGCACCTCATTGATATAAACCAAAACATCTGCCCCTGTAACAACGCTCCTAACAACATTCACCACATTATCACATCTTGCTCCTCAGTAGACCAACACAGATCTTTAACATTCACTAATACAGACCCCATCCTTCTCATTGCAAATCCGATCTTTAATAACATAAAACTTATCATTGAATTCCTCAAAAAATCAAATTTGTACAGTACAATTTAAGCAAATATAATAAGCACTCTAAACTTGTATCATTATACTCTTCATGGAGTGAATAGTATTATAAGTTTGTCATGAAGTTTGTAACACACAGAAGGAGACATCGGAGACCCCATAAAGCATATATATTCTTGATCAGCGTGACGAGGCGATGATGTAGCCATGTCCTTCCGTTTGTCTGTATGTATGCAAACTAGTTCCTCAGTTTTTGAGCTAGAGCCACTTGAGGAAAATAAATAATAGAAAAGATCACAAACAAAATAAAGAAAAAAAAAAACAATTGAATGAGAAAATAATAATAAATACAAATAAATAAACAAAGTGAATAAAAATAAAAAAAAATCAGCCAAGTGTGAGTCGGACTCGCACACGGAGGGTTCCGTACCATCGTACAAGATTTTTTGCTTAAAATATAAAATTATGTTTACATTTAATAGCCTAAAAGTATACTACAATTAACAGCTTAAAGTATATTATAAAAAAAAATTGTTAAACAAACGGTTAAATTAAAGAACAACGCTTCTAAAAGTGTGTATTTTTAGTATATGTCGTTCTAAACCCAAGTGAATTACACACTCTGTGAAAATTTCAACTCTCTACCTATTACGGTTCATGAGATAGAGCAGGAGACGGACGGACGGACATCGTAAGCTTAGTAATAGGGTCCCGTTAGCTCCCTATACCCACCCCCCAACATGCTTACGTAATACTTGAACGACCCCCACCTAAAGTCCGTTAGGTTCCGTACCCATAGGGAGCTAACGGCACCCTATTACTAAGTTTGTGATGTCCGTCCGTCATAATTACAGAAAAATCATTTTCTGAAGACTCTCTTAGATCCATCCTAAAAAAACACCTGAATCCTGCCAAAATCAATGCTATAGAGACAATAGAACCTCTAATACTAAAAATACAAAAGATCTGTCTTTTTTTTGCAAAGTTTGATTCACACAATTGATAGTGGAAGATATCACCAACACAGAAGAACAAAATAGGATTATTATTGAAACCCACAATCGAGCACATAGAAACGATAAAGAGAACAGATTACAAATTTTGGAGAATTCCCTTCCATGGCAAAGAAAATAAAATAAATCACAAAACAGTGTAAAGTATGCAAAGAAAACAAATATGAAAGACATCCAAACATTACAAAATTAAGCCATACACCGTTACCAGAATACCCAGGTCATACCATCCATATCGATATATTTTCCAGAGATAAACACAAATTTTCTAAACTTGCTGTTATAAAGAAAATAGATGGGAAAAGCATTGAAAACAAAAATTCATGTTAGAAAGCGAACTTAATATCAACACTTTCACTGCTCCACCCCATAAAAGCGAAGTAAATGGACAGATAGAACGATTCCATTCTACACTTTCTGAAATTATGAGATGCTTGAAACAACAAAGACATTGACGAATTAATGGAATGGTCAGTAAATGAATATAATCACTCCATTCATTCAGTCACTGGTAAAAAACCAGTCGACCTTTTTTTGGTAGACCAACTTTATCTAATCCAAACAACCAAGAAAAGATTAGAAAGGAAAACTTTGAAAGGCTAAAGAAGAAGCAAGAACAAGATCTAAAATACCATAATAAGAGCAGAAAATATTAACTATGAAATAGGAAACAAATATTTGTCGAGCAGAATAAGAGATTAGGTACAAAACTTTCAAAAAGATGTAAGGAAGAAATTGCTAAAGAGAATAAGAATTCTACAGTCACAACAGAATCAGGGAAAATAGTCCACAAAGAACGCATTAGAAAATAACAAACCATATTTTTTTAGATCACTACTTTCCATCATCAATTACACCTTAGGCCAAGGGTCAGTCGAAATATTAGAATACTCGCAGTCGGAAATCGTCACTATCGAAGACGGTATTGGAAACTGGAACCTACAGGATCTTTCACATCATTAATCTCACCGAAATCTCCATCATTACAGCTAACATACGAAATAACTTCACTAAAATTATCCCAACATCCCATCCTTTATTCCCATTTCTAAAGGAGGAAATTATTTCTCTAGAACAATCCATAAGTAACGTAACACCAACAAATAGAGATAAAAGAACACTCGATTTTATAGATTCAGCCTGGAAATGGATAGCAGGAAGCCCAGACCATAATGATCTAGTGGCTATAAATGACAAATTCGAAGAAATTACAAGTTATAATAACGATCAGGTTATAATAAATAGAAAAATAATTGAAAGAATACAAAATATTACATAAATAAGTAATACAATACTAAAAACGTTGAAAGATAGTGAAGAATTTAGAAATACATTCATATTACAAACCAAATTTAAAATTGATATTGTCAAAGAAGAAATTGAAAACATAAAAAGAGCAATACACCTGACTAAAGCAAATATTATAAATACGTTTATTCCATCAAATTCTGAAATGTTGAGAATAAATAATATTTTTACAAATGAAAATATGCCCTTCGAAAACTTGGAAGAATCATTAAATTTCGCGGATATTAAAATTGCTGTAAAAAAGAATCATCGTTTATATTATAAACGTACCTAAAACAGGAAAAGACATATGTTAATCTATATTAGCAAAACCTTTGAGAAAGAAAGAGTTTATTTTAAAAATTAATTACGAAAAAATATTAAAATGTAACAACGCATACACGTACTATGGTATAAAAATTTTTTGTACAAACATTGACAATGTAAAACTATGTAAACAAGACGAAATTATAGATTTAAGAAATGAAAATTAAATTGTGAAAATATTAAAAAATGAACCATTGTACGTACTATCACTAATAATGATCATGAAAAAAATGGAAGAAATTCATACCGGATTAATTTTGTTAAATGACTTTAAAGGTCAAGTTAATATTGGAAATAATACAAGAAATTTCAATGGTTCGTATTTGATTTAGTTTTATACCGAAACAATTAAAATTAATGATTATAAATTCTCAACTACCGAAATTATAAACTTAAAACCTCTCCATGTTTTAGTACAACACAGTAACTCTAAATCAGAATTTGAAGAGGTTGTCTCACTTCAGCTCATGAAACAACTAAATATAAAAAACATTGGGAGAATAAACTCATTAAATAATTTAGTAAAATCTAGCTTGTTTACCAACTTCGGTCACTCGACCATCGTCAAGTTTCCTTTGATTCCCATTTTTAAATAATAAAAGAAGTTGCCAGACTGAATTTGTTCTTATTATTTCGAACAGCTGATTTTGGATGTTTTATAACAAAAGTGATAAAATTAAAAAATTGAGATTCATTTCCCCGATTTTTTTTTCTTCATTTATTAAATAAATATATAAGTATTAAAAACACCAAAAAGAAATTTCAGAAAATATAACACTTTAATTTTTACACGACTTTTAAGTCATTCGCCGTTGTTGTTACATTTACGAACACGTCTGTATATATAAGGTATTGCACAAAAACATTACGTATTACAATGAAACGGTTCTGTACCAAAATTTAGTTAGTTATATAGAAAACTGAGATCAATCGATTCTTTTGTTACACAGATCATTTCCTATACTGTTATGGAATCGCCGACGAACGGATCTACAAATATCAAGAAAAAGTGATAATACGAGATCACTACTGCTCACGGGGTGGCTAGCCTGAGGATCTGTAGAGCGTATCGAACAGTTGCAGGTGATAGAATAGATCTGGAAGCTCTGCCTGCTAAGGACAAATACCTTGCGCGAGCATCTTCTCATACGGTAGACATTGACGAGATTAAGACCAGATATTTAAATATATACTCCAGCTCATCGAGGTGTTCGAATTCACCCAATTCGCAACTGGCCATGGTTGCTACAGGCAGTACCTACTAGTAGTGAGCGTTGATGAATTCAAATTGGCTTTTGAATGACTCTCTATTTGTAGTAAATGTGAATGTATGTTGCATTTCGTTTTTGTAATGTGTTTGTTGTATACATCCACATGTTTGTATGTATAGAGAATGTGAATGGTAAGTGAATGTTGTACGGCTGAATTATGAACATAGCATTTCATTGTACAGCATACTCCTGTACTCTTGTATCATGTCGCTCTCCCTCACTCCACAAACGCTAAACGAAATAAAATAACTACGAAAGAAGACAAAAAGAAATGTCAGCAAAGCCGACCGCACAGACGCACAGATTCCCCACATTGCCTCGCTTCCCTTATCAACAAGCATACATTCGACTGAGAAAAACGTTATCTGACCACAATAACAATTTAACTACAACAACAACAATACTTATATTTTGCAAACAACTCATTCTTATCTTTGTTTCTATTTTTTTTTTGTGTTTCCTTTCGTCCGCTCACTCAGTTGTACTATACTATATTCAAATTCAAAAACTATACTCATGCCATCACAATATTTTTTAGTATTCTTGTCTCAATTCAAATTTTTGAATGTGAAGGCATAATACACATTCCATCCCTTTCAGACTGCATATAGCAAACACATATACGTTTCTTATCGCAAAACATATACAACATACAAGTTTTGTTGTATATATATATATTGAACGCATTCATGAATTACAACTTTTGTATGCAATAATAAGCGATTGCACAAGTCTAGTACCTACACAGGTTTGGGTACGCGTACTGTGATGTATGCAGAGATGTCGTGGAGGATCCGGAGCACCGTTTTGAAGGGGAGCGGCGAAGAATGCATGCGCGCATTGTATCTCTCTGTAGCTTGCAAGAGATTATAAGGCGCATGAAAACATCTTATGAGAACTGAGCAATTTTCACCGCAGAAATTGCCATCATTATGAGGAACGCTCGAATGTACGAGCGAATAACGGCGTCTGCTTAATTAAGCTTACTATCCCTCCCTAAGAAGGAATACTTTTGCGGTGCCATAGGGATTAAACGGGATTTGAGGCGATAGGATAATGAATCCGACATAATTTGTGGTATGGGCCATAAGTATCTTTGGAAGATTTTTACGTCCTTATTCGCATTACAAAAAAACAAGGTAAAAATTATCTCTTTGATTCTCATTTCTCTGATTTTTATGTTTCTTTTTTATTTATATCTATATATCTCCAAATGTAAGTTCATGACGTATCATCGTTGTAAACCTCATTTGTTTACTTACATGATTGAAAACGTCCAATTCAAGCGAGTCTCTACATTTAATGTCCTCGTTGTCCTATTTGATTCCAAGCTTTGTTTTAACGAACATATCTCTTCTATCGTAAATAAGGCAAATGGTGTTTTTGGTTTCATTAAATGTTGGTCTATTAAATGTTATGACCCTTATACCGCAAAGATACTTTTTATATCTCTTGTGCGTCCACTCCTCGAGCAATGCTCTTGCATTTGGTCACCGCAATATATTAATAATCAAGTTCGAATTGAGTCTATACAGAAACAATTCCTTCTGTTTGCACTTCGTGGCCTAAACTAGAATCCTAATTCCCGGTTGCCATCTTACTCTGATAGGCTCCTTCTTATCAGTCTTTCATCTTTGGTGCATCGTATATTCTCTTGGGATTAGCTTTCTTCATAAGCTCATAGTCGGGGAAATTGATTCTCCTGAGCTATTAATCAGTTAAAATTTTGTGCTCCTTGTCGTCCTACCAGAAAATTTGTCCCTTGTCTGAATAGATGCATTACAATGCCCTACACGATCCATTCCGAGTTTTATGCACGTCATATAATAATTTCTATCACGTTCTCTCGCCTGAGATATCGCCCTAATCGATTAATACCATCGTCATTCGCTTCCTACGGGACTTATGATCACACTGCAGGCTGGATGAACTGGATGTCACTGATTTGGGTCATCTATACCGTCTGCATTATTGTAGTTTATTAGTTTATATGTCTTTGACCACACATGGCTATGAGTAGGGTCATAGCTCGCTACTGTTGCAAATAAATTTCGTCCATCGAGTCAGAGGCTGGTATTTCATATTATTCTTATTTATTATTTTCGTTTTTATTAACCTATTTTTGTTTGTTTCTTTTTTTTTAAGTAATTTATTTTAGTTTAAGCTAAATTCAATTTATATTTTTGTCCTACATTTAAGTGAAATTTTTACTTTTTTTTTTTTGAGAGTTTTTTTTTTCAATGTTATAAATAAATAAATAATCCTTCCATTTTAGAAAGTATTTTACTACAAAGCTTTTAATTAATTATTCAACTAGACGTAATAACAAAAACAATTTTGAGAGCAAACACAATTCGTGAGCGCACTCAGATACTAATAAATGAGAGGAAAAAATACAACAATAAGAACAACCAAAGAAATTTCAAGAAGCAGTGCAGCATTAACAACGAAAAAACGTTTTGTGCTTCGTCTTGCAGTGGTTTTCCAAACACTTAATACGAAAAAATAGTATATTAAACTTTAGACAATTAAAAAAATAAGTATGCAATTTGATACATTATGATTCATTTGTTCTTTATAAAAAAAAATATTAAAATTGGTTCAGTATATTTTGTGCTAAATGAAAAATTGTTAAAAAAATGGTATACAACTATATATATTTGGAGAACAGCGCCACCTACCGGGTCCAAATATAGATACAAACCTTCTAAGTGATCCCATAAGTACAAAAAAAAAGATCAAAATTGGTCCTGCCGTTCTCTAGTTAACCGCTGACATACATTTTGAGGATTCATTTTTGTATATACATATACTAGCCGTGCCCAGCCCCGCTTTGCTGTGGACCAATCTATATGTAAATCTTTGTTTGTTCAAAAAGAATTAATAATAATATATCTGACATGTTTGACAAAAACTACTTGATTGATTTGAAAATATGTCTCTAAGGATTAAATGCTAAATTTGGTCTTTTCTTTTCCGCTGGTCCTAAAAAAAAAACTAACTAAATCAGTTGAAAATTACGGGCCCTGGAGGGAAACACACATTTTTCACGTTTGTTTTATATAGTAGAGATCATGGTGTAAGAAAACAAGGTGCCGCCAATTTTTTACCGCTATGTGTCGTTCTCAGCAAATGGTACTTATTTCGTGATTTTTACGCTGCACAACACTATCATATGTTTATTGTTTACATATTAACATATGTGCATATTTAACTGCTTGCAAAGTATATGAAAAATACAAAATTTACTGTTTTATTGTTTATTTCAGTATTTTATTCAATTTACACCGCATTCTCAATTTAAATTTCCTTTTAATAATTTTATTTTGAGCACAATTTCAACACTAAATGCGTGTTTTTCAACGTTTTAATACACGTTTTCAGAACGTCACAGCGTCCGCTCACTAACTCACTTCTCTTACCAACAAAAAATCTTTTCGCAGTCGCAGACCCTAGCGTCTGAATGGGGTGTAGCAGCTCAAAAAGTTGCAAAATTTCTACAACAACAACAGGCAAATGACATCATTTCAGGGTTGGTGGGTTATTTTGAAGCAACATTTTTTCTGCTGCAAATTAAAATTCCAGCAGCCAGGGCTGGCAAAGTTTACCAAGTTTTTGGTCATGTCCGCCTTATTTTAACGACATTAAAAAGCTGTTCATTGCACAAAACAATTTGAAAAAGTAGGAGTGAGTCGCTACCAAACCATTTACGTGCATCAACACGATAATGGAATGGCATTGTAATTTAATTCATTAAAATTAATAAAAATAACATTTAAGGCTAATTCGTTAAAACAAACCTGTAAACATTTAAAACATTAAATCTTTAAACCACATATATAGATATATAGATTTATCTTTTTAGCATGTAATACAGCAAGGTAAAAAATTCATTTTGAAACAAACCAAGCAACCAAATAAATGCGATGAGTACAACACTTTTTTCATTCATTTCGTTAAGAGTGTTGTTGTTGCGTTTGTCATGCAACCTTCAGTTGAAAAAATTTGATCTGTGTGTGATTGCTTCGTGTGTTTGGTTGCCGAAAGTGAGTACGAAATTCAATGGTACTCATTAAAGCTACGCAGGGGAAAGCACTCGTACTATGCTCTGCTCATATCGAAATAAACGCATTACCCGATAATACCCCCACTGCCTGATATTCCAACCAGAGTAGCCCAAACGACTTACCAACTTATCCCTAAGTTGTTTTGTTCCACCAATGACATCCTAACCAAGGATTTTCAACAAGCAAGAAAAGGACGACGTAGGTAAAAGTACTGTCCACTATCTAAAGATGCGCTCGCTTTTCAAAACTACACAACGTCCACGAACCATACCACTGGAATAAAGTGTACACCTAATCATCCATGGGCTCTTCATCAATCTTCTTTAAACACATCTCTGAATGGTTTCCCCAAAACCTCAACTTCTTGCTCTATTTTCCGTCAATTGCTGACTGGAAACATCTAACCTACGGCTGAAAGACTGGAACTGGCTATTTACTAAATGAAAATATATAATCTGCACGGATAGCCTGTCAACAGTTTTATGAGTTCACAATATGTATAACAATAACCACATTCTCTGCGAACTCCGGAATCCCTTCATCAAATACCAAAAGAAAATACAACTCATCTGGGTTCTGGATTCTAAGAGATATAAAACTGACAAAATGACGTTCATACGTCCACTGGTATAAAAATTCCAACACTTCCAAAACTCCCATCCACTTCCCTGACTTCTGCGATCGTCCAACTTGTTCAATGTTTGTATCATTGAGAACGGGACACAGTCAACTCACACACCAACATCTGCTTGATGGTAAAATCCAACCTCCTTGCCCTTTCTGTGGTAATACTTTGTCAATAAAACACCTGCTAGATAATTGCACAAATCTCCATAGCACTAGAACACAACCATTCGGAAACAATCTGCCGTCCACATAAATCCAATTTCCTTCCCACGATAATATCAACAAAATAGTATCATTCATCAAATTCTGTAATCTTAATAAGTTAATTTAATTGAATTTCTCTTATAAGACAGACGAGTCTTAGGCCTTGCAGCTAGTACTCTTTAATTTAAGTTAGATTATATATTATAAGTAACATATGTATAGTATATAACCTAAACCTATAAATAAATAAATATCTTCATTACAATAAGTAAAGAATTCAATCATGAAGCAAACCAAACAAAGCAGGCAAAGGTACTAAACATGTGCAATCATTATATCTGTATGTACTCTCAATATGTACGTGTACTACATATTAATAATTTAATCAATTCTCATAGTACTAGTAAAATGCATACGCGAGAAGAAAGATTCTACTTTTTTATGCACCAACTCCAAACTATTACTAATAATAATCACATACTATTTCGAAAAGTACACATCGCACATGTTTAACTAAAGTGTCACAACTCAAAATTTTCAAATTTAGATTTTTTGTTAAAAAAACAATACAATCATACTCAACCCCTGTAAAAATCTCGTATATATTCTATACGCTTTACCCAAAAAAATTACCATAGTTTTTCTATCTTTTCATATATTATACCTTCAATGTAAACAAAAACAGCCTCTAATGAAAAATTTAAAATTTTGAGTTTTGACACTTTAGTTAAATATGTGCGATATATTCGTGAGGAAAGCTCGAACAAGCTCGTAGATAGAAGTACGAAAGGAATCGACAACAACAGTTTCCACATTGTTCATTTAACCAAGGGAAATAATAAAGAAATAAAAGTGCAGATCTACTCGGAATCAAATTAACAAGCTATAACTAAATTCTTACATTAATCTATGTGCAATTATTACACCTATCAACTTAAAAGCAGCAAAGGCCTGACAATTAAAGGTATTGAATCCACAGTTGACCGTAAAGACATAAATGCTCTAGAAGAAAAAGGTCTCGAAGTCAAATATTAATATTAATATAACCAATAAAAATAAAACACCACAGCCTTTGTTTAAAGTTGAATTAGAACCAAACTCGCAGCGCCCACGCAAAAACGAAGTCCACCCCATATATAATCTCCAATACATACTTCATCGTAAGGTGACAGTAGAAGAACCTCACAAGCGAGCTAGTCCTGTGGAATGTACAAACTGCCAGGAATTCGGTCATACCAAGACTTACTGTACCCTGCGCTCAGTTTGTGTAGCATGTGGAGACTTACACGAAACAGCAAACTGCACACTCAGCCGTGATAACGCAAAGCTAAAAAAGTGTAGCAACTGTGCAAGTAATTACACTGTTAATTACAGAGGATGTCCTGTATATAAGGAATTAAAAAGCCGATTACAACAACAAAGAGATACAGTTAGGTCTAGACTTGTTTAAAACTCGAAACAAACAGTGATGTAAATACAAAGTTCCACTGAAACAATGATACTGAACTTTCATCAATCTAAGTTAATGTTGCAAAACACGTACTAAGAGAATATCCAAATTAAAATTTTGTTAAATTAAACTCTCCATAATGGGTCCCCTTAGAGTAACTCCCTGCAACGCAAATGGCGTTTCGGAACACAAACTAGAACTTATCAAATATCTAGATGACAAAAAAGTTGATGTAATCCTAATCTGCGAGCCCATCTCCCAAGCAAAAATTACTTTTTTATACTGGATTACGCAGTTTACAAGACAAATCACTCAGATGGAAAAGCTCATAGCGGTACATATATTGCAATTAGAAAGCGCATGAAACACCACTCTCTCGATCCGTACTCAACCAATTACTTACAGGCAACGTCGATTCGGATACATGGGAACTATGGCCACCTGATGTTGTCGGCTGTTTACTGCTCACCTCGATTTTCAATATCTGAAAATACGTTTCAAAACTTGACACCCTTGGTGGAAGATTTTTGGCTGCTGGTGACTACAATGCTAAACACACCTATTGGGGTTCCCGTTTAAAAAATCCCAAAGGTCAGAAGTTGTACAACGCACTTGTAAATTGCAAATTGTAAATAAGCTCGATTCGTCTCTCCGGGTAGGGATAAAATCCCTGATCTTATTGATTTTGGTATCACAAGAAACATACCTAGAAACCATATATCTGCAACTACTCATTACACGCTGTCATCCGATCACTTCCCTGTTTATTTTCTACCACGTGAATACCCAATAGCAGAGGACCGCCCACATAGACTTATATCAAATAAGACAAAATGGCTCAATTATAAAAAATATATAAGTTGAAGATAAGGCCAAAGTATTTCCTGAACACTTGAAAATTGTGTTCCAATCTAATGCCCCTACACACAATTTTGTGCTTCCCTCTCAGTCAAGTGTACCTTATCCAAGTATAAATTAGCTAAAAACCAGTACGTGTGAAATAAACAGAATTATTCATACTCAGCTGAATTCGAAAAAATCAGCCAAGTGTGAATCGGACTCCCACACGGAGGGTTCCGTACCATCGTACAAGATATTTTGCTTAAAATATTAAATTATGTGCATATTTTATAGCCTAAAAGTATACTACAATTAACAGCTTAAAAGTATACTAAAAAAAGAAATTGTTAAACAGAAGGTTAAATTAAAGAACAATGCTTCTCAAAATGTGTATTTTTAGTATTTGTCGTTCTACACACGTTCTCTACATATTTACGGTTCATGAGATAGAGCAGGAGACGGACGGACATCGTAAGCTTAGTAATAGGGTCCCGTTATCTCCCTATAGGTACGGAATTCTAAAAATCTTTCATGATTCCGAAACCAGGGAAGGATAAGTCAATAGCTTCTTCTTACAGGATGTAGCTCAAGCTTTTGATCGAGTATAGCAAACCAAACGAATATGAAATTAAAGCTGGCGTTCCGCAAGGCAGTGTTCTGGTCCAATTCTAAATGTATTATATACTGCAGATATACCAACAAATTCACGAATTGTCACATCAACGTTCGCCGATGACACAGCCGTATCAGCCGTAATCGCTGCCCAGACAAAGCTGCATCAGACCTGCACAATCATCTTAAAACAATTGAAGAGTGGTTATATAACAGCGTAGTTAGATTAAAGAAAAAACTGATTTTTTTCTGAAACAGTTTAAAAAACTGTTTTGTTTACAACAACCACAGGGAAAAGTGACGTAATTGAGGGTTGTTGTTGTAGAAATCGAAGGAGTTTTTAAACTGTTGAAAAAAAACTACATTTTAAACACCTAGTTTTTAAACACCTAATTTGATGTAATTACGCTGTAAGTGGAAAATAAAAGTGAATGTACAAAAATGTAAGCATATAACATTCACACTAAACCGTAAAACTTGTTATCCAGTATACTTAAATGGAAATACAATGCCTCGAACACAGGATGTAACCTACCTTGGCGTTCTCTTGGCGAAAGCACATCAAATAAAAAAAAAAAAGATGAAACTCCACTGGTTAATCGACACAAGATCTGGCCTGCGACTTGAGTACAAGGTTCTTCTGTATAACTCCATCATTAAACCAATTTGGACGGTTCAGAGCTATGGGGAACCGCAAGTGCGAGCAATGTTGAAGTCATTCAAAGAGCTCAATCTAAAATTCTCAAAACATTAACAGGCGCTCCATGGTACATCAGAAATGACGACATTCACAAAGATCTGAATTTTCAGCAGGCAAAAGAGGAGTGCTCGAAGTGAAAACGTAAGTATTTGGATAAACTTGTGCAGCATGTTAATCCACTAGCCAGAGTTCTTGGTCATACAAATTTTTTTTTTAATATTGTATGTATTTAATATTTTATTTTTCATGATTCATGAAAAACGTTTTCACGCAAAAACAATTTTTTGTTTCCCGCTATTTGACTTTTTCTATACACATACTTTACCAAAGCATTAAATTTTATATTGTTTTAAATTCGGGCGGGATACTCGCTCAAGTTGAGCTGCACTGTAAAGAAAACTATTTTTTACATCAGTCTGTAAAGTGTACTCATACATATCGCACCCTAACAACAAAAGGATATGATGAGAAAAAACAATGGTAATTTTTTTTGGTAAAGCATAGAGAAAAGATACCATATTTTTTCAGGGGTTGGGGATAAACGTTTTAAAAAAAAAATCAAGTAGTTTTTGGAGACAAGCAAATTTTCTATTCCGAATGCCGACCGAATGCGAAAGGTCCAAGTTTCAAATGAAATGAGCAAATGAGAAACTTTCAAGTACTTTGAAATGATGATGGCTCACGAGAGTAACGAGAGTTCGTTGCTTATCAGTTACAATATGGTTGTTGTTATTTTCGAGTTTCTTTTTGATCAGTTTCTCCACATACTTCATGGTGAACGGTTCATTAATTCAATTTATGCGCAAACAATTAAGCACGGGTGTCTTATCAGTTATTGTGTGTTTGTTAAAATAGAACAACATTGTGAACTATCATCACTTGCATATACGCATAAGGTGAGCGTGTTTGTGTTAGTGTTCAGTATGGTATCACAACGGTTATTCTTATAACAACTAAGATTTCTCGGACGCATTAACCCCAGACTGTCTGTGTCTTTTAGCCTAATCGTACGTCGTAATCGTACGGTACACACAAGTAAAACTATTTCTGAGTATGAAAGCAATATTTGCGCTGACAGCGCTTTATTGGCTTTGTAAAAAATAACTGCACTGCTGGTCGCTCAGGCATGAGTGACCAAGTGGATCTCAGTGCCAATATCAGCAAAGCAGATTCCTACCAGTCTGTCGACAATAGCATAGCCACCTCAGAAAACGTCGTTACTTGGCGTCCAAATGCAGGTTAAAGCAAGAACCAAAATAAGCCGAAAGGTAAGCGAAAGCGATAATGACAACGTCGCTACCACCTCCAACCGGCTTAGGCGTTTCCATCCTCCAAATATATCGCACCCTGCGTGATCAAAACCTTACGATGCAAATCGTTATAAAACCTTACGATGCAAATCGTTAGAAGATGCTGTAAATAAGAATAAAAAATGACTCCGGTCAAGTGTCAACGAGAATAAACTCATCACCCACATCAGTCGGCCTGTGTCCTCTGCTGATCCCTCGACATGCAATCCCAAGGTAAGCAACTTTTCAGCTAAAGCAAGCAATCAACTTAAAACTCCGAATCCACCATCCATCTTCATCGCTGGCACCATCAACATTAACAGTTTACAGATAACTTAGATACGGTAACAGAACCCGAGTCATATGTGCTGAAGGCCTTGTGCAATGACGGTATCAAGCACTTGTCCACAACCAGCGATACCTATCACAATATATGGAATAACCTTGAGAAACAGAATATTCCACACCACTCATATCAAGAAAGGAATTACAGGATAGTCATCCGCGGTCTTCATAACACCTAACCGAAAACATCAAAAGGGAATTGGCCGACAAAGAACACTGGTTTGCAACGTGCACAACCTAAAAAGCAGATCAGACGGTCGTCTACAAAATTTATTTTTGTGGACCTTGTGCCCACCGCGAACAACAAAAAGGCATATGAAATAACAAGGCTTTGCCGGTGGATAGTCAAAGTCGAACCACCTCTCCCGTTCAAAGATGTGCCACAATGTCATCGTTGTCAGGAGTTCTCTCACACAAAGAGATACTGCCGAAAGCAGTTCAAGTGCGTTTAATGCATTTAGGCTCACGCCACTATGTCCTGCACTAAAACGCCTGATGAGCCCCCAAATGTGCACTGTGTCCTGGCAATCCGCACTACACGCCTCTCCACCCCTTCAGCAACCTAGCTCCTCGCCAGTTTCAAATAAGCTATTTGTCTGCCTGATATACGCTGAAGCTTCTAAGCAACTCCGTCAAATGGCTCAACAAAAGCTCTTGCGTCAACAACAGATGCTACGACAGCAACAACAGAAGCAAGTCACATAATCAGAAACAAAGCTTTGACACAACACCAACCATGCAGGCAAACTCACCCGTAGACTAGTAAAACCTCTCAATCACAACTAGCTCAGCAAATTACTGCATTTCCGCAGCAAGATAGTAATGTTGGGTCAAGTCATCTTCGTTATATCAAGCCTAACAGTGGCAATATCCAGATCTACCCATCCCCAGATCAAGCTGAACAGCTTTCGACTGTGGTGTCTCGCCTTGACAGACTTGCCGAGAAAATCGATTCCCTGATTGAGAAGCACTCCAAGATGATGGAGATGCTTTTTGCCGTCCTATCTAATAAATGAGCCGATTACACGTTAACCTCGTCATCTGGAATGCTGATATCATCCTTAATCGCAGATGACAACCGTATACGATGGGGCCGCAATACTCATCCGATCATCTCTACGTCATCTTCCGCTGGAGCCCATCCGGACTCACTCCAATTAAAGCGCCCCAATCAGCATCCAAACAAATCAAGGCAAACTAATCACCGCAGCTATCTACTGCCCTCCAGGTCCCCAGATATCGGAGCAGCAATTAAACAATCTTTTCAAGCTACTCGGGCCGAAGTTCTTGATAGGTGGGGACTGGAATGCCAAACACAGACTATGGGGCTCCAGGCTTGCCACGTCTAGAGTTACGTCTCTTTATAAATCTATTATTAATTCAAGCAGAGAAGTTCATGTCACTGGAACACCCACATAATACCCGTACGACTCCACAAGGACTCCAGATGCAGTGAATTTTGCCGTCTACAACGGTCAATCAATTCGGCTAACGATCTAGAAGACATTATTGATCTGTTTAATGAAAACATTCGCGAAGCTGCAGAACTGGCGACCTCACAACATCCACCTTGTTTTCCCAGCCCACCTCAGGTTCTTTTAAAATCTGAGGTCCTGGAACTGGTAAGATACAAGCGTAGATTGCAACGTAAATTCATGAGATCATGTAATGAACTTGACAAGGTGGCATGGAAGAGAGTTGCCTGACTCTGACGATGCAAAAGGTTCGTGCAGACTACTTCAATCATCTGGTGAATAATGCTGACTGAACCAAAAAGTCGGGATTTAACCTGTGGCGAGCTTCCAAGTGCGTGAAACACCAGCCACATAGGCACACCCCAATTCGTGGTAACCAAAATTAAAGGCTGCGCACAGAGTCAGAAACGTTCGCGGATGAGCCGCTTCACACCATTCAATATAGCTGATCCTGAGGAGTTGAAGGACACAGCTGAGACCCTATCGAGGAATGATCTGGATCAGAATCCAATCAACACATAAAAATTGTAACGTTTGTATTTCATGAACCGCACTAGGTAGACACTTCAAATTTTTGGAAAATCCACCGGAAAAGTCTCAATAAAGAGATTACAATTACACAACCAAGCAACCAGCCTGTGTGTTGTACAAAACCAAGTGAATGTACGAAGAAAAGAGAACGAGAAACACACAGAAGTTCGCAGTTGTTCTTATTTTTGGGCAAGAGGGGACAGACGGCTAACGTAAACACATTGTTTAACACAACAACAGAAACAATATTCTGTTCTTTTCCCACCTATTCTCAGAAACATCACAAAAAAGATATTAACGCATAATATTATTATATGCTCGTTGTTAAGCCAATTTTCCATCACAAGAAAAGCTCTTACCATCATAGCATTTGAAAAAAACATCATTCGGCAAAGATGGTCTGTCGAGTACGTCTTTCGAATATCGTACAAAAATGTTTAATATTTGTCTGCACCGTTATCGATCTTTTTATCTGTTTTTATTTTTTATAATATTCTTTATTTTTAAAATATTTTATATCCAACATATTTTTATTTTCCTCTAAGTTGACATACCTAAATAATAAACTGAAGTTTACAGACTGGTAACATACACTTTACAGACTATTAGAAAAAACATCTTTTTTTAATAGCGAAGCTTTCAACGTGTGCGAGAATTGCTAATAGCTCTTTGTACGCTTTTTTCATAAGATTGTGATGTTTCTGAGAATAGGTCGCTTCTAAAGTGAATTTTGTTAGTTTTGTTTGTTGATAATATTTAAAAGCCTCTGATTTCTTCATACCATCTGCATTAGCTTATAACTTATGTTTGAGGCATGAGATCATAACATACGAAAGTTTTTGCGTTATAAAATACTGAAAACGTGGTAATACAAAGTGAATTATCACCGTAAAAAAAAGTTTTTTAATTGTAATCTTGATATTATTATTATTCTGATGATCAATATGTTTTTGTAAATGTATTTACTTACTTCATGTTGTATGTATAGTTTTTGATTGACATTTTTAAAGTCAAAATAATGCAAATGGAAGTGATATATGATATACCACAAGATAATGGTAAGGTTAAGGCATGAGTTTTTGTATTTGATTTTGTTTTACACACTTATGTACGTACCACTCTCAGATTTTTGATGCTTGGCAAAACTCTTCTAGTGCCAGCTTCCTTCTTTATAAAAATTTCATTTATTACGGATCCAACCACTTCTTTAGCTGCACCCAAAGCTGCTTCGCCAGCAGCATTTAAGAACTCTTGTCCAGCTTGTCTTAAGAAACCTTTGAGATCGTCCATTTGAATTATTCTATAAATTGATTATAAAAAAAAACACTATTTATTAAAAATTTACCTTGGTTCCACAAAAGATTACATACATTGTAAAGTTATAAAATAAATAATAACCGAGCCGAAGGCCTTAGTAGCCAGTGCTTGCTTTCTTTTATAATGTATGCACACTGAGCTGAACTCGAGTTCATCGACGAACTCGAGTTTAAATCTACAACAACCGCAAGGAAAATGACGGAATTTTGTTGTTGTTGTAGTAAATTTGAACTCGAGTTCGTCGAGGAACTCGCAAATAACTCGGAAATGATATTGGTCACTCTGCGGCACTGCTGCCAAGTTTTTGTCATATCCGCCATTTTTTTGATCACTCTCGACATTAGACAGCTGATTATGCAAAAAACAATTTGAAGAAAATTTTAAATTGTAATTTTTTTTCAAATATTAATAAAATAAGTAGCAGTAATGAAAAAGGAAGCTGCAAGAATTATTTGCATACACTCCAAATTGTTCTCAATCATGTATTTCTCGCAATTGGCCACAATCAAAACAAAAAACAGCTGTTCTCAGAACTCGCAAAAGGCCACTGTGAACGGTTACCCACGAACTCGCAAAAACTTGCAAAAGAACTCGCACTGTGTGAGTAGTAATGTTTTGTAAACTTTATCTTTATTAAAAAAAAAAAAAAAAAAAATTAAACAATATAAAAAAAAAATTAAATTCAAATGATCCATTTATAGCGGTCTCATTTTTTCAGATCCCCAATTGAGAAAAAAGGCTAAAAGAGTGTATTACCTTGTTATACTCTTCACGCAGTGAATGGTATTGTAAGTTTGTCATGAAGTTAGTAACACACAGAAGGAGACATTAGAAACCCCATAAAGTATATACATATAGTTTTGATCAGCGCGACGAGATGAGTTGATCTAGCCATGTCCGTTTGTCCGTCTGTATATATGCAAACTAGTCCCTCAGTTTTAGAGCTAAAGAGCTGACATTGTTCACCATACGCAGTACATTTGTCAGAGCCAGCCAAACCGGACCACCAGGCGGTGTACCCCCCATACAAAATTGGATCCAAATTAAAATTCTTATTAGACAAACATTTTTGTTTTTGCACTATCAAGCTGAAAATTTGACACTACAAGTTTCACCAACCAAGAAATTTTCAAAACCCTCGGATCATAAGAAGAGTATTACAACTTCGACATAGCCAACGTTAGCCTTCTTTTTACTGGTTTAAATGTAACAAACAGAGGTCCAACAACAATTCGCAGTGTATGGAAATAATTCTTGCAACTTCCTACTTCAGTCCTGTTACTTATTTTATTAAAATGTAAAAATAAAATTATAATTATAATTTAAAATTTACTTCTAATTGTTTTGTGCAATGATCAGCTGTTTTATGTTTACCACGCAACGAAAAAAGACAAAAATGTACTAAAAAAGTCAGAGATTACCCAACACTGCTGCGGGGCGACCAGTCGACAGTTGTTTAAAATGTATTTTTTTTTTCAACAGTTTAAAAACTCCTTCGGTTTCTACAACAAGAACTCTCAATTACGTCACTTTTCACTGTGGTTGTTGTAAAAAAAAACAGTTTTTTAAACTGTTTCAGAATAAAAAACCAGTTTTTCACGAGTCTAACTACGCTATAAGTGTCTGATCCATATCCACCAACCATAAAAATTTCTAAAAGAATCTCAGCGTGATTTTATAGTTTGTTTGCATCAGTTCTCAACCATGTATTTTTCGCACAATTTTCCTTTTAATTTCTCACAATTGGCCACAACGTTCAAATAGAACGTATAACCAAAACAAAAAAACAACTGTTCAGAACTCCCAAACTTCTCAAAAGGCGACTGTGAACAGCTCACCGAAGCTCGCAACAGAACTCGCACTCTGATCGCACTATTAGAGCAACGACTGGTCAAAACTTTCCCCAACGCAGCTGACCTTTTTTTCATATTGTCCCGTGTCGTCAGCAAATGCACAACGAAGTTTCTTTACATATGCAAGCATATTAACCGGAAACGAAAATCTTTTAAATTTGAGAATTTAAAATATCATCTTTTTACATTATGTCATCGATAATTCGGACACACGCTAATACGGGCAACGCGATAGTCCGGGCAGACAGTTGCTTTACATTGTAGACTCTGTAATCCGGACACCACGCTTTTTTGGTTACACTTGTTTTTTTTTATAATTTTTGTCTGCTATAAAATGATAAAATGAGAACTACTTCCGGTTTTTTATTTGTACAACGAATGTCAGTTAAAAAAGGAATACAGATGTGAAATAGATTTTTTGTGGTAAAATGTTCAGTGGTTCAATTTCATTTGTATTAAATACGCATAATGGCACCAATAGTTTTAAAAATAATTATTTTTATCAATTGATAAAAATAAGAAATTGTACAAAAAATTTTTTAAAGAAGTTCACTTCTTCAACTGGAATACAATGTAGAAAAATCTAGAATTTTGGGAAAACGCAAAACTTTGCGATCTGCTGAGTAGTAACTGATGGAAGACTGCTTGTATAATTCAGTTCATATTTAACAGCCTAAAAGAGTACTACAAATAACAGATCAAAAGTATACTAAAAAAAAAAAAAAAAAAAATTGTTGAACAAAAGATTAAATTAAAGAACAATGCTTCTAAAAATGTGTTTTTTAGTTTTAGTATTTGTCGTTCTACACACAAGCGAATTACACACTCTGTGAAAATTTCAACTCTCTACCTATTACGGTTCATGAGATAGAGCAAGAGACGGACGGACGGACAGCGTAAGCTTAGTAATAGGGTGCCGTTAGCTCCCTATGGGTACGGAACCCTAAAAAGATGTTGCTACAAAAAGCAAAATGAAACAAAACTTCGACCATTTCATATTTCTAATTTTTTTCAAAAGCATTAAATATATTTAAATTATGTTAAAAAATTGTTTTGAAGCAAATAAATTATTCTTAAGTAAAAACTAAATGCCATTTAGAAGTTTAGTCGATTTATTTTTTATCTCGATAATCCGGAAAATCGATCATTCGGAACTTGCCTGTTTTTCAACTGTCCGGATTATCGAGTACATAATGTATCTTGTTACTATAAGAACGTCCAAGAGGGCGACTAAGATTATTAAAGGGAAACTTGTAAAATAAAATGTATCGCACATATTTAACTAAAGTGTTACAACTCAAAATATTCCAATTTTGATTTTTTGTTAAAAAACATCCCCAACTTCTGTAAAAATCTGGTATTTATTTCTCTACGCTTTACAAAAAACAAAAAAAATACCATTGTTTTTCTTTCTTTTCATATACCTTCAATGTGAGCAAAAACAGATTTTTGTCTCTACTGAAAAATTGAAAATTTTGAGTTGTAACACTTTAGTTAAACATGTGCGATATGATTTAGTCTTCATTTTTGAATAAAAAAAAAAAATTAAAACATTCTATAATATGCATTTGAAGAGGTTTTTTCTGTATATTTAAATGTATATTTTTAGTATTTTGGGGCATATTATAAGCGCTTATTTCAACATTATTCGTGCATATAAATATCCGCTCTGGTCATAACTCAATATTTTCAATTTTTAGAAGAAAAGATAAGAAAGAATAAAATAAATAATTAAAGAAATCAAAAACCCGACTGCAAAAAAGACAATTCAAAAGTAGTGCTCTAGAAAGACCGAAGCAAAATAGAGAATATAAAACAAAATTAAAATCAAATAAACTATAAACAAAGTAAGCTCTACTTTGTTTTACCAGACTATCTTATGAGCTGAAAGCCTAAAATATCCGTATTAAGTTTAGCAGACGGGATACCGTCTGGGTTAGTTAGTTGTAGGAAAAAATCGAACGGCTTCCCCGTCACCGAATGCTCCTGTCAATGGTACTCTGCAGCTGTATATTACGGACAACTGCTGCATTGTGAATTCTCCAACGCATAGACTATTCAATACATCTACAAAAGTGGTATCACCAGCTTGTCTCATTATAAACTGAAAGAAAATTGATGGGTCCCGCCTACTACTAAACTTAATGCGGATAGATATTTAACTTCGCTTTACCCTGTCTGTCTTATCATATAACTGCAATGTTTACAAAAACAGTTTTTGCCTCTACTGAAAAATTGAAAAGTTTAAGTTATCCCTCTTTGGCTGTTAGGTGCGATATGTATGTACATACATACATATGTATATAAGTATTATAATAATTGATGACATCATTATAATATACACATATTACTTACATATATAGATTATGTTTATAAATATGTTGCGCAGAATGTTTAATGTTGAATTAAATCAAGTTTTATCAAAGGTATACCTTATGTATCAGTAAAATATACATACATATGTACATACATATTTATAAAATTTCTTTCATCTAAAGTAATTAATCATTTACCATCTACTCTCACTAAATAATAAAATTTGTATACTAAATCCATATTTCGAGTGATCCGTTCAAAGATAGCTACACATTTTAACACATCAAAATTACTGGTTTTGAAACTTTTGAATGCATAGTTAAATGAATTTTCATTTTAATTCCATTTAAACCAGATTGATAAATAAAATTCAAATTTATTCCACGTGTACATATGAAAATACACAATTAAAATAAGTTCCAGTTTTCACTCAACAAAAAACCGACCTTTTACCAGTTTTGCTCTCTCAGAATAATGTTCGAATCCAATCAACCAAAGACCATTAACTTACTTATACATATGGTCTTTGAATCAACATTGCGCAAACACTAAAATTTAAGGTGACACAACCAAATAAAAACAACAACTATAGATAATTCCTATAGATGTTTGATGAAAATATACCATGATACAATAATTTCCTACACCATGAAAATATACCGTGCAACACACAGTCTGTAGAGGTAGCCATCGACACGTCTAATGCTTGATCAACTGTTTAAAAAAAGAGAGAGCGGGTTCTATTTGATTTGTCGATGAGGGTCATTTGACGTTTGACTTTGGTCAATAATACCAAAACGTTTTGATTTTCTTCAAATCTCTCTCTTCATTTTTGCATTTGAGGGCAAAAAAAGAAAACAAACAATAACGAAATGATTTTGATAATTAAAAAATTAATTAATTTATTTAGTAATTAATTGAATAATTTTTATAATATTATAATAGTAACTAGCTGGAACAGCGTGCGTTGCTATTCCCTCGTTCAAAAACAAATTCTAAGTGACGTGACACTTCATGTCAATGACTTCACGTCAGTGAATGACGGTTAAATTATTTGGAAATTGTTCATACAAAAATGCAAAAAACGCAATTAAAAAATGGGGAGTGGGGGTTGGAGGGTGAAAAATAGCTATTCTCATACCTACCAAATATACAAAACAAATTTCATAAAAATCGATCTTGCCGTTTCGGAGGAATGCGAACACTGACACCGTGAGTTGAGATTTTTATATATTAGATAAATTGAAATTTTTAATAAATATTGTACTATTTTTTTAATTTGTATAATATTAAACTATTAACTCAAAAATGTAATCATTTTTCTGATTAATTATCTAAAAATATCAATTGTTTATAAAATTTTAATTCAGTGAAATTTAAATTATTTTAATTAAAATTCTTAATTAAAAGATTTTATGAAAAATTATATCAGATTGGGTTATAGTTAATGGTTTTTTTCACCGCACATTCGCTGTGTGCACTTATGCTGCCTTCAAAAAGAACTTAAAATTAAAAAAGTTTTCCATTTGACGAACGAAATTTGAAATAGTTGATGGGCAAGCAACAACAACAACGATTTGATCAAGCATTGTACGTTTCGATGGCTACCTTTAGATACCAGATTGCTGGACGAAACATCAATGTAAATTTATTTCTATCATCGATGTTTTTTTGTTCTGATGTTTCCGATGTTCGATGTTTTTTTATTACTTTCCCATCACTGAGAAAAAATATGCGGGAAAAACTAAGTGAAAAACTATAAATGCAGTTTTAAATAATAAATCCTTCATAATAAATAAAAAATATGAAAATTATTATTATAAAAGCCAGTGATGCAACCATAAAATTCTAGTGAAACCATGATCGTGAATTTGATACAGACCCTGAATCAATCAATTTTATTGTTGCAAAAGTCTTTTCAAGAGATGATGAAAATCTAAATGAAAATTTTGGATAAGATAAATTCCATATAATGACTCATATAAAAATAACTCACTGGAACGCAAATGGTGTTTCGCAGCACAAAATAGAGATAACAGTAATGTAGATGTGATACTTGTCTTCGAGACTCAATTGACCATCAATAACAACTTCTTCATACTAGGTTATCTAGTTTAAACGACAAATCACCCGGATGGAAAAGCCCACGGTGGTACATGCATAATTATAAAAAATCTTATAAAACACCAGTCTCTAGAGCCTTACTCATCCATTTCATCATTCTCCGGGTAGGCCTACATAATAGCCGGCGGATCCAAGAAAAATTCATTGACTTTGGTATCACAAGAAATATCAGCAGTTACTCATTATGAACTTTCATCCGATCACTCACCCATTGTTATTCTTTTACTCGATTATCCAATAGCTAAGGATCGTCCGTATAGACTTATAACAAACAAAACAAATTGGTTGCAATGTAACAAATATATAAGTTCTCACATTAGAATTGCACCTGCGATCAACTGTGAAATTAATATCGACAGATCAGTGAATGAGTTAAATTCGATTTTGTTAGCTGCAGCTAACAACGCCTGCGATTGATGCGTACAAGTTCAGTAGAAAATCATTCTCAAATAGGGAAATCGAAGAACTAGTGGCTATTAAACGACGATTGAGAAGATAATGGCAACAGCACAGATCTCCTGCCGCTAAACAAAAGCTGAAAACTGCAACAAAAAAACTATGGAAAACACTTGAAAGTGATAAACTCGAGGCACAAAGGCGCTTAAAACTCTGTAGAACTGGATTCACCTATTAGAGACCGATCTGGTAGTTGAGCACGTTCAGATAAAGAGAAAGCTAATGTGTTTGCCAGCCATTTGGAGTGTTCCAACCAAATCCACGGATACTTTCCAATGCTATGGAAGAATCGGATATCAAAACCCTGGAAGGATAGGACATGTTCTTCATCATAAAGACCTATAAGTCTGCTTCCATGTCTTTCTAAACTTTTTGAGAAGATTCTTATAGTCAAGCTCAACCACCATTTTCAAACGAGTAGTACAATCCCTGATCATCAATTTGGATTTAGAGCAAAACATGGTACGATTGAGCAAGGATTAATTCGGAAACAAGAACTGCGTTTGAAAATCGAGAATATTGCTCAGCAGTATTTCTCGATGTAGCACAAGCATTTGATCGAGTATGGCACGAAGGTTTGATTAACAAAATTAAATGTCTTCTACCCCAAAATCTGCATAAAATCTTGGAAGCCTACAAATCGATTGTTTGTAGTAAGACAGAAAAACTTCTTAACAAATGAAATTATAATAAAGGCAGGTGTTCTATTCACTGCAGACATTCCAAAATCTACTCAAAATGTTACATCGACTTTTGCCGATGACAATGCTATTATCAGCCGCTTCCGTTGCCCAGTTAAAGCATCTACAGTCCTGGATAATCATCTTAAAATCCTCGGACATGCTCTCCAGTAACGTTAAATGGTGTTACAATTCCTCAAAGGAGGTAACTTATCTTGGTGTTCACATCGACAGACGTCTGAACTGGCGAAAGCTAAAAAGACGTATATGGAACTAAGGGCACAAAGTCTCCATAGGCTAATTAACTCTAAATCTGGTCTGAGACTTGAGTACAAGGTGTTACTGAATAACGCCTTTATCAAACCAATCTGGACTAATGATTCTGAATTGTGGGGAACGGCAAGCGCGAGTAACATCGAAGTTATACAAAGAGCACAATCCAAGATACCATTACAGGAGCTACATGGTACACTCCGATTCACTTAATTAAGGACAAAAACCAAATCGAAAGATTTCAAGTACCAATATTAAGCAAAATATTTAAAAACTAAATCGATTTTCTGTGCAAAATAGTAAATCAGACATAGAAAAATGAGATCAAAACAAAAAATCGATTACTGCAATGAGTCCCGTTATTAAAAAAATGTAGAAAGAGGGAGATAGGCAAAAATTGTAAACAATTTCGCGCGTCATTTGTTTGAGGACAGTGATGCTGATAACATATGTTCGCCCATAAGTGAAAACATGCAGTTCAAATTCAATATTATTTTGAAAATATATTTAATTTAAAATGTTTTTTTGTAAAACACAAGTTAATATCGGAAGCGGAAAGACGCTGAAAAGGGAAAATTCTGGCCTTAAGAGAAGTATTCCGTTCGTCAGATTGCAGAAAAAAATTGGAAGAAGTAAAACCGTAGTTCATAATTTCATAAGAAACAAATCAAATTATGGAAAAAACCGAAAAGGGCGTACATTCAAGGCAACCACTGCTGCAGAAGATCGACTAATAATCCGCACAGCTTCAAATTCTGCAAAGACAGCATCAAAAATAAAAGCAGAAACCGGTGTAGCAGCCAGTGTTTCCACAGTACGAAGAGTAATAAATGCTTCTGCACATCTTCGTCAGAGAAAATTAAAGAAAAAACCACCGTTGACTAAGTCTCGTCGAAGTGCACGACTGTTTTTTGCGCCTTGGAAACGAGTAGTTTTTTCAGATGAAAAAAAATTCAATCTGGAAGGCCCGGATGGATACAGTTACTATTTCCACGATTTAAGAAAGGAGGAAGTGTATTTGACTCGTCATCACAGTAGGGAAGGTGGGGTAATGGTATAGGGTGCAATTACTTGTTATGGGACTGTTGACCTTGTTTTTGTCACCAATATAATGACTGGATTTTCCTATAAATTGAAACTGGAAGAAGCATTCAAACAATGTAACAATTTACTTGGAACAATTACTTGGATTTATCAGCACGACAACGCACCGGTCTACACTGTTGTTACGTCATGGATTAAAGAACAAAATGTGGAATTAATGCAGTGGCCGCCGTATTCTGCTGATATAAACATAATGGAAAAACAGACAAGTGTGAGTCGGACTGGCACACGGAGGGTTCCGTACAATCGCACAAGATTTAACACAACGTATGCAAATTTGTTTTTGTCGCAAAAGTGAAATATTTAACAGCCTAAAAGTATACTACAGAAAAAAAACTGTCCACACGTTTCTTGTATGGGGACCCCCACAATTGAATTATATACTCAGTGAAAATTTCAACTCTCTACCTATTACGGCTCATGAGATATAGCCGTTCTATTTGTGTGTACAACCAAAACAAAAAAACAGCTGTTCAGAACTCCCAAACTAGCAAAAGGCTACTGTGAACAACTCACTGAAACTCGCAACAGAACTCGCACTCTGAACGTACTATTAGTTTAGAACAGAGGTTAAACTGCTGTATCGGAGTGGTCAGCCTGCGGCAGTGCTGCCTAGTTGTTGGTCATTTTTGTCTTTTTGTGGTCATTATGGACATTATACAGCTGATCATTTGAAGAAAATTTTAAATTATATATTTTTTTTAAACATTTATATAAGTAGCAGGAATGAAAAAGGAAGCTGCATTTGTATGTATAGTATAACCAAAACAAAAAGACAGCTGTTATAAACTGCGGAAAGTCTGTCTGAACATCTACACGTACAGTTTCAATTAAAAATCGTGATCTGAATACACTATAACATGGTACAAATACGCAAGGCCGTCTTTAGCCAAATGTTTTTGAGTATATCACATTCTATGGACATCAGCGATAATTCATTTCAATTTGGAGAAGGAGCGTTCCCCACTGCAGTTAGTTACTATCAAGCTTAAAAAGATTCTCAATGCACATGTATCTTCAATTTTGATATATATCCAATATACTATTAGTTCCTTTATTTTCACTTTGAACAATTTTCAAGTATTCTGTTAAATGCAGACATTTCATTTCCAACTTTTTTTTGTTAACGTCTTCATAATAGATTTCAGAAAATTCTTTGCAACTTTGTCTCAACTCTTCAGAACTCAATGTTTTCAAGCGAAGAAATAAACCAAAACGTTGTTTAATGTTCTTATACGAACTTAATCGCTGTTTTAGACGAACGCTCAGGGTATCAATTATGGGAAGAAAGGTTTCTACTTTAAATTTCTCTTTTCCATTCAGTTGGACTGACAGTGCAGCGCCATCAAAAACCTCTGACGTGAGCTTCTACATCTTGTTCTTTGAGAGAGTTTCTTGTTGTCAGTTTCCGGATTTTTTTTTTCGGCGGACGATTTAAAGTTATCAAAATTTTCCCTGAGGTTAATTCACTCAATAATTCCACACATCCCAAATAATTTAAATTGATTCTTCTGGATTGGAAAACTGTTGTTTTTCATCTGATTTCTCTTTTCCAAATTTGGTAGAAATTGCTGTACAACATGAAGATTCAGATTTTCCCGCAATTTGTGATCGATACGACTCTTCGTATGGAAGATACCCCTGTTTGACGACAGAGGGCGTTCCTGAGGGACGTTGGTGTTATCATCGTGTGCTGCCATCTATCAAACGACGGCAAAACAAATTCTACACTGATTGATAGGTTAGTTTGGATTTGGCAGAGTAAGAAGTGTTTCGTGATTTTCGCTAAGATGGAAAAAGAGCAGTATCGTTCGGTAATTCGCTTTTTGTTTTTGGATGGGAAAAAATGCGGGGAGATAAAAGCAAAGTTGGATGCTGTTTATGGAGACACTTCGCCATCTATGATTTTTTTGTTTTGTTGTTGATTGTAGTAAAGAGAATTCTCAAAAAATCATGTCATATCATAACATTTGAAGCATTGGAACTCCCGCAGTATTTGATGATCGGATATGAAAGAACCAACGTTCGTGCGAATATCCCTTTGCCACTTATTTGCAACAACTGCGTACGTTTCGGCCATATACACAAAGCTTGCCGTAGTGCCAAAACATGCATAGTGTGCGGTTAAAACCAACACACCAATCCTGTCAAAAACGAAACCTGCAACAATAACGCAAATTGCATTAACTGCCATGAAATACAAGGCTCATCCCATCACTCACTCGACAAAAAATGCCCCAATGTTTATTAAATACCAAGAAATACAAGCAAACAACAGAGGGGTTTTTGAAATTTATAATGAAAAAAATCATCACCATGAAGCTCTTTACTCAACAGTCGCCAAACAACAAAACGATAAGTTTACAAATCAAGAAAGTAACATGACCACCTCCAACACACAAATCTACCAATACACTACGAACTCATCCAACTCAGGTTCAGGAAATACATCATACACTCAACAAACAACGACGTCAACACAACCTGTAAGAAATCTTATTTCGTCATGTGAATTGCAAATAATCATTAAAAAATATAAGCCCCACATCATTGCTCCTCAAGAAACCCATGTTCATGACATTAAATACATACCCATACCAATTAACTTTACTCTATTCTCACATAACCATTCAACTTCATATGGTGGATCAGCAATATTGATTCACAATTCATTACAAACAACAGAAATGACGCATCCAAACAACTTTGATGCTGCTGGCATAGAAGTTGAATCAAATAGGAAAATAGAGATCATATCAGCATTCGTTCCCCCAAATCACACATTCACAGAAACGGACCTAGATAATGTACTTAACCACCAATCTTGCTCACTAAATTTAGGTGGGGCTCCTCTCATACCAATAATAGAGGCAAAACACTTACTAAGTTTCTTACTGACTCCACTTTCGTTCTCTTGAACGACAAATCTCCCAGCCACTACAGCACCCACCACACTTTCACTCATACGAGTGGAATTACGCTGTGGTGGGGAGGGAGAGTGGGGGAACCTATTGTTTGATCACATGTCCGTTAGTGTCACGCCATCTGCGTCAGTGTGCAAAGTTGTGTCGCTGTGAGTGCATCGGTTCGCCTGTGGGATTTTTTTTAGTAAAACAACTTTTTACATTTCAACGAAAACGTAATGGCAGATTGTCGAGAACAACGCGCGGCTGTGAAATTTTGTGGGGAAATCGGCCGCAGAAACTATTGTAATGCTTAAGACTGCTTATGGGAATGCTGCACTAAGTAAAACCAGAGTTTACGATTGGTTTTCACGTTTTAAAAATGGAGAAATGTCTATTGAAGACCAACTTCGTTCAGGACGCCCCTCAACGTCAAGAACTGATGAAAACGTCGACAAAATCAATACCCTCATTCGTGAAAACCGTCGCCGAACCATTGATCAACTCTGTGAGATGTCGGGAATTTCATGGAGTTCAATTCATAGAATTTATCCGAAGATTTGCACATGAGAAGGGTTGCAGGAAAAATCGTCCCACGCCTTCTCACAGACGAGCAAAGGGAGCGTCGACTTCAGGCATGTTTTGAGCTTCAAAATCAGCTCGAAGAGGACCCTGAATTTTTTTCCAAGGTGATTACTGGTGATGAATCTTGGTGCTATGGATACGACCCCGAAACAAAGCAGCAATCAAGCCAGTGGAAGATAGCTGGCTCTCCTCGTCCTAAAAAAGCTCGCCAAGTGAAATCAAATATCAAGACAATACTCATTTGTTTCTTCGATTGCAGAGGTGTTCGCGGAGTTCGTTCCCCCGGGTCAAACTGTCAACCAGAAGTTCTACTTGGAGGTTTTGAAAAGATTGAGGGAGAGTATCCGGAAGAAAAGAGCAGATCTTTGGCGCAAGGCGACTGGTTCTTCCATTATGACAACGCGCCGGCCCACACCGCCCTTTCCGTGAAGCAATTTTTGACCAAAAACGCCATGACGCCGATTGTCCACCCCCCATACTCACCGGATCTAGCCCCCTGTGACTTCTTTTTGTTCCCCAGACTCAAAAGGAATATGAAAGGAAAGCGTTTTCCCACTGTGGAGGAGGTGAAACAAAAATCGCTGGAAGGCTTAAAGAACATCCCGATGAGTGAATTTAAAAACAGTTTTGAACAATGGAAGAATCGTTTGGAGAAATGCGTTGTGGTCAATGGCGAATACTTTGAAGGTGATCAAAATTTGATGTTAAAATATTTAGAAATAAAGAAGTTATGACGAAATTCCCGTCATTCATTCTGCTCACCAGAAATTGTCCCTTATATCGACTGGCAAATTTTAGAGGACCTACACGCAAACTGGAATCAATTCCAAAAACAAACTCAATTCTTAAGTAATAGTATTCCTTTCTCAAGCAATGTAAATAAGGATGCTAGCAACTTAAATAAAATTATATTATAAAGTGCTCACTTCTCGATTCCACAAAAAATGTACCATGGTGGAACCAAAAGCTGGAACATATCCGGAAAGAAAAGTTAAAAGCTTGGTACACCCTAAAGAGATTCATCTCAACAGAAAATATCATTAGTTACAAAAAGCCAATGCAATTTTCAGAAGACAACTTAAAATACGCAAAAGAGAGGCCCTTTCTACATTCACTTCAGACATACAACCTCTTACACCAACCACTACGATTTGGAGTAACATAAAGCGCTTCTGTGGCTTTGACAATAATAAACATATTCATGTTACAATCCACCCAGCTACTGCCTTATCTATAACAAACAATATAAAAATAGCTAGCACATTTGCGTAACACTGGTCCTCTGAATCAGAGGACTCCAAATTCCCACAAACATTTATTAACTGCAAAAACTCGATGAATAACAAACTCACAACTATCCCATCAAAGACTGCTCTACTTATTGAGAATGATAGAACCATGATAGAACTACTATCAGCACTCACTAGTTTAAAAGGCCGCACTCCAGGTTTTGACTGTGTTTCTTACATCCTACTCATTTAAAAGTAGACTGGTAACCCACTATAGCAACATCCTAAGGAACTATATACCAAAGTCAATACAAATGTAGCTTAATAATTCCAGTATTAAAACCTGACTCCAATAAAACTCTAGTGAACTCATTTCGTCCAATATTCTGAATCCCTGTTTTACTAAAGTCCTCGCTAAATTGTAGCCAAACGATTTGGTTTGTCAACGTCAAAAAATTATTGCATCCAAATCAAGTTGGTTTTAAAAGGGGAAAGCCGGTCACAGACAGTCTTATTTATATAGACCATCTGATAACTTCCGCACTTTCACACAAACAGCACTTATCAATAATGCCACTGGATTTTAGCAAAGTCTTTGACAAAATTGGATTACATACAGTAACAAAACAATGAATCGAATGGGGGATAGGACCAAAATTTCTTAAATACATAATAAATTTTATGACACATAGGAAAATCAAATGTAGAGTATCACACCATATTCTGATACCTATCCAATTCACAATGGAATTCCTCAAGGATCTCCAATATCTGTGATATTAAATTTATCCTTTGCAGCTTATACGGATGATTTTCACAATTTTATTTACAAAAATATACTATGGCTTACCCGTTTATGGCAACGCTCCAACATCTCTGAAAAAAATACAAACTATTATAAATACAGCCATCAGAACAGTCCTAGGTGCATTTCACGCAACTCCAATTGATAACGGTACTGGTACTGTTACAGAACGACGAGACTTTCTCACATCAAAGCTTGTTAAATGCATACTATTCCCTCACAACTCCCCACTATACGAATTAGTACACAAACTAAAAAACATATATTATAAACAATTCGATGAAATTATGCGTTAAACACAATATCCCAGTTATTACCACACCAGACGTAACACCAAAAAAATCTTTCTGGTATCTTCCATCAAATGCCATCATAACAGAACTCAGCCAGTATAACAAAAGTGGCACCCACTACTCCATTAAAGACGTATATAAGAATTACAGCTTTGTATATACTGACGGATCTAAATCCGACCATGATACCTCTTTTGCTATAACAAACGAAGAGAGCTCTTTATTGGACTATTACCTCCATACTCCACTACTTATGCTGCCGAAATTATAGCTATATATGAAGTTATTAACTTAATTAAAAACACGCACGGGAACTTTATAATTTGTTTTGACTCCCTATCAGCGCTGAGAGCAATTAAAAATAATATGAAATACTATGAATCAGCCATAAGGTCCCTTCCACGACCCCAAAATAATACTTCTATGGATTCCGGGACACAATAGAATGAAGGGAAACGAAATTGCGGACCATGAAGCAAAGTCACCCCCAAAAACCCATTCATATATATATACACAATCCTAACTTCTCTGATATAAACATTCTCCTTAAAAACAACCTTAGATTAAAAAGGTACAATTATTATAAAATTTCTAAAAGAAGCCAACTTATACCATTTATAATAATGTAATACAACACTAATCTGCTACAACAACGTAATTATGTTTATTAATAATATTAACAAATCAGCCAAGTGTGAGTCGGACTCGCACACGGAGGGTTCCGTACCATCGTACAAGATTTTTTGCTTAAAATATAAAATATTGTTTATATTTAATAGCCTAAAAGTATACTACAATTAACAGCTCAAAGTATACTACAAAAAACAAAAAAATGTTAAACAATGCTTCTAAAAATGTATATTTTTAGTAATTGTCGTTCTACACACAAGTGAATTACACACTTTGTGAAAATTTTAACTCTCTACCTTTTACGGTTCATGATAGTAATAGTTAGTTTAGGGTGCGGAACCCTAAAAAAAATAATTTAAATTTGTCAAAAAGAACCATTATTACCTATGTAAAACTTAAAAATTTATCGAAGATACCACATATACTATATATCATTCTTAGTTAAAAAAAAAGTCCATAGTATATGTTAAAATTCTCTATAAATTTGTAAATATTTTTTTAATTAACCATTATTCATGTACCTGTACCTTGACGCGGTGGTAGGGCTTGTGTGCATCTTTGAAGGGCTGGGCTGTACCATCGGACTGCCTATGCAGTCTGGCAGGGTCACCCATGATGGAGAGGTCAGCCTGGAGGCTTCAAACAAAACTAGGTACACGGGTGGGTGGTCGTTAAGCACCCCCCTAAGCCGGGATAGCGCGTGTCCATCGGCTTGATGTTTGCAGTTGGGAGTTACCATACTGTATTTTAGCGACGCACCTCACTGATACCTGCCCGCCTCAGTGAGTGGGCTTACTGTGTACCGGGGCTATGACACAGCGGACTTTCCTTTCCCCATCACTCGTGGGATATAATTATGGAAACACCAAATTTAATTAAAATTAATAAGTTAGCAGATGCGCATACTGCATCTCAAATGAGGCATCAGGTGCAACGCATTGTTCTCAATACTGAACGTCATTCCTAAATAGACAGGACAGACGGAGGGCACCTGAAGATGATAGTGAAATGCTACTTCCTCATAGTACTAGGACCACCTTTGCTCAGTTAAGGTCGGGTTGGTCTCTTATCCTCTAGTGCTACAGGGAATAGGTCTTTCTGACAATGATGTATTTGCCAAACAACGTTTCTGAAGAGTTTAAAGAGGAGTACCTGGTAGTTTTTTGCGCAAATTCTGAGGCGTTTGAAACAACTCTTCAAGCTAATTCGCTCGACACAAACGCAAATGCCAATCAGGTTACTACGCCCACAGCTCCGATGTCGTCAGTTCAATTGCCTAAGCTACCAGTGCCAACGTACTTGGCAACATTATTGATTGGCCATAGTTTCACGACGCATTCGCGCAACTGATACACGAAAATAGGTCGCTTTCGAACATACAAAAGTTTCATTTTTTTAAACAAGCGCTATCGGTATATCGTGACCAAGACGTACGACAAATGAGTCTCACAGAATCAAATTACTCTACTGCCTTATTGTCAAACGTGATGATAGCCCGCGTGTACAGTTCATGTGTCATATGAATGCGCTTTATGACTTGCCCTCATTAAATAAAGAGCATTCATCCGATCTGAAACGTATGCTTAACACTGATAACGGCTGTATTAATGAATTTAAACGTTTGAACATTAAAATAGAAAATTGTGATCATTGGATTGTTCATCATCTTACCACAAAACTTCCAGCAACCACACTTCAATCATATAAGCGATAGCGTAGACATACCTACGTTGACCGTTCTTAAATATTTCCTTAACAGCCGTCTTGTTAGCATTGATGTGATCGAGAATCATAAGCTTTGTCCACCCTCAGCGCAGTCTACTTTAAAGACTGAGAGCAATCGACCATATCACAAATCTTCACGCAACTCATCATACAAGGGTAGTTGTTTTCACCAAACCACTGGACCTGCTAAGCCCAATTGCTGTAAAATTGCAGCGGCAATCTTATTTTGCGTCGTTGTCCTGACTTTTTAGCCAAAGACTGTTATTCTCAGAAGTTGATAGTTGATCGCACATTGCCTCTGCCTAGCTCATCCCATAGCAATGCACTAGTTCCAAGAATTTTTTGCAATGCGGTCAACGGTATCATACTTTGTTGCATTTTCCTCAGCCACAGCCTGGTACTAGCGCACAACCTTTGCTACCGTCAGCAGCTGCCTTCACTTCGTCTGGTAGGAATGCGCTACTCACCTCTAACAACTCTACCGTAAACACTAATACAACCCGATTTACTACAGCAGTTGTTTCAAACATAATGCCTCGCACTATGGTACTTGCAACCACACTTGTATGATTACACAACAATGTCAATGAACAATCAACTACGGTCCGACCGCTTATTGACCATGGTTCCGAGGGCACACTTGTTACTGAAAGAGTTGTGCAATCCCTGGGTCACAAACGGTACCCAGTGCATGGGGAAATCACTGGTGTGGGTGAACATTCCAACAATAAATGTAAACATAGTACTGAATTCACCATAAAATCATGTACTCAATCCTATTTTGAAATCTTCATTGACACTGCTTTTGTACTACGATCCCTAACTTCTAGATTGCTGAAGTCGAATCTTAACGTACAAGACTGTCATCATTTGAAATATCTTTCTTTAGCTGATCCCACCTTTACTCAGCCCAATCGTATCGACGTGTTAATTGGTGTAGACATGATTCCACAACTTATGCTTCCAGAAATTCGAATAGGACATCCAGGTCAATTGGGGTGGATAATTTTTTGACAGCTGGACACCAAACGTCCTCATGCGGGTCATCTTCGATGTTGAACAGACATTTGTCTGGATAACTTGGTGTAGAAATTTTTTGAAAATGAAAACCTCAACTCTTCAAGAAATCTCACCCCTGAAGAGCAGTGGTATGAGGAACATTTTCAAACCACTCACATGCGGCAGGCGAACGGGAACTATATGGTCCGATTACCACTGAAGACCTTATTTGACCGTTCCCAGGTTCTCGGTAGGTCACGTCAGATTGCATTAAATCGCTTTCATCAGCTGGACCGGAGGTTTAATACTAAACGGGACTTTCGTCAACGGTATACAAATGTCATTAATGATTACTTCCAGCTTAGTCAGCTTGCAAGTATCATTCGCTGGGGAGAACAACATTGAATCATCGATAGAGTCAAAACAGCATTTACTTCATGGACTTTGCCACATCATGCCATCCTGAACGAGGACAGTGTTACCACAAAATTGAGGGTGGTGTATGATGCATCTTGCAAGACGTCAAGCAAGAAATCCCTCAACGACATATTATGCATCGGCCCACCATTGCAAAATGACCTTGCAGGGGTAATACTTAATTAGCGTTTTCATCGTTACGTTTGTGCTACAGATATTCAAAAGATATATCGCTGTATTGACATGCATCAATATCAAAGAATTTTTTGGTACAACGAGCACAATCAGCCACTGGAGTATTGTTTAAATACGGTGACATTTGGGACGGCTTCAGCACCTTATGCAGCGATTCGTGTCATTCATCAAATTGCGCAAGATGAGCGTGAACGGTACCTATTAGCCGAAAAGATTCTTCGAAACGAAATTTATTTATTATGTTCAGAGCGGACATAGCACCATTGAGGGAGCACATGCGATTCGCAATCAACTAATCGCGGCTCTACGGAACTGCGGAAATGGTCAGCAAATAATTCAGCGTTACTTATCAACATTCCAAAGAAGCATATGTCGAACACCAGCATCCTGGAATTTGAAAATAAGACTGTATTAAAACACTTGGTTTATTTTGGCATTTGATCGCAGCAACCAAAAGAACGTTACTTTCAACCATCGCACGTCTCTATGATCCTTTGCGTTTCATTGCACCGATTCTCACTGCAGGGAAAACATTTATACTAATTATAAAGCACTTTAAAGATAAATTTAAATAAAGTGTGCGAAATTAAGTTAAATAGTTAAAAGAATACTATGTGTTAAGGAGAGTTAAGAGATTAGATTTTAGATGTTCGGAAGAAATAGAATTAGATACAAGATCATAGCATAGATTGTAAGATTGACATAAAACACGAAGAGGAACATGCTGCAAATAAGTAGTCTTACATGTACCAACAAGTATAGAAGAATAATTCTTTGTAACCTGAGAAGGAACATTAAAATGAATACTTCCAAGCAAGGAAGGGGAAAAGATGCTGCCTACAATTAGATTGTGCAAGAATGTGACACCAAGAGTCGTTCTGCGACTGGATAATTTTGGGAGGCGGATTAGTTTAAGACGGCTTTGGTAAGATGGAAGGTTTATATCTTTATATTGGGATCCCAGTGTAAGTGACGCAGTGCAAAAAGCAAGAATTTCTTTTGAACAGACTCAATACTATCACTATACTTTTTAAACTGTAGATCCCATACACATGAAGCATATTCAAGTATTGGGCTAACCAGAGAAGTGAATAATAATTTGGTGGTGTAAGGATCATTAAACTCTTTAGACCAACGTTTAACGTATCCTAAAACACCTCTAGCTTTACATGTGATACAAGAAATATGCGACCCAAAATGCAGCATTGGATCCATCACCACTGAATTGTGTGACACGTTCCAGAGTGTGATCATTAATGTGTCCCTGAGGGACACCCGAAGTTACACAAATAGTCTTAGATGTAGCTGTTTTAAAAATGACTCTTTGGGTTCTGGAAGTTAGATAGGATGTAATCCAGCTAACTAAATTGGGAGGAAAACCGAAGGTATTCAGTTTATTGAGGAGAACGAAGTGGCAAACACTGTCGTTGTGAAAAACTTCAATTGACCAATGAATTAAATTCTAATAAGTTGGTTGTAGTTGAACGCTTCTTGGTGAAACCGTGCTGTGAAGTATTTAATAAAGGAAGAACGAAATACCGCATCAGATTGGTGATAATATGTTCAAACAATTTCGGAATAGCGCAAAGCTTAGCTATTCCTCGGTAATTTGATATATTAGCTCTACTGCCTTTTTTGTGGAGGGTGGCAATATAGGACTGCTTCCAAATATTAGGTAATACAGAGGTATTTAGAGATAAGTCAAACAATTATCAGATTGGTCTAAGCAAAGCATCAGCCCATTGCTTTAGAATACAACTAGGTACATCATCTGGTCCCGGTAAAAACGGATTGTATCACAATCAATAACTGATTAAATTGATGAATATGATATGGGTATGGACTATTACAATCATTATTGAAATTTGTGTAAGTGCTTTGGAAAAAGTTCGAAAAAAGATTAGAAATTTCTCCATCGCTGCAACATTCAACACCATTTAATTTCATACAGGATGGGAATATATCCAACCTGCGCTTCATGTTAATAAAGTTATAAAACTTTTTAGGATCTCTTATAATATTCTCTTTGACATGTGTCACGTGTGACTGATAGCAGAAATTGTTTAGGTGTTGAAAATTATAGCGAGATAGAGTATTTATTATAATCAGCAAACAGAAATATTTTTTTTATAATAAGCTGTTTTTTGTTGTGGCGTACATCCTGCGGTTTGCAAATAACGCCCGGGGCAATCGGAATGAGCGGCGATCTGGACCCATTCTCGCAGAAGAATTAAGTGAATCGTTAGTACGGGTAGTACATATGGTACAGCAGGAAGTTTTCGGATGGGAAATCGACCGCTTGCAGAAAAACAAAAACTTACCTAACTCGAATAAATTGAGTCAATTCTCACCGTTTTTAGTTGAGCGGAAGGTTCTGAGGATTCGTGGCCGACTCAGGCCATCTCACTGAGAACCAACGAACTTCGATCATACTTCCAAAGCGTCATCATTTCACAGAATTGGTCGTTCAGTATGCGCATCTCAACACATTGCAAGGAGGGGTACAATTAACACTTTCTACAACGCGTCGCCTATTTTGGATTATAAGCGGGAAACAATCTGTAAAAGAAATACTGCGTCAGTCTGTGCATTTTTTCAAACATCGTCCGCAACCATCCTGTCAGCTGATGGCAGACTTGCCATTGCATCGAATTAATCCACCACCCACAGCCATTTGAAGCGACTGGTTTTGAATAAACCGGCGCCTTTGAGATAAAGGCTTCACGGTTTGATGGTCATCACAAGTATAAAGCTTACATTGCAGTTTTCATTTACTTGGCAACTAAGGCTATACATCTTGAAGTGGTAAAGGGATTAACAACGCAAAATTTTTTATGGGCATTGAAACGTTTTGTCGGACGTAGAGGAGTTAGCGGACACATTTATAGTGATTGTGGAACGAATTTTGTAGGCGCGGACAAATCCTTGAGACTGTGGCAGCAAGCCTTGAAACAAGAGGTGTCATGCAAGATAATTCCTGAACTGGCAGCGAGGAAAATTCAATGGCATTTCAACCCCCCACATAGTCCCAATTTCGGCGGATTGTGGGAAGCTAATTTGAAGTCTATTACATCGCACCTTTCATGGCATACCGCTGACTTATGAGCATTTGTCAACTATTTTGGTTTAAATTGAAGCTTGTTTGACTTCTAGTGTGCTGGTGTGCTCACACCTCGGAAGCACTGTTCAGGAAGAACCTATACCAAAAAGCTCTTTTTATTTAGGCAAGATTGCCAAGAATGAGGAGAGTGTGACTGCGCATGAGTTTGACCACGCTGACAAAGTTAAATACCAGGCTGTGGTGGACGAGTACGAGGAGTACATGGCCACTCACGTGAAACCTGTAAAGGCGACTAAGAGTAATCGATCTCACGATGAGACCAGTACGAATATGAGGAAGAGCAAAGTCGCCAAAACAGCGAATATAGAAGGTCCCTCAACCAAGAGGCTTTTCAGCAACGTCGCTCAGGATAAGCTTACGGTGGCATTTATTGATGAAGTCACCAACAGCGTTAAGAAGGTGTTGGAGAAATGGGGGGAGATTACACCCAAGTTAACAGAATTGGTGATGGAATACCTCGTCTCTGATTTGGGTTCGTCTCCACCAGGAGTCGAGTCTTCTGAGGTTCTCCGTGGCTGCATGATGATCAAATACGGCGATCGGACGTCTTCAGAGTTCCTGAATGAATGTATTGCTAAGATCAGCAATGTTTGGGAGTGCTTAAACTCATTCTAGCTCAGGATATCCTAAGGCGGCCGAGAGCTCGCATTTGGGTGCCTGTTGTGATACTGGAGCACAGCAAGGTACTACAGCTCTGCAGCGGCAGAATCCTACCATGCCTATTAGTGACTGGATTGTCATCAAAGATGAGGGTCAGCAAAAGAGCATTAACGAGGATTCCATTAAGGAGCTGTTGAAAACTGACCACTAAATGAGGTTTGGTGTGAGGTACGCTGAACTGAGACCTGGTGCTACAGGAAGAAGCAACAAATACGCCTAAAAAATTTAACTGAAAGTCGTGCAGATTAACCTTAGGCATTCTAGGAATGTCTCGGATAATCTTGCCGTCTTCCTAGGTGAGGAGGACGTTTAGATCTGCATCGCTCAAGAACCCTGGGTTAGAGGCACTGGCATTCTGGGGTTCAAGAACAAAACGTACAAACTATTGTAATATACACTAAGGTATGTGGCAAGCCAAGAATATGTATCTAAGTTGAAAACAATATCATTGCTTTCCACTACGGACCTTCAAGGGCTTTCATTGACGATAACATGACATTACAAGATATCATCTTAAAATATACAAAAAATAAACTATAAGAATAATTGACTATTGACATATAAAACCCAGAAACAATAAGAACAATAATAATAATAAAAATATAAAAAAAAATCAGCCAAGTGTGAGTCGGATTCGCACACGGAGGGTTCCGTACCATCGTACAAGATTTTTTGCTTAAAATATTAAATTATGTGGATATTAAACAGCCTAAAAGTATACTACAATTACAGCTTAAAACTATAATACAAAAAACAAAAATTTGTTAAACAAAAGGTTAAATTAAAGAACAATGCTTCTAAAAATGTGTATTTTTAGTATTTGTCGTTCTACACACGAGTGAATTACACACTCTGTGAAAATTTCAACTCTCTACCTATTACGGTTCATGAGATAGAGGAGAAGACAGACGGACGGACGGACGGATGGTAGGACGGATGGTAGGACGGATGGATGGATGGACGGACGGACGGACATCGTAAGCTTAGTAATAGGGTCCCGTTTGCTCCCTATGGGTACGGAACCCTAAAAACTAGTAGTCCGAGGGTCTTGAAATTTATATAGTTGGTGGATATAGATCAGGCACTTACATTGTCTAAATTTCAGTTCCATAGTACAAAAAAGAAATAAGAACTTTCATTTGGATCCCGGTTTGTATAGGAGGCTGATGGATATTGGTCAGAATCTTATACTACATTCGCAGCGCGAGTTCTTGCGAGTTCGCGGGTAACCATTCACAGTGGCCTTTTGCGAGTTCGCGGGTAACCATTCACAGTGGCCTTTTGCGAGTTCTGAGAACAGCTGTTTTTTGTTTTGGTTGTACATACAAATAGAACGTTGTGGCCAATTGTGAGAAATTAAAATGGAAATTGTGTGAAAAATACATGATTGAAAACAATTTATATTGTATGCAAATAGTTCTTGCAGCACACTTTTTCATTTCTGCTACTTATTTTATTAATATTTTATAACAAAAAATTACAATTCAAAGTTTTCTTCAAATTGTTTTGTGCATAATCAGCTGTTTAATGTCGAAAGTGATCAAAAAAAAGGCGCATATGACCAAAAACTTGGCAGCACTGCAGCAGAGTGACCTATATCATTCGGAATTCTTTGCGAGTTCCTCCACGAACTCGAGTTAAAATTTACTACAACAACAACAAATTTCGGTCATTTTCCCTGTGGTTGTTGTAGATTTAAACTCGAGTTCGTGCGGGTCCGTCAATCTCACTCTAGCTCAAAAACTGAGGGACTAGTTTGCATACATACAGACAAACGGACAGACGGACATGGCAAGATCAGCTCGTCTCGTCGCGCTGATTAAGAATATATATACTTTATGGGATCTCCTTCTGTGTGTTCATGACAAACTTTTAGCACTATTCACTGCGTGAAGAGTATAAAAAAAATTATATTGACAATGGCTCAATTAATAACAAAGGACACAAGGTTAGGTTAGGTTAGGTTAGGTTAGGTTAGGTTAGGTTAGGTTAGGTTAGGTTAGGTTAGGTTAGGTTAGGTTAGGTTAGGTTAGGTTAGGTTAGGTTAGGTTAGGTTAGGTTAGGTTAGGTTAGGTTAGGTTAGGTTAGGTTAGGTTAGGTTAGGTTAGGTTAGGTTAGGTTAGGTTAGGTTAGGTTAGGTTAGGTTAGGTTAGGTTAGGTTAGGTCAGGTCAGGTCAGGTCAGGTCAGGTCAGGTCAGGTCAGGTTAGGTTAGGTCAGGTTAGGTTAGGTTAGGTTAGGTCAGGTCAGGTCAGGTTAGGTTAGGTCAGGTCAGGTCAGGTTAGGTCAGGTCAGGTCAGGTCAGGTCAGGTCAAGGTCAGGTCAGGTCAGGTCAGGTCTAGGTCAGGTCAGGTCAGGTCAGGTCAGGTTAGGTTAGGTTAGGTCAGGTCAGGTTAGGTTAGGTTAGGTCAGGTTAGGTTAGGTTAGGTTAGGTTAGGTCAGGTCAGGTTAGGTCAGGTCAGGTCAGGTCAGGTCAGGTTAGGTTAGGTTAGGTTAGGTCAGGTTAGGTTAGGTTAGGTTAGGTTAGGTCAGGTCAGGTCAGGTTAGGTCAGGTTAGGTTAGGTCAGGTCTAGGTTAGGTTAGGTTAGGTTAGGTTAGGTTAGGTTAGGTTAGGTTAGGTTAGGTTAGGTTAGGTTAGGTTAGGTTAGGTAGGTTAGGTTAGGTTAGGTTAGGTTAGGTCAGGTTAGGTTAGGTTAGGTTAGGTTAGGTTAGGTTAGGTTAGGTTAGGTTAGGTTAGGTTAGGTTAGGTTAGGTTAGGTTAGGTCAGGTCAGGTTAGGTTAGGTCAGGTCAGGTCAGGTTAGGTTAGGTTAGGTTAGGTTAGGTTAGGTTAGGTTAGGTTAGGTTAGGTTAGGTTAGGTTAGGTTAGGTTAGGTTAGGTCAGGTCAGGTTAGGTCAGGTTAGGTTAGGTTAGGTTAGGTTAGGTTAGGTTAGGTTAGGTCAGGTCAGGTTAGGTTAGGTTAGGTTAGGTTAGGTTAGGTTAGGTTAGGTTAGGTCAGGTTAGGTTAGGTTAGGTCAGGTCTAGGTCAGGTTAGGTTAGGTTAGGTTAGGTTAGGTTAGGTTAGGTTAGGTTAGGTTAGGTTAGGTTAGGTTAGGTTAGGTTAGGTTAGGTTAGGTTAGGTTAGGTTAGGTTAGGTTAGGTTAGGTTAGGTTAGGTTAGGTTAGGTTAGGTTAGGTTAGGTTAGGTTAGGTTAGGTTAGGTTAGGTTAGGTTAGGTTAGGTTAGGTTAGGTTAGGTTAGGTTAGGTTAGGTTAGGTTAGGTTAGGTTAGGTTAGGTTAGGTTAGGTTAGGTTAGGTTAGGTTAGGTTAGGTTAGGTTAGGTTAGGTTAGGTTAGGTTAGGTTAGGTTAGGTTAGGTTAGGTTCGGAGCTTTTAATGAAGCGAACGAGGTTATTTATGCCTAGTTGATATAGGTTAGGCTATTAACAACTCCCGTAGAAATAAGTAATGATACTAAAATAATATTACATATAATAAAACCGCATGAAATAATGCTAATACTAAACAATATAGAGTCCAACATTAATTTTTTAACAGAAAATAAATAAAAGCATTTAATAACTAAAATAGACACCATTCGATCAAAAATAAAATCAATAATACCACAATACAGATCGAAACGTAGACTTATAAACGACATTGGTACAGCCCACAAATGGCTATTTGGCGAAATGGATGACAACGACAGACAAAATATTTTGGAACAAATATACAATAACCATGAAAACAATCACCACATAATTCAGACCATTGACAAACAGATTGAAATCAACAATCACTTTAACAACTCAATCAGCCTACTTAGAGAGACAATATTAGAAGACACAGATAAAATTGAAAATTCAATTAATATCGTTAACAAATATATTGATAACATAACCAATACGCTTATATACTATATGTACCACGACCAAATAATAAAGTTAGATTACTTACAAGAAAAAGTAGATCATATATTAGATACTATAGCTTCGGCAAAGTATAACATTTTCCACCCTTCAATATTAACATCAGAGGAAATAAATAAATAAATAATAAATATCATATCGATTTCTATAAAATGAAACTTTACAAAAATACCAAAACACATCATTAATTTTTGATATTAAAATCCCAATTGGCTATGTAATTACTAATCTTGCAAGTATAATACAAATTACAAACGAAAAGAACTACAAGATAGATAGTAACAAAGAAAATATAGTAAATATAATTAATATTTCATATACTTACTTACGAAAAAGGCGCTACAAGAATTAAAAAAAAATAAAAAAATAAATCAGCAAAGTGTGAGTCGGACTTGCACACGGAGGGTTCCGTACCATTGCACAGGATTTAACACAATGTATGCAAATTTGTACCTCTGTCTGAAGTTATGTAAAATTGAAGTGAAATATTCAACAGTCTAAAAGAATAGTTAAAAAAAAATTAACCAAAATATTAAACAAAAGATTAAATAACAAAGCTTCTAAAACTATGCGCAGTGCATATTGAAGCACACGATTCTTGTATGGGAACCCCTCTATTTTTTTAACTATATTTTATTTTTAGTATTTTTCGCTCTACACACAATTGAATTACACACTCTGTGAAAATTTCATTGCCAGAGGAAAAAGTCCCATTATAATAGCTGGAGACTTCAACACATGGTCGACAACATGGGGATGCAGCAAGAAAAAATCGTAAAGGCCGTATATTGGTTGACGCGATGTTTTCGTTGGATCTTACAGTAGTCAACAACACGACCGTGCAAACTTTCCAGCAGGGTTGCAGAGGGTCCATAATAGACCTGGGTTTTATGGACAGCAATCTGTTGCGGAAATCCTTTTGGCAAATCAGCGAGACATATACGCACAGTGATCATCATGCTATTATCATTGATGTTCACACACGTACATCTTGGGGAACCAGATGATATTGAAAAGATACACTTGAATAACATAATTACCGAAGCAGCTAATATAGTCCACAGAGTAACTCACAAAATCTTAAGTGATCTTGATGAAAAAAGGTTCTGTGTTGGTGTTTTCCTGGACATAGAAAAAACATTCGATAAAGTCTGCTCGACGGCCTTCTTAGAAAGATTAGGACCGTATTACCAAGTAATATGTGCGAAATTATCGAAAGTTACCGTGACACTCGCTAGTTTAATGTAAAATCTTCCAGCAGGAAAGCGTGCTTGGCCCTATGCTGAATACTTTATATATATGAGGCATCCCAATTCCAGGATGCAACTCGTCAATGGTGGCTACCTTCGCTGACGATACAATTTTAATATATTCGCACAAAACCTTAGATGTGACAACAACTAAACTGCAGGAAATTTTGGACGAAACATGTTCTTGGTTTGAGAAATGGAAAATCAAAGTTAATGAACTGAAAACGACGCATGTGATATACACGACACGGACAACTTATCAACTAAGTCATCTACAAATAAAAGGTACTGATATTCCACTAAACAATGTGGCAAAGTACCTGGGCTTGCATATTTACAGTAAAGTGATTTGAAAATATCACATTCAGAAAAAGAAATAGCAACTTGCATTAAAATTTAAGCAGTTGAACTCGCTTCTTAACGGCAGATCTAAGCTGACAATGGGAAACTAACTTTATACAATAGTGTAATTAATTAAGCCTATATGGACGTACATCATTCAATTATGGGGTACAGCCAAGAAAACGAACATAAATATAATACAGAGACAACAATCTAAAATGCTTCGAACTATTGTTAATGCGGACTGGAATATAACAAACTATGTTATTCATAAAGACCTCGGTGTAAAAATGGTTCAGTAAGAAATTATTAATGCTAGCAGTAGATAACACAAAACTATAGAGCGACATACCAATGTTGAAATAAACATATCACGAACTGTCTAGACGTAGGCGCTTAAAACGAAGCAGACCAGTCAATCTAACATAACCCAGGTTACGGTTGTCGCTAAGAGGAACGCTGCGGATGTTGGGCTGCCGTAAGTACTACTTAAAAAATGAAGCCTAAGTTATTCACACCAATATTAACTGACCATACGAAAATGTCATTCAACTTTGAATTATTTTTTTTTTTTGTTTTTTTTTTTATTTCCCAATTGTTTTTGTATTTTTTATCTATTAATATTAGACACTTTATACATGTTTCTGAAAGGATTGACAATAATTTTTTGAATAAATCTAGACAAAAAATTTTTACATTTTAGAAATTTGTTTAATAGATACTGTATAGTGCCAGATCTACTGGCCTTGTCCTTTTAAGCCGTCTGGTTCTTGTGAGCTCGTCAATGGGAAGATTACTTATATCATTGTGTACGTGGTTTGCTAGTTTTAATTGGTGTTTTCTGCTCATTTGTTTAATTACTTCATTCACTAGTGGTATTCGCAAGTCACGATGAATGTCGTCATTTCGGATATACCATTCAGCATTGATTAACATTCTTAATATTTTTGATTGTTGTCTTTGTAAAAGTGATATGTTTGTTGACTTTGCTGTGCCCCATAGCTGAATTCCATAAGTCCATGTGGGTTTGATAATGGTCTTATATATTAGCAGTTTGTTGTCAGTTGATAAGGCTGAATTTTTGAGAGAAGTCAATATAATTGTCTGAATTTTATTTTCACTTGGTCTCTTTTTCTTTTGAATGTGAAATTTCCAATTTAATTTGTTGTCTATATGCATTTCTAGATATTTTGCCACGTTTTCAGTGGGAATATCCGTCTGGTTGATTTGGAGCTTCTGTGGTTGGTATCTTGTCCTCGTTGTTTAAATGACATGGACAGTTTTTTGTTCTTTTATTTTGATTTTCCATTTATTGAACCAGGTTACCATTGTATCTGTTATGAGTTGCATATCTGATGTAGCTTTCGTCAAGTCTTTGTTGGAATGCAAAAGAACGGTGTCATCTGCAAATGTAGCGATCATTGATGATTCGTCTACGGGGGTAGGTATGTTTGCTGTATATGTCCTGTATAGTAGTGGCCCTAGAACGGTTCCTTGTGGAATTCCAGCTTTGATTTGTCTTAACGATGATCGGCAGTCTTTGTATTTAACATAAAGTATCGTCCAGTTATATAACTTTTAACTATGTTATATAGAGGTTGTGGTAACTGGTATTGTAGTTTGTGTAATAAGCCTTCATGCCAAACTTTGTCGAACGCCTTTTCTACATCAAGAAAAACACCTACGCAGTATTTTTTGTCGTCTAGATCTGATAATATTTTTTGAGTCACCCTATGGACTTGTTGTATTGTCGAGTGTTGTTGTCGGAATCCGAATTGATGATGTGGAATTGCACGCCTGTCTTGTAATATTGGGTTTATTCTGTCGTGTAGTAGCTTTTCAAATATTTTGCTCAAAATTGGATGTAAGCTTATGGGTCTGTAAGATAATGGAAGTACTGGATCATTACCCGGTTTATGTATAGCGAATATTTCTGCGATTTTCCAAAGTAATGGAAAGTGTTGAGTTTTTAATATAAAATTAAATAGTTTGCAAAGGAGACTTATAGCTTTGCTGGGTAGCTCTTTTATTATTTTATCAGTCAGTTGATCATATCCGGGTGATTTTTTACAGTTGACTCGATTTTTTATGCAGAGGAGTATTTCTCGTGGTGTGATGTTTCTTATTATATAATTTGTCGATATAATTCTATTAAAAGTTGGCAAGCTAGTGTTGGTTGGAATATTCAATGCAAATGTGTCTTCAAAGTGGTCAGCTAAGGTGGTGTCTTTCTCGATATCGGTTCGTGCCCAAGAACCATTCGCTTTCTTTAGCGGAGGTTGGTGCGGTATTTTTGATATTAGCGATTTAGTTGCCTTCCATAATGAGTAGTTCGTTTCAGATGTTGGAGTAAGGGTTTGAAGGTAATTTGTTACTGATTGTTTTTTTCTTTAAGAAGTGTGGTTGTAAGTTGTTTTCTCGCTCTGTTTAGTTTTTTTTTTCTTCGGGGTATCTAGTAGTCTGCCATATTTTCCGTCTTTTTTTTCCTCTACAAGTTTCCTTACTCTTGGGGATGTGTAATTTCTATGTGTTGTTTTTATTAATGGTGGTGTCGATTTATATAGTGCTTCATTTATTATGTTGTTTATATGGATTATAGTTTGTTCGATGGATTCTATTGTATTGAGAGTGATTTGCGTTTGAAGTGTGTTGTTAATGTGTTCACGGAAGGTTTCCCAGTCGGTGTTTTTATTGTACATTTTTTTATTGATATTTTGTCTAGTGATTTTGAAATTATAGTCAATTTGGATTGGAGAGTGATCTGATGATAATTCGAATTTTGATTTGATTGTTAATGCATGCTCATTAAGGATTCGTGTTTTAATTATGATTTAATTTTTCTAAACTAATTTACTTACTATGTAAACTACGACGACTGATAATACCGTTACAAATTTGAGAGAAACCTAACTGTTAGCATCAAAACCAAAGCTTGCGTTTCTTTATCAGAATTACTCCCGCTATTCGTAATATTGTACACTCATGTTTTATTAATTATAATTATTATTAGATACCTATGCTATTCAAAAATGTTTTAAGTATTATTTTTTCGTTCATCCCATGGTGGAATTCCTCCGGCTTAGTCTGCTCGTATTCATACTTCTCATTGAGCTTTCAAAGTATATTTGTAATTAAATACGCTGGTTACTCTACTTCTGTCCACTGCAAATGTTTTCTTTTATAGTTGATGATATGTTTCCTTGACGCCATTATTGTATACGCGAACGTATTGTCCCCTCTAAACTCATGTATTCGATGAGCGTTCTTAATCACATCATTCAATGTGAATGTTATTATAGTTGCTGGTGTTTCTGATGTCATCGTTCTTTACGTTCTCTTCCTTACTTGGCTAATCTGTTGTTTGATGATGATTTTTCTATCCTTATTCGGCTTAAGGTAATAATTCTTTAAAAAAGCGATTTTTTTCAATTTTTGAAATTTTTTGCCACCTCGTTTCTGATTGTTGTTGTTGTTGTTCTAACAGCAAGGGAGCTGCAAGTAGAGGTATGCATGAAATTAATAAGGAAAGGGAGAAGGTAAAGGAAACGAAAATTTGTGTGCAGCAGAGGTAACAAAAAAGGTAAAAATTGAAAAATAAAGAATTAATATTTAAAATTACGTTACTTAATTAATTTGAATTAAAATGGGTACCTGTAGCACTGGAGGATAAGAGACCAACCTGACCTTAACTGAGCTAAAGTAGTCCTAGTACTACGAGGAAGTCGTTTTTCACTATCAACAACAGGTGGAGGATGACCTCTTAACACAACATTATTCAAGTGTGACTCTAAAGCATTTTCAACTGCCCTACGATATAGCTCATCACGATCAGACTTACAGCGACCACTATCAAGAGTATTGCCTATGAAGGAAGCAATCTCTTCCTCGTATATTCTGATATCATTACGAATATGCCTGGGGGGAATAAGGCCCATAATAGTGCTATAGTTGGGGTATACACTCATGTGACGAACCGATAAAGCTTCTTCCCAGTGGAGATGGTCAATACTGGTCATCTGGAAGCAACCGGTCACTGTTCTGAGACCATACAGGAGCAGCATAATTGAAGCTAGAACGTCTAATTGCCTTAGAGGTGGTGTTTAAAATCTCCTTCTCATTTCCCCAGGAAGTTCCTGCTAAAGCCTTAAGCACTTTATTCCTCTTTATCAAACGATTGAAGGTGTTGTTTTGCGTGTGTAGAAAATGTGAGCAAGGTGTCAAAAGATACACCAAGAATTTTCGGATGGAAGTAGTTGGAACCCTTAAACCATCAACAAAAATGTCCAATTCCATAGAAACCTCCTTAGTCCAGGAGGTACAAATGGAAGATGTTGATTTGGACGGTGAGAGCTTAAGATTACGGCTACAGAAGAAATCAGAGATTTCCCGGAGATAATTATTTCTTAGGCCGCAAATTTCGTTCTCATTCACACCTGAGGAAAAAATGGTGCAATCGTCAGCATAGGTTACTAAATTGATGCCTGGAGGTGATTACCACCAGGCATCTTGGACATATATAGATTGAAAAGCAATGGGGATAAAACTCCTCCTTGAGGGACACCCATTTTAAGCTTTCTAAACCTTGACGTCATGCCTCTGAACTCAACAAATGCTTTTCTACCATGAAGGTAGTTTTTTAGCCAGCGTTTGGTGGTTACACTCCGTGTGGTTTCAAAAAGATCCTGCAGCAAGACTGCATAATTGACAGTGTCAAAGGCTTTCGCCAGATCTGATATCACCACAAGTATCCTTTCACATGGCCTCGTGTGATTGAGTCCATTAGCAATATGCGTAGTAACCTCGCTCAGGGCCGAGGTAGTGCTGTGCCCCTTTTGCCTTAGAAGACTTCGCGTTGCGAATCGCAGCTTCAACTTCACCAGAACTAAATTCCTCCGGCACAACTTTAGTTTTGATGTTTTTAAACAAACGTATGGAAGAACGCTTCTCTCTACAGTTAGTCGAGGGATGCATATTAAACTGATGACAAAATTGAGCGGCATATTTCTTAGCATTCCCTAGTTGTTTCCCCTCAAACATGACGAAAGATTGAGCTTTACGATGTGGCGCAGCAGATAGTATAGAATAGTATCCCACAGCTTACGAGATCCAGGACTACATGACTCAAGATGATGAAGCTATTTCGCTCTACGATGATCCGAGACAAGTTTAGCGATCTCAAGGCTCATCTTAGCCGTTCATTACTTGGGTCAGTAGCCCGAATCTGTCACGTAAATTCGCCAAGCATGCAGCATCCGCTGGAAAATTCAGACTAAAAAGAGGAAATTTATCAGCAGGAATATGCTTTTTCGCCACTTTATTGATCGCGTGCCTGAAAGCTTTCTTTCCCAGTCTAGTATCATCGGTAAAAGGAAAGCGACTTAAAGTATGTCCTAACGATGCCTGAAATTTAGCCCAGTTCGATTTTCCATGATTGATATAAGCCCGATTGTCACAAGTGACAAAATCATCGGGTTATCAACAAGAATATGAACATGATCAGAACTCAAAGCAATATCGAGTAACACCACTGTAGTCTTTACCCAATGGGCAAAACCAAAGTTCATGATGTGCATTCAGATCACCTAAGATGATACGGTGATCACCATGAAGCACTTGACCTAACATTGGATGACAGCCTTGAGCACAACTGTTCACCGGCAGAACATAAACGTTCACCAGCTCAATTTCAACATCGCCGGTCTTTATGGCCAGGCATTGAGTCTCTAAAAAAGGATCAAAGGTCCAAAATACACCTTGCGATGAACAATGAAAGCCAGACCACCCCCACTATTCCTAATTCTGTCTGGCCTAACCACACAATAGTCCGCAAGGGACGCCAGACCACATAAGCTACTTAGTTTCCTGAACAACAACAATATTTTATTCCGAACCATATAATATGCAATCTCCACAATCTTCACACACAACCCATAAAAATTCAACTGCATAATCCTGAAAGAATCAAACAATTGAGACCACTTAAGGCTTCGAGCACGCGCTGTTGACAAATTTTGCGGCGGAGAAAGTGGAGGTGACAGTGTTCGGTTGGCTAAAGGTGACTATGACCGGATGGAAAATGGTGAAGCGTTAACGATTAGAGTGCTACAAGAAGACGCTATAAAGTCACAATTCCATTCCCTTCGGAATCTAAGGCCAGCACAACGCCTCATATGACACAACCTATAACAATTATTGTACTCAACTGAGACAATATTGCGTTCTATAGCATTGTCACAGATTGGACATACCCGGTCCATATAAGAAGCAGAATTGTGACTCACATTTTGCGGGGCCACCAAAGGTGTGAGCGGTTGTGGCCTTGGCTGAAATTAAGTACCCTGTTGTTGTGCACAACAAGGAGCAACATACTCCACTGACCGATTCTTCAAGGAATTTAACCCAGAACAAATCAAAAGATGACACCATTCCATACGGCTGGAGCATTGTACAGAGGCAGAACTCTTACCAATCCTCTTGCTGCACACGGAAAAAAAACAAATCCTAGCACCTGGATTGTCCTCAATACCAGCACGGGTTAAGAGCAGATACGCTGGAGTCTTGATTTGAGACTCATAAAAGAATATAGTGCTGACGCAGATCTATGACCTTTAAAATCGAATTAAAATAATTGTAGGTCCCACTTTCCAATTATTTTAATTTAGTTAATTTATATATTGTATTTTGTACTATAAACTAGCGCAACCGACTCACCTTCTTACGGGTTGTTTCCTTTCTTAACAACTGCTCCCCTCGGGAAAAAAGGCTTGCATTCCTCGCGGCTGGAATGAATGGTCCTCGACCGACTGTTGTTGTCGGGTACTTCCGGGACGTAGACCCGATCACTCGAGAGAAGTTCTGATTGTTGTTGTTGCTGTGGGTTTTACTGTCTTCGTCTATATTCCTCTATAGAAAATGGTTTTGGACCGGGAATTGATGGTAGAAGAAGGTTTTCTCTCTTTTTAAAAATGCGGTTGGATTCTTCTTTTGTCTCTGGTTGTTGTTGTTGTGTCTTTTGGTGCCTCTGCTTGTGTTCTTCTTTTTCTGGGCCGGGATTCAATGGTAGATCGCCTGTTTTTCGTAGATTTTCACACTTTTTAAAAATGCGGTCGATTTCTTCTTATTTAGACATTAAGGCATTAAATATTTTTCACTGCGTTTATTATTATTATTGTTGGGGGGATGTAGCACTGCGACCTATAAGATCTATTGTGCCCCCTTCATGGACTTAGAGTATTTCTCCTAGTCCAATACCCTCGATGAATTGTAGTATTGGTTCTACTTCACAAAGTCTGAATTCGTCCTCCGATAAGGTGAATTCGCCAAGGTGTTTGCTTCTCCTGCGCATCAGGGCAGATCAAGTTCCTATCACATGTAGTGCGGTCTCATCATCTTCCCCGCAGAACCTGCAAAGATAATAGACCGGAACCCATAGAATTCGAACCTGATTGAGTTGCCCTAGGATGTTCAGCTTATCAATGCACTCCATCACCAGTTTCGATGTGACTTGGTGAGATTTAAGTGCTTTGATAGATGCCTGGCTATCAGTCAGTATTGTTATTCTGCGGTTCCGGTAGTTCCGGTAGTTCCGTTCGAGATTAAAGTGCGCACACCTATCTTCCGCTTGAAAGATTGAAGTATTCTTACCTAATGGTTCAAAGTAATGTTTCCTTTGTCCAAATACACCCGCCCCGGCCCCATCGTCGGTGTACCATGTTATCATGTTCTGGTTTAACATATATGTTTCCATTAAACCTTCCCAATTTTTCTTATTACTAAGCTCAGTTTTAAAAAGCTTCTTAAAGCTGAACGTTGGGAGTATTGAGTCCCTTGGCATCGAGGTTTCAGGAAGTTGCTCAGTGAGAAGTTGTGTCTTCCTTTGATTGTGATAACTACCTTTGCTGTTGTTCCCAGCTACCCTCGAAATCGCCCTCCTCGCTTGTGATTGGGTGTATACATGAAGAGGAGTGAGATCCAAGAGTACCTCCATTGATGACGTTGGGCACATTCGCATAGCTCCCGTTATACATACACATGCAAGTCTTTGTAAGTTGCGAAGAGTGTTTATTACTGTCTGCTGCTTCGTGCAGTTTTCCCATACTATTGCCCCGTAGGTAAACATAGGTCTGACAATTGCTGTGTATATCCAATGCAGGACTTTTGGTGTGCAACCCCAACTTTTACCCGCAATTGCTCTACACGTCATGAAAGTTTTGGTGGCTTTCTGTTTTACCTCCTTAATGTGGGATTTCCACATTAATTTTTGGTCTAAATAGATACCCAAGAATTTTACTTCTTTTTGAAGTTCTATCTCTATGCCGTCTAAACGGATAGTTTTAAGATGCCTAAGTTTATACTTTCGTGTGAATGGTACTACTGTTGTTCTTACTGGATTAATATTCATCCCAACAGTAGCACACCATCTCTTCGTTAGTTTAAGTCCTAATTGAATTCTTTCACATAGAGTGTCCTCAAATTTACCTATTCAAATGATGACTATGTCGTCCGCATAACCCTGAAATGACAAGTCGCTGTTTCCTAGTTCAACCAGTAGCTCGTCTACTACTATCACATAAGAGGTGATAGTACACCTCCCTGTGGGCAGCCCCATGAGGTGTTAACGATTATGCTTCCTTTACTAGTTGGTATTTCTACCTTCCTGGTATGAAGCATAGTACTCATCCAAGAAGCTAGAGTATTGTCAACCCTCCTTCTTGTAAGAGCTCTTCTGATAGCGTCATGTGAAGGGTGTGTCAAGAAGTAATTTTACCCTCTCTTCTTCGCTTTCCGTGAAGGATCCATCTCCTTTTTTAAGGTTGGTGGATGAAATACTACTGCCTTTGGCTAACACCTTATAGAGTTTTGATATCTCTGTGATGTGCTCAATGCTTCCGCAGAAGTTTCTAAAACTTATGCCCTTTGCTTCTCTAATCTCTTTATTATAGAGTGTTAGAGTCTTCCTGTATTCAGTCCAATCCCCTTGCTTCTCTAATCTCTTTATTATAGAGTGTTAGAGTCTTCCTGTATTCAGTCCAATCCCCGGTAATTTTTGATCTGTTTGATAAGCTTCGAACTTCCGTTCTTAGTTTCATTAGATCGTTGTTCCACCAAGGTACGTCCTTGGTAGAGCTTACCTTGCTTTTTGGACAAATATCCTCAAATGAGCCAATAATTAGTTTATTGAGACTTTCCACTGCAGTTTCTAATTGTATTGAATTTCTTATTTTATTTGCCTTAGGCTTCCATCCAGATTATTTAAGTATTTACCCAGTTTGTTTTCCTCGGATTCCTTAAAATTCTTTGCGTTAATTGCTCATTGGAGACTATCCAATTCTGAATAAGACCTAATCCCCAGGTATATCCTAAAGTTAGGTCTTCTTTTCTCACCCTCGTTACGAAAGTGGGTGTGTTACCCACATTAAGAATTTCTAAGTTACTACTAATGATAAATTCAGGAAGGTACTCACCACGTTTATTGGTGGCCGTGCTCCCCTATACCTCGTTATGAGCATTGGCGTCACATCCAAGTATCAGAGGTAGCTTCTTCCTTTCACAGTACTCTACCAGTTTGTAGACAAGATCGGGTGGGGCCCGAGTGTCTTCCCCTGGTAGGTATCCTGATGCAAATACGATTTCTCGTGTGTGCCCGTCGATGTTGATCGGGATCTGTACCGCTACTAGATCTCTAGTTAGGAACTCTGGCAGACACAAATATTTCATATATTTTGTTAAGACAATGCAAGCTCTTGGGTTATCACATCTTATATCCCATATTACCTGCATATTTGATGCTTTCAAACCTCTGATTTGTCCCCTGAATACCCAGGGTTCCCTATACCCAGGGTTCCCTATACCCAGGATTCCCTATACCCAGGGTTCCCTATACCCTGAGTGTTGCCCTCGCGATGACAGCCGAGGCGGCCTTTGCATGATGTAGGTTAATTTGGGCAACTCTAATGCTGACCATCTCTACGTTACTTACGTGCAGATTTCTCCTTGACATCGCTCTCCATCAGTGCATCGTCGATGTCTGACAGGAGTACTTTGTCGGAGTCTGCTTCTTCGTCGGTCAGTTTTAGCGCTATTAGGTTGATGGCGTTGATGTCTTCGCTTTGGACAGCAAGAACGCTGACTTCCGCTACAGGCATCTCGCTCCTGACCACTTCCTTTGCCACCTCTTTCAAGATTTCCTCGGCGTTAGCTGAGTTTTGCTCAGTTGTGGCCCCTGCGCCTAGAGGATCTCCACTTGCGCGTCCTTTGTGTAAATGGACCGAGATCTTGCCAAATCTGTAGGCCACTCTACAGCCCTTGACTTTGATCACTTCAAGTGATCGGTCATCAATGCCGATTGTTAGCAGCTTCCTTTCTTCTCGACCTTGCTACTGAGGATTCTCCAGAGATTGGTGCTCAGTGCTTTGTTCTGAGTTACCATCAGGTCAAGTAGCTTCTTGTCTTCGATACCTGCCGGTCGGGGAAGGTATACTGTCATCAGATGTACACCGGGAATGGTGGAGCAGTCAACCAGGATGAGGCCTGGTCTAAAGTGGATGCCGTCAAATTCAAGTTCGGTCTCTGACCCCTTGAACATTTCGTGCATCAACAGGTTTTCCACTTGTCCCTGTTCCTCACGTGAGAGGATGATCTCCGGGTAGGATTTCGGGAATATAGCTAGCCTGACACCTTTGGTGATGTTGGCGTAGCTGACACCCGCCTTCCTGGAGATCCCCTCTGGTTTCGGTGCAGGTTTTGGCAAGTTTTTCTTCTTGGTTTCAACTCCCAACGCAGTATCCGTAGCCCTGCTTTTTCTTTGCGGAGTTGCCATCAGTTGGACTGATTTCTGTAGCACCTCTTTGTGTCGGACGTGCTCTTAGCGCGATCGAGCACCTTCTGTTTGGCTTCCTCGTGCGTTAGGCCCTCACTGAGATAGCGCAGATACCATTTGGTACCGCCCCACTCAGACCTGTAGCTTTCCTGGCAGCGCCGAATGCGGGAATTAGACTAGCCTGTTTTGTCTTAGTCGAGGGCTGTGTGTTTGCGGCCTTGGATGTCGAAGCACCCTCAGCAGCCACAGTTCCCCGACCTCCTGTCCGCTTTGGTCTAGATGCCGTCCGTGGCACAGGTGTAGAGTTGTTGTCTCTATTGCCTTTGCCCTCCGTCTGTCCTCTCCGTTTAGGAGTTACAACGTGACGTTCAGTATTGAGAACATTGTGTTCCACCTGATCCGCCAGTTGAGATGCTGCTATCTTGTTAATTTTTTTTATTGAATCCGTTTTGAATCCCACGAGTGATGGGGAGAGGAAGGTCCGCCGTGTCATAGCCCCGTTAACACGGTAAGCCCGTCTTTACTCACTGAGGTGGGCAGGTATCAGTGAGGTGCGTCGCTGGAATACAGTATGGTAGCCCCTAACTGCAAACATCAAGCCGATGGACACGCGCTATCCCGGCTTAGGGGGGGTGCTTAACGGACACCCAGCCGTGTACCTAATTTTGTCTGACGTCTCCAGGCTGGCCTCTCCATCATGGGTGACCCTGCCAGACTGTATAAGCAGTCCGATGGTGTAGCCCCGCCCTTCACAGACGCTCACAAGCCCTACCACCACGTCAAGGTATAGGTACATGGACGGTTTCACTGCGTTAAAAGAAACGCAAATTGTTTCAGCGACTTTTCGGTTGCCAAAGATTATAATTATTTAAGAGGCGACCTTAAGATTATAATTATTTAAGAGGCGACCTTAAGATTATTATTATTTAAGAGGCGACCTTAAGATTGATTGATTTAACCTGCGATGAAAACTCAAACTATATAGGCGACCTTACGGTTGCCAAAGATTTTATGTTTTTCGAAAACTCCAAGTATTCTGCAACAAGATATTATCATCCTGTAGTGGCCAAAGATTTCCGTTCAAAAGAGTCTGGAGGAAAGGTTGTTCGTTCAACATTTTTTTTATAATTTATACTGCGCTAAAAACTCAAATTGTATAGGTTCTTTGGTTTCTTTTTCACTGCGCCAATTATGTGTTAATACAAATTCTTGATAGATTTTATTTTTATCTTACATATGTTCTTTATTCTTCAATATCAAACTTAGAATTAATTTTACTAAACTAATTTACTTATTAATCTAAAACGACTGATAATGCCGTTTCAAACTTGAAAAAAGCCAACTGTTAGCATCAAAATCGAAGATTACGTTTCCTTATCTGAACTACTCCCGCTATTCGTGATGCATTTATGTTTTACTTATTATACATATTATAATTATTAACACATATTTTGATGTAGGTCAGGGACAAGATATACACTAGAGTTGTTTTAGGTATGTTAGTTTTCATATGTAATTAGGATAAGTGAAAGGTCTAACGTAACTCGTGCGTATGGTGATTCCCACACAGGTCGTCCTCTACATGCTGCTTAGTTTGTACACTATGTAGCTCTTTCCTACAGCTGGTCACCAAACAATTGCACGATCTTTAAGTAACGGACGTACTATTTCTGTAGATATCCACGTTGTTATATAGACCCCATCTCCTGCCAAATATTCTCTTGCAAGAATAAAAGGCCACATAGGCTTTCCTTGCCCGTAACTCTATATTGGAATTTCAATTGAGTTTCGCATCATGCATTGCTCGTAAGTATTTGCCCTTGTCTGAAAGATGAAATTGTTGTCCGTTTAGAAGAGGAAGGCGGACTACGCGGTTACCCTTACATCCATCTTCTCCAGTACATTTAGGATGCTATCTATGACTAACAGCCATAACAGTGGAGAGATTACTCTGTCCTATGGTGTCCCTCCACTGAAATATCTAGGTAGAGTCGAATTGCTTAACTCTGACAGTACTGTTCTGGTTATTGACAAATTTACTATCCATACTTCTACGCCAATCCTAGCTAGAGAATCCTGGATAGCACGCGTGCTCACATTGTTGAAAGCAGCTTCTATATCTAAGAACACTGCCCGAGAGTGTTGTTGATAGTAAATCGCTCTCTCTGCCGTGCGGACTACCTCATGTAGAGCCATTTCCGTGGATCTACCAAATTTGTCAATAGCGGATCAGAGATGAAGCACCAATACCCTTTCCATCTTCTTCAAGAAGTTAGGCTGATTGCGTGAAAGTATTGATGGAGTAAATAATCTTCTGATCTAACGCGCAACGAAAAAAAACAAAAATGAACTAAAAAAGGCAGAAATTTCACAGCACTGCTGCGGGGCGACCAGTCGATAGTTGTTTAAAAAGTAGTTTGTTTTTTTAAACAGTTTAAGAACTCTTTCGATTTCTATGACATCAACCCTTAATTACGCCACTTTTCCCTGTGGTTGTTGTAAAAATAAACAGATTTTTAAACTGTTTCAGAAAAAAAACCAGTTTTTTCTTCTGGTTAACTACACTATAAAAAACAAACACTAACTACTTATTTTAACAATGATAGGAGGGTTAATAATATGACAATATCGATCATTATCGAATGGTCAGTTTTATAATGGAATGAGTGCCTAGGGCCTTGTTTTTTAAGCACTTCTTACGACTGCCCCACTCTCGTGAGATTACGCAACGTTCCTCTCAACAACCAAAGCCAACCATACGCACACGTAATTTATATATAAATAGGGTGGAAAAATAAAAATGGAATAGGTGAACTAGGTTAGATCCACTGGTCTGCTTCATTTTAAGCGTCTACGTCTTGTCACTTCGTGAGATGGAAGTCAGTTATTTCTACGTTGGAATGTCGCTCTAAGGATTTGTGATATTTCCTAGTAACGTTAACAATTTCCTCATGTCTCATTGTTTACAGCCCACTGTAGCCTAGTTGTTTGAGCGTTGTCTGCTAATGTGCCTCCTGGACTTAAAGAAGGTAAAGGATGTACTTCCACCCTTTCAATTCGGGTTCCGTAAGTCCCATGGAACTCCAGAACAGCTGAATAGGGTGGTCAACTTCATCCTTGAAGAATTTCAGGCCAAGAAGTATGTAGTGGCAGCGTGTCTTGGCATTAAGCAGGCTTTTTTACAAGTGTGGCACGACGGGCTGCTCAGTAAACTCAAGAGCCTGTTGCCGCCCCAACTATGGTTAATAGTGCGCAGCTAGCATTTTGGGACCGACTCTATATACCCTGTGCACGCACGACATGCCCGCTAGGGGATCCCCGCCACGTTTGCAGATGATACGGTCATCCTCTCCAGAAACAGGTGCATTTATGAACGGACACCCTCCAACAATACCTTCATACCGGCGGACCTTGAGAACGATTTAAGAATCCCAAAATTAATTACTTACTTACTAATTGTGTTAAAGTTGTGTTGTAATAATTATAAGTTTAATATAAGTTGTTTGTTAGAATAACAACCAAATTATAATATATATTTTAAAAAAAAAAAACAAAAAATAAATCACCTAGGAAGACGGAAAAATTATCTGAGTCATTCCTCGAATGCATAAAATTAATCTGCACGAGTTTCAGCATCGGTAGTCGGCTTTTCGGTGTGCTTGTTGCTTCTTCCTGAAGCACGAGGTCGTCCATCAGTTTATTTGCAACCTGCAACTCATCTGGTTCCTCGTCCGATGACTAGAATATTTTCAGCTTGACGTACCTCACATTAAACTTCATTTTGTGGATAATTTTCAACAACTCCATAACGGAATCCTCGTTAATAGAGAGGAGTAGAGACATGCTGCACTTTTGCTGACCCTCATCTTTGATGACATCCAGTCACTAATAGGCATGCTAGGATTCTGCCGCTGCAAAGCTGTACTACCTTGCCGTGCTCCAGCTTCATAACAGGCAATGAAATGCGAGCTCTCAGACGCCTTGGGATATCCCGAGATGGAATCAGCTTAAGCACTCCCAAGCATTTGCCCAGGATCTCCAAAAACAGCCGATCGCAACATTTGAGCACCATGCAGCCACGGAGAACCTCAGAAGGGTCGAATCCTGGTGGAGACGAACCCAAATCAGAAACGAGGTATTCCATCACCAATTCTGTTAACTTGGGTGTAATCTCCCCCCATTTCTCCAACACCTTCTTAACGCTGTTGGTGACTTCATCAATAAGTGCCACCGTTAACTCATCCTGAGCGACATCGCAGAAAGGCCTCTTGGCACTTGTTGAGGGACCTTCTGTATTCACTGTTTTGGCGACATTACTTTTCCGCGTATGTATAATGGTCTCATTCTGAGCTCGATAACGCTTAGTCGCCTTGTCAGGTTTCCCGTGAGTGGCCATGTACTCCTCGTACTCGTCCACCACAGTCTGGTATTTAACTTTGTCCGCGTGGTCGAACTTATGTACAGTCACACTCTCCTCATTCTTGGCAATCTTTCCTAAAATAAAAAGAGCTTTTTGGTATAGGTTCTTCCTGAACAGTGCTTCCGACTTGCTCTTCTTCGGCTTAGGTACGCTACTGCTAGCTAGAACAAAAGGAAAAATTGAAAAATGAAAGAATTAATATTAAATATTACGTTACTTAACTAGATTTTGGAAAAAATGGGTAAAGTACTTAAACCTACATATCAAGTCCTAAAAAGAAAGCTACCTTTATCGGTCGAAGCCATAAGTCAATTGGAGTCAACTGGGTCGGTTTTATGGGGCAGCTGAAAAGGTGCACCTTGTTGTGAGGAGAACCACCACACTGTGGACAGCGATCATTGTCAGAAAGACCTATACTCTCCCACTGGAGGATGAAAGACCAACCCGACCTTTAATTTGTTGTTGGGTATGCAAAAATTTAAAATAAGAAGAAGAGCTTCCTTTGTCTATTCTACATATATAATTTCATAGTCTTTTGTTGTATCATACTCTTTTTTATAACTGCATGTGAGTCGTGCGTTTTAAGTAATTAAAACTACTTACTTCTTTCGTACCTTTTGCCAAGTGTGCTTCAATTTTTTATTGGAATGGGTAAGAAATTTCAATTAGAAAATTTTGTAACGTATGATGCAAATTCAAATAAAAGTATGTGTGTAATAAGTACGTGCCAAAGAGTGCTTGCTGGGAAATCCAAATAAAATATCAAACGACACTACAAACTAATTCATAAGAAAAATATAAATAGTGATAATGAAAGTGATAATGGTGAGTGCTCTTCTTCTAAAAAACGTCAAGTTGAAACAAAGTTAACGATGACTATGGACAAGAACGATTTTCTGAAATGGTGCGTTGGCTTGGTAACAAAAAAAAAATCCATTTAGAATATTTTACGGTGGAGAATATTTTAAAAAACTTATTGCACCATACGAACAAAAATTCAACACAAATTTGAATTCAAGCAATATTGGCACTCTTCAACTTATAATTCCCCAGACGACATTGGCACTAAATCAGCAAACCCCTACGAAAAGTTAGATCTTCATGTGCAAGCATTCAAAAATCTTCGAAAATCATCTATACAAAACATTCGAGAAACTATCAAGCGTAAATTAATGTAACTTGGCGAAGAGAAAAGTATACCGTTTGATACCAATGTATTGGAGTATTGGCGAAAATTATATGAAAGAGATATGGAAATGATGCAGCTTGCTAATGTTACTTTAACCGTCCCTGCAACACAAATTTCAGTGGAACGTGCATTTAGTGCACTTTCCATAATATTAACGAAGTTTCGCTCAAAAATTTCAAAAAAATCGCTGTCAATGTTCTTATCACAAAATAAATTGGCCAAAAACAAATCGTTTTATTCAACCGTTGGTTCATGCTTCTCGCTACACATTAGTAACGTGCATTGATTGTAGCCACTTTTCAATTTACTTATATTTCATTGTATAACTATGAATAATAATCATATTCAATATGCATTGCATAAGTAAAATATAAATGAAATAAGAGAAAAACAAGTTACTCATAATCTAACTGATAATGAATATGAGAGCCATTCAAAATCATTATAATGAATAATGATTATTGTTATTTAAATGAATGTGATAAAATTTGATGGCAGACTTTCCTATCTAATTAAAAAGTTGTTCCAATTCCATTTATTAATAAATCAATCTATCTGAGTGATAAAAAATTGTTAAAAATTGCGTTAAAGGCATCTTCTAATTGCATCATCTATTCACTTTAGAATTCATTCGATAAAAACCATTTTAAAATAAATTCTATGTTAAGTCATATTAATGGATTATCATTATTCATATACATACCATATTACAAAGAAGATGTCCTATTCCTGATACTAAGTTAAGTTCATTATATCTAAGAAGCAATCAAGATATTTAATGGTTTTACTACAATTCATTTTACATAATGATAAAAAATAAGAAAAAAACAAAAAAGATATTAAAAAATCAAGATACCATTAAATTGTACATTTAAAAATATTGTTAAACAATATTATCTACGTAAATATCAGTTGTAATATAAAATTAAAGAAACATTATTGTATTGTACATCAATTCTAATTAGCAAGATTTAGTTGCATTCAACAACAAATCTATCTGTAAAGCAAAATACAAAATACATGATAATAAAAATACATTCTTCCTTTTTTAGGGTTCCGTACCCATAAGGAGCTAACGGGAGCCCATTACTAAGCTTAAACTGTCCGTCCGTCTCCTGCTCTATCTCATGAACCGTAATAGGTAGAGAGTTGAAATTTTCACAGAATTTCACTTGTGCGTAGAACGACAATTACTAAAAATATACATTTTTAGAAGCATTGTTCTTTAATTTAACCTTTTATTTAACATTTTTTTGTTTTTTGTAGTGTACTTTGAGCTGATAATTGTAGTATACTTTTAGGCTATTTAACATAAACAATTTTATATTTTAAGCAAAAAATCTTGTACGATGGTACGGAACCCCCCGTGTGCGAGTCCGACTCACACTTGGCTGATTTTTTTAATAATTCAACTTTTTTATACGTTTTTCTTCAATAATTACTTTCTGTAATTTTCAAATTCACAGCTGTTTTTTGTTTACTGAAGTCCAAAACGCTGAAGCCGTTTGTGTAGTTTGAAGATGCAATAGCGCGTTTCTCGACATTGCAGCTTATTGTTGAAGTCGTTTATGTACTTCCAGCTTAATAGTCGGTTCAGACGGCTTACAAAATGAGATTTTTGAAGCAATCGTTCACAACAAGTATTCTCTGAAAAAGCAGCTGGTTATATTTTTGGTTATACATACAAGGGAACATTTAGTCACAACGTTCCATTTGTATGAAATACTGAAACAAAAACCAGCTTTTTTTAAGCAAGGCCTCTGTGTGAACGTTCGTTTGTTTAAAAAGTTGCATTTTGTAAGCTGTGTGAATCGGGCATAAAATGTGGAGTATTTTGTTAGAGAAATAATAGCGTCTCCACGTGAGTAAAATTTTAAGATCTGCAGAACTTAAGTATAACACAGAATTCTGACGACAACAACAATAGGGAAAATGAATGATACAAGAAAACAAGGTATTATGTTTATTCGTCTGTAGGACGAAATCATACAAAGCATATCCCAGGGTCTGCTAAGTGCACACGATATAGAGACTTAATAGAACAGAAATGAAGATACCACAGTGTAACATGCACAGAAGTAAGACTGCCGATTCCCTGTTACCACAAATTATGCTGGAACACGAAGCAGGCGTAGCTGTTATAAGTGAAACAGAGAAAACTGGATTGAAGACTTCTCAAAGACTGTTGCTATATGCTGCTGCCCATTAACAAGCTCAGGAAAAGGAAACGGCTTCGTTTGGATAACAAACAAACAGCTGACAATAATGAGCTGTTATCTGACACCAAGTGACAACATGGCTGATTTCCAAAAAAAAATTGATGACCTGGAAGATGAGGCACGAAAAATCAACGGGGATATCATTGTAGCCGGAGACTTTAATTCAAAGGCTTTCGAATGGGGAATGCAGACGACGAATACAAGAGGGCGGCGAATCCAGAAGGCCTGTTCCCGGTGGAATGGAAAAAACAAAAGTTGGTCCTCAACAGCAAAGGCAAAAGAGAGCCTGAAACACCATCAGCTTACCGACCACTATGTATGCTGGACACGGCAGGGAAACTCCTAGAAAAGATGCTGAAACCCGCATGTCAGTGGCAATAAATGAGGTGGTGGTCTATCAGAAAGGCAGTATGGGTTCAGAGGTGGTAGATCAACAATCGGAGCAGTCGAAGAGGTTATAAAAAGTGTTCAATCAGCACGAAACATAAACCACTATTCAAGACCAATAGTACTAGTGGCAACAATCGATGTCAAAAACGCCTTTAATAGCGTAAAACATGCTAGATGCTCTCATAGGCATAGAACACCTGACCATATAATGAAGATGGTACGTAGCTACCTGACAGATCGGGAACTTATCTACGACACAAGCAGAGGACAGCGAAAGAAGCAGATAACGGCAGGCGCAGCTCAGGGCTCAATTCTCGGCCTAGATTTGTGGAACGTAAGCTACGATGGAATTCTAAGGATGCTGTAAAAAGACAATCTGACAAACGCAACAAGAGAATCGGTCAGAGCGCAATCCATGCAGCTATGGCAGCAGCGATGGGCTGCAGAAACGAAAGGCTGATGGACAGCTAAAGTTATCCCAGATGTGAATCCATGGCTAAGTAGACAGTGGGGTGACGTTAATTTTTATGTCACACAAATGCTTTTGGGACACGGCTACTTCCGAAAATACCTGCACAGAGGAGCGTGAGGAGCTAGAAAATAGTGTGGGACCCATCAACGCAGCAAATATCGTTGGCAAGATGCTGGTGAGTGAGCACATCTGGACACTAGTAGCTCACTAAATTGAAAAGCTTATAAAATGCAAAAAGCGGGACCTCGACGCAGGTGCTACAGCTGACATATGAAGTCAGAAGAGGATACCACCTTGAAGTCATTGGAAAGCAGTTCCAGGATGGACCCTTATCCTAAAAGGGGGATGTTTTTAGTGGCACACCACATACCGGGGGTGCGACGTCACCCTTGACGATGCGAAGGCATTGTCGACCTCCCTAACCGCAAAAAAAAAAATGTTTATTCAATTCATAAATGTGATAATGTACATATTTAACTGCCTGAAACTTGAAATTTATGTGAAAAATAGAAAAGTTCCTGTTTTATTCTTTACTTTTTTATTTTATTGATTTTTTTGTGTGTTTTGCATTGGGTTATTCACTATTTTTAATGTTATTTTAATAATTTTATTTTCAATAATAATTCACACCGACACAACACAGCTGATCAAAGCGCAAACAATTGACTTCATAACACTAATTTTCACGTTACGTTCAACACTAAATGTGTTTTTTCAAATGTTTACCAAACTAAATATACTTAACTGAGAGTAAGCAATTTTGAGAGAGTATCAGGTCGCAATGTCGGTACCTTGTTTTCTTGTATCATGGGGAAAATTAACGAAATTTGTTGCTGTTTACAGTGTAGTTAGACTGAAGAAAAAACTTTTTTTTTCTGCAACAGTTTAAAAAACTGATTTTCTTTACAACAACCACAGGGAAAAGTGACGTAATTGAGGGTTGTTGTTGTAGAAATCGAAGGAGTTTTTAAACTGTTGAAAAAATAAACTACATTTTAAACAACTGTCGACCTGTCACCCCGCATCAGTGCTGTGAAATTTCTGCTTTTTTAGTTAATTTTTGTATTTTTTCGTTGCGTGGTAAACATAAAACAGCTGATCATTGCACAAAACAATTTGAAATTGTAATTTTGTGTTTAAATATTAATAAAATAAGTAGCAGGAATAAGAAAAAGCTGCAAGAATTAGTTGCATACAGTGCAAATTGTTCTCAACCATGTTGATAGTTAAGAACTCTTGAGAGCTTGACGTTTATTTTTCACTCCGTGATATAATTGATTTATTATCTATACTCTTCATTCATAATACTTAAATTCTGGTAATATTTATTTTGATCGTGTTTTGCTTATTTTAGTTGTGCACAAAAGTTAATTTGCAAATATTTTTAATTACATATTTTTTTTTTTTTTGGTGATTGTATTTTGTTTTTGAGTTTTTCTCTTTCTTTGCTCTTAAGCATCAAGTGCAATTGCATTGTTTTTGCATTGTTGTTTTACTTTTTAAAACACTTGATTTTGCTTCTTGTTCATAACGTCTCCATTATATTTCTCTTCTTGTTTTCATTGGTGGTACCAGATGGTATTGTCCAGACTGTTATAAACGACAATCAGATTTTTCAGGTTTGTATCGGCGGGTGCGTAACAAATTTTTAAAATTTAAAAATCTTACTTCTCAATTGTCGAATGGTTTTGAATGTTTATCAGATCTTCTTGGGAATTATGATTTCGATATGATCTTCCTTTACTTTTCCTATGTATAATAGTGATTCATTTTTACATCCGTCTGTGCACTCTATGTCCATACCTACAAACTCACCTGGGACTACTAATACTTTACTTGTCCCTAATACCACTCCTAATCTACAATTACCATTGCCCTCTGTGGCATCCCTTGCATTTCCTGATTCTCTACTTCATTCTTCAAATCGTGATTCTTTGTCCTTTGCCTCACCCCTTTCAGTGCCCTCACCGGCACACAACACTACTCCTGTCTCCATGCCTACATCTAAATTAACTCGTGCAAATTCACTTGTTGCTTCTAAAGCCCCTCCTGTTCTTTCTTTTATTGCTCCACGGCGACAAGTCTTCATTTCTAGGGTGGCAGCTAACACAATGATGTTGTTTTCTACATAGAAGCCAAGTTAGAGGTAAAGGTGACTGTTCAGAAATTTAATTTTTCTAGCCCACGTGATTGTTCATGAATTTAAACCTCGGAGTAAAAATCTTCGTCCGACTGTTAGTGTGGCCTCTACTAATTCTTTTTCACCATCGAATACAATTTCAAAAAACCAATTTTCCCTTCTGAAAATCTTTCTATTCACTATCAGAATGTTAGAGGTCTTCTATCTAAACTTGACGTTTTGTATAGTTTCTCCTTTGAAGCTGATGTTATAGCGTTTTCAGAGACATGTTCAACTGTGATATTCGTAGTAATGAAATTTTCTGTTCAAATTTCGTTACATATAGAACAGATTGCCCTAATCGCCGTGTCTGTAACCTGGTGGTGTCTGTAACCTGTCCAGCATCTGCCTCAACATCTATATGCAAGCGTCGGTTTTGTTTTCGTAAAGTTAACTATGCTCAACTAAATGCAATCTTTCTCGGAACAGATTGGTCTTTCTTATTTAATTGCAGCGATATGTTTACTGCTATTAATTTTTTTTATGCAACGGTATACAATACTTTCGTTGCCAATGTCTCCTATATAGTTGATTCGTTAGTATTTTATAAACCACCTTGGTTTACAAGAAGACTTTCTAACTTGAAGAACATTAAGTCGAGGTTATATAAAAAATTTAAGAGAACTGGCTCTTCTATTGCTTTCGCCAACTTTTGTGTGGCTCGGGCTAATTTCCTTTCCCTAAATAACATCTGTTATAATAACTACCTCTCACGTTGTAGACTGCAATTTTCGCGTGACCCTAAGTGGTTTTATAACTTTGTTAACTCAAAGCGCAAGACTTCTTCATTTCTCTCATCGTTGCAGACCTGTTCGCAAAATTCTTTCAATCCACTTATTTCTCTAAATCTAATTTTGGGAACTTTTACCCATATCCCATTTCCCATTGTAACCACATTGTTACTCCTGTAATTGATGAAGAATATCTACTTTTTAATTTGAAATCGGAGTCTCTGTGTCTCTTTCTCTGTCTGCCGCTTCTTAAATTTATCACTTCAGAGTGCATCTTTTCCTGATATCTGGAAGGAATCCTTCATTGTTTCGCTGACATATCAAATTATAGAGGTATTGCCAAACTTTCTGCAATTCCAAAGTTTTTTGAAAAAATGCTCACTTCAACCCTTTATCACTACTGTAAATCTATTATTTTCCGTGTCCACACGGTTTTATGAAGAATAGATCACCAACTACTAACTTGCTTGAATTTACATCTTTGGTGAACCTTGGTTTCAACGAAAAATGTCAAACTGATGTCATTTATACTGACTTCAGCAAGGTGTTTGATTCCGTTAATCATGATATGCTTTCACTTGAACTGGATTTCTTCATATTTAAGAAATAAAGTTTAGCGAGTGTTATTTAAATCAATTCTTTCCTGCCCAGTTGATGTGACTTTTGGCGTTCCTCAGGGAAGCCATCTTGCCCCATTAATGTTTATCCTTTTTATAAATGATCTGTCTCTTTCCATGAATTACTCTCGTGTTTTGATGTATGCTGATGATGTCAAACTTTGCCTTTCATTTAATGATATCTTTGCGCAACTCAGATTGCAAGAGGATCTAACTTAACTGCATTCTTGGTGTTTATGCAATCATCTAGAGCTAAACTGCGCAAAATGCAAGTTTATGACTTTTCATCGCCGGAAGCCTCATTTATTTTCTTACACGATCGACAACAACCCATTGGCGTGTGTCTTCACTTTCAGAGACCTAGGAGTAATTTTTGACCCTAAAATGACCTTTAACCATCACATTTCTTCAACAATTAATAAAGCTAAAAGTATTTTTGGATTTATTAAAAGATGGTCAAAAGAATTTAATGATCCCTACACTACCAAGCTTCTTTTCATCTCTCTTGTCCGCCCAGTACTCAAATACTCCTTTTTGCACTTCGTGGCTTAAGTTGTTCGATTGCCTACATACTCCAGCAGGTTTCTTCTTATTGATCTTTCTTCGTTAATTAATCACCGAATTTCTCTAGGCATAAGCTTTCTTCATAAACTTATTACTGGTGTTGTTGATTCGCCGTTGCTTTTGAGTCAACTTAGTTTCTGTGTCGTACCACTAGAAATTTCGTCCCTCTTGCTCTTAGTATATGCACAACTAATTTTGCCTCACACGATACATTTCGTGTATTATGTTTAAATTATAACAAACTATATCACATCCTTTCTCCAGCGATTTCGCCAAACGCTATCGTTCTGGATCACCTACGCTTCTCTATCCACCGTGATTGAACCTGGCCGTTACAATTTTGGATGCCTGTCTCTGACCACACATGGCTATGAGTAGGGGCATAGCAAGCTACTTAGCAAATAAAATTCCCCCACCGGGTTAGAGATGAATATATTTTGTAATTTAATTTACTAGTTTTAAGTTTTATTGAGATATTCCTTATTGTATTATTGAAAATTTGTTTTTTTGTTGACAGTAAATTGTCATATATATTTGAAAAAATAAAAATAAATAAAATGTGCCTAATCGTAGTAAACACGGCTAGGAAGGTAGCACACCTGCCGCCAGACTAGGGCCAATCAATCAACTGCTTCCGAATTTTATTGATTCGTGTATTCACAAGAAAATTAGCCTCGGATAACAATTCTTCAACGTTGACGACTTATGGCAAACGAAAAAGGTTAAGAGTAGGACAATGGAATGTAAGGAAGCTTTTTCAAGCAGGGAAATTCGCAATGATGTCTGCCGAATGCGCTAGGCTTAATATGGACATTTTGGGCGTAAGTGAAGCCAGATGGAATGGTACTGGCGAAATAATCAATAACAAAGGTGAGCTTTTTCTGTATTCAGGCATGCCTAACGCGAATAATCCACATATACGTGGTGTGGGCTTATATCTGAGTAAAAAGGTACGCAGGGCTTTGATGTCCTGGAAGGCTTGGTCTGAGCGTGTTATCTGTGCGCGGTTTAGATCCAAGCGAAGAAACATATCCATTATTCAAGCCTATGCACCGACTGAACACAGTGAGCTCACTGACAAAGAAAATGTCTACAGCCTACTAAACGCTGTAATTGAAGAGGTACCTCACACCGATATTATTATACTTATGGGGGACTTTAACGCTCAAGTCGGCTCAAACAATGAAGGTTACGAAACAATATTGGGAACACACGCTTCAGGTGATCGCAATGAAAACGGTGAAATATTGATCGAACTTTGCACCAACTACGACTTTAAAATAGGGAGATCAATGTTTCCCCATAAAAGAAATCATAAGGTAACATGGAGGTCCCCAGGAGGAGATTTTGTCACGCAAAGAGATCACATCTGTATGTTTCGCTTGCAATATGCTGTGTGACGTAAGCGCTGAAATCAATAGTGACCACTTTCTCATCTGTGCTGAAATACATCTCAGACTTTTATACAATAAAAGTGAAAACTCTACACGTACAATGCATAAATTTGATATTGAAAAGCTAAACAACCGGAATACGAAAGACAAATTCGTTTCTAAAATTTCTAATTTAAACGTCACAGAAAACGACCCAGAGAAGGCTTGGGAACAGCTTAGCGAAGCTATGCAAAACATAGTGCTCGGAAAGAAAAAGATGTCGAAAAAAGAATGGATGACGGATGAGAGCTGGAAGCGTATACTAGAAAGGAATAACGTAAAGTCTAGACAATTAGCTTAAAATAATCCAATAATCCAGAGAAGAGTTGGCTATTGAATATACTGTAATGAATAGGCTCATAAGGAAACAAATCAAAATAGACAAGAAAGCTTGCTATGATGATATGGCGAAGAATGCGCAGATAACGGCTGAAAAAGGAGATATGAGAAATCTCCATAGTCTGGTAAATACTATTGGAGGTAGGATGTACGTTGCAACGACTTGCCCTATAGAAGGCGAAAGTGCCAACATGGTTACTGCTCAGAATGAACAGTTGGAAGTTTGGAAGAGATACTTTGAAGCAACATTAAATTCCAACAATAGCTCAAATGAGAATCTCCCGATCCGAAGGAGACATAATGTAAACAGGCAAATAAAAACTAGCCCTCCCACACCAGAGGAAATTGAAACTGCAATTAACACTCTGAAAAAAGGCAAAGCTCCGGGAGCAGACAAAATCGCCGTTGAATGCTTCCAAGCGAATGCTCACATGATGGCACAAAAGCTAACTCCGATCTTGGAAGCTGTTTGGACCTCTGAAAATGTACCTAAATCTTGGAAGGAATCGGTAATAATCAAGATTCCGAAGAAGGGAAACCGACAAATATACTCTAACTGGAGGGGTATATCTCTCCTGCCAACCATCATAAAAATCCTCAACCAGATCATACTAAGTCGCATTTCCGAGCCAATCAACAACGTTCTACGTAGAAATCAAGCTGGCTTTCGCCCTGAAAGATCTTGTATTGATCTAATAAACACTGTACGTATTATCGTAGAGCAATCCGAGGAATTCAACTCTACGTTATATCTAGTTTTCATAGATTTTCTGAAAGCGTTTGACACCTTTGATAGGGAAGCAATATGGGTGGCACTTCGAGCTAGAGGGAAATCAAACAAAATTATCAATATCATAAAAGCATTATATACTGGGTCCTCAAGCCGAGTTTTGCACGGCGGACAACTAAGCGATCCTTTTGAATGCAATAGCGGAGTTAAACAAGGATGCACACTGCCCTTGCTCTTTATTACCGTTCTTGATTTGGTATTTGAAGCAGCTGAATTGGATAGTTTTGGAATCAACTTGAAATTTAACCGCAAACTAGGAGATCTAGAATATGCGGATGATGTTGTACTATTTTCATTCGGACATTCAAACCCAGTTAGATAGATTCGCCACAGAAGCCTCAAAAATTGGTCTTAAAATCAACTGCGCAAAAACGAAAAGTTTGCGGGTAAGCCCCACTAATACAAGCACCCTTAGTATCGACAACTTGCACATGAAAACGTTGACAAATTCGAGTACCTTGGAAGCCAAATTACATCATCCAGAGGAGCACTGGACGATTTAGACTGCAGAATTCGTAAAGTCAGAGCTACCTTTGGACAATTAAATAGATTCTGGCGAGAACCGAATATCCGGTGAAAAAATCAAAATACGAGTCTTCAATGCATGCATAAAGTCGGTTTTGGTTTACGGTGCTTTTGGGAACTTTGCGTACGAAAACCAATCGAGATTGAAATTCGCAAGCGCAAATACGGTTGGTTGGTCACACGCTGCGCAAAGATTATGAGATACCGCATGTAGTTCTGCAATGGAACCCACAAGGCAATCGATCAAGAGGCAGACTTAAAATGGCCTGGCGCAGGACGCTCAACCGGGAGACCGGGAAATCAATCATCGAGTTACGCGCAATGGCGCGAAACAGAGAGCATTGGAAATTCTTTGTTAATAACTTATGTGAATGACTACGTTTATAAATTGTTTAAATTATGAATATGTCCTTAATAAATAAAATGTACATATAATTTAGTCTTAATTTTTAAAAATAAAAACCCACTTATAATATGCGTTTGAAAAGTTTTTTTTTTGCATATTTAAGTGCACATTTTTTTGTCTTTACAGGCATATTATAAGTGCTTATTTCATTTTCATTCATATAAATATTCACTCTGGTTATAATACTAACTTGTGTTTAATACAGGCAATTGTTAGTTTAGCTTATGTTAGACAGGCCGTTCACACTACACGCGAGTTCACCCAGAAGCCTTACGGCCCATTGTGTTGCCTGATTATGGAAGGTTGAAGCTGAAGGGGGTGGTACGTTGGTTAAAAAATTGGCGTGAACGTCTGGCAGTTGGTCCTAGAGGTCTCTATCAGCTTCTAAAACCAACCAGAAGATTCCGCGAACAGATCTAGGTCAAACTGCCTAATTCATCAAAGAACCGTTTCCCGAGAATTCGGGTACGTCTTCTAAGAAGAGCAGGGCAGTCACATAGTAGATGTTGAATACTCTCTGATTCCTCTTCATCTTCACTACTACGACAGAAGTATTGGTATGGAATACGCATCCTTTGGGCCATTAAGACTCCAATTATCATCCAAATCCTTTTCTTATGAAAGTGTAGGAGCTCGTAAGTCCGTTTAGGTTGGTACTGTCTGCTAAATCCATGGTACCAGCTTCCAGTCTCGAAAGGATATCTTGTATCGGTCTACGAATGCCAGCTACCGCTAAGAAGCTATGCGTTGCCGATCCCCTCCTGGCACACTCATCCGGCATCTCGTTACCTGTAAGGCCACAATGACCAGGATAAGCGTAATTGAGTGCTGCCGAGCTTGGTTAAGAGCCACCACCGTACTACTAGCTTTACTTTTAATACTATGTGCCGTCAGAGCTTTGATAGCAGCCTGGCTATCAACATCGATATGCTTCTCGGGGTTTCCCCATAGTGTTTATCAACCTTGCTGCCTTCCAGTCTGCATATACCTCTGCCTGGAACACGTTGCACCAATTTGGTAGACGGTACTATAACTGAGTACTTAACACTTCCCAGAAGATAACCGCCCCCGTACTCTCCTCCGTTTTGGAGCCATCTGTGTAGATAGAAAGCTCGTCTTGTCTGATAACGTTAAGATGCAGTTCCCGGAGTCTAACTGCGCTTCTTGCAGCTGTATACTTGAGATAAGTGCCTGCCGGTATTAGATTTAGAATGACATCCAGCGCTGCTTGAGAGGTGGATCTTAAGGACACAGTGATATACAAGCAGGCTGCATTTTGTACCTTATGGAGGTTAGTAAGGTGGGATCTGGTGTTAACTGCCGCCCACCACACTTAGGCTCCATAGGTTAAAATGGGTCTAACAACCGCACTATAAAACCAATGAATAATGTACGGTTGGACACGCCATCTCTTGCCAAACGTTCTTTTGCAGACATAAAATGCGCTCAATGCCTTTTTCATTCTTTCTTCAGAGTTTCACTTCCACGAGAGTTTCGAATCCAGAATTACTCCAAGGTATTTCATACGAAAGTTTAAGCTGCGTATTTTATATTTCCTTGCGAACAGTATTAGCTTGGTCTTGTCCGGAGTAACCCCAAGACCATTAGGCTGAGCCCACCGAATGAGTCCAATAACTTGCTGATTATTGGTAAAAATTAACCCGCCACCATTAAGACCAAATCATCCGCATAGGCAGTAACCTTACATCTTTTTCCACCATAAAAGAATCCTCTGCAATACATCTTCACCTCCTCCTACCACCTCATGCAAATCAGTCACAGCCGATTTACCCTCAACGTATACATGTTCTACACCGCTGGAAATGTGTGTAGTGAGCTTTCTTCTCAAATGCAGATCTAATAATCTGACCATGGTTTTGATCAAAAATGATGAGAGGCTAATAGGACTAAAATCCTTTGATGAGTTGTAGTTTATCTTCCCTGACTTGGGGACGAAAAAGTTTTTCTATTAAGCAGATGAAGGTGCAGATACACAAACGAATTCAACGATAACCTGCATTGTCGACAAACGCAAATTAACACTTAATAGCTTAAAAGTATACTAAAAAAAAAAAAAATTTTAACAAAAGGTTAAATTAAAGATAAATGCTTTTTAAAATGTGTATTTTTAGTATTTGTCGTTCTACACACAAGTGAATTACACACTCTGTGAAAATTTCAACTCTCTACCTATTACGGTTCATGAGATAGAGCAGGAAACGGACGGACAGCGTAAGCTTTGTAATAGGATCCCGTTAGCTCCCTATGCGTACGGAACCCTACAAATGAAGTATCTATTTTTATTATCATGTAATAAATTGAATTGGAATAACTTTTTAAATAGATAGGAAAGTCTGCCATCAAATTTAACATAAATACTGCAAAGAAATTCCCATTTACCAAATCAGTTTTTTGTAATTCACCACGCGATCAAGCATTTCTTTTGGTTCACAAACCAGTTCTTTTTTCATTTACCAATACTGTTTTCTGTTGAAGTTGATCAACTTTTTATGATGTAGCTTTCCCGACCAAGCTATGTAATAGTGGTTTTACAGTGAGCGAAGATTCCAATCTATGAAGATGCGACAATGATTCGAGTTTCATTTGACAACAACAACAGGGAAAATGACAAAAATGAGGGGTTGTTGTTGTAGAGAGATTCGATTGTGAGATTCTAATCTTAAATACATTCGCAATGATTCGGTTTTTTGAATGGTCAGTCTTAACAGGGCTGGGCAATTCTTCCATGTGGGTTGGCAGCTTTTTCATAATTTCGTCGTTTTTTGTGATTGTCATGTGTCTTCTTCTTCGTTTTTTTGCGCGCCGCACATAAAACAGCTGATCATTGCACAAAACAATTTGAAGAAAATTTTAAATTGTAATTTTTTCTTTAAATATTAATAAAATGAGTAGCAGTAATGAAAAAGGAAGCTGCAAGTATTATTTGCATACACTCCAAATTGTTCTCAATCATATATTTTTCACAAAATGTCCATTTTAATTATCACAATTAGCCACAACGTTCCATTTGTATGTATAATCAAAACAAACAACAGCTGTTCGTGATACAAAAATATCACTGTAAACCACAAAACCGAATCTTCGTGATTCGAGCCACTGTAAAGCCACTATAACTGGACCCATACCATTTCATACATTTCAACTTTTGTGTTTCGCTGCACGAACGCAGCAAAAGCTTATTTGCAAGATAACATCGTTTGTATATTTCCAACTTAAGGTGGAGATACACAACCGACTTCAACGATAACCTGCATTGTCGACAAACGCAGCATGCAGTTTCAAACTACACAAACGACGTCGAGGTACACAAACGTCTACAACCTTATTGACTTTAGTAAACCAAAAACAGCTGTGAATTTGAAAATTTTAGAAAGTAATTATTGAAGAACACTGTATTAAGAGTTGAATTATTAAAAAAAGGAAGTATGTATTTTTATTATCATGTAATAAATTTAATTGGGATAACTTTTTAAATAGATAGGAAAGTCTGCCATCAAATTTAAGATAAATACTGCAAAGAAATTGCCATTTACCAATTCACCACGGTCACCACCAATCACAAAAAACGACGAAATTATGAAAAAGCTGCCAACCCACATGGAAGAATTGCCCAGCCCTGTTAAGACTGACCATTCAAAAAAACCGAATCATTGCGAATCTATTTAAGATTAGCATCTCACAATCGAATCTCTCTACAACAACAACCCCTCATTTTTGTCATTTTCCCTGTTGTTGTTGTCAAATGAAACTCGAATCATTGTCGCATCTTCATAGATTCGAATCTTCGCTCACTGTAAAGCCACTATTACACTTGGCTGATTTTTTAATAATTAAACATTGAATTCGTTTATATTGTTGGACGTCGTTTGTGTAGTTTGAAGGTGCATTGCTGCGTTTATCGACAATGCAGCTTAACGCTGAAGTCGTTTGTGTATCTCCAGCTTTACTGTGAGTGTTTGTCGTGTCGTCAATCATATTGGCAAATGAATCAAATTCAATGAAAAATCACCACAATGCAATTCATATGTAGTTTTGTATCAATAGCATATCGAGATATTGTGAAGAGAAGTTATACAACGTTGTTGTGGTGATTTCAATTTTCATTTTAGTGGAGATATAAATAACGAAAAAAACACGAAAACTTCATCAAACTTAAAATATGTAAATCTATGCATTTCAGACGTATAATCTCCAACCCTCGCCATTTTGTAACGGAAAGAAAGCATTTCAGCACGCGAAGAAGTAAAATATTTACATATTTTGGTTGCAAAATACGGACGAAATGAAAATCATTGAGGATCTATATACTCCGTTACAATTACTTTATTTTATTGCCGGCAAACGATGCTGCCAACAATTTTCGTGTTCATTCCGTTTGTCGGAGCATATACCCCTAACTTCCTGCGCAACCCAGCTCGGCCTACAATCAAGAATTGTTAAAAATACAGGACAAACTTCGGTTAAAGTGTTTAAACGAGATTGCAAGCATTATTTGGCAGAACCTATGTCATTAGTTCTAAACCAACAGTCAGTATATGACATGTTCACGTTATTGACCCATAGCCGATTTGTTGGTAGTGGCGAAGACTTTCAAATGTCTATGATTTCTTTCAAACAGGGTAAGGACAGCCCAGCTCCAGCACCCCATCGTTTTCTGATGTTACCTGATACTTCTTTTAAACAAACAAAATACATTGAAAAGAAACACGAATTTTTATGTAATCACATAAAATTTAAGGAGCAAATAATGGAAGCAATAAAAAAATATCGGGTGGTTATTTTTGATAATGGTTTGTTAATTGATAAATCAAGTACTCTGCCATTGCTTATTCTAAATGATTGCAAGAAAAAAAAAACTCATTGCAAAATAATTTGCGTTGAACAATTAGATGTAATTGCAATTCATAACAGCATTGAAGCAGCTAAGATACTTGGACAGGAAGTCGGTGGCTCTGTAGGCTACCAAGTTGCCTTACGAAGTCAAGTCAGTAGAGTTTCTGTGATAACATATACAACTGCGAGTTACTTGTTACGTGTTCTTATGGGAAAAGGTTCTAATGATGCCTTTCAGCATATCACACATGTGCTTGTGAATAACGTTCATCTTCATGATGCTTACACAGACATTTTACTCTGCGAGATACGATCGGCTCTTAATATGCGGCAACATCTCGGAGTTATATTGTTTTGTCAGTCGAAACATACAAAGGAGTTTTTGTCATATTTCAATGAAAGTACTGAGTTGCACTTAACCTTTGATGAAGGTTGTCATGTTCTAAGCAATGACAAAATTTTATATATAGAAGATATTTATAAAAATATTGACAAGCGAAGTTTTTGCCGTAATTCAAATAATTTCTACAGTGGCCAATATCGAACTATTACAAACACTCAATTTGATCAATGTCTTGAATCATACGAACAAAATTGCTCAGAAGCTGCATTAAGATCGTTATTGTATATGAATATATTTGAGTTATCGCCTATAAATTACAGACATTCATTGACAGGCCGTACAGCGCTTATTATCGCAGCCAAATTTGGGAATGTCACGCATGTTAACCTTCTTCTTCACATGTATGCTGATCCCTTTGTTGTTGACAAACAAAATATGGACGCCATGTGGTTTGCGACCTGCTATGGGCACAAAGAGTGCATACAAATATTGAACAACTATATCAAAAATAATCAAAAATCATTTTCAAATCCAGAGTTATTTGATAAAGTCTCGATAATACATTTAATTGATTTAATTTTTAATAGCCCCAATTGGATACCAGGTACGTAATATTCTGTACAACCAAAGTTTAAATTGTTTCATGTTATTAAAACAACCACAAATATTTAATGTATAATAATCTTATTAATCCCATTTGTTTATTCTAATATCAGTATAACGAGGTGATTAAACTATATATTATATCTGCAAATAAGAAATCTCTCTCTTTTCAAACCATTGGTTGGAAATCTTTCAAAAACACTATCTCTCACCACAATTTGATAAAATTTTTTATTTTTATTGATGCGCGAAGTAAAATTTCATTCCTCGGTCTTGTTTTGTGTTCCAATCAGAGGTCGCACTTTCATGTTCTCTTAAAAAGATGGGTTGTTTAAAGGGAAAATGCGTAAAGGCTGCAAACGACTTACTCATGACTTTATTTTTTTTTTGTTATCGCTGAAAAAATCATTATCATTTTCATTTTGTCCATACTTATCTTCCACCGACTGATTCGATTATAAGAATTATTCACATTGTCATGTGTGTATGTATGCATTTGTCTGTGCGCTGCAGTCGACTATTCTTTGCTACATGCATTGTTTTGCAACCTCCCCTCTCCAACTCATCGACTCACTCAACTCATGTCACACAGCAACAAAAAGAGACCCTTTTCACTTGTGATTTTTAATTCGTTCCGGCCTTTGGTGAGAGATTGATTAATAAGTTTTTGAGACTTATAAGATAATAACCGTAGTAGACTTTTAAACAACAAAACGAAATATTATACTCCGAGAGGGACAGATTTCAATTTCAACCACCTGTGACATGGTGGGGTGGCTGGTTCATAAACTTTTTGACTTCACATGTCAAAATCTAAAATATTGAAACACAAATATTTGAACGAAAAATGATTAACAACTTTCTCTTTAGGTTTTTTGACCCATATAGAGCCTTTAGTAATACTATATTATCGGTTTGTACTGCGAAATATGTGGAGGGTTTAGTTAAAAAATCATTAAATTCGTGTAATGTAATATGTCGATAAACCCTTATACTCAATGACCACGATTGCACCGTGACATACAGAGGTCTATTGTGCGTGACCATGGTTAGCTTAGAAATTGCGTTTCTTAATGAATTATATTTATTTAACTTATGTGCTTATCTATATTTATAAAACTTAGTTACTTAGTTTAAAATTTTGGGAAACAACAAAAAATATGGAGCACTCCATACCAACCATGCACATTTCAAAACCCTTGGACCACTAGGGGCGTGAACATTATTTATCCCTTCATCAATCGGAAATCAAACCTATCAACAATAAACAAACTTATAATTTATAAATCGATATATGGCTCGGAGGTTTCTCACCGTAATAAACTTCAGATTTTACAAAATAACTTTTTATTACTCCACTTCCCTACTCCCCGAAAGGGTAGATATATATGATAGATGAAAAAATCCGTCAGGCTAATATTAGTTTTTGTGTAAGAAATGAACTATTGCACTTTCCAAGTGTATATCGGCACTTAACAAGCTAATTCAAAATTAGTTAATTTTTAGTGGTAGTTTTTAGGTTAATTTCTTAAAATTATTTAATGTAAGATTAGCTGCATCACTGAACGAGTAAAACATGTTGCCTAATGTAACGAATAATTCATTGTATTCATTATCTTCTTAGTTGTTAAGTTGTCTAAGGAACTAAACTATGTATAAGCGTAAAATCAAACTGTAAAATTGAAATATCACTGGTCAATAAAGAAAAAAGGGGATAAATGAAAAAAAATCAGCCAAGTGTGAGTCGGACTCGCTCACGGAGGGTTCGTTCAAGATTTTTTGCTTAAAATATAAAATTATGTGCATATTTAATAGCCTAAAAGTATACTACAATTAACAGCTTAAAAGTATACTAAAAAAAGAAAACAAGTTAAACAAAAGCTTAAATTAAAGAAGAATGCTTCTAAAAATGTGTATTTTAAGTATTTGTTGTTCTACACACAAGTGAATTACACACTGTGAAAATTACAACTCTCAACCTATTACGGTTCATGAGATAGAACAGGAGACGGATGGAACCCTAAAAAAGGCAGCCAAGTGAGAGTCAGATTCGCTCACGGAGGGCTTCGTACCATCATCCAAGTTTTTTTGAAGCTCAAATAAGATATGTACATGTAAACATCATATACAGATAAAACATAAATAATAACCATCTGCTTTAAGTTACAAAGCATTGCTATTATAATTGTAATTAGTCCTTTATTTTATTATTTGTCGTTATTATAGAAATACACACTCTGTGAAAATTTTAATTGTCTACCTATTACGGATCATGAGAGGGACGGGTGCTCCACCGACACAAATCTTACAAGTTTTTTGTATGGGTACCCCTTTATTTTTTTAACTTTATTTTATTTTTATTTTTATTATTTTTAGCTACAATTGAATTACACACTGTGAAAATTTCAACTTTCTATTTATTACGGTTCATGAGATAGAGCTCTGTGGCGGACGGCGTAGGCTTAGTAATAGGGTCTCGTTTTCACCCTTTGGGTACGGAACCCCTAAAAAAACTTTTGCTTCAGCTTGTTTAGGGGACTTCCTTGACTTGAAGTTCGTTTTCTTCGTAGCCTAGTAATTTTTATGCTAGGGGCTAGTGATGTAACGAATATCAATTTTTACACATTCGCAAATACGAATGGGAATATCTGCCGTCCATATGCAAATACGAATATTCAGTTTCTAAATTTGGCGCTAGGTAGACTTTTGCAATAATTATAAAAAATCAGCCAAGTGTAAGTCGGACTCGCACACAAAATATTAAATTATGTGGATATTTAACAGCCTAAAAGTATACTACAATTACAGCTTAAAAGTATACTAAAAAAAAAAGAATTGTTAAATAAACGGTTACATTAAAGAATAATGCTTCTGAAAATGCGTATTTTTAGTATTTGTCGTTCTACACGTGAAAAATTTCAACTCTCTACCTATTACGGTTCATGAGATAGAGCAGGAGACGGACGGACGGACATCGTAAGCTTATTAATAGGGTCCCGTTAGCTCCCTATGGGTACGGAACCCTAAAAAGGTACTTTTTAGTAATCTACTATGAAATGTGTACCTGATTTACGTATTCATTTGAAGTGAATGTATTGTATTTTGCGTCTTCAGATTTTTCTGATTATTATCAACTCCAAACGATTACTAATAGTAATCTTAGTTTTTCGAAAAGTATACTATATTTTACTATTACCTCATAAAAAAAATAAGTATTCTTTTAATTGTTTTTATACTCGTCACGCAGTGAATAGTATTATAAGTTTGTCATGAAGTTTGTACCACACAGAAGGAGACATCGGAGACCCCATAAAGTACATATGTACTACATTCTTGATCAGCGCGATTAGTCGAGTCTAGGCATGTCCGAGTCCGTCCGTCTGTATGTATGCAAACTAGTCCCTCAGTTTTTGAGCTAGAAGAGCACGGAGCTTTCTTTTTACCATACGCAGTACATTTTTTGGAATCAGCCGAATCGGACCACTAGGGGGGTACCCCCCATACAAACCGGGATCCAAATGAAAGTTCTTATTAGAAAAACTTTTTGTTTTTTGTATTATCGACTTGTAATTTAGACATTCAGGTGTGTCACAAAAATTGCTTTCTCCTCAATTCCAACCCAATTACAATTCTCCGTGTCACAGAAATCTCTTATTAAAGAACAAAAAGTACCAACAATTACAGATTATTCTTCGTAAACTGCATTTAAAGAATTCAACATTTTAGTTGTTTCCAAGATAAATTTGCATTTTACCAGTTCATTCTCCATTCCATTAAAGTAAAATCGACGAAATAAGCAAAGTCAAAGACCATTAACTTATATAGACTGGACAGTTCGAACTAAAACGTTGCCGTTCTTATTTTTCTCTTTCGAATGGTTTGTTCGTGTTTCCAACAACAAGATCGTATGATATTGTTGCACACTTATTCAAACATAACTGAAATTTCAGTGACGACAGTGAAAACTACATAGAATGCTTTGATTGCTTTGGCTTCAGATAACTGTTAATGGTTTTCTACGCTTTACAGATTTCAAATAACAGAACTATGCGAGCTTCTGTAGGTAAGCATAAAATAAATACAAATACATAACATCAAATCATAGTTGGCCATTTACAAAAACATCTATTAAAGTAAAGGTGGAACTACACAAACGACTTCAACGACAATATTGACAAACGCGCTATTGCAGCTTCAAACAACATAAACGACTTCAGCGTTATTGAATTCAGTGAACTTTTTTTTTTTTTTTGATATGAGTTTATTTGAAAATTCCAATCAAGCGTTAAAAGGACACCTTTAAGGGATAGGTTTGACAACATTGACAGAGAGTAACTAAACTAGGTTAGATAATACATTATTAATCTATAAATCTATGACGTAGATCCGAAGGGTGGAGCCTTTTTAACCTTTTCGGGCAATTATTTGAGTTGAGAACTATAGCAAGAGGATTGGTATGTACATGAAGAGCATCATTGTACCGGCTGGTGTGACGGTTTATTTGCTCTTTGATTGATAGGATGCCAAGGTCACGGTGTATTAAAATCCTCTTAACGTACCAAGGCGCACCTGTGATCTGCAGAAGGTTTCGAATTTGTCGAGGACTCTTTGAGTAGCGGCGGTAGCTAGACCGCTAGAAGTGTCACATACAAGAAAAACGATGTCATCCGCATAAGTGACAACCAGAGTGTTTTCATCTGTTGGCGTAGGCATATCACTAGTATACAGCGTGTACAAGACGGGCCCTAGTACCCTGTAGGACACCTGCACTGATATTGCGGGTAGTCGATCTATCATCTTTGACCTCAACCATAAATGATCGATTTGATAAATATGACCTGAGAAGAAAGAAATATTGCGCGGGTAGAATTGCCTTAATCTTCCAGAGAAGTCCGTCATGCCATACTCTGTCAAAGGCCTGGTGTACGTCCAGAAACACAGCCGAGCAGTACATTTTTCTTTCGAAAGACTGGAGGATGGCATTAATAATGCGATGAATTTGTTCCGTGGTACCATGTCCGTGTCTAAACCCAAACTGATGGTTTGGAATAGCACACCTCTCGCCCAATACTAACAGCAATCTACCAAGAAGTATTCTTTCAAACACTTTGGAGAATACCGGAAGCAAGCTGATCGGTCTATATGAATTTAGACTGGCGTTGAATAGCAGAACAAGAGAGAGGATACCTTGATTAGGCAGGGCTTTAGCAACCTTACCGTCATATACAGGCGCTTTGTTAGTTTTAAGAATTTTTAACTGCTCGCGAGTCTCAGTCGGAGTAATGTGCAAAATGGGTGCTTAGCTTTGACAGGACAAGAAGACACTGTGTCTTAATGTTACGTGTCGCTTTCCATAAATTGAAACCAGAGATTTTTTTTGGATCAACATTGCGAAGCAGATTGTCGAAGAATTCATTCTTGGCCTCTTTTAAAGCTTGTTTTAATTTTTGCGCCTCTCTCCTCCAAGCATGAACGTTCCGCGTCCAAAGATAACGCTGCCTTAAAGCTCGCTTACGTAGAACCATATCACGTATTACAGGATTTAAAGGAGCCCGAATAGGATATGTGGTGCAGTAATGATGTTGTTGGGCCGTAGCAAAGTCAGCGAATTGTGGATATCCCTAGTGAACAGCTCAACTGCCATATTTAAATGAATTAGTTCTTCCTGTTTCACCTGAAAAAGATGAACGTTCGAATTTCTGGGTAGCAGTCTATGTTTAGCCACATATCAGCTCTGATTCTGAGCTTAATGATCAAGGGAAGGTGATCTGAGCTAAGATCAGGGAACTGTGCATTAGAGCTCATTATGAAGTCATATAGCAACGTACCTCTAGGATTACGTCGAGAGGCACCCCAAAGTTGAGTGTTCCAATCCCCGGCGATTACATATTTTGGACCAAGTTATCCCAGCAGTTGGAGGGCAATAAACCGAGGCAATTACAAAACTACATAAGTCACAGTTGATTTTGATCGCTACACATTGTACATGGGTCTCCGTAGTGGATGCGTAAAAATTGTGTTTAATGGCTGCACCACCTCTATGTCTATCTAAGGGGTGGTTTGCTACATGAAGCGAATACTCATATAGCTTATAGTAAGACCTGCTACACAAGTGGGATTCACTGATGAGCATGACGTCAATATTGTTAGCTTGAATGAAGAATTCAAGTTCATTAGTATGATTGGTCAGTCCGTCAACATTCCAGACACCAATCCTGAGACCTATTGCTGTTATTGTTGAGATTTGTTGACGAGTAATTGGTTTAACAGGCGCTCCTGCATTTCCATTATTCGATCCAACCTTGATAAGATAATATCAAATTTGGAATTAAAGTCTATTTGAACCTGATTTTGTTGCTGTTGCCATTCTTGTAGTAGTTGTAGCCACTGCTGCTGTTGTAGATCCGGGCGATGCTGCTGAAATGTTTGATGTTGCAGTGGACGTGAAGATAGTGACTGCTGCTGTTGAGTTGAGAGAGATTGCTTTGTCTGAGACAGGTTATATGGCAATAGTGGTTGGGATTGTTTCTCTCGATTTGAACGATTTTGTTTTGAATTTCGTTTGTTTTGCTGCTGTTTATCTTTTTTTCTGCTGAAGTATGGTTTGCTTTTTAATATCCCATTTGACCGCACTTGCGTAAGAGGGTGCTGTACCACTATCCGCAATTGGTGAAGGAACATCCGAAGGCAAAATTGTAGAACCTTTTGGTGGACGCAGCACTTTAGTAGGACCATGTAAATTAAGGTAATGTTTATAAACATCGCAACATTTATAGTTATCTGTGTGGGCATCACCACACAGAGCACATTAACAGGGGTTCCCTTTTCCTTTCTACACTCAATAGTACACATCACATTTAACACAGCGATGTAGTTTGAGGCAGTATTTTTAGGTATGTCCATATTCCTGACATCTATGACACTGAGGCAGAGAAACACGTTGGCGTGGTGGCTCAACGATAACAATCTGATCGCAGAGTAGTTTAATATCAAAAACTGATTTATTTTCATTTGGCACAAGCTCAACGAAGAATAAATTTAGTGGTTTCTTATCAGACTAGCTTAATGGGTTGTACAAATTATCTTTAAGTTTATTTATTGTAAATTATCCTTTAGTTTATTTATTGTACTTTATATTAAATCATCTCATGATATTTATATTGTATGAATTATCTTTAAGTTAATTTAAGTTTTATTATAATTATTTATAATAATTTTACACAATGTCTGATCGTACGTCCGATCAGAATGATAACCAAAACCCAAAGAGGACGATCTTCTTTATTCTTTGTCTCAGCTAAGCACGCATTGCCAAGCTTAACCTTCCCTTGACTCTTAACGGCAAGCCCCAACGCATCAGGAGGGACCACGTCAACGTCGCAGTGTTAGGAATTGACCTTTCTGTGTTATAGCAGAGCAACCCTGACCCGTCGTGTGCGAGCGAAATGACGCAGTCCAGTGCTGCCAAGTCACCACGTAACGTGGATCCTTACGTGATAACTTACACATATCTTGCATTATGACCAGCATTCAGGAGTTGATTTTTTATTTCTGTTGTACAGATGGAGTAGTGAAGACCTTTGATCACCACCCTGTAGGATCTTTCCTGCTTAAATTGATATGTATTGTATTCTACTTTACTTGCGTTCAAGAAACGAACAATATCTCGATAGGAGTTAATGGCCATGACATGAATTGTATGACCAGGGCAAACTTTGATCGAATAAGAATTACTTTGTATAATACCATTTAGTGATGACCGGAAACCATTGATATTGGAGACGCCTTCAACGATGATAGGCGAGGGCTTAGAAGTTTTGACAGGCGACGCAGCAGGAGATGAGCTTTCTAAGCCAGGAGAACCTTGTTCCGGAGACATCAGAAAGAGTGCCACTTTCTGTATCCAGATCAATAGTGGCAAGATCATCACATTCCAAAACTATTATGGCATAAGGGTTTTTATAGCCCGAAGTCGATGGAGCATCCTGCAAAACAGGCACAGTTTTTACTAACATGACATCATTGGTTTTGCGAGCAAGCTTGACTTTTTTTGATCGGGTTTGTTATTGTTGCGTTTGAGTGATTTAGTGACGCGCGAGTTTCGCGCATAGTAAGCATCCCGTGGTACTTTGGGTGACACGCTGTCAGCCAAATTAGAGCAGCCAACTGGTACATCACTAGCGACTGAACCATGTTTCATAGTGGGGACTCCAGGAGAGGGATCCAGAGGATCATCCATAATGAGAAAAAAACAAAAATAAAAAATTTGTTGAAAAATAAACGTTTATGTTACACTCGAATTTAATATCAAAACGAAATGCAAAAGATGAGAAGTTTAAAAATAGACTTTTTACCGTTGGAAATTGCAGTTTATGACACTTTGTTTTAAACCGGCGATGTTTATCACAAGAATAGACCCAACCTGTCGCTACGAAAGTTGATCAGAAACTTGAATTCAGTGAACAAAAAACAGCTGTAAATTTGAAAATTAGAGATATAATTATTGAAAAAAAAAAAAAACGTATTAAAAGTTGAATTATTAAAAAATTAGCAAAGTTTGAGTCGGACTCGCACACGGAGGGTTCCGTACCATCGTACAAGATTTTTTGCTTAAAATATTAAAAGATGTGCATATTTAACAGCCTAAAAGTTTACTATAATTAAAGGTGGAGATACACAAACGACGTTTTCTTACAAACCAGCTTTTGCTCCGTTCGTGCGTCAAAAAAAAAAGTTGAAATGTATGAAATCGTATGGACCGAGTTACATAGCTTGCTCGCGAACGCAGCAACTCAAGAAGTCGAACAACTTCAACAGAAAACAGTATTGGTGAATGGAAAAAAAAACTGGTTTGTGAACTACAAAACAGCTGTTTGTGAACCAAAAGAAATGCTTGATCGCGTGGTGAATTACAAAAAACTTTTTTGGTAAATGACAATTTCTTTGCAGTATTTATGTTAAATTTGATAGCAGACTTTCCTATCTATTTAAAAAGTTATTCCAATTCAATTTATTACATGATAATAAAAATACATACTTCCTTTTTTTTAATAATTCAACTTTTAATACTTCAATAATTACTTTCATACATTTTCAAATTCACAGCTGTTTTTTGTTTACTGAAGTCAATATGGTTGAAGTCGTTTGTGTAGTTTGACGCTGCATGCTGCGTTTGTCGACAATGCAGCTTATCGTTGAAGTCGTTTATGTATCTCCACTTTAACAGCTTAAAAGCATACTACAAAAAAATATAAAAAAAATGTTAAACAAAAGGGTTAATTATTATTTTTATTATCATGTAATAAATGGAATTCGAATAGCTCTTTAAAGAGATTGGAAAGTCTGTCATCAAATTTAACTTTCAAAGTAATTGCCATTTACCAAATCAGTTTTGTCATTCACCACGCGATCAAGCAATTCTTTTGATTCACAAACCAGTTCTTTTCCCATTTACCAATACTGTTTTCTGTTGAAGACGAAGGCGGTCCATACGATTTCATACATTTCAACTTTTATGTTTCGCTGCACGAACGCACCAAAAATCAATGTGTAAGATAACGTCATTTGTGTATTTCCAGCTTATATGCAAGATAGTGTCGTTTTTAGTTGGGCCTTAATTGCTGCGGCAGAGTTGCTGTGTAAACCGGGTATAAACTTAGTTAGGTTATGAATAGTGTTGTGTGGAGATCTGATATGGCTGCCATTGTTTCACCATGCTATGCGTAATGCTACCCATAACAAAAAAAAAAACAAAACATTATAGTAATCATGCATTTATGATGTTTTTATAAGTAAAGTATGAATTTGTCAAAAAGTACTACGGAATTATTTTAAATGAACTTGGAAAACATACAATAATTTAACAGTGGCGTAAAAGTACTTAAAGGCGGAAAAATGAAAACGGCGCATAACTTGTCAATTATCTCCATTTATCGATTTAAAAATATCGATAAATATTGCAAATCGCTATGTTACTGTAAATAGAAAAATATACAAAAATTTATTTAATTCATTTTAAAATGGATTCTTATTTACAAAATCGTGAGGGTACATTTATACCAGCCACAAAACGACCGGATGGAACATGGCGTAAAGCAAGAAGAGTTAAAGATGGCTATATTCCCCAAGATGAAGTGCCATTGTATGAAAGTAAAGGCAAACAATTCGCACAGAGGCAAAATAAATTGCCTCCAGGTTTATTTCCGATTGGCTCGGAGGCGGCAAAAAATGAAAAAAGAAAACAAGAGCGAAATAAAATGAAAAAAGCAGAACATACATTGCAGAAGCTGTCAATTGCTGAAAAGCTTGTAGAGCCGTCTTCACATACTTCGACGCAAACTTCTTTGGTGTCAAATACCATTCTAAAACAAAAACCGCCAAAATTGAAGCTGACTGAAGGAAAAGTTAAAAATCTTGACAAGTCCACCACAACTGAAATCCAACCGGATAGTGCTAAGTTACTTAAAAAATTTCGAAAAAAACTACGTGAAATTGAAGCAATTGAAGTTAAAATTGCCGCAGGCGAATCAAAAAAATTGGATAAAGATCAAATAGAAAAATTAAAAAGGAAAAAAGAAATTCTTATTGAAATTCAAATTTTTGAAGAGGAAGAAAAGAAAATGCCGGTTCATTCAGCTTATAGTCCTTGCTCGTAATTGAAATGAGGACAAGGAAAGACACTTTTTGGCTAATTATTTAATAAAGAAAATTAAATGTAACTTTTTTTATTTGCAATAGAAAACATTTTCGTGGAGTAACCGAACAGATTTATGATTAAATTCTCTTATGAACGTAACTTTTCAATAACCAAGCATTTAAACCCTTACAAGTTGTGAAGTATGTAGTTCTGAATTTGTTCCGTGTGTATGTAAGTTTTTATATTGATTCAAGTCTGAAGAATTTGTAGTTATATTAAAGAAAGAATTATAGTAAACATGAAACTGCCATAAGTTCGCAAAAATTATATTACTATGATATCTATGGTTTTTTTTTTACGTCACTCGAGAAGGCTTTTGACTTCATAATCCCATTTTGAAACATAATTAAGATATTAATGTTCGAATTGTGCAATTGTTACCCAGAATTGTATACCGTGTATTGAGAAGATCGCCTAGCCCATATGAACTTAAATATTTCAAAAATTAATGGTCCGTCAACGTCTCATTAATTATACTGAAATGAGGCAAATCATTTTACCTGTGGCAACTGCTGGCCACTGTGTAGTGTTTCTGAACACCATTACTTTCCTCCTTAACAATTGGCTGATTAGTCCGAATTATTGATTTCATCTGCATGAAATGAAACTCGAACTTACTGACTCGTTATTACTCCTACTATTACACTCTTCACGCAGTGAATAGTATTATAAGTTTCTCATAAAGTTTGCAACAATCAGCATTAGACATCGGAGACCCCATAAAGTATTAAATTCCTGATCATCGCGACGAGACGAGTTGACTTAGACATGTTCGTATGTCCGTCTGTATGTATGCAAACTAGTTTTTGAGCTAGAGATACGCTGTGTATTTATTGGAATCAGCCGAATCTGACCACTACCACCCATATAAAACCAGATCAAAATTGTATGTTCTTAATACATTTTTTTTTTTAATGTTTAATAAATTTAATTATTTAATTTACACACTACAAGTATCTGACCCATATCCACCAACTATGTAAATTTCAAGACCCTTGGACTACTAGGAGCGGCACCTTCCAAACAAAACATGAACTTAGAACAATAGTCAGAAGATTTCCTCTACGAAATTGGTAATGTTGTCACAAAATTTTCAATAATTTTGTTTATTTGTATTCAATATGCAATACACTTTAATACAATTTACTTTTCCTCACCAATTTGCGACGCACACTTTTCGTTGCAAATTTGTCAAGACTTTGATTATTCTCTGCTGAACTCTTTACTGCTGGAACCAACCATACAAATTCACAAAATTGTTAAGCCGTCAAACCAAACTTTATTGTATGTTTGAGTTACATTAAGAAAAATTACAGAGCTCTTGCTCGATGTTACTGTGCCCTTTGCGAAATCCAAATTAAGGAGAGGGTATAGTGCTTAGCACTTGTCTATTGATCTTTTCGGACAGGTCTTTTTGAAAAATTTAGATATAGATAGACAAGGCAGCAAGCTTATGGGTTTGTATAATAAAGTTTGCGTCACTCATTAGAAGATTATTAATATGATTAAATTAAACTCTCTCTTTAATTGCTAATTTATTACATTTCTATGTCTAGTAGGTAAATAATAGGTAGGTAGGTTGCAAGAATAATCAGAGTTGTAACCAGCATGAAACCGTGTGTTTGTGGATATGGTTGAAGAACATTTGTAAGATGCTATGGAAAAGCCTTCTCTACTTCGTCATCGTGTGCCTATTTTTATTTTCTAATAAGAACATGAATTTTGATCTAGGGTTTGTATTCGTAAATTTGGCATTGTGAATTGCGTGCACGACGAATTGTGTTTGCACCCGGCAAATCAGCTGTTTTCGCAAATACAACTGATATAATTGAATTAATTTCAGTATTAGCCAGAAATAATTATTTATTCTTGGATATTTTTGATTATTTATTATTATTATTTATTCAATTATCTGCTTCAAATAAAAAGTTTGTAACAGATTTTAACTACATTTATACAAAAAAAAAAAAAATTTAAAAATATATATAAAAGACTAACTTTCGCTATGCCGAAGTTGCTCGCTCCAGCTAGTAGTCCGAGGGTCTTGAAATTTATAAAGTTGGTGGCTATGGGTCAGACACTTATAGTGTCCAAATATTAAGTCGGTGGTACAAAAAACAAAAAGTTTTTCTAATAAGAATTTTCATTTGGATCCCGGTTTGTATGGGGAGTACCCCTTCTAGTAGTCCAAGGGTCTTGAAATTTTCATGTTTTGTGGATATGGGACAGAGACTTATAGTGTCAAAGTTTCAGTTCAATAAGTCGAAAAAAAAAGTCTAATAAGAACTTTAATTTAAAAGAGGTTTTGTATGGGAGGTACCCCTCCTGGTAACCCTAGGATCATGAAATTTATGTGGTTGGTGGATATGGACTAGAAACTTATAATGTCTAAATTTCAGTTAAGAACAGTAATTTAAAAAATCAGCCAAGTGTGAGTCGGACTCGCACACGGGGGGTTCCGTACCATCGTACATGATTTTTTGTTTAAAATATTAAATTATGTTTATATTTAACAGCTTAAAATAATACTACAATTAACATCTTAAAAGTATACTACAACAAAAAAATTGTTAAATAAAAGGTTAAATTAAAGAACAATGCTTCTAAAAATGTATAGTTTTAGTATTTGTCGTTCTACACACAAGTGAATTACACACTCTGTGAAAATTTCAACTCCGATTCGGCTGATTCCCGAACTAGATCGGCGTTTGTTAAAGAGAAACCTATGTACAAAATTTCTCTAGCTCAAAAACTGAAGGACTAGGAGTGCGAACAGACGGACATGGCGAAATCAATTCGTCTCATCGAGCTGATCACAAATATATATACTTTATGTGGTCTGCGATGTCTCCTTCTGAGTGTTACAAACTTCATGACAAACTTATAATACTATTCACTCCCGTGAAGAGTATAAATACATGTATGAGTGTGTTCAAAAAATAAGGTGAATTTTCAAATTTCGTGGGCTACGTACATTCGACTTTCGATTATTATTTGTTTTTATGTTGGTACACTCGTCTCGAAGATATGTTCACAGTTTTAACCATATAAGTCTCTGTCCCATATCCACCAACTATGTAAATTTCAAGACCCTTTATACAAAAAAAAAAATTTAAAAATATATAAAAACGACTAACTTTCGCTATGCCGAAGTTGCACGCCCCAGCTAGTAGTCCGAGGGTCTTGAAATTTATAAAGTTGGTGGCTATCGGTCAGACACTTATAGTGTCCAAATTTTAAGTCGGTGGTACAAAAAACAAAAAGTTTTTCTAATAAGAATTTTCATTTGGATCCCGGTTTGTATGGGGAGTACCCCTTCTAGTAGTCCAAGGGTCTTGAAATTTTCATGGTTTGTGGATATGGGACAGAGACTTATAGTGTCTAAATTTCAGTTCAATAAGTCGAAAAAAAATTCTAATAAGAACTTTAATTTAAAAGAGGTTTTGTATGGGTGGTACCCCTCCTGGTAACCCTAGGATCATGAAATTTATCTGGTTGGTGGATATGGACTAGAAACTTATAGTGTCTAAATTTCAGTTAAGAACATTAATTTAAAAAATCAGCCAAGTGTGAGTCGGACTTGCACACGGAGGGTTCCGTACCATCGTACAAGATTTTTTGCTTAAAATATAAAATTATGTTTATATTTAATAGCCTAAAAGTATACTACATTTAACAGCTCAAAGTATACTACAAAAAACGAAAAATTGTTAAACGAAAGGTTAAATTAAAGAACAATGCTTCTAAAAATGTATAGTTTTAGTAATTGTCGTTCTACACACAAGTGAATTACACACTTTGTGAAAATTTCAACTCTCTACCTTTTACGGTTCATGAGATAGAGCAGGAGACGGACGGACGGACATTGTAAGCTTAGTAATAGGGTTCCGTTAGTTCCCTATGGGTACGGAACCCTTAAAATCAGCCAAGTGTGAGTCGGACTCGCACACGGGGGGTTCCGTACCATCGTACATGATTTTTTGCTTAAAATATTAAATTATGTTTATATTTAACAGCTTAAAATAATACTACAATTAACATCTTAAAAGTATACTACAACAAAAAAATTGTTAAATAAAAGGTTAAATTAAAGAACAATGCTTCTAAAAATGTGTATTTTTAGTATTTGTCGTTCTACACACAAGTGAATTACACACTCTGTGAAAATTTCAACTCCGATTCGGCTGATTCCCGAACTAGATCGGCGTTTGTTAAAGAGAAACCTATGTACAAAATTTCTCTAGCTCAAAAACTGAAGGACTAGGAGTGCGAACAGACGGACATGGCGAAATCAATTCGTCTCATCGAGCTGATCACAAATATATATACTTTATGTGGTTTGCGATGTCTCCTTCTGATTGTTACAAACTTCATGACAAACTTATAATACTATTCACTCCCGTGAAGAGTATAAATACATGTACGAGTGTGTTCAAAAAATAATTCGACTTTCGATTATTATTTGTTTTTATGTTGGTACACTCGTCTCGAAGATATGTTCACAGTTTTAGCCATATAAGTCTCTGTCCCAAATTATTTAATTTATTACATTTCTATGTCTAGTAGGTGAATGCAGAGGTTGCAAGAATAATCAGAGTTGTAAGCAGCATGAAACCGTGTGTTTGTGGATATGGTTGAAGAACATTTGTAAGATGCTATGGAAAAGCCTTCTCTACTTCGTCATCGCGTGCCTATTTTCTAATAAGATCTAGGGTTTGTAAATTTGGCATTGTGAATTGCGTGCACGACGAATTGTGTTTGCACTCGGCAAATCAGCTGTTTTCTCAAATACAACTGATATAATTGAATTAATTTCAGAATTAGCCAGAAATAATTATTTATTCTTGGATATTTTTGATTATTTATTTTTATTATTTATTCAATTATAAATTATGCCTCTAATGCAAAACCTAAGAGCATATTTGGAAGATAGGCGAAATTGAGCGAAAGTTTTGCACATACAAAATTTATTACGATAAGACAAGTACAGGCCCGCCTTATCCTCCAGTGATCTTAGAATCCTATAGTTTTGGAATAAAGAATTTCTGCCGCTAAGAATGTCGTGAAATTTTAAGTAGCGATTAAAACGTTCAAATGCCAAATATTTCATAACAAGCCAGGTTTCTGGATTACACGAGTCCCACATACTTGATAAACCAATTTTTTCCAGAAAATTGAGTTACCTAATTATATTCACTTCTTGTTGTCGTTTGCCAATGGAAATGGATTGGCATGAGGAAGGTAATTTTAGGCAACTGCCAAGGCTCCATTTGCAGTTAAATGATCAAATAATAACGTTGAGTTAGAACTGCGTAACATCGCGGTGGGCGGAGTGGGAAGCATCGACATTTATTTTTGGCTGTAAAAAATTTAGTCTAATTTGTTGTTTTTGCTTTTGTTGTTGTTTTGTGTGCAGGATCAGACTTGAGCGGGAATCGAACAAGCGACTCTAAGATGTCAGCTTGTCGCACTAAGCAATGAGCCAACGAGCCACTCCTCATTCTTACTTATTTATAATTCTTGTTTTAAATTAACCGACCTATTTTCAAAAACATCACAAAGTTAGGAAAAAAAACATCATTCAAAGAGCTTTTATCAGCCGAATCGGACCACTATCACCCATATAAAACCAGATCTAAATTTTATGTTCTTAATAACATTTTTTTTTAATGTTTAATAAATTTAATTATTTAATTTACACACTGCCCCATATCGACCAACTATGTAAATTTCAAGACCCTTGGACTACTAGGAGCGGCACCTCCCATACAAAACATGAACTTAGAAGAATAGTCAGAAGATTTCCTCTACGAAATTGGTAATGTTGTCACAAAATTTTCAATAATTTTGTTTATTTGTATTCAATATGCAATACACTTTAATACAATTTACTTTTCCTCACCAATTTGTCAGGACTTTGATTATTCTCTGCTGAACTCTTTACTGCTGGAACTAACCATACAAATTCACAAAATTGTTAAGCCGTCAAACCAAACTTTATTGTATGTTTGAGTTACATTAAGAAAAATTACAGAGCTCTTGCTCGATGTTACTGTGCCCTTTGCGAAATCCAAATTAAGGAGAGGGTACAGTGCTTAGCACTTGTCTATTGATCTTTTCGGACAGGTCTTTTTGAAAAATTTAGATAGACAAGGCAGCAAGCTTATGGATTTGTATAATGAAGTTTGCGTCTTATCATTCCTTGATTAGAAGATTATTAATATCTCTTTAATTGCTAATTTATTACATTTCTATGTCTAGTAGGTGAATGCAGAGGTTGCAAGAATAATCAGAGTTGTAAGCAGTTCGCAAATACAACTGATATAATTGAAATAATTTCAGAATTAGCCAGAAATAATTATTTATTCTTGGATATTTTTGATTATTTATTATTATTATTTATTCAATTATCTGCTTCAAACAAAAAATTTGTAACAGATTTTAACTACATTTATACAAAAAAAAAATATAAAAATATATAAAAAAGACTAACTTTCGCTATGCCGAAGTTGCACGCCCCAGCTAGTAGTCCGAGGGTCTTGAAATTTATAAAGTTGGTGGTTATGGGTCAGACACTTATAGTGTCCAAATTTTAAGTCGGTGGTACAAAAAACAAAAAGTTTTTCTAATAAGAATTTTCATTTGGATCCCGGTTTGTACGGGGAATACCCCTTCTAGTAGTCCGAGGGTCTTGAAATTTGCATGATTTGTGGATATGGGACAGAGACTTTAGTGTCCAAATTTCAGTTCAATAAGTCAAAAAAAAAAGTCTAATAAGAACTTTAATTTAAAAGAGGTTTTGTATGGGAGGTACCCCTCCTGGTAACCCTAGGATCATGAAATTTATGTGGTTGGTGGATATGGACTAGAAACTTATAGTGTCGAAATTTCAGTTAAGAACATTAATTTAAAAAATCAGCCAAGTGTGAGTCGGACTCGCACACGGAGGGTTCCGTACCATCGTACAAGATTTTTTGCTTAAAATATTAAATTATGTTTATATTTAATAGCCTAAAAGTATACTACAATTAACAGCTCAAATTATACTACAAAAAACGAAAAATTGTTAAACAAAAGGTTAAATTAAAGAACTATGCTTCTAAAAATGTGTATTTTTAGTATTTGTCGTTCTACACACAAGTGAATTACACACTCTGTGAAAATTACAACTCCGATTCGGCTGATTCCCGAACTAGATCGGCGTTTGTTAAAGAGAAACCTATGTACAAAATTTCTCTAACTCAAAAACTGAAGGGCTAGGAGTGCGAACAGACGGACATGGCGAAATCAATTCGTCTCATCGAGCTGATCACAATTATATATACTTTATGTGGTTTGCGATGTCTCCTTCTGTGTGTTACAAACTTCATGACAAACTTATTATTATTTTTTTTTATGTTGGTACACTCGTCTCGAAGATATGTTCACGGTTTTAGCCATATAGCATGTTTAGTTTGTTTGTGAGAGGCATAAAGAAGAAGAAGAAGAAGAAGTTTTGCGTGTTCGGCGATTTTCTGCTATTGAAAAAAATTAATCAAACATGCTATATGGCTAAAATCGTGAACATATCTTCGAGACGAGTGTACCAACATAAAAAAAAAATAATAATCGGAAGTCGAATGTACGTAAATTCACCTTATTTTTTGAACATACCTCGTAGTGAGTTTTAAAATTATGAAAAGTATTTCTAAGGTAATTTGTATAAGTACATATCATGTTATTTATTTAAATTTGAAGCTTAAAGTCTAAGACATACGACTAAGAAGTATAAAAACATTTTGATCGGGTGCGGGTCCATAAAGTTGGCTAAAGTATTAATATTTCCATTAGCTAGGTAGATTAGGTCGCCAAAGTAGTAATTTCTAACTTCCAGGTACCGAGGACAATCAAGGATAACGTGCTGTATCGATTCTAAAGTATTGAGGCTGCACTGTCTTCATATACTATGTCGTGAAATTTTAAGTAGCGATTAAAACGTTCAAATGCCAAATATTTCATAACAAGCCAGGTTTCTGGATTACACGAGTCCCACATACTTGATAAACCAATTTTTTCCAGAAAATTGAGTTACCTAATTATATTCACTTCTTGTTGTCGTTTGCCAATGGAAATGGATTGGCATGAGGAAGGTAATTTTAGGCAACTGCCAAGGCTCCATTTGCAGTTAAATGATCAAATAATAACGTTGAGTTAGAACTGCGTAACATCGCGGTGGGCGGAGTGGGAAGCATCGACATTTATTTTTGGCTGTAAAAAATTTAGTCTAATTTGTTGTTTTTGCTTTTGTTGTTGTTTTGTGTGCAGGATCAGACTTGAGCGGGAATCGAACAAGCGACTCTAAGATGTCAGCTTGTCGCACTAAGCAATGAGCCAACGAGCCACTCCTCATTCTTACTTATTTATAATTCTTGTTTTAAATTAACCGACCTATTTTCAAAAACATCACAAAGTTAGGAAAAAAAACATCATTCAAAGAGCTTTTATCAGCCGAATCGGACCACTATCACCCATATAAAACCAGATCTAAATTTTATGTTCTTAATAACATTTTTTTTTAATGTTTAATAAATTTAATTATTTAATTTACACACTGCCCCATATCGACCAACTATGTAAATTTCAAGACCCTTGGACTACTAGGAGCGGCACCTCCCATACAAAACATGAACTTAGAAGAATAGTCAGAAGATTTCCTCTACGAAATTGGTAATGTTGTCACAAAATTTTCAATAATTTTGTTTATTTGTATTCAATATGCAATACACTTTAATACAATTTACTTTTCCTCACCAATTTGTCAGGACTTTGATTATTCTCTGCTGAACTCTTTACTGCTGGAACCAACCATACAAATTCACAAAATTGTTAAGCCGTCAAACCAAACTTTATTGTATGTTTGAGTTACATTAAGAAAAATTACAGAGCTCTTGCTCGATGTTACTGTGCCCTTTGCGAAATCCAAATTAAGGAGAGGGTATAGTGCTTAGCACTTGTCTATTGATCTTTTCGGACAGGTCTTTTTGAAAAATTTAGATAGACAAGGCAGCAAGCTTATGGATTTGTATAATGAAGTTTGCGTCTTATCATTCCTTGATTAGAAGATTATTAATATCTCTTTAATTGCTAATTTATTACATTTCTATGTCTAGTAGGTGAATGCAGAGGTTGCAAGAATAATCAGAGTTGTAAGCAGCATGAAACCGTGTGTTTGTGGATATGGTTGAAGAACATTTGTAAGATGCTATGTAAAAGCCTTCTCTACTTCGTCATCGCGTGCCTATCTTTATTTTTTAATAAGATCTAGGGTTTGTAAATTTGGCATTGTGAATTGCGTGCACGACGAATTGTGTTTGCACTCGGCAAATCAGTTGTTTTCGCAAATACAACTGATATAATTGAAATAATTTCAGAATTAGCCAGAAATAATTATTTGTTCTTGGATATTTTTGATTATTTATTATTATTATTTATTCAATTATCTGCTTCAAACAAAAAGTTTGTAACAGATTTTAACTACATTTATACAAAAAAAAATATAAAAATATATAAAAAAGACTAACTTTCGCTATGCCGAAGTTGCACGCCCCAGCTAGTAGTCCGAGGGTCTTGAAATTTATAAAGTTGGTGGTTATGGGTCAGACACTTATAGTGTCCAAATTTTAAGTCGGTGGTACAAAAAACAAAAAGTTTTTCTAATAAGAATTTTCATTTGGATCCCGGTTTGTACGGGGAATACCCCTTCTAGTAGTCCGAGGGTCTTGAAATTTGCATGGTTTGTGGATATGGGACAGAGACTTTAGTGTGCAAATTTCAGTTCAATAAGTCAAAAAAAAAAGTCTAATAAGAACTTTAATTTAAAAGAGGTTTTGTATGGGAGGTACCCCTCCTGGTAACCCTAGGATCATGAAATTTATGTGGTTGGTGGATATGGACTAGAAACTTATAGTGTCGAAATTTCAGTTAAGAATAATTTAAAAAATCAGCCAAGTGTGAGTCGGACTCGCACACGGAGGGTTCCGTACCATCGTACAAGATTTTTTGCTTAAAATATTAAATTATGTTTATATTTAATAGCCTAAAAGTATACTACAATTAACAGCTCAAATTATACTACAAAAAACGAAAAATTGTTAAACAAAAGGTTAAATTAAAGAACTATGCTTCTAAAAATGTGTATTTTTAGTATTTGTCGTTCTACACACAAGTGAATTACACACTCTGTGAAAATTACAACTCCGATTCGGCTGATTCCCGAACTAGATCGGCGTTTGTTAAAGAGAAACCTATGTACAAAATTTCTCTAACTCAAAAACTGAAGGGCTAGGAGTGCGAACAGACGGACATGGCGAAATCAATTCGTCTCATCGAGCTGATCACAATTATATATACTTTATGTGGTTTGCGATGTCTCCTTCTGTGTGTTACAAACTTCATGACAAACTTATTATTATTTTTTTTTATGTTGGTACACTCGTCTCGAAGATATGTTCACGGTTTTAGCCATATAGCATGTTTAGTTTGTTTGTGAGAGGCATAAAGAAGAAGAAGAAGAAGAAGTTTTGCGTGTTCGGCGATTTTCTGCTATTGAAAAAAATTAATCAAACATGCTATATGGCTAAAATCGTGAACATATCTTCGAGACGAGTGTACCAACATAAAAAAAAAATAATAATCGGAAGTCGAATGTAAATTTGAAGCTTAAAGTCTAAGACATACGACTAAGAAGTATAAAAACATTTTGATCGGGTGCGGGTCCATAAAGTTGGCTAAAGTATTAATATTTCCATTAGCTAGGTAGATTAGGTCGCCAAAGTAGTAATTTCTAACTTCCAGGTACCGAGGACAATCAAGGATAACGTGCTGTATCGATTCTAAAGTATTGAGGCTGCACTGTCTTCATATACTATGTCGTGAAATTTTAAGTAGCGATTAAAACGTTCAAATGCCAAATATTTCATAACAAGCCAGGTTTCTGGATTACACGAGTCCCACATACTTGATAAACCAATTTTTTCCAGAAAATTGAGTTACCTAATTATATTCACTTCTTGTTGTCGTTTGCCAATGGAAATGGATTGGCATGAGGAAGGTAATTTTAGGCAACTGCCAAGGCTCCATTTGCAGTTAAATGATCAAATAATAACGTTGAGTTAGAACTGCGTAACATCGCGGTGGGCGGAGTGGGAAGCATCGACATTTATTTTTGGCTGTAAAAAATTTAGTCTAATTTGTTGTTTTTGCTTTTGTTGTTGTTTTGTGTGCAGGATCAGACTTGAGCGGGAATCGAACAAGCGACTCTAAGATGTCAGCTTGTCGCACTAAGCAATGAGCCAACGAGCCACTCCTCATTCTTACTTATTTATAATTCTTGTTTTAAATTAACCGACCTATTTTCAAAAACATCACAAAGTTAGGAAAAAAACATCATTCAAAGAGCTTTTATCAGCCGAATCGGACCACTATCACCCATATAAAACCAGATCTAAATTTTATGTTCTTAATAACATTTTTTTTTAATGTTTAATAAATTTAATTATTTAATTTACACACTGCCCCATATCGACCAACTATGTAAATTTCAAGACCCTTGGACTACTAGGAGCGGCACCTCCCATACAAAACATGAACTTAGAAGAATAGTCAGAAGATTTCCTCTACGAAATTGGTAATGTTGTCACAAAATTTTCAATAATTTTGTTTATTTGTATTCAATATGCAATACACTTTAATACAATTTACTTTACCTCACCAATTTGTCAGGACTTTGATTATTCTCTGCTGAACTCTTTACTGCTGGAACCAACCATACAAATTCACAAAATTGTTAAGCCGTCAAACCAAACTTTATTGTATGTTTGAGTTACATTAAGAAAAATTACAGAGCTCTTGCTCGATGTTACTGTGCCCTTTGCGAAATCCAAATTAAGGAGAGGGTATAGTGCTTAGCACTTGTCTATTGATCTTTTCGGACAGGTCTTTTTGAAAAATTTAGATAGACAAGGCAGCAAGCTTATGGATTTGTATAATGAAGTTTGCGTCTTATCATTCCTTGATTAGAAGATTATTAATATCTCTTTAATTGCTAATTTATTACATTTCTATGTCTAGTAGGTGAATGCAGAGGTTGCAAGAATAATCAGAGTTGTAAGCAGCATGAAACCGTGTGTTTGTGGATATGGTTGAAGAACATTTGTAAGATGCTATGTAAAAGCCTTCTCTACTTCGTCATCGCGTGCCTATCTTTATTTTTTAATAAGATCTAGGGTTTGTAAATTTGGCATTGTGAATTGCGTGCACGACGAATTGTGTTTGCACTCGGCAAATCAGTTGTTTTCGCAAATACAACTGATATAATTGAAATAATTTCAGAATTAGCCAGAAATAATTATTTATTCTTGGATATTTTTGATTATTTATTATTATTATTTATTCAATTATCTGCTTCAAACAAAAAGTTTGTAACAGATTTTAACTACATTTATACAAAAAAAAATATAAAAATATATAAAAAAGACTAACTTTCGCTATGCCGAAGTTGCACGCCCCAGCTAGTAGTCCGAGGGTCTTGAAATTTATAAAGTTGGTGGTTATGGGTCAGACACTTATAGTGTCCAAATTTTAAGTCGGTGGTACAAAAAACAAAAAGTTTTTCTAATAAGAATTTTCATTTGGATCCCGGTTTGTACGGGGAATACCCCTTCTAGTAGTCCGAGGGTCTTGAAATTTGCATGGTTTGTGGATATGGGACAGAGACTTTAGTGTCCAAATTTCAGTTCAATAAGTCAAAAAAAAAAAGTCTAATAAGAACTTTAATTTAAAAGAGGTTTTGTATGGGAGGTACCCCTCCTGGTAACCCTAGGATCATGAAATTTATGTGGTTGGTGGATATGGACTAGAAACTTATAGTGTCGAAATTTCAGTTAAGAATAATTTAAAAAATCAGCCAAGTGTGAGTCGGACTCGCACACGGAGGGTTCCGTACCATCGTACAAGATTTTTTGCTTAAAATATTAAATTATGTTTATATTTAATAGCCTAAAAGTATACTACAATTAACAGCTCAAATTATACTACAAAAAACGAAAAATTGTTAAACAAAAGGTTAAATTAAAGAACTATGCTTCTAAAAATGTGTATTTTTAGTATTTGTCGTTCTACACACAAGTGAATTACACACTCTGTGAAAATTACAACTCCGATTCGGCTGATTCCCGAACTAGATCGGCGTTTGTTAAAGAGAAACCTATGTACAAAATTTCTCTAACTCAAAAACTGAAGGGCTAGGAGTGCGAACAGACGGACATGGCGAAATCAATTCGTCTCATCGAGCTGATCACAATTATATATACTTTATGTGGTTTGCGATGTCTCCTTCTGTGTGTTACAAACTTCATGACAAACTTATTATTATTTTTTTTTATGTTGGTACACTCGTCTCGAAGATATGTTCACGGTTTTAGCCATATAGCATGTTTAGTTTGTTTGTGAGAGGCATAAAGAAGAAGAAGAAGAAGAAGTTTTGCGTGTTCGGCGATTTTCTGCTATTGAAAAAAATTAATCAAACATGCTATATGGCTAAAATCGTGAACATATCTTCGAGACGAGTGTACCAACATAAAAAAAAAATAATAATCGGAAGTCGAATGTACGTAAATTCACCTTATTTTTTGAACATACCTCGTAGTGAGTTTTAAAATTATGAAAAGTATTTCTAAGGTAATTTGTATAAGTACATATCATGTTATTCATTTAAATTTGAAGCTTAAAGTCTAAGACATACGACTAAGAAGTATAAAAACATTTTGATCGGGTGCGGGTCCATAAAGTTGGCTAAAGTATTAATATTTCCATTAGCTAGGTAGATTAGGTCGCCAAAGTAGTAATTTCTAACTTCCAGGTACCGAGGACAATCAAGGATAACGTGCTGTATCGATTCTAAAGTATTGAGGCTGCACTGTCTTCATATACTATGTCGTGAAATTTTAAGTAGCGATTAAAACGTTCAAATGCCAAAGATTTCATAACAAGCCAGGTTTCTGGATTACACGAGTCCCACATACTTGATAAATCAATTTTTTCCAGAAAAATATTCACTTCTTGTTGTCGTTTGCTAATGGAAATGGATTAGCATGAGGAAGGTAATTTTAGGCAACTGCCAAGGCTCCATTTGCAGTTAAATGATCAAATAATAACGTTGAGTTAGAACTGTGTAACATCGCGGTGGGCGGAGTGGGAAGCATCGACATTTTTTTTTGGCTGTAAAGAATTTAGTCTAATTTGTTTTTGCTTTTGTTGTTGTTTTGTGTGTAGGACCAGACTTGAGCGGGAATTGAACAAGCGACTCTAAGATGTCAGCTTGGCGCACTAAGCAATGAGCCAACGTGCCAGTTTTCATTTTTACTTATTCATATTTCTTGTTTTAAATTAACCGACCTAGTTTCAAAAACATCACAAAGTTAGGAAAAAAACATCATTCAAAGAGCTTTTAGCGATTCTCGCACACATTGAAAGCTTCGCTGTTAATAAAAAACTGTTTTTGTAATAATTTGTAAAGTGTATGCACCAGTCTGTAAACTTCAGTTTATGCAGGCTTGCCAACTTAGAAGAAAATGAAAATATGTTGCAAATATAAAATCTATATATAAAAAAATTTAAATTAAATCGGTCAAGAATAAATGATAGGATAGTTTTTATCTCTATTAATTAGTTCAATATGATATATTAAATTAAATATAGTTTTTTTAGGTTTAAGATTTATAAATGTTTTCCACAGCCAAGCACAGAAACGTTTGTACGTTTTTATGCTGTACTTCTTACATAATTTTCTGTTGTTTTTGTTATTGTTGTATTTTTTCTTCTATGAGTACGCACAAGACTATTCTCTTCGTTATCTAATTTTTGTATGTGTTGGTCACTGAGATCGACACAAGAGAGTGTGTGTTTCGTTGTTCGTGCTTTCATTGCTTTTGCAAAGCAGATATAAGTTAAGGTGTATGCGTGAGTATTTGTATGGGCATTTTCAATGATAGCGTTGGGCTAGCAACCAATAGACGGCGCTTAATTAACATTAAAATATAAAAGGACTAAAAGATTTTTTTGCTTCATCAAGTGAAAATATTTTCACTGCATTCAAAAGTTTTGTAATTCAGCGTATTTAAACTGAACCTCAGCAACGCCTGGCCGGGCCAGCTAGTATTTTATAAAAAAAAGAATAGTGGGATTCACGCAACGTGGCAAACTTGGCAAAGTTGGTAAATTGGGCAAACACGCAAACAAAGTGACAGTTACTCCTTACAAAAAAAATTGCGCAATTTCCCAAGGTTGTCTGACAATTTAGTTGTGCAAACATGGCAAAGTGAGGGCTGCCAACTTTGTGAATTTATTAGGAGTGGGAAAGTCTGAACAAAAGTGAAATGTTTTACAAATTTAATTGAAATAACAATAGATTTACAGGAAACAGAAGTACGAATAATAAATAATTTATTTCAATTTATGTACTTATTTCAATACATTCGCTTTTTTAACTTTTTTCGGCATTTTCATTTGTTTGTTTACATTCCACTGGCAGTTGTGTTTGCGAGAACAGGTGATTTGGTAAGTACAAACACAATTGGTCGTTCACGCAATTCATTTGCCTATTTGCCATTTTAAAAAATGAAAACAGGTTTTCTTAGGGGTTTTCCGTGTAATTCTGACTATTTATTTTTGATTTTATAAATGAATTTTACTTTTTCTCCCAAGTTGGCAAGCCTAATTTTATCTTATATGTATTTGCGAATGTATGCAATTGATGGCACAATATTTTTAAAAATCGATAATTTTTCACAAAACTATTGCCCGACATTGAAAATGAATCACTATGATCACGCAATGATTTTAACACATTTCTTTTTCCGTAATTTTCTTTATCTTACAAAATTTTCGCGAGCAAACAAGAAAACACAAGATTATCCATTTTACAGAGCAATAACAAGGCACACAAGTACTTAACAATTTTGTGCGATTTTCGAAAGACGTGCTCGACAGACCATCTTTGTTTTTTTCAGAAGCTTTGATGGTAAGAGCTTTTTTTGTGAAGGAAAAATGGCTTAACAGCGAGAGAATGATGATGTTAGTCATTAACAGCGTCATTTCTTTTTTATGATGTTTCTGTGAATAGGTCGGTAAGTGAGTAGGTAATAGAGATGTAATGTATATGAATGCAGCAACAACGTGTTTCGTCTTTTAACTCTCTTTATTTGATTATGGGTGCTCAGTTCATTTCATTCAATTCGTTTTTATTATTATTATTACATATTTTTAAAACTTCACGCAGTGAATAGTACAAGATTATAAGTTTGAAACACACAGAAGGAAACATCGGAGACGCCATAAGATATATATTTTTTATCAGCTCGACAAGACGTTTTGATTAAGTCTAGTTTTAGTTTTTATACTCTTCACGTCAGTTAGAGTTAGTCTTTTTTTATATTTTTCTTTTCACTAAACGCTGTACATTTGTCGGAATCAGCCGAATCGGACTACTAGGAGGGAGACTATATCTGAATACGAATCATATCTCACTACACCAATCATGATAGTCGGATACTTTAATGTTAATGTTACACAAGATCGCTCGTTGCCGGACTTCATGTTCAGTGAGTTTAATTTATCTTAGATCGAAACTGCTCCAACTACGTTAGGCATTGATTTATTATAACACAGTAATATGTTTACTTAATTCCTGAACCTGACGAAAGGAAAATGTTGCCATCACAAATAAAACATGAAATTAAATTAAATTTTCTTATATTCACATTTAACTTAAGAGAATTTAATTTAATTTCGAATATAATCAGTAAAGCTAAGTAAATATCTTCATATTTAACTTACTTGCACATAAAAAGTTTAAGTGTCAAAAATGTTTATTTTAATGTGATACAATAGTAAACATTAATTTATTCATATTTCAGGGAATCTTTTAATAATTGTTCCAACGCTTTATCATATCTTGCGGGTTAATTTTTCGATAATTAAAGTGTTGGATATTTTACCACGAAACATAGCAATACACGTTTTGCATACAAACATGGATCCAACTCATCTTCATGACTTAACTTCAAATAGTTTTGACAAAATAAATATAGTGATTGCTACAGATGTTATAGAGGCTGTTTCCAATTTGCCACCGTTTAAATACGTAATAGATTCTGCGAGGGAGAAAAAAACTGTATACGACACATTCCATTGCTGTAATAAAGATATCTATGAGTGGATGTCAAAGGATAGATTAAAAAATCGTTCACAGCTTCTTATTCTAAAAGGTTTGTCCGATTTCAGAAATATTAAATTAATAAAAATAAATATCTTTTCTATTTTAAAAGATAAGAATTGTTATTGTTTTAGACTTATACCAAAGTCTCTGTATAACAAACTGCCTGAAGTGACTCTGCCTGCCTTGCAAACAATGCCTTTAGATAAAATCTGTTTAACAGTGAAGTTACTGTCACCGCAAAAACTTGTTGCAGAATACTTAAATTATGTTATCGCTCCACCATCAATGATAAATATTCACCATCATGTACAATTTTTAAAAAAAATTGATATATTCGATGATGCTGAAGGTATAACATGGCTGGGCGTACGATTAATGGATTTACCGGTCAATTGCCAACATGGACGTTTGATAGTTTTTGGTATTTTGTTGCAATGTATTGATCCGATGCTAACTATTGTAAGTTATATGATCTCAACAGATCCATTGGGCTTACCGTCCATAAACGAATCGTATGCTTTTTGGTCACAATCCCTAACCATACAAAATAATTTTAAGAAGGAGCGCATGCGTTTGTCTGAGGATCAATTTTCAGATAATTTCATTTTTTTACGCCTTTATAAAGACTGGAAAGCTGATTTTAAGCGTAACGCACAACCATTTTTAATATCAGATGAGTATAAATTTGTTCAAAATGGCATTATGGAAGAAGTTTTTTGTATTCGACAACATATTGTCAGTGCGTTACTTTCAGCTGGGATGGTTCACAGCTCAGGACAGCTAAGAATGTACGCCATAAACTTGAAATCAAATAGTTTGCCTACATTAAAGGCTGCTTTAACTGGAGGTCTTTATCCGAATATATACATTGTAGAAAGACAGAATGCTTTCACTCTTAAATCATACAACTCTACAAGGACTCTTTTAAATCAGAATTCAGTTTTAGGAGAATTTGAAAAGCCAAGAAATAATTCTCCACAATCTGTAACATCATGTATAATTTGCAGTAAAAATGATAAGTACGGTAACAATAGCACCATTAACTACTCAACATTTGTATTGCCGCTCGCTGTGGCTATGTTCGCAGGTAAAGTATATTGTGAATGAAAATGTGACCAATTAATTTAATATTGCTTTTCGTAATAGGACCTCAAATTTTGACATACTCAAATGAATTCACCAATAGCACTCCTTTCAATGATAAAACTGCACAAATATGCATTGACGAATGTTTTTGGTTTGTGATGCCAAAGCTGGTTGCACACTTGGTTATGAAAACTCGGCAATATTTTTTTAGTAGCTATACTAATTATCTACAAAATTGTGCAAATCGCGATAAATGGGAGTATAATAGCACATCCTTCCTCCTCTTCGACACACTTTCTACAATTTTCGATCGTGAGGATGCTATCGTTGGATTTAATAATTTAACAAATATTGGACTACGCCTTCCAATAACTTCAATTGAATTTTTATTTAATGGTATTTTTATTTGTGACGATGAACTATCATATTCTGATAACTCCGAAATATTTTCCAATAGCTTGTTACCTTCGAGTAACACTATTTGCAACGGATAATCACTTTTTAATAAATTCCATATCAGATACAATAAATGCATTCTATATAAAAAGAGTTCGCAGTATTTTAAAGATGTAATTGGAAAAATTAATCGACATCTAAATAGATCCAATTGACATATACGTATACGTAACCCTGTACGGAAACAATCCACACATAGTCAATACTTTGGTCCATTGCAAAGTTTTTTGTTCAAACTTGGATATTAAAGAGTTCTTTAAGAGTAATATGTTCGATGTTTTGTAGGTTTATATTATTATATAGAAGTTACATTCAAACATACATAAATTTCAGGAATAATCGTATTGGGGATACCAGATGCTCTTTGCTTGCCGCAACCATTGGGTTGAATGAATAATAATGTATACACATATAATTTTTTTTTATAATACAATATTTTCATTGGTAATGTCATATAAAATATAAATATTGAAATAGCCATGCCCACCTGGATGCTTTTTTTCTTGCAAGCTTACAGGTAGAAAGTTAAAATTTGTAGACTTACCGACCTATTCTCGTTGTTTTTGCGTTGAAACCTCAAACAAGGAAAGCTTTTGTCATCATTCCAATTCTCGCACAAGTTGAAAGCTCCGCTGTAAAAAAAAACAGTTTTTAACATCAGTCTGTAAAGTGTATGTTACCAGTCTGTAAACTTCAGTTCATGCAGGTTTGCCAACTTAGAAGAAAATGAAAATATGTTGGAAATATGAAATATTTTATAAAAACAAAAATGAAAATATGTGTTCTTCGAGTAATTCTGACGATTTAAATTTTTTTTCTGAATTTGATTTTTTCCCCCAAGTTGACAAGCCTGATTTTATCTTATATGTATTTGCGAATGGATGCAATTGATGGCACAATATTTTCGGAAATCGATAATTTTTTACAAAACTATTGCCCGACATTGAAAATGGATCACTATTATCATGCAATGATTTTAACACATTTCTTTTTTGCAAAGTTTTCATTATATTCCAAAATTTCCGCGAGAAATCAACAAATCGAAAGATTACCCATTTTACAGAGTGATAACAGTGCACACAAATTAATATTTTTTTTTCACAAACAAATTAATACCTCCACAGCAAAAGATGAAAAATTGTTATCATAAGAGCTTTTCTTGTCACCGCAAAAAACCATTAACAGCCAACAATTTTTTTGTTATAGCTTTAAGAATAGGTGGGTTGGTTAGTAGAGGATAATTTAATGACCATTTATGTGCAGCAAGAGGAAACAGAATAATAAATATATTGACATATAATATGAGTCGGAACAGTTGAATATGTCAACTGTATAATGTAGAGGCCCATCATACTTTGAACAGCAGTTAACGGAAGGGCCAATACGTTGTTTTCTGATCATCCAGTGCTATATACAATAAATATATATATATATAATAACACAATCTTTGTTATGTTAACATGAGCCTTAAGCTACAAGAAAGCCTCATATCGCTTTCATTAACAGAAGGACGGCCCCAACACTTTTTGGTGTTCTCGTAACGCATTGATCTGTCAGAAATATTGCCAAATAAAAAGGCTAAGTCGTTATAAGTTAAGGCTAAGTTATTATATGGGAGGCATAACAGCAGTTTAGGATGACGATCGTAGTAAGGTCGGATATCGCTGGCATCGTTGTGGTCTTCGTTCTCATCTTCGTAGGTACGGCAAACTCAATATCTCTTCGTGACTTGTGATATTGAAGAGCGTTGTCGTTGCTGAGCTTGGTGATTTCTTCAGTATGCTGCTACGATTTTTATGGACCGGCCCGTTAATCGTTATCGAAGGTGATTAGATAGGTTCCAGTGACTACTTTTTCAGGGTTTCCTTCGACCTCTATCATTCAAGATGATGATCCCATCATCGATTACTGAGAGTGTTTCAAGGTGGTTAGGGCGAGTACTACAATGGGAGTGCCGGAGTGAAGTTGCTCTGCACACGTAGGTTTTGATAACTCTTTACAGAATGTTGGTTTAATGCAGTCCCAATTACAAGTATTTGATTTCCGCAGTCAGCAACATTGTTGTCCTCGGTGAAGAGCAGGATCATTCCATTATGTTGAACGGGAAACAAAACAATTTTTAACGTGAAAACGTTATTAAAATGGGTATACAAGTATTTGATTTCCGCAGTCAGCAACATTGTTGTCCTCGGCGAAGAGCAGGATCATTCCCTTATGTTGAACGGGAAACAAAACAATTTTTAACGTGAAAACGTTTTTAAAATGGGTATACATGTCACAAACACAATTTTCCGAATTTTTCGAAAATTGTTGCGTTTTGTTTTAATGTATCTCGTGACTCAAAAATCGTAGCGCCAAGTAATTTGTATATTCTGAAAATTGTTTGTGCTGCATCGTGTAAGAAGAATTTTGTCATAATGCGCTTATGTCAACAAGGAGGGAAGGGTGTTCAAAGAGGTGACTAAAATTGAGAAAAGTCTTTCTTTCTAAGCGTATTGTTTGAGAAAGGTCTATCCTATTTGGCTGATTTTTCTTTTATTATGTTCGTTATAGGTCAATTAGAAGAATATGAAAATTTTTGGAAAATCCAACGGGAAAGTGGGAAATTTCGACTTTTTGTATAAATATTATTTAGAAAAAATTGAAAAATTGAATAAGAACAGTGTCATAAAATGTAAGACGTGCAAGAGGAAGAAGAGGAAGAATGAGATAGTCAAATCAGACATAAGTTAAGGTGTATATGTGAGTATGTGCATGTTCAAGCATCGTGTACCTATGTTGAATTGCAAGAGGTGGGGTGGGGGTTGTTTGGAAAAGAGAAAAATGAAATAGTCAAAGCAGACATAAGTTAGATGTATGTGTGAGTATGTGTATGGGCAAGCGTCGATTGCCTTTGTTGATGTGCAAAGGGCGAAAAAGAGAAGAATGAAATAGTCAAAGCAAACATAAGTTCAGGCGTATGTTTGAGTGTGTGTATGGGCATTTTCAATGATCGGTTACAAATTTCATAAAGATAGTTAGTTTTTCTTTTATTTTTATTTAACCTTCCTATACTCGCGCCTACGGTCTCTCAGAGCAACAAATCATTAATTCGTTGTTATCTCAAAAATTATCATCACTATGACTTTGTGGTTTTTAGAAGCTTCATAATTTGTTGTTCGGCAGCGTTTAGTGCACGTGTGTAACTTTAAGACTATTATCGGTCTGTGAGACCGACGCGAGTATATGTGTTACTATTTTAGGTAAGTTACTAATTTTTATTTTAGAATATTATTCAATGAAATGTATTAATAAATTTTAGTGGTATTTATTACTTACTGAGTATAGTAAATAAGATTAGTTTAAAATTGTTTTTTTTTATCATTTTTATCACTACGATGAACGAAGAAGCGATAAGGGCGCAATTGGAACGTGAAGATTCTGATTCAGATTACGAAGACAAGAGTGATTTTGAGGTGGAGGACGCTTTAGAAGTGCAGGAGGATAATACAGACCCTGACCAGGAGGGTGATTCGGCAGACAAATGTGAAGAGCTTACATCTACAAACTTCTACGTCGGCAAAGTTACAAAAACTAGATAAAGCAAAAATAGTCCATCTTCTACTGTTAGAACAACGTCTCAAATATTCTTCTGAAGCTAAAGAGAGAAGCAAGAAATACAAAAGATCCATGTGAGATTTGGAAATTATTTTTCTCTGATGTAATAATCCAACTAATTACGAAGTATACAAACCAACATATTTAGCGGCTTTTACCTGAATTCAAACGAGCTAGGGACTGTCGGTTTACTGACGAAGATGAAATTCATATGATTACCCATCTAAAAAGCGGGCATTAGTTTGAAGTTTGCCAAGAACACTCAGACAAAGGCTGGTAGAAATATGCAAACTTGATAATCCAGAAACTTCATCATCTGGTAATCATCAAGTAGGTCGTTGTTCATATTGTTCTTCAAAACAAAACCGAAAAACACGACACAACTGCATGAAATGCAAAAAATATTTTTGTCTCGACCATGCAGTTATGGTATGTTCAAATGAAAGTTTTAACGGTTAATACTTCTTTTCATACTTTCTTTTATTATTCTTTATACTTCCTTTTATTAGATTTCAGGGTTTTTATTTTATGGAGAACATAGGAAAAATTTTATTTTTGTTATTAAAGTTACTATACCAAAAAATACGTTATTTTTTAAAAGTTTGATTTAAAACACTTTTTTTACCATATAAAGTTGAAGTTATAATACATTATCTGTTTTTTTTATTCAAAAATACTATGTTCTTTAAAAAAGTGCCAATAATAATTAAAAAATATTTAAATAACAATAATATAGATGAGATCAAATCTCGGTCTGAGAGACCGTGCGCGAGTAAATGTGTAATTAATATTCGCGCGAGTACACGAAGGTTAAAAAAATCTCAACCGACTTCAAAAACCACAAAAAGTCACTAAAAAGCGAAAAATTACAGATTTAAAAAATATTTGTCCAAATGTTGGATGTGAGCGCACGATTTGTTCCCTACGGTAGTACGTCGAATTCATTTCGTTGAATTTACAATTTTTAGTTTTTTCTGAAGTGTAATTAGTGCAGATAGCGGTTATTGTGTATTATACACAAAAACAATCTTTTCTTTCCTTTGTCCGTGCACACGTTTCCTTTTCCCACATCCCGCATACACGTCTCTTTACAGGGAAATATATGGACAAGCAAAGGTTTTTATACTCTTCACGCAGTGAATAGTATTATAAGTTTGTCATGAAGTTTGTAATACACAGAAGGAGACATCGGAGACCCCATAAAGTATATATATTCTTGATAAGTGCGACTAGCCATTTTCGTCTGTCCATCTCTCTGTCGGTCCGGAGGGGGTACCACCATACTACCTGGATCCAAATTCATGTTCCTATTAGAATTTTTTTTTTTGTTTTTTGTACTATCGAAATTAAATAAATTACAAGATCCTCGGACCACCAGCTGGGGCGTGAAGAGTATTACAAGTTCGGCATAGCCAAAGTTAGTCTTTTTATATTTTTTTTGATTGAATTTAATTTCTTGTCTTTTTTTTTTTTTGTGCTTTTGGTGTAAATTAATTTTTTTGTTTTTTATTTATTTATTTATTTATAAACAGTTTGAGTGTACTTAAAAAATACATACAAACTAAAGCAAAATGTGAAGCTATAGCTACGATGGCCTTAAGCTTGGTTTTTTATTTATATTTATTTTTGTGCTGTGTAAAAAAAGAGAAATGAAAGCTACAACAACACGGAAGGATAAGGGTGAGTACCTGCATAAAAAGGATTAACCATTTGTTTTTTGATGTGTAGATCATATTTGTTGAGAGCGAGGCATGAGAGCGAGAGAGTCGTTTCGGCCGAGTGTGGCGCAATGTGGTTGATATGAGAGCTTGTGCTGAGCAAAAAGGAGATAAGAAAAAAGAGCACAAGCAGAGAATCTGATGTACAAAAAAAAAAAAAAGGAATTCAGTAGTAAACCTCAGAGCGAACAAAAACCAATTGCGACTCACTGCGCTTGATACATTAGTGAATTATGGCTGATGCAACAAGAAAACCTAATTCACCGATATCAGAAGTGGGATCAGCCCAACCTCAAGACGGGATGGATCAGCAATGGCATGCAGCCTTAGAAATGCAAAGCTGCTGTTTTGCTGATCTTTTAAAATCAATGCAAGCGCCTGGCTCGATAATTTATCCAAAATTCAATCCAGACATAATTTGCGCCAATGCGTCCACCAGGCGCACAACAGTGGATTTAACACTCAAGGAGAGTCCATTGATAGGCGGTGCATTGGTGATGGCGCTGAACGGATCGATGGAAGGTAGTGCGTCACAGTGGCTGTCGCAGGTGGGCTACGCCGGCATAACATGGTGCATACATTTTTAGAAGTTTCAATGTTTTCTAATTGAGGTATTTTCATTATATTTTCGAGTGATTAGTGCATTTTTGTTTTTGTTGTTGCATGTTTCATAATTTTTACCTTTGTTATTGTATATAATATTTCAATGTATATATTATCTGTGAGCTTTGTTGTTGCGAAACCAAACTGTTATTAATCTGCGATTCAGTACCGTTTTGCGTTTCTTTCTGTAACATTTTGTTTTTGCCTTGGGATTTTTTGATTTTTTGTGCGCTATCACTTACAGTGTGTACTATTATTATCTGCATTTTTCATTAAATTAATTTTTCATACATTTTTTTTCTTGTAATTATTTTTTTGTGAATATGATTTGTTGTAATCCTTCATGTAAAAATAAGAATACTTTTGATGTTGATTCTCTACGCGCAGTACGTTGTTGGCTGTGCGACAATTTTTCACACTTGAAGTGTGCGGGACTTCACGGCCGTGACCATGACAAGATTATCAGCAGATCCAAAACATTTTGTGGCAGTTTGAAGTGGTCTTGCCCATCCTGTTCTAAGCGTCAGGTTGATTTTTCGGCAATGTATCGTAGTACACGTAACAATTTTATCAAATTGAATAGTGCTGTAAAGCAACTTTCGTTTGATTTTGATTCGAACATTGATTTACTCACTAAATATCAGTTTCAGATTCACCTCCTCCCCTTCTCTTATTGTCACCTTCTCCTATGAGCAACCACGCTCCCCCCCAACTACCTTCCACCACTCCTCTTGTTCCTGTCACAATTGCCTCTCCAGCCGATCCTACCTTAACTCCTGTGCTGCCTGAAATACAGGTATCCTCTTCCAAACGTTCTAGATCCGTTTCTTCTCCACCTTCTTCGAACACCTTTGTGGACAAAAACGGGAATGTTGCCATCAATGCTTCTAAGCGATCAAGACCTGATATTTCGAGGAATGATGCCGTCAATGGTGGTATACCCCATACCTCAATTGTACCGTTACCCGACGATTCCAACCAGGCCTCTTCTTCATTATTACCTGCGGCAACCTTAGAACCTTTACCAATATCGCCATCTTAAAATGTGGATTCACCACCTATCTTGTCGGTAGTGGCCCCTCGGAAACATATTTTCCTATCAAGACTGTCTTATGATACTACCTGTGATGACATTAATAGGTATATTGCTTCTAAGACTAATGCGAAGGTTAGTGTTCAAAAATTCAATTTTCCACAACCTAAGGATATTTCGCCGTTCAAGATTAGTGTGCCTTCTGAATCATTCGACGAAGTTTGTAATGCGCAATTCTGGCCTCCAAATATGGTTGTTCATGAATTTAAACATAAGAGTAGGAATAGACCTATTACTGTTAGGCTTCCAGTACTTACTAGTTCACCTCCGGCTCCAAGCTCGGCTCCAAAAAACTAGCTTCCTGCCTTCATCATATCTTTATAATATATCAAAATGTTAGAGGTTTATTGTCCAAGCTGAACAATTTGTATAGGGATAGTTTCTCCTTTGAATCTGATGTTATAGCGTTTTCTGAGACTTGGCTTCACTCTGGTATTCTTATTAATGAAATCTTCTGTTCAAATTTCATCACATATAGGACAGATCGCCCTATTCGCCGCGGAGATGTTGTCCTCATTGCTGTTGTCTCTCACCTAAGATCAGAATTCGTTGATCTAAACTATTCAGCCAATATTGAGTTTATTTGTGTGAGGTTATTTTTGTCTGATGAATTTGTTTATATATCGTGTTCTTATATTCCGCCTAATTCTAATTTGGAAACTTATATGTGTCATGCTCGAGCCATTAACTCTGTCAATAACATTCTTCGGTACCGTGACTCTTTTATCGTGCTACGTGATTTTAATTTCCCACACACTGTTTGAAATTCCTTTGTTTCAAATGAACTCTGTAGTAAACCATTACAATAGATCACTTGATCTTGTGTTTAGTAATGATTCTGCTGGTACTTCTGTGTCAAGATGCCAACCTTTAAGTATTCCTGAGCAAATCTTCTTTATTTCCCTCATCATTGTATCTAGTTAAAGAATATGGCCACAGTGATTTGGGTATTGCAGATCTGTTTACAAAATTCTTTCAATCCACCGGTATCCTTATCCCATTTCCCATTGTAACATAATTGTTTCTCCTATAATTTGGGAGGAATGTCTTCTTATAAACTTAAAATCGTTGAAGTCCACTTACTCACCCGGCCCAGACAAAATACCTAGTTGTCTGCTTAAGCATTGTGGATCTTTCCCTCCTATCTGGAAGGAATCTTTTATTATTTACCTACACAAAAAGGTAACTAAGCTGACATATCTAATTACAGGGGTATTGCTAAACTTTCTGCAATCCCAAAATTGTTTGAAAAAATGCTCACTTCAACCTTTTATCACTTTTGTAAAACAATTATTTCTCCGCGTCAACACGGTTTTATGCAAAAGGAAGGGAGCCATTTAGGCCCATTATTGTTTAACCTTTTTGTAAATGATTTCCCTTTCTCCATCTCACATTCTAGCGTTCATTTAATGATGGTGCTTCCCATCTCAGACTCCAAGAGGATCTTGATTCTTTACATTCTTGGTGCAGCGAATTACTTATATCTAAATATCTCCAAATGTCCAACTCGAGCGAGTCTCTACTTTTAATGACCTCGGTGTCCTGTTTGATCCCAAGCTGTGTTTTAACCAACATATCTCTTCCCTCGTAAATAAGGCGATTGGTGTTTTTGTTTTCATTAAACGTTGGTCTATTGAATTTAATGACCTTTGTACCACAAATTCTTTTTATATCTCTTGTGCGTCCACTCCTTGAGTATTGCTCTTGTATTTGGTCACCGCAATATATAAATAATCAAGCTCGAATTGAGTCTGTACAGAAACAATTCCTCCTGTTTGCCCTTCGTGGCCTAAACTGGAATCCCAATTCGCGTTTGCCATCTTACTCTGATAGGCTCCTTCTTATCAGTCTACCATCTTTGGTGCATCGTAGGATAGCTCTTGGGATTAGTTTTCTTCATAAGCTCATAGTTGGGGAAATTGATTCTGCTGAGCTATTGAATCAGTTAAACTTTTGTGTCCCTAGTAGTCCTACCAGAAATTTTGTCCCTTTAGCATTGAATAGATGCACTACTAACTATACCCTACACGATCCTTTCCGAGTTTTATGCACGTCATATAACAAATTATATCACGTTCTCTCACCCGAGATATCGCCATCATCGATTAATACCATCGTCATTCGCTTCCTACGGGACTCCTGATCACACTGCAGGCTGGATGAAATGGATGTCACTGATTTGGGTCACCTTTACCATCCGCATTATTGTAGTTTATTAGTTTATATGTCTCTGACCACACATGGCTGTGAGTAGGGGCATAGCTCGCTACTATTTGCAAATAAATTTCCGCCATCGGGTCAGAGGCTGGTATTTCATATTATCCTTATTTCCTTATTTTCATGTTTTTTTCCTATTTATTGTTTGTTTCTTTTTTTTTTTTTGTAATTAAATTATTTTAGTTTAAATTCACTTCAAGTTATATTTTTGTCTTAATTTAAGTGTTAAGTGTTAATTGTTACTTTTATTTTTGTTTTTAAGCTGACAGTTTCTTTGTCAATGCCATTTCAAATATATAAATTTCAAATAAATGTCTGCACAGCTACGGAACCGAAGGGAGTATTGTTCCAATTTGGTGAGCCAATTCCATTTTTCTTTGACTCGGGTGCTGAGTGCTCTTTAATTAAAGAAGATATGGCAAATAGATTTGCAGGAAGAAGAATTTTCAACACAGTCATATTAAAAGGCATCGGCGAAAATGCTGTATTTAGTAATTTACAAATTCAAGCCACTGTGCAAATATGTCAATTTAATCTCGAAATACTGTTTCATGTAGTCATAGAAAAGTCTTAAAGCATAATGTAATGATAGGTCGTGAAATGTTGAGCCTTGGCTTCAGAGTTACCCTGGATGCTGAGAATTTTAATATTTATAAAACTAATGCTACGATATGATGATTTCCGATCTAACAAAAGTAGACTTCAAGGAACAAGTAAACAAGGATTCAGAATGAAGTGAGACAGACAGAATAAAATTGATCGAGATCTAGAAATTCGTTTGATAGATTCAAATAAAATCGGTCAAAGGCGTCCATACAGACTTAGTGCTGATGAGAAAGAGGTAGTAAGAGGCAAAATACAGGAGCTGTTAAGGGCTAATGTCTTATGTCCTGGTAGTTCGACGTTTTCGAACCCGATGCTTTTGGTAAAAAAGAAAGATGGTAGCGATCGTATATGCATTGACTATCGAGAATTGAACGCAAATACGTTAGCAGACAAATATCCTTGGCTTCGTATTTTAGGCAATTTGTGTCAAAATTTTCAGAACAAATGAAAACATTGTATCATCTCACCTCTGGCAATAGTAGCTTAGATTGGAAACCAGAGCATGAGCGTATACGTCAGAAGATTGTTGAAATATTGACTAATAAACCTGTTTTAATGATTTTCGATCCACAGTACTCCATTGAATTGCACACTGATGCAAGTTCAGTTGTTTATTAATGCAAAAGATAGAAAACAAAACAAGAGTGGTTGATTATTATAGGAGGAACACAACAGCAACAGAATCCAAGTATCATTCATACGAGTTAGAGACATTAGCAGTATTTAATGCAGACAAATATTTCCGTCATTATCTACATGGGAAGAAATTTGTAGTGTACACGGATTGTAACTCATTGTAACTCGTTGAGTTGTCTGACAATTGGCTCATAGCTGAACAGCAGCGAGATACAGATTTGTCTGTCCTAATTCTTAAATTGCATAACAACGAGTTTAGTGAGGATTTAGCAAAAACGTATGAAATGAGGTCCAGAATTTTACATCGAAAAATTCAAAGAAATAGTAGGACGCGTTGTCTACTAATTGTGGCAAGAGCATATAGATGGTTGCTATTGTTTTGATAACATGTCCAAGTATGTGCGTAGATTTGTGGAAAATTCATAACGTGTAAGGTATCAAAATCTTCATCAGGCAAAGTTCAGGCACAGATACATCCGATACCAAAGGTAGATATACCATTGCAAATTGAGTGGTAAAAATTATGTCAAGGAGTATGTGATAGTACAGGTAGACGCGTTCACTAAATTTGTTTATTTATATCACACCTTAAATTTGGATACTGAAAGTTGTATTAATGCAATTAAATCAGCAATATCACTATTTGGCAAGCCTACGCGTATTATTGCTGATCAGGGTAGCGCCAGTTTTAGGGAAGTTTGCTCATCACAGAAGGTTAATTTACATTTAATAGCCACGGGCGCGAGTAGTGCAAATGGGCAGGTAGAGCGTGTAATGAGCACTATGAAAATTATGTTGACAGCGATTGAAACGAGCAAGCGCTCCTGGCAAGACGCATTGGGTGAAGTCCAATTTTCTATTGATTGCACGACACATAGAGTTACAAAAGCTAGTCCGTTAGAATTAATATGCAAAGAGGCGCGACCTCTAGGCCTAGAAAAAGTTGATGTTGTGAGTTTAAGAACAAAAGCTAAAGAAAATATGTTGATTAATGCAAACTATGATAAAAGTAGATTTAACAGGAATAAGACCAAGATTGTTAGACATGAAGTTGGTTGGGCGATGGAGATCATACACAAGGACTATGACTGCCATGAAATCATACCGATGGCACAAGTGTAGACGGACGGTGGCTATCATGGTATGCGGCGTTTTTTTTTTTTTTTTTTTTGTTCATTTATTGGAAAAAAAAGGAAATTTAACAGACAACATTAGATAACAAAAATAAATAAAAAAGAGATAAAAAAAATAGGAAGACATAAGGATAGGGGTGTACCAGGACCTTGAGGGACTGCCGATTAAGCAAAGCTTCATAAGGCTGGTACTGTACTCATTAGCCGACATCTAGGTTTCGGCGGGATCTCTCCATGCTGCGAAGCTTCTTCATGACCTCAGCTGCAAACTTCGAAACAGCATTCCATTTATATTCGTTCTCCAGCATGTGACTTACTAGGTTCGCAGCCGATGGCTGATCACCAAGGGCGTCACTCAGCTCTTGCCGCTCCCTGTCAAATCTTCTGCATCTGCATAATACATGCTCAGGGTCTTCCTCGCAGTGATTGCCGCAATGTGTGCACCGAGAACCATCGTCGTGATGGAACCTGTACAGGTACTGCCGGAAGCATCCGTGGCCGCTCAGTAGCTGAGTGAGGTAAAAGTTTACCTCACCATGCTTCCTTCCAATCCACTCGGCTAAGCTGGGAATAAGGCTGTACGTCCAGCGACCCTTCGTTGAGCTATCCCAGCGACTCTGCCACGTTCTGATGGAAGAGCATCGTATTTGTGCCCGCAATGCTCTTACTTCCTCTGGGGGCCGCGCTCTCCAGCTATAAGCCTCCGCTGCCTCGATGGCGACTAGGTCTATTAGTACCAGTCCAGCAAGAACTAGAGCAGCATCCTCCGATACCGTACGGAAAGCACTAATGACCCTGAGCGCTCCCAGCCTGTAGACGCACTCAAGGTGCCTCCTGAATGATACCTTCTCCATTGCCTTAGCCCAAACCGCTGCTCCGTACAGCATCACGGATTTGGTTGCATTCTGCAGAAGCAGCCTACGCCCTTGTTTAGGCCCGCGCGTGTTTAAAAGTATCCTCGAGAGGGCCTTGCATGACCTAGCCGCCTTTTCACTGGCGTATGTCAAGTGCTCTTTGAAGCTGAGCCTATGATCTAGGGTAATCCCTAGGTACACCAACGAGCTTTTTGTTGTGATCGCCACGTTGCCGACAGTGACCGTAGCTCTCTCCACAATTTTTCGACTGCTGATGAGAAGTGCCTCCGTCTTTTGCTCCGCTAAACTGAGACCAACACTGTCTAGCCATGCTGAGATAGTTGCTATAGCTGCGTTACATCGCTCCACCGACTCGCTGATATGCTTCCCGACCACCACCAGCGCAATGTCATCCGCGAACCCCACAATGTTTACACCAGCTGGGAGACAGAGTCTAAGGATGCCATCGTACATTACATTCCAGAGGAGAGGCCCTAGGACAGACCCTTGGGGAACCCCTCCGGTTACGCGGTATGCTACCTCTCCCTCTGAAGTGTCGTAGAGAAGGACTCGCTGCCTGAAGTAGTTCCGAAGTATTCTCAGCAGGTACCTCGCAACTCCGTATTCAGTAAGTGCGTCCATGATTCTATCCCAGTTTGCTGAGTTGAAAGCGTTCCTTATGTCGAGCGTGACCACGAGGCAGTATTCTTTTGCACCGCCTGCCCAACGTCTGCCTCGGATAGCTTCTTGCGCAATCTTGACCACTTCCGATACCGAGTCGATGGTTGATCGCCCTTTCCTAAAACCAAACTGGGACGGGGAGAGGCCCCCTCCTAGCTGTATTTCTTCCTCGAGTCTGCACGCTATGATCTTCTCCAGTGCCTTGCCCGCCGTGTCCAATAGGCAAATTGGCCTATAGGAAGATGGTTCGCCTGGCGGTTTTCCTGGTTTGTTGATGAGAACCAGTCTCTGCATTTTCCAGCACGATGGAAAGACCCCTTCAGATAGGCAGAGGTTGAATAAGTCCGCAAAGAACTGTGGCCACAGGGTCATTGCCAGCTTGAGAGCCCGGTTTGGGATCTGATCGGGTCCTGGGGATTTGCCATTTTTAATCCACTTCGCTACAGACAGGACTTCCTCCGTGGCGACCGGAAAGAAATTGCTCACCCCTTGGTTCTCACCGACACTACTAGTCTCACCCCCTTGTTGCTGCTGTGGGAAGAGAGTTGCCACGATGTGAGACATCTCTATGGGCTCCAAGAGAGGGTCCGGCTTACGTGACCTGGTGTTTTTGACAATCACCTGATAAGCCTTGCCCCACGGATTTTTCTCTGCGTCGTCGCACAGCTTGAGGTAGCAACGCCTTTTGCTGCCTCTGATTGCTCGCTTCAAGGATCTCCTACATGAGTGATAATTTTCCCGCAGTTCGAGAAACCGACTTGAGCGCCTTGCCCGCTGATAGGCCCTACGTGCCAGAATGCAGTTACGTCTCGCTATTTCAATTTCCTCGTTCCACCAAAAGACTGCCTCCTGGTGGCGGCTATGAGATCTTCTGGGTTGCATGCTGGAGTCACATGCTTGCTTTATGGCCCGCTGGGCCCTGATGGCAATATCATCTGCAGGTCCGTCTAATGCTGGTGTCTGTAGAGCGGTACAGAAAGTCTGAGGGTTCAGCGTAGACTCTCTGTAGCCCCCTCTAACCGGATATCGCTGTGTTCTGGGGATATTGTTATCCGCAGTAACCTCACAGAGTATGGCTTGGTGGTCACTCGCCGTGTATAAGTCGCTCAGTGTCCACTTGGAGGAGTTGAACAGAGAGGGACTTATAAATGTAAGATCCACTAGTGACCCAATACCACCTCTCGAGAAGGTGTGCTCAGAGCCTGAATTCAACAGGCACACGTCCAGGGTTGCAAAAGCCTCCAACAGAGATCGCCCCTTACAGCTTGTGATCGTGGATCCCCAGTCTGTAGCCCACGCATTAAAATCACCGGCGATAATGACAGGGTGTCGGTCTCTTGCGTCGGTGACTAGCTCGTCCAGCAACCCTCCAAATTCGCTCATGCCTAAACTGGGAGGAAAGTAACAGCTATATATCCAGAAGCCACTTACTTTTGCTCTCACGAAGCATCTGAAAGATCTTCTTGAGTTAACGGTCCTCTGGATTGCACTGCAGACGTATATGGCTGCCTTACGGTCCATGTCACAGCACCAGGACTCATCGTTTCCACACCTGTATGGCTCGCTCAAGATAGCCACGTCAACCTCTTGCTCTCGAATCGTCTGCGAAAGTAGATCATGGGCCGCAACACAATGATTCAAGTTAAGTTGCAGTAACTTGATCATTGTTTCTTATTTCGTGCTTCCTTCACGCTGTGCGGGGCAGTCTCGACTACCGGCTATATGGTTGGTGTCGCCCAATTGTCTCGCAGCACAGACGAAACACCGCGATTTGTTCGAGCAAGTTTTCACTTGGTGCCCTTCTTCTCCGCATCTTAGACAACAGTTGCTCCTGTCTACTGCACTCTTGCATGTACTAGATATATGCCCCACTTCAAGGCATTTGAAGCACCTACGCGACTGCTGCCGTTCTCGGATTCTGCAGCGTGTCCAGCCTATTTTCACTCTGCCTGTTTTAATGAGTAGTGCTGCGGTTCTCGATGGCAGACTAAGGGTAGCCGCCTGTGTTCCAGCATAGGCAGGACGGAGACTTTTTATATTTCCTCTGCCAACCTCTATCTCAAACTGCTCCTTGCAGGCTGTTATGATTTCATCCATATCAGTAGCATCGTCGATATCGAGGATCACCAGTTGGGTCTCCTGCGTTAATGAGCGTATGTTTGCAGTCTCACCGAGTGCAGAGCCCACCGCGACCTTGAGCTGTTGGAGGTTTTCCTTCATGGGGCCATTCATCTCCAATAGGACATCTCCCTTCAACGTCTTTCGGATTCGGTTCACATTTTCACTGACTTCCTTAAGGCCCTCGTTGTGGGTCATAATCCGCACGATGTCGCTGTACGACCTTCCATCCTTTGCCTCGATAATCAAAGCATCAGGACGGATTCTCCTTTTGGACACTCCGCTGCCTTTTCCTTTACTTCTAGGCCTCTTTGTAACTGACTGCCAGTCGACTTCGGGCCTCTGCTCTTCTACCGTGTCGAAAGGCTTATTACCCTCCGGGAGGCCTCCGCATTTGGGTTTTGCGTAGACCGGGGTACCAATTCTATTCAAATGCCGACGGGCCTCAATCGTCCTTGCCTTCTTTGGTGGTGTTTTCCTCAGCTTCTCTCTTGGGTCCCTTGCCCTCTTTGGCGTGCTTATACTACGGAGAGTGACCGCCGCATCCGTCTGCGTCCCTGCATGAGTCGCTTCTTTGTGGGTGGCACACATCTCCATTACTTTCTTCTGTAGTAATGATAGCGTCACTATTTTATCGCGCATCGCCTGGTTGATGTGCCTCTTTTCCTTGTCGTTTACAATGGCTACTAGGTCCTCGAGCCGAGACTTCATTTCCTGTAGCGCTGAATTTATTCCTGGTTTCAGGACACTGGGGGGCGACCTTGCCCCTGATTCATCATTTTTAATTGTTTTTTGCACTAGTTGCCTAGGAGACCTCAACGTTTTCGAGCTCGCCTTAATGACATCTTCTGCAGTGCCTCCGTTGTTCATACCGAACACCTCATCTCTCGACTGTCTGCTTGCCATTTATATATGCAAATATTTGCTTGATGCATATATATGCAGCACAGATAAGTCTGATCGTGTGCAGAGTAACGAAAAAATCGATTACTCAAATTATGGCAGTTTCGTGTATCAGGCCCTTTCCTCAATACGATCAGCTGTTCGTCTCGCTCACGCTGCACTGAATGCACAAATTGATTTATTTATTGGATAAAAAGAAACTAAATCCAACAAGAAAACGCCTGAAGGGAACAATCACAACCACAACACGCCGTCAGATGCACCCGGCTAAGTAGAAACAAGTAACGTATCACAAGTATCTTTCAATCACCAATATTTACAATATTATTTTTTTTCCAGGATCGCGCAAAGAAACACGTCTATCGCAAAACATATTGTATGAGTGTGGTATGCGGCGTGGATGATGTGATTGGTTGGGCACATAATGTGCGAGAAATCGTTGCGAAAGCAGCAAGAGTCCGTGAATTGCCGTATGATGGAGAGATCCAAGTTTTCCGGTTTTGTTGAAGAGTAAACGCTACTGGGTGGCACAGCCTCAAATGTGTGTGTGAATGCCTGCAAAACTGTCCTTATTTTTAAACTGCGAATCCGCACTTGTAGACACGTACAGGAGTTGTGGTGTGTGTGCTGAAATCTCAAAAATAAATGGTGTGATAGTATAGTTAAAGATTAGTTCCGTAGTACTTTTGGTAAAGTGATTCAATCAAATGAGAAGCGAAGAAATAAGTAAAGCAGGATATGATATCAATCTGGTGTTGGACTTTGCACAGGAGGTCGTGTGATAGTCAGGAAGGCCGTCTCGGAGATTTGTAGGAGATTAGAAGGGCGACTGAGTAGAACTTAGTATTTTGTAACGAGCTGAAGAAGAATAAAGAAACACACACAAAAGGAATTTAACGTTTGTTTTTGATGTGTAGATCATATTTGTTGAGAGCGAGGCATGAGAGCGAGACAGTCGTTTCGTCCGAAAGTGGCGCAATGTGGTTGATATGAGAGCTTGTGCTGAGCAAAAAGGAGATAAGAAAAAAGGCCTTCAGTAGTAAACCTCAGATCGAACAAAAATCAATTGCGACTCACTGCGCTTGATACATTAGTGAATTATGGCTGATGCAACAAGAAAACCTAATTCACCGATATATCGTATATTTGTTTTAGTACGCTAGGAAAAGAGAGCTCTACTTTTAGCGTAGGCAGGTACCCCAGAAGTACAATTTTTTTTGTTGTCTTCCTGGTGGTTTTGTTGTGTTTTTTTGGATGTTTGTTTTTTTTTAGCAGTTATATATGATTTTTGTTTCCATTTCAAATTTATTTTTAATTTTATTCATTATTGGAAAAATAGAATTTAATAGTTTATAAGTTTTTTTTTTTTGAATACCTTATTATTTTCCCTTTTTAGGGTTATTACTAAGCTTACGATGTCCGTCCGTCCGTCTCCTGCTCTCATGACCCGTAATAGGTAGAGAGTTGAAAATACACATTTTTAGAAGCATTTGTTCAACATTTTTTTTTTTTTTGTAGTATACTTTTAAGCTGTTAAATTTGCACATAATTTAATATTTTAAGCAAAAAATCTTGTACGATGGTACGGAACCCCCCGTGTACGAGTCCGACTCACACTTGGCTGATTTTTATTATTATTATTTTTTTTTAATAATTTTTCGTCACTTTTATAATTTTTTTGTTTTTGTGTAGCTGAGCCGTTTTTAGCCGTGGCGAACTCTGTTGGGACCTAGGAGAACAGGGTCCGTCGCAAAATATACAAATCAAACATACATATATTCCATATATTGCCTATATAAATTAGGTGCATGAAATATTTTAGTGGTTATTTACTAATTCGAGGGGTAAGAATATTAGCCCAAACGTCGGTGAGAGTAGAAGCCGAAGAGGCTGTGGCTGGCTCAGGTGCAGTCCTCAAAAAAACATGTTGCGACGCGCGGATGCTAAAATCCATGGAGACTCGGAACTAGAAAGCGTGACAAGCATTAACACGCGAATTACGTTGAATAATTAATTGATAAATAAATAAAACGCAATACACCTTTTAATTGATTACAATTATTTACTTTATTATAATATTAATTTTTTTAGAATTATATTTATAAAATTTTCTTAGCTCCTAGATACGTCTGTTTTAAGTTGATGTCTTGAGACTTCAAATTCTTAATATTTTCTTGGCATATGCAAATGCCTTTTCTTTTATATTAGTTCTTGGTTGCTAAGCATAAACGACATAAGCGAACACAACGCTGACGTTGTTTATGTCCAGTAAGAATTTTTTGTTTATTTATAATGTACTGTCGTATTTCATTTACTTCTGAACGATTATGCTGATATCGTCCGCATCAGCATAATTGTTAGAAGCGGGGTTATTGGACTTGGACATAACTCGCGCGAGGAAAAAGAGCCATGTAATGAGGGGCTCAAAGCGCAATCGCAATACAAAGCTGCGGTGAAGATCTACGGTTGTCTCGAAGGCAAGACCAACCTGTCGAAGGAGGAGAAGGAGAGGTTGGCTTAGGTCAGAGACACCGTGGAGAGAAGCCGGGCGCACTTTGCCATGAGGGCGGGATGATCAGCTTCTTACCCGAAGTTTGCGAACCAGGTCGAAGAAAACATCGCTAATAAAAGGCAACGATCCATGGAAAGTGATGGTTCTTCGGGGAAAAGAGGAATCACAAAGAGGAGGTTGCCAACTCGGAAGAAACATTGACATCAACAGCGGCGGTAGGGGTCAATGAGGTTGCTAAACTACATCTGATCGTAGCACTTATAGACCGTAGCAATCCGCTAGGATCAGCAACGATGGAAGGCAGAAGAGATTAAACTGCTTAAAGCCATTTTTGGGCAAATAGACGGTGAACCAAATGCACCAATCTCATCATTTGACGGGGCAGGCAGGTTCCATGGCGTAATAATCCTCAAATGCAACGATGATCCAACACTAGCATGAGTTAAGGGAGCAGTCGAAACGCTCCAAGACCTAAGGAATGGAGCTTTGCTGGAGGTAGTTGATCGCGATTATATTAAGCATTTGCCCAAAGCGAAGGTTGTAATACCTCGAGTGGTGAAGCGGGACGATGCACTGCGTCTTCTCCAAAGGCAAATTCCCGACGTGCCGACCAGCAATTGGAAGGTGTTGCATGTGACCAAGTAGGCAGATGCCAGCGGTGACCAGAGCTACATCCTCCAAATCAATGAATCAGCCGAGGATATCCTATACGCAAGGTTTGAGAAGATGGCGTGGGGCGTAGGAAGTGTGTACCCACGTCTCAAACTGGACGTTAAATCCAACCCCATGAGGATACCAGAAGCGAATTCTGAAGGTTCTTCAAACAAATCTACACCGCAGTAAAACGGCCATAGTCAAGCTTCTCCTTAAAATTAAGGGCAACGGCTACGACGTGGCTTTCGCCCAGGAGCCATGGATCGCTGCGGGTAAAATAGTCTCTGTGTTAAAGTCAAAACAGTTCAACACATACATCCCGAGCACCATTAGCAGGGTAAGTACAGCTATAATGGTAAGGAAAACTCTAAAATCTTGTCTGTTAACATCTCTCTACACAGATGACTTGAAAATACTCACCATACGGTATGGGGCAGCGCTGACATCAATGTCAGAGGTGAGTCACTACTTATGTTTATTTTACAATGCAATCTTAATATCTCAAATCGGGGAGAAGAACCAACATATGTTGGACCTACCTCGAAAAACTTTCTCTAAAACTATCTCCACTTGCAATACTTTTGTCGAAAATTGGAAGGTGCTTGGTACACCGTCTCTTTCAGGACATAAGTATCTAGAATTCAACATTGCTTGTGCTCCCAATCACGTTAAGAAAGTTCTAAGAAATCCTAGATTTACAAAGAAAAACCTTGACTAGACAGCTGAGCAATGTAAATATTCTTACATCGCATACACAATTCGAACAACAATTAGAAGCGTTTAATAAAACTCGTATTAAAGCATACCATATATCCTGTCGGCCCGTTCGCATAAAGCGCAGACCCAAACCGCCTTGGTGGAACATCATGATTCCCAGACAGATGTTTGGAATTTGATCATTCCCCGGGGATTTGTTATTTTTTAATGACTTAATGATATCTCGCACTTCACTTGCTGTTAGAGGAAAATCAATTGTGCTAATTTCACTCGGCGAATTTTGTACTTGTACTTCTTGAGGTTTTAGAATCCTTAAAGATTTACTTTATCATTTTTTATAATATTCTTTTAAACGTGAAAACGTTTTTAAAATGGATATACATGCCATAAACACAATTTTCGGAATTTTTCGAAAATTGTCGCCCTTGTTTTTAATATATCTCGTGACTCAAAAGTCGTAGCGCCAAGTTATTTATATATTCTGAAAATATGGTTTGTGGTGCAGCGTGTAAGCGTGAATTTTGTCATGGTGTGCTTATATCAACAAGGGAGGAGGGGCGTTCAAATAGATGACTAAAATGGAAAATTCACTTCTCTTTTGTAAGCGTATTGCTTGAGAAGGGATTGTCCTATTTGACTGATTTTATTGTTCCTCTTATTCCTCTTACACGCTGCACCTCAAACCATAATTTCAGAATATACAAATTACTTGGCGCTACGACTTTTGAGTCACGAGATATAATAAAAACAAGGGCGACAATTTTCGAAAAATTCCGAAAATTGTGTTTGAGACATGTATACCCATTTTAAAAACGTTTTCACGTTTAAAAGAATATTATAAAAAATGAAAACAGGTTGTTTTTAGGGGTTCTCCGAGTAACTCTGACTATTTTTATTTTTTTTTTCTGAATTTTACTTTTCCCCCAAGTTGGCAAGACTAATTTTATCTTATATGTATTTTGCGAATGTATTCAATTCATCTATCAATGGATGGCACAATATTTTTGAAAATCGATAATTTTTTAAAACTATTGTCCGACATTGAAAATGGATCACTATGATCACGCAATGATTTTAACATATTTCTTTTTTCGTAATTTTCTTCATCTTACAAAATTTCCGCGAGCAAACAACAAAACACAACATTATGCCATAACAAGGCACACAAATATTTAACAATTTTGAGTGATTTTCGAAATACCTGCTCGAGAGACCATCTTTGCCGAATGATGTTTTTTTCAAAAGCTTTGAAAAAGAGCTTTTCTTGTGATGGAAAAATGGTTTAACAGCGAGCGAATGATGATGTCAGTCGTTAACAGCACTAAGATTAAAAATATTTTGAAAATTAAGGAACATGTGAAGATTAATGTTACACAAATAAATATAAACGATTTAGAAGGCTGTGAAAGAATTATATAAGTATATTTTAGAAATTTATGTGAAATGCAAATAAAATTGAAAATTTAGATCCTAATGATGAGCAACAGACAGAAATTGAAATTGCGTATATGAGTGCAAGGTGTCTCTTATACGTCAACATAGCAATCAACATAAAGGAAGTATTTAGGATCTCTAATTTAGTTGATGTCCCTGTAATGTCCAAATCTAATCCAGGGTCTCTTCGTTACATTTTGAACACATTTGTTGGTTTGAAATCATCTCTTCTCTCATTAGGTTCATAAAAGGATGTTATGAACGCTATGTTAATTCATCTCATTTTATTAGTGGTTGCTGGAGAAACGAAGCTGACATATGACAAAACGCAGGACTTCCAGCATCGTAATTTGTGTTTTGTGCTCTTACTCTTGCTACTGCTCTGCACTTGATGAGAGCACATCACGTTTTTCGTTACTATTGCTGCTACGGAGCAAGCAATTCGAACACTGATTCCAACAGCAGTTGTCTTAGATTTTGGGGCTGAAGACAATTTCATGACTGAGCAATTTGCAAAACGATTACAATTGAAGTTTATGCATCAACCGTGGAAAATTTCGGTCATAGCAATAAACACAGATGAAGTTTACTGCCAACACGAAATTAAAATCAAGAATATCGGCTGATGAGTGGAGTTTAAATTTCGCCGTGACAAAATCTATTTCACTTAGTCAACCTGAACGTTGTATGGATATTTTAAATTGGAACATACCAAATAATATCGACTTAACTGACCCATATTTCTATAAACCACATAAAATACATTTATTGATTAGCACTCAAGAATTTTTTGACGTACTAACAGGTAGAAAAATCTCATTGTTTACTTAATACATCACTTAGTTGGATTATTGGAGTTAAAGTTGAAGGAGAGAAAGGGTCGAATAAGTTTAAGTGCAATGTGGCACAATCCCGAAATTTGGATGATAGTTTGCGTAGTTTTTGGGATATTGAGGAGTTTAATATGTCGATTGTTAAAAATCTTACAGTTATGTGAAGAGCATTTCGTCAAAAATACTAAGTATAATCATGCAGTGCGTGTACAAGTTCGCTTGCCATTTAAACGGTTATTTGAACAACATTGAAATTTTTGCAGTTAGAAAGACTGTTCGATCGAGATAAACAACTAAAACTATTGCACACAGAATTCATTGATGAATATTTGGAACTACAACATATGCAACTAGCAACAAAATTTTATAGTATTCAGTTAGATTACATCATACCTCATCATTGTGTTTTACAACCCCAAAGTGCTAGCACGAAGTTAAAAGTACTATTTGACGCGTCAGCAAAAACTTCGTTACAACGATCATTGAATGATCTCTTAATGGTTGGTCCTACAATACAATAAGATCTCGTTATAACTCTGTTGTCATTTCGCCTTCATAAGACAGCTGACCTGAAGAAAATGTATAGGCAATTTTTGGTAGATTCACAAGATCGAGTGTATCAATATATATTTTGGAGAAATTGTGCTAATGATGAATTAAGACTTTTTCAGTTGAATACAGTCACATATGGAATGATATGCTCACCATTCTTAGCAATTCGGAGTTTGTAATTTATTGCTGATCAATATCAATTTATTGCATAAAGCTGGGTTGGAACTTGCAAAATTCAACGGCAGTAATTCCGCGCAAATTGTAGATAATGTACTCTTTACAGTTGATGAAACAAATGTTACGAAGGCACTAGGCATGTCTTGGAAGCCTAATTTGGATTTATTATGCTTTCAGTATCAGTTACCAACAAATGAATGGAGTAGAAAACGAGGGGTAGTGTCAACAGTAGCACGTTTGTATGACTTAATTGGACTATTGAGTTCTGTAATCATTCGTTGTAAGATGTTCATTCCAGAATTAAAGCTAGTGTGTGTAGATTGGGATGATTGGGATCCACTGAATTGAAGAAACGTTGGCAATTAAAACAGTCAGACTTAGGTTTTGTAAACCAAATTGAAGCATGATTGTGAAATCCATGGTTTTTCAGATGCATCACAAAAAGCATATGGTTGCTGTATTTATGTTCGAGTTAAGATTTATGGTGAATTTAAAACTTCTTTATTGTTTGCGAAATCCAAAGTGACACAAATTAAGGCGGTTTCGTTGCCACGTTTAGAGTTGTGTACTGCATATTTGTTATGTCAAACATGGCAAAAAATTGGACATGAAATCAATTACCGCATACACTAACAAAGTTTACTTCTGGACAGATTCGAAAATCGTGTTGCAGTGGCTGCAAATACATTCATCACAACTTAATAGTTTTGTAGCAAATCGGATATCGGAAATGCAGTCTAATTCAAGAGATGTTAGATGGCGGCAGGTATCTGGAAAAGACTATCCAACTGACATCGTGTCTCGTGGTTGTGAGGCAAAATATCTTACAAATCATATGGTTTAATGGACCAGAATTTTTAAGTTTGAATAAGTCAAATTGGCCAGAATCTATCGTAAGTGCGAAGATTAGCAAGGTAGAGTTAGAGAGACGTAAAGCGATAGTTATGAAGTGTAGCGATAGTGGCATCGTTGGAACCATGATTGATCAGATAATCAATCGATTTTCATCATATCGTCGTGTTTATCGTCTCATGTCCTATGTGTTGAGAGCATGTAATAGAACTCCAGTTGATAAGGGATTAGTTGCTGCAGATATGTTGCATATTCCAGCCAGCGAATTGCAACAGACATTTTTTATATTGCATCGAGTATTCAAGCTTCAGTTTATGCACACGAAATTAAATTATTAAAGGAAAAGAAAGGATTGAAGCCAGAACTTCAAAGATTATCGCCATTCTTGGTACAGACTCAGCTACAAAATCAAATTGTTTTGTTGTTGAGAGTAGGAAGACGATTGACTCATGGGCTAATTCGTTTACAAATTTGGATAATAAATGCTCGAGAAGTGCTGAGGAAGGTAGTCAGACGTTGTACCCATTGCCATCACTACAGACCTCGACTACTTCACCAAATAATGGGTTCACCTGCTAGTGACAGATTTTTGGCACACCGACCTTTCTTAGTAGTTGGTGTGGATTTGTGACGACCATTTTTAACAACGCATCATTCACAGCTTAGTGAATTTAAACAACAGTTTTTTGATAACAAATCAATCAGCAGTTTACAAGAGTTCAGCTCGTAGATTGGATTCAACTTTAAATTTATACCTCCACGGGCACCGTATTTTGGTGGCTTGTGGGAAGCAGCTGTAAAATCAATGAAAACTCTAATAATCAAGAATATGGGCAATTCATTCCTTACGTTTGAAGAGATTCAAACTGTGTCACAAGAAGTTGAAGCAATTCTAAACTGTTCTATGTTATGTAACATGTTTTATGTTATGTAAAAGCTTTAATTTAAGTAAGCATAAGTAATTACATGTTAGTTAAGTTTTTTAGCCTGCAATAAAAACCTAATCGAAATACACGCTTGTGGACTCAACAAATGCAAATACAAATTTTTTAAGTGGGTTAGTTACAACATATACATACAAGGTTATGCAATCATGCACAGTCACACAAACCTTTTGAGGAAAATATAATTTTCCCGTTGTTTAAGAAGGGGGATAAAAGGGTAGCGTCAAACTATAGGGGCATTTCGAAAATTATAATGGACAGAAAAACATAATGTGGTAACAGAATTTATAATAATATTTATAACCTATGTTCAATAATTCACCTTAAATTCAAAGAGGAAAAAAAGTTTAAAGCGGCCTTTGACAAAATTCCAAGACAGCTTTTAATATACAAGTTGCATATGATGGGAATTTCAACAAAAATGGTGAATTTTATTGACGAGGTCTATACACCCTACCGTCTTACATACTATTATACAAAAATGATGATAATTATGTTATGAGTGGGAATAATAATTATGAAAGTGGTGATACAAAAGATGTTCTTAACTCCTCCCTCCGAAATATCAATCGTCCCCGATTGATTTCAGAAATATGGGATATCGTTTAGACGTCTTTGAGTTGGAATTTGTTGCAGCGAAATTTGAGGGAGTGGAATTTGAGGTGGTATAGGATTTTGTATGATGATTTCAGTATTAGGTTTGGATATTTTGCGCTTAAGGAATATGATCAGGATTGAGAATAGGATGCTAGTCGATAGACCAATTGTGGCGAATGTGCTAGACTTAGCCAATAGATTGAGGGAATTTAATTTTTCTATGTTTTGAACATTAAGTTCTTTCATTAATTAGAGCGATAGGATTTCTTCTAAGTTGGATTGGTTGTGAGATACTTGCAGCATAGCGGGAAGTGGTTTTACATTAGAAATTTCGTACGAGTTAAATATTTGATCTCTTATAACTATCGTATCATTTGTTGATTTTACAATAAATGACCCATTTAGGGTTTTAATCGTATGATTAATTGTAACATATTCATAGAATTTATTTAACAATATGAATTCTTTGATTCTTTCAATTTCTTTTATATGTTTGAATAACTACATTTATGTTCTTTATTTTTTATTAATTTTGAGATGCAGTTATCGTTAGAAATTATTTCTACATCTGTATTTAAACATATTTCTGAATTATTTATTTTTGTTTTGCAAACATTTCTTATTCCATATGTCTCATTTGGACAATATTATCAAAGTTTAGTTTTACAATTCTTTTATTTACTTTTATTGGCTTTATTATTATTTTTTTACAATTTTCTTTTAAAGTTTTTGGAATAGAAATTACATAAATTATTAATTCTTTATTATGGGCAATTTTTAGATCAGCAATGTTTAATGCCTCTTCAATATTATTATAAGGTAGTTCGTCATTTTCTAATATATTTTTTATTATTTTTATTTCAAAAGAAGGTAACAAAAAGGTATTTAGTAAATTGACTTTTGATAAATGTAGAGCCAGTTTTTTATTGTTTATTTCTTCTTTTAATAGGTTTTTTTAATTTTGCAATATAAAATAACCAATAATTGGGAACTTTCACTGTTTTTGATTATTCTTAGAATATCATTATTCATTTTGGATATATTGTTAATTCTTTCTATTGTCGAAAAAAAGATCTACTTTTTTTTGTGTAGTGGAATGGATTTAATGATTATACTCATTCACTGCTGTTGCTATGAGTTCGTGGAGGTTTCTGGAAGGGTGTTCTTGTTTGAGACAACGGACTATTTCGGTTAAAATAAGTAATCTTTCGGTTTGACCATTTACTTCGCTTTTGTAAGGAGGTGCTGTAAATATTTGAATGTTTAACTCGTTTTCGAGCATAAATTTCAATGATTGGGAGTTAATGGATTTTTCGTTGTCAAAAACTATGGATTTGGGTATACCGAAATAAAATATTATTTCCCTTAGTGGTTTTTGGATGTTTTCGACACTTTTCCCGTCTATGGGTTTGACGACTGCAAGTTTAGTAAACTTGCCTATCGAAGTCAAGAATTTTGAATTTCCCGTGGAAAAGATATCGATATGGATGGTGTGACCTGGATATGTGGGCAGCATTGGGGTTTTCCCAAGATTTGGTTTATTGGGTTGACGGTCGTATTTGCATTCTTTGCATATCTTACACATCTTTACAACATTGTTTATTTTTTTCGTCATTCCGGGGAAATAGTATTGTGTTAGGATCTGCTTTTTGTTTTCTTGAGCATTCCTATGGGCTCGGCTATGAGTATTTATTATGATATCAGTTTGTTGGGGCTCATTCTTAATATATTTGGTTTGGATTTGTGTAAACAGAATTTTATAATTTGAGAAATTTTAGGGGAAAACAGATTGTGTTAACAACATGACAGAGGAGATTAGATATTTTTTCAGAAAATCCGTGAGGATTCCACCTGAATATTTTGGTTGGATGATGGTGTGACGATGATAGGTTGGAAATACTATTTCGGACTGATAGTTAGGAGTTTCACCGAGTTGGAAAAATATTTGGTTTTTCAAGACAAGATATTAAATTCTCTGAGGAACTGTTACTGCTATGAACTGTGGCTGTTAGGGAATTTATATTGGCTGTTGGAAGTCGAGAAATACAATTTGCTACGACATTTGTATTTCCGGGTTTGTAGATCAACTCGTGATTGTATTCTTCGAGTTGAGCTTTCCATCGCTTGATTTTTGCAATAGTATTTTTATTACTAAGTGCAAAAGTAAGTGGCTGATGGCCAGTAAATATTTTAATTTTTTTTGATCCGTACAGGAAACAACGTATGGACTGTAAAACCCAATTGCGAGCATTTCTTTTTCATTTGTTGCGAAATGTTCTTCGGACATCCCAAGTGTCCGTGAAAGGAAAGAAATTGGTTTTCCTTCTTGGGAAAGGACTGCTCCAAGAGCATAGTTAGAAGCGTCCGTCGTTAGTTCAAAAGGTTTATCAAAGTTGGGATAATGAAGAATAACATCTTCTGAAACTAAACAACTGCGTAATTGTTTAAATGCATTAGTTTCTTGTTCAGTAAGATTTAGAAGTGATTTCTTCGAGAGTGTTTTAGGAGTGTGACCCATTTCTCCTCTTAATATTTCCGTAAGGGGTTTTGCAATCTAGGAGTAGCCTTGAATGAATTTGCGATTGTGGCCTGTTGCTCCTAAAAAGGAACGAAGATCATGCAACGTTTTGGGTTTTGGAAATTTGTAATGGCTTCAACGTTTTGAGGATTGGTACGTATACCATTTTGACCGACAACTATGCTGAGAAACTCGATTTCACCTTTAATGAAATGGCACTTGTATATTATAATATCGTCGTAAACGTAACATCTTATGCCGATATGTTCGCGTAGTATATCGTCTAATTCACGTTGGAAAATTGAAGGTTCATTTCTAAGACCAAACGGGAGTCGTGTAAAGTCATATTTTCCGTTATTCACAGAGAAAGCTATCTTTTCAATGTCTGATTCTGTGAGGGCTATTTGATGGAAACCGCTCTTCAGATCAATCGTAGAGAAATATTTGTTTGACCCAAAGTTAGTCAAAATTGTATTCATATCCGGGATTGGATATTTATCAGGTATGGTGTCTTCATTGAGTTTTCTATAATCAATGACCATACGATATTTCTTTATTCCTGAAGCATCTGATTTTTTAGGAACTACCCATACTGGAGAATTGTATGGTGATTTGGATCATTGTCATTTTATTGCCTCCAGGTTAGTTAGTGACAAATTCGAACGTCATCAAGTGCAGTCGCATGCGCGGATTATTATAATATTTCAATAATTAAATAAAATAAGTTAAACAACAATAATTATTCCAGTGCAACAATAATAATGAGCGAACCTAACGCTCCTGAGTCAGGTCGTAGGCTTTCCAACTGCGGGTACTTCACAATCCGTTCGCAGTCTGAAAAACCAAGCTCCACCCAGATCAACACAAACAACAACACCTCATGGAGTGCGCAGTGTACATCACCTATGATGATGCTTTCTTCACTTCCACTCACAACAACATCAACAACCGCTACTACAACGTTTGCATCAATAGCAACAACAACAACTACGCATTCAATGTCCTCATTGGTCCCTGCATCGACTTTGGCACCTATCTTTAACACAGTCCAAAGAAAAGCAGCACACATATCCAGCTCAAACGGTAAAGAAATTTTAAATGTTACTAACTCTGTCCCTCTTACAGCAGCACGTCATAAAGCTTCAGCTACTCATCTTAGCAAAAAAATAACGGAAACATCTATCCCGCACAAAAAGGATACCGCAATATCAAAAAATTCGGCAGTACAGACTGGAATTGATCGCTATGTACAAATGAAACGAAAACTCAGTCCTCAAAAATCAAGCTCTGGTAACAATTCCAAAAAATGGAATACCTCATCTACCCCAACCCACGACAATGAACCCAACGTTTTGAAAGGAAATGGATTTGCAGCCCTACGCAAAGACAATGATCTCACAGATGTAGAAGCGGCCCCAAAAGTCAAGCAAACCAAGCCTCCCTCAATTTATAATCGTGAACGCTGTTCAAATAATCTAGTTTCACAGCTAGCGCAACTTATCGGCAACAACAACTTTCACATTGTCCCGTTAACCAACGGCAAAGTACATCAAACTAAATTACAAACCTACACTGAGAATAATTACAAGATAGTTTCGAAATTCCTCACTGATGCCAACAAAAATTATTACACGTACCAACTTAAGAGCAGTAAAGGGTTGATAGTGGTTATAAAAGGAATTGAAGCTGGTGTTGACACCAATGAAATCAAAAGTGCGCTTGAAGAAAAAGGTTCCCAACCAAGGTTGTGATCAACATTCTGAATAGAAGCAAAATCGCGCAACCAATGTTCAAGGTCGAAATTTCTCACGATGATAAACTTGAGACAAGAAACCAGATCCACCCAATATACAAGTTACAATACTTGCTTCACCGCAGAATCACTGTAGAGGAACCTCACAAGCGCACAGACCCTGTGCAGTGCACTAACTGTCAGGAATTCGGCCACACGAAATCGTATTGTACACTACTTTCTGTCTGTGTATCATGTGGTGACCTCCACGAGTCCTCAAGCTGCACTATGAATAAAACGGACACAACGTCAAAAAAATGCAGTAATTGCTGGGATAATCACACTGCGAACTATAGAGGCTGTACAGTTTTTAAAGAACTGAAAAATTGAATGAACCAGCGCAAATTAACTGCCCGTAGCCGGCCCGAGCCTACCACACAAGCCACGATGAAAGACCCACGCATATTGCAAATTACAACTCCCAACATTACATACGCATCCGCGTTGCGACCTGGATCGCAACAAATACCCACCACAGAGCCAGAGAAAGTAACAAACACTGCCAAGAGTACACTCCAACTATCTCGAAATGAGCTCACACAGCATTCTATACCTCACAAAACAACACCACTCACACCACATAGCTCTCTTGAAAATATGATTGCCAGTTTTATACAATTTATGTCTCAGACTACGGTTATGATACAAAACATGCTTCAAGAGATACTAAAAACGCAACATCTAATCTTACAAAAACTCCGTACTTAAAATGTCCTCGTTCAAAATAACATCCTGGAACGCAAATGGCGTATCGAAACATAAGCTTGAGCTCATAAAATACTTATCCGAGACAGAAACTGATGTTTTATTGCTCTCGGAAACGCACCTTACAAACAGATATAAATTCGAGATACCAGGCTTCTCCTTCTACGCCACAAACCACCCTGATGGCAAAGCACATGGCGGAACGGCTATAAGCGAATAAAACACTATAAGTCGATATCATACTCGCGGAATTATATGCAGGTTACGTCGATTGTCATTGAAACTTCAAATGGTAGCTTGATGCTTTCATCCGTCTATTGTCCACCCAGATTTTCCATTTCCGAATTATGCTTCAAGCAGTTCTTTGACACCCTAGGGTCCAAATTTCTGGCAGCAGGTGACTATAATGCTAAGCACCCCCACTGGGGCTCTCGACTTGTAAATCCTAAAGGAACACAACTCTACAACACAATAATAAACCAAAGCAACAAACTTAACTTTGCTTCTCCGGGCAGGCCTACACATTGGCCAGCTGATCCAAGTAAAATTCCAGACCTAATCGACTTTGCAGTTACTCGCAACATTTCTCGTAGTGTGATTTCAACGGAAATCCATGCCGAGTTGTCATCAGACCATTCCCCAGTCACATTTCACTTACTGGACCGTCCCGCAACAAGTGATCATTCTTTCATGCTTATCTCATGGAAAACTGATTGGCTCAGATACAAAAAATAAGTCAGCTCCCCAAAAATGTATGAGGCCAAAAAATTGATACCGGAACTGACATTGACAACTCACTGGAACATTTCAACATAACCATTGCGAGCGCTGCTGTTGCCACGACACCGATTGTACAATCTGGCCCAAAGAAAGATGTTGTTTTAACTAGCGCGGAAATTGAACGCCTAGTCTTAGAAAAACGCCGGCTAAGACGCGAATGGCAGGTCAGGCGATCTCCAGCACCGTTACAAAGACTCAAAACTGCTAAAAAACATTTAAGCAATGCTCTTAAGACTGAGGATCGTAAAATCCAAAGGCACTACATTGAGAACCTTTCGCCAACGAATACCAAGTTCTCGATTTGGAGAGCACAAGACCGCATGAACCCACCAATTGCAGCGGACTGCCCCATTCGGAATCAAAACGGAAACTGGGCGCGATCTGACGAGGAAAAGGCTTCCACTTTTGCTAACCATCTCAAATCAGTCTTCCAACCAAACTTGCCTAGAAACGGATTTCAGCTTCCTTCCCCAGCAGTCATGTGCTCAGTTTCCTAATAGCAGCGTACTTAAAACTAGTGCACATGAGTTAAGAACGGCAATTCACAAGGAGCTAATTCCAAAGAAAGCACCTGGGTACGACCTCATCACCCCAAAGATGATTATTGAGCTACCAAACTGTGCAATATCATTCCTTGCATTGGTCTTCAATGCAATACTCAAAGTCGGTTACTTTCCAACACTATGGAAGAAGTCCGTAGTAATTATGATCCCTAAAATGGGTAAAGACAAATCAATGGTGTCTTCATATCGGCCCATAAGTTTGCTCCCGATGCTATCAAAATTATTTGAAAAAATTTTTACCAAGTAGCTCGCACCACACATAAACGCAAACAACATCATCCCCACACATCAATTCGGGCTTAGATCAAAACACAGCACAATCGATCAAGTAAACCGTGTCACTACTAAATCAGAACTGCTTTCGAACACCGAGAATACTGTTCAGCTATATTCATTGACGTTGCTCAAGCTTTCGATCGAGTATGGCATGATGGTCTCATTTACAAAATAAAAAACGTGCTTCCACAGAACTCACACAAACTGCTAGAGTCATATCTAACCAAAAGGCTATTCGTGGTAAGATGCAAAAATTTCACCTCTGTTGAGCATCACATAAACGCTGGCGTTCCTCAAGGCAGTGTTCTTGGTCCGCTCTTATACGTACTATTCACAGTTGACATCCCTACAAATCCCCGCCTCATGACATCAACCTTTGCAGATGACACTGCAATCACCAGTTGGTCACGCTGCCCCAAAAAAGCATCGAAAGAGCTATCCGATCACCTGCAACTTGTATCAGTCTGGCTGGACAATTGGCATATAAAAGTCAATCCGGATATATGTAAGCATGTGACATTCACCCTAAATAAGAGTGATTGTCCGTCTATCATCTTTAACAACACCACTGTTCCAAATGCTACTAAAGTCACCTACCTAGGAGTTCATTTGGACAGACAACTCACCTGGCGGAAACATATAGAAGCCAAAAAAATCAGCATGAAATTAAAAGCACAGTCCCCCCACTGGCTCTTAATCCCAAGATCTGGTCTAAGCCTTAATCAAAAAATGCTACTATATAACAGCATAATAAAGCCAATCTGGATTTACGGTTCCCAACTTTGGGGTAACGCTAGCCCAAGTTATATTGAAGTCATCCAAAGAGCTTTATCGAAAATACTTCGCTTTTTAACAGGTGCTCCCTGGTATATATCGAATGCGAACATCCACAGGAACCTTAACGTTCCACTAATTATTTATTTATTTGAAATGACATTGACAAAGTAACTGTCAGCTTAAAAACAAAAATAAATGTTACAATTAACACTTAAAAATAAGACAAAAATATAAATTGAAGTGAACTTAAACTAAAATAAGTTAATTACAAAAAAAAAAGAGAAACAAACAATTAATAGGAAAAAAAACATGAAAATAAATAAATAAAGATAATATGAAATATCAGCCTCTGACCCGATGGGGGATATTTATTTGCAAATAGTAGCGAGCTATGCCCCTACTCACAACTATATGTGGTCAGAGATATATGAATTAATAAACTACAATAATGCAGATGGTAAAGGTGACCCAAATTAGCGACATCCAGTTCATCCAGCCTGCATTGTGATCAGGAGTCCCGTAGGCAGAGTATGATCGATGATGGCGATATTTCGTGTGAAAGAACGTGATAGAATTTATTATATGACGTGCATAAAACTCGGAAAGGATCGTGTAGGGCATAGTTAATAGTGCATCTATTCAATGCTAAAGGGACAAAATTTCTGGTAGGACGACTAGGAGCACAAAAGTTTAACTGATTCAATAGCTCAAGAGAATCAATTTCCCCAACTATGAGCTTATGAAGAAAACTAATCCCAAGAGCTATCGTACGATGCACCAAAGATGGAAGACTGATAAGAAGGAGCCTATCAGAGTAAGATGGCAAACGCAAATTAGGATTCCATTTTAGGCCACGAAGGGTAAACAGGAGGAATTGTTTCTGTATAGACTCAATTCGAACTTGATTATTTATATATTGCGGTGACCAAATGCAAGAGCAATACTCAAGGAGTGGACGCACAAGAGATATAAAAAGAGTCTTTGTGGTATAAGGGTCATTAAATTCAATAGACCATCATTTAATGAAACCAAAAACACTCTTCGCTTTATTTACGAGGGAAGAGGTATGTTGGTTAAAAAACAGCTTGGAATCAAACTGGACACCGAGGTCATTAAAAGGAGAGACTCGCTCGAGTTGGTCGTGTTCAATCGTGTATGTAAACAAATGAGGTTTACACCGATGTTACGTCATGAACTTACATTTGGAGATATTTAGATATAAGTAAATAATAGAACAACAAGTATGTAAAGAATCAAGATCTTCTTGGAGTCTGAGATGGGAGGCACCATCATTAAATGAAAGGCACAATTTTACATCATCAGATTGGACCAGAAAGAGTGGACTTAAATAATACTCGCTGAACCCTATATCTCAAATAAGATGCAATCCAACAAAGAAGATGTTGTGGAAAACCTAAAAAGTCAAGTTTATGTACAAGCAGATCATGATTAACAGAATCAAACGCCTTACTGAAATCAGTGTAAATAATATCAGTTTGACGTTTGTCCCTAAAACCAAGATTTAAAAAAGATGTAAACTCAAGCAAGTTTGTAGTTGAAGAACGCTTTTGCATAAAGCCGTGTTGACACGGAGAAATAATTGTTTTACAAAAGTGATAAAAGGTTGAAGTGAGCATTTTTTCAAACAATTTTGGGATTGCAGAAAGTTTACCCCTTTAATTGGATATGTTAGCTTTGTTACCATTTTTGTCTAGGTGAATAATAAAGGATTCCTTCCAGATAGGAGGGAAAGATCCACAATGCTTAAGCAGACAACTAGGTATTTTGTCTGGGCCGGGTGAGTAAGTGGACTTCAACGATTTTAAATTTGTAGGAAGACATTCCTCCCTAATTACAGGAGAAACAATGATGTTACAATGGGAAATGGGATATGGATACCGGTTTTGAATATAGGATTCAGAGGAATAAGTGGATTGAAAGAATTTTGCAAACAGATCTGCAATACCCAAATCAGTGTGGTCATGTTCATTAACTAGATACAATGATGAGGGAAATAAAGAAGATTTGCGCTTTGACTTCACAAACTTATAGAGCTGCTTAGTGTCGCGTGAAAATTGCTGTCTACAACGTGTGAGATAGTTATTATAACAAAGGTTATTTAACGAAAGAAAATTAGCCCGGGCCACACAAAAATTGGCAAAAGCAATAGAAGAGCCAGAACTCTTAAATTTTTTATATAGCCTCGACTTAATGTTCTTTAGGTTAGAAAGTATTCTTGTAAACCAAGGTGGCTTATATGACACTTCCGATACAGCATTATATGGAACATAGGCATCAAATATATTGTATATCACTTCATAGAAAAAATTAATAGCAGTAGTCATATCTCTGCAATTGTACAAAAAAGACCAATTTATTCCGAGAAAGACTTCATTTAGTTGGGCAAAGTTCCCTTTGCAAAAACAGAATCGGCGCATAGAAGAAGATGTGGGGTATGAAACAGGACGGGTTACAGAATGGGATATTTCCAAAGTTGGATGGTAAGTATCCTCAGGAATACTTAAAGGTTGGCATCTTGACACGGAAGTACCTGCAGAATCATTACTAAACACAAGATCAAGTGATCTATTGTAATGGTTTACTACAGAGTTCATTTGAAACAAGGAAAATTCAACCAATGTGTCCAAAAAATCATGTTGTGCTGAAGGAACTAGATACTTCGAGATTCCAAAAAAAACCATGAAATGAATGGGAGATTAAAATCACCTAGAACGATGAGAGAGTCACGGTCCCGAAGAATGTTATTAACAGAGTTAATGGCTCTAGCATGACACATATAAGTTTCCAAATTGGAATTAGGTGGAATATAAGAACACGATATATAAACAGTTTCATGAGGCAAAAATAACCTCACACAAATAAACTCAATATTCGCTGAACAGTTTAGATCAACGAATTCTGATCTTAGGTGAGAGACAACGGCAATGATTACAACACCTCCGCGGCGAATAGGGCGATCTGTCCTATATGTGATGAAATTTGAACAGAAAATTTCATTACTAAGAATACCAGAGTGAAGCCATGTCTCGGAAAACGCTATAACATCAGATTCAAAGGAGAAACTATCCCTATACTAATTGTTCAGCTTGGACAATAAACCTCTTAACATTTTGATATATTATAAAGATATGATGAAGGCAGGAAGCTAGTTTTTTGGAGCCGAGCTTGGAGCCGGAGGTGAACTAGTAAGTACTGGAAGCCTAACAGTAATAGGTCTATTCCTACTCTTATGTTTAAATTCATGAACAACCATATTTGGAGGCCAGAATTGCGCATTACAAACTTCGTCGAATGATTCAGAAGGCACACTAATCTTGAACGACGAAATATCCCTAGGTTGTGGAAAATTTAATTTTTGAACACTAACCTTCGCATTAGTCTTAGAAGCAATATACCTATTAATGTCATCACAGGTAGTATCATAAGACAGTCTTGATAGGAAAATATGTTTCCGAGGGGCCACTACCGACAAGATAGGTGGTGAATCCACATTTTAAGATGGCGATATTGGTAAAGGTTCTAAGGTTGCCGCAGGTAATAATGAAGAAGAGGCCTGGTTGGAATCGTCGGGTAACGGTACAATTGAGGTATGGGGTATACCACCATTGACGGCATCATTCCTCGAAATATCAGGTCTTGATCGCTTAGAAGCATTGATGGCAACATTCCCGTTTTTGTCCACAAAGGTGTTCGAAGAAGGTGGAGAAGAAACGGATCTAGAACGTTTGGAGGAGGATACCTGTATTTCAGGCAGCACAGGAGTTAAGGTAGGATCGGCTGGAGAGGCAAATGTGACAGGAACAAGAGGAGTGGTGGAAGGTAGTTGGGGGGAAGCGTGGTTGCCCATAGGAGATGGTGACAATAAGAGAAGGGGAGGAGGTGAATCTGAAACTGATATTTAGTGAGTAAATCAATGTTCGAATCAAAATCAAACGAAAATTGCTTTACAGCACTATTCAATTTGATAAAATTGTTACGTGTACTACGATACATTGCCGAAAAATCAACCTGACGCTTAGAACAGGATGGGCAAGACCCCTTCAAACTGCCACAAAATGTTTTGGATCTGCTGATAATCTTGTCATGATCACGGCCGTTCAGTCCCGCACACTTCAAGTGTGAAAAATTGTCGCACAGCCAACAACGTACATATTATCACCGATCAGGTGTAGCATTTCGTTCTTCCTTTATTAAGTACTTCACAGCACGGTTTCACTAAGCAGCGTTCAACTACAACCAACTTATTAGAATTTACTCCGTTGGTCAATTGTAGTTTTTCACAACAACATCAAATGGATGTCACTTACACAGATTTCAGTGAAGCTTTTGACAGTGTTTGTCTCTTCGTACTCCTTCAAAACTGAATACCTTTGATTTTCCTCCCAATTTGGTTAGCTGGATTACACCCTATCTAACTTCCAGAACCTATTCATGTAACTTCTGGTGTCCCTCAAGGTAGCCACCTTGGCCCATTATTATTCAATATATTTATAAACGATTTGCCATCTGCCATAAAACATTCTAACGTCATAATGTACGATGATGATGTTTAGTTATGCTTATCTATTTTATCTCCGGTCTAACAAATGTTTCTACAAGAAGACCTTGGTTCCTTATCTCAGTGGTGCTCCAAAAATTACCTTTCGCTTAATTGTGACAAATGTAAAATTATGTCCTCTTACCGTAAAAATTTAATTGTAAAAAGCTACCACATTAATGATCACACTCTAGAACGTGTCACACAATTCAGTCATCTGGATGTGTTGATGGATCCAAAGCTGCATTTTGGGTCGCATGTCTCTAATATTATCTGTAAAGCTAGAGGTGTTTTAGGCTTCACTTCTTTGGTTAGGCCAATTTTTGTATACGCACAGTGTGTATGGGATCCAAAGTTTAAAAAGTATAGTGATAGTACTCAATACTATCCATTCAAAAGCAATTCTTGCTTTTTGCACTGCGTAACTTACACTGGGATCCCAATATGAACCTTGCATCTTACCAAAGCCGTCTTAAATTAATCCGCCTCCCGAAATCATGCAGTCGTAGAACGACTCTTGGTGTCACATTCTTGCACAATCTAATTGTAGGCAGCATCTTTTCCCCTTCCTTGCTTGGAAGTATTCATTTTAATGTTCCTTCTCGGGTTACAAAGAATTATTCTCCTATACTTGTTGGTACATGTAAGACTACTTATTTGCAGCATGATCCTTTTTGTGTTTTATGTCAATCATACAATCTATACTATGACCTTGTATCTAATTCTATTTCTTCCGATTAGTTCAAATCTAGTCTATTAACTTTGCTTAACACATAGCATTCTATTAACTGATTAACTTAATTTCGCGCACTTTATTTAAATGTATCTTTATAGTCCATGATGATTAGTATAAATGGCTGATGACGTTAGGTCTGTAGCCGTATAGTAGTCAATTAATGTGTATTGCATGTCTACTAACTCAATTCAGTAAAAAAAAAATTTTTTTGTTATACATAGTCCTATTACTATATAAAATTTCCTTACTGGAGGTGGGCTTGTTCAACCTTGTCAATTTTTAGGGTTCCGTACCCATAGGGAGCTAACGGGACCCTATTACTAAGCTTACACTGTCCGTCCGTCCGTCTCCTGCTCTATCTCATTAACCGTAATAGGTAGATATTTGAAATTTTCGCAGAGTGTGTAATTCACTTGTGTGTAGAACGACATTAATTTAACCTTTTGTTTAACAATTTTTTGTTTTGTGTAGTATACTTTTAAGCTGTAATTATAGTATACTTTTAGGCTGTTAAATATGAACATTATTTAATATTTTAAACAAAAAATATTGTACGATGGTACGGAACCCTCCGTGTGCGAGTCCGATTCACACTTGGCAGATTTTTTTTTTTTTTGTGGTATACTTTAAGCTGTTAATTGTAGTATACTTTTAAGCTATTAAATATAAACATAATTTTATATTATTTATTTATTTATTTATTTTATTAAATATAAACATAATTTTATATTTTAAGTAAAAAATCTTGTACGATGTCCGACTCACACTTGGCTGATTTTTTCAATTTTGTTTTTTCTACATTAAGTACATAAATTTACATAAAATTTGAAGAACAAATTGCGTTTAAAATGTTTCTTATTGAAAATGGATGGTGGGGAGTGGGTGTAGAGGTGTCGAATCACTCCCATTGTTACAGCAGAGGTGATCGATTACTGATGTGCAATCGGTAGTCGGTCCCATGATCGAAAAGCAACCCTGTTGTTTTTTCTCTATCGCCAATGTGAAGACGCTGAACAAGAAGGAAGCCAGAAACAATACAATTTCAAAATAACTAACTGCAACTATTATATAGATTGAACTTGAATAAAATCGTAACCGTCGTTTGTGTTACATTTATTGATTTTGCAGTAATATTCGTTTTTGAAATTTGTTTATTTGCTTCAGTGAATATGCCGCGTGTATTTGTACTTTTGCTATAAGTGAAACCATATTTGTATGCCGGGGTATAACTTGCGAAGAAAAAAATGGAAGAAGAAGATCAAGCGGACAATAGCCGAGTATTCGGGCAAATTCTGGATAGCCTTGCATCGCTTCGCAAGGAAGTCGAACAGATACGTAACGTGGGACAAGAGGTCAAGCGACAGTTGATCGGCCTACAATACAAGACGCCGGTAACAAGCGCGTCGGCGGTCAATGATGCCATAGATAGGCTTAATATCCCAAATGAGCCACAAGCCATACCAGACGTACCAAAAATACACAAAATTTATAAACTGCCAGTGTATTGTGGTGCGCCTGAGGAGTGGCCATTGTTTTATACAAACTACGAGGACACGACGAAAATGTTTGGATATTCAGACCGGAAAAACCTGATGCGATTGCAAAAGTGTCTCCAAGGTGCAGCGCATGAGACAGTTTCTGCAATCCTGATATACACAAGTGACGTGCCAAACGCTGTGGAAGAACTTAAGTTCAGGTTTGGCCGTCCAGAGTTGCTCGTACGGGATCAGATGGCAAAATTGCATCAGCTTTCAGCTTTGGGTGAGAACAAAAATGAGCAAATCGTAAAATTTGCCACAAAGGTGCGTAATACGGTAGCGCTGCTGACGTCTTTCAAGTGTGATCGTTTCCTATATGATGTTGCCATGCTGGAAGCGATGGTGAGGAAGCTGCCGCCAAGTAAGCAGTATGAGTGGGCACAACATTCAATTAACATAATACCGTTCGAAACCATCAAGGATTTCTTAGCGTGGTTGAATGCTGTTGCCAGAGTCATCTGTTTGTTGCCGCCCAATCTCAACCCAAAAATGCTATACCAAAGCAAGCCATAGTGATGCATGTGAGTGACAACCATGTTGAGCAGATGGCACTGTGTCCGCAGTGTTTAAGGAATCACAAATTAAACGTTTGTGAAGCATACAAGCGAAGCAGTCTCTTCAACTGCTGGGATAAGGTCAAATCCAGTCAACTTTGCTTTTCTTGTCTGGCAAAAGGTTACCCCGTCTCCAAATGTAGAAACAAGCGCGTCTACGGTCAAGATAGTTGCCAGAGGAGGACGACTAACCACTGAGAAATGTAGACGGGTGAGTTTTGAAATTTCGTCAAGTAACTGGCAACAATGGTACGCTATGAAGAACGTGCGGACGGTACGAAATCTTGGAATGCCGGTGCAGTCCTTTAGTAAAAAGGAAATTGGCTCATCTGCATGCAGCATAAATAGCCGATTATAATGGAGCAAAACCTGAGATACTGATAGGTGTAGACCATGCTACTCTAGGAGTTCCTATCGAGGTCATCGATACAGGAAATCCAATCGCCGTAAAAACTAGGTTGGGATGGGCCGCCTATGGTACCAGGTGCGATTCTGCCAAATCACAACCTATTGTATTGCACATTAGGCCACAAGAAGATGACAGCAATCTACATCAGCTGGTAGAAGAATATTTTAACAATGATAATTTTAGGATAAATCCCTCAGCCGTCTTACCTGAATCTGAAGAAAATATGCATGCCAAGCATATTCTTCAGACGACCACAAAAAGAGTTGGCAATCGTTTTGAAACGGGACTACTGTGGAAGCAGTTGAAGCCAACATTGCCCCACAGTCTCGAGATGGCCAAAATGCCCGGATGCTTTCTAGCTATGAGATACGAAGCTGCACAGCCCCTCTCTGGTATTTGCCGCACTTTGCTGTGAAGAATGTAAACAAGCCGGGAAAATTCAGGATAGTTTTTGACGCTACCGTCGTAGCCAACGGAATTTCACTGAACTCCCAATTAGTGAAAGGGCCCGAGAAAGGCAAACCTTTGATGAACATACAGGGTGGCGCAATAGAACGTGCATATTGCTTTTTTTTCGCGACGAAGTTTACAGCAAATTTTGAAGTTGGATCTTAAACTGCATCCTTTAGCTCCAGTTAACACAGGAATTAAAAGAGTCCGACTTCGGAACAAGGTTGGCATTTGCTGAAGAAATGCTTATTCGATTTTCCACTTTTGACAACATCCTTTTTTCTGACGAGGCTCATTTCCATTTGAATGGGTTCGTAAACCGACAAAATTGTCGTTATTGGAACGATTTATTGACAAGAGCTTTCACAAATCTGCGATCGCGTTTAGAGGAGTGCCGTCTTCGAGAGGGCCGCCATTTAGATGATGTTATTTTTAAAAAATAAACTACATTTAAGTATCTAATCATCGTATCTTTTATTTCAACTATACCTTTTGTATTTATTTTTTTAGCCTATACTTAATAAATGCACGTTCTATTGCGCCACCCTGTACTATTCGCGTTTCGCCAACACGCAATAGCTGCCGCCGACATCAAGGAAATGTTTTCTCAATTAAAGATATGTGAAAAAGACCAACATTCACTGCGATTTCTCTGGAAAGACCAGAAGACCGGCAATATACAACAATGCCTGATGACTTCAATGATATTTGGAGCTGCCTGTTCGCCATGCTGCGCGGTCTTCGTTAAGAATATCAACACCGAAGAATTTCGCCTTTAATATCCACAAGCCGTTGACGCAATAGTAAATTGTCATTACGTAAACGATTTAGTAATCAGTTTTCCATTCGAAGAGGAAGCGCTAAGAATTTGCCAAGAGGTCATGAAGATTCATCTCCGCGCCGGATTTGAACTGCGAAATTTTGTATCAAATAGTGAGCGCCTGGGAAATATATTTAACGGAACGTCATCAACAGCCGTCGAACTAGTACGTTCAGAGCCTGAAGCCACAACAAATAAAATCCTTGGAATGTACTGGAACACCAGAGAAGATACTTTCGTGTATCAAAGCAAACTTGCTCGTGTACCTGATGCCGTTTTAGATGGGAAACGGGTGCCAACAAAACGCGAACTATTGTCGTTGACCATGTCGATCTGCGATCCGTACGGATTTATTGCAGATTTCTTACTGTTGCCAAAAGTGTTGATACAAGAAACCTGGAAGTTTGAAATTAATTGGGATGACCCTGTACCCAGCTATATCTACGATAAATGGAAACTGTGGTGGGCTGAATGCAAGCAGTTGAGTTACCTTAGTATACCGAGATGCCATTCGTCAAAGTTGTGTGTCGCCGACGTCATTGAGCTCCACATTTTTGTAGACGCCAGCGAAACGGCCTTTGCTGCCGCAGCGTACTTTCGCATTGTAACTGCTACCTCAATAGACGTATCTTTCACTTGTGGAAAAACACGTATTGCGCCAAGAAAATGTATGTCAATACCGCGCCTCGAACTACAAGCAGCTATCCTTGGTATCCGACTGAACAAGATCGTCAGAAAAGGTCATGACATCGATGTACAAAATTTGGTGTATTGGAGTAACTCAAAAACGGTACTACTTTGGATAACATCAGCCGAGAGAAAGTACAAATCCTTTGTGGGAATCAGAATTGCCGAGATACTAGATTCTAGTAAGCCAGAGCAGTGGCGGTGGGTACCTACGGACCAAAATCCAGCTGATTCTGCTACACGCTCACTCAATCCGCCAAAGGTCAATTTCAGAAGAAAAGCATTGGCCACAATCACAACTGCAAGCCCCATTACACCTAGAAGAAGAATTACCACATTTCTGAGGTGAGTAGAGTCGATCTAGATTTGACTAATTTTTCTTCATATTTAAGGATGAAGCGAGTTATAGCCTCGGTCCTGCGAGTCTGTATAATGTTTCGCAAGCACAGTGTGTCATGTTCTAAGGGCCCACTGACAGCCAGCAAACTGATGAAAGCAGAGCGAAGAATTGCAGTATCTTCATGAAGGGAAAGCCATTCCTAAAAACAGCAAAATACATCGTTTGTTGCCTTACTTGGACGAACATAACACTATTCGAATTCTTGGTCGCATCGATGAAACCATTCATTTGCCGCTAGAAGACCGTCGACCTATATTGCTGCCAAAGGAACACGTCGTAACAAAACTAATAGTGCGCTATTGTCATTAACTGTTGCATCACCAGAACGCCAACGTTATGATGAACGAAATTCGACAACAATTTTGGGTGAAGCGACTACGATCACTACTTCGCAAGATGCAACAGGAGTGTTCTCGTTGCCGCATAGACAAGGTGAAGCCAGCAGTACCAATAATGGGCCAACTACCGCCAGACCGCGTAACGCCATTCGTTAGACCATTTACATACACCGGCGTTGACCTATTTGGCCCATTAAACGTCACAGTGGGTCGCCGGCGTGAAAAAAGGTGGGTAGCAGTATTTACCTGCTTGACAATTCGCGCTGCCCACCTTGAGCTTGTGGAAAACCTATCGACAGACGCCTTCATACTCTGCCTACGCAATTTTTTTCAATCGTCGTGGAGTTCCGGTAACTATCAGATGCGACAATGGTACCAATTTTGTTGGTGCACAAAGAGAGCTGAAAGCTTCTGAAAGAATATTATATGTGGATCGCATTCTAAACGAAGCAGCTAACAGACACATCGAGTGGATTTTTAATTGCCCATTTGATCCAAGCTCTGGAGGCTGTTGGGTGCGGTTGATTCGCATCACCAAACGCTTACTGACACATACGCTAAAAGAAACCGCACCAAGAGTAGAGACGCTTCGAAGCATTCTGATTGAAGCCGAGAATATCACTGGTGTGCTAACTGTTAGTAAATCAGAGTGATTTACGGGGTGGGGGATGTTACAGCAGTGGTGATCGATTACTGATGTGCAATCGGTAGTCGGTCTCATGATCGAAAGGCAACCCTAGGTAAATCAGCTCAGATAGCAACCCTGTTGTTTTTTCTCTGTCGCCAATGTTAAGACGCCGAACAAGAAGGAACTGCAACTATTATATAGATTAAACTTGAATAAAATTGATTTTGTCGTAACCGTCGTCTGTGTTACATTAATTGATTTTGCCGTAACACCCATTTTATCATTATATACTTCTTACCATAAACTAAAGAACAAATAGGGTTTAAATTTTTTTTTAGAATATTTTTCTTATTGAAAGTAGTGGTGGGGGTGGGTGTAGAGGTATCGAATCCTCCCCATTTTAGCATTATATACTTCTTACCATAAACTAAAGAACAAATTGAGTTTAAAACTTTCTTAAAAATATTTTTTTTTTATTGAAAGTGGGCGGTGGGGTGGGTGTAGAGGGGTCGGACCATTCCCTTTTTTCACTCAATAGTTTTCTCATTTATACAAAGACGTAACCAAAGCTTCAAGTTGATATCTCAACTGGAAGTATTTTTTCTAATTCCTATACATTTGAAAGCAACACAAAAGAAGACAAAGAAAAGTTTTAGCGTCATCTGCGCTTTATTTTACAATTTTTCATTATCTTCACTCAACGCAAGCCAAAAAATTATGAACACGAATGACGCAATAGAGACCAAAAAAAATGTCGACAGAGACTTTCACGACGACGTTTTCAGAACGTCACAGCCTCCGCTCACTACCTCACTTCTCTTACCTACAAAAAATCTTTTCGCAGTCGCAGACCCTAGCGTCTGAATGCGGTATTTGAAAACAGTTTGACCTATGTCTTCGAACATGTTCAATTATTAAAGGCAGCCACACACATTATGCGATCTGTCGTACAACCAAGTATCAAACATTTTTAATTTTTCATATAATCACAACAATTACTGCCCTGCTACTCTTCCCCGCACACGTTGTCCCATCTAACTATAAACTTATGCGCGAGAAAAAACAAACACATAACTTCAACTCAACATGATTGCGCCGGCCGTCGAACTCAGCTGGCGACCACGAGCAACAAACTCACCCGAAGTTAGCTGAACGACGAGCGACAAATAACTAACATGCAGTTTCGGCAGGGCCGAAAGTTTCGACCAATTATTGGCCGAAACTGGCCGAAACCGAAAAGTGAAAAAATAAAATAAAAAGAACAACAAATATATAAGGAAATGATAAAATAAAGAAAAAAATTTAAAAATAATAAATGCAATAATTTTGTTTAGTTTTTTGCCCAAGTTTTCGCATTTCAATATTGTACAAATAAATAAAAGTATATTCTTCTTTCATATAAATTTTTTTTTCATATACAAAAGCCAGAATGCAGTCATCATTTCCATATGGCAGTTGCAATGGATTGCAGCGGTCTCTCAAAATTCTGCGTTTTATCCTTTCAGAAGCATCTTCCTCCATCAATAAAAAGGCTACTACGGCAGCTGCAATTTCGCATTTATTCATTTGTCTCGTTTCATGTTTTTCTATGAATAATTCTTAAATTTTACAATATTCTCAATTGTTAGCAGAACAGCTGTTAACACAAGAGCTGATTGGGTTTTGCTTATGTTCGAAGAGGGTTTTCATGAAACCAATTCAAATCAGACTTGGTTTTCATTTCGATAAAAAGCAATTCCGACTTGATTTCCCTGACAACCCCGAATATCTCTAAATGTAAGTTCAGGTGTAAACCTCATTTGTTAACTTACATAATTGAGAACGTCCAACTTGAGCGAGTCTCTACTTTTAATGACCTCGGTGTCCAGTTTGATCCCAAGCTGTGTTTTAACCAACATATTTCTTCTATTGTAAATAAAGCGAAGAGTGTTTTTAGTTTCATTAAACGATGGTCTATTGAATTTACTGACCCTTATACCACAAAGACTCTTTTTATATCTCTTGCGCGTTATCGAGTATTGCTCTTGCATTTGGTCACCGCAATATATAAAGAATCAAGATCGAATTGAGTCTGTGCAAAAACCATTCTTTCTGTTTGCCCTTCGTGCCCTAAACTGGAACTCTAATTCCCGGTTATGCCACGCGGAAAAAATGGACACGAGTGGTCGATAAAAAATTGTATATCAAACCCGTGGACCAAATCGCACATGGAAAAACCTTATTGAACCACTTTAAATTTTCAAACAGTTCTTAGCACATAAGAAAATTGAAGCTATTGTTTTATAGTCTAATGTGGAAATCGGATGCCGCTATGAAATCGGGTAGAAAGCAAACAACAAGTGTCATGAAACACTTGCAATTAACTCTTGTTAAAAACCATTTGAATAATAGGCTTAAGACAGGAATGTTAAAAACTCCAACACGTCAAAACATCGATAGTTTGATTAGCCAAGCTAATTGTCGGTGCAGACGTCAATGAGCACCATTCGGTGTGGGGCAGCACGGACATCAATGCAAGAGGTGAGTGTCTTTTTGATTTTATTATTGTCTCTAATCTCCAGATTTGCAATAATCCAACCAAAATTGTTAGTAACAGGCAAGAGGTAATTGATGCTACTTTTGCCTCTAGCTCCATTTCTGAGCAAATAAGTAAATAGAAGGTTTTGGAAGAACATTCCTTCTCCGACCATAGGTATATCTCATTTGAAATTAACAAAACCCTACCAAATCCCAAGCCCGTCCGGAATATTAGGAAAACGGATTGGGATAAATATGTAGGTTTAGTAGGGAACAGCCCTGAAACCCATGCATGCAGCACTCCAGATAGTGTAAACAAGCTAGAAACTTTGGTAGAGTCTGTAACAGCAACCTAAATGCAACCTTGGTACAAGCATGTCTGATAAGAAAACTGAGAGCTTTAGCCAAAACTGGGTGGTGGACAGGCGAGCTAAGTAAGCTTCGGGATAGCAGCAGACATGCCTTTAACAAGGCAAAATAAACCTGCCTTGAAGAAGACTGGAGAGGCTATAAAGAATCTCTAAAGGTCTACAAGAAAAGTAAACGAACTGCGCAGAGGCAATGTTGGAGATCTTTTTGCGAAGAAGTGGAAGGTGCATCCGAGACTTCTAGACTCCGCAAAATTCTGGCAGGAAGCTCCCAAAACTGGCAACTACTGCAGAAGGCGGACGGCTCATTCACCACAACAAGCAAAGAGTCATTAGAACTCTTACTAGACACACACTTTCCGGGATGCTCGGACAACACTGAGCAAGACGCGGACAGTCTAGTGAATGGTCGTGAAATCAAGATAGATGCGATATCTGAGGACCGACTACTATGGCAATTAACGGGTTTAAACCTTTTAAACCTCCGGGGCCAGACGGGATTCACTCAGTGAAACTACAGAAAACCATTGGACACTTGACTGGCAAGTTAATGGCAATTTTTAAAGGTTGCCTCAAGCTTGGCTACATACCTCAGGGATGGAGACGGGTTAAGATAGTTTTCATTCCAAAGGCAGGTAAAACTTCGCACACCCACCAAAAGACTTAAGACCGATCTCTTTATTTTTCTTTCTACTGAAGACACTAGAAAGGCTGATTTAAATCTACTTAAGACTGACGATAGACAGGAGTTTGATCTCTCAACATGGCTATACCAAGGGGAAATCGGTTGAAACAGCACTACATTCCCTCATCTCCACTGCGGAGGGACCTCTGCATCGGCAGGAGTTCACCTTAGCAGCATTCCTCGATATATAAGGGGCCTTCAACAACGTCAATGCGAGGGCTATCACTGCAGCACTCAATGACCTGCGAACGGAATCGAGCCTAGTGGAACTCATCGACAAAATGCTAAAAAGCAGAGTCGTTGAAGCAGATCTGGGAGATTCCAAACTTCGGAAGGCAGTGAGAAAAGGAACACCGCAAGGTGGTGTCCTCTCACCGTTTCTATGGAATGCAGTAGTTAATAAACTACAGGTAGGTCTAGAATCGATGGGCTGCAAAGTGATCGCATACGCGGATGACGTTGTTATTGCCGTTTCTGGAAAATACATATCTACTCTGAGAGACCTCCTGCAGGGTGCTCTGGATTTTCTTTCTAAGTGGGCGGAAGATTGTGGTCTTGGAGTCAATCCGGACAAAACGCAAGTCACCCTCTTCACCAGGAAACATAGAATCCCCTATACAGATCCGATAATGCTTTCGGGGAAATGTCTGATGATCTCGGAGGAGACAAAGTACTTAGGCTTAATCATTGACAGGCATGCTCAGCCATTAGGCTCAAAGCAAGCTCACAATGGAAATTCAGTTCGTATGGACATGCAAGCATACTAAACTCCTAAACTAACATTCCTACTCGACTTGAGCGCCTCCCGTCATCTTTTTGCTTCGAAAGGAAATTCTCTGTAAGGTTTCCAACGTGGCAGGAATGGCTAGAAGGTTATTCATCACAAAGTGTCCAGATCAAGAAATACACAGATGGATCTAAAATGGATACTGCAAATCCATTAAACTAATGGACCACTGCAGTGTTTTTCATGTGGAAATAACTGCCATTCATGAAGCCATAAAATGGTTGCAGATAAGCAATATATCTGGCAAGGATATTTGTATTTTATCAGACAACCAGGCTGCCCTAAAAGCTCTGGATGCACCCCATACAACATCAAGGAGTGTCTCAGATTGCCGCCGATCTCTTAGTGAGATGGCTTCATAACTCTGCATAAACCTGTGCTGGGTTCCCGGTCACAGGGATATTCCAGGAAATTGCAGGGCTGGGATGAACTCGCAAGTGAAGGCACCAACCTGCCACATATCAGTAGGGGCATGGAGAGCATTGGTGTTCCAATTGCGACGTGTAAGCTTATCGCCAGGGAAACACTAATAAACTCCACAAACCATAGATGGAGTAGTGCTTCTACCTGCGAAATTTCCTCTTCTGCTCATGTCCAGCTTTGGTCAGAAGGAGAATACGTTTCTTGGGTTCCCCTTCCTAACAAGTATAGATAACCTATACCAACTAGGAATTAATAACCTCGTTCGCTTCATCAAAAGCTCCGAATGGTTTAATTCGGTTGGGAGGCAGCTAGGCCCCTCCCTTGTGGCTCACAACGGACCCATCTTGAGGTCTAATTAGCATCACTCGTTTAGCGATGCAGCTACCTAACCTAACCTAGCCTATGAGCTTAAGAGAAAAATATATGTGCATTCTGTCCATCCACTAAGCGCAGAATGACAAAGTCAGCATGTGTAAAATGCCAAAAAACATTTATAGTGAACACAAACTTGACATTTGTGTCTACTGCACCAATTGACAAAAAATACCAAAGTAACGAAGTTGGTTCATTAGTTTTAAGTATAATGTTTAAGATTAGGTTATAATATTGAAATGACTTCTGTCCTAAGATAACTATTTTTGTGATTTTCGCAAAGATTATTTTGAAAAGAAACCCGTAAATATGAAGTTATTAAAGTTTATTTTTTTAATTTATGTTAAACCAAAACTTTGAAACTATTGTTTTCATTAAAAATAATGTATCTAATATAACAAATTACAAAAATAAATATTTTTGTATCAAGAGAGAAAGTGGTAACTACTTAAAATTGGCCGTCGTAGATTCGACGAAGAACAACATTAGTGTACGTAAAATAAGAACAACATTCTTGAGTTAATAAAGAGTTGTAATCAGTTTGTTTATATATTTTTAATACTGAAAAAAATAAATATTTTTTTTTATGGAATCATAAGATCTTGCTTTAATGTTTATACCTACTTTTTTTATTAAAGGACCTTTTAGACAGTGATATAATCGTTAATTCAGTTTTAATTGAACTCTGTCAGTTTTTTCCACACTGTTCAAATATTTAGCCAGGTGCTGTCACAAAGAATCCACGAGTGAATTAAAGTTTCGCGAAGCCCTTGGCAATGTCAGTATTATTTTCCATACACTCCAGGATTACAGAATTCTGGGTATGATTCTTACGTTTTCCCATACTTGCTTCTATTAAAATGGCTGACAAGATCGGCCATTTTGAATGTTTAGTTAATTTTTGACAGCTGTTTCTCTTACACGTGATTTGGCTCGTCTTCGATTTTCGCCTATTCCAAAAAATGGAGCAAAGAATCTGTATTAAATTTTGTGTGAAAAACAAAATTAAGTGCGCGGACGCATTCCGAATGTTGACTGTGGCATATAGTGAAGCTACCTTGGAACGGAGCAAAGTTTATCGGTGGTACAAAATGTTCAGCTGAGGGCTGAGAAGATGTGAACCGTTAGAGAAATTGCTGAGAACCTAAACACATCGATTGGCTTCTGCCATTCGATTTTTTTCTAATGATTTGGGCATGAGACGGGAATCTTTATGAAGGGAAAGCCATTCCTAAAAACAGCAAAATACATCGTTTGTTGCCTTACTTGGACGAACATAGCACTATTCGAATTCTTGGTCGCATCGATGAAACCATTCATTTGCCGCTAGAAGACCGTCGACCTATATTGCTGCCAAAGGAACACGTCGTAACAAAACTAATAGTGCGCTATTTTCATTAACTGTTGCATCACCAGAACGCCAACGTTATGATGAACGAAATTCGACAACAATTTTGGGTGAAGCGACTACGATCACTACTTCGCAAGATGCAACAGGAGTGTTCTCGTTGCCGCATAGACAAGGTGAAGCCAGCAGTACCAATAATGGGCCAACTACCGCCAGACCGCGTAACGCCATTCGTTAGACCATTTACATACACCGGCGTTGACCTATTTGGCCCATTAAACGTCACAGTGGGTCGCCGGCGTGAAAAAAGGTGGGTAGCAGTATTTACCTGCTTGACAATTCGCGCTGCCCACCTTGAGCTTGTGGAAAACCTATCGACAGACGCCTTCATACTCTGCCTACGCAATTTTTTTCAATCGTCGTGGAGTTCCGGTAACTATCAGATGCGACAATGGTACCAATTTTGTTGGTGCACAAAGAGAGCTGAAAGCTTCTGAAAGAATATTATATGTGGATCGCATTCTAAACGAAGCAGCTAACAGACACATCGAGTGGATTTTTAATTGCCCATTTGATCCAAGCTCTGGAGGCTGTTGGGTGCGGTTGATTCGCATCACCAAACGCTTACTGACACATACGCTAAAAGAAACCGCACCAAGAGTAGAGACGCTTCGAAGCATTCTGATTGAAGCCGAGAATATCATGAATGCTCGCCCGCTTACTGTTGTGCCGATCTCATCTGAAGACGAAGATCCTTTGACACCGCCTATAAGGATATAGGCTGTCCAAATTCAACGCAGACTCTGCAATCGCCGGATGACAAGTTGTGCCTCAAGAAGCAGTGGCGAATTGCTCAAACCTTGAAGGATCGCTTCTGGAAGAGATGGACTGCAGAATATTTGCCACAGTTGATGCAACGCCCCAAGTGGATTACTCCAGAGCGACCATTGCAAGTGGGAGATTCGGGTCGCCGCGAAATTCGTTCCAAAATTGCTCAATTTCGACCAAAAACAGCATCGCATTAACATTGCTAACGAGCTGTTGGACTCTGTCCGAGACGACCCAAATTTGCTCCAGAGAGTCATAATTGGTGACGAATCATGGGTTTATGGTTATGACGTAGAAACAAAAGCTCAATCATCCCAATGGAAGCTGCCGTATGAGCCAAGATCGAAATTGAAGACGACCCAAAACACGTGCAAGCAAAACAACTGACAAAATTTAACTAATTTGTGTGCATTGTTACGCTATGTAAAATGGGTAATCTTTCGATTTATTGATTTCACGCGGAAATTTTGGAATATAATGAAAACTATGCAAAAAGGAAATGGGTTTCCATCATTGCGTGATAATAGTGATCCATTGTCAATGTCGGACAATAGTTTGCAAAAAATTATCGATTTTCAAAAATATTGTGCCATCAATTGCATACATTCGCAAATATTAGATAAAATTAGGATCGTCAACTTGGGGAAATAATCAAATACAGAAAAAAATAAAAATCGTGAGAATTACTCGGAGAACTCCTAAAAAACACTTATTTTCATTTTTGTATAATATTTTTTTTTATAAAATATTTCATATTTCCAACATATTTTCATTTTCTTCTAATTTTGAAAACCTGCATAAAGTACAGTTTACAGACTGGTAACATACACTTTACAGATTGATGTTAAAAACAGATTTTTTAACAGCTCAGCTTTCAACTTGTGCGAGAATCGCAAAGAAGACAAAAGCTTTACTGTATAAGGTGTCAACGCAAAAACAACGAGAATAGGTCGGTTATTTTGCAAACAGGTGATTTTTTCCGATGAAAAGAAATGCAATTTGGATGGACCTGATGGATTTCGAAGCTATTGGCGGGACTTATGGAAGGAACCCTTCATTTTTTCCAAGAGAAATTTTGGTGGAGGCTCCGTAATGGTTTGGGGCGCTTTTTCCAAAAGTAATACTTTGGAATTGGGCTTCGTAAGCTCAAGAATGAATGAGTATGTGGAGGTGTTACAGCAGTCTTCCATTCCTAAATGATTATAGGGAACGTCCCCACATTTTCATGCATGATAGCACACGAATCCATACAAGTCGCCAGACGAGATCATTTTTGTTCCGTTGATGTTATGGATTGGCCAGCCTGCCCACCTGACTTAAATCCGATTAAAAATCTCTGGGGCATACTTTCCAGGCGTGTGTACTCGTATGCCGACAATAAAAATTTGACAGTGTGGGAGAGTTAAAAGTGGCGAATGGAACGTTTAGCAAGTTTGGTTAACTCGATGAGAAGGAGATTGTTTGAATTAGGAAAGGCACACGGTGGTCTCATTTGATGTAAATAACAAATTTCAAATGCATATCTTAAGTCTAACCAACGATGTCGTATAAATAAAATAAAAATCCAATTTTTTTTTGTTTTTATGCTATAGTTGGAAATAAGAGTACAAAACAGAATCCACAAACACTATAAAACAGTTGTTTTAAATGTACAAATTTAAAAAAATAAATAGTATTTCTTCATGTTATCTGAATAAAAAATAATTCAAAAAATTAGTGTCGTATAAATATGTGCAGCATCTTATATATAATCGTAGACGTCTTTTAGCCTGGGCACGCTAATATTGGAACCGATTTGAATGGTGTATGTATTGTTGCAAGCTTCAAGTAATATACAACGGTTATTTTATCAGAATCGACATACAAAATTGGTCGAATTTAGTGGATCAAATTTTGCATATAAATCTTAGACATATGTTCAAATCAATCAAGTATCCTTTTAAATTTAGTAGCTATTTTAGAAATGTGAGTCACAACAAAATAAAATAAATATCATTCTTTTTATCATCCCCGTGCAAAGTTGATTATGATAAAATTTTGCCGAGGTGTAGCAAAGCACGCCGGGATAGCTAGTCAGAAATAAATTCTAGCAGCAAGGGTTCTTGATTTGATTTCGATAAACAAATCCATGGAATCGGTTTTATGACATGAAAGCCATAATATCGAGATTCATGACACCAAAGCAAATTCTTTATCGGTTTCAATTTCGATTCCGACAACAATCTGATTCCATAAGAACCCCGAATATCAAGGAAAATTGCATCAAAAATATAGTAACGCTATGTCTGGCGATGCGGGAAAATATGTGACGAAGTTGTGGAAGCATATGCAGCAACTGTGTGGGGAAGAACGACAGTTATAAAAAAGAAGCGAGTGGAAGAAGATGAAGACAGCGGATCCAAAAAAATAAATTATTCTGAAGAAAAAACACATGTGGCTCAGCTCTTAGACGAAGTCGAAAATGTTTAAAGAAATAAAATGACAATAAAAAGAATGATTTGCAACCAAAACAAGATGTTTTAATTACAATTGAACATTTATTCTAATTTACACATATATTTGTTTGTTGGTAACACTTTTCCACAAATAAGTTGCATTAAATTATCATATTAATGGCATCCACATGATTTGACAATCATATTTCTGTACTTCTTCAAGTTAACGTTTTCATCATTTAGATGATACAACACGGGTAGCGCCCCTAGTCTAGTTGGTGCACAGCATGGTTTAGGCACTTTTTTGGGTTCCAGCAAATGAACTAAAGTTTGGACAATTGCATGATTTGTTGCATTCATATGGGCATTTAAAGGAAAGTTACACTCGCCACTACAGAAAAATGCGCCATAACCATCCGGAGCAATAATCCAATCATGCCAGCCAAGATCTTTGAAATCGATATATAAAGTTTGCATCTGACAACTACGCATATTTTCAGTATAACTATCAAGTAGTGGGTTCATAATATCCGATTTTTTCTTCTTGCGCGAATGTGATGTGCTGCGTTTTTTTCGACTCTGATTGGTTGCCTTAATCAGTTCAGGACCTCTCAAAAAAGCTATCATAAATGGTTGGTATTCATCGTCTGCCTTTCGGTGCACCAAACCAATGTCGTCCAATTTTACCTCGTGATCTGGTCTATTATTAACAGCACGCGCCCCTACGTAAATACCCAAATTTTTTGTTGGATTTAGTAACCAATTGTTTACGCCCTCGGTTATATTGAGTTCTAGCCATCCAATGTAATCACATGTAGTATTAACAGACGACAGTTTTTCCAGTGTATTTTGACCGCTGAATTCTGACTGAATAGCATATGCTGTTATAGTAAATTCCTTATTAGTGGTAACCCATTTACTTTCGTTGCCATTTTGAAAAATTCGTAGATCAGCCATCATTAGGTAATTATCGTTAACTACATCAGAGACGTCAAACCAAAGTCGCCGACCATGCTCGTGTCGTACTTCATCAACGTTATGATTTTTTTTATTCAAGAATGTCATTATAATATCACTTTCGTCTATTGCGCGCTTGTCAAGATCAGTAATAAAATTTTCTTTGTTTTCCAGATCACGTTTGTAACGTTTAGTAATGTTTTCATCTCCAATGTCTTCAACTTCAGTAATTCGATGATAGACATCTAATAAAAACTTTGGTGCTGATTTTCTTAATGACAATTGATGGCCTTTGCTTTTATACGTTGGTCTATCCGCAATCCCTAAAAATTCCAATATCTCATACGATACTGCTAACTTCTCGTCTTCATCTAAGGTGTGATGCATTATGGTCTGATCGATTCCATTGTCTAAATAAATGCCGGACTGTGAAGCTTTTATTTGCAAACAAGAAGTAAACAATATTATTGAAACTGCATAAGTGACGGATGATCCCATATTTGCGGATAAATTTTCGTTTATCAATTTTTATATTCAATTGCACCGTTTATACACATGTACGTAGAAACCACATTCCTCAAGGATGGATTTTTTGTATATTTTCTCACACTACTTAATATGAATTTTATCTGGATAAAATATTTATGTCTATTTGTATGGATTAACGTTTATCAATTGCATACACTTCTTTCAAAAACCAATCACTTTGATAAATGTGAAAACAATTATTAATTAATGATTCGTAGATATCATTTGTATATTTGCATATATATATTTAAAATTCACATTACTGTACAAATGGTATACACATAAACAAATGTTTTTCAGCCCTATATAATTGATCGCAGTAACAAATTATAACAAATTTACTAGAGATGGCCGAGTGAATAAAAATTTAGTTTATGCCCAGTTCAGACAGAGCATAAGTTACATTTTTTGTAAGCAGCTCAAAGCATTGGTAGGGGCATTCACGAAACGGAGGTTTTAAAAAAACGACAAAACATTTGCTTTTTAAACCAGACGTTTGTTGTTGGCAGCCCTGCTAAAAAACGATAAAACCGACAAAAAAGATACTCATTTCTGTCGTCAAAAAACTACGTGTTGTTTTTTTGTATGGAGAAAACGACTCTCAGAAAACGACTTACTCCAAAAATGACGAAAACGACAAAAACGACGCCTCTGTATTTTTCTACAACATCAAGCAAATCACCAACTTCAGGGTTACTTTAAGTGATATTTTTTCTGCTGCATAAGTCAGCACGATGCTATTGTACGACAGCAATCTCTGTAGCGACTTTTGCTTGTAGACAAGAGAAGCGTGGCAGCCGAGCGGTGCTGAATCGCATTTTACCTGGCACAAAATTTTCTCTGCTAACGTTTTTCTTTGTCCTATTACCCGTATTCGAGTATTTTCATTTTTGTTTGATGTTTGTAGTGTGAGGAACTGCGGAAGAGTTATATTTTTCAATGTTCACTCGAAGGCATTGATATTAACAATAAGTAGATATTTTTTATGGATATTTTATTTTATGTATTTATTTGAATTATTTTTAATATTTAATAATTCAAATAGATTTTTACAAATAAAAAAATAAATAAAGTAATACTCTCAGGGGTGCCACAGAAATCGCTCTCTCCTCAATTCCAACCCAATTACAACTCGGTGTGTCACAGAAATCTCTTTTGACGGTTTTGAAATCTCTCATTATTTCAAAGGCGATTTGGTTAAATTTACCCTTATCTGAAGTTATTTAAGAAACAAAAAATTACCAATAATTGCAGATTATTCTTTTCCTCGGTAAACTGCATTTAAAGATTTCAACATTTTACTTGTTTCCAAGCATAAATTTGCATTTACCAAAATCTCTTTTCCATTAAAGTAACATCGATGAAATAAACAAAACCAACCAACGCCGAATATGCCAACCTGCTTGCATATAAATTTCATTTTCGAAGATTCCAATTCGTCTTTAATTCAATTAATTGATATGTTAAAATTAATTGCATTTGTTTGTAATGTGATGTTTTAATTTTGTTTAAAAAATGCATAAAAAGTGATTAATTTAATGAGAAGTTTTAATAATATCATTGGTGAAAGTTGCCATGTTTTCAATGTGTTGACGGGTGCTCTACACAAGTTTTGTTTGTTGAGAAAGGAAGTTTTTTTTTGATTGGTTTTTGTAGAGTGGGGAATGTGAAACGGAGTGAGCAGTGTCAAAATATTTGCAAAAGGCTTCAAAGAAAAATCAACGATAAACTCCGCCATAAACTCGATACGTGTAAGACGCTCCTAAAATGAACAAGATTCAATCAGCTGTTCGTTCGAACATCAATGTTTGAAAAATGAAATCTCACCATGTGACACCTACGGATTTTTTCGGCGGAATCAAAACCGTTCCTCCTCAGATTCGTCGACGATTTCTATGACACCCCTATATACCAATTGTTAACATTAGAGGGCATGCTACTAAGCCTTAACTCTAAGAAATTGTTATAACTAATATTTTATTAAATCTATATTATTATATTCAATGTATATTTATATCTGGTAAATTTATAAAATTTATAAAGGTAAATTTTAACTCACGTACCAGAGTCTCTGCCGACGTTTTTCTTTGTTTTCTTTCGTGTCTTTCGTTGCTTCTTCATTTCGTTTGGCTTGCGTAGAGTGAGTGTTGTTGTGTTTGCTTTGACTCAAAAGCGACACACTGAAATATAAACGCAAGCAAGAGTCACAAAAGAAGAATTGACGATAATTGATTCAACAAAAACTCTAGGTATAAATTTAGTCTATGGGGTTAAAATGTTTTGATAAGCAGAATAAATTAAAAATCAGCCAAGTGTGAGTCGGTCGCACACGGAGGGTTCCGTACCATCGCACAAGATTTAACACAATGTATGCAAATTTGTACCTCTGTCTGAAATTATTATGTAAAATTAATTTGCTTTTATTTTTGTCGCAAAAGTGAAATATACAACAGCGTAAAATTATACTAACAAAAAAAAAAATCAGCCAAGTGTGAGTCGGACTTGCACACGGAAGGTTCCGTACTATCACACAAGATTTTTTGCTTAAAATATTAAATTATGTGTTTATTTATCAGCCTAAAAGTATACTACAATTACAACTTAAAAGTATACTAAAAAAAAATGTTAAACAAAAGATTAAATTAAAGAACAATGCTTCTAAAAATGTATAGTTTTAGTATTTGTTGTTCTACACACAAGTGAATTACACACTCTGTGAAAATTTCAAATCTCTACCTATTACGGTTCATGAGATAGAGCCGGAGTCGGACGGACAGACGGACATGTAAGCTTAGTAATAGGGTCCCGTTAGCACCCTGAACATAGCATGAAAAGCACCTTATTTATACGAGCATGACCTGCTATGATGACTACTGCTATATTTTCATATATTTGATTTGCATAACCAAACATTTGGGTTATTGTTAAACAAATCTTTAATTTAATTTATTGGATTAAGTATTATGATTGTTTTAAGTGACCTAAGATAAATACTAATTTTTGCTATATTTAATCATGACTGAATATCCGTAATTCTCACTAGTAATGTTAATTTACTACATTAATCATCATTTCAAGCTAAACTGTGTATTAGAGTGCCGAGAAGTATGCCACATTTTTTTAAGTCATAATATTTCAAACCTCAATTATATGCAGTATCGGCGCGAGGCAATTTTTAGGATGGAGCGAGATCCCATTATGGCGCCCTTCTTTTCTGTCCCTAATACATACATAAGCAGGAAGATTTCGACATCTTAAGTCTCCATCTAATATGTCGTTTGAAAACTGCCATTCTCTTTCGCACTGCACAATATCTACAGGCTATAGGAATAGTTAACATAGAATGACAAAGAAAACATGTGGGAATTAAGATACATTTGTTTATCACAAAAAATATTTTTATTTGTATTCACAACGACTTCAGCATGCCTACAATTTTTCAGGTAATAAACTTTCACAGCAGCCGATACAATGACAGACTTCTCTACCACCCATTATTATTTAATGCTAAGCTCTGAAGAACTGCTTTCAGGTGGCCTTATCAAGATCTAATAGCTTTTTAAATCATAAGACTTTTCTTGAAAGTTCCAATCCCAAAATGTCGGAATTATGATCATGTGTTAGTTCTTTCTCCAACTTTAGGTTTGCTTCCTTCAAATTCAGTATTTTTCAAATCATAGAGGAAAAGCAAAGTCTCATTAATTGTAAAAATTTGTGTGAAGCAACTCTCTATTGTCAATTACACATGCGAGCTGGCAAAACGTAATATTCCTTTAGTACTGATGCGCCCCCTGCGACTTTTCGCCTTGAGCGGCCGTTTCGTTCGCCCTATGGCGGGGCCAGCCCTGATTACATGATGAAAATTTTTACAATACAAATTTAAGAAAGTTATATTTCAATTTATTGTCCTTTTTGTTATAAAAAACGCAAAACGGAGCTAACTACTATTGTTCCTACTATTCCTTTTATTAATCTTTAAACTTTCTATATACAAAATAAAGTCGCCATTTATAACTCATGAACGGCTGGACCGATTTTAATAAGATATGATATTTTGGATTCGTCTCCAAATAGCAGAATAACTATATAAATATATATAAAAACCAGAGAATTCTATAAAAAACTACAAATAGTTTATGTTTGAATTGTAGCTTTGTAACTTAGAGTGATTTATTGTTTTTGAAAAAAAGAGAGCAGTGATCGGAGTGCGCGTGTTATTAATAAATCTTATTGTGCGATTATTATTTCATATTTTCTGTTGTTGGTACACATATCTCGCACCTGACAACAAAACGAAAAATGTCGTATATAACAAGGTGCTTCAATGAAGGGAATCGACCCGAGTGCAATCCAAGCAATACCTTAATGAAACCATCAAAAAGAAGTCTAACTTTGGCAATGCCGAAGTTGTAATACTCTTCACGCCCCTTCTAGTGGTCCGAGGGTCTTGAAATTTACTTAGTTGGTGAATATATGGGTCAGATAATATAATAATAATACTTATAATGTCGAAATTTCAACTCGATAGTAAAAAAAAAAAAAAAATGTTTTCTTAATAAGAACATGAACTTGGATCTAGGGTCTGCATGGGGGTACCACCCCTAGTTGTCCTATTTCGGCGATTTCTGTTCCATAATACAAAAAAAAAAGGTTTTCTATTGGGAAAATAAATTTGGATTTGTATGAAGGTTACCGCCTCTCCCCGAGGGTCTTGAAAGTTTCTTGGTTGCTGGATATGGTTCAAAAACTAATAGTGTCAAAATTTCAAGTTGATAGTACAAAAACCAAAAAAAAAAAAATCAAATAAAAACTTTAATTTGGATTCTGGTTTATATGGGGGTACCCACCAAACCTACCTAGTGGTCCAATTTGGCTGATTCCGGCAAATGCTCTCTAGCTTAAAAACTGAGCTTGAGTTGGACTTATTTGCATACACACAGGCAGACAGACAGACAGACATGATTAGATCAGCTGGTCTCGCTGATCAAGATCGGCGTCTCCGATGTCTCCTTCTGTGTGCTACAAACTTGATGCCAATCTTATAATATTAATCACTGCAAGAAGAATTTAATGAAGAGTATAAAAACTAATAAGTTAAGGCAAGATTCCTTAACTTTGAGGCGGACTGAAGTTCGGCGGGACACCTATTTATTAATAAATCAAGACTCATCTACTAACTCCAGGTGTAAATTTGATGGTTTTAACTGTAATTGTGTAAATAATACTAGACTTTCAAAGATAGACTTATATGATGACTACATCTTTATTTGACTGGTCTATCGATGAAAAAATAATTAAATTCAGTAAATAGAAGAATTTCTGCACAATTTGCGTACTCTTCAAAAATTATTGTATTGTAGTTCGCACTTCGTGGCTTTATTGCTAAGTAGTAATATTTTTGTATGTAATATAATCGGTTTACTGATAATAAGTAAGACTATGAATAACATTAAGCCCTTTCATTTAAATTACCTATGAGGGAATAATGTAGTACGAGTATGTTGAATACAGAAACAGAAAGACAGACAAGCAATAATACTTAAGTGCAGCGGTAATTAGACTTATGTAGTCTCTTACTCTCTCTCTGGATCCTAGATCAGGGTTAGGAAATGCATGCATGCAGCTTCATTCTCAAAACAAAAATTTTTAATGGGTGTAAACAAAAATTTTAAATGTTAATAAAATAAAAAGCTAATGTTATAACTGATTCGCGGATCACAGTTATGACAAAAAAAGACTCTCTGAAGTCCATTGACCACAGTTTAAAAACCGTTTCGTTTTACTCATGATAATAAAGTGATAATACTGCTATTATCTGAAAATAGAGTAAAAAAACTAAATTTGAAATGATTAAACCATTAAAATTTAACTATTTTAAAACAATTCAAATAGAAATTACTATTACTAGTCAATAATTACATATTTTACAGAAACATTAAATTGACATGCGAAATTATAGTTTTCTACCTTTGAAATTCCAACAAAAGTGTTAATTTTTAACAAAAACTGACCTTTGTCGAGACTTTTTGTATTAAAATCTGTAATAAAATTACAGTATTTAACATTCTCACACTTTCATAGTATATTGTACATACTCGTATTTAGTTTCAAAACATTTGAATGTAATGTATGTAATAAGTGAAGTGAAGTGAAATTAACCTACAACAAATATAAAAGTTTGAATTAATTATTTATTTATTTTCGTGTTGTATATATAATATGTATGTATGTATGTATATTGTTGCGTATAATAACAGACAGCATTGTTATGTTTATTATCTATGAATAATTTTACATTTAAGCAAATTAACTCATTAGCAAATCCAATTAAACAAGAGTTTAATTAAAGAGTTTAAGTTTTACAATTGACACATAAAAATAACAACTTCATTTCTTCCTGTGTATTGATGTTCGCGTTCACCTTTCTTTCTTTCTTTCTTTCTTAATACTTATGTGTACGTACATATCCTTCATTCATAGTTAGTTATGTGTATATATGATATAATATTTGGATAGGGTAAATGTTTGAAATGCTGTGATGTGACGTGTTGTGGTATACCGTGTGAGTTTATATCTTTACAATTTATATTTATTTGTGTATCTATGCGAGAGAAGTATGTTTGTTAGTTTACCGCGTGAATGTATTTCAGTATGCGTGAGTAACTGTGTGGGTTTCAAAGCGAGTTTCTATGTGTCTGTGTGTGTGTGTGGGTGTATGTAGTATTTATATTCCCTTTTTAGATTTTCTGTCACAGTTTCTGCTGCCTACAAGTTTTTTTTTTTCATTTTTCCACTTCCTCCTTTTGCCTTTTTTTTATTCTTTGTTTTTTTTTTGTGTTTATTTTTACCCATTTCCATTCTAGTTTGGTATCTTTCTGTTGTTGTTTTTGCATTATTGTGGTGGATTCCATGTCATCATCATCACATGCCATCATTGCTATCATCATCGCAACTTGCCGCACCTACTACGTCACCATCAACATCAACATCTTTATCAGCATTAGAGAAAGCGTTCCGCCTTCAGTGTTCCGCCCTTTCACTGCTTTTGCTTAGTTAAGTTCAGTTTAGTTTGTTTGCTTTATTTATTTCTTTTCTACTTGTTTTGTTTTCCTTTTTTCTTCATCTCACAGCCAATTAACATTTCTCTCGCTCTCTTTTATATGAATGAATGAATGAACGAACGTCGATGGAAACGAATGAATAAAATTGCTTTTGACTTAAGTCCAATGGTTATATCTTCTTAGCATGTATCTATTTTCTATGTGTGTGTGTATGTATGTATCAGTGTGTTATCTTGTTTGTTTGCTATTGCGGTAATTGTGCACACATACTGACTGATAAACATATGTCTTCATAGTTCGTTCCTTCGTTTGTTTCTTGTTGTTATAGCTCTTGTTTTGCTTGATCTAAGCCAGCTTTAACATGCGGTCAACATAAGCAATTGCAATGCGCTTCGGTTTTTATTGTGTCATAAATTATTCAAACGCAAACATCAACAACAGCAATAGCAATAGCATCAGAAACACCAAAAACAAATGTAGATACTACACACTTGTATATGTAAGTATATACAATACAATACTTAATACGTACTAGTAGATAAATCCAACAATTCATCTATCTTTTGGCACATACTCAACAACAACAGTAACAAAAATTCTACTCATTATCTTTATCATCATCGTCGTCGTCATCATCATCATCGTCATCATGACCATCCTCTTCATTTTCATCATTGACAGCCAACCACACTCTTAAAACCATGCAGAAAACACACAACAGATACAATTCTATACAAGTTTTGGCCTCCATTTCACCACTGCCACCGTATGTCATCTCATTTGTCATTTGATTTGTACGTGGCATATAGAGTAAGTATAAATAGTGTATATTTGAAGCATTAGCAACATAATCAAGCGAAATAACAATGGTACTACCAAAGATGGGTTGGCAACCATGCAAAACTCAGATACATGTACACATGAGTTTATAGATAAACAAGCGCAAAGAAATCAATAGACCAAACAATCAACCAACCAACCAGCCAAACAAGCAACCGACTAGACATTGCCATACGCCCAAAACGCCAGTGGCCAACGATGCGTATACTTAATATCACATCGCATTAAAATGGCATTTTAAACGAGTTCGAATTCGAAACGACGATGCTATGCTTTGTGATGTGATGCGTTGCGATACAATGAGATACTCTACGAAACAAAACCAAGTGAAGCATATCGTCAGTGAATTTATTTTCCATACGCCGTCAATTTATCTTTTGCCTATATGGTGTCATTGTGTGTTAATGTCATTGGGGGAATAAGTTGATTATCACAATTTTAACTGACATGAATTAGGTAGTAGCGCTTAAAATAATCTAATCGTCTTAGCCGTCTATTATGATAATATCTACTTATGTGAACAGGTGGAAAATTCGATCAATTGTGTGTGATATTCTTATACAAAGAATATTTTAAATAACTGAAAATGTAAGAAATTAGGAATGATTTTATCGAATATTGAATTATTTTTTATAAAATTTATCAATAATTTTCTCTTTAATTCTTTAATTGAACTTTGATGTAATCATAAAGTCAACCACAATGATTGAATCTTCAAAAGTGAAAAAGAATTTTGCTAAATATTTTTTCTATTCTATGAAAAACTTATCGCTTTTAATTTTACTATTATATTTATGAATTAAATATTTATTAAATGAAATGCATTTTTATGTTTATTATGAAAGAAAAACGAATTCTTGAGAGAACAATATTGTACTTGAAGTTGTTATAAAGCAACGCAGATACATTTGCCAAACTCAAATAAATTGAAATGTGATCACATTTATTGTTGTGATTTTGCATCTCATCATTTATTAATAGAATTTTATTTTGTGATAAATAATACCAATTTTTGTATAGTCGATAATCAATCCAAGACATATTCTTTGTTTTCCCAAAATCAATATCTATTTTCCGGGGCGTATGAGTAATCTATGAACAAAATTCATATGGTTTTATTCTACCTTATTTGTAATATATATTCTTATTTCTTTTTATTTGCTACTATTTATATGTACAACAAGCGAATTGGGTGAATTTATTTATATAGGGAAATAGTTGAATTCCTTCAGTGAGTCTAACTATTATATAATTACTTAAATATTTATGAATATCACAAAATTTTACAAATATCTTTTATGTAATCTGATATATAAAATATTTTTAACCGTCTAACGCCGTCATTCCTATTGAGAATGTCTGAAGCTAAGGTGCTGAACACAATTATACGACACTTTTAAACATTCAATTTTTACACTTGCCAAACGAAAATTGTTTACAAATTGGAATCAAGCAAATCATAGAATGAAAGTGTACAGGATAATAGAGAAAAACCATTCATTTTTATACAATTCGTCGAACTAAAGCCTTCTTAGAATCATGTTCTATTGAAGTTCTGGACTGGCCGAGTGAGCAACCCGATCTAAATCCAATCCAAATGTCTGGGGTTATATTTGCAAGGCGTGTTTGGTGCCTGTGGTTGCGAGGTGTGATTGTTTTTCTCGGTTTCCTGGTAAGTGGAATTTTTCCAAGAAGAGAATAAAAAATTTGGTCCACTCAAAAGTGCGAGCGAGACAAACAGCTGATCGCTGAAGAAGAAGGGGCCTAATACACGAAACTTTCCTTCTCTTACCTTTTTTGGTAATCTGTTTTTTCGTTACTCTTTTGAAACGAATCTGACTGAAAGAGCAGTGTACGCAGCGAAAATCAAATGTCGGAATTTTTGATGTCTTGTAGGATACAAACACATCAACTTTAAAACGACAGAATGCCATCAAACATAGAAGAAAATGGAAAAAACGAAGTAGTTTTCGCGAGAAGTGGAAAAATAAGCCGTTCACCAACAAGTTGCCCTTCAGAGGACTTAAGTGCTGTACCAAAACCAGATGGAAATTGCTATGAAATAAACAAAGAGGTCACCATAATCACAAAAACAGAAGAAGAAGAAGTACTACTAAGGGGCCGACGTACGCTCCAAAAAATGAAAGCTGGAATGCTCCGACAGAAAAACATTATTGCCGATGTCAAAAATGGAGTTGCAGAACTTGATGAACTCCTTGACATTATGGAAAACATATGGCGTAAAAGAAGTATTATAGAGAAAGAACAGGTGATGAAACGAGTGGAACCTCAAACGAGGAAAGAGGAAAACCAACAAAGCAGATAACTAGCAAGAGATTCTGCGAGACCCCTACCCTCAACTGGCAGACTGTTAACGATAAGAAAGTAAAGAAGCGGGAAAATAATCAACAAAGGAAACCACAGGGAAATGAAAGTAATACACCTTTCAAACACAAAAGTTAAAACAAAATCAGAACAAGACCAGAAGCAATATTGATTAAGTCCGCGGAAGGGCGTAGCTACGCAGAAGTCCTTCAAAACCTTCGCAAATACGTCAAATCCGAAGTTCGCGCTATCCGGAGGACCAAAATCGGCGCACTACTTCTTGAGATGGACAAGGGAGAAAAGGTAATACCAGAGATCCGAGAAGCCCTCCAAAACAAGATGCAACATATAGCCTCAATAGTGGAACTTAAGCCGAAGGCTACAATAGAGATCCGGGACCTTGACTCCCTTGCAACTGAAGACGACATTACTGCAGCTGTAGAGCGTACTCTTGGAGACAAAGCAGAAGAAACCACAGTCAGAACAACAATACGTGCCTATGTTACGCTGTCAACAGGAGATGTCAAGAAGCTACTAGATAAGGAACGTATAAAAATTAGCTGGATCAACTGCAGAATGAGACTATGGAGAGAGATAAAAAATGCTATCGATGCTTTGGTCTCGGACACCAACAATGGGAGTGCAAAGGGTCTGACATGAAAGGACAAGGTCTGTGCATACGTTGTGGGAAATCAGGCCATAAGCTTAAAGACTGCTCATGTCTAGAAAAAGGACGAAATCATACAAAGCATATCCCAGGGTCTGCTAAGTGCACACTATGTAGAGACTTGAGTGTAACATGCACAGAAGTAAGACTGTCGATTCCCTGTTACCACAAATTATGCTGGAACACGAAGCAGGCTTAGCTGTTATAAGTGAAACAGAGAAAACTGGATTGAAGACTTCTCAAAGACTGTTGCTATATGCTGCTGCCCATTAACAAGCTCAGGAAAAGGAAACGGCTTCGTTTGGATAACAAGCAAACAGCTGACAATAATGAGCTGTTATCTGACACCAAGTGACAACATGGCTGATTTTCAAAAAAAACTTGATGACCTGGAAGATGAGGCACGAAAAATCAATGGGGATATCATTGTAGCCGGAGACTTTAATTCAAAGGCTATCGAATGGGGAATGCAGACGACGAATACAAGAGGCCGAATCCTTGATATGGCCGCCAGATTAGGGCTAATAGTAGCGAACGCCGGGTCTACGCCAACTTTCAGAAGACCTGGATGCGATGGCACAAAGTGTCAGAAGGCTACGCAAACAAAGTGCAGCACTGAACTGTTCTTGCAGATTACACAGGCAGCGACCATCAGTACATAACATACAATGTCATAGCAGAAAGGAGTTTAAACACCAATACAGTAGAAGAAGGAATACAAAAATGGAATGTTCTCAAACTATACAAAGAAAGTTTACTCGCCAAAATCGATGAAAGCCCACACAAATTACCATGATGTGCCATGGTCAGAATCAAGGTGGAAGCTACAATAAATAGCTTAAAACAAGCGTGCATGGCAGTAATGCCAACCGTAAAAAGGGCACATCCCAAGAAAGCTACTTATTGGTGGACGAATGAGATTAAAAATCTGGTACAGATTTGCATTCGGAGCCGAAGGAGATACACTAGAGCGAGAAAAAATTGCACAGCTATAGCGGAGCCCTTCGAATATAAGACTGCAAAGAGTGTGCTGAACGCTGCCATTCAAACTAGCAAACGAGACAAATTGTGAGTAACATATGGCATCAAAATCGACCTACATATTGGTCGAAATTTTATTTATTTATTTATTTGAAATGGCATTGACAAAGTAACTGTCAGCTTAAAAACAAAAATAAATGTAACAATTAACACTTAAAAATAAGCCAAAAACATAAATTGAAGTGAACTTAAACTAAAATAAATTAATTACAAAAAAAAAAAAAAGAGAAACAAACAATAAATAGGAAAAAAACATGAAAATAAATAAATAAAGATAATATGAAATATCAGCCTCTGACCCGATGGGGGAAATTTATTTGCAAATAGTAGCGAGCATACCCCTACTCACAGCTAGGTGTGGTCAGAGACACATGAATTAATAAACTACAATAATGCAGATGGTAAAGGTGACCCAAATCAGCGACATCCAGTTCATCCAGCCTGCAGTGTGATCAGTCCCGTAGGCAGCGAATGACGATGGTATTAATCGATGATGGCGATATCTCTGGTGAGAAAACGTGATAGAATTTATTATATGACGTGCATAAAACTCGGAAAGGATCGTGTAGGGTATAGTTAGTAGTGCATCTATTCAATGCTAAAGGGACAAAATTTCTGGTAGGAAGACTAGGGACACAAAAGTTTAACTGATTCAATAGCTCAGAAGAATCAATTTCCCCAACTATGAGTTTATGAAGAAAACTAATCCCAAGAGCTATCCTACAATGCATCAAAGATGGAAGACTGATAAGAAGGAGCCTACCAGAATAAGATGGCAAACGCAAATTAGGATTCCAGTTTAGGCCACGAAGGGCAAACAGGAGGAATTGTTTCTGTGCAGACTCAATTCGAACTTGATTATTTATATATTGCGGTGACCAAATGCAAGAGCAATACTCGATGACGCACAAGAGATATAAAAAGAGTCTTTGTGGTATAAGGGTCATTAAATTCAATAGACCATCGTTTAATGAAACCAAAAACACTCTTCGCTTTATTTACAATAGAAGATAAAAAAATTGGATAAAACACAGCTTGGGATCAAACTGGACACCGAGGTCATTAAAACTAGAGACTCGCTCAAGTTGGACGTATTCAATCGTGTATGTAAACAAATGTACACCGATGTTACGTCATGAACTTACATTTGGAGATATTTAGATATAAGTAATTAACAGAACACCAAGAATGTAAAGAATCAAGATCTTCTTGGAGTCTGAGATGGGAGGCACCATCATTAAATGAAAGGCACAATTTTACATCATCAGCGTACATGAGGACACGAGAATGTGAGATGGAGAAAGGGAGATCAATTACAAAAAGGTTAAACAATAATGGACCTAGATGGCTCCCTTGAGGAACTCCACAAGTGACAGAGACTGGACCAGAAAGAGTGGACTTAAATAATACTCGCTGGACCCTATTTCTCAAATAAGATGCAATCCAACAAAGAAGATGTTGTGGAAAACCTAAAAGGTCAAATTTATGTACAAGTAAATCATGATTAACAGAATCAAACGCCTTACTGAAATCAGTGTAAATAACATCAGTTTGACGTTTGTCCCTAAAACCAAGATTTGCAAAAGATGTAAACTCAAACAAGTTTGTAGTTGAAGAACGCTTTTGCATAAAGCCTAGTTGACACGGAGAAATAATTGTTTTACAAAAGTGATAAAAGGTTGAAGTGAGCACTTTTTCAAACAATTTTGGGATTGCAGAAAGTTTAGCAATACCCCTGCAATTGGATATGTCAGCATTGTTACATTTTTTGTGTAGGAGAATAATAAAGGATTCCTTCCAGATAGGAGGGAAAGATCCGCTCTGAAGTGAAAAATTGAAAAGTTTCAAAAGTGGTTTACACAGAGACTCCGAACAATGCTTAAGCAGACAACTAGGTATTTTGTCTGGGCCGGGTGAGTAAGTGGACTTCAACGATTTTAAATTTGTAAGAAGACAGGAGAAACAATGATGTTACAATGGGAAATGGGATATGGATACCGGTTTTGAATATAGGATTCAGAGGAATAAGTGGATTGAAAAAATGTTCATTAACTAAGATTTGCGCTTTGAGTTCACAAAGTTATAGAACTGCTTAGGGTCGCGCGAAAATTGCTATCTACAACGTGTGAGATAGTTATTATAACAAAGGTTATTTAACGAAAGAAAATTAGCCCGGGCCACACAAAAATTGGCAAAAGCAATAGAAGAGCCAGAACTCTTAAATGTTGTATATAGCCTCGACTTAATGTTCTTTAGGTTAGAAAGTATTCTTGTAAACCAAGGTGGTTTATATGACACTTCCGATACAGCATTATAGGGAACATAGGCATCAAATATATTGTATATCACTTCATAGAAAAAATTAATAGCAGTAGTCATATCTCTGCAATTGTACAAAAAAGACTAATTTATTCCGAGAAAGACTTCATTTAGTTGGGCAAAGTTCACTTTGCGAAAACAGAATCGACGCATTGAAGAAGATGTGGGGTCTGAAACAGGACGGGTTACAGAATGGGATATTTCCAAAGTTGGATGGTAAGTATCCTCAGGAATACTTAAAGGTTGGCATCTTGACACAGAAGTACCAGCAGAATCATTACTAAACACAAGATCAAGTGATCTATTGTAATGGTTTACTACAGAGAGAGAAAACGCTATAACATCAGATTCAAAGGAGAAACCATTCCTATTCAAATTGTTATGCTTGGACAATAAACCTCTAACATTTTGATACATTATAGAGAAGGGCGGGAAGCTAGTTTTTTGGAGCCGTGCTTGGAACCGAAAGTGAACTAGTGTGCACTGGAAGCCTAACAGTACTAGGTCTATTCCTTTTCTTCTATTTAAATTCATGAACAACCATATTTGGAGGCCAGAATTTCGGATTACAAACTTGGTCGAACGATTCGGAAGGCACAACAATCTTAAACGACGCACACTAAGCTTCACATTAGTCTTGAAAGCAGCATACCTATTAATGTCGTCACAGGTAGTATCATATGAAAGTCTAGATAGGCAAATATGTTTCCGAGGAACACTACCGAAAAGATAGGTGTTGAAACCACATTCAAAGTACTGCTATCAAAAGATGGCGATATTGGTAAATGTTATAAAGTTGTCCCAAGTGATATTGATGAATGAGCGGCCTGTTTCGACTCGTCGGGTAAAGGTAATGTACCACCATTGACGGGACCATTCCCAGAATTATCTTGGGAAAAAGGTCACCCGACCACACTAGAGAAGTGTTATTGTTGTTGCCACTGTTTGGTTTGTGCACAACTTTGCTGTTATATGTCATGCAAATAAATAAATTTTTTCCCAATTACTTAGAATATTAATAATAATATTCATTCAAAACTAATGTGTATTTAAGTTCTTCGATTCGCACAGGCTTTTAAAATCATAAGTTATAATGGAATAGCTAAGTTTAAAAAGGATGAGTTACAAGTTTGCATTTTCGAACATAATACTACTTGGAATCAAGAAAGTAAACGCAAAGACTATAAATTATATAAACTGAACAAATCTCTCACAAAGGAAAATCGCACACAATTTGTTTTTGGGTATCACGAGCCTTGAAAGAAGAAGAGCTCCCTCTTTGTGAGCGCCTTATTTAGTCGATATAACTTCATAGTCTTTGACACAAGAAAACGAAAAGTAGTTCGATCTGGTGGTGTGGCTATATATCGCAGACACCTTCGCTGGAGGTACACAACCACCTACTGTCATGTGCAGTACTTATAGATGAAGTAGGAAATGCTAGAAAGAGTGATATTTATTTTATTCTGTTGTGACTCACAAAAAGGAAGAAAAAAAATAAAATAGCGCATGCAGTATCATACACGTGACAGAAGTGAAATATAAGTAAGTTTTAGTTTTAAAATTTTTTAATTTTTCAAAATTCCTTGTACAAATTATATTTTGGTCGATGGTGTTAGATGGTGCTTCTATCACTAAGTAATCTTCATACAATTGCTTTATGATAACTAAAGAAGCAAAATAATCTCAATCGAGAATTAAAGGGATTTCATCACCATCGCTACTAAGCATCTCCTGGAGTGTATGTTACTAGTGAATTGCATAAGAAGAATTTGATAGCATGGAAGGTCTGGTTTAGTGGTATGTAGATAGCCACAATAACAATATTTTTGCCACTGGAAGTTTGACAGTCTGCAATACAAATATCACTAACTGGTGTCACCGTTGATGAATATGCATCACTTTGACTGATTTCTCTGTTGGGTGTAATAATATTTGTCCTATCATTTTGATTTTGATATATGGCAGTTCCTCCTGCGGCTCTTTGCACATTATGGATGTTGGTGTTAGCCGCCTCCCACCACACTAACGCTGTGTATGTTAAAATGGGCTTAACAACCGCAGTATAAAACCAATGAATGCTAAAAGTCCTTTTGCAGACATAAAATGCGCTCAAGGAATTTGTCATTCTTTCTTCAAAGTTTGTCTTCCACGAGAGCTTCGAATGCAGAACTACTCCAAGGTATTTGGCTTCAAACGAAAGTTTAAACTGCGACCCACCTAGACACAGTGGTCTTAAGCTAGGTTTCTTATATTTCCTTGTGAACAGTACCAGATTGGTCTTGTCCGCATTGACTCTAAGATCATGTAATTGAACTCACCGAAGGATGATTTCTGGAATCATTCCAATAGCTCGCTGATTATGGTTAAAAACTTACCCGCCACCATTAAGAACAAATCAGACGTATAAACAGTAAGCCTACATCATTTTCTTCGTACGAAGCAGATTCATTAAGAGTCCCCCTATGGAGTACCTCTCGTGACCTTCTTCCTTATAGTCGCCAACCGCAGGTTGGAGTTAATCACCCGGCAACGAACTATATTGCTAACCGTCGATGTGATCGAATTGATTCAATCCTGATGTTGTTGAAGGCACTTTCAATATCAAGAAAGGCTGCCAGCACAAACCCCTTCCTCTGCAGTACATCCTCAATACACTCAACCACCTTATGCAAAGAAGTCTCAACCAATTCCCCCTTTAGGTATTCGTGTTGTGCACCGCTGAAAATGTATGGAGTGAGCTTGCTCCTCAGTTGCAGATCTAATAATCTATCTATTGTTTTAATGAAAAACGATGAGAGATTAATAGGCCTTAAATCCTTTGGTGAGTTGTGGTATATTTTCCCTGCCTTGGGGATGAAGACCACCCTTACTTCCCTCCAGCTTTCCGGGATGTCTTCTTCAACCACGGTACCAGAAATGCAGAAGCTGTCTGCATCATAGCCGATACTCGCTCCTGTCCACCACACATCGGTTGGACTTTGGAGGTCGGTTAATGAGGCAGGTTTTGAGAAAAGTTTTTCTTAGCATCTATTTAATGGTCTGAGAGGCCTTATCCAACGTATTAGAATCCAGTATCAATCCCAAAATCAATATCTAGCTTCCGGGGCGTATGAGTAATCTATGAACATAATTCATATGGTTTTATTCTACCTTATTTGTAATATATATTCTTATTTCTTTTTATTTGCTACTATTTATATGTACAACAAGCGAATTGGGTGAATTTATTTATATAGGGAAATAGTTGAATTCCTTCAGTGAGTCTAACTATTATATAATTACTTAAATATTTATGAATATCACAAAATTTTACAAATATCTTTTATGTAATCTGATATATAAAATATTTGTAACCGTCTAACGCCGTCATTCCTATTGAGAATGTCTGAAGCTAAGGTGCTGAACACAATTATACGACACTTTTAAACATTCAATTTTTACACTTGCCAAACGAAAATTGTTTACAAATTGGAATCAAGCAAATCATAGAATGAAAGTGTACAGGATAATAGAGAAAAACCATTCATTTTTATACAATTCGTCGAACTAAAGCCTTCTTAGAATCATGTTCTATTGAAGTTCTGGACTGGCCGAGTGAGCAACCCGATCTAAATCCAATCCAAATGTCTGGGGTTATATTTGCAAGGCGTGTTTGGTGCCTGTGGTTGCGAGGTGTGATTGTTTTTCTCGGTTTCCTGGTAAGTGGAATTTTTCCAAGAAGAGAATAAAAAATTTGGTCCACTCAAAAGTGCGAGCGAGACAAACAGCTGATCGCTGAAGAAGAAGGGGCCTAATACACGAAACTTTCCTTCTCTTACCTTTTTTGGTCTGTTTTTTCGTTACTCTTTTGAAACGAATCTGACTGAAAGAGCAGTGTACGCAGCGAAAATCAAATGTCGGAATTTTTGATGTCTTGTAGGATACAAACACATCAACTTTAAAACGACAGAATGCCATCAAACATAGAAGAAAATGGAAAAAACGAAGTAGTTTTCGCGAGAAGTGGAAAAATAAGCCGTTCACCAACAAGTTGCCCTTCAGAGGACTTAAGTGCTGTACCAAAACCAGATGGAAATTGCTATGAAATAAACAAAGAGGTCACCATAATCACAAAAACAGAAGAAGAAGAAGTACTACTAAGGGGCCGACGTACGCTCCAAAAAATGAAAGCTGGAATGCTCCGACAGAAAAACATTATTGCCGATGTCAAAAATGGAGTTGCAGAACTTGATGAACTCCTTGACATTATGGAAAACATATGGCGTAAAAGAAGTATTATAGAGAAAGAACAGGTGATGAAACGAGTGGAACCTCAAACGAGGAAAGAGGAAAACCAACAAAGCAGATAACTAGCAAGAGATTCTGCGAGACCCCTACCCTCAACTGGCAGACTGTTAACGATAAGAAAGTAAAGAAGCGGGAAAATAATCAACAAAGGAAACCACAGGGAAATGAAAGTAATACACCTTTCAAACACAAAAGTTAAAACAAAATCAGAACAAGACCAGAAGCAATATTGATTAAGTCCGCGGAAGGGCGTAGCTACGCAGAAGTCCTTCAAAACCTTCGCAAATACGTCAAATCCGAAGTTCGCGCTATCCGGAGGACCAAAATCGGCGCACTACTTCTTGAGATGGACAAGGGAGAAAAGGTAATACCAGAGATCCGAGAAGCCCTCCAAAACAAGATGCAACATATAGCCTCAATAGTGGAACTTAAGCCGAAGGCTACAATAGAGATCCGGGACCTTGACTCCCTTGCAACTGAAGACGACATTACTGCAGCTGTAGAGCGTACTCTTGGAGACAAAGCAGAAGAAACCACAGTCAGAACAACAATACGTGCCTATGTTACGCTGTCAACAGGAGATGTCAAGAAGCTACTAGATAAGGAACGTATAAAAATTAGCTGGATCAACTGCAGAATGAGACTATGGAGAGAGATAAAAAATGCTATCGATGCTTTGGTCTCGGACACCAACAATGGGAGTGCAAAGGGTCTGACATGAAAGGACAAGGTCTGTGCATACGTTGTGGGAAATCAGGCCATAAGCTTAAAGACTGCTCATGTCTAGAAAAAGGACGAAATCATACAAAGCATATCCCAGGGTCTGCTAAGTGCACACTATGTAGAGACTTGAGTGTAACATGCACAGAAGTAAGACTGTCGATTCCCTGTTACCACAAATTATGCTGGAACACGAAGCAGGCTTAGCTGTTATAAGTGAAACAGAGAAAACTGGATTGAAGACTTCTCAAAGACTGTTGCTATATGCTGCTGCCCATTAACAAGCTCAGGAAAAGGAAACGGCTTCGTTTGGATAACAAGCAAACAGCTGACAATAATGAGCTGTTATCTGACACCAAGTGACAACATGGCTGATTTTCAAAAAAAACTTGATGACCTGGAAGATGAGGCACGAAAAATCAATGGGGATATCATTGTAGCCGGAGACTTTAATTCAAAGGCTATCGAATGGGGAATGCAGACGACGAATACAAGAGGCCGAATCCTTGATCTGGCCGCCAGATTAGGGCTAATAGTAGCGAACGCCGGGTCTACGCCAACTTTCAGAAGACCTGGATGCGATGGCACAAAGTGTCAGAAGGCTACGCAAACAAAGTGCAGCACTGGACTGTTCTTGCAGATTACACAGGCAGCGACCATCAGTACATAACATACAATGTCATAGCAGAAAGGAGTTTAAACACCAATACAGTAGAAGAAGGAATACAAAAATTGAATGTTCTCAAACTATACAAAGAAAGTTTACTCGCCAAAATCGATGAAAGCCCACACAAATTACCATGATGTGCCATGGTCAGAATCAAGGTGGAAGCTACAATAAATAGCTTAAAACAAGCGTGCATGGCAGTAATGCCAACCGTAAAAAGGGCACATCCCAAGAAAGCTACTTATTGGTGGACGAATGAGATTAAAAATCTGGTACAGATTTGCATTCGGAGCCGAAGGAGATACACTAGAGCGAGAAAAAATTGCACAGCTATAGCGGAGCTCTTCGAATATAAGACTACAAAGAGTGTGCTGAACGCTGCCATTCAAACTAGCAAACGAGACAAATTGTGAGTAACATATGGCATCAAAATCGACCTACATATTGGTCGAAATTTTATTTATTTATTTATTTGAAATGGCATTGACAAAGTAACTGTCAGCTTAAAAACAAAAATAAATGTAACAATTAACACTTAAAAATAAGCCAAAAACATAAATTGAAGTGAACTTAAACTAAAATAAATTAATTACAAAAAAAAAAAAAAAGAGAAACAAACAATAAATAGGAAAAAAACATGAAAATAAATAAATAAAGATAATATGAAATATCAGCCTCTGACCCGATGGGGGAAATTTATTTGCAAATAGTAGCGAGCATACCCCTACTCACAGCTAGGTGTGGTCAGAGACACATGAATTAATAAACTACAATAATGCAGATGGTAAAAGTGACCCAAATCAGCGACATCCAGTTCATCCAGCCTGCAGTGTGATCAGTCCCGTAGGCAGCGAATGACGATGGTATTAATCGATGATGGCGATATCTCTGGTGAAAAAACGTGATAGAATTTATTATATGACGTGCATAAAACTCGGAAAGGATCGTGTAGGGCATAGTTAGTAGTGCATCTATTCAATGCTAAAGGGACAAAATTTCTGGTAGGAACACTAGGGACACAAAAGTTTAACTGATTCAATAGCTCAGAAGAATCAATTTCCCCAACTATGAGTTTATGAAGAAAACTAATCCCAAGAGCTATCCTACAATGCATCAAAGATGGAAGACTGATAAGAAGGAGCCTACCAGAATAAGATGGCAAACGCAAATTAGGATTCCAGTTTAGGCCACGAAGGGCAAACAGGAGGAATTGTTTCTGTGCAGACTCAATTCGAACTTGATTATTTATATATTGCGGTGACCAAATGCAAGAGCAATACTCGATGACGCACAAGAGATATAAAAAGAGTCTTTGTGGTATAAGGGTCATTAAATTCAATAGACCATCGTTTAATGAAACCAAAAACACTCTTCGCTTTATTTACAATAGAAGATAAAAAAATTGGATAAAACACAGCTTGGGATCAAACTGGACACCGAGGTCATTAAAAGTAGAGACTCGCTCAAGTTGGACGTATTCAATCGTGTATGTAAACAAATGTACACCGATGTTACGTCATGAACTTACATTTGGAGATATTTAGATATAAGTAATTAACAGAACACCAAGAATGTAAAGAATCAAGATCTTCTTGGAGTCTGAGATGGGAGGCACCATCATTAAATGAAAGGCACAATTTTACATCATCAGCGTACATGAGGACACGAGAATGTGAGATGGAGAAAGGGAGATCAATTACAAAAAGGTTAAACAATAATGGACCTAGATGGCTCCCTTGAGGAACTCCACAAGTGACAGAGACTGGACCAGAAAGAGTGGACTTAAATAATACTCGCTGGACCCTATTTCTCAAATAAGATGCAATCCAACAAAGAAGATGTTGTGGAAAACCTAAAAGGTCAAATTTATGTACAAGTAAATCATGATTAACAGAATCAAACGCCTTACTGAAATCAGTGTAAATAACATCAGTTTGACGTTTGTCCCTAAAACCAAGATTTGCAAAAGATGTAAACTCAAACAAGTTTGTAGTTGAAGAACGCTTTTGCATAAAGCCTAGTTGATACGGAGAAATAATTGTTTTACAAAAGTGATAAAAGGTTGAAGTGAGCACTTTTTCAAACAATTTTGGGATTGCAGAAAGTTTAGCAATACCCCTGCAATTGGATATGTCAGCATTGTTACATTTTTTGTGTAGGGGAATAATAAAGGATTCCTTCCAGATAGGAGGGAAAGATCCGCTCTGAAGTGAAAAATTGAAAAGTTTAAAAAGTGGATTACACAGAGACTCCGAACAATGCTTAAGCAGACAACTAGGTATTTTGTCTGGGCCGGGAGAGTAAGTGGATTTCAACGATTTTAAATTTGTAAGAAGACATTCCTCCCTAATTACAGGAGAAACAATGATGTTACAATGGGAAATGGGATATGGATACCGGTTTTGAATATAGGATTCAGAGGAATAAGTGGATTGAAAGAATTTTGCAAACAGATCTGCAATACCCAAATCAGTGTGGCCATGTTCATTAACTAAGATTTGCGCTTTGAGTTCACAAAGTTATAGAACTGCTTAGGGTCGCGCGAAATTGCTATCTACAACGTGTGAGATAGTTATTATAACAAAGGTTATTTAACGAAAGAAAATTAGCCCGGGCCACACAAAAATTGGCAAAAGCAATAGAAGAGCCAGAACTCTTAAATTTTTTATATAGCCTCGACTTAATGTTCTTTAGGTTAGAAAGTATTCTTGTAAACCAAGGTGGTTTATATGACACTTCCGATACAGCATTATAGGGAACATAGGCATCAAATATATTGTATATCACTTCATAGAAAAAATTAATAGCAGTAGTCATATCTCTGCAATTGTACAAAAAAGACTAATTTATTCCGAGAAAGACTTCATTTAGTTGGGCAAAGTTCACTTTGCGAAAACAGAATCGACGCATTGAAGAAGATGTGGGGTCTGAAACAGGACGGGTTACAGAATGGGATATTTCCAAAGTTGGATGGTAAGTATCCTCAGGAATACTTAAAGGTTGGCATCTTGACACAGAAGTACCAGCAAAATCTTTACTAAACACAAGGACAAGTGATCTATTGTAATGGTTTACTACAGAGAGAGAAAACGTTATAACATCAGATTCAAAGGAGAAAACCATTCCTATTCAAATTGTTAAGCTTGGACAATAAACCTCTAACATTTTGATACATTATAGAGAAGGGCGGGAAGCTAGTTTTTTGGAGCCGTGCTTGGAACCGAAAGTGAACTAGTGTGCACTGGAAGCCTAACAGTACTAGGTCTATTCCTTTTCTTCTATTTAAATTCATGAACAACCATATTTGGAGGCCAGAATTTCGGATTACAAACTTGGTCGAACGATTCGGAAGGCACAACAATCTTAAACGACGCACACTAAGCTTCACATTAGTCTTGAAAGCAGCATACCTATTAATGTCGTCACAGGTAGTATCATATGAAAGTCTAGATAGGCAAATATGTTTCCGAGGAACACTACCGAAAAGATAGGTGTTGAAACCAAATTCAAAGTACTGCTATCAAAAGATGGCGATATTGGTAAATGTTATAAAGTTGTCCCAAGTGATATTGATGAATGAGCGGCCTGTTTCGACTCGTCGGGTAAAGGTAATGTACCACCATTGACGGGACCATTCCCAGAATTATCTTGGGAAAAAGGTCACCCGACCACACTAGAGAAGTGTTATTGTTGTTGCCACTGTTTGGTTTGTGCACAACTTTGCTGTTATATGTCATGCAAATAAATAAATTTTTTCCCAATTACTTAGAATATTAATAATAATATTCATTCAAAACTAATGTGTATTTAAGTTCTTCGATTCGCACAGGCTTTTAAAATCATAAGTTATAATGGAATAGCTAAGTTTAAAAAGGATGAGTTACAAGTTTGCATTTTCGAACATAATACTACTTGGAATCAAGAAAGTAAACGCAAAGACTATAAATTATATAAACTGAACAAATCTCTCACAAAGGAAAATCGCACACAATTTGTTTTTGGGTATCACGAGCCTTGAAAGAAGAAGAGCTCCCTCTTTGTGAGCGCCTTATTTAGTCGATATAACTTCATAGTCTTTGACACAAGAAAACGAAAAGTAGTTCGATCTGGTGGTGTGGCTATATATCGCAGACACCTTCGCTGGAGGTACACAACCACCTACTGTCATGTGCAGTACTTATAGATGAAGTAGGAAATGCTAGAAAGAGTGATATTTATTTTATTCTGTTGTGACTCACAAAAAGGAAGAAAAAAAATAAAATAGCGCATGCAGTATCATACACGTGACAGAAGTGAAATATAAGTAAGTTTTAGTTTTAAAATTTTTTAATTTTTTCAAAATTCCTTGTACAAATTATATTTTGGTCGATGGTGTTAGATGGTGCTTCTATCACTAAGTAATCTTGATACAATTGATTTATGATAACTAAAGTAGCAACATAATCTCAATCGAGAATTAAAGGGATTTCATCACCATCGCTACTAAGCATCTCCTGGAGTGTATGTTACAAGTGAATTGCATAAGAAGAATTTGATAGCATCGAAGGTCTGGTTTAGTGGTATGTAGATAGCCACAATAACAATATTTTTGCCACTGGAAGTTTGACAGTCTGCAATACAAATATCACTAACTGGTGTCACTGTTGATGAATATGCATCACTTTGACTGATTTCTCTGTTGGGTGTAATAATATTTGTCCTATCATTTTGATTTTGATATATGGCAGTTCCTCCTGCGGCTCTTTGCACATTATGGATGTTGGTGTTAGCCGCCTCCCACCACACTAACGCTGTGTATGTTAAAATGGGCTTAACAACCGCAGTATAAAACCAATGAATGCTAAAAGTCCTTTTGCAGACATAAAATGCGCTCAAGGAACTTTCTTCAAAGTTTGTCTTCCACGAGAGCTTCGAATGCAGAACTACTCCAAGGTATTTGGTTTCAAACGAAAGTTTAAACTGCGACCCACCTAGACACAGTGGTCTTAAGTTAGGTATCTTATATTTCCTTGTGAACAGTACCAGATTGGTCTTGTCCGCATTGACTCTAAGATCATGTAATTGAACTCACCGAAGGATGATTTCTAGGAATCATTCCAATAGCTCGCTGATTATGGTTAAAAACTTACCCGCCACCATTAAGAACAAATCAGACGTATAAACAGTAAGCCTACATCATTTTCTTCGTACGAAGCAGATTCATTAAGAGTCCCCCTATGGAGTACCTCTCGTGACCTTCTTCCTTATAGTCGCCAACCGCAGGTTGGAGTTAATCACCCGGCAACGAACTATATTGCTAACCGTCGATGTGATCGAATTGATTCAATCCTGATGTTGTTGAAGGCACTTTCAATATCAAGAAAGGCTGCCAGCACAAACCCCTTCCTCTGCAGTACATCCTCAATACACTCAACCACCTTATGCAAAGAAGTCTCAACCAATTCCCCCTTTAGGTATTCGTGTTGTGCACCGCTGAAAATGTATGGAGTGAGCTTGCTCCTCAGTTGCAGATCTAATAATCTATCTATTGTTTTAATGAAAAACGATGAGAGATTAATAGGCCTTAAATCCTTTGGTGAGTTGTGGTATATTTTCCCTGCCTTGGGGATGAAGACCACCCTTACTTCCCTCCAGCTTTCCGGGATGTCTTCTTCAACCACGGTACCAGAAATGCAGAAGCTGTCTGCATCATAGCCGATACTCGCTCCTGTCCACCACACATCGGTTGGACTTTGGAGGTAGGTTAATGAGGCAGGTTTTGAGAAAAGTTTTTCTTAGCATCTATTTAATGGTCTGAGAGGCCTTATCCAACGTATTAGAATCCAGTAGCTGTTTGACGTCAGGGTTATGTCAAAAACCTATGTAAGGCACTTATTGTGGAAAGTAGGGTGGTTTCCCCTCTTACACACAACAAGATTGGTGTTGATCAAGAAGGCAAATAGTGCTTCCCCTCTCTTGTTAATATTCGTACTCTCTCATGATGGGCATTAGTATAACACCCCAAGAGCACATCGTTACCCTCATTCTTCGCATGGCGAATGAAGGCTGAGATGTTCTCCGATGAACGGTCATCCTCTTCGTAGGGGAGATACGCGGTGGCAAGATAAAGGCTCTTGCCATCTTTCTTCTTACATACCACCTCCGTAAGGCCCGTGATGCTGTAACGAGAAGATAAAAGAACATTAAGCCCAGCTCTTACCACGATACAGGTTCTTGACTTACCCACGATCTGTGGGAGAAGAGATGAGAGCAGCGACGACTATGACCACAAACCCTTTCACTAACGATCCAGGGCTCATGTGTAAGTGCAGCATCTATCATCTTCTCCTCCATATATCGCAGTAGGTTTTTTTGCGTTTGAGTGTAAGCTGTCGGGCCCCAAATCTGGATCATTGTTCTAGCTGGTCAGTCCATACCACGTCCAGCTTCGCACCAGGCCATAGTTCGCCAATTTCACGTATTGATCTATGGGAAATCGCAAAGATTCCTCGTTAACAAAAGACACGACCTAATCACCATTAACTATTTGATACTGACAAAATTTGCAAGAAAGGGATTCTGCTTTCGTATCTTAGCGTCGTTTATGGCCTCTATGATTGCCATCTACAGGACTAGCCAGTTTGCATTCGGTAACTTCCTTTTCGGGTTCCAACGATCAATAATTACCGCCTGGAGATCAGGATCGGAGTTCAAGCTACCCAGGAGATCTTCTGATCGTTGGCGCTTGTTATCCGATACCTTCACGGAATTATCGGATCTCAGCCTCTTGGCGAATTCCCTGCTGCCCTGCTTGCCTCGCGAGCTGTAGTTGACAAGCCAGCAGCTGCTGCTTCCTTCGTGGGTACTAATTTGTTGATCGCACATGTTATATTTATGCGCGCATAAAGTGCGACAGCGATTCTGGGGCCCGTCCGATGTGTTTCCTGAAACTTCCGCGAGGACCTGTAACCAGCTACTTGCTTAGAAGTTCAACCTTTTCAGTTACGGTTAAAAAAAAATTAATAACTTAAAAATTATCATAAAAGTATCGAACGGTATCGGATTGCTGCACCTTGGAACACTGAAGTAAAATCCGATTCAGACTGAGCAGAAGCAACCTTTTTCAACCATTAAATATATTCCTGCTACTTATTTTATTAAATAAAATAAAAAAAAAATTAATTCTCTTCAAATTGTTTTGTGCACAATCAGCTGTTTAATGTCGAGAATGACCAAAAAAAACCCGGACATGACATAAAACTTGGCAAAACTGCCTCAGAAGGACCAGCATTAAAAGTGAGTTCTGGCTGTGTTGAAGCAGAACACAGAGTTCTCAATACTACAACAACAACAAATTTCATTCATTTTCCAAGTTATTGTTGTCATTAGAATACAGTATTCTGCTTGAGTTCTCGAGAACACCGTGTTCTGCTCAATGTAACTTGCCTATAAGAGTGAGACGTAATAATAGTTTGCCTGTTCCCGTTCCTCTCCGTCATTAGAATACAGTATTCTGCTTGAGTTCTCGAGAACACCGTGTTCTGCTCAATGTAACTTGCCTATAAGAGTGAGACGTAATAATAGCTTGCCTGTTCCCGTTCCTCTCCGTCAAGATCGGTGATTGGTGTAGCAAGATTTTAGAAAAGCGAGAAAAAGAAAAATTTCGTAAAATCATAAGACATTCACCAAGAAAAGATAAAAGATCACTGCCAACATACTCGAGCTAAGTGTTCCCACTTGACCCTGAACCCTTACACTGCACTATGGTCGGAAATGCCATTTTTTTGGCGTAAAGTCTAATAATGATGTCAAAGAGCCCTAAATTGGTAAATTTGCTATTTATGACATTAAAAAGAAACATTCAAAATTTCAGATCAATCCGACCACGCCCACTCTTACCGCCCATATAAAACAATGTTAGGGCTAGGGATTCAAAATACCTTTTGTGAATTTTGCTTAGTGACTGGATTAAAATCATGTATTGTTTCTTTTCAAAACCTGCAGTTTATTTTTAAGATGAAAAAAAGCTTATTCTGATGCATTTTCGCCAAGGCAACCGACATGAACAAGAGATACAGCCATAATTTGGTAACCGTGGACTAAAATCTTATGAACTATTGGTGACATCGGGTACCATGGATACGTAGACATATAAGACTCCAAAGATTTTTTACAGAATTGGTGGAATTTGAGGTTATCAATTTTATATTCGCAAGAAATTGCAATTAAAACGGTATGGAGGTTTTCAAGAATATTTGGTAAATGGGCAATTGAGCAAAAAATGTTAATAACACATTTAAATAGACATATTAAACTATAATCACAAATGTTAATATTTTGGCACAAATTGGCAACAAGTTAGTTTTCAATCCACCAGAGACGGCCAAGTTGGTTAAATTTTTTCTATTATAACACATAATTAAAACAATTCACTCATATATTCACATTAAACATATATTATACACTTCCTACATACCTTGAACTTTTTTTTTCCATATTTTGCAGATATTTTTAATTTACTCAAATCAATTTGCCAGCGCTATAAAGTTTAGAAAAAGTTTTCCCATTACGGTTCATGAGATACAGACGGAGAGCGTAAGCTTAGTAATAGGGTCCCGTTAGTTCCCTATGGGTACGGAACCCTAAAAAAGGAGATAAATAAAAGTCACATTACGAAAAGAATGTGAAATTCGAAACGAAAAATAAATAAATACAGAAAGAAACAAAGTTCCACAAGCATAAGCGGCTACTTCGCTTCCGTCACTTATGATTGCTCAACATAAAATAATATAAGAACCACACTTGCATGTGCCATGAATAATTTTTGTAGCTTTAATTTATGAAACTATTTATTAATTAATCGGATTATTAATAAAGGAGTAATTTATTCTAAAGAGTATGCTTATATGAAGCACTGGTTTGTGCTACCTGATCAAGATTGTAACAAAACAAAAGATTACGCGTTTTGGTTTAATTAAATTTTTTTCCAATATTACAAAGCATATATTCGCATAAGCGATTGATATACTACAGAAAAGCAAAGCACAAAAACTTGTATGCTAATGATGGAAAAGAAAGAAGATGCAATAGAGATGCAAATCAAGTGATAACAAGACACACTATTTGCTTTTACAATTTAGATCATGCTCTTGCAAATATCTCACTTGAACGTTCTGTATTAGCGATTTCACCCAAAGCAGAAATGCTTGACGTTGATAAGGTAACCCTTTTTCCTTCGACGCGGCCATCCTGACCATTTACACGTTCACGCGTAACTTTCCATCTTTTGTCAGTCGTATAGTTGTCGACAAAAATAGTTACTTCTATCCGACAACAAAAATGTTGATACCCACATAGGTAGATTTTTAATATTTTATTAAACTAAAACAAGATTAATAGTAACTTCATTATTACGAAAATTCATTAACAATCAGAAAAAGTCTATAAGTCTTTCCATTTGTTGCTCTATTCTCCATTCAGAGAATATTTAAATTGTAACAAAACAATAAAAGGTAAGAAATAAAAATAACATGTAACCACTTCTATCCAATGTTCTAATTATGCATCACTCCCGCCCAATGGCACACTCAGACCCCATGAATTCATTCCTTATCTAAAAAAAAAACTTGATTACTTTACTATAATTGAACACTTAGTCTAATCTATGTTTTTAGGGGAACTAGTCAATGCTTAAAGTGGAGCCATCCTAGAGGAAAACTTGTGCACAATCTGTCGGAAGTACAATGCAAGCCCCAAAAATTGGCGCGATTATCAATGCACATTTTGTCTGACCCATCTTTCTTTGTGTGACATGCATATGGCGAAGAACTGTGATGAATAATGTTTGCAGAAAATAACTCTTAAATTTTATCATGAACTATCCCACGCTCAACTGTACTTAATCCATAAAGCCGTCGACACAACACTGGGTCTTCTAACAGAATTTGCTTAGGTTTGACATTAGCACCAATTTTCAGAGTTCCCTTGATGAAATTGTTTCTGAACTCACTAAGTAACTCGCTCAATTTTGGCTTAAAATCCATTGGAATGCCGGTATCAATATTTTCTAAAACCACCTCATTCAATTCCACCTCATTCCTAACCAAGGCAAATAAATATCAGGCAATAAATGAAATAAAATCTCTACTCTAATTTCTTCAATTTCTACCAATGTCAAAATTTGTTGCGTACACACTCGCTAGTCCAATACCTGTCAATTTCACCGAATTATCCAAACGTTTACCCCAAATCTTTAACCAATAGACTCTTTCATCAAGGATCATTCTGCTACAGAATCAAAATAAAACGAACACCACTCACCCGAACTTCGCAAAGTATTTGATGGTCCATTGAAGCAGATATCAAAACGCCTTTCATTCAGTGTGTCTGAACCACTGTCACCAACATTTTTCGCAATTGCCTTCGGACAGCGTGATTCAAAATGTCCTATTTCATGGCAATTTAAACATTTTACTGATGCCTTAGTCTACTCCCAAGAACTTCTGCTTGCTGCTCCACTAGGCAAGTTCATTTTCGCACCAAAACTAAATGCTTTCAATTCTGCCTGTAGCTCACTCCGCGTCCTAATGTTTGTGGCAAACAGCATTCGTTGCAGTCGTTTATCAATGTTAGCTGCGTGCGTCAGCACCACCGACACAAATATTTCCTCCACACTCATCTCCTTCCATTTTGCCACTAGCGACGTCATCAACCGACTCGCGTATACAAACTGAGACTCATTATCAGCTGAACGACTGTTTAACACATTCATGAGTGCCGCAGGAGGGATTTCATTGCCCTCAAACCGCTCAATAAAGAGTTATTTAAACTGTGCCCATGTTGGGAAAGCCACTGAGCACGATAATTAGCGCACTTCCTTTCAAAGCTAAGTGCGTAGCACACCAAGCCCCTGCATCATCATTTGGCATTTTGGTTGAACTTTGGCAACGAGACCGTCTTCGCATCTCTTGTAACTGGCCACAGCATTGTTTTGAGCAATTCTGCCAAATTATTGTTTTGCTGCACCATCAATGAACACCAACAATCAGTCTTGTGACGGAACCGATCCCACTTCTGATGTCGGAGATGGCATAAATATTTCATCAACGCGATGATATCGCTTCTCTTTTTGTCTTTTCATTCTGTTTTATTTTCTTTATATACCCACGCGCCTTTTGTTAGTCTTCTTTTTCTTGTAATTATCTAATCCTATTTTTCTGATGGGCTTGCCAGACCGCGATCATTGCAACTATCTCATTTGCATAACCTTTCTAACGGGCTTACTGGGATCATTGAAACTATGTCACTTGCACGTTCTGTAACAGCGATTTCACCCCAACTGAAATGCTTGACGTTGATAAGGTAACCCTTTTTACTTCGACATATTGTATATTTATGTATGTATGTATGTATATAGAACTAGGATTATAATTACAATTTATAATTTAGTTGTGAGTTGTTTAGTTGTTTTAGTGAGCAATAGCGACAGGGGTCTTCAACTCAGGTAGAGAGTTAGGAAGGATTGGAAAAGCGCAGGACCAGACTTGAGCGGGAATCGAAACCGCGACTGTAAGATGTCAGCTTGGCGCACTTACCAATGAGCCAACGAACCAGTCAATAAATATATATATATCTGTGGCAATAAGTCATAGTAGCTTATGTCGAAAATTGAGTGAATTGAGTTAGAATGCTATTACTATTAACCGCTTCAATACGCGTATTTTGGCTACAAATTTTTCTAAAAATGTGTTATAGAATCATAGTTATATATAGTTTACCTTGAGCATTATAAATTCGAACACCTATGATTTTCTCACAAACCCAAATTTAAAACTTTTTTAAACAATTATTGGAATAAATAAACTAAATAAAATTTATACTTGTTAGAAAGGTTGTGAAATCTACTTTTATAAAAATATTTTACAAAATTTATTTAGTATGTATTTTATTTTTTATAATTTTTTTTGTGTAGCAAATTATAAATATGATTTTTTTTTTCGACCTTTATATATTTATTGAAATCTTAAAATTATGGATTGTTTGATTCACAAGTTTCCTTAGTGGTGAGCTAAAGAAACTTTACAGTGTTGCGTGGTCCTCTAAGGTTCATGGGGCAGGCAAGTCACTTCGACGTAGGCGCGTGTGGCTGCTCGTTTGAGAGAGTGTACGAGCTAGTGGATTAGGATGTTGCGAGAGTTTAAGTTGATATTTCTGCTTCAGTTGAGCCAGTTCAGTTTTAATTAGTGGAACGTTAAGGTCCCTGTGGATGTTCGCATTCGATATGTACCAGGGAGCACCTGTTAAAAGGCGAAGTATTTTCGATTGAGCTCTTTGGATGACTTCAATATTACTTGGGCTAGCGTTCCCCCAAAGCTGGGAACCGTAAATCCGGATTGGCTTTATTATGCTGTTATATAGTAGCATCTTTAGATTGAGGCTTAGACCAGATCTTGGGATTAAGAGCCAGTGGGGGGATTGTGCTTTTAATTTCATGCTGATTTTTTTGGCTTCTATATGTTTCCGCCAGGTGAGTTGTCTGTCCAAATGAACTCCTAGGTAGGTGACTTCAGTAGCTTTTGGAACAGTGGTGTTGTTAAAGATGATAGACGGACAGTCACTCTTATTTAGGGTGAATGTCACATGCTTACATTTATCCGGATTGACTTTTATATGCCAATTGTCCAGCCAGACTGATACAAGTTGCAGGTGATCGCCTAGCTCTTTCGATGCTTTTTTGGGGCAGCGTGACCGATTGGTGATTGCAGTGTCATCTGCAAAGGTTGATGTCATGAGGCGGGGATTTGTAGGGATGTCAACTGTGAATAGTACGTATAAGAGCGGACCAAGAACACTGCCTTGAGGAACGCCAGCGTTTATGTGATGCTCAACAGAGGTGAAATTTTTGCATCTTACCACGAATAGCCTTTTGGTTAGATATGACTCTAGCAGTTTGTGTGAGTTCTGTGGAAGCACGTTTTTTATTTTGTAAATGAGACCATCATGCCATACTCGATCGAAAGCTATCCGACAACAAAATGTTGATACCCACATAGGTAGATTTTTAATATTTTATTAAACTAAAACAAGATTAATAGTAACTTCATTATTACGAAAATTCATTAACAATCAGAAAAAGTCTATAAGTCTTTCCATTTGTTGCTCTATTCTCCATTCAGAGAATATTTAAATTGTAACAAAACAATAAAAGGTAAGAAATAAAAATAACATGTAACCACTTCTATCCAATGTTCTAATTATGCATCACTCCCGCCCAATGGCACACTCAGACCCCATGAATTCATTCCTTATCTAAAAAAAAAACTTGATTACTTTACTATAATTGAACACTTAGTCTAATCTATGTTTTTAGGGGAACTAGTCAATGCTTAAAGTGGAGCCATCCTAGAGGAAAACTTGTGCACAATCTGTCGGAAGTACAATGCAAGCCCCAAAAATTGGCGCGATTATCAATGCACATTTTGTCTGACCCATCTTTCTTTGTGACCAACAATGCTGGACATGCATATGGCGAAGAACTGGGATGAATAATGTTTGCAGAAAATAACTCTTAAATTTTATCATGAACTATCCCACGCTCAACTGTACTTAATCCATAAAGCCGTCGACACAACACTGGGTCTTCTAACAGAATTTGCTTAGGTTTGACATTAGCACCAATTTTCAGAGTTCCCTTGATGAAATTGTTTCTGAACTCACTAAGTAACTCGCTCAATTTTGGCTTAAAATCCATTGGAATGCCGGTATCAATATTTTCTAAAACCACCTCATTCAATTCCACCTCATTCCTAACCAAGGCAAATAAATATCAGGCAATAAATGAAATAAAATCTCTACTCTAATTTCTTCAATTTCTACCAATGTCAAAATTTGTTGCGTACACACTCGCTAGTCCAATACCTGTCAATTTCACCGAATTATCCAAACGTTTACCCCAAATCTTTAACCAATAGACTCTTTCATCAAGGATCATTCTGCTACAGAATCAAAATAAAACGAACACCACTCACCCGAACTTCGCAAAGTATTTGATGGTCCATTGAAGCAGATATCAAAACGCCTTTCATTCAGTGTGTCTGAACCACTGTCACCAACATTTTTCGCAATTGCCTTCGGACAGCGTGATTCAAAATGTCCTATTTCATGGCAATTTAAACATTTTACTGATGCCTTAGTCTACTCCCAAGAACTTCTGCTTGCTGCTCCACTAGGCAAGTTCATTTTCGCACCAAAACTAAATGCTTTCAATTCTGCCTGTAGCTCACTCCGCGTCCTAATGTTTGTGGCAAACAGCATTCGTTGCAGTCGTTTATCAATGTTAGCTGCGTGCGTCAGCACCACCGACACAAATATTTCCTCCACACTCATCTCCTTCCATTTTGCCACTAGCGACGTCATCAACCGACTCGCGTATACAAACTGAGACTCATTATCAGCTGAACGACTGTTTAACACATTCATGAGTGCCGCAGGAGGGATTTCATTGCCCTCAAACCGCTCAATAAAGAGTTATTTAAACTGTGCCCATGTTGGGAAAGCCACTGAGCACGATAATTAGCGCACTTCCTTTCAAAGCTAAGTGCGTAGCACACCAAGCCCCTGCATCATCATTTGGCATTTTGGTTGAACTTTGGCAACGAGACCGTCTTCGCATCTCTTGTAACTGGCCACAGCATTGTTTTGAGCAATTCTGCCAAATTATTGTTTTGCTGCACCATCAATGAACACCAACAATCAGTCTTGTGGCGGAACCGATCCCACTTCTGATGTCGGAGATGGCATAAATATTTCATCAACGCGATGATATCGCTTCTCTTTTTGTCTTTTCATTCTGTTTTATTTTCTTTATATACCCACGCGCCTTTTGTTAGTCTTCTTTTTCTTGTAATTATCTAATCCTATTTTTCTGATGGGCTTGCCAGACCGCGATCATTGCAACTATCTCACTTGCATAACCTTTCTAACGGGCTTACTGGGATCATTGAAACTATGTCACTTGCACGTTCTGTAACAGCGATTTCACCCCAACTGAAATGCTTGACGTTGATAAGGTAACCCTTTTTACTTCGACGTAGGCGCGTGTGGCTGCTCGTTTGAGAGAGTGTACGAGCTAGTGGATTAGGATGTTGCGAGAGTTTAAGTTGATATTTCTGCTTCAGTTGAGCCAGTTCAGTTTTAATTAGTGGAACGTTAAGGTCCCTGTGGATGTTCGCATTCGATATGTACCAGGGAGCACCTGTTAAAAGGCGAAGTATTTTCGATTGAGCTCTTTGGATGACTTCAATATTACTTGGGCTAGCGTTCCCCCAAAGCTGGGAACCGTAAATCCGGATTGGCTTTATTATGCTGTTATATAGTAGCATCTTTAGATTGAGGCTTAGACCAGATCTTGGGATTAAGAGCCAGTGGGGGGACTGTGCTTTTAATTTCATGCTGATTTTTTTGGCTTCTATATGTTTCCGCCAGGTGAGTTGTCTGTCCAAATGAACTCCTAGGTAGGTGACTTCAGTAGCTTTTGGAACAGTGGTGTTGTTAAAGATGATAGACGGACAGTCACTCTTATTTAGGGTGAATGTCACATGCTTACATTTATCCGGATTGACTTTTATATGCCAATTGTCCAGCCAGACTGATACAAGTTGCAGGTGATCGCCTAGCTCTTTCGATGCTTTTTTGGGGCAGCGTGACCGATTGGTGATTGCAGTGTCATCTGCAAAGGTTGATGTCATGAGGCGGGGATTTGTAGGGATGTCAACTGTGAATAGTACGTATAAGAGCGGACCAAGAACACTGCCTTGAGGAACGCCAGCGTTTATGTGATGCTCAACAGAGGTGAAATTTTTGCATCTTACCACGAATAGCCTTTTGGTTAGATATGACTCTAGCAGTTTGTGTGAGTTCTGTGGAAGCACGTTTTTTATTTTGTAAATGAGACCATCATGCCATACTCGATCGAAAGCTGAGCAACGTTAATGAATATAGCTGAAGAGTATTCTCGGTGTTCAAAAGCAGTTCTGATTTCAGTAGTGACACGGTTTACATGCTCGATTGTGCTGTGTTTTGATCTAAGCCCGAATTGATGTGTGGGGAATTATCCCCACGTTGTTTGCGTTTATGTGTGGTGCGAGCTTCTTGGCAAAAATTTTTTCAAATAATTTTGATAGCACCGGGAGCAAACTTATGGGACGATATGAAGACACCATTGATTTGTCTTTACGCATTTTAGGGATCATAATTACTACGGACTTCTTCCATAGTGTTGGAAAGTAACCCACTTTTAATATTGCATTGAAGACCATTGCAAGGAATGATATTGCACAGTTTGGTAGCTCAATAATCATCTTTGGGGTGATGAGGTCGTACCCAGGTGCTTTCTTTGGAATTAGCTCCTTGTGAATTGCCGTTCTTAACTCGTGTGCACTAGTTTTAAGTACGCTGCTATTAGGAAACTGAGCACATGGCTGCTGGGGAAGGAAGCTGAAATCCGTTTCTAGGCAAGTTTGGTTGGAAGACGGATTTGAGATGGTTAGCAAAAGTGGAAGCCTTTTCCTCGTCAGATCGCGCCCAGTTTCCGTTTCGATCCCGAATGGGGCAGTCCGCTGCAATTGGTGGGTTCATGCGGTCTTGTGCCCTTCAGATCGAGTACGTTGGTTCTCAATGTAGTGCCTTTGGATTTTGCGATCCTCAGTCTTGAGAGCATTGCTTAAATGTTTTTTAGCAGTTTTGAGTCTTTGTAACGATGCTGGAAATCGCCTGACCTGCCATTCGCGTCTCAGCCGGCGTTTTTCTAAGACTAGGCGTTCAATTTCCACGCTAGTTAAAACAACAATTTTCTTTGGGCCAGATTGTACAACCGGTGTCGTGGCAACAGCAGCGCTCGCAATGGTTATGTTGAAATGTTCCAGTGAGTTGTCAATGTCAGTTCCGGTATCAATTTTTTGGCCTCACACATATGTGGGAGCTGACGTATTGTTTACATCTGAGCCAATCAGTTTTCCATGAGGTAAGCATGAAAGAATGATCACTTGTTGCGGGACGCTCCAGTAAGTGAAATGTGACTGGGGAATGGTCTGATGATAACTCGGCATGGATTTCCGTTGAAATCACATTACGAGAAATGTTGCGAGTAACTGCAAAGTCGATTAGGTCTGGAACTTTACGTGGATCAGCTGGCCAATGTGTAGGCCTGCCCGGAGAAGCAAAGTTAAGTTTGTTGCTTTGGTTTATTATTGTGTTGTAGAGTTGTGTTCCTTTAGGATTTACAAGTCGAGAGCCCCAGTGGGGGTGCTTAGCATTATAGTCACCTGCTGCCAGAAATTTGGACCCTAGGGTGTCAAAGAACTGCTTGAAGCATAATTCGGAAATGGAAAATCTGGGTGGACAATAGACGGATGAAAGCATCAAGCTACCATTTGAAGTTTCAATGACAATCGACGTAACCTGCATATAATTCTGCGAGTATGATATCGACTTATAGTGTTTTATTCGCTTATAGCCGTTCCGCCATGTGCTTTGCCATCAGGGTGGTTTGTGGCGTAGAAGGAGAAGCCTGGTATCTCGAATTTATATCTGTTTGTAAGGTGCGTTTCCGAGAGCAATAAAACATCAGTTTCTGTCTCGGATAAGTATTTTATGAGCTCAAGCTTATGTTTCGATACGCCATTTGCGTTCCAGGATGTTATTTTGAACGAGGACATTTTAAGTACGGAGTTTTTGTAAGATTAGATGTTGCGTTTTTAGTATCTCTTGAAGCATGTTTTGTATCATAACCGTAGTCTGAGACATAAATTGTATAAAACTGGCAATCATATTTTCAAGAGAGCTATGTGGTGTGAGTGGTGTTGTTTTGTGAGGTATAGAATGCTGTGTGAGCTCATTTCGAGATAGTTGGAGTGTACTCTTGGCAGTGTTTGTTACTTTCTCTGGCTCTGTGGTGGGTATTTGTTGCGATCCAGGTCGCAACGCGGATGCGTATGTAATGTTGGGAGTGGTAATTTGCAATGTGCGTGGGTCTCTCATCGTGGCTTTTGTGATAGGCTCGGGCCGGCTACGGGCAGTTGATTTGCGCTGGTTCATCCGTTTTTACAGTTCTTTAAAAACTGGACAGCCTCTATAGTTCGCACTGTGATTACCCCAGCAGTTACTGCATAAATATGAAATGAAACCAAATTACTTTACATAAAATGGGCAATATCTCAAAACATATATTTTCGACATAAGCTACTATGACTTATTGACACAGATATATATGGAATATTATATTATATATACAATATATCGCTAAATGAGTTGCTAAGCGCAAAACTCGAGAATGGCTGGACAATTTTGATGAATTTTTTTTTATTGTACTAATGGGGTCAAGGGGATGGTTATTAGTAAAGCTTGTAAAAATTGTTAAATAAAATGGGAAGAATTGTTGCGAAATTGTTAGAAAAAACAACCAAAAATTTTTATTAATGCCTCATTCAGACATGAGCAACATTTTGTTTTGTAAGCAGCTCAAAAAGTTACTAACTTTTTTCAACAACAACATGCAGAGTTTAAGGGTTGCTTTGGGTACTTTGAAGCAACATTTTTTCTGCTGCAAAAGTGAAAGCAAAAAATTCAGGAGCCAGAGTTAGCAAACTTTGAGTAGAGCTGCCAAGTTTATGGTCATGTCCTTCTTTTCTTGGTCATTCTCGACATTAAACACCTGATCATTGCACAAAACAATTTGAAGAAAATTTTAATTTGTAAATTTTTCATTAAATATTAATAAAACAAGTAGTAGGAATGAAAAAGGAAGCTGCAAGAATTATTTGCATGCACTGAAAATTGTTCTCAATCATGTAGTTTTCATAAAATGTCCATTTTAATTATCGCAATTAGTCACAACGTTCCATTTGTATGTATAACCAAAACCAAAAACAGCTGTTTTTTCAAGCAAAACATAACAGCATTGAACATTATAACCAAATTTCAAATTGTTATCATTGAAAACTGAGAACATTCCATTCTTAAACACCGATGGTCTTGTCTTCATTGGTCCCTCTTCACACGCTGATCAATTTCAGACATGCTTTTGGGATCTCGATTCTGACTTTTACTGTTGTCTGCATAAGTTACCATTTACAAACTGTGATAAGTCTGCTATAATTAGTCTATGAGATCCACTATTGAATATATTTTAGTAAAGCTTGCTTCGTTTGTGAAAGGGAATGACTTTATTTATTTGCACAAAACAAAAAGATTCCTATACATATTCATATTTCTAAAATCCACAAACTAAGAGACTAGATTGCATAGAAACAGGTAGACAGATGGAAAACATGGCTTTATCGATTTCCCAAGCTCATCATTTCTATTGTATTACTCTTAAACTGTAATAATAATATTCTTACTACGTCCAAAATGTTAAGTATTCTAGGATTAAATACACGTACTATAAATAATTGTAAATTTTTGATAACATTCTAATTGTTATAAATATTAAACTAAGAATTCCCATGTAAAATTGTAGTATTGCAGTACATATGGTCATTTGTATCACATGTCGTTTCTTCAACAATCTTCAAAGGTTCATCGCTATTTGGTACACTTCCTACGTTACAGGAACTGATATTTGATATATTAATGCACAAGTTTTGTGTATTTAATTCATTCGGTTCTTCCATATTTGGTATAGTAGTTTCATTTCCACTGTTGATTTCTTGGACACTTTCAGAATTAACATTCATAATCAAATATTCATCTTCAGTGGCATTTGTTAAAGGAAGTGGACGAAAGTCTTGTATTTTTTCTTCACATGATATTGCACTACGCTCTGGTATTTTTTGATGATTCGGCGTAATTAAATTATTTGCATCTTTAAACTGATTTGATAAAAATATAATTCGATATTTCTGTCGAATTGAGTCGACTACATCAAATAAATTTTTTGCGTCCATTGCCAAAACATGTGCAGCAGACAGCATATTCCTGTAAAGAGACAAGAATAAATCATATGGATATTTTTACTTCAAAATTTAAAAATTTCAGGATACCCTGTGCTCCTTATTAAGCACTATTAATATTGACTTATATTCTTATATATTTTTACTATCAGTATAGTCGAAGGTGAGCACTGAAGCTAAGAGCAGTTCAAACGTTAGAAGGCGCTAACTACCCATTAACGTAAGCCACAACGAGTAACTCAAAGAGATCCTATAACCTGATGAGACGAAATGGATGTAAGCACTTGCCGAAATATCAAACAGATTCAGATTAAATTAAAGAACAATGCTTCTAAAAATGTGTATTATTTGTCATTTTACACCCAAGTGAATTACACACTCTGTGAAAATTTCAACTCTCTACCTATTACGGTTCATGAGATAGAGCAGGAGACGGACGGACGGACGGCGTAAACTTAGTAATAGGGTCCCCTTAGCTCCCTATGGGTACGGAACCCTAAAAAGAGAAACAAACAAAAAAAAGGAAAAAAAAAAATGAAAATAATAAATAAGAATAATATGAAATACCTCTGACCCGATGGGGGAAATTTATTTGCAATAGATAAGAAGGAGCCTAGAGTAAGATGGCAAACGTGAATTAGGATTCCAGTTTAGGCTACGAAGGGCAAACAGAAAGAACGGTTTCTATACAGATTCAATTCGATCTTGCAAGAGCAGCCTGGGATCAAACAGGACACCGAGGTCATTAAATGTAGAGACTCGCACGATTTGGACGTTTTCAATCATGTAAGTAAACAAATGAGGTTTACACCGATGATACGTCATGAACTTACATGATGCAATTCAACAAAAAAGATGTTGTGGAAAACCTAAAATGTCAAGTTTATGTACAATGATTAACAGGATCAAACGCTTTACTGAAGTCAGTGTAAATAATATCAGTTTGACGTTTGTCCCTAAAACCAAGATTTACAAAAGATGTAAACTCAAGCAAGTTTGTGGTTGAAGAACGCTTGTGCATAAAACCGTGTTGACATGGAGAAATAATTGTTTTACAAAAGTGACATAAGATTGAAGTGAGAATTTTTTCAAACAATTTTGGGATTGCAGAATGTTTAGCCAATACCCCTGTTATTAGATATGTCAGTTTTGTTACCTTTCTTGTGTAGGGGAATAATAAAGGATTCTTTCCAGATAGGAGGGAAAGATCCGCTCTGAAGTGATAAATTGAAAAGTTTCAAAAGTGGATTACACAGAGACTCAGCACAGTGCTTAAGCAGACAACTAGGTATTTTGTCTGGGCCGGGAGAGTAAGTGGATTTCAACGATTTTAAATTTGTAAGAAGACAACCTCCCCTAATTACAGGAGTAACAATGATGTTACAATGGGAAATGGGATAAGGATACCGGTTTTGAATATAGGATTCAGAGGAATAAGTGGATTGAAAGAATTTTGCAAACAGGTCTGCAATACGCAAATCACTGTGGCCATGTTCATTAACTAAGATTTGCGCTTTGAGTTCACAAAGTTATAGAACTGCTTAAGGTCATCTGAAAATTGCAGTCTACAACGTGAGATATAGTTATTGTTACAAAGGTTATTCAATGAAAGAAAATTAGCGCGGGCGACACATTAGTTAGCAAAAGCAATAGAAGAGCCAAAACTCTTAAATTTTTTATATAGCCTCGACTTAATGTTCTTTAGATTAGAAAGTCTTCTTGAAAACCAAGGTGGTTTATATGACACTTTCGAAACAGCGTTACATACTTCAGACCATACCTCTACGCAAAGCCATTTGACCTTATTTGGCTATACAACAAACACAAATCGAAGGATATTAATCATAGCTAATAACGTTGGCTATAGACACATTAGACACTGTAGCAAATAGATTTTCAAGACATTACATTTTTACTTTGGGATTGTAAATAACGAATATTTTTAAATTTAAAACACAAAAAGTCATAGTGGAAAAGAATTGGTACATAAAAGGGAGTATATCAATGTAATCGTTGTCACATGAACTATCCTATTCCCAACGAAGAAATTGTGTGTATTTGTTGTTATGGAAACCAAAGGATCGAAAATGTTAACAGAGAGTAAGCTGACCAGCCTATTATAGCGTATTCAAACAGAACGGATGATCCACCTCGGATGTAGCATGGATCAAAACAAAGACTATTAACACATATAGACGTGACAATTCGAACTAAAACGACAGCGCTCTCATTTTCTTTTTCTAATAGTTTGTACGTGTTTCCAACAACAAGAACGCATGAAATTGTTGTTGGCATGGACAGATACTCAAAAATTTTTGTGAGCGATTGTTGTTGGTTGGTTGACTTGCTCAGCAATATTAAAAGCGAAACAGAAATATTGAGAGCTAAACTACAATTTTGAGAGTGAAACAGCAACTTTGAAAGCGAAAATGCAATTTTGAGAGCGAAAAAACAAAATTTGAAACACAATTTCGAATTGTCAAGTCTATGGTATATATGGTCTTTGTGTTTCGCTCTCAAATTTTGTTTTTTCGCTCTCAAAATTGCATTTACTGTTACAACAACAATTGCACACAAATTCTTCAAAATAAGAACCATATGATTTTTTAACAAGTAATGATATTTTGCATAATTTTATATCCATCCAAGTATTAATTTATGAATTGTCGCATGGGAGAAGTTTTTATTTCGTAGTTCAGTGTTTTTTTATTGCGTAAAACACAATTAGCCAATTTGTTGCATGGGATAAAATTTAGACAGAGGAAATCAACCGAGTGATTTTTTTTTCCCTTACTGTATTTAACAATACGATCATAGTGAAAAGTAGGATGGTACTATTAATTCATTGTGATTCGTGACTATTTTTTTCTAGGTTGTGATAAGTGACTTTAATATTGAACAAACAAATTAATACATAATTTGATTTACACCAAATTTCTTCATGGAAAATACCAAACTTCTTTAGAAAAAAGATTAAAAAGAAATTATGTAATTGTTAAAATTAGGATTATAAAAAAGGCATTGGAAGTGAAAAAATATTTCCTGGGCCGAAAGTCCACCCTCTTTTCTGAAAACCATATTTCTTAGTTATGTTTACCTACATACTCCAATTTAAGCAATATTATTTTAACTTATAAATCATCGTTTGCAGTACTTAATGTCATCAGCTAGTTACATTATATAGACCGCATACATTAACACTCTTATGTTAGTCCCGTCACTATGTAAACCTCCTTTCAAACTGTTCTAAATATCGTTTAGGTACAAAATAAATAGCAACGGTGACAGCAGGCTTCCTTGTTTTAACCCAGAATAAGTGCAGCTCCTGGGCAACGCTGTTGGGTAAATTTCCAACACTGACGAGACCTTGCCCAGCACAGCAAAAATCTTATTGGCAGCCCTTATGCTAAAATATAATGATTGGCATTCTGAGATTTCCGTTTTTCCTGCTAAAACTATCAACGCGTGAGCATACCCAAAAATTAATTTCTAAAAATCTCGGCAATCTTAATTCGCTACATTACAAATTTATAAAAACTGTTACAAACGCATAAAACCAAATTGTTAAATAATGAGATAAACATTGAACACAAAATCAAATAAGTTCTAAAGTGGCGACCTCGACGTGATCGTGATGATAACGGCGTTTGTTTAAAAATTCAATGCAAGATAATATATATAGATAGAAGGGAAGGTCGCCGATATTATATTAACACTGTCAGGCACCTATCGCTACGTCTATGTGAAGGGAAAGATCATCGAGCATTTCGCCGAAAGTGAGCAACGCCGTCTCAATAGGCTCCTGTCGGAATTGCCCCTGGGTGACAAGAAACCATCCGAACTTTACTTCAAGATAAAGAGAGTGGCTCGTACTACACTGGGTGAGTAAGCGTCGAAGGGATTATGGACAAAGAGATTACCTTTAGCTGCTCAGGCCGTGGTTGTAGGAACGCAGGTAAGTGCAGTGAAGTTTACCAAAGTGTCAGATTCGGTAATAGACGCTATCGCTCCGCATGAAAAGTTGTTCAGCGTGTCTCAAACCAGACGTTTCGATGTATTTGAAGCAGCTGTGACAGAGCTGACTAAGAGGTTTGAGTCAACGACAACGCGATCCTGATCTCGCAGTCGAGCGAGCTCAAAACCAGCTCAACGCGGACAATCTCGGCCACAGCAGTCAGGATCTGGAGCGTATTGGTACCATTTTAAATTCGGCTATAACGCTAAAAGATGTCGCAGTCCGTGCATCACACCGCCAATGCAGTAGCTGCAGAACCATCATTCTTATGACTAACAATCCATGCTGTGGAAAGCAACGAAAGATTGCCTGACGAGCGCTAGGTATTTCGTTTGCAGGTCAATGACAAGGTTTTCCGAAGAACTTTGCTTGTTGACACAGGTGTTTCTATTCTGCCGCTCACCAAAACTTTTGATGTTCTTCCTTTCACTATGCTGTACGTGTAATCAAGGTTAATTTCAAAGAGAGTGAAATTGGATCTTGGTTTGCGCCAAGAATTTTTTTGGTAATTCCTTGTCGCAGATGTTACTAACCCGATTATCGGTGCAGATTTCTTACGGCATTACGATCTGCTATCGATATGCGAACATGAACACCTTTGCGATGGTATTCATTCCTCTGTAGTTGTTTTCCATATTAAACGCACCCTTTTTAAAGATCGGAAACGATTGTATTTAGAAATGTTTTGTCATTTTTAACTGTTTCAATCATAACGTTGAAGCTTATCGTTGATTTCTCTTTGAAGCCTCATGCTACTTTTTACACGAAGGCACAGATGCCAAGCAAATATTTTGACACTACTCACTCCCTCACTCTACAAAAACCAAACGAAAAAATAACTTTCCTTCTTAACAAACAAAAATCATGTACAGCACTCTTCTTAACACATTGCAAACATGCCAACTTTCACCAATGAGATTATTATAAATTCATATAGATCTTATCACTTTCTACACAGTTTCAAAACAAAATTAAAACATCACAGCTTCATTACCAACAAATAAAGTTTATTTTAACATATCAATTAATTGAATTAAAGACGAATTAAAATCTTCGAAAACGTTAAAATTTATACTCAAGCATGTTGGCATATTTAGCATTGGTTGGTTTTGCTTATTTCGACCATTTTACATCAACGGAAAAGACATTTTTGTAAAATGCAAATTTATGCCTTAAAACAACTAAAATGTTGAATTCTTTAAATGCAGTTTGGCGAGGAAAACAATAAACTACAGTTCTTGGTACTTTATTTGGTACGATTACGGTGTCCGGGGCGCCAAGATCTTCAAATGAAAGAACTAGTAAAAACAAGATGAAAATACTAAATACAATTTTTCTATATCTCTTTTAGTTTTGGAGCTATCAAATGTTTAATTGAACAAAAATTTAATAAAAAAATCAGCCAAGTGTGAGTCGGAGGGTTCCGTACCATCGCACAAGATTGAACACAATGTATACAAATTTGTACATCTGTCTGTTATGTAAAATTAATTTGCTTTTGTTTTTGTCGCTAAAGTGAGATATTCAACAGACGAAAAGTATACTACAAAAAAAAAAGTTAAACAAAAGTTTAAATTAAATAACAATGCTTCTAAAAATGTGTATTTTTAGTATTTGTCGCTCTACACACAATTGAATTACACACTCTGTGAAAATTTCAAATCACTATGTATTACGGTTCATGACATAGAGCCGGAGTCGCACGGACGGACGGCGTATGCTTAGTAATAGGGTCCCGTTAACACCCTATGGGTACGGAACCCTAAAAATGAATAATATTGATAATAATACGATTTTTTTATATTTTCGAGTTCAGCGCCCCCAAAAACATAATATTATACCTCAAAATCGCAGCTCACCGAATATCGTAAAATCCACCTTTTTTTTCCTTTAATAACTTGAGAAAAGAGAGAATTTAGCCAAATCGCCTGTAAAAAATTAGGCGTTTTTAAAACCGTCAAAAGCGGTTTCCAGCACAATGGAATTGGGTTGGAATCGAGACGAAAGCGGTTTCATCACATACCCGTTTGACTTTTTTAATACTTGCTGAATTTCAGCTATTGTTATATCACTATCTGGGATATATTTATATCCCTGTGCACAATAAATTTCACAGACATTTTGGGTATGGTTAAGAGGTTTGTTTAAACGTTTCCGCTAATGTGTTTCCTCCAATCTCAAGAGTTTTTAAAGTGAAAACCCATGAGCACTTGCACACATTTTTCGAATAATTTGTGTGGAATTGGTCATACAAAATCGGTGAACAGAGAGGGACAAAAGATTTTTGTGTATAGTTTATTATTAGTTTACATGGTATTTGGACTGTTTCTGAAGTTATAAACCGTATAGCAAAGCAATTGCTGACACAAAACACAAAGAAAATCACAATTATAGCAGAAGGCCTTTTTGCTCGTGCGTTCTGTCGCATAACTTCTGCACCTAGACTAACGAAATCGTTGTTTATATAATTAGCTTTTTCAGCACCTTTTATATTTTTAAATTTGAGATGAAAGTTCACCTATAACTGGCATTGAACCTCTGATGTCTACCACACAAGACTAACAGCTACTTAATTTATGAAGTAATAAAGTGCGTATAATAGGCGTTTGCTATTTACATAAGTAAGCTGTTGTTTAAATGTCTCGTATGAAGTCTGAGAGATGATTTTCAGTTAGTCGAGGCAAGAAAAATCACGTATTCGGAAGCTCGTTATCATATAAACTGAAATTTATACAAAAATGCAAAATAATTCATTCCTATATCAGCAGCTTAGCAACTGTGAACAGCCGCAATTTATATGTTACCATGATTCGGAGATTCCTTCTGACGGAGATTGTTTCTTTTATTCATCTCTAGCAGGAATGGATTATCAATATTTTTATTCAATTGCCAAAGTATACATGCGCTGATTTATTAACGATGCTATTGTAAAAAAATCAAATATTCTACTTTTGTCAGAAACTCGTATGAAAAACAAAGAACAAGATTGATAATCCGATTTTAATAAATAAGTTATAAAAGACCTACAGTTGCAGCGGCGGGAGGAGCGTCACACATTATCTATACATATAATAAAATCGTAGACTTTATTTGTTTTTGGTTTGTGCAAGCATCAATTAAAAACTACTCGTTCTATTCAAAATCAAATTACTGAAACACAAAAAGCTTTATTTGGTGCACAACATAGTCTTTATTTAATCAAAATTGATCCACAAAATATTATTTAACTTATAATTTATAAAATTAAAAATGCGTTTTTTGAAACAAATTTGCTAATAAACCATGCAATAATTACATTCATTTTAACATTTGGGCGAGACAACGTTACTAACAATGCACAAAAACTTTTTGAATGCAAAACGAAGTTTGCCGGGCCAACTAGTCACTTAATATATTTATATACATGACAAATTAACTAGAGAGATTGACGTTAATGTTTCTGATATAGACGATATATGCGTTGCTCGTTACAATTCCGAAAATGTGCACTACACTTGATGCTAGAATGCCGTTTCTATTTCGTCTGGAAAATCCATGAGGCAGATACATTTTTTTACTCAAAAATTTGATCATTTATACAAAAGAAGGTTCTGGATACTTCAATATTAACTTTGCAGAAGATTAATTGAATTTTGCAAAAACGCATTAGGTCGAATAATGGAAAAAACAGTTTTAAAAAATATAAAACGACGAATGATGCAGTTTTTGCACGATATTTACAAAACTTCTAACTAAATATTTTTGTTTCTTACTATAGTATGTATATGCTGAAATACTCTTAATTCTCAAATACTCGAATACCCTTAATTCACTGAACAACATAGTATGGCAACTGCACTATCAGCAGATTCCTTCACTATGATTTATTCAATAAACAATAACAGCAAATGGTCATTGGCTGCCTTGCGCATGCAACAATGTTGACTATAATCATATGCATAAGAACAGACTTCAATTACAACTCTAAGTACACTAAGTTTTGTAGCTCAAGCGACTGCAGCGCTGATCATAAATCTTTGTAAGATCAGAGCTAAACCGACAGGTCATTTCCTCTAGTAAAGAACAATTCTAAGCTAAGACCGAAGGGTCCCTTTGCTTAAGAAATAATAACATAAAATAAATGAAGGATTTATATATTAATAAACAACAAACGAATATTATATTTATATTATATGGCGATCCTGCCAGGAGAATAATATAAGTGATCCTGCTAATAGTAGTGGCATAAAATTATGCAGTTTAATCCTATCAAGTGAAAAATCAGGTGCTGGCGACGGGTTTACCAACTCACTACCCATATAATGGTCGAGTCACAGAAGCTCTTGACTTTGCAGTATATAGAGGAGTTCATTCCAACTGTCTCACCATTTCTGGTGGTATGTTTGTCTTGTCTTTCCTAATTATTTTCTTTCATTAAAAAAGAAGCCCACAATAGAGTAAAAAAAAAACCGTAATGGTTCAAACACCAATTGATTTCTTAAATACAGAATTTGATGGGAGAGCAGAAAATTTAAAATCGTTCCTCGACGCACTTTCATTAATTAATTAAAACAAAATTAAAAGGAACAGCAAGAAATCTATTAGGCAGCGAGATAACCCTAAATCAGGTAATAAATAAAATTAGAAATAGTGTTAAAGGCGAGTCTGTGGAAGTATTATCAGCAAAACTGATGAACATACAACAGAAAACTAAAACCGCCAACCAATACACGACAGAAATAGAAAAATTGACAAAGACATTAGAAAGTGCCTATATATCTGATGGGTTAACACCTGAGACAGCTTCCAAATATTCAACTCAACAAGCAGTCAAAGCAATAACCAAGAATTGCACAATTGATAGGGTTAAACTTATCATAGAAGCAGGCCAATTCAATAATATGAATGAGGTAATAAATTTCTAAATTTGTCAACAGTTGTACAGAAGCAACTAGAAAACAGGATACTGTACTCAAATGTATTAATAATCATAGGGGCAATAACTAATATCGTGGTAATGGAAATTACCGAGGAAATAATTATGGGAATAACTACCGAGGAACCGGCAGAGGAAGAGGCCGAGGAGGTAGAAATTATAGAAGAAACAACAATAATAACTATAATAACGGTTATCACGGCAACAACAATCAGACCAGAAACAATAGAAATGTTCGAATTACTCAAAGTAATTCGGAAAACGATCAAAATCCCTTAAGGACTCAATAAGTTCAAAGGTTCATACTTAATTTTAATATTTTCATAAAAGTAAACAATGAACATACTGGTTGATAGATACTGGTGCAGATATCTCAATATTAAAAGAAAACTCAGATAATTATGAAGGATATAGATTATAGTGTAATAACACAAATCAGTGGAATTGGCGAAGGTTCAATCAATTCCAATGGATTAGCTTTCGTTGAATTCACAACAGGAAAATATACGATTCCTCATAATTTTCATCTAGTTAATTCAAATTTTCCCATACCAAGTGATGGCATAATAGGTATAGACTTCATAAAAAAATTTAATTGTCAACTAGACTTCCTAAAAAATCAAGATCTGTTCATACTCAGACCAAATAACTTAGATTTTCCAATAACTAACCCTGTAATGCATACGTTAGATAATAATTATTACCATCACGTTCCAAGGTTGTCCGACAGATTAAAATGAAAACAACGGAATATCAAATTATAATTCGATGTCAAGAAAATGGAATATTCATTGGAAGTACAATTTCCAACAAAAACACATTTGTCCGAATCCTTAACATTACAAATTCGATTAAAATTATCAACTTAAAACAAATCAAATTTGAGTCTTTACAAAATTATGATATCATAGGCAGTACAGATAAAACCAGAGATATGGAAATATTAACAAAACTGCGGAAAAATTGTCCAAGATATACTAACTGCGTTATGCGCCAAGTATACTGACATATTTGGATTAAAATCTGAACCAATATCAACAAAATTTTTACAAGCAAAAATTAATATTAAAAGATGACGAACCAATTCATATAAAGAACTATGGAACTCCTCAAAGTCAGCAAAGCGAGATAGTTAAACAAACAAACAAATTAATAAAAGATAACATTGTCGAACCGTCGGGAACAGAATATAATAGTTCATTATTATTAGTTCCGAAAAAATCATTACCAAATTCAGATAAGAAACGGTGGCGTCTAGTAATAGATTATCGCCAAATTAATAAAAAACTGTTAGCAGATAAATTCCCTCTTCCAAGAATAGATGATATTCTTGATCAACTAGGCCGAGCAAAATACTTCTCGTGTTTAGATTTAATGTCTGGATTTCACCAAATAGAACTTGAAGAAAATTCAAGAAATATAACCTCTTTTTCAACGAGCAATGGCTCTTATCTTAAAAATAGCGCCAAAATCTTTCCAAAGAATGATGACAATTGCTTTTTCTGGTCTTGAACCATCTCAGGCATTTTTATATATGGAAGACCTTATTGTCATCGGTTGTTCGGAAAAACACATGATTCAAAATCTTATCAATGTTTTTGATTTGTGTAGGAAAAACAACCTAAAATTGCATCCAGAAAAGTGTTAATTTTTCATGCATGAAGTGACCTTTTTAGGTCATAAATGTACTGATAAAGGTATTTCACCAGATGACAAGAAATATGATGTCATTGAAAAATACCCAGTCCCTACGGACGCAGATAGCGCCAGACGATTCATTGCATTTTGTTATTATTATAGGCGTTTCATTAAAAATTTTGCCGACTATTCACATCACATAACAAGATTATGTAAAAAGAAAGTTAAATTTGAATGGACTGTCAAAAAGCGTTTGAGCATTTAAAACTCAATTGATAAAATCAACATTGTTACAATACCCAGATTTCAGCAAAGAATTTTGCATAATTACGGATGCAAGTAAACGCAAAACTATGATGGAATACAGTTACCTGTAGCATATGCATCCCATTCTTTTACGAGAGGTGAAAGTAATAAAAACACCACAGAACAAAAATTGGGCAATAAATCATTTTCGACCATAAAAATATCAAGTCACTACAAGAAACCAAAGTAGACAGAAAAATTCCTGCGCAGAACAAGAAAATTTCTCAAGGCAAAATCTTGAAAATGCTTCCGAGCCCAACGTATATGAAATCATTAAGAATCATAACACCCATGAAATGTTTAATTAAACATGGAAGGAAAGTTATAGCAAGAATTGAGATTAGCGACCTTTATACTAATGGAATTCTCGTTTTAGATCAATTCTTCCAAAGGCTTGAAACAAAGCCGGTATATGTGGTATCAACTCAGAACGGCACCGAGCGAAAAAATCTTTGAAGAAATATCAATAGATTATTGTAAAAATATGGGCAATAAAAATGTAAAGAAATTAAGAGTAGCGCTACTCAAGCCGGTGACCATAGTAGAAAAAGAAAAAGATAAAGAAGCAATACTGTCTACATTCTATGATGATCCAATGCAAGGTCGTCATACAGACATTTCGAAAACGCTAGCGAAAATTAAAAGACATTACTACTGGAAAAATATGACACGTCATATAAAGATGTACATACGTAATTGTCCTAAATGCCAAGTATGCAAAACAACAAAACATACTAAAACTCCTTTAACAATTACTGACACACCAATAAGTGTTTTCAAAAAAGTTTTGATCGACACAATTGGTCCACTACCAAAGTCAGAGAATGACAAGGAATATGCAGTGACAATTATATGTGACTTGTCAAAATATCTTGTTGCCTTACCTATAGCGAATAAAAGTGCAAGTACTGTTGCTAAAGCTATATTTGAATCCTTTATTGTAAAGTACGGTCCAATGAAGACGTTCATTACGGACATGGGTACAGATTACAAGAATTCAATAATCAATGATTTCTGCAAATACTTAAAAATAGGCAACATTACGTCTGCAGCACATCATCACCAAACATTAGGAACTTTTGAAAGAAATCACAGAACCTTAAACGAATACATACATTCATATAAATCAGTTGATAAAACCGATTGGGACGTATGGCTTCAATATTTTGTGTATTGCTATAATACAACACATAGTTACTGTCCATATGAATTAGTTTTTCGTAAAAATCAAAATTTGTTTAAACATTTTAATAGCATAGACAAAATAGAACCACTTTACAATGTGGATGACTACGCTAAGGAATCAAAATTGAGACTAGCTAGACTAGCTTATAAGTGAGCCAGATTAATGACAGAAAAACATAAACAAAAACAAAAATATTATTTGATAAGAAAGCACTAGATTTCAAATTAAAAATAGAAGATAAAATTTTATTAAAAAATGAGACAGGTCATAAGTTAGATAAGAAACATTTAGGACCATATAAGGTATTTAGCATAGAAAAAAAAATGACAACATAGTTATAGAAGACAATAAAAACAAAAAACAAAAAGTTCATAAAGACAGGTTAAAAATTTTCAATACATAAAACTCTAAAGTAATAAAGCTTGATCAACCTTTTTCTTAAACAGTTAAAAATTTTAATAAATGAAAATTCAATGTTGTTCCCCAAAAACTTTTTCATAACAAAAAACAAAAAAATTCACAAACAACAATATCAAATTTTAATTTTTTTTTAGTTACAACCTAATTGTACAACAAAATATAATATACATTAATAAGTATAACTAAATATAATATGTAAATAACTGCATAGATTACGTTATTTTTTTTAAAGGGGAGGTATAGTATGCTCATGCAATTATATGTATGTATCAATATGTAACACTTTGTTGCATATATAAACATAATAAAACAGACATAAACTGTTTATGTCAGCGTACATTCCAATCCAACGGAAACATGATCAGCCACTTCAGTCATTGACTGTCGTACACGATTATGCTGCGCTTGCAGAAGATAACTAAAGTACATTGCCATAAGCGTATGTACACATACACACATATACATATTGGATAAACACAATATAGCCTATTATTCTTAGCTTAAGAAAACTTGTGAAAATAAAGAAACAGTCTCAGAGCAGACACCAAAAGAAACGGTTCATGCTATTTATTTACAATTCGATTTTCGATTTTCTTGTGGCGTTATGTTGGTACTCATGTCCCTCACTTATGCTGACAAGGTCGGCCATTTTTAATGTTTAGTTAATTTTTGACAGATGTTTCTCTTACACGTGTTTTGGCTCGTCTTCGAATTTCGCCTATTCCAAAAAATGGATCAAAGAATCTGTATTAAATTTTGTGTGAAAAACAAAAGTGTGCGGACGCATTCCGAATGTTGACTGTGGCATATGGTGAAGCTACTTTGGACCGAAGCAACGTTTATCGGTGGTACAAAATGTTCTCAACAACAGAAGAAAACATTGCTCAATTTCGACCAAAAACAGCATCGCATTAACATTACTAACGAGCTGTTAGACTCTGTCCGCGACGACCCATAATTTGCTCCAGAGGATCATAACTGGTGACGAATCATGGGTTCATGGTTATGATGTGGAAACCAAAGCCCAATCATCCCAATGGAAGCTGCCGCACAAGCCAAGACTGAAAAAAGCGCGGCAAGTTAGGTCGAATGTTAAGGTTTTGTTTACAGTTTTCTTCGATAGCAGGGGCGTGGTGCATCATGAGTTCTTGCCACAGGATAGAACGGTCAATAAGGAATATTACTTGCAAGTTATGCGCAATTTGCGCGAAGCAAATCGCCAGAAACGCCCGGATTTGTGGAAAAACGAAAATTGGCTTTTGCACCATGATAACGCCCCTGCTCTCACATCATTGCTTCTGCGCGAATTTTTAACCAAAACCAACACACTAATAATGCCGCAGCCACCGTATTCCCCAGATTTGGCCCCCTGTGACTTTTTCTTGTTCCCGAAACTGAAGAGGCCCATGAAAGGACGACGCTAGCCTACGATTGAGGAGATAAAGACGGCATCGAAGGAGGAGCTGAACAAGATCACAAAAAATGATTTTATGAAGTGCTTCGAGGATTGGAAAAAGTTTACAGAAGTGTATAATATCTGGTGGGGATTACTTTAAAGAGGACAAAATAGATATTCATGAATAAATAAATAATTTTTGATTAAAATCGCGATACTTTTTCAACAAACCTCGGAAAAATTTAGTTAATTTTAAACGTAGATTGCGACGTCGCTTTATGCGTAGTAGACGTGAAAACGATAGACTCGCGTGGAAAAGATCTACAGCTAATTTCCGTAATGTCATAAGACAAGCACGTAGGGACTTCTTCGATAGCTTATTACTTAATGCTGATCCAAATAAAAAGGTGGATTTCACTTTATGGATGGCGACTCGTTGTGGTGAACGCCAACCCCTGAGACAAATCCCAATCTAGAGTACCAACAACTCATAGTGCCGTTTTGATCTGGAAAAAGCGGAAGCATTTTCTGATAAGCTTGAAAACCGTTTCACTCCACTGAATATTGCTGATAGGAGAGACGTCACGGAAACTAAGATTTTCCTAGATGAGCTTTACCAAATAACGGCACCCTATTCTGTCCTTTCGCCACACGAAGTCCGCATGGAAATCAAAAAGTTAAAGAAAAAGAAGTGTCCCGGTAATGATGAATCGACGGCAGTATTGCTCAGGCTCTCCCCACCAAGGGTATCCTATTCCTGACGCTGATTTTCAATAGTATGCTACGATTTCTTCACTTCCCCACACACTGATGTCTGTTGCCCACATTTTCCAAAATATTTAAAAGAATATTACCTAGAAAACACACGTATTATCCACTACTGCAACTTGCTAAGGTAAGCTAAAAAATAAGCGTGATTAATACGACCTAACAGTCAACTAAGCCTGAGCAACAAAGTGTTGGTATACCGTACAATTGTACGTCCCTCCTGGACCTATGGTTTCCAACTCTGGGGCACTGCATGTGCATCGAGCATAAAAAAAAGTTCAAACTCTGCAGAATAAAGCATTGCATCGAATCACGAATGCTCCATTCGGAATTCCGCAATTCACAACGACCTGCGGATGCCTACAGTTATGCACGAAATTAATTTGCACAGCAGTCGTTACAACGACAGGCTGAATGTTCACTCAAACCCACTTACAGCGGCGCTTATGCACAAAGAGTTCTGAAGGAGACTCACACGCCATCTTCCTTGTGATCTTGTGACTAGATCTATATAACCATAATTTTATTGCAGTTAGCAGATAGTTTAATAATAAGCAAGTTAGTCATCATTTAAAAAAACAAACACAAAAAAAACAATTGAAAATAAAAACAATTATTAGCAACATACAGAAAAAAAAAATTTTTTTTACATATGAAATTTTTTTTAAAGAATCAAAAATAGTAGACTCCAAAGAAAACATGGTAAATGAAGTGATAACAGCTCCAACAGCAAATTTGGAGACTGTAGAACTATTATTATTGATAAATACAATAGTGGTAGTCGTGACTTTCATCTTAAAGTTACACAAAATGTATCGCGGAAACTTAAAAAAGCATATCCAACGATCTGCTTCACGCAAACAAAATTGAAATACAAAAATTAAAAACTTTACAAAAACTTTAAAACCCAAAAACTTTACAACAAACTAACTAAACCAATTGATTGAAAAAAATATTTAAAAAAAAAAAAATTAAATAACATCCTACTCATGTTAAAGAACAATTGATTCAATTATTCTAAGCTACTTGACTGCGGCGATGGACCACGACAATACACAAATAGAATTGACTGCTGCGTGGGACTACTAAAAAAAGCACGCTGGAAAAATGCAGCTTGATAAGTAAATCTGGAGGCGATTTCGCTTCAAAAATTTGTAACTTAAATGATTTTTTAGGGTACCCATAGGGTGCTTACTAAGCTTACAATGTCCGTCCGTCCATCTCCTGCTCTATCTCATGAACCGTAATAGGTAGAGAGTTGAAATTTTCACAGAGTGTGTAATTCACTTGGGTGTAGAACAACAAATACTAAAAATATACATTTTTAGAAGCATTGTTCTCTAATTTAACCTTTTGTTGAAAATTTTTTTTTTTTTAGTATACTTTTAAGTTGTTCATTGTAGTATACTTTTAGACTATTAAATATGTACATAATTTTATATTTTAAGCAAAAAATCTTGTACGATGGTACGGAACCCTCCGTGTGCGAGTCCGACTCACACTTGGCTAATTTTGTACATATTTTTTTTTTTGTTGTACTTATGGGATCACCAAGAAGGTTTCATCTATATTAATCCGGTAGGTGGCGCTGTTCTCCAAGTATAGATAGTTTTACCGACCTATTCTCGTTGTTTTTTCGTTGACACCTCATATAAAGAAAGCTTTTATCATTTTTGCGATTCTCGCACAAGTTGAAAGCTGCGCTGTTTGTTTATTTTTTTTTTTTTTTGTGCCGGTGGGGTTAAAAAAATGCCTTCGCATCGTCAAGGGTGCCGTCACACCCCCGGTATGTGGTGAGTCCACTAAAAAAACGTCCCCCCCTTAAGATATTTATACACCCTGGAACTGCTTGCGCATTACTTCAGGGTGGTATCTTCTTCTATATTCATCTGTTAACCTATATATATTATACCTGCGTCCAGGTCCCGCTTCTAAACATCGTTATATGTTTAATCGTCACCTTATGTCACATCTTCGGTGAATCTCATCATCAGTTGCTGCGCTGTTAAAAAAAAACTGTTTTTGTAATAATCTGTAAAGTGTATGTTACCAGTCTGTAAACTTCAGTTTATGCAGGTTTGCCAACTTAAAGGAAATTACCCCATAATTAAATGCTGTACGTCCATATAGGCCTAATCACACTATTGTATAACGTTAGTTTCCCATTGGTTGTCAGCTTAGATCTGTCGTTAAGAAGTGAGTTCAACTGCTTAAATTTTTCTATTTCTTTTTCTGAATGTGATATTTCCAAGTCACTTTACTATAAATATGCAAGCCCAGGTACTTTGCCACATTGTTTAGTGGAATGCCAGTACCTTTTATTTTTAGATGACTTAGTTGATAAGTTGGCCGTGTCGTGCGTATCAATGCGCCGATTTCAGTTCATTAACTTTGATTTTCCATTTCTCAAACCAAGAACATGTTTCGTCCAAAATGTCCTGCAGTTTAGTAGTTGCCACACCTAAGGTTTTGTGCGAATATATTAAAACAGTATAGTCAGCGAAGGTAGCCACCATTGACGAGTTATCTCCTGGAATTGGGATGTGTCATGTATATAAAGTATACAGCATAGGGCCAAGCACGATTCTCTGCGGAACTCCTTTCTAAGTAAGCCGTCGTGCCAGACTTTTTTGTAAGCAAACAATCTTGTACGATGGTACGGAACCCTCCGTGTGCGAGTCCGACTCACACTTGGCTCATTTTTTTATAAATTCCTTAACCTGGTTTCCAGATCTTTGATTGCTTTGTTACCTTTTGCTTTGTCATTCGGAGCTCTCATTCTTTGGTAGATCTTACTCAATTTATTTTTTTTCGCGATGAGGATTTTTAATGAGCGGAGAAAAATATATTTTTTACTTTTTACATCTCATATGGTTAAAGTTAACTTTAAGCTACAAGAGGGGATATGGCTATGGCTGCTGGGGAAAAATATAGGTGTCCTCTATTAGTTTTAGTACTGACGTAGCTATATTAGCTGCTTCGTTTAAGATGTCATTCATTTGTATCACTGTCTTTTCAATATCGTCTGGTTCCCTAAGAGGTACATTTATTGTGAGGTTATTGAAAACAAATTCTCTATATGCTTCCCAAACTGTTTGTCTTTTATACATTTTGCTGGTGGATTGATCTTTTTTTACTGCGCAACTATATTCAATTTGTGAATCGTCGGAAGAAAGTTCAATTCGGGAGTCAATTTGGAAATGTGTTATATTCATATTTTTTAATACACAAAAGTCTATTCCGGTATCTTCGTCCTATCCGTTGGCCAATATGTGGGTTCGCTTGTACTCAAGTGCATTCCCCCAATCGTTTTAATTGCATTTAGCAAATTTTTTCCCTTTGTGATTGTCAGCCTTGAACCCCAGTTTACATGATTGGCTTTGTAATCACTTGCTGCGATGAACCTTAGGCCAAGGTCTTTAAAGTAGTGCTTAACTGGAATTTTTAATAATGTAAATTGCGATCAAGCGTCATTGTTCAAATGTTAAAAACTGATTTAATAGTTGACAAAATTCGCTATCAAAAGGAAACATTTGAAAAATCATACAAATGTTTGAACCAAAATAGACAAATAGGGTAAAACGCACATACCCACCTATTCTCAAAAATATTCATTGCTGTTAACGCCTAACATTATCATTCGCTCGCTGTTAAGCCATTTTTCCACATCAAGAAAAGATCTTACAATCAAAGCTTTTGAAATCAACATCATTCGGCCAAGATGGTCAGTCGAGCACGTCTTTCGAAAATTGCACAAAAATTTTAAATATTTGTATGCACTGTTATCGCTCTGTAAAATGGATAATCTTGTGTTTTGTTGTTTGCTCGCTGAAATTTTGGAACATGAAGAAAATTACGGAAAAAGAAATCATCATTATCATCATTTCCTGTATCTCCCACTGGAGCATAGGGCCTCAATAAAGCATTTCCATCTGATCCTGTTTTTTGCTAGCATCTTTAATTTGTTCCACGATTTTCCGCATTCATCGATTTCTTTTTGTAAGGATCTCCTCCACGTGGTCTTAGGGCGACCATAGTGATCCATTTTCAATGTCGGCCAATAGTTTTGTAAAAAATTATCAATTTTCAAAAATATTGTGCTATGAATTGATAGATGAATTGATACATTTGCAAATACATATAAGATAAAAACTAAAACTCCTAAAAAAGACCTGTTTTCATTTTTGTATATTTTTTTTTATAAAATATTTAACATTTCCAACATATTTTCATTTTCTTCTAAGTTGGCAAACCTGCATAAACTGCAGTTTACAGACTGGTAACATACACTTTACAGATTATTACAAAAACAGCTTTTTTTAACAGCGAAATTTTCAACGAGCTTTTTTGTCCAATTATGTGATAATTTTGAGAATAGGTCGGTAAAGCTATAATACAAAATACAAGCAATGACAAAGCAAAGTTAATAATGGAGGGAGGGAGGCACATTCACAAATAGGAATGAAGCCTCATTAAAAATTGTTAATTGTTGTACCGAAAATCAACAATCTAACATTATGCACTTCGGATGACGCCGCGGTAAAAATTACCGCAACAATAATAATAATAATTTTGGTTATACCAAAACTCTGGTGGACACGGAAACGGAAATAACCAATACCGTGGACGTGGCCGTGGTAGATACCACAGGGGAGGATATAATAGGGGTAAAACAATAATAATAGTCAAAATGCTAATATGCATGTAACACTAACGGAAAACAGCAATGCCCCAGGTATGATAATGAAGATAGGTAATTCTACTCTATTAATTTAAATCTTGCTAACTATATCCCTTCTGAATCAACATTCAATGACAAATTCACAACATTCTTGATTGAAGATATATCTGTCATTAAAAAAGATCAAATAAAAATTTAAAAATAAACACGCAAACAAACAAAAAATACAATTGTATACTTGGTCATCAAAAAGACCAAGATTGGCTCGCATTACGGCCAGATAATTTCCATAAAACATTTGGATTCCGAATGAAAAATACCCTACAGGTTAATTCAATCACTATTCCTTCCAGATCGGAAGTAATCAAACAAATAATAGTCAATTCTACTGAAAAAGGAGTATTGAACTCCAAAACGGAATTTTTATTGCAAACACTTTTGCAACGTGCGAATAATTAATACCACTAATGAAAGCATTTTCATTCCTGACATCGAAGTCACCACAGAAAGTCTAAACGACTATGACATAATAACGTCACAAATAAATGAAAATATGGAAGCAAAGCTTAATAAACTATAATAAAAGACACACTTACAAATTTATGTAAAAAATACATTGATTTTTTCGCTCAAGAGACAGAACCAATAACTGTCAACAATTTCTACAAACCAAAACAGATGAGCATAGAGATGAGATAAGTAAGCAAGAAGATAATTTAATCAAGGGTGATATAGTAGAACCCTCCGCTTCAGAATATAACAGCCCTATTTTACTAGTACCCAAGAAATCACTAAAGAACAACAGAGAAAAACGATGGAAATTAGTAGTAGACTACAGCGGAATTAATAAAAAACTAGTAGTAGTTAAATTTCCTTTACCAAGAATATGGCTACAATCAAGATCTCCTATTAACAAAACCCTGCTTAATAAGCTAACAAAAAATTTAAGCTTTTAAAAATAGCGCTCTTAGCAAAAAATTAAGTGAGCTAACTAAATGACCGTAACACTGATTATTCGCTTTAGAAGTACACAAAAAAGTTGGCACAACCAACTGTGCGATATCCACCAATAAAAAAAACAGATAACACGTGGGTCAAAAGTAGCGGAGAAAAGGCACAAATTTTTGCAGATTATCTAGAGAACACCTTTAAGCCATATGATTCATCAAGAGCAACTGAGATGGAACTTTGTCCGTTCGACAATGATATTGAAATTCCCCTTGTAACAGTAGCTGAGCTATCTGAAGAGATAATGAAACTAAAGCCAAATAAGTCTCCTGGGTTTGATCTCATCACCAACGAAGTACTAAAGCAACTCCTCCAAAATATAATATCTAAGCTAACATCAATCATGAAAACTACCTTAATAATGAAACATGTTTCCATACATTGGAAGACAGCAGAGGTAATAATGTTAAATAAACCTGGAAAACCAGAGCACGATGTAACATCATATCGACCAATATATCTGCTTCCCATAACAATTTATGGCGAAGATTTTTGTTAAACGTCTTAACCAAATTATTGACCAAAGAAGACTTATACCTAATCACCAATTTGGTTTCCGCGCGAATCATTCAACCCTAAAACAAGTACACAAAATAACTAGAGTTATCGAAAATGCTTTTGAAGAAAAGAAGGTGTGCTCTGCAGTCTTCCTTGATGTATCAAAAGCTTTTGACAAGGTCTGTCATAATGACCTACTAAATAAAATTAAATAAAGTGTTATTACCCAAACAATATTATCACTTTCTAAAATCATACTTGACAGATCGCTTCTTTCGTATTAAACAAGAATATACGTATTCAGAACTCAAAGAAATTACAGCTGGAGTTCCCCAGGGCCCCATCCTTTATATTTGATTCACATGTGATCTACCTACCAACAAAAACTGCTCTACTGCAACATTTGCTGACGATACAGCCATACTATCAGTTGGCAGCACAGTAAATGAAACTAATACACAACTCCAATACGCGTTAAACGAAATCTTTGAGTGGACATCAACATAGCGCATTAAACTCAATGAAACAAAATCAACACACATAGATTTCTCGTACAACAAAATACGATACCTCCCATTGTATATAAATGGCGTACAAATTCCACACCTGCTAAATACTTAGGGATGACTCTGGACACTAAGCTCAAGTGGATTGAACATATACATAGATAAAAACGAGAAGAACTTGAACTAAAATTCAGAAAAATGTATTGGCTCATAGGAAGGCGGACTGTGCTTTCGACCTACAACAAAGTATTATTATACAAACAAATACTTAAACCTATATGGACGCATGGTATCCAGTTGCTCGTATTTCAGCAACATAATGTCAATACAAAGGTTCCAGAACAAAGTGCTGAGATGTGTTGTGAGTGCACCCTGGTACGTCCGTAGTAGCGATATTGAACGTGATCTTGGCATCGATTCAGTCGCAATTACTATTCGGAAATATGCGAGGTCTCATTTGGAAAGGCTAAGTGTTCATATAAATTATGAAGCTTCAAGCCTTATAGATCCAAGTGGTTGGAAAACAAGGCTGAAACGCAAAAAGCCGCATCAACTCATAGAGTAACCCAAATCTCTGCAATCAGGAGTCCCAAAAAAATGATGAACATTACCTAAGCCCAATTTAAATTGCCCGTTAGTTTAAATTTCTCTTAAAACTAGTTGCACTATAAACAAAAAAAAAAAAAAAAAAAATCGGTTTTCTATTATTAAGTTTCTTGTACCAGTATTTTTTGTTGGTCCATCATCTATTATATCTGAAAACATTGCCATGATTTCTTTGCACATATTTATTGTGTTAAGTTTTTCAGGTGGCGAGAATTGAAGTAATTTATTTGTGGGTTAGGTTAGGTTAACGTGGCAGCCCTCAGACGAGAGGCTCACTTAGGCACAAAATGACACATTATGGCCCATTGTGATACCAGCAAAGTGTTGACAAATCCTTTAGTGTTGATCCACAAATTTGACAAGTTTGATAAGATTTTGTTCCGGTCAATGCGTTAAGCACTTTGCCATCAATTACAGTTAGATGCAAATTAAATTTTATATAAACATATTTTTTATTGTTTATTGGAACTTTACATATCCACAAGTTATTTATTTCATCATTGATATCGTAGTTTTCTTTTAATATTAAGTCGTTGATCTCTTTTATAAACTCATAAAATGTAAGCGGACGTCACTTTTGTTGCGAATAAGCATGAATCTGCATCAAAAGAATTCTGCTCGGAATATGCTTGATTATAATTCGCTTGCCCAGTACTGCCATCGAAGACGAATCTTAGAATTAAGTCTGCCATCAAGAAATCCGTGGACTGATCATGCAATACTTTCAAAATAACTTGATCTTGCAAATCGACTAGCTGCAGTATGATTCAAGGTTTTGCAGACTGACTTTCGCTTGTGTGTCAGATATTTCGATATCATCGGTTCTGCATCGGTTTTTTTCTTCCAGCCAAATCTGTATAGATCGGGAAAATGTTGTGTTTTCTGTTTTTAAAATCCTCTCTTACAGCACAATATTGCTCTTTTGTTAAGCCATTATCCAATATTAAGGCCAATAAATAGTAACCAAAACATTTATATTTTAAAATGTCCTCCTTGATTGGCTTAAAGTATGACTCATAGAAGGCAGATATATTTCGCGAAATTGTTGTGGGATGAGGCAACAGGTTTTCCACGTTTACATTGGGTCCAAATTTTGCACACACTTGTATCACTTTGCAAAATTTTTGAACCCAGAATCACCGATTATTTCAAATGAGCGGCAATTTTTTAGGGCCCATTCTGTAGCTAGTTTCATGACCTATTGCTTTGTTTCCATATCCACAGTAACCTCTTTAGCGTTCATTGGGTTGCGGTTGGCATTGACGTAGCATTTGTGCTTCGTTAACTTGGCTGTTCTCCCAGTAAATTTAAATACACTAAAGCATGTCTTATAACAAACGAGGCCAGGAATTTCCTTTCCGTTAGCTTCACTTATCTTTACGATAACATCTCACAGTTTGCTGCGACCCTTTTTTGCATTAAAAGTAAGTTCACCGCTGAGAAGCTTAATTTTTTTTGATAAGCTTTGCACTACTGCTAACAGATATTAACATATCTACTTCTACTGTATATATAAAAAAAAGTTGAAAAATGTGTATGTTTCCCTCTAGCGCCCGAAATTTTCAACCGATTTAGTTAGTTTTTCTTTTAATGTAGATAATTACAGTAAATAGCAATTATGCTAAAAAAAAATATTTAAAAACATTGCAAAAAATGCTTAGATATATTTCCATACAGCAAAAAAGACCTGAACGTTCGATCATTTCAGTATGATCAAACGCTTTATGTTCGAAAGTGTTCGAACAAACAATCGAACGTTCGATAATTTCATTGGATTTTTCATATACCCCGTTTATACGATAGCCGTCTCGGTGTTGAGTCAGCTCGGAACGACTAAGCACGCATGTATAAACGACTTTTCAACTCGAGTGAAGCGAAAACGAAATGCTCGTTTCAAATGCGACCTTATTTTTGGAACTCGAGGTAAAGTATAAACGCTTAGTGGATCGAAATTCATTTGGTGTTTTGTGTGGAGTTGCCGTAGACACAAATACAATCTTGTCTGTAACACTCAATCACTAATGACTCACGGCTTTTTTACTCAAATTTTTGAGTGAATACGATATTATTCTGAGTAGTGAGGGTCAGCAAAAGAGCAGCATGTCTCTACTCCTCCCCATTAACGAAGATTCCGTTAAGGAGCTGGAGAAAATTGACCATAAAATGAGGTTTGGCGTAAGGTACGCAAAACTAAAAATTTCCCGGTCATCAGTCGAGGAGCCAGATGATTTGCAGGTTGGAAATAAGCTAATGGACGACCTGGTGCTTCAGGAAGAAGCAACTAGCACGCCTAGAAGACCTTCCGATGCAGAAAGTCGTGCAGATTAACCTAAAGCATTCCAAGAATGTCCCGGATAATCTTGCCTTCTTTCAAGGTGAGGAGGGCGTTGACATCAGCATCTTTCAAGAGCCCTGGGTCAGAGGCACTGACATTCTGGGGCTCAAGAACAAAAGGTATATACTACTGTACACTAAGGTATGTGGCAAGCCCAGAACATGTATTTTAGTAAAAAAACAATATCAATGTTTTCCTTTGTCCTCAATTCTGCACAGGTGATTTAACAGCGGTGGAAATCGAAGTGTCAGGGGAGAGAGACATGCTGGTAGCATCCGTATACATGGCGCACAACAAGGAGGCACCACCGGATGAGATTGTGCTGTTGACCGCCAGTGCAACAACCACTAACACTGCCCTATTCCTGGGATGTGACGCCAATGCACGTCACACGCTATGGGGAAGCACCGAGGATAACGAAAGGGGTGACAAGATATCCTGTCCAATTACAAGGAGTCAAAAAAGCTTCACACAGTGGTGGAACGAGGATGTCTCTAAGCTCAGGGAGACGACGAGGAGGTAATGCTACAGAAGCTTCTGAACAAGGTAGTCCCTTGGCTAAGGACGATTTTTAGAGCGTGTATTCTTTTTAACCGATTAGCTGGAGAAGAGTAAAGGTAGTATTCATACCAAAGACAGGGAAGATTGGCCATGAATCCACAAAAGATTTCAGGGCAATCAGCCTAACATCGTTCCTCTTGAAGACCATGGAAAGAGTATTGGAGCTCCATCTTCGATCTGCTATTGATAAATATCCTACCTCGACCTGCCAACATGCGTACCTCAAAGGGAGGTCCACAGACACGGCTCTACACGAGGTACAATACTCGCTGGCAGCCTTCTTAGATATAGAGAGTGCTTTCAATAATGTAAGCACGAGTGCTATCCAGGATTCTCTAGCTAGGATGGGCGTAGAAGAAGACATTATAGAATGGATAGTAAATATGCTGAAAACCAGAATAGTACGGTCAGAGCTAGGTAACTCAACTACAACTAGATATGTCAGTAGAGGGACTCCACAGGGTGGGGTAATCTCTCCTCTGTTGAGGCTTTTAATTATAGATAACATTCTAAATGTATTGGAGAGGACGGGGGCAAGGGTAGTTGCGTATACAGACGACGTTGCGATTATGGTATCAGGGCTGTTTCCTATCGTGGTAAGCAACATCATGCAATGAGCTCTGGGGAAAGTGTTGAAGTGGGCCACAGGATGTGGACTAAACGTTAACCCGAGCAAGACGGCATTGATACTTTTCACAACGAAAACGAAAATACCGACTTTCCGCCTCCCTACTCTGAATGGATAAAGCCAAATACTTAAGAGTTATGCTGGACGCAAAACTAAATTGGAAATCCAATATAGAGTTACGGGCAAAGAAAGCCTGTGTTCCACGGCAGCGCTGAATGTACTGCTATTTCTTCTCCCCCATTGATCTCCATATTAAAAACATTGTCTGCAACTGCGCGATAAGGCTGAAAGAGACTGGTTGCTGGTCAGAACGACCATATGGACATAGTATGATACTAGGAGCGGTTAAAAATCCTATGTTCAAGAAAACAACCAACTACATAGTGGCATATAACAGCTTTGAGAGGTCAAATTTCCTACCAGGATGGAGTGGAAAGAAAATAGTATTCAGAGTGATTTTGACCAATCTTTACAAAGATGGAATGTTGTGTAGGTGCAGGGGTGCACTCACCACAATTAAACTTAGACCGTTCCTTTCGACTACCTAACGAGGCCATGGTCTTTCAGGCAGAGGATCTGGCCATTTGAGAGGCATGTGGGCTGGCGGAACATAACGTACCGGAAGGTCGTAAGATAGCTATTTTCGTTGATAGTCCAGCGGCACTCAAAGCTTTGCAATCCACAGTTGTGAAGTCCAAGCTCAGAAGGGAATGTTGGATGGCGATAAGCGAGCTAAGTCGTAGAGCGGATGTCACTCTCTTATGGGTTCCCGGCCATAGGAAAATTGAGGGAAATTAGAAGGCTGACGAACTGGCTCGCTTTGGTGCATCTCTTGATTCATCGCTAGCGGAACAAGTCCCGATTCCACTGGCGGTTGTCAAGAAGAGCAACTTCCTGCTTTTCCTTCAGCAGGCTAATAATAGGTGGACCGATCTCGAATCTTGCAGAGTGGCACGTACTACCTGGTCTAGGTACAACGAAAGTAGGTCTTTTAGACTAATCAATAGAAGACGTTTAGATACCGCAACGCTCACAGCGGTTTTTACTGGTCACTGGTGTGTTGATCCATTTTTTGGAATAGGCGAAAATCGAAGATGAGCCAAAACATGTGCAAGAGAAACAGCTGTCAAAAATTAACTAAACATTCAAAACGGCCGACCTTGTCAGCATAAGTGAGGGACATGAGTACCAACATAACGCCACAAGAAAATCGAAAATGGAATATACGTAACCCGCGGAAATTCAAAAATCTCGATACTTTTTGAACAAACCTCGTATGTCTAAGTAGCATAGGAAACGGAGCCTGATCTCTTAATTTTTAAAAAAACTAAAACGCATACATGTAATATACCAAATTATTGTGAATAAATAAATGAATGACAGTAACATTTTAAGATTTGGGGATTTTTGCCAGAGTCTCTTAAGTCTCGTATCTTTTTAACTAAGTCCTCTATATGCCGCATGACGCACCACCGGAAGAGCTTCCAAGGTTGATGGATACAGTCAGCGGTAGGTAGCAGCCCGTTGTCATAGGGCCAGACGCAAATGCTCACCACATAGTATGGGACAGGGCTGACGTCAATGACAATAAGTTTATTTTACAATGCAATCTTAATATCTCAAATCCGGGACAAGAACCAACATATGTTGGACCTACCTTGAAAAACGTTTTTGATATAACTCTCTCCACTTGCAATAATTTGGTCGAAAATTGGACCTCCTTATCCCACTATCTCCAGTAAATGAAATACATACCTTCGCTAAAACGAATCATATAGGTACTCCACTTGGTATCTCAAGGGACCTTGGGTCTATGCGTGGCCTTGCAAGTGTTTAGATTAAATATTCTCAAAATATTTCAAAAACTCGCTGCAATAATTAAAAATAAAGACTCTGTGGAAACAACGACTTTCAAAAGGAAATTTTAAATCTTCTGAAACATACATTTATTGAAAGCATTGAAAACTATGATGAGAGATTTACATGTAGAAACACTATCAGTTCCAACTCAAGAACACTTTTTGGAGCTAATAAATAGTTTCAAAGACTACTTTCCAGATATTCTTAATATGTGAATTAAAATTCCTTTTTCTGTCGAAATTGAAAAGTAAGACATGTTTAATCCTAGTAAACAAGAAGTTGATAATATAATCGAAATTTCATACGACACTGATCTAAAAGAAGTGTTTGAGACTGTACCATTAATTAATTTTTGGTTGCGCTGTCAAAAGGAGTATCCATGCATAAGCGAAAAAGCGATACAATTTTTGATGCCTTTTATCACCACCTACACGTGTAAGGCTGCGTTCGAAACAAATTGCATATCGAACCTTATTTGAGAATAAAATTGACATCATCACCTCCTTATTTGAATTTGTTATGTGTTGACAAACAACATCATCCAAAGTTTGCTTCATTTACTAAAGTTTCAAATGAATATAATCATAATCTTGACGCAGTGAATTGTATTATAAGTTTGTCATGAAGTTTGTAACACAAAGAAGGAAACATCGGAGACCCCATAAAGTATATGTATTCTTGATCAGCGCGACAAGAAAAGTTGATCTAGCCATGACCGTCTGTCTGTCTGTCCGTCTGTATGCATGTATGCAAATTAGTCCCTCAGTTTTTGAGCTAGAGAGCTGGAATTTTGTACGGAGCTTTCTTTCTACCATACGCATTACATACAGAATCAGCCGAATCGGACAAACCGTGATCCAATTGAAAGTTCTAATTTGTACTATCGACTTGAAATTTGGACACTATAAGAATTTGACCCATATCCACCAACCATGATAATTTCAAGACCTTCGGACTACTAACAGGTGCGTGAAGAGTATTACAACTTTCGGCATAGCCAATGTTAGTATTTTTTTAATTGCGTTTATTTTCTTATATTGTATAATTATTTTGGAATTTTTGTGTATGAAGTAAACAAATAACTTAATTTTTGTTAAAAAATAACATTTTCTTTTGTAAATAAATGATTTTTTTCATAAGCCGCGAAAAATTTTAGAACTTCGTAACGGGCCGCGGTCAAAAAAGTTTGAGAAACACTGTTATATATGATCAAAACGAATATTGATATGGCAGATGGCTTGACAAATGGCGCAGTGGGCAAATTAGTGCATCTCGATTTTAATGAAACAGGAAAAGTTTTTCGTGTTCATGCACATCTCCGACTAGTATGTACTAGACAGCTGCGTGGCTTCGCTTACAACTGAAGTCCAATGGAATGAATTCGAATTGATTTGATTTGAATGAGAGCGAGACACGAAATGAAAGAATGTGAATGCGGCTGTGTTTTGAGTTCGAAATCCGTCTGCATTCTGTAAAATGAGTTAGAATGAAATAGCGTGCGAAACGAAATAAATACATCGGCACAGCCGAGACATTGAAATAATTCGAATCATTCATTCATTCGTTTGTCGTGCAAGATAATAAGCGCAGCAAAAGACGCCGACGAGTCTGTAAGTGGTTGTGTGTTCTAAACAAAAATTTCCATTGCTTTTTGTTGTTTTCTTTTTCTTTTTTGTTATGCACAGCAAAACAAAAACAACCCTCATTCTTTTGCAAAAAAGTGAATGCATTCGAATTAATTCGAAACCACCTCTCATTCGAACTCATTCAATTCGTTTCTCTTTGTTTCAATGTTGTGCGACTGAATCTGACGTGAGCGCACAAATTCACTCAAATTCATTCGGCGTCGCATTCTATTTCACTCAATTCATTTTGAACGTTGTTAATTCGAACGTCGTTTTTTTGCCTTCATGCAGACCTCTAGTATGTACATACTAGACTTCTGAATGAATCCATTCAAAATTAAAATGAATTCCAATGTATGTGATGTGGGTGAGATAATGTTCCATGTTCTCATTCAAACGAAGCGGTGCCGAATGGAATTGAATTTGCTTTTGAATGTTATTTTGTACTGCGTTATACGTTGGTATGCAAACATATTTGCATCATCGACTACATTTCACAACAACAATTGCACACAAATTGTATTTGGGAGAGCAAATGTTTTTTGTGGGAGGAATTTGTGTGTTTGTTGTCAGAGGATTGTATAGTCTATTATACATATTTCATAGTCTTTGATGTTTCACCATTCGCAAAAACGCAATAGCTCTCGCCTTTTCCTAAACAAACTTAACAATCAAGCAACCAAATGAATGCTACTGAATACAATGCATTTTATTTCTAGTTCCTTTCGTTTCTTTCGCTTCTTTTACACACTCATCTTGTTCCAATCGTTTTGAGTGGCGATCGTTTACTATGGCGTACTCAGTTATTAGTAAATGAAAGGAAAAATACAACAATAACAACAGCAACACAAAATTAATCATCTTTATATAAATACGCGGCAAACAATGAATTTGTTTACCCTTTCCTGCTTAAACAACTGTGAGCGCAGAAGAATGGGAGAAGAGAGAGGTTTGTATGCCTTTCTCTTCTGTTCAATTCCTCAACGTTCATTGTGATGCCGTGTTATTGTTGTTGTTCTATTTTCGTTGTATACACAGCGTGGCGAGAGATAAATTTTGTGTGTTTGCTTGCGCATTTACGAGTATTGTTATCAGTAATGTACACAGAAAATGCACGTCTCTCAGTCCAGACAATTATCTCATAAAAAACATCACGCTCTCTTTTTCGCTTTCGGAATCTTTTCCTTGAGTCAGTAATCTTAAAAAAAGTTTGTACTGGTGTCCAACAACAAAATCCCATGAAACTGTTGTTGGAATTTTGTGAATTTCAAGTTTTTAAGAGCGAAACGACAATTGTATTTTGAAGTTTGCAAGACTATCAAATGTGTTTACAAGTATTTATGTTTATAAGGGTATCATAGTGCGACTTTATGATTTGGTGTTGAGAATGTTGGACCGAATGAAGTCCTGCGTGGCCCACATACCCAGAGGTAAGACCTGGAGAACTTTCTGTGGCAATATAGAGAGTGTCTCCGAGACGAGTAGACTCCGCAGGATCCTTAAATCTTCTGCCTGTCTCAAGGCAGTCAACCAGAAACCTCTTGAGAATGTCAGGAGAACGGCAGCCATTATGATAACAGGGGCCATTCGGACCACTTCCACCAAAGCGCTGTTTGCATTCCTCAACTGGCTGCCAACTAGTCTTCTGGCTGAGCATTATGCCAAATGTTCTGCCATTAGACTTAATACCATAGCTCGCTGGACTAGCCACATACAGGGCTATGCAAGCATTCTTGGACGCGGTCCATCTGCCCCTGGGGCAGACGACTATGTATGCCTCACTCCTTACTTTAACCGGAAATTCTCCATCCAAATTCCAAGTAGAGAGGATTGGCTGGAAGGTAAAGTTCTAAAACCTAATTCCATTGACATCTACACAGATGGCTCCAAACTGGAGAAGAAAGTCGGCTGCGGCATCTTCTCAAACAACCCATACTTAAGGCTCAGCTTTCGCTTGTCTGACCATTGCAGCGTCTTTCAAGCAGAAGTAATGGCCATACTACTGGCCTCCCGGTGGCTTCTGGATAACGATGCTCCGCGGTCCCACATTAATATGTATACAGACAGCCCGGACATAGAGACATTGTTGACAACTGTGAAGCTGATGAACTAGCAAAAGAAGGGACGTCCCGTGCACATGTAACGTCTCCTGCTGGAATTCCGCTAGCTACAGTGAAACACATTATTAGTATTTTCTACCAAGTTAAAGCTGAGCATTAAAGAAGATACTTGCAGTATAGCTAGGCAAACCTGGTCTTACATGAACAGGAAGCGAACCGGACAGCTGCTCAATCTCGGTTGAACCTCAATTAGCAAGACCATAAACGTACTAACGGGTCATTGCATCATAGGGAAACATGCTGGAAGAATTGGTCTTCCGCATAACGACTTTTGCCGTAGCTGCGGCTCAGAAGAAGAGGAGGAGACGGTGCTTCACCTGATGTGCCAGTGTCCATCCCTCGCCAGAAGAAGACAGACCACTTAGGCTCTATGTTCCTCTCCAACTTAACCGAACTATCACTCCTACCAATTAAGGACATAGCTAGGTTCATTTCAGAATCCAAGTGGTTCTCCGCACCGGACTAAGGGATGCCGTGTCAACACTTTGCTGGTACCACAGTTTGCCATAATGTTTTTGTGCATAAGTGAGCCTCTCGTCGGAGGGCTGCCACGTTAACCTAACCTAACCTACACCGATGATACGTCGTGAACTTATATTTAGAGATATTTAGATATAAAAACAATAATTTGTTGAAAACCAAGAATGTAAAGAATCAAGATCCTCTTGGAATCTGAGATGAGGCACCATCATTAAATGAAAGGGACAATTTTACATCATCAGCGTACATGAGCACGCGAGAATGTGAGATGAAGAAAGGGAGATCATTTACAAAAAGGTTAAACAATAATGGGCCTACATGGCTTCCGTGAGGAACACCAGAAGTGACAAAGACTGGAGCAGAAAGAGTGGACTTAAATAATACTCGTTGAACCCTATTTCTCAAATAAGATGCAATCCAACAAAGAAGTTGTGGAAAACCTTAAAGTTCACGTTTATGTAAGTTATCACGATCGTTCACACGCGTTCATAGCAGCGGCAGCGGCGTCGTAGGCAGCAGAGAGGATGAGATTATTTTTAGCTTCAAGTAATGATAAGAGTATGTTGAGTTTTTAGTTAAAAAAGGGAACACAGAAACTGGGCACGAGTGCCGCAAAGACATTATTAGAAAAAATGTAATTTGTCAAATTTAAATATACCGCTATTGTAGAAGTAAATAAATCAAACAAATCAAAATCCAAATCAAATAAGGTAAATAAATTAATTGGCGCCCAACATGGGGCACGAAGCAAAAATAAAGAAGCGTGCCAAGGTGAAGTCTATTACTTCTATAACACAACAAGATTTGCTGAACGGGAACTGTGTGAAGGACAACCTGTGTGAAGGACAACCTGTGAATACCTGACGGGAATTTTAGTATGCGACTTAAGTAAACTTAAATTATTGTAAGTGATTTGATAATTTTTCATCTAATCTCTTTATTTAAAGGAGTGTCTAAAGAAAAGGTTTTCCATCTAATCTCTTTATTTAAAGGAGTGTCTAAAGAAAAGGTTTTCCCTCTTAATCAAAAGCAAATGAAACAAATTGTGTAAAACTGTGCTGTGTCAGTGATAAGGTCATTGGAATAATATTTTTCAACTGTTAATTACTGTGCTGTCTGGTGAGTGTTGTTGTTAAATATATTAGTGGAAGGAAAAAGAGAAGAACTAATAACTGTGTAGTCTGATCCAAGTGTTTTTGTTTTGTTTTTGAGAATATATTTTTGATGAATTTAAAAAAAAAAAAAAATTTTTTGTTATTTGTTTATTTTGAATTTGTTTGACGAATCACATGGCGGCTCTTCTCGTTACTTTCAGGCTGTCACAATTATGAGGAATACAGTTAAGGATCCCGGCAATGCAGTGTTATCCTCTTTCAATACTGTTTTGAACTTCCAGGCTCCCCACACTGAGACAGGGTGGTGCGACCGGCCATGAGTTTTATGATAGTGTAAAAAAGAAACTGGCATGACTTGCCAATAAAACTAAAATGAGTATCGAATATAAGGTGGCAGATTTAATGAATGAAAAGTACAGAGCCGACGGCCTCAGAGTGTTTATCTCTGGCTTAAGTAAACCACTCTGCAATATTCTGTTCTCGTCTCGCCCTACTGATCTGCCAACTGCGTTAGCATTTGCCCAGGAGGTGGATGCAGACCACGAGAGGTATGTTTTCGCAACGAACTTTGCTAATTGGAATTCGGAGCAACCAAAGAGAGGAGATACGGGTGCCAACAATGGTAATGGACCCAGTATTCGAAGTCCACATTTTAATTCAGCACCTTAACAGCGAAAAACCAGTAGCGGCGAAAATAAGAGGAAAGGGAAGTCGATTGTTTAATTGAACCTTCGTATGAGGATATGGCAGACTCTGTTGTAGAGGAGGTAGAATTAGATGTCATTGAAAATTCTTATCGATACAGGGGCGTCAAAAAATTATATAAAGCCGCTGCCAGGACTTAGAGCAATTAGACCAGTCGATAAGAATTTTTCGGTTGAGTCCATTCACGGGACAACCAATAATATAACACATAAGTGTAGAATAAACCTATTTGGAGGAAGTTCCAATTTCTTTATTTGTTTATTTATTTTTATTCAGATTTGTCAACTTTTGATGGTATTGTGTGCCTTGGCCTACTTAATAAAGTCCACGCGACTATTAACTTGAAGGAGAAAATTATAGAGCATGATTTTGGCTTCGAGGCCATGTTCTTCTTAGATGGTCAGGGTGTAAGTCATTTACAGTTACAGACCAAGTCCGTCCTTGGTTGTGTCAGGGGGATATTTGACGATATTATTTGCAACGTGCCTACAGTTTTTGTAGATCCTAATGAAGCATTACCAAATAACACAAATGTGGTTGCAACGATTCGTACAAAGGACGAACAACCAACCTATGCAAAATTCTTTCCATACCCCTTGGGTGTAGCGGAATTCGTGGAAACCGAGGTTAAAGACCTCTTAAAAAGCGGCATTATTCGCCCTTCACAATCACCGTACAATAACCCAATTTGGGTTGTTGACAAAAAGAGGCTTGACGAAAATATGGTCGAGAAGAAAAATATGGTTATTGATTTTCGGAAGTTGAACGAGAAAACTATTGAGGACTCATATCCTATTCCAAATGTGGAAGTTATTTTGTCAAATCTGGGAAAATCACAATTCTTCACAACTTTAGATATAAAGTCAGGTTTCCACCAGATAGGGTTGGCGGAGCGAGAAGACTGCTTTTTCTGTGTGCGGCGGAAAATATGAATTTTGAACTTGAATTTGATGGTATACACTTTCGACCAGGCCTCATCCTGATTGATTGTTCCACCGCAGCGGTTGCTGAATGGGTAAAGAAGACGATACCTAAGCTATCTGTGTGGAATGGGACAGAGCTGACTACATGCACTGGGGATGCTAGTCCTGGTGTACATCTGATGACGATCCTCGATCTGATGGTAACTCAGAACAAGGCGCTGAGTACCAATCTCTGGAGAATCTTCAGCAGCAAGGATGAGAAAAACGGGAAGCTACTAACGATCGGCATCGATGACCGATCGCTTGAAGCGATCAAAGCCAAAGGTCGCAAAGTGGCCTACAGATTTGGCAAGATCCCGGTCCATCTGGGGATCCTCTAGGCGCAGAGGCTATAACTGGGCAAAACTCAGCTGACGCCGAGGAAATCTTAAAAGAGGTGGCTAAGGAAGTGGTCAGCGTTCTTGCTGCCGAAAGCGAGGATATCAACGCCATAAATCTAAGACTAAGACTGACCGGCGACGAAGAAGACTTCGACAAAGTACTCCTGTCGTACATCGATGCATTAGAGCATTAGAGTTGCTCAAATTAATCTCCACCATGTGAAGGCCGCCTCGGCAGTTATCGCGAGAGCAACACTCTGGTCCAATCTGAGCATAGTGCTGGCCCAGGAACCCTGGGTATTCAGGGGTCAAATCAGAGGTTTGACAGCATCTAATACGCAGGTAATTTGGGACATTAGATGTGATAACCCAAGAGCCTACATAGTATTAACAAAAAATGTGAAATACTTGTGTCTTCCAGAGTTCCTCTCCAGAGATCTTGTAGCAGTGCAGATACAAATCAACATCGACGGGCACATACGAGATATCGTACTCGCATCAGGATACCTGCCATGGGAAGACACTCGGGCCCCACCCGACCTTGTCTACAAACTGGAGGAGTACTGTGAAAAGAAGAAGCAACCTCTTATACTTGGACGTGACGCCGATGCGCATAACGAAGTATGGGGGACCACGGACACCAATAAGCGTGGTGAGTACCTTCTTGAATTTATCATTAGTAATAAATTAGAAATTCTCAATATGGGCAATACACCCACTTTCCTAACGAGAGTGCGGGAAGAGGTCTTGGACCTAACCTTAGGAAATATCTGGGGCTCTTGTCTTGTTCAGAATTGGTTAGTCTCCAACGAACCATCACCGTCTGATCACAGAATACTGCGATTCGACATCAAAGGGGTGCAATTAACACAAAGAATTTTAAGGAAACCTAGGAAAACAAACCTAAGGCGACTAAAATTAGGAGACAAGATTAGAAATATTATACAATTAGAAACTACTGTAGAAAGCTTCAATAAAGTATTATAGATTCATACGAGAATAGTTGTCCAATAAGTAAGGTACGCTCTACCAAGAACGTACCTTGGTGGAACAATGATCTAATGAAACTAAGAACGGAAGTTCGAAGGTTATCAAACAGATCAAAAACTACCGGGGATTGGACTGAATACAAAAGGGCTCTAACACTCTTTTACAAAGAGATTAGAGAAGCAAAACGGATAAGTTTCAGGAACTTCTGCGGAAGTATTGAACACACCACTGAGATATCAAAACTCTACAAGTTGTTAGACAAAGGCAGTAGTTATCATCTACCAACGTTAAAAAAAGAGATAGTTCCTACACGGAAAACGAAGAAGAGAGGGTAAAATTACTTCTTGACACACACTTCCCAGGATCTTCCACACTTATGGCGGCAGGGACAGAATATACTGATAACCTGGGTAGAGTGTGCAGGAATGATGACAGCAAGCGAAATTTGCCCGGAGTCTTTTAAACCATTGAAATCACCTGGAGTAGACGGAATTTTTCCTGCCTTACTCCAGAAAGGCATAGAGCAGCTATTAGGTCCACTGACGAGAATAGCTAGATGTAGTATAGCGCTCGGTATGGACAAAGACAAAGGTGGTATTTTTGCCAAAGGTAGGTAAGAAGGACCCACTTCATCCTAAATACTTTAGGCCAATTTGCCTAACTTCCTTTGTTCTAAGAACTCTAGAGAAAGTCGTAGATAACTACATCCGGACTACAGTTTTAGTAAGGAACCCGCTGCACTGCTGTCAGCATGTCTATAGAGCAGGGCATTCCACGGAAACTGCTCTATATCAACTGACGAACTCACTGCAGGACAGAAAAGAAGGAAACTTCGCTATGCGCCTTCCTAGACATAAAAGGTGCTTTTGACAATACTTCACACGACGCTATCAGAAGAGCTCTTATAAGAAGAGGAGTTCACAATACTCTAGCTTCTTGGATGAGCAATATGCTTCATACCAGGAAGGTTGAAATGCCAACTAGTACGGGAAGCATAATCGCTAACACCTCACGGGGCTGCCCACAGGGAGGTGTGCTATCACCACTTATGTGGAGTATAGTAGTAGACGAGCTATTGATAGAGTTAGAAAACAATGGCTTGTCATTTCAGGGCTATGCGGACGACATAGTCATCATCTGCAGAGGCAAATTTGAAGATACTCTATGTGATAGAAACCAGTTAGGACTAAAACTAACGAAGAGGTGGTCTGCCACGGTTGAGCTGAATATTAATCCAGAAAAAATTATGGTAATACCATTCACGCGAAAGTATAAACTTAAGCATCTAAGACCTATGCACTTAGATGGAATAGAGATAGAACTGCAAAAAGAAGCAAAATTTGTGGGCATCCATTTAGACCAAAAATTAATGTGGAAAACCCACATCAAGGAGGTAAATCAGAAAGCCATTAAAACTTTCATGACATGTAGTGCTATTGCGGGTAATGGTTGGGGATGTACACCAAAAATTCTGCGATGGATATACACAGCAATTGTCAGGCCAATGATAACCTACGGGGCATTAGTCTGGGTAAACTGCACGAAGCAGCAGACAGAAATAAACACTTTAAGCAAGATACAAAGACTTGCATGTGTTTGTATAACGGGAGCTATGCGAACGTGCCCAACGTCATCAATGGAGGTACTCTTGGATCTCACTCCTCTTCATATATACACCCAATCACAAGCGAGGAGGGCGATTTCGAGGGTAGCTGGGAACAACAGCAAAGGTAGTTATCACAATCAAAGGAAGACACAACTTCTCACTGAGAATCTTCCTGAAAGCTCGATGCCAAGGGACTCAACACTCCCAACGTTCAGCTTTAAGAAACTTTTTGAAACTGAACTTAGTAACAAGAAAAATTGGGTAGGCTTATCAGAAACATATAAGGTAAGCCAATACATGATGACATGGTACACCGACGGCTCCCTCACCGACGATGGGGTCGGGCGGGTGTTTTTGGACCAGGAAGAAGTTATTCTGAACCACTTGGTAAGAACACTTCTATCTTCCAAACTGCAGTCTACGCGATAGGTGTGCACACTTTCATCTTACCAAGTTACATCAAAACTGATGATGGAGTGCATTGTTAAACTGAACAAACTAGGTGAACTCAATCAGGTGTGGATTCTATGGGTTCCGGGTCACGTAGGGATTAATGGGAACGAAATGGCAGATAAACTCGCCAGGAAAGGAGCGTCAACTCCATTTGTAGGGCCCGAGCCATTCTGTGGTGTAGGTTCGGGTAACATCTCCCGTATTATTTGGGAAGTAGAAGATAGACAAAGGAAACTATAATGGGAAAAACTACCGGGGCTATCACACACCAAATTTGCAACGGGACATACAACCCAAAACGCTACAAGAACTGAATGAATCTGACGAAGAATAACCTGAGAATCATTACAGGATTACTTACAGGACATTGTAGGCTGAACTATCACCTAACTAAACTGGGAATTTCCTCTAATAGTCTTTGCAGGTTCTGCAGGGAGGAGGACGAGACCGCACTGCATGTGATAGGAACTTGCAAAATCTGGTTTTCTCGTTCGTCTCAACTGAATAAAGAAACAAAAAGAAATCTCCCCTTCTAAGCACAAACTCGCCTAAGCTTAGAGCTAGATCTTACTCTCCCGCTCTGTGCTTAAGTAACAGACAATCCATAGAGTGCGCAGTGCTCTTCCCGGCAAACTCCTTTTAATATAACCCCAGAAACAACGTTATCATCAACTGCAACAAACACTATACAAAGCCCACCTTATACAACAACAGCTAACTCAGCATCAACAACAATGTACTCAGCAACTACAATGATCGTTTCGTCGCATGCAGTTACTGCAACAACAATTAGCACCACTACACAAAATCGAAACAACAATTCTTCCAATCAGGCTTCGATCGCGTCATCGGTCACATCGGCGACAGTTACACCCACAACAAAAACAGTAAAGCAAGTACAAAGTGCTATTGGTAAAAGAAACCGCAAAACGCAATCACCGAACAAACTGACAGAACAAACGCAAAACAACACCAAAAAGCAGCGAAGCAAATTACATAAAACGGCACAGACTACAGTACAAAAACACTGGTCAAGCAAAAATAAGATGATGCGATTAAACAAAAATATAACTGTTTCAAATGCTGATAGTTGGTACAGCAATTATTATTGCCCACTAACAACTATCATGTACACTGTAGATGAACAAATAATAGATCGAGAAGATGATGACTCGGTACCTCCAGTCACAACTACAGTAAAAATTCCACCTATTACTGTGCTTAAGAAAAGCTCTAGATATATTCATGATATGCTTAATAAAAACAAAATTGACACATATTACATTAAAACCATATCAATTGGCATCAAAATATTTGTCAATAACCTTGACTGCCACGACACTATTTGCGATCAACTCAAAAACGATAATTGTGAGTTTTTCTTTTATGAGAACAGAGAAACGAAGCCATTTAAAGCCGTCCTCTCTGGTCTAGATAAGTTACCTAATGACGAGATAAAATCAATGTTAATTTCTCATGGTCTACAATGCAATGATGTTAAAACAATTGAAAAAACAACAAAAGCTGGTTTTAAAATTCTATTATATGTAGTATATCTGGTAAACAAATCCACAACTCTTCAAAAACTGAGGAAAGACCATCCGTACATTAACCATTTTAAGTTTCGGGAATATAGAACAAAGTCACCTAGCAAACTAACGTAATATTACAACTGTCAACTTTTTGGACAGGGGTCAAACAGTTGCAATGTCGTCACATCGTGTGCTTTCTGCGCCGGCCGCCATAAGACGTCATCGGTCCCCGACACTGGAATACTTCGTTGTGCAAACTGCAGAGGTGCTCACCCCCGACGCTGCCTCACCTTGCCACGCTTCGTATATTGTCTTGATTGGTAGCTACCATCACAATAATTAAAGCACTAGCGCTGCTCCTAATACTACAACAAATACTCAAGTTATGCCGAGTGTAACTAACGACAACCAAAGCAATAATACTTATATGCAAAGTCAATTGCCTGCTCTAAGCTATAGGAACGATCTCGTCGGCTCCCAAGAAAGAACACCACCCACATACTTGAAAACGACAAGAGAGTCAGCTGATAAATCGAACGCTGATCTATTTTCGTTTGAAGAAATAAGCTCTTTTACAGCAGAGCTTATGGACAAACTTCAAAGATGTCCAAATAAGAGTGAGCAATTTAATGTTATTACACAATTAGTACTTAAATACGTCTATAGTAATAAATAATGTAGATTATCTCATTATCATATTTGACATGGAATGCTTGTGCCGTCATTGCAAAGTGACTTGAACTAGTTGAATTCCTCAGCAAAAATCGAATTCACATCTGTCTTGTTAGCAAAACATGGCTAACGCAAAATAACAAATTGTCCATTCCTAACTACCTTGTCTATAGAAGTGATCGTGCAACTAATAGAGGCGGAGGTGTTGCTATTATTGTCCACAAATCTATAAAGCACGAACAAATCAAAAGCTTAACCACACACTTTATTGAAAACATTGTCATAAAAATATACACAGACTCCAATAAATCGCTCAAAATTTATTCGGCGTACTTTCCTGGTCTTTTATCCAAATGTTTAAACAATCATTGCATTACTTCATTGACAACCCAGCACATTAAAAATATGTTTAAGTCTGACTTGCTTAAAATATCTCGATTAGATGGTGAAAACATAGTGGGTGGGGACTTAAATTGCAGAAATCGATTCTAGAATTGCTCCAGTGAAAAAAAAAAATATCCTTCATGAGCTCTTGTCCTTAGGGAAACTTTCCATTATATTCCCCAAAGACTCAACCTATATACCGGCAAGTTGTAAGGGTAAACCGTCCACTCTTGATATCTTTCTAACAAATTCGCAAACAAACTTTTCTGAGCCTATTGTTGATGCAGAGCTTTCATCTGACCATCTCCCCGTTTTATTCAAATTCAGTAAAAAAGAGTTAATATTACAAAACCTGAAACATATTTTCTTTACTCAAAAGCTGACTGGATGAAGTTTAAGCGTCTCTTTAGTGCTTCATCAGATCTCAGAATCTGATTGTGAAACTATTGAGTCGATGGCCGGCATACTTTAAATAGATATAATAAATGCAATTAAACAGTCTGTACCTGTAAAGCTAGTTAAGCTAGTAGTCCTTAAACTTCCACCATCTATTAAAAACATCATTACTCTAAGAAACACAACCCTAAGGAAATAAACTAGATCCAGGCAACCCATCTTTGAAGCCAGGGTAAATTTATTAAATTATGAAAATCGAAATAAGCTATTTAAACTAAATAATGTCTTTTGGAATCACAAATTGTCTGAATTATGCAAAAGTACCTAACCCTTTTGGAAACTCACAAATCATTAAAAACAAAAAAATCAGCCAAATGTGAGTCGGACTCACACACGGAGGGTTCCGTACCATCGTACAAGATTTTTTGCTTAAAATATAAAATTATGTTTATATTTAATAGCCTAAAAGTATACTTCAATTAACAGCTACATACTACAAAAAACAAAAAAATGTTAAACAAAAGGTTAAATTAAAGAACAATGCTTCTAAAAATGTGTAGTTTTAGTATTTGTCGTTCTACACACAAGTGAATTACACACTCTGTGAAAATTTCAACTCTCTACCTATTACGGTTCAGGAGATGGACGGACGGACGGACATTGTAAGCTTAGTAATAGGGTCCCGTTAGTTCCCTATGGGTACGGAACCCTAAAAAGGAAGTATATATTTTAACTGGATACCTACCTACCTACATTATTCTATTTTAGTCTAAAATTAATCGTTTTAAAATATTATGTTGCCATTCGCAGATTATTTCATTTTTCTAGATGCAATAAAAAAACAGTTCCATTTTTTGTAACGTTCTCCACTACTAATGTTTATTGCTGATATATTGGAAACCTTAAATCGACAGAACCTCCTTTTTGCAATTAACATAGAGTTACTAAAATACTATCGAAAAATAAAAACAAGACAAAATTTATTTAAATTTTTTTACCTTCGCGATCGTGGAAATGCCCATATATAGATTTGAAATCACTTTTATTAAGTGTTGCTATACGAAATAGCCAAACGCTTTGGATATTCCATCAAACATTGTATATAAGACATTGTAGACAATGGGAAGAAGATAGCGACGAAGTAGCTGAACTGTTTGTACCAGCATGTCGTAGCAGTTCTGCCGACGTTTTTCTTTGTCTTCTTTCGTTGTTTGTTCATTTCGTTGGGCTTGCGGAGCGTACGAGGAAGATAAATGTGGAAATAGTTGCTAGCGTGCTTATGATGTGTGTGATCGACGAATGGCGTTACCAAAGAAGAATCAATGACACGAGCAGCTGAGCGACAGATTGTGTGTGACCGCGGTCTAAGCAGCTCAAAAAGTGGCTAACTTTAACAACAACAGGCAAATGACCGAATTTTAGGGTTGCTTTGGGTACTTTGAAGCAACATTTTTTCTGCTGCAAAAGTGAAAGCAAAAATTTCAGCTGCAAGAGCTGATAAACTTTGGGTAGTGCTGCCAAGTTTTGGGCCATGTCCGCCTTTTTTTGGTCATTCTCGACATTAAACTGATCATTGTACAAAAAAATTTGAAGAAAATTTGAAATTGTAATTTTTTTTTTTAATATGTAATATTATATATAGCAGGAATGAAAACGGAAGCTGCAAGAATTATTTGCATACACTGCGATTTGTTCTCAATCATGTACTTTTCACAAAATTTCCATTTGAATTATCACAATTAGCCACAACGTTCCTCTTGTAAATAATATATGTGGACCAGCTATTGGTTCGATTTTGGTTTGGTCATTAAATGGACAAAAGTTAATTTTTTTCAATGAATTTCGCTTTATTTGATAGATTGATTCTTCCGATTAAGTATGAAAAATGATTTCATTCAAATGATGGCCGCGGCTGGCTCAGCAGTAGGCCATCCTGGAACACCAATTTTCAAGCACTTTGTCCACTGTTTCCTGGTCAATTATTCTACTATCAACAATTTATGGCGCTCAAATTGACAGCGTCATTAACAACCTATATAACCAAAAACAAAAAACAGCTGTTTCTTCAAGCGAAACCTTTGTGGGAACGTTAGCTGAAAAATCATTTTTAAGCAGTGTGAATCGGGCATAACACTATCATAAAATTTGATACTGCTGATACTTTGATCAATACTAGGTTGCCAAAAGTCATAACAGCCAAAAAAAGTAGGTATAACAATGAAAATTTGCAACAATTAATGGGCGTGATCCGCCCACTTTTCACTATGCCTCCCATATAACGTGTACTTTATTAGACCATAATTAATTAATCATTGATATCAAGTTGAGAAAAATAGCGTGGTCAACAAGATGGTACCTAGTGATTTTAAAGTTGATTTCAACATCAAATCAAACTAAATGTCGTCTTGACAATTAGGGTTTAGTACACGATTTAATTTAGAGCCTAGGTATATCAATCTAGATGTCAAGATGAAATCAACTTTAAAATAACCTTAAATAATTTGAAATACATATTAATATAAGAAAAGTGACAAGAAAATAAATAAAAATTATCTTCGTCTTTTCCTTAATCTATTTTAGATATATTCCTTCTTTCTCATCTTCTCCTTGTTTTTTTCTCTCCGTACACACCATGGCTTCATAGCTATGTGAAGCATACACTCCATACATTGTATCCATTAATGTAAAGGAGAAATTCCGAAAGCAACTATGTTTTTATATTTATTTGTCTTATTCATTTTATTATGATTGGATTACTGCACAGATGTTCGGAAGGTCTAGTTCAGTCTTCTCGTGTTTTGTCGCATTTAGATTTGCAATTTGGACATGTATTTTTTTTTAGCTCTGTTCTCGCTATAAATGAAGCTGAGACGAGGTCCTCAGTCACGCTTGACTTATTCGTACGTTCTGATCGCCCATTATTATTGCATTGCTGTCGCTACATTGGTTGGTGACTTCCTTAAGCCTGATGTCAGACTGCGCGCTACAAGTGATGCGAAGCGATAATATTTCGTGCTATGAGCTATGCTATGAGTGGAAGCTTTAAGCGAAGCGATTTGCATTGCTCGTTTTTATGTTAGCCATTCAATTCAGTCAATGTGAGAACAGGCAAAATAGTAAGAGATGCCTTTCGCGACTTTATATGTACACATAGACAATAATAATATACTGTAAAACATAACTACTCTAATTTTCTTTTTTATTTTAATTAATATTTTATTAATTTTTATTAATTCTCGTTCAATTTCTTTCCACTTGTTTTCTATTAAAATTCTATTGTGTTAATTTTTATTTGTTTGATCACACACAACTGGGCGTTTAACTACTTCTAAAATTAAGTTTTCCACGTTAATTTCCATTATTTAGAATTAATTTTAACTTTACAATAATTTTACAGCGACTTTCATATGTGAATGTTAGCGAATGCAAAAAAAAATGTTTGCTTTAAAAACAAATGGTAATTTAAAGCTCAAAATGCAAAGCGATATCAAGCTACAAACCATTTCAAAAATACTCGCTTGCTTCGCTCTCGCTTTGTAGCTTCAAATCGCTTCTTGCTTCGCTTTCACTCTGACAGGTTTTAAGCTTTTACATATAAATAAGCATGCAGAGGTTTATAGCACGTTGTCGCTTAATATTATAGCATCACTTGTAGAGCGCACTGTGACATCAACCTTACATTTTTGAGCTCTCAGTTCAAATACGCCTCGCACATAAATCGTTATAATTGTGCATTTCATTGTATGGGTTTTAAGTTTGATCGTTGTCACCTCATTTCTGGTGTCCCAACAATGCTGTATTCCTAACGAAATGTTCTTAATCATATATTTCCATTTTAATTTCTTTCAATTCGACTTGCATGTAAAACCAAAACAAAAACTAGCTGTTCAGAACTCTCACAAATTACTCAGCACACCAAATCAGAACTCAGAACTTTTTACTCACTGTGGAAACGCTACAAGAACACAAAAACCAATGTAAGAAAAATCATAGAAATAGAAAAAGGCTTGGTCTTATTGAAGAATTCAAAATAATTGTAAGGTTTAAAAGTAAAATGTTCAAAAATTCAAAGTGCGTAAGAGCGCTAAAAATGAAACGCAACTCTTGTTTTTGTACTATTTGCGTAATCGGTGTAAAAATACGTAAATTTTGGTACCTTTTGCGATAGTGCAGCTCGAAAAGAATTTTTCTTATCAAGGACGTGGGTTTATGCTTATTCCCGTATTTATAAATAGATTTATTTACTTGTATGCTTGTCCAATATATATAGGCAACGGAATGCAAGACTGAATAACCGGAAATATACTGAATAACCGGATATATACTGCTTGTATGAAATAGTAATATTTCCAGAATTAGATGTATCATTAGAACTGCTGAAGACGCTTGCAAATATAGTACTAGATATTTGACTTGTAACTTACTTTCTATATTCGTTATCCAATGTAGTATCGTTATATTGTTGTGCTAGTTTCATTGCAGAAACCAATTCATGCATATCTTTAGAAAGAACTTTATGTGCCATTTCAACTTCTCTAAAATATAAAAAAAGAATATTAATAATGTTAAACTATTATTTATGTTTTTTTTCTTATTAAAATATTATTTGTAATCTATCTTGCGACAACTATCAAATTTTAAAATTGTGTGTTATATTGCAGGATTGGTTAGGCTCCAACGAGCTCTATCAATATAAGCTAGACATTACTAAAGTTTGTACTATTTTGAACTACTTGATGATATTGAGAACAGTTGTTGGTGCTCAATAAACATTTTTTCTAAAATCTCGTACAGATTTACTATCTTTTGATAGTTGAATTATGGCTTAACCCTCAACCGATATCTGTATACGACGTGGTGACATTGTTCTCATTGCGAATCAGAAAAATAATTTAAACTCATAAAATTCGAATTTTTGGAGCATCACACAATTTAAGGGTACGATTTCAAAAATAAAATTAAGTTGGAAGTAATTGCAATAGTGAGATTGCCATAATTTCAAAAAATTATCCATATTAAATACTTTTTTTTAATTTTTTTAAGTCAGCATGGTATTAAGGTAAAAACTTAGAAATCCATGCTGTTCTATTAACTTTAAGCCACTGTATTTCATAAACCTTAATCTACGATATTATACTATTTTTGGCTAAAACACGATACTTAAAATGCACAGAAGAACTTGACTTACTTGTGAGCCTGTGCTGGAAACCCAATAGAAATTGTATCCACAGACGAAAGTAAATTTCGCAATTCCACTCCAACATTTTTTACTAAATCTAAATAGAAAACGGCATGTGCTTTTTCCACTCCTTGTGACAATAACATTATAGACTTGACAACAGAAGTTGTCGCGCAATAGACTTCGTCGTTCGTGCGAGATACCGGTAGAGCTGAACTCCTGCCATCATTTCGAGCTTTTGTTAAAGAAGCTGCTTCACTCAATGGGTAAGAAACTACGCGATCGATTGATGATGTGTTTGATTTTATAGATCCTGGGTTGGAATTTGGAGTGTGAGGACGATATAAACATGTCATACTGTTTGTATTCGAGCAATCCGGTAAACTTGCAGGACCAATAGGAAACTCTTGTATGATCGAATTGTATTGATATAAATCAGCATCTGAACCGATGGTAGCAAAACTCAAACGTTTCCTCTAAAATGGGTACAAAACTACGTAAATAAAATTTCTCATCACAAATGTTATCTAACGGTCACTTACCACAAGTTCCTCTTCTTGATACAACCATTCATTATCATTATTAGAGTCTAATTGTTGTGTACGAAGTTTTTCGTGAATTTCATCACCAGTTTTCTATTAATTGAGAATGATTTTAGTTAACTTCATACACTTATAAAAAGTAAGAATGTATATATGTATTAGAAAGTGTTTTTTTCGTATTTATTAGAAACTTAATCATTATTTTTTTTGCTAAAAAAACAGTAATGACAAGGAAAACAAAAAACCAAAAACAAAAAATACAAGAAAGACAAAATAAATAGGTAAAAGGATATCAATGTGCTAAAACATTTATTAAATTTGGACTTTATATAATAAATAGTACCCATTCTAAATACATCAGAACTACTAAAGATTTGCTGGCAAGGGAAACCAAGCTGGAATAAACAAAAACCATCGTAGGTGTTAATGCAAAAATTGAGGACGGTAGCTCAGCCCCCACCAGGTAATCCGTGATGAATGACCACACCTTAAATTTGTACCAGATGGTATGAAGTTCTAACGAAACAAGCAACTGCACGTAAAGCTAAGAAGCATAAATCTTCAACTAAACTTAAAACAAGACAGAACATTAACATCGGCTAACCGAAATCTGTAAATTTCACCTTCTTGTTCACAGAACCAAATTTCAGATTGAAAGCTCAAAAACTTAGAGTACAGCAATAATATGCACGGACGGTTTTATATGTTACAATCATTAAGTCAAAATGACAATGCCTGTATACGCTTTAGTGAAAGGTACACGAGACACAACTAAACAAACACACCGAAAAAATTACTCGCTTCCAAAAAGATTTAAAAAAAATCTGTTAATCAAAACTGATGTGAATGGGATTTTTTGAGTGTCTCTGAGATCTTTTGTTTCAAATTTCAAGTCACGCCGATCGGTCTATTATTAGCAGTATTATCAGCTGTTTTAATTTAAAACATGTAGAAGTTTTAGCTTAAAACACTTGTTTTTCGTTTTCTCTAACCGAAAAACTGTGACCCAAACATATTCTTATACATGCTTACAATTTTAAAAGTTTTCATGATCTTACAATACAAATGTAGCGAAATGCAGATTTTTATACTCCTCACGCAGTGAAGAGTATTATAACTTTGTAACACACAAAAGTAGACATCGGAGACCCCTTAAAGTATATAAGTATATTCTTGATCAGCTTGACGAGACGAGTCTATCCGACTATGCAGCAAACTAGTCCCTCAGTTTTTGAGTTAGAAAGCTGAAATTGCTTTCTTTCCACCATACGCAGTAATTTGCCGGAATCAGCCGAATGGGACCACTAGGGGTACCTTCTATACAAATCCAGATACAAAATGTCTTTTTTGTTTTTGTACTATCTTCTTGAAATTTGGACACTAAAAGCTTTCGATCTATAAAATACAGAGACTATCATGAACATGAACTTTACAAAAATATTATTCACCGTTTCAAAATACGTATTTCGACTAAAGACTCTTCTAAAAATATAGCATAGAAACATTTTATAAATTACCCTGACTAATATTAATTCGTACACTTACGATTTTTTCACAAATCCAATTTTCAAATCGTTTTAAACAATTATTGGAATAAATAAACTAAATGAAATTTATACTTGCTGGATAGGTTATGAAATCTATTTTATAAAAACATTTTACAAAATTTATTTAGCTTGTATTTTGTTCTTTATAGTTTTGTTCGTGTAAAGCGACCTAGATACGGTCAACCACGGTGTGTCAAACCTCATAATAGTGTTTGTGAAATGTGTATGTGTGCGTCTTATATACGATGTTTGACTTTGTAATGATCAAGGGTTAATAGTGATAAATGGGTTGGCAAAAGGTGATGAGGAAGGAGATTTTACGTTTATTAGAGCAGTTGGAGAGTCATTAAATGATATGTGTGCGCTTTACCAAGATCTGCTTGGACTTATAGAGCATTTCTGTGTTGATGATGCATAACACGCATACATGAAGGGTTTGCATGAGGTGGTTAGGGGCATTGAAGATGTATTGCAGAGGAAGGAATTCGTGCTGGCAGCCTTTCTTGACATGAAGGGTGCCTTCAACAACGTCAAATTTGAATCAAATTGGTTCACATCCACCGGGTTACTGCCTATGCGGATGATTTGATTTTATGGTGGCGGGTAAGTTTTTACCCATAATTAGAGAGTTATTGGAATCATTCCTAGGAGTCACCCTTCGGTGGGTTCAGCCAAATGGTTTTGGGGTTAATCCGGACAAGACCGAGCTGGTACTGTTCACAAGGAAATATAAGATACCCAGCTTTAGACTACCGTGTTTAGGTGGGTTGCAGCTTTAACCTTCGTATGAAGCCAAATACCTTGGAGTAATTCTGGATTCGAAACTCTCGTGGAAGAGAAATTCTGAAGAAATAATGAAAAAAAGCCTTGAGCTCATTATATGTCTACAAAAGGTCGTTTGGTAAGAGATGCGGACTTCAACCGTACATTATTCATTGGTTTTATACTGCGGTTGTTAGACCCATATTAACCTATGGAGCCTTAGTGTGGTGGGAAGCAGCTAACACCACATCCCACCGTACTAACTTCCATAAGGTGCAAAGAGCAGTCAGCTTTTCTATCATTGGATCCTTAAGATCCACCCCTCAATCAGAGCTAGATGTCATTCTAAATCTAATACTGGTAGGCACTTATCTCAAGTACACAGCTACAAGAAGCGCAGTTAGACTCCGGGAAGTGAATCGTAGTGGTCCACAGTACCATCCTACAAGAAGTAGGTTTACATGCTGAAGATGGAGAGTGTGACTACTGTGTACCGGATTTAAAATGGAACGACAATTTTAAATCGCGATAACCGGATAGCGATGATTGGAAACAGGGTAACATTATCAGCCAAGGTGGGCATCTTCTCGGTCGAGTTGAATGTACCATATCGTACCATAAAAATAAAAGAATGCTTATATTGGAAAATTCCAATTATGAAAGACGTAAAGCATAGGTAGATCAAGCTATTCAGTCTAGTAAAATAAGAATATATAAGAAATTTAGTTTCAATTTTAATTTTTACGAAACATATTTTGCAGATGGTTTTACTTTAAATGAGATAACATGGATTTTTAAAACAAGATGCGACTTAATTAAACTAAATGCCAACATGTTTGGAAACCATATAGGAACAAATTATGTTCACTCTGTAACCTAAAAGAGCAAGAAAACGTATACCACTAATTAATATTAATTTGTATTGTATATGTAATATATATTTCATAAGATTTTACTTAAATTTAAGATGCTATTTCCGACAGACGACTTTTATAGTCATTGTTGTATGTTCTGAATTAAGGAACAAAAAAGTAATAATAATAATACGATGTTTGATGGAATTGGATATTTCGTCCAAAGTGAGCGAAATGAATTTTTGTCCAACTTCATTGTATGTTGGATCCAACACACGTACCCAGATGTTTGACACACCGGATTAACCACTTCTAGGCCGCTTAACAACTTAGAAATTTTATGTGCATATAAAAATTAGTGTATTAAATTGTCGATTCGATACTTTTCAGACGACCCTAAAATAACCAGTATTCAATCAGCAGTATGTAAAAAAGTGAAATCACCGCGTTTTCTATCACACCTAGGTTTTTTTTTTTGCGAAATTAAAACGCCCGACATCAAAAACGTCGGTGTTTTCTATCACATACCCGTATAATTATTTTTAATAATTAAAATAAATATAAAAAACATAGAATATCCCTTTTCATAATACATAAAAAAATATCTACTCATTGCTAATATCAATGCCTTGGAGTGCGCGCGGTTTCTCACTATGCAAACATCAAACGAAAAAAATACGAAATACGCGAAAGAGGACAAAGAAAAACGTAGGCAGAGAACATTTTTTGCCTGGGATTCGGTCACCCGTCGGCTACTACGCTTTAGGGATATCGAAAAAATATCGATATTTTTAGATCAAAATGTCGATATTTAAGAGATAATTAATTTTTTTGATATATCGATATAAAATTCCAAGTATCGAAAAAGTATAAAAAACGATAACTTTTTCAGACCAACAAAAGAAAATTTGTTGGCAGCTCTATTAATTTCAACTGATATTAAGCTCAACCAACGTGCGCGTATACATACAATAAATTTGACAAATAATTAATAATGTTAATGTCATTAGGGGTTATCCACACATTACGCCACACGTATTTCATGATTAGCAAGAGTGACCGAAGTGAACACAAGTGTTGTTGTGGCGTCATATTCACTTTATCCGTTGTCTGTGAAAGATAAGCGCTTCACTAGTAGTGAATCACTATTCAACGTGGATTGCTGAAACTGTGTGTATTAATGTATGTACATATATGATATGTGCATTTATTTTGTATTTGATTACTTTAGATTTTGACATGTGGCATCACAAATGGCTATATACACTACCTACTACTTTTGCACCGATATATTTTTTTAGATATATCGCTATCCAATTCGATATTTTTAAAATATCGCGATACTATATATCGATATTTTGTCCCACATCCGACATCCCTACCTCGCTTCTCTTGTCAATAAACGAATGTCGCTACATACAGCACTGTCGCAAAATAGCATCATTTTGAAGCCGACAAAGCAAGCACAACGAACGATATGCAAACAGTGAAAGATTCAGGTATTCCCCTCGCTGTAGGCACATGCATACACACAGTCTTACAAACCTTCCTTAAAGGTTTTGAAATAATCCACGTTTCACAAAGTATGAATAAAGCGAATGTGAAGCTTCAGTAATACTTTTGATCACTTCGTTCATGTTCACTATTTAATGAAACATGCTTGTGAGAGGGACAGATTTTTTTTTTTTTTTTTTTTGTGAGCGAGACCTTTTATAATTGTTATTGTTAGACAGTCTTTTTGACTTTTGTGTTCTGCGCAGTGGGAAACCAAGTCTGCTTCAACGTTTTGTATTGTTTAATGATTGATTGATTAAGAGAAAAGAGCCTTGTAGGCACATTTGAAACTAAAAAATAATAATACAAAACTTTGTAAAAGGTATTGATTCTCTGTTACAGCTAAAGTTACTCTACTTGTTATTGGTAGACAATATCGACAAAATATGAAAGTATAATACCATAATCAAAAATTATATGTTAAAAAAAAGAACTTAACAAAACTTTAATTAAAATTAAGTAATTAAGTATTTGTTTAATTCAATTTTGAAGATATAAAAAAAATAAGACTTTTTTACAAATAAAAGACTTTGAAAATAATTTAAATAAAACAAGCCAAACCTTCTTATCTGTATTTTGCTTAGAAAATATATTATCTCTTTCTTTCGGACATAACTTTAAATCAGATATTTCAATATTCCTTTGTGCACAATGTGGACTTCTGGAATCTTTAGCAGAAAAAAATTGATTGTTCCATTCTTTATCGTTATCAATAAATGAATTGTCAACTTTTGTAATACAGGGCGCCATTGCTGTATATGTAGTGTTTTGCATTGACATTGGATTATTGCATAAATATGAAGGTCCGTATGGACATGTAGAAGAAATTTTCATTTGCGTTTTAACGAAGAAAGTATCAGTTTCATGTTTCCTTGAACTAATAGATGCACACGTTTTAAGATCCGCTCCTCCGAAATCATAAATTTCTTCGGCTAATATATCATAATCCATGAGTTGTTTCGTTTTACAATGTTGAGTGCGTAAAAATTCGTTCCTATCCTTTCCTACTTTATGTGACATCAAAAAGTACGAATGCTCTAAACCACTATTGGGTTGAACACCAGTTCGAAAGTAATTGCTTGTAGTTGACATACATTGATTACGCTCTAAGCTCCCTCCCTTTGAAATAATACTCTTTGCCGACTGATTTGTTGGAATTGCATGTTGCCTTTCTAAACTTCCGTATGAGCCTCCATATATTTGTTGAACTGGCATAGGCGATGTGTATTCTATTTGCATGGCACCTTCTCCATTGGGTTGACTAACAATAAAGTTACTCTTGGATTTTAAGCATTTACCTTCCATAGCTGAATCAAAATTTCGAAAGCCAATATTTTGCTGTAAGTTTTCTAAGGTATCTAAATGCAAAATATTCCTTGATTTATTTAAGGACGTTGCAGTTTGAAAGTTTAAAATGTTTTGTGGCTGAAAATTTACAACCCTATCAATATTAAAATTATCGTCAACAACAGGGTCGAGTTTCTGTAACTGTGATGCAGGCAATTTGCTTGTCTTTAGCGATATTTCATTTGAATTCTTTACAATACTTGACTTAGTATTATCAATTTCTACTGCTAAAGTATTAAATACCGAAGCTGGTGTTGTGTATGCAGCCGGATTGATACCACGTTTCTCGTTTTCCATCATAAGTTTTGCTAAAACTTCCGGGTTCTGCGCAATTATATAGGTTTGAGGACTCAGAATACTGTCTTCGTTTTTAGGAAGCATTGTTGACGGATCTGAGATAATGAGCAATGACAACATAAAAGTACGGTAACTAATACTCTACTTTTTCATACTTACATAGTTCCTGTAACGTTCTGGTAGGCTTTTGAGGGGGATCGTCTGGTCCTAACCAAGATTCAGCCGCAACACGTCTATTTTCTCTTCGCATTGTTTCTGAAGCACTGATGTTATCTTCCAATAGAATTTCACTTTAATATAATTTAATAATAATAATGTTGTAATAATTGAGCACGGATATGTCTTATAAATTGGTGACGTAAAAAATACTAACTTATTGCATACAAAGAAAAATATTTTATTGTTGAAAAAATATATTACTAAAATTTCATTTTACAAACATGATTCAAATACAGTCGAACTCCTCTATAACGAAGTTGTTAGGGTCGCACAATAACTTCGTTATAGAGAGGTTTTTATTATTGAAGATATTATTTTTGTCTTCACGGCATTTCAGAGCTCGTCTCTGTTTCAGTGGAATTGCTCCCCAGCATAACAGTTATTCTGTTCTTAATATTTTTTCTACAAATTCATTTTAAAAGCTTTTATTTAACTTGTTTCGTATGTTAGTTTGTTTGTTTAAGTAAAATTTTGCAAGCTGGATTAGAACCACTTCTTGGCATCTGATTGAGTTGAAGTTTCTTTAGATCTGATAATACAATAAATTTTTTTTTGATAATCTACCGTAAAAGTCGGAATTCGTGGATCAAATTTTGCATATAAAGTTTAAGGCTTATTTTTATTTGACTAGTTTGCAATTTAGAAGCCAGCGAATTCACCATCTGCTATTAAATTCGTACAGTGTAATCATATGGACTACTAACTAGTAGAATGTAAACAATATATCCAGAAAAGTTTAAAGCCGTCGTACTTTACTCGCTGGCTAATAGTGCTCTCACAGACACACATTCTCACTTTATTTTAAAGTGAGCCAGCTTTGAGCCAGCTGTGAGTACTTCAGTTGTCTCGCTAACTGTGTGACTAGTGAACGAGTTAAGAGCTTAGATTGTGACATTAAAGAAGCTCATAGTTCGTAGTACACAATCGTTAATAGCGTACACACCAACTCGCTTGTTACTAAGCTCGTTGCATAGCAGCTTGCAATCTAGCCAAATGAAAGTGAGTATTTAGAGACATATTTTAAAATCTAGTCGTCAAAATGTGTAAAAGTCTAGTAAAAGTGCCTTTTATGTGCTCCTAGTTTTCCATGTGAAATTAAAAAGAAAAAACCTTATTTCATTGTTAACAAAATTTTAGACGGTTACCCAAAGAAATCTTCTTGCGCTAAATTTCCGAAAAATCAAAGTTATTCAATATATTTTGGCGACAATCTGTTCCGTGCGTGAGTCATTGTTGAGCCCACTTTGGAGAAGAGGCTCTTCTTTTAATAGTACCATCAAGTCGTTACTTGTTCCGATGAACATCTCTACCAACAACACGCAGGCAACAGCAGAACGATAAATGTTCTCTCCCTCTCACAGCTAACAGTGCAGTATTCATGCAAAAGCATCAACGCACACAAGCAGACGGACATACAAATGCATGCAAAAGACCTTGAATATGAATATGAATTTGTCTAGACATGACAAACAATGCAAATTAGCAATAGAAACACAAAGGAACAAATTGTGTGCTGCAGTCGACTATTGACTTCTACCATCACCCCCTCCATCTCTCTCTCTCTATCTTTTCGTATGCATTGCACATCTCTGTGAACGACAACAACAAAAATTTACATTACATACAACGAACTTTGCATTCTTGCGTATACACGAGTGTATTTGTATGTGCGTATTACAACAAGAACAATATCAGAGCAGACACAGAAAAAAGAACAAAGGAAAATGACTGACGGCACAAGGCAGCAAAGCTGCATTGGTTGCGCGATTAGTAAATACACCAAATTTTGAAGCAAAACGAATATCCACAAATGAATGTGACGGAAAAGCTAAGGAAATTATCCAGAATGATTGTGATAAAGTTTTCCATGTTTTCTTAGCACGCCAATCAAATGGTTCTTGATCTTCTCTTAAGAGAGACACAATATAAAGACAAATGATTATGTCTATTCTTATCAAATGTTTATTTTAAAGTGTGTCCTCAAACATCAAAGTGAATCTTAAATACTAAAGCTTACATATAACAAAAGTTCAACTTAATTCTAAAGCTTTTAACGAAAACAAGAAGGGAAAGAAATTTAGATGATTAAGATAAAACAGGGATGGAAATATATTTAAATTATTAAGTATATTACCTATCCTTTATTCCTAACTATACATAACTCCTTCATACATAAACATATGTTCGTTTTGAAATTACAATAATTATTACATATATATTATCTATATATCTATTTATTTAGATTGCAGTTTGAATATTTAAATGGTCTCTTTATATTATTTTCGTGTACATTTGTTAAATTCTGTTTTTAAACTTAGGTTGCTCTTTATGTCTCAAACTTTTATAATTTTAAATATATCCTTAAATTCTGTCTTCTTTATAATTCTCCCGTTTTTCGTTTCTTTTTTGAATAATTGTAAGTTTTCGTTCTTCTATTCGTTTTTTTATTAATAATTTATCAACTTTGTTGTTGTGTACATTTATGGGTGTCTTTTTAATTGTGGAATGATGTGTATTATTATAATATTCAACAGCTTTAATCAATTGCTCCTTTATAGGTAATTTTTCTACTAAATTTAATGTTCTCAGTTTTTCTGTTAATGTATTGTTGAGTTTTTCAATATCTGAATCGGTTATGCGGTTTACAAAAATGAATATCAATATTTTCGGTTTTACAAAATTCTTTGATATTTATAGTATTGAATTCATTATCATAAACTATTTTTTTTATTTTACCAACAATAGACATGTAAAGCCTCATTTTCTCATTTAATGTGTGAGATGTTCTATCTTCAAGATAAAAACAAACGGCATGTTTGGAAAACTTGTCAAAAAAAAATCACAAAAGCATGTTTACAGTTAACATAGGTCTACATGTATTATTTCGTTAATCAAATGGCGTTTCTGTGAGGATACAATGCCAGCATTCCCTGATTCTCTGACGTGGAATAAAGAAATTAATTTAAAAGCTTCAGTATCGTTTTCAATATCTTGGGCAAAATACTTGCATTTTACGAATTTTATCTCAAAAGTATGAGCTAAAATTTCAACGATTTTTTGTTGAAGAACTTTATATATACTGTCATCCAGTTCAGAAAATATAGCCACTATTCCTTTTCGAATATGTCTTCTCAAAATATCCTCGATATTGTTTGTTAAATCATTTTCGTTAATATACACCCTTTTGTTACCCTTAACCATTTTTGATTCTGCTTCTTTATTTGAAACGAGAATTAACTGAGTTTTAAATCTGTTCACTACTGTGTCAAAGATAGGAATATGGTCAGACAATTTTTCTTGTTGAGAGTCTATTGTAGCTAATGCCGAGCCATTGTCATTATATTCTTCATTACCCGCATGGATTTCATTCAGATCACAATCAATTCTACTTAGAAAATCTGCTATTTTGTTCTCTTTACCAACAATATATTCTATTATGGCATCATATTCTCCAAGTTGAATAAGTCACCTTTGGGGCCGAGGGTTTATGTTCTTTCCATTATTTTTTACTTGCAACCATTTTAGAGGCTGGTGGTCAGTACTCAGATGGAACTCTCTACCAAAAAGATATGGTCGGAAGTATTGACAACTATATATATTTCTGAGCAATTACACTAATTGTTGATCCTGTGTCTATAAGACACCTCAATTATACGTTATTAATTTTTACTCTAATTGTTGGTAGTCCTGTTCTTTGTGAGGCTCGTTGTAAAAATTTTCATCACTCTGCTGGATATTTTCTATCTCCATAGGTTCTGTGGGCATGTCACCCTGTCTTGGATAAAATTGATTTTTTTGTGGCATATTGTTCGTAGAACTAGTTTGGTGTGACATTTTAGTTCTTCCGCTTCTAAGATTTTGTGTGAAAGTGTTTTGCTCACCAACAGAATTATTGCTAACGGTAAAATATGATTGTTTATTTCTTAAATATTGAAATGATTGGTTTGAATTGAAATTGCTATTCGAAACTGTTTTTGGTTAAAAACATTTGGTATTTTTATTTAATAAGTTTTTGTGATTTGTAACAGTTTTTCTATTTCTATAGTCTATGCACCTCTGATCGTCTAAAAGTTTAAGCCTAGTGTACTTCAGAACAATGTTGTTTAGTGATTCATTGTTTGCGATGTGAGCCCTAACATATCCATCTTATATATATTTGGTCTTTTAACGTCACATTCATACAATTCATTTATTTCAAACCTAGCTTTCTCAAAAATGTTAAATAATTCGTCTATATTATTAATTTTACAATTTCTACAAAAATTATGAATTTCTGCAAAAGTTTTACGAGGTTGCAAATATTTTAATAACTTATCGTTAATCTGATCCCACGTCGCGTCGTCACCAAGCTCCCTGGCAAAACTTCCGGCATCACCCTGAATTTTATCGTTGATTACTATCTGGAGACCGAATTGCAAAAGCCCAGCATTCTCTCCACATAGGGCGATGGTAGCGTCCACTGACTTTATAAAAGCCAATGGATAATGATTTTTGTCGAGAGGCTTTAATCGACGGAATTGCTCCAAAATGTCTTTTGGAGTTAAGAAATCAAATTGTTGTTCATTAGTTGGCTGTTGTTGTTCATAAATTGGTAATTGTTGTTCATTAGTTGGCTGTTGTTGTTCATAAATTGGTAATTGTTGTTCATTAGTTTGTTGTTGTTCATAAATTGGTAGATGTTGTTCATTAATTAGTTGTTATTGATCATTCACTTGTTTTTGTAGCTGCGCATTCTCTCTAGCTTGTTCAGCAAGTTGACTCTGTTGTTCTTGAAGAGCCAATTCCAAGCATTCAATCTTTTCGATTGATTACTATTGTTCAATTTCGGTAAGGAAATATAGGTTTTTTTTTTGTACTTTTATATTCACTGTTTGTATGCTGTTTTTATTATTCAGTTATACGCCTATTATATCTGTATTTTGCCGTTTTTATATTTTACTGCACTACACTACAGTTTTAAATTTAATATTTTTTTTTTCACTTTACTGTTCGTTTCTTTAAATTTGATTTTTTTTTTTTTCTTTAAGTATTTTGCATTGCACTAGACTTTTAAATTTTTTTCACTTTAAATAATGTAAGTTTCTTCTTTTCTTTTTAAACTCTTCACGGGAGTGAATAGTATTATAAGTTTTTCATGAAGTTTGTAACACACAGAAGGAGACATCGCAGACCACATAAAATATATATATTTGTGATTAGCTCGATGAGACGAGTTGAATTAGTCATGTCCGTCGGTCCGTCTGTTCGCACACCTAGTCCTTCAGATTTTGAGCCTGAGAGCTGAAATTTTCTACATATGTTTCTTTTTACCAAACACCGATCAAGTTCGTGAATCAGAATCGGACCACTAGGGGGTACCTCCCATACAAACCACCTTTTAAATTAATGTTCTTATTAGAAAAAGTTTTTTGTTTTTTAACGTATCGCACTGAAATTTGGACACTATAAGTTTCTAGTCCATATCCGCCAACCATATAAATTTCATGATTTTAGGGATACCAGGAGGGGTACCTCCCATACAAACCACCATTTAAATTAAAGTTCTTATTAGAAAAAGTTTTTTTTTTTCGACTTATTGAACTGAAATTTGGACACTAAGTCTCTGAGCCATATCCACAAACCATGAAAATGTCAAGACCCTCAGACTACTAGGAAGGTACCCCCATACAAACCGGGATCCAAATGAAAGTTCTTATTAGAAAAGCTTTTTTGTTTTTTGTACTATCGACTTAAATTTTAGACACTATAAGCGTCTGGCCCATAGCCAACAACCTTATAAAAGTCAAAACCCTCGGACCACTAGCTGGGACGTGAAGAGTATTACAACTTCGGCATAGCCAAAGTCGTTTTTTATATTTCTTTCTTAATTTTTTCGATTGCACAGTTTTCACTTTTTTTGTTTTCTTCGTTTTTTATACATTTAGTTACGTTTCTTATTCTATTTTTTAATTTTTTTTCAGTCGGAGGATCTTTGGATCTCCTTATACAACCGTGTGTCTAGTTCCTTCAGCATAACATGATTTCTTGGACACACTGTTTGAAATTTCTTTGTTTCAAATTAACTCTGTAGTAAGCCATTACAATAGATCACTTGATCTTGTGTTTAGTAATTATTCTGCTGGTACTTTTGTGTCAAGATGCCAACCTTTAAGTATTCCTAAGGATACTTACCATCCAACTTTGGAAATATCCCATTCTGTAACCCGTCCTGTTTCAGACTCCACATCTTCTTTAAGCGTCGATTCTGTTTTCGCAAAGTGAACTTTGCCCAACTAAATGAAGTCTTTCTCGGAATAGATTGGTCTTTTTTGTACAATTGCAGTGATATGACGACTGCTATTAATTTTTTCTATGAAGTGATATGCAATATATTTGATGCCTATGTCCCCTATAACGCTGTTTCGAAAGTGTCACATAAACCAATAATTTAAGAGTTCTGGCTCTTCTATTGCTTTTGCAAACTTTTGTGTGGCCTGGGCTAATTTTATTTCGTGAAATACCCTTTGTTATAATAACTATCTCACACGTTGTAGACTGCCATTTTCACGCGACTCTAAGCTGTTCTATAACTTTGTGAACTCAAAGCGAAAATCTTCTAGTTAATGAACATGGCCACACTGATTTGGGTATTGCAGATCTGTTTGCAACATTCTTTCAATCCACTTATTTCTCTGAATCCTATATTCAAATACCGGTATCCATTTCCCATTGTAACATCATTGCTTCTCCTGTAATTAGGGAGGAATGTCTTCTTACAAATTTAAAAAAAAAAAATTGCACAAGCGTTCTTCAACTACAAACTTGCTTGAGTTTACATCTTTTGTAAATCTTGGATTTAGGGACAAACGTCAAAGTGATGTTATTTCCACTGAATTCAGTAAGGCGTTTGATTCTGTTAATCATGACCTGCTTGCACATAAACTTGACATTTTAGGTTTTCCACAACATCTTCTTTGTTGGATGGCATCTTATTTGAGAAATAGGGTTCAACGAGTATTATTTAAGTCCACTCTTTCTGCTCCAGTCTTTGTCACTTCTAGAGTTCCTCAAGGGAGTCATCTAGGCCCATTATTGTTTAACCTTTTTGTAAATGCTCTCCCTTTCTCCATCTCACATTCTCGTGTTCTCATGTGCGCTGATGATGTAAAATTGTGCCTTTCATTTAATGATGGTGCCTCCCATCTCAGACTCCAAGAGGATCTTGATTCTTTACTTTCTTGTTTCAGCGAATTACTTATATCTAAATATCTCCAAATGTAAGTTCATGATGTATCGTCGGAGTAAACCTCATTTGTTTACATACACGATTGAAAACGTCCAACTTGACCGAATCTCTACTTTTAATGACCTCGGTGTCCAGTTTGATCCCAAGCTGTGATTTAACCAACATATCTCTTCTATCGTAAATAAAGCGAAGAGTGTTTTTGGTTTCATTAAACGTTGGTCTATGGAATTCAATGATCCTTATACCACAAGACTCTTTTTATATCTCTTGTGCGTACACTCCGCGTGAATTGCTCTTGCATTTGGTCACCGCAATATATAAATAATCAAGTTTGAATTGAGTCTGTACAGAAACAATTCCTCCTTTTTGCCCTTCGTGATCTAAACTGGAATCCTAATTCGCGTTTGCCATCTTACTCTGATAAGCTCCTTCTTATCAGTCTTCCATCTTTGGTGCGTCGTAGGATAGCTCTTGGGATTAGTTTTCAGTCGGGGAAATTGATTCTGCTGAGCTATTGAATCAGTAAACTTTTGTGTCCTTGTCGTCCTACCAGAAATTTTATCTATTTAGAATTGAATAACTAACTATTGCCCACATGATCCTTTCCAAGTTTTATGCACGTCATATAATAAATTCTTTCTCTTTCTCTGACGCGAGATATCGCCATCATCAATTAATACCACCGTCATTCGCTGCCTACGGGACTCCTGATTACACTGCAGGCTGGATGAACTGGATGTTTGATTTGGGTCACCTTTATCTGCATTATTGTAGTTTATTAGTTCATATATGTCTGACCACACATAGCTGTGAGTAGGGGCATAGCTCGCTACTATTTACAAATAAATTTCCCCCATCGGGTCAAAGGCTGGTATTTCATATTGTCCTTATTAATTTATTTTCATTTTTTTCCTATTTATTGTTTGTTTCTCTTTTTTAGGGTTCCGTACCCATAGGGAACTAACGGGACCCTATTACTAAGCTTACAATGTCCGTCCGTCTCCTGCTCTATCTCATGAACCGTAATAGGTAGAGAGTTGAAATTCACTTGTGTGTAGAACGACAAATACTAAAACTATACATTTTTAGAAGCATTGTTCTTTAATTTAACCTTTTGTTTAAAAATGTTTTGTTTTTTGTAGTATACTTTGAGCTGTTAATTGTAGTATACTTTTAGGCTATTGAATATAAACATAATTTTATATTTTAAGCAAAAAATCTTGTACGATGGTACGGAACCCTCCGTGTGCGAGTCCGACTCACACTTGGCTGATTTTTTTTTTTTTTTTTGTAACTAATTTATTTTAGTTTACTTCAATTTGTATTTTTGTCTTCCTTTTAAGTGTTAATTGTTACATTTATTTTTGTTTTTAAGCTGACATTTTTTTTGTCAATGCCATTTCAAATAAATAAATAAATTCTTTCCTTATCTTCTATGTTTCTTTCCAATGTTTCTTGATCTTCTCTTAAGAGAGATACAATACAAAGACAAATGATTATGTCTATTCTTATCAAATGTTTATTTTAAAGTGTGTCCTCAAACATCAAAGTGAATCTTAAATACTAAAGCTTACATATAACAAAAGTTTAACTTAATTCTAAAGCTTTTAACGAAAACAAGGAGGGAGAGAAATTTGGATGATTAAGATAAAACAGGGATGGAAAGACATTTAAATTAATGTGGTAATGAGTATAAAAGGCGGAAATACTAGTAATTTACGGGACCATCTTAAAAGATTCCATCCCAACCTGAAAAGAAATATGGATGAAACAACTAATATTCAAGTCAATCTTCTAAGCAGCGCTTAAGGAAGTATGAGATCCGTTGACTCGTATTTTAAACGAGCAATCGACGCAAAGAGGACATTGATCGTGCTTTGGTTAATATGGTGACTACAGACCTACGCCACTTAAATATAGTTAAAAATGTGGGCTCTATCAATTACACAAAATGTTTAGAACCACGCTATGTGCTTCCGAGCGCTAAAAATTTAAGAGACGTGCTATTGAAAAATAGGTTTGATCAAGGGAAGTGCAAGCTGATGAGCATATTGTCTAAAGTCTCTCACATTGCTATTACGTGTGACGGTTGGACAAGCATTGCAAATCAAGGATACTTATCTATCACTTGTCATTTTGTCGATAATGATATGAAATTGCGGTCAACAGTTTAATCAACAGAACCACTGTTAGAAGTGACAAATCACTTAGACGCCAATATCGCAGATACTTTGCGAAGTTCCCTAACAGAATGGAGTGTGTTTGATAAAGTTTACTGCGTGGTAACGGACAATGCTCCTGCTATGATTAGTGCATGTAACATTTTATAAAAAAAACCTTTCTCCCGTGCTATGCTCACTATTTGGACCTAGTTGTGCAAGACGGCTTATCACAAAATGAGCATTTAGAAAATTTAAGAAAAAAATGTAGGGGCATTGTCCAATTTTTTAAATCAAGCGTCATTGCCTATGAAAAATTTAAACAGGAACAAAATAGCGACAGCCCGTATTGCCTTATTCAGGAAGTTCCAACAAGGTGGAACAGCACATACGCAATGATTAAACGTTTAATTGAAAAATATCAATATATTTCAAACGTTTTGCTGTCAACTTGATGTTGACACTTACCGCAGATGAAGTCAATGCATTAAAAGAAGTTACATCAGTACTTGCAATTTTTCAAACTGCAACAGAACAGGTAAAAAGTTTATATCTAAATTTGTTTATAATATAAGTACAGTACCTTATTAAGGTGATATTTTTTTGTTTTTAAGGTTTCTGCCAATAACTACGTAACTGTTTCACTCATCATTCCCATTTCATATGGAACATATGAGCAACTGTCACAAACAAAAAAAAAAAAAAGGTTTGATACTGTGCAGCACCCTCTAGAATCAGTGCGAAAACGGCTAACGCCATATATGAAACATGTACGGTAACACGAATGGGAAACATTTTGGATCCCAGTTTTGAGAAAGAGGTTTTGAATCGGCGAATAATACGGCAATAGCAATGCAAAATAGTAAACTGAAAGTATTAGGCAGAGATTTTTAAGTCAGAATGATGTTCTTAATTGCTAGGAGTGATAGTTCGGTTAAGCTGGAGAGGAACATAGAGCCTAAATGGTTCTGTCTGCTTTTAGCGAGGGATGGACACTGGCACATCAGGTGAAGCACAGTCTCCTCCTCTTCTTCTGAGCCGCAGCTACGGCAAAAATCCTTATGAAGCAGACCAAGTCTTCAAGTATGTTTGCTTATTATGCAATGACCCGTTAGTACGTTTATGGTCTTGCTAATTAAGGTTCTTCCGAGATTGAGCAGCTGGCCGGTTCGTTTCCTGTTCATGTTAGACCAGGTTTCCCTAGCTATGCTGTAAGTGCCTTCTTCTACCCAGAGAGCATTAGCTTTAACTCGGTAGATTTTTCTAACAATGTGTTTCACTGTTGCTAACGGAATTCCAGCAGGAGATGTTACATTCTCACGGGACGTCCCTTCTTTAGCTAGTACGTCAGCTCCACAGTTGCCCACAATGTTGTATGGGTGCGCGACAGGCTAGAGTGTCTAGGGAAGAACGGCAGTCCGCGACCAGCTTGGATGTGGTATATACACCCGAGAGGGACTTTATTACCGCTTGGCTATCTGTATAGATATTAATATGGAGTCTCGGAGCATCATTGTCCAGAAGTCACCGGGTGGCCAACAGTATGTCCATTGCTAGAAAGACGATGCAGTGGTCAGACAAGCGAAAGCTGAGCCTTAAGTTTGGATTATTAGAGAAGATGCCGCAGCCGACTTTCTTTTCTAATTTGGAGCCATCTGTGTAGATGTCAATGGAGTTAGGTTTTAGAACTTTACCGTACAGCCAATCCTCCCTACTGGGCATATGGGTAGAGAACTTCCGATTAAAGTAAGGTATGGGGCATCAATAGTCGACTGCCACAGGGGCGTCCCATAATGCCTGCATAGCTCTGTATGTGACTAGTACAGCGAGCTATTGTGCTAAGTCTAATGGCAGAACATTTGGCATACTGTTCATCCAGAAGACCTGTCGGTATCTAATATAGGATTGCAAACAGCGTTTTGGTGGAAGTGGTCCAAAGGGCCCCTGTTTTTATAATGGCTATCGTTCTCCTGACATTTTCAGGAGGTTTTTGGTTGACAACCTTGTGATAGGCAGGCCACCAGAAAACGGCTCTATATAGAAGTTTGGGCTCCACCACAGCTGTGTAGAACCAGGTTGCGATGCGGGGGTTAAGACCCCAGGTCGCACCCAGGGCTCTCTTACAGCAGTAGAGAGCGCACGAGGCCTTCCGTGACCTTTCCAGGATGTTTGCTTTCCAGCTAAGCTAGGAGTCAAGAACAAGACCTAGATACTTCGCACTTTGGCTAATATTTAGGCGGATACTTCGAGTTTTGGTGGGGGGAAGTCGGGAATTTTATACTTCCTTGTGAAAAGTATGGTCTCAGTTTTCGATGGGCTAACTGAGAGACCAAAGTCCCTACACCATTCAGAAACAATGCAGAGAGCATTGTTAATCTCTCTGATAGGGTGGAAGGAAACTAATCAATAGCAATGTCATCGGTATAAGCTATGACTCGGCATCCGGTTCGATCCAATTTAAGGTGGAGATACACAACCGACGGTTTCTTGCAAATCAGCTTTTGCTGCGTTCGTGCCTCAAAAAAAAAAAAAAAATGTATGAAATCGTATGGACCGAGTTACATAGCTTGCTCGCGAACGCAGCAACGTAAAAGTTGAACAACTTCAACAGAAAATACTATTGGTGAATGGAAAAAGAACTGGTTTGTGAACCAAAAAACAGCTGTTTGTGAATCGAAAGAACTGCTTGATCGCGTGTTGAATTTTATTTGGTGAATTGGTGGTGACCGCGGTGAATTGGCAATTTCTTTGCAAGTATTTATGTTAAATTTGATGGCAGAATCAGTGCGAAAACGGCTAACGCCATATATGAAACATGTACGGTAACACGAATGGGAAACATTTTGGATCCCAGTTTTGAGAAAGAGGTTTTGAATCGGCGAATAATACGGCACAAGCCGCTATTAAGCTGGAGGAAGAAATTGCATTTATTTGCGCAAAAGAAAATGAATTAAAAAATATTGCAAATGTTGACAACAATATTTCTTTTGAAAATCCCCCATCATTATTTGGCTTTCTACAACATAAAATCAATTCAAAATATATGCATTAAATTAGAATATAATCATGTTATGACTTCTTATAAATGTATGAAGTTTTATTTGTTATAAGTCTCTTATTGATACATTTACTGATTTTGTAAGAAATATTTTTGTTTACAAATATGCCAACCGCAATATATAGCCAAATTGTGAGTTTAACAGACTATCGAAAACTGTCGATTGTTATCGATAGTCTTTAAAAAAATATCGCATACTATGGATAGTGTCGAGCAGCAAAGTTGCAATGGTGTGTTTGTCGAAATTGCAGCTTATCGTTGAAGTCGTTTGTGTACTTCCAGCTTAAATGACTATCAGTTAAGGGCTATTGTTGACACGAAACTAAAAGGCAAGGCTCAACAGTGGTTGTATACGTGTGTGGATGCAATGTGTGTAAACGTAGATGATTTGCTTAACATTAACTTTTTAATCAAAGGAGACCAATATAACGATGCGGAAAAAATTCAAAATGCGCCAATGGTGTTCTGAAGAAAAATTTGTTCATTACTATAACGACAAAATCAGTTTAGCGAACGCTCTTTGTGTAAGGTAGGAGGAGACAATTGAATATCTGCTAGAAGGCATTGCTAATGTGCAGATAAAAAACCAAGTGTTGATGCAACGCTGCAGAAATAAACAAGATGTCTTAGAGGTACTGGACAAAGTGCAGCTAAACGTTTTGCCGGGGTTACAAACTAATAAACCTTCAGGTAGCCACAAAAAATTCCGTTGCTACAATTGTAACAGCTTTGGTCATTTAGCGGCTGAATGGAAAAAACCTAAACAAGAGTTCGGGGCTTGCTTTGGTTGCGGTGGACTGGGTCATCGTGTGGCGGACTGCTGGTAAAATAAGAAGACTGCGGCGAAGGATCCTAAAACTGAATTTGTAAGATATTATAAATTTATATTAGAATGTTTAATAGATACCGGAAGCCCCATCAGTCTCATCAGAAACTGCGCAATTCCTGGAAAAACTAAATTAAACCAATCGATAATGTTACGTTTAAAAGACTTATAGTAAACTGAAAGTATTAGGCAGAGATTTTTAAGTCAGAATGATGTTCTTAATTGCTAGGAGTGATAGTTCGGTTAAGCTGGAGAGGAACATAGAGTCTAAATGGTTCTGTCTGCTTTTAGCGAGGGATGGACACTGGCACATCAGGTGAAGCACAGTCTCCTCCTCTTCTTCTGAGCCGCAGCTACGGCAAAAATCCTTATGAAGCAGACCAAGTCTTCAAGTATGTTTGCTTATTATGCAATGACCCGTTAGTACGTTTATGGTCTTGCTAATTAAGGTTCTTCCGAGATTGAGCAGCTGGCCGGTTCGTTTCCTGTTCATGTTAGACCAGGTTTCCCTAGCTATGCTGTAAGTGCCTTCTTCTACCCAGAGAGCATTAGCTTTAACTCGGTAGATTTTTCTAACAATGTGTTTCACTGTTGCTAACGGAATTCCAGCAGGAGATGTTACATTCTCACGGGACGTCCCTTCTTTAGCTAGTACGTCAGCTCCACAGTTGCCCACAATGTTGTATGGGTGCGCGACAGGCTAGAGTGTCTAGGGAAGAACGGCAGTCCGCGACCAGCTTGGATGTGGTATATACACCCGAGAGGGACTTTATTACCGCTTGGCTATCTGTATAGATATTAATATGGAGCCTCGGAGCATCATTGTCCAGAAGTCACCGGGTGGCCAACAGTATGTCCATTGCTAGAAAGACGATGCAGTGGTCAGACAAGCGAAAGCTGAGCCTTAAGTTTGGATTATTAGAGAAGATGCCGCAGCCGACTTTCTTTTCTAATTTGGAGCCATCTGTGTAGATGTCAATGGAGTTAGGTTTTAGAACTTTACCGTACAGCCAATCCTCCCTACTGGGCATATGGGTAGAGAACTTCCGATTAAAGTAAGGTATGGGGCATCAATATTCGACTGCCACAGGGGCGTCCCATAATGCCTGCATAGCTCTGTATGTGACTAGTACAGCGAGCTATTGTGCTAAGTCTAATGGCAGAACATTTGGCATACTGTTCATCCAGAAGACCTGTCGGTATCTAATATAGGATTGCAAACAGCGTTTTGGTGGAAGTGGTCCAAAGGGCCCCTGTTTTTATAATGGCTATCGTTCTCCTGACATTTTCAGGAGGTTTTTGGTTGACAACCTTGTGATAGGCAGGCCACCAGAAAACGGCTCTATATAGAAGTTTGGGCTCCACCACAGCTGTGTAGAACCAGGTTGCGATGCGGGGGTTAAGACCCCAGGTCGCACCCAGGGCTCTCTTACAGCAGTAGAGAGCGCACGAGGCCTTCCGTGACCTTTCCAGGATGTTTGCTTTCCAGCTAAGCTAGGAGTCAAGAACAAGACCTAGATACTTCGCACTTTGGCTAATATTTAGGCGGATACTTCGAGTTTTGGTGGGGGGAAGTCGGGAATTTTATACTTCCTTGTGAAAAGTATGGTCTCAGTTTTCGATGGGCTAACTGAGAGACCAAAGTCCCTACACCATTCAGAAACAATGCAGAGAGCATTGTTAATCTCTCTGATAGGGTGGAAGGAAACTAATCAATAGCAATGTCATCGGTATAAGCTATGACTCGGCATCCGGTTCGATCCAATTTAAGGTGGAGATACACAACCGACGGTTTCTTGCAAATCAGCTTTTGCTGCGTTCGTGCCTCAAAAAAAAAAAAAAAATGTATGAAATCGTATGGACCGAGTTACATAGCTTGCTCGCGAACGCAGCAACGTAAAAGTTGAACAACTTCAACAGAAAATACTATTGGTGAATGGAAAAAGAACTGGTTTGTGAACCAAAAAACAGCTGTTTGTGAATCGAAAGAACTGCTTGATCGCGTGTTGAATTTTATTTGGTGAATTGGTGGTGACCGCGGTGAATTGGCAATTTCTTTGCAAGTATTTATGTTAAATTTGATGGCAGAATCAGTGCGAAAACGGCTAACGCCATATATGAAACATGTACGGTAACACGAATGGGAAACATTTTGGATCCCAGTTTTGAGAAAGAGGTTTTGAATCGGCGAATAATACGGCACAAGCCGCTATTAAGCTGGAGGAAGAAATTGCATTTATTTGCGCAAAAGAAAATGAATTAAAAAATATTGCAAATGTTGACAACAATATTTCTTTTGAAAATCCCCCATCATTATTTGGCTTTCTACAACATAAAATCAATTCAAAATATATGCATTAAATTAGAATATAATCATGTTATGACTTATTATGAATGTATGAAGTTTTATTTGTTATAAGTCTCTTATTGATACATTTACTGATTTTGTAAGAAATATTTTTGTTTACAAATATGCCAACCGCAATATATAGCCAAATTGTGAGTTTAACAGACTATCGAAAACTGTCGATTGTTATCGATAGTCTTTAAAAAAATATCGCATACTATCGATAGTGTCGAGCAGCAAAGTTGCAATGGTGTGTTTGTCGAAATTGCAGCTTATCGTTGAAGTCGTTTGTGTACTTCCAGCTTAAATGACTATCAGTTAAGGGCTATTGTTGACACGAAACTAAAAGGCAAGGCTCAACAGTGGTTGTATACGTGTGTGGATGCAATGTGTGTAAACGTAGATGATTTGCTTAACATTAACTTTTTAATCAAAGGAGACCAATATAACGATGCGGAAAAAATTCAAAATGCGCCAGTGGTGTTCTGAAGAAAAATTTGTTCATTACTATAACGACAAAATCAGTTTAGCGAACGCTCTTTGTGTAAGGTAGGAGGAGACAATTGAATATCTGCTAGAAGGCATTGCTAATGTGCAGATAAAAAACCAAGTGTTGATGCAACGCTGCAGAAATCAACAAGATGTCTTAGAGGTACTGGACAAAGTGCAGCTAAACGTTTTGCCGGGGTTACAAACTAATAAACCTTCAGGTAGCCACAAAAAATTCCGTTGCTACAATTGTAACAGCTTTGGTCATTTAGCGGCTGAATGGAAAAAACCTAAACAAGAGTTCGGGGCTTGCTTTGGTTGCGGTGGACTGGGTCATCGTGTGGCGGACTGCTGGTAAAATAAGAAGACTGCGGCGAAGGATCCTAAAACTGAATTTGTAAGATATTATAAATTTATATTAGAATGTTTAATAGATACCGGAAGCCCCATCAGTCTCATCAGAAACTGCGCAATTCCTGGAAAAACTAAATTAAACCAATCGATAATGTTACGTTTAAAAGACTTATAGTAAACTGAAAGTATTAGGCAGAGATTTTTAAGTCAGAATGATGTTCTTAATTGCTAGGAGTGATAGTTCGGTTAAGCTGGAGAGGAACATAGAGCCTAAATGGTTCTGTCTGCTTTTAGCGAGGGATGGACACTGGCACATCAGGTGAAGCACAGTCTCCTCCTCTTCTTCTGAGCCGCAGCTACGGCAAAAATCCTTATGAAGCAGACCAAGTCTTCAAGTATGTTTGCTTATTATGCAATGACCCGTTAGTACGTTTATGGTCTTGCTAATTAAGGTTCTTCCGAGATTGAGCAGCTGGCCGGTTCGTTTCCTGTTCATGTTAGACCAGGTTTCCCTAGCTATGCTGTAAGTGCCTTCTTCTACCCAGAGAGCATTAGCTTTAACTCGGTAGATTTTTCTAACAATGTGTTTCACTGTTGCTAACGGAATTCCAGCAGGAGATGTTACATTCTCACGGGACGTCCCTTCTTTAGCTAGTACGTCAGCTCCACAGTTGCCCACAATGTTGTATGGGTGCGCGACAGGCTAGAGTGTCTAGGGAAGAACGGCAGTCCGCGACCAGCTTGGATGTGGTATATACACCCGAGAGGGACTTTATTACCGCTTGGCTATCTGTATAGATATTAATATGGAGCCTCGGAGCATCATTGTCCAGAAGTCACCGGGTGGCCAACAGTATATCCATTGCTAGAAAGACGATGCAGTGGTCAGACAAGCGAAAGCTGAGCCTTAAGTTTGGATTATTAGAGAAGATGCCGCAGCCGACTTTCTTTTCTAATTTGGAGCCATCTGTGTAGATGTCAATGGAGTTAGGTTTTAGAACTTTACCGTACAGCCAATCCTCCCTACTGGGCATATGGGTAGAGAACTTCCGATTAAAGTAAGGTATGGGGCATCAATAGTCGACTGCCACAGGGGCGTCCCATAATGCCTGCATAGCTCTGTATGTGACTAGTACAGCGAGCTATTGTGCTAAGTCTAATGGCAGAACATTTGGCATACTGTTCATCCAGAAGACCTGTCGGTATCTAATATAGGATTGCAAACAGCGTTTTGGTGGAAGTGGTCCAAAGGGCCCCTGTTTTTATAATGGCTATCGTTCTCCTGACATTTTCAGGAGGTTTTTGGTTGACAACCTTGTGATAGGCAGGCCACCAGAAAACGGCTCTATATAGAAGTTTGGGCTCCACCACAGCTGTGTAGAACCAGGTTGCGATGCGGGGGTTAAGACCCCAGGTCGCACCCAGGGCTCTCTTACAGCAGTAGAGAGCGCACGAGGCCTTCCGTGACCTTTCCAGGATGTTTGCTTTCCAGCTAAGCTAGGAGTCAAGAACAAGACCTAGATACTTCGCACTTTGGCTAATATTTAGGCGGATACTTCGAGTTTTGGTGGGGGGAAGTCGGGAATTTTATACTTCCTTGTGAAAAGTATGGTCTCAGTTTTCGATGGGCTAACTGAGAGACCAAAGTCCCTACACCATTCAGAAACAATGCAGAGAGCATTGTTAATCTCTCTGATAGGGTGGAAGGAAACTAATCAATAGCAATGTCATCGGTATAAGCTATGACTCGGCATCCGGTTCGATCCAATTTAAGGTGGAGATACACAACCGAAAAAAAGTTGAAATGTATGAAATCGTATGGACCGAGTTACATAGCTTGCTCGCGAACGCAGCAACGTAAAAGTTGAACAACTTCAACAGAAAATAGTATTGGTGAATGGAAAAAGAACTGGTTTGTGAACCAAAAAACAGCTGTTTGTGAATCGAAAGAACTGCTTGATCGCGTGTTGAATTTCATTTGGTGAATTGGTGGTGACCGCGGTGAATTGGTAAATGGCAATTTCTTTGCAAGTATTTATGTTAAATTTGATGGCAGACTTTCCTATCTATTTAAAAAGTTATTCCAATTTAATTTATTACATGATAATAAAAATACATATTTCCTTTTTTTAATAATTTAACTTTTAATGCAGTTTTCTTCATTAATTACTTTCTTAAATTTTCAAATTCACAGCTGTTTTTTGTTTACTGCAGTCAATATGGTTGAAGTCGTTTGTGTACCTCGACGTCGTTTGTGTAGTTTGACGCTGCATGCTGCATTTGTCGACAATGCAGCTTATCGTTGAAGTCGTTTGTGTATCTCCATCTTTACTTAGCAGGGAGTTGACTGCCAAGTTCCAGATGAGAGGAGAGTACGCCACCTTGCGGCGGACCTCTGTGTACGGCTCTCGTAACGTTGACATTGACAAGAGAAGCGATAATGGAACGTGATTTTAACAATCGTTCAATGAGTGTAATGATATTTGGGTTCAGGTTTATTCCAGACAGAGTTGAGACTACCGCGTTTGGACATACGTTGTTAAATGCACCAACGTAAATTCCTTATAGGATAGTGATTTTTCCACTACTTCAATAAGAGAGTGTATCGCAGTTTCCACAGACCTGCCTTAGTGTAGGCATGTTGTGAATTGGATAGAAAGTTTTGATCGACGGTAGTCCAAGTTTAAGAAAATGAAAATTTTGAAAAACAAATATTAGCGATTGATGTGAACGAAGAAAACATTAGTATAAATGTAGGAGATGAGTTGTTAATCTCAGAAAAAGTAAAATGTCATGAAATATTTAGAACATGCTATTTGCAGAGTGGTCGTAGCAAAATGAAACTTGTTTTGGAGAATGTTTAACCATTTAGTTGCCCTCCCCGTAAATTATCTTATGCTGAAAAAACAGAATGTCGTGTGTTAAATAAAATAACAGCGAAACATAATTACCATATTCTACTAATAGACGATTTGTTAGACGGACTAGCAAACAAGAGAGTATTCACAAAGATAGATTTAAGAAATGGTTTCTTTCACGTTTTTATGGATCAGGAGTCTACTAAGTATACGTCGTTTACCACACCGCTGGGGCAGTTTGAGTTCCTTGAATGCCATTTGGACTCAAAAATGCTCCATCAGTGTTTCAGAGATTTATAAAAAAAAAATTTGCAGATATGGTTAAGGACGGTTGCTATATATTTGGATGATATAATGAATACTACTAGTGGAGTACAAGAGCATTATAAAATTTTGGAGAAGGTACTTAAGAGTTTGGTAGAAAACAAACTAGAATTAAGATTAAAATTACGGTTTTATGTTCCCGAAGCCATGGAAAATCACGTCTTATACAAATATCTTAACGAAATGGGCCACGCCGGAGTTAATAAAGTGTATGAGTTGATAAATAGTAGTTACTGGTTCCCGGATAGAAAAAGTAAGATTGAAGATCATATAAAAAACTGTTTGTAGTGTATCGCTTTTTCGCCAAAAAATGGGAAATAAGAAGGTTTTATACATAATATACCAAAAAGTAAAAACCCGCTTGAAGTAGTGCACATGGGCCACTATGGGCCGATCGATACCAAAGTGTGTGCCACGAAGCACATATTGGTAGTTATAGATGCATGCTCTAAGTTCGTAAGGTTGTATCCTGTAAAGACGACAGCGACAAAGGAAGTTGTTGTAGCACTAAAAAGACTTTTAGATCATACAGCAGACCGAAGTGTATAATTTCTTATTCTGACGAGTTTATAGAATTTTGAAGTGAAAACAATTTTCAACTCAAAAAAATAGCGGCTGGTTCCCCCCAAGCAAACGGACAGGTGGAGAGAGTAAATTGGAGTCTTGGACCAATGATAACGAAAATGATAGACCCTGATCGTTGTTGGTCGTCGTGCTTTCAGTATACTCAAGGGGATAACCGCATACCTAGGTTTGTGCCGTAATTGAGTGTGCTGAAGGAAGTCTGGTCTATCACCTCCACGTGGTGACGGCTGGAAACAGTTGCAGTATGTCTCAAACCGAACGTGTCATTAAGACGTGTTCAGTTGGGTCATGCGGCAAGCTGGCTAAGATAGATCAGGCGGAGGGAGAAAACCATCTTAAATAAAATCTTCCCTAGTCCAAAGTGTTATGCGTCCCGTGCCTATTGGGTGGTTTGCAGCCAGGGGACAAACCGGCTGCATGATAACGGAGCTGCCTCGATACCGGGTCACCTCGAGGTGCATCTATGACCTTACTGTGGTATGGGGCGCTGACACGGTGGACCACTAACTTCCCCTCCCAACCAAAGGACTGCCAACTGTCTAGGCAGGCGGCGGTATATTATTAATATGGAAAACAACAAACCAAAAATAAGTATGAACATGCAGTCCCTAAATGCTAAGCCACAACCTGGCCCAAGCCAGGTCCACGTGCCTACTACCACAGCTAGGACAACCGAGTCTAGTGGAAGTAGTAGCACTAGACTGCCTGCACGGGTGCAGCTGAAACCGGGAATAAACCTGGTGGAATCGGAAGTGCCGGTGCAGGGTGTAATGTCGGCACCCCCTCTGTAGCTAAGCTCATCAAGCATAACTAAAAGCAGAGATCAGAGATCTACTGATCTATATAAGATAGCCATCTCCAGGATTGGTGAGGTATGGCCAGGGTCAAGGCTCGAGGTTATATCAAGAGCAAGGGCATGGATCCCAGTCGAACCATCAGACCGGAAGATTGTACTTGAAATGATCAGGGTGTGTAACCCTGATCTCCCAACAAAGAACTTGAAGATCACCAAGAGTGAGGAGCCAAAAGGTGAGTTCCGTACTGCGACCTTCGTGGTCGGTACGGACTCGCTGGAACCTCTATTGAGATCGGAAGGGGTCATTAGCTATGGTTTTTCATCAATAAAGATGAAAATCTATAAAAAAGATGGAATGCCACCGGCTAACAAAGATCCGGGCACATCCTCAACTGCGGAAGAACCACAAGGTACCGCAACAGAAGCGGAATCGGATGATGGCAGTATCTTCTCTCTTCTGGAAGGAGTGTCGAAAACCACTCTGACAGATGAAGAGGAGCTACTTGCATCAGATGAAGATGCTGAGTCCACGTTGGTGGAGTCTGGAAATGACGCTCCGGATACTCCAATATTAACCTCCATCACTCAAAGGTTGCGTCCGCCAACCTTTTACTCCGTTTCGCAAGCAGCGGATACCACATCGTCCTGATACAGGAACCATGGGTAGTCCATGGTCTTGTATGCGGGCTCAGGAATAAAAATTACAAAATCTGTTCCGTACACAATCAAGGTAAGCCCAGAGCATTTGTGTTGGTAAGAAGGGAGTAAGCTGCATTTATGCTCTCTAATTGCAGCGATGCAGACCAAGTCACTATCAGTCTTGAAACAGGTGGTGAACGGATGTGGCTAACGATAAGCTATCAGGCCCATGACCATGACGTACTACCAAGACAAATTTTTAAGGATCTGGTAGCGCAGTCACATAGGCTGGGAGCCAAGCTAATTGTCGATGCAGACGTCAACGCGCACCATTCGGTGTGGGACAGCACGGACATCAATGCAAGAGGTGAGTGTCTTTTTGATTTTATTATTGGCTCTAATCTCCAGATTTGCAATAAAGGTAATAAACCAACCTTAATTGTTAGTAATAGGCAAGAGGTAATTGATGCTACTTTTGCCTCTAGCTCCATTTATGAGAAAATAAGTAAATGGAAGGTTTTGGAAGAACATTCCTTATCTGACCATAGGTATATCTCATTTGAAATTAGCAAAACCTTACCTAATCCCAAGCCCGTCCGGAATATTAGGAAAACGGATTGGGATAAATATGTAGGTTTAGTAGGGAACAGCCCTGAAACCCATGCACGCAGCACTCCAGATAGTGTAAGCAAGCTAGAAACTTTGGTAGAGTCTGTAACAGCAAACCTGAATGCAGCCTTGGCACAAGCATGTCTGATAAGAAAACCGAGAGCTTTAGCCAAAACTGGGTGGTGGACAGGCGAGCTAAGTAAGCTTCGGGATAGCAGCAGACATGCCTTTAACAAGGCAAAATAAACCCGCCTTGAAGAAGACTGGAGAGGCTATAAAGAATCTCTAAAGGTCTACAAGAAAAGTAAACGAGCTGCGCAGAGGCAATCTTGGAGATCTTTCTGCGAAGAAGTGGAAGGTGCATCCGAGGCTTCTAGACTCCGCAAAATTCTGGCAGGAAGCTCCCAACACTGGGAACTACTGCAGAAGGCGGACGGTTCGTTCACCACAACAAGCAAAGAGTCATTAGAACTCTTACTAGACACACACTTTCCGGGATGCTCGGACAACACTTAGCAAGACGCGGACAGTCTAGTGAATGGTAGTGAAATCAAGATAGATGCGATATCTGAGGACCGACTACTATGGGCAATTAACGGGTTTAAACCTTTTAAGTCTCCGGGTCCAGACGGGATTCAACCAGTGGAACTACAGAAAACTGGCAAGTTAATGGCAATTTTTAAAGGTTGTCTCAAGCTTGGCTACATACCTCAGGGATGGAGACGGGTTAAGATAGTTTTCATTCCAAAGGCAGGTAAAAGCTCGCACAACCATCCAAAAGACTTAAGACCGATCTCTTTATTTTCCTTTCTACTGAAGACACTAGAAAGGCTGATTTAAATCTACTTAAGACTGACGATAGACAGGAGTTTGATCTCTCAACATGGCTATACCAAGGGGAAATCGGTTGAAACAGCACTACATTCCCTCATCTCCACTGCGGAGGGACCTCTGCATCGGCAGGAGTTCACCTTAGCAGCATTCCTCGATATAGAAAGGGCCTTCAACAACGTCAATGCGAGGGCTATCACTGCAGCACTCACTGACCTGCGAACGGAATCGAGCCAAGATGCCAAACTTCGGAAGGCAGTGAGAAAAGGAACACCGCAAGGTGGTGTCCTCTTACCGTTTCTATGGAATGCAGTAGTTAATAAACTACTGGTAGGTCTAGAATCGATGGGCTGCAAAGTGATCGCATACGCGGATGACGTTGTTATTGCCGTTTCTGGAAAATACATATCTACTCTGAGAGACCTCCTGCAGGGTGCTCTGGATTTTCTTTCTAAGTGAGCGGATGATTGTGGTCTTGGAGTCAATCCGGACAAAACGCAAGTCACCCTCTTCACCAGGAAACATAAAATCCCCTATACAGATCCGATAATGCTTTCGGGGAAATGTCTGATGATCTCGGTGGAGACAAAGTACTTAGGCTTAATCATTGACAGGCATGCTCAGCCATTAGGCTCAAAGCAAGCTCACAATGGAAATTCAGTTCGTATGGACATGCAAGCATACTAAACTCCTAAACTAACATTCCTACTCGACTTGATCGCCTCCCGTCATCTTTTTGCTTCGAAAGGAAATTCTCTGTAAGGTTTCCAACGTGGCAGGAATGGCTAGAAGGTTATTCATCACAAAGTGTCCAGATCAAGAAATACACAGATGGATCTAAAATGGATACTGCAAATCCATTAAACTAATGGACCACTGCAGTGTTTTTCATGTGGAAATAACTGCCATTCATGAAGCCATAAAATGGTTGCAGATAAGCAATATATCTGGCAAGGATATTTGTATTTTATCAGACAACCAGGCTGCCCTAAAAGCTCTGGATGCACCCCATACAACATCAAGGAGTGTCTCAGATTGCCGCCGATCTCTTAGTGAGATGGCTTCATAACTCTGCATAAACCTGTGCTGGGTTCCCGGTCATAGGGATATTCCAGGAAATTGCAGGGCTGGGATGAACTCGCAAGTGAAGGCACCAACCTGCCACATGTCAATAGGGGCATGGAGAGCATTGGTGTTCCAATTGCGACGTGTAAGCTTATCGCCAGGGAAACACTAATAAACTCCACAAATCATAGATGGAGTAGTGCTTCTACCTGCGAAATTTCCAAGTAAACATGGCCAAAGCTAAATCAGCGTCTATCCTTGTCTTGGATTAAGCTAGATAGAACTCAATTAGGAATATCGATAGGCACCATAACAGGACACTGTTTAATAGGAAACCATGCAATTAGACTGGGAGTCTTAACGCATGATTTCTGTCGCAGCTGCAGAAATGAACAGGAACTGGAGACAATCCAACACCTCTTCTGCTCATGTCCAGCTTTGGTCAGAAGGAGAATACGTTTCTTGGGTTCCCCCTTCCTAACAAGTATAGATAACCTATACCAACTAGGAATTAATAACCTCGTTCGCTTCATCAAAAGCTCCGAATGGTTTAATTCGGTTGGGAGGCAGCTAGGCCCCTCCCTTGTGGCTCACAACGGACCCATCTTGTGGTCTAATTAGCATCACTCGTTTAGCGATGCAGCTACCTAACCTAACCTAGCCTATGAGCTTAAGAGAAAAATATATGTGCATTCTGTCCATCCACTAAGCGCAGAATGACAAAGTCAGCATGTGTAAAATGCCAAAAAACATTTATAGTGAACACAAACTTGACATTTGTGTCTACTGCACCAATTGACAAAAAATACCAAAGTAACGAAGTTGGTTCATTAGTTTTAAGTAAAATGTTTAAGATTAAGTTATAATATTGAAATGACTTCTGTCCTAAGATAACTATTTTTGTGATTTTCGCAAAGATTATTTTGAAAAGAAACCCATAAATATGAAGTTATTAAAGTTTATTTTTTTAATTTATGTTAAACCAAAACTTTGAAACTATTGTTTTCATTTAAAATAATGTATCTAATATAACAAATTACAAAAATAAATATTTTTGTATCAAGAGAGAAAGTAGTAACTACTTAAAATTGGCCGTCGTAGATTCGACGAAGAACAACATTAGTGTACGTAAAATAAGAACAACATTCTAGAGTTAATAAAGAGTTGTAATCAGTTTGTTTATATATTTTTAATACTGAAAAAAAAATATTTTTTTTTATGGAATCATAAGATCTTGCTTTAATGTTTATACCTAATTTTTTTTATTAAAGGACCTTTTAGACAGTGATATAATCGTTAATTCAGTTTTAATTGAACTCTGTCAGTTTTCTCACACTGTTCAAATATTTAGCCAGGTGCTGTCACAAAGAATCCACGAGTGAATTAATGTTTCGCGAAGCCCTTGGCAATGTCAGTATTATTTTCCATACACTCCAGGATTACAGAATTCTGGGTTTGATTCTTACGTTTTCCCATATTTGCTTCTATGAAAATGGTTTAAATAAGTAATTTTAAGAAATTAACAATTTACTTATAATTTAATAAAATGTACAAGCGCACGCAACAAAACAAAATCTATCTACGAGGCTTGTTCAAAAAGTGTCGCGATTTTTGGATTTTCGCGGGTTAAGTATATTCGATTTTCTTGTGGCGTTATGTTGGTACTCATGTCCCACACTTATGCTGACAAGATCGGCCATTTTGAATGTTTAGTTAATTTTTGACAGCTGTTTTGCTTGCACGTGTTTTGGCTCGTCTTCGATTTTCGCCTATTCCAAAAAATGGATCAAAGAATCTGTATTAAATTTTGTGTGAGAAACAAAATTAAGTGCGCGGACGCATTCCGAATGTTGACTGTGGCATATAGTGAAGCTACCTTGGAACGAAGCAAAGTTTATCGGTGGTACAAAATGTTCAGCTGAGGGCTGAGAAGATGTGAACCGTTAGAGAAGTTGCTGAGAACCTAAACACAACGATTGGCTTCTGCCATTCGATTTTTTTCGAATGATTTGGGCATGAGACGGGTATCTTCATGAAGGGAAAGCCATTCCTAAAAACAGCAAAATACATCGTTTGTTGCCTTACTTGGACGAACATAGCACCATTCGAATTCTTGGTCGCATCGATGAAACCATTCATTTGCCGCTAGAAGCCCGTCGACCTATATTGCTGCCAAAGGAACACGTCGTAACAAAACTAATAGTGCGCTATTTTCATTAACTGTTGCATCACCAGAACGCCAACGTTATGATGAACGAAATTCGACAAAAATTTTGGGTGCCGCAACTACGATCACTACTTCGCAAGATGCAACAGGAGTGTTCTCGTTGCCGCATAGACAAGGTGAAGCCAGCAGTACCAATAATGGGCCAACTACCGCCAGACCGCGTAACGCCATTCGTTAGACCATTTACATACACCGGCGTTGACCTATTTGGCCCATTAAACGTCACAGTGGGTCGCCGGCGTGAAAAAAGATGGGTAGCAGTATTTACCTGCTTGACAATTCGCGCTGCCCACCTTGAGCTTGTGGAAAACCTATCGACAGACGCCTTCATACTCTGCCTACGCAATTTTGTCAATCGTCGTGGAGTTCCGGTAACTATCAGATGCGACAATGGTACCAATTTTGTTGGTGCACAAAGAGAGCTGAAAGCTTCTGAAAGAATATTATATGTGGACCGCATTCTAAACGAAGCAGGTAACAGACACATCGAGTGGATTTTTAATTGCCCATCTAATCCAAGCTCTGGAGGCTGTTGGGAGCGGTTGATTCGCATCACCAAACGCTTACTGACACATACGCTAAAAGAAACCGCACCAAGAGTAGAGACGCTTCGAAGCATTCTGATTGAAGCCGAGAATATCACTGGTGTGCTAACTGTTAGTAAATCAGAGTGATTTACGGGGTGGGGGATGTTACAGCAGTGGTGATCGATTACTGATGTGCAATCGGTAGTCGGTCTCATGGTCGAAAGGCAACCCTAGGTAAATCAGCTCAGATAGCAACCCTGTTGTTTTTTTCTCTGTCGCCAATGTTAAGACGCCGAATAAGAAGGAACTGCAACTATGATATAGATTAAACTTGAATAAAATTGATTTAGTCGTAACCGTCGTCTGTGTTACATTAATTGATTTTGCCGTAACACCCATTTTAACATTATATACTTCTTACCATAAAGTAAAGAACAAATTGGGTTTAAATTTTTTTTTTAAATATTTTTCTTATTGAAAGTAGTGGTGGGGGTGGGTGTAGAGGTATCGAATCTCCCCCATTTTAGCATTATATACTTCTTACCATAAACTAAAGAACAAATTGAGTTTAAAACTTTCTTAAAAATATTTTTTTTATTGAAAGTGGGCGGTGGGGTGGGTGTAGAGAGGTCGGACCACCCCCTTTTTTCACTCAATAGTTTTCTCATTTATACAAAGACGTAACCAAAGCTTCAAGTTGATATCTCAACTGGAAGTATTTTTTCTAATTCCTATACATTTGAAAGCAACACAAAAGAAGACAAAGAAAAGTTTTAGCGTCATCTGCGCTTTATTTTACAATTTTTCATTATCTTCACTCAACGCAAGCCAAAAAATTATGAACACGAATGACGCAATAGAGAACAAAAAAAATTTCGACAGAGACTTTCACGACGACGTTTTCAGAACGTCACAGCCTCCGCTCACTACCTCACTTCTCTTACCTACAAAAAATCTTTTCGCAGTCGCAGACCCTAGCGTCTGAGTGCGGTATTTGAAAACAGTTTGACCTATGTCTTCGCACATGTTCAATTACTAAAGGCAGCCACACACATTATGCGATCTGTCGTACAACCAAGTATCAAACATTTTTAATTTTTCATATAATCACAACAACAACTTCACTGCTACTCTTCCCCGCACACGTTGTCCCATCTAACTATAAACTTATGCGCGAGAAAAAACAAACACATAACTTCAACTCAACATGATTGCGCCGGCCGTCGAACTCAGCTGGCGACCACGAGCAACAAACTCACCCGAAGTTAGCTGAACGACGAGCGACAAATAACTAACATGCAGTTTCGGCAGGGCCGAAAGTTTCGACCAATTATTGGCCGAAACTGGCCGAAACCGAAAAGTGAAAAAATAAAATAAAAAGAACAACAAATATATAAGGAAATGATAAAATAAAGAAAAAAATTTAAAAATAATAAATGCAATAATTTTGTTTAGTTTTTTGCCCAAGTTTTCGCATTTCAATATTGTACAAATAAATAAAAGTATATTCTTCTTTCATATAAATTTTTTTTTCATATACAAAAGCCAGAATGCAGTCATCATTTCCATATGGCAGTTGCAATGGATTGCAGCGGTCTCTCAAAATTCTGCGTTTTATCCTTTCAGAAGCATCTTCCTCCATCAATAAAAAGGCTACTACGGCAGCTGCAATTTCGCATTTATTCATTTGTCTCGTTTCATGTTTTTCTATGAATAATTCTTAAATTTTACAATATTCTCAATTGTTAGCAGAACAGCTGTTAACACAAGAGCTGATTGGGTTTTGCTTATGTTCGCAGAGGGTTTTCATGAAACCATTTCAAATCAGACTTGGTTTTCATTTCGATAAAAAGCAATTCCGACTTGATTTCCCTGACAACCCCGAATATCTCTAAATGTAAGTTCAGGTGTAAACCTCATTTGTTAACTTACATAATTGAGAACGTCCAACTTGAGCGAGTCTCTACTTTTAATGACCTCGGTGTCCAGTTTGATCCCAAGCTGTGTTTTAACCAACATATTTCTTCTATTGTAAATAAAGCGAAGAGTGTTTTTAGTTTCATTAAACGATGGTCTATTGAATTTACTGACCCTTATACCACAAAGACTCTTTTTATATCTCTTGCGCGTTATCGAGTATTGCTCTTGCATTTGGTCACCGCAATATATAAAGAATCAAGATCGAATTGAGTCTGTGCAAAAACCATTCTTTCTGTTTGCCCTTCGTGCCCTAAACTGGAACTCTAATTCCTGGTTGTCCCACGCGGAAAAAATGGAAACGAGTGGTCGACAAAAAATTGTATATCAAACCCATGGACCAAATCGCACATGGAAAAACCTTATTGAACCACTTTAAATTTTTAAACAGTTCTTAGCACATAAGAAAATTGAAGATATTGTTTTATAGTCTAATGTGGAAATCGGATGCCGCTATGAAATCGGGTAGAAAGCAAACAACCAACATGTCATGAAACACTTGCAATTAACTCTTGTTAAAAACCATTTGAATAATAGGCTTAAGACAGGAATGTTAAAAACTCCAACACGTCAAAACATCGATAGTTTGATTAGCCAAGCTAATTGTCGGTGCAGACGTCAACGCGCACCATTCGGTGTGGGACAGCACGGACATCAATGCAAGAGGTGAGCGTCTTTTTGGTTTTATTATTGGCTCTAATCTCCAGATTTGCAATAAAGGTAATAAACCAACCTTAATTGTTAGTAATAGGCAAGAGGTAATTGATGCTACTTTTGCCTCTAGCTCCATTTATGAGAAAATAAGTAAATGGAAGGTTTTGGAAGAACATTCCTTATCTGACCATAGGTATATCTCATTTGAAATTAGCAAAACCTTACCAAATCCCAAGCCCGTCCGGAATATTAGGAAAACGGATTGGGATAAATATGTAGGTTTAGTAGGGAACAGCCCTGAAACCCATGCATGCAGCACTCCAGATAGTGTAAGCAAGCTAGAAACTTTGGTAGAGTCTGTAACAGCAAACCTGAATGCAGCCTTGGCACAAGCATGTCTGATAAGAAAACCGAGAGCTTTAGCCAAAACTGGGTGGTGGACAGGCGAGCTAAGTAAGCTTCGGGATAGCAGCAGACATGCCTTTAACAAGGCAAAATAAACCCGCCTTGAAGAAGACTGGAGAGGCTATAAAGAATCTCTAAAGGTCTACAAGAGGCTTCTAGACTCCGCAAAATTCTGGCAGGAAGCTCCCAAAACTGGGAACTACTGCAGAAGGCGGACGGCTCGTTCACCACAACAAGCAAAGAGTCATTAGAACTCTTACTAGACACACACTTTCCGGGATGCTCGGACAACACTGAGCAAGACGCGGACAGTCAGTGAATGGTAGTGAAATCAAGATAGATGCGATATCTGAGGATCGACTACTATGGGCAATTAACGGGTTTAAACCTTTTAAACCTCCGGGGCCATACGGGATTCACTCAGTGAAACTACAGAAAACCATTGGACACTTGACTGGGTAGTTAATGGCAATTTTTAAAGGTTGTCTCAAGCTTGGCTACATACCTCAGGGATGGAGACGGGTTAAGATAGTTTTCATTCCAAAGGCAGGTAAAAGCTCGCACAACCATCCAAAAGACTTAAGACCGATCTCTTTATTTTCCTTTCTACTGAAGACACTAGAAAGGCTGATTTAAATCTACTTAAGACTGACGATAGACAGGAGTTTGATCTCTCAACATGGCTATACCAAGGGGAAATCGGTTGAAACAGCACTACATTCCCTCATCTCCACTGCGGAGGGACCTCTGCATCGGCAGGAGTTCACCTTAGCAGCATTCCTCGATATAGAAGGGGCCTTCAACAACTTCAATGCGTGGGCTATCACTGCAGCACTCACTGACCTGCGAACGGAATCGAGCCTAGTGGAACTCATCGACAAAATGCTAAAAAGCAGAGTCGTTGAAGCAGATCTGGGAGATTCCAAACTTCGGAAGGCAGTGAGAAAAGGAACACCGCATACCGTTTCTATGGAATGCAGTAGTTAATAAACTACTGGTAGGTCTAGAATCGATGGGCTGCAAAGTGATCGCATACGCGGATGACGTTGTTATTGCCGTTTCTGGAAAATACATATCTACTCTGACAGACCTCTTGCAGGGTGCTCTGGATTTTCTTTCTAAGTGGGCGGAAGATTGTGGTCTTGGAGTCAATCCGGACAAAACGCAAGTAATTCTCTTCACTAGGAAACATAAAATCCCCTATATAGATCCGTTAATGCTTATGGGGAAATGTTTAATGATCTCGGAGGAGACAAAGTACTAAGGCTTAATCAAGATCTTCTTGAAGAAACATTTGTTGGACCGGAGATAAAATAGATAAGCATAACTTAACATCATCAGCGTACAATAAGACGTTAGAATGCTTTATGGCAGATGGCAAATCGTTTATAAAAATATTGAATAATAATAGGCCAAGGTGGCAACATTCAACACCATTTAATTTCATACAGGATGGGAATATATCCAACCACTCTTGAACTAGAAGCGGCTTTGAGTAGAGTGAAGGTAAACAAATCACCTGGGCTGGATGGCATCCGTAATGTCATCCTTAAGAGAGCATTGAGAGAAGCAGCGAAACCTCACGTCTTCTGCGAGGTTTTCTCAAGGTGCATGAGAGAAGGACTCTTCCCCAAATGCTGGAAGAAGCAACAGCTGGTTCTCATTCTGAAAGGAAACCTGCCCCTAGAGCTACCATCTTCGTATAGGCCCCTGTGTCTCCTAAGTACCACTGGGAAAATCTTTGAACGGATTATTTCCGTCAGATTGCAGCAGTACACGGAGTCGCCAAATGGTCTGGCTGAAATGTAATTTGGCTCAGGCCGAGAAGAGGTACCGTAGGAGCAATCCAAAATGTCTGCGGCATTGCAAGGGAGGCTTTAAATGGCACTAGATGGCTTGGCGGTGACAAGAAGTATTGCGCAGTGGTCACACTGGACGTAAAAAATGCCTTCAACTCTGTAGTTTGGAGCTGCATCATAAACGAGCTAAGCATTTTGGACGTACCGTGTTACCTAATCCAGATAGTAGTGTCATATTTCAGAGAGAGAATCCTGGTCTGTGACTCGGAAGAAGGCACTAGGACATTTGACATTACTGGAGGTGTACCACAAGGTTCGGTACTAGGTCCACTTCTGTGGAATGTCATGTATGATGGCATTCTGAGGATTTGTAAACCTGATGGGGTGCAGATTGTCGAATATGCGGATGACATTGCTATTGTCGTGGTAGCAAATACTCTGAGTGAGGACACATCCAAAATAGAGAGGACAGTAACAGCGTCGAGGAGATGGCTAACACAGAATCACCTTGGTCTGGCGGAGCATAAGACCGAGTTGGTTCTTATGAGCTCCAGAAAAAAGGTGGAAACACTCTCGGTGAGAATTGGAAGCCATTCCATTGAGTCGAGGCCTTGCATCAAATACCTGGGTGTATTCTTGGACCATCGACTGTGTTTCAAGTGGCACTTAAACGAGTCAGCCAAAACAGCAGCTGCCATCAAACAAAAACTGGCCAGGATTCTCCCAAGCCTAGGGGGACCCAACATTATGAAGGGTGCTCGAATATACGAGAGAACAATGGCGCCTGCTTAAATTTTTAAGCTTATTATCCCTCCCTACAAAGGAATGCTTCGGCGGTGCCGTAGGGATTGAAAGGGGCTTGAGGCGATAGGGGGTTTTTTAGTCGGTAGGCTAATGAATCCGACATAACTTGTGGCACGGGTCATAGGTATCTTTGGAAGATTTTTACCTCCTTGTTTCGCACAACAAAAAAAAAAAAATATATGTTGCCTGAACAGTTTAGATCAACAAATTCTGATCTTAGGTGAGAGATAACAGCAAAGAGGACAGCGCCTGCGCGGCGAATAGGGCGCTCTGTCCTATATGTGATGAAATTTGAACAGAAAAATTCATTATTAAAAATACCAGAGTGAAGCCATGTCTCGGAAAACGCTGTAACATCAATCAGCGTAAAAGGAGAAACTATCCCTATACAAATTACTAATCTTGGACAATATATATTTAACATTTTGATATATTATAGAGATATGATGAGGAAGCTAGTTTTTTGGAGCCGTGCTTGAAGCCGAAAGTGATCTAGTGTGCATTGGAAGCCTTACAGTACTAGGTCTATTCCTTTTCTTCTGTTTAAATTCATGAACAACCAGGCCAGAATTTCGGATTACAAACTTCGTCGAACGATTCGGAAGGTACGCTTATCTTAAACGATGAAATATACCTTGGTTGTGAAAAATTGAATTTTTGCACAATAACCTTACCATTAGACTTGGAAGCAATATAGTACCTGATAATATCGTCACAGGTAGTATCACAAGAAAGTCTAGATGGGACAGTTAATCGCAGCAGAGGTTTGTGGAAACCTTACTTCAAATGGTGTGATAAACTACATGCCAAAGCAATACAAGCGGGATGTATTCGTCTATATATTTGACTTACTAATAATGAATACGTTTCATTCGGTAAACAGATAGGTGAAGTCCGATGTATGGCCAGCTCTTAGACTATTAGAGAATGACAACAAGTGACTTGCCTTGACAAAACATTTGGAAAATCAGAAAAAAAAAATTCCGAAAGTGAATTGATATGAATTGATTCCAAAAAAAACTACATGTTGCTGTTAAACACATAAGATTATAAAGATGACGTTGTTTCCAAGGATTGCTAAATCGATTATATAGTATAATGAACATGTCGGAAAAGAATGGATTTCAAATATGTTACTGTTCTAAGGTGCGTAGAATAATAGTCGTTGCGCAACGCTAAAGATACTGATAGCAAAGTTCCCTATCAGTCCGCTACAATACGCAGATTAAATGTTGTTGCGCAACACTTACGAGAATAATAGTGTGAGAGAGATAATGGCTGATGCTGTTGTTTAGCGTGGCCTTGTGCTTGTTTTAGAAAAGGACAGAAATGCTTACGTAAGTCAGTCATAGAATGACAAAGCAAGAAAAAACACCAAAAACGAAGACTCGCTGCACTCGCATAACTAAATCGGTAGCAAAATAATTATGGAATCGACATCAGAAGTGGGATCGGCCTCCCTGTCCACAATGTCAGAAAGGCAGTGGCGTGCTATGATGTAGTTACAAAATAAAAATTTCATGGAGCTTGCAAAAGTTTTACAGTCTACAACAAGGCAAGGCTTCCAAAATTCAATCCAGTTTTGGCCAACGCGAATGTGGCATCGCGGTGTACTACAGCCGTCATTATTTTGACTGAGCAGATCGATGGAAGGCAGCGCGTCACAATGGCTGTCACAGGTCTGCTTCGCTGAAAATACGTGGCATCAATTTAAAAAACTTTTTGTGCAGCGATTTAAGATAGCGAGCGTGTTGCAATGTACACCAGCCGTATGGTGACGTCACTCATAACTAAATGGCACGATATGAGTGTGTAAGAAATTGCTGTGTCCGTCAACTGTACGGTCCAGACAGGAGATGCAGACGAAACTGTAGGTTTTCAGAAAGAAAAGAAAATGAACCCTAGAAAATCAAGGTGGGCCCGTACACAAGAGTTTTAAACTGTCCACAATAAAGTGGCATTTCTGCGGAAAACTGTTGCACAAAATCGCTGAATGTAGGGCAAGACAACAAAAAAACAACAAGGTCGACATGGTGAGCGACGTACATGTGGTGAGCTGGGACACATAGCGGCACAATGCAAAAAAAAGAAGCTTGTGGCGGCAAAGAAGCAATCCGAGAAAGGAAAATCGATGTTCTATTGTCGAGCAAAAAGGAAACAGATCCATCGTGGTGAGTCTATTCCATTTTATTTTGACTCTAGGGCAGAACGTTCGCTTGTAAAGGAGACAATGACAAAAAAGAAAACTTGCAGGAAAAAGAATCACTAATCTAGTAATTTTAAAAAGGTATAAGAAAAATTTGTAAAACAAAAATTATGAACGGGGTTATAATTATCATAATTACAAGTGACACTGAATTAAAGGACAGTGACAAAACTCGTTTGGTGGAATTGTTGAAACTGGTCAACTTGGCAGGATGCTTTAGGAGAGGTACATCTGGCCTTGAATTGTAACTTCAGCATTGAATAGATGCACTACTAACTTTACCCTACACGATCCTTTCCGAGTTTTATGCACGTCATATAATAAATTCTATTACGTTCTCTCACCCGAGATATCGCCATCATCGATTAATACCATCGTCATTCGCTGCCTACGGGACTTCTGATATTTCTTGTAACGACTTTACTGGTGCACTTACACTATCGTGATTAATGTCTAGCTCAATTGGTAACTTTTGTAAATTCTCATGTGACCCCTATATTTCGGATCAAGCCCCGCTTTCTTTCTTCGTTTTTGAGCAACACACAATCGCCAACCTTGTGTCTTTCATTATGCACTTCTTTTTATCAAATCTACCTTTATTATTTATTAATTATTTATTTGAATCAATGACATTGACAAAGAAACTGTCAGCTTAAAACAAAAATAAATGTAACAATTAACACTTAAAAGTAAGACAAAAATATAAAATTTAAATTGAAGTGAACTTAAACTAAAATAAATTAATTACAAAAAATCAGCCAAGTGTGAGTCGGACTCGCACACGGAGGGTTCCGTACAATCGTACAAGAAATTTTGCTTAAAATATTAAATTATGTGCATATTTAACAGCCACAAAAAAAAAAGGTTAATTTAAAGAACAATACTTCTAAAAATGTGTATTTTTAGTATTTGTCGCTCTACACACAAGTGAATTACATACTCTATACCTATTACGGTTCATGAGATAGAGCAGGAGACGGACGGACGTTAGCTCCCTATGGGTACGGAACCCTAAAAAAAGACTAACAATGGCTCTGCCGAACTTTTAATACTCTTTACGCCCCTGCTAGTAGTCTGAGGGTCTTGAAATTTAAAAGGTTGGTAGATATAATGTCCAAATTTCAAGTCGATAGTACAAAACCCAAAAAAAAAAAGATTTTCTAATAAACATGAATTTGGATCCAGGTTTGCATGGGGCGTACCCCACCTGGTGAATGCATCAGTTTTGCCATGCTGAGGTGGCCAGAATAGATTTTTTTCTTGGGAGTTAACGAGCTGGAACGTCAGTTTTTAATACTTTTAATATAGGTTGATTTGTTATGGAATTTTTATATCTCACTACGAACACTTGATTTTGAGATGTACTGTAAAATTATATAATTTAAATCAACACTTTCTTCAAAGCTCGTTAACTCACAAGCAAAAAATCCATTCTGGCCACCTCAGCAGCGCAAAACTGATGCATTCACTAGCAAAATGAGCTGATAAATATATTAAACGGTGACCATAAAATCAGTTGGAAGACTCTCTAATTCAGCTAACGGGGAACAGCCATGCTGTAAAATCACCCCTAGTTCTTTTTTTCTTTCTTTCCAAAAAACGCATAAATTAAATTAATTTTATACCTATGTATATACGAAAAATTGAATAAAAAGAAGTATACTACTACTGCTGATATTGCAACAAGTTTTCGAATTGTCGCATTAGTTTTTGAAGACAATTTGACATTTCAATAGGATATCGCCCCAATTCATACCCTATGAATCACAAAGAAATACTTCGATTGAAGTGGCCGGAAATTAAACCAGAATAAATGACCGACGGTTGGAGACATTAAACAGCTCTGAGAAAGTCTGTGAAATTCCAAGCTTAATAGCCTAATCAAATTATTATGGCAATGAGAAAACACATTTATTTTTACTAACTGTATCTGTGTGCTTTGTTACGGCCCGGCAAAACTTTATCAAAATCGGCTTTGCACGGGAATGATAGAAAGAATGATTTCTAATTTATTTTGTTGTGACTCATAATTCAAAAATATATGTTAGACATAGACTGATTGTTTTGAAATTATGTTCTGAGCTTTATATGCAAAATTTTATCCACTAATCTCGACTGACTCTGTTGGTCGATTTTGATGAAATAAACGCTATATCTTACTCCAATGAAAACCGCATTCGAATTGGGTAAACCGTTTCTGAGATTAGCGTGCACAAATTAAAAAATGTTTACGATTTTATGTATGTATTAATAGATAGAAGAATAGATAGATAGAAGATATAGAAGATAGATAGAAGATATAGAAGATAGATAGAAGATATAGAAGATAGATAGATGTGTTTTCAACTTAATTTGTTTTGCATATAATTTTTTTTTAAATTGTATATTTTTTAACCTTTTTGATAATTAGGTTTTTTGTTTCATGGTTTGCAGATATGGTTCAGAATATTATAATGTTCAATCGTCGCGCTGATCAAGAATATACTTTATGGGGTCTCCGATGTCTCCTACTATTCACTGTGTGAAGAGTATAAATATATATAAGTAATTACTATTCTTTTAAAATGTATATTTAAAATTAAATCAGTGCACATACACTTTCTTTCCTGAGGTATGTTGGCTTCGATGAACCGAAGGTAATAGTACTTTATTGAGTTCCTATTGTTGTTATTATAATTATAAAGAAATGTTAGTACTTACTATAGCGTCTCTTTTACTCTTTTAAAGTTTGGCCTTTTAAATGGTTCGTATGACCAGCACTGTGACATTAGAGAATAAAGCCTTGGTGGACAATTTGGAGGTAAAGGGAGTCGTTCTCCGTTTTCAAGTTTGGAAATGACATCTCCGTTTTTAATGCCTTGAAAAGGTTTAACTCCTAACATTAGAATTTCCCAAATGCACACTCCTGAAACATAATTTGATAAATCAGATTATAAAAATTATTTTAAAAAAATTGTCTTTACAGTAAGTAAAATATGTATTATATATATATATTCTTTATTTCTACTCTCGTCACACAAATCATTTTAGCAAGTTTGGATGAGTTGATCAGTAATCCGGGATGCGGAATGAGAGATTTAGAGGGTTTTCCCTTTTCAGGCGTCCCGTTTGCCTACTGTTGTTCAGGTTGATTGCCTGGTGATTGACATTGTCTTGGAGGACCATAATAAAGTGCTTGTAGAGCTTGATGATTTTTTTCTTTTATCTGTTTAACTGTTTTCCGGACAAACCAATGCACACCTGCAATCCTCCGCAGTGGCTTGGACTGAATCTTCTAACTTTAACCTAAAGAAGCAAATCTTTCTTCATTTGGTTATAGTGTGAGGATATCGTTGATGGAAACGGCAGGGTATGTCAAGTCGCTTAGAGTGAAGGTAACGTGTATGGATTTATCTGCATTGACGCACATGTGCCACCTCTTCAGAAAATAAAATTATTTTTACGTAACTGCACATTATTTGCACATTTTTTTTACATATAGGCAAGTCCTGCGTAACGAACGTTACATTCATCACAAAGTTTTGTGACGCACGCTACAAAAAATGGAAGTAATTTTGAATAAAACACACAAAATCTTATACTTAAAAGAAAGATTCTAAAATAACTTATTTGCAGCCAAAAAATTTTGTCGTTTTTATCAAATGTCTTGAACCCTTTGTGACGCTTGCTACGTGAAGCACGTTTGCTTGGCATCTGTGGCTGAGTGTAAATACTAGCAAGGGAATCCAAACAAAAATAAACAATAACTGTCGCCCCAAATTCGTTACGTTTCAGACGGCCCTAAAATAACCAGTATTCAATGATCAGTTCGTTTGAACTTCAATGTTCGAAAAATGAAATCTCGTTTTCTATCACACCTAGGTTTGTTTTATGGCGAAATTGAAAACGCCCTACATCAAAAACGTCTATCACATTCCTGATAAAATATAAATGCCGTTTATATGCATTTTTGCCAATTTAAAAAAGTCGTGGGTGTTATTAAGTATAAGGTTTTGAGGTTTAACCATCTGCTAAATTTGTCTCTTCACAACATTCATTGCATTCATTCCTCATACAAACTTCATTGGCTTCGCCACAACACACTTTTTTCAAAAAATTTCCAAAGTTAAATGGGAACACACATGTTATGTGGAAGTTTACTAGAAAATTCCACATGTCTTGGTTGTTTCTTATGAAATCTAGTACGTGAAATGTTTTTTTCTGGAAACGTTGTTTTAAACAATTCATACGAATCATCCATCAACGATATTATTTGTTTCTTTTGTTGTTTTTGTTGCTTTATTTTCTTTCTATAAATTACCATTAGGTTTCGGTTGTCAGCCTGTAGTTTTTTTGATAACGAAGTTATCATTATCATACTTGTCGTATTTTTTAAACGTTCTATTGTGTTAAGATTTCACGTGATTGTATTTTTTTGCCACAATTTCGAGCACGCTCTGCATACGTTTTCATTTTTTCAACAGCTTTATTATATTAGTGGGATTGACGCAAATTTGCCATTGTGAATTGCGTGAAAGACCAATTGTGTTTGCACTTGGCAAATGGAATGTAAACGAACAATTAAAAATACCGAAAAGAAGCGAAAAAGTGAATGTATTGAAATAAGTCCATAAATTTAAATAAATTATTTATTGTTCGTACTTCTTTTTGCTGTAAATCAATTGTTATTTTAATTAAATTAGTTAAACATTTCACTTTTGTGCAGAATTGCCCACTCATAATAAATTCACAACGTTAGCAACCCTCACTTTGCGAAGGTTTGCCACACAATTTAATCTGGAAGATTTCGCAAACCTGGCACATTTTTTTTGTATGAAGTAACTGCTACTTTATTTGCGAATTTGCCATTTTGTCATGTTTGCCACGTTGCGTGAATACCACCATTGTATATGATATAAAGCAAACACATTTTTGTGGTATAAACTTGCCAAGTACCGATAATGCAAAATGATTCTCAAAAACAATTGCAGATGATTGAAATGAAATCAAAGGCTAGACATAGAATAACAATTACAAAAGTTTTTAATGTAATTTTTGGGAGAACTCAAATCGTGACGTACGCTACAGAAATTAATATACAAAAATTTTTTTTTTAATTGTAGAATTTGAATTTTTTTTTATTTACAGGATAATTGATTTGAAATTATAGACGACTTACAAAAAAAATCATTCTACTCACAATATAAAAAAACCTTATTTTCCGTGAAGCATGCTACAACGATGATTATTTTCAATCTTTCCAAAAATTGTTAATTTTTTGTATAAAATTAAGAGATCTGAGGTAGGGTAAAATTTGGTAATAATTTTTGTATAAATGATCATCGAAATACATTTCTTTTATAATATAAAATAAATATATTTATAAAGTTATATATGGGCATTTCCATTTTCATGTTGAACATAACCATTGTACACATTCAAAGTGATACATGGAGGGTTCCGTACAATCGTACAAGATTTTTTGCTTAAAAGTATACCACAAAACAAAAAATTTTAAACAAAAGATTAAATTAAAGAAAAATGCTTCTAAAAATGTTTATTTTTGTTGAATTACACACTCTGTGAAAATTTCAAAACTCTCTACCTATTACGGTTCATGAGATAGAGCAGGAGTCGGCGTAAGCTTAGTAATAGGGTCCCGTTACCTCCCTATGGGTACGGAACCCTAAAAAGATAGGCAGTCATGGCACTGCCGACCGAAGTGAAAACAAAATTATGAAATAACAATGGTTTCTTTTTTTGAATTTTCATATTACTTGCAGTATCCGCACTCCGAACAACAGTTATATACATTCATTATGTCCTAACAAGGGTACAATAGGCTTATGATAACTGAAGTAAGAAAGAAAAATGTTTTATTGACATTTATTGAAGTATCGTGACAATACCGCATCGATCGTCGTTTTCTACTTTGTAGTACTGAGTTTTCGATCATTGGACATAGTCAAATCTAATGCTTGATTCAAAAATTCAAGTAAAGGTATATTTTTATCATCTTCAAAGTAAATATTAAAGTCTCCACTTAATATCATAGGGCATTGTCAAATTTTTCTTCAAATCTTTTTTGGAGTATTTTTCAGAACCTTCTTTTGTATATATGATTAAATTTTCAAATAAAAATTGTTGTATCTGCCTCATGCCAGGCAAAATATAAACGGCAACTCCAATCCCTCTAGGGGATTTCGCGCGTATGTCCATATATGAAGTAACAATATCTGTATCTTGAGTATTATGATAAATAGCTACTCCCGCCACTACAATTTCAGGTCATTTACAACTTATAATTAAATTAAAATTCGGAATATCAATTGGTTCTTTGTTTAAAGAAAATTAACAAAACGAAGAAATCCAGAGTGTAGATTGAAGAAAATTAAACTGAAGCATCACTTTCTTCATTTTCATTCACCATTTATTTTATGAGTGCGAGTTAGCATGAAAAAAATCTGCATGAATAAGAGACTTTTTCTGGCTCATTTATTTACAAAGTGTTCATGAGCCTGCTTTTTGTCTACACTTCTCTGGTCTGTACTATTTCCAAACAAGAAAATACAAAACAAGAAGAAGATGAGCGAATTTGCACAGAACTGAATATCGGTAACGCGAATTCATAGTTTTACCCTCTACCAAAATCGCTCAATGCGCCTAAAGAAGTTTTCACTTCAATAACAACGCTTCTAAAAATGTGTATTTTTAGTATTTGTCGCTCAAATAATACAATTGAGTTACACACTCTGTGAAAATTTCAACTGTAACCTATTACGGTTCATGAGATAGACGGACGGCGTAAGCTTAGTAAGTAATAGGGACCCGTTAGCATCCTATGGGTACGGAACCCTAAAAAGCTTTAAAACCCATTTAGTTTGATAAAAGTATCATAGGTACTTTTTTTAAATTTAATTTTTAACCAGGTACGAACGTGACATTTTTTTATGACTATTTAAAAATGAAACTGTAGGTGTTTTTTTATTATTTTTATTATATATTGTATTTAAAGAAAAGTCTTAAATCTATGAAAAAATGAACAATGCTTTTCATTATACATATACATATGTGAAATTTGTTCATTTTATTTAAATTTGAATGTTTTTGTATAATAATATATTAAATTAATGTGATTTTAATAACGTTTAATATTTTGGTCACGGTGCACCATTTGGTGGAAATCTAATGTTCCATTAAAAAAAAAATTGGATTAATTTCAAAAGTTTTTGGTTGGTGGACTGTTTCTGGGACTTGACCATATCCAAAATATAGTGATGATTCGAATGACGGCATTTTTAAACAAGATTTTCTTAATTTTTTAGGGTCCCGTACTCAATGCTTCCACTTTCCGTCCGTCCGCAGCTGTATCTCTTAAAAAATACAAGAAAGCTTTGCATGATCTTCAAATTTCATTGAAAGGGACCTCAACTCGAAGGGACAACAAAACAAAAAAGTACTGCTGCATTTTAAAAGACCTTTTGCTATTGAATAAGCGCTAAAAGAAAAGTACTGATGTGTGAAGGCTAGTCAACTATAAAAACGTAAAGAGAGCTTTAAAGGAGTTGATATCTGGTGATCTATTATTTAGTCACCTATTAAGTAATTCAAGTTTCAAAGAACTTGTAGATGTAATTTGTAATATTAGAGTTAGTGATAAGTTAGTTCATAAGAACAGTGAAAGTGATACAAAATTTATAAAAAAGACTAACTTTGGATAAGCCGAAGTTGTAATAATCTTCACGCCCCTGCTAGTGATCCGAGGGTCTTGAAATTGGTGGATATGGGTCAGACACTTATAGTGTATTTCAAGTTAATAGTACAAAAAACAAAAAAGTGTTTTCCAATAAGAACTTTAATCTGGATCCAGGTTTGTATGGGGGGAACCCCCTCGTGGTCCGATTCGGCTGATTCCGACAAATCTACTGCGTATGATTAAAATAAAGCTCCGTGAAAAATATCATGTTATAAACTAATAATATGTAATCTATCTCCTTCTACTATATATACATAAAACAATGTTGGAAAAAGTGTATTTTTCCCTCTAGCGCCCGTTGGCACCTTTTGGGTACGGAACCCTAAAATCGAAGTGCAAAACACTAACTGAGAAGCTTGTGTATCTGAAAGGGCATTCTGGTCGTAACTGCAGTGAAGTCGACAATCAATTGCGAAAACAGAAAAAGATCAAAATAAATAAAATATACTCGTACAACAAAAGAAACACCTTCAAATGTTTTTATAAAAGTAGATTCCACAACCTTTCCAACAAGTATACATTTTATTTAGTTATTTATTCCAATAATTGTTAACAGTTTGATTTGTGAAAAAATCGTAGTAGGTGTGCGAATTAATAGTGGTCAGAGTATGTATATAACTATGTTTCTAAGCCATATTTTTCGAAATTTTTTTAGTCAAAATACGTGTTTTGAATCGGTTAATAATAATAACATTAAAACTCAATTTATTCAATTTTTGATATAACCTACTTACATTAATCATTAATTACTATTATTATTGTTTAAGTATTATTTGTATTCCTTTATATTAGTTTGTAACCTAATTGTAATACTTTATAAGCTGTTTATAATTTTTTTTTTTAAAGTAGAGCTGAAGGACTCGACGTAGCACTCTAAGTATTATTTAGTATGCAAATGTATTTTAATTAATTTTTAATAAATAAATAATTTTTCTTATCTGTTAATTTCTGCCTGTTAGGGCTCTAGATAGATCATTAAGACAAAACATAGATTTGGTAATATTTTAAAGTTTTTCGTTTACAGTTAAAGTTTTAATACTTTAGATTTTGATTATAATTTCTTTCACAGAATGTCACACTTCGATGACCCCTTTAACTTGTGACGTATTATGTGGATGGTCCCTTAGTAACTAGTAATCTAAAGAATTTTTTTTACCATATTTTTTTTAGGGTTCCGTACCCATAGGGAGGTAACGGGACCCTATTACTAAGCTTACTCTGTCCGTCCGTCCCTCCGTCCATCTCCTGCTCTATCTCATGAACCGTAATAGGTAGAGAGTTGAAATTCTCACAGATTGTGTAATTCACTTGTGTGTAGAGCGACAAATACTAAAAATACACATTTTTAGAAGCATTGTTCTTTAATTTAATCTTTTGTTTATTTTTTTTTTTAGTATGCCTTTAGGCTGTTATTGTAGTATACTTTTAGGCTGTTAAATATGCACATAATTTAATATTTTGAGCAAAAAATCTTGTACGATGGTACGGAACCCTCCGTGTGCGAGTCCGACTCACACTTGGCTAATTTTTTTTGATTATTATTATTTTTATTAAAATATATTGAGAAATTTTAAGTGTACATAAACTCTATCATTGACTTACCAAACATCCACACATCACTTGCAGTTGTAAAGCGACGAAAATTAATAGACTCCGGAGCCATCCATTTTATAGGTAACATACATAGACTGGAGTGATAATATGATTGGTCGGAGACCCATCTAGATAAACCGAAATCTGCCAACTATAAAATATTTTAAATGTAATAATAATATATGCGTATAAAAATAAGTAAGAAGTATGTATTTATATTTAACCGGTGTTAAAAATTTCTATTCTCCGGTTTTAAATCACTTCAACTAGTTGTGCAACCCCAAAATCATAGATTTCAATATTATGAAATTATTTCCTTTTGAAATAAAAAGATAAAGATTTTAACATATTAAATGTTTGCTAAGAATTATTTTATAGAATAAAATAAAAACTAAGTAAAATAATTAGGTGGGTACCAATCATCACATCACTCTCGATCTAGAACAATGATTACACTAAAATAAAATAGTGGGGCTCATATCATATTGAGAAGATGCATCAAAATGATATGAGCGGCTGACTGTAAATAGTAGAAATTCAACTCGCCCAACGATTTTATTTGAGTCTGATCAATGCTCTGTTTTCCGATGTTTTAATATGGCATGTCTACAATGAGATCTTCATGTCCCATAATAGATACAATATGTTTTGTACTGGGGACCTACATAAGGATGCAACTAAAACAGTTTAGCATACCTTTACCTTGATAAAACAGACTTGGAGCTGTATCACTGCCACATACAGAGCAGGTTCAACTACTCGAAAGATTACATTACTAATATAATTGAGTCTGAATGTAAAGCAAATAAGCAACATTTTGCTAATTTCTGTCATACCGGGGAACGAGTTCTGAATAGAAACGTACCATGGAACAGCGAACTACAAAGTTTAAGATTCGAGGCTATAAGGCTGTCATCTGGAGAGAACACTGTGGACGAATTTCAAATAGTACCAATCCAAATCGGTGCAATGGGCAATAACAATAACACAATTTGACCAAATAAATTCCCAGCATCAGGAGTTTTTTCCATGCTTACTGCAAGGATCAAATTCAGCGACGAAGCTCATTTCCGGTTGAATGGATACGTGAATAAGCAAAATATCAGCAAGCTACCCAAATCTTGGCAGCACTACCCTTTGCAGCATTAAAAACGTTATTTCAAAGTACCCAAAGCAACCCTGAAATACTTCCATTTGCCTGTTGTTGTTGTAGAAATTTAGCAACTTTTTGAGTTGCTTACAAAAAAAATGTTGCTTATGCTCAGTCTGAATCGGACATAACTTGACATGAGGGCTGGACGATGATTTCGACGTAAACAAGATGAGTTTCTTGTATGAACAAGAGCACTGGCTAGTGGATCAAAATGCTGCACAAGTTTATCCATATAGTAGTTACGTTTTCGCTTCGAGCACTCCTCTTTCACCTGCAGAACATTAAGATCTTTGTGAATGTCTTCAATTCTTATATACCTGCTATTTTTCTGAGAATTTTAGATTGGGGTCTTTGTATAACTTCAACATTACTCGCACTTGCGGTTCCCCATAGCTCTGAACCGTACGTCCCAATTGGTTTAATGATGGAGTTATACAAAAGAACCTTGTACTCAAGTCGCAGGCCAGATCTTGAGTTGATTAACCAGTGAAGACTTTGTGCTTTAAGTTTCATCTGAATTTTTTTTTGATTCGATGTGCTTTCGCCAAGTAAAATGCCTGTCTAGGTGAACGCCAAGATAGGATGTTTGAGGAATTGTAGTTCCATTTAAGTATACTGGATAACAATTTTTATAATTTAGTGTGAATGTGACATGCTTACATTAATGGTCATTCACTTTTATTCTCCACTTAGATAACCACTCTTCAATAGTTTCAAGATGATTTGTCTAGGTGTGATGCAGCTTTGTTTGCGCAGCGATTAGGGCTGATTATAGCTCGTTGATGTTGATCGTTGACGTGACAATTCTTGAATTGTTTGGTATATCTGCAGTATATAATATACTCGTATATAGAATTGGGCCGAGAACACTTGCGGAACGCCAGCATCAGTTTCACATTTGTTTGATATGAAATTGTTGTGTCTCACTACAGAAAATCGATTCACTATATAGGACTCCAGAAATTTGTGTGAGTTTTGAAGAAGCAAACATTTTACTTTATAAAGTAAACTGTAGTGCCACACTCGATCAAAAGTTTGAGCTACATCAAGAAATACCGCTGAGCAAAATTCTCGTAGCTCAAATGCAGTTCTTATTTCGGTGGTAGTTCTGTTTACTTGTTCCATTGTTCTATATCTTGATCGAAATCCAAACTGATGAACCGGAAATATGTTATTGACTTGTAGATGGTGATTAAGTTTCAATAAAATTATCTTTTCAAACAATTTGGAAAGACCTGGAAGCAGACTTATGGGCCTGTAAAAAGAAGCTCTTGACTTATCCTTTCCTGGTTTCATTATTATGACTGATTTTTACCACTGAGACGGAAAGTAACCGATTCGAAGAATGGCGTTAAACAATCTTGTGAGAAGTTCAATTAACATTTTTGGTTTGAATAATTCTGTAAATTTCACACGTACTGGATTTTAGCGGATAAGTAGTTGGATAAAGTACACTTGACTGATAGGGAAGCACAAAATTGGGAGATCTGTACTGCTGCAAATACTAGTATTGAAATTAGCTCACATACCGATTTGTCAATGTCACTTTCAGAGTTGATCAAGGGCATAATGTCGATGTGAGAACTTAAATATTTTTTATAATTGAGCCGAATTGTTTTATTTGATATATGTCTGTGTGGACGGTCCTCTGCTATTCGGTATTTACAGAATAATGAGTAGTTGCAGATATAAGGTTTCTAGGAATTTTCCTAGTGATACCGAAATCCATAAGATCAGCGATTTTTCTTGGATCAGCTGGCCAGTATGTAGGCCTACCCGGAGAGACGAAATCGAGCTTATTTTTGTAATTTACAATAGCGGCCTTTGCGATTTATTAATCGAGAACCCCTACAGGTGTGTAGCATGGTAGTCGCCAGCAGCCAAAAATCTTTCACCAAGGGTGTCAAAGAAGTTTTGAAACGTATTTTCAGATATTGAAAATCGAAGTGGTCAGTAAACAGACGACAACGTCAGGTGGCCACAGCTCCCATGTATGCGAATCGACGTTGCTTGTAAGAAATTGGTTGAGTACAGATCGAGAGAGTGGCGTTTTATGCGCTTTCTAATTGCAATATATGTACCACCATCAGATTTTTCATCTGGGTGATGTGTCTTGTAAACTGCGTAACCCGGTATAAAAAAGTAATTTTTGCTTGGGAGATGGGTCTCGCAGATTAGGATCACATCAACTTTTTTGTCATCTAGATATTTGATAAGTTCTAGTTTGTGCTGCGAAACGCCATTTGCTTTCCAGAGAATTACTCTAAGGGTAACCATTATGGAGAGTTTAATTTATCCAAAATTTAAATCATCTCTTGGAATGTGTTTTGCAACAACAACATAGATTGATGAAGGGTTTAATCTAAATTCAGTATCATTGTTTCAGTGGAACTTTGTATTTGCATCACAGCTTTTGTTTTGATTTATTTCGTGACATTTGCTTGTTTGGTTGCAAAGTGTTTGTTTCGGTTTTTAAGTTTGTTTTTATAGTGGTCTGAACGTAAGACATTGGCATAGGACATATTTTGAGATACAGGCTTTGAGAGTGGACGCAATTCTGTTGGAGTCGCTGCACGGATACGTTCAAATATAGACCTAACTATATCTCTTTGTTATTGCAATCGGCTTTTTAATTCCTTATTCACAGGACAGCCTCTGTAATTAGCAGTGTGATGACCTGCACAGTTGCTCCACTTTTTTAGCTCTGCGTTATCACGGCTGAGTGTGCAGTTTGCTGTTTCGTGTAAGTCACCACATGCTTACACAAACTGAGCTTGGGGTACAGTAAGTCTTGGTATGACCGAATTACTGTCAGTTTGTACATTGCACAGGATTAGCTCGCTTGTGAGGTTCCTCTATTATCATCCTACTATGAAGTAGGTATTGGAGATTATATATGGAGTGGTCAATGCCTGTCTGCACTGCAGGGTTGTTTATTGGTTTCCCGTTATGTAGTTGTTGATTTTCACAAAGTGCTGCTATTGCTGTTTTAGCGCTACATGTTTCCACTATGATTGGTGAATTTATTTTATTTACCGTGTTTACCGTTTCTTTCAAAACAACGGATGAGCTTGCTGTAGTGATGCTCTGGGTTGGCTATGGTGTCATGCATTGCACACTCCAGGACTCTGGACTTTTGTCCACTTGGGAGTAGTAAAGCAGGAGAGCAGGATTTAGCTCACTGCTCATTTGGAGTTGGTGCCGGGTTTACTTTTTGGGTGGAAAGCATTTCAAAGTATCCATTGCGACCAATTGAGAGTCTACATTCACTTGTTGGAGCGTGATTCATTCCCCCATGTGAAACGTACTAGTAAGATATATAGACATATATCTTTTCTTTTTATACTCTTCACGCAGTGAATAGTATTATAAGTTTGTAACAGACAGAAGGAGACATCCGAGATCCCATAAAGTGTATATATTCTTAATCAGCGCGTCGAGACGAGTTGATCTATCCATATCCGTTTGTCTATATGTATGCAAACTACGCTCTCAGTTTTTGAGCTAGATAACAGAAATTTTTAATGTTATTATTATTTTAATGTTTTGCGCAGTTGTTCTGCATGACACATGTTGATAGTTGTATACGTAAATAATGAAATGTCTTAGAGCGTCATTTATGTTTTTTTTTTTTTGTATTTCTCGTTATGTTATGTACATTTGTTTACTTATAATCGCTTGGAAAACTTGGAAGCTGGATAAGGAAACTCTGGACTTGTTTATCTCCGAGTTTGAAGCAGCGCCTGGTAATGCGAGTTAGCAATCCGGGCAACTTATGCAGGGTGTCACAAGGATGTGCGATGGCTCTAAATACTGGTGGACTGATGAAATAGCGGAACTTCGCTCGCAGTGCCATCAATTACGGAGAAGATTCCAGCGCAGCAGAAGGAGGAATCCTGCTTCTCACGATACTCTTCTCTTCCTCGACGAATGTATGCACAAGAAGTCTCTACTAAGCAAGGAGATTTGCAGCAGCAAGCGAAATGCCTATTGCAGACTGATAGGAGAAGTGGATCAGAATCCTTGGGGCAGCGCTTACAAAATTGTAACGCGCAAGTTCAATGGACTAATGGAAAAAATAGTAGCCGCCCTCTTCCCACCAAGAGGATTGTTGAAGATACTTCGACCACTAGAGGTTGCAGATGAGAATGTGCCCACTATCACCACTCTTGAGCTAGGGCTGGATGGCATCCGTAATGTCATCCTTAAGAGAGCCATTGAGAGAAGCAGCGAAACCTCACGTCTTCTGCGAGGTTTTCTCAAGGTGCATGAGAGAAGGACTCTTCCCCAAATGCTGGAAGAAGCAACAGCTGGTTCTCATTCCGACAGGAAACCTGCCTCTAGAGCTACCATCTTCGTATAGGCCCCTGTGTCTCCTAAGTACCACTGGGAAAATATTTGAACGGATTATTTGCGCCAGATTGCAGCAGTACACGGAGTCGCCAAATGGTCTGGCTGAAATGCAATTTGGCTTCAGGCCGAGAAGAGGTACCGTAGGAGCAATCCAAAATGTCTGCGGCATTGCAAGGGAGGCTTTAAATGGCACTAGATGGCTTGGCGGTGACAAGAAGTATTGCGCAGTGGTCACACTGGACGTAAAAAATGCCTTCAACTCTGTAGTTTGGAGCTGCATCATAAACGAGCTAAGCATTTTGGACGTACCGTGTTACCTAATCCAGATAGTAGTGTCATATTTCAGAGAGAGAATCCTGGTCTGTGACTCGGAAGAAGGCACTAGGACATTTGACATTACTGGAGGTGTACCACAAGGTTCGGTACTAGGTCCACTTCTGTGGAATGTCATGTATGATGGCATTCTGAGGATTTGTAAACGTGATGGGGTGCAGATTGTCGAATATGCGGATGACATTGCTATTGTCGTGGTAGCAAATACTCTGAGTGAGGACACATCCAAAATAGAGAGGACAGTAACAGCGTCGAGGAGATGGCTAACACAGAATCACCTTGGTCTGGCGGAGCGTAAGACCGAGTTGGTTCTTATGAGCTCCAGAAAAAATGTGGAAACACTCTCGGTGAGACTCGGTGTACTTTTGGACCATCGTGTATGTTTCAAGTGGCACTTAAACGAGTCAGCCAAAAAAGCAGCTTCCATCAAACAAAAAATGGCCAGGATTCTCCCAAACCTAGGGGGACCCAGACAACAATCTCGGGTTCTGTTAGGTTCTGTGAGTAAATTCATACTGCTTTATGCGGCTCCAATCTGGGCCGGGGCACTTGCAACCAAGTCATACCTCCGTGGTATAAGGAGTGTTCACATGGTTGCTAACCTCAGGATCTGTAGGGCGAATCGCACAGTGACAGACGATGCAGCGGGGGTACTTGCAGGCAGACTGCCAATCGATCTGGAAGCCCTGGCTGCCAGGGACAAGTACATCGCACGGGCATCCTCTCAGGTAGCAGACATGGAGGAGATTAAGTCCAGATATCTGAACATTTGCCAGCACAGGTGGAGTAGGGCAGAGTCGCGGAGGATACACCAGCTAATCCCAGATATTACGAATTGGCTTAAGCGTCGTTCTGGTGATGTGGAGTTCGAATTTACTCAATTCGCAACTGGCCATGGCTGTTTCAGGCAGTATCTCTACAGGTTTGGACACGCTGCGGTCTGTGCAGAGATGTCACGGAGGATCCGGAACATCTTCTTTATGAGTGCCCCCGTTTCGAAGCGGAGCGACGAAGAGTGTATGCGCGCCTTGGATCTACTTGCAGCTCACATGAGATTGTAAGGTGCATGGAAACATCGGTGGATGACTGGGCATACTTCTCTTCTGAAATTGCCAAGATTATGAGGGGTGCTCGAATGTACGAATGGCGCCTGCTTAATTTTTAAGCTTATTATCCCTCCCTACAAAGGAATGCTTCGGCGGTGCCGTTGGGATTGAAAGGGGCTTGAGGCGATAGGGGGTATTTTAGTCGGTAGGCTAATGAATCCGACATAACTTGTGGCACGGGTCATAGGTATCTTTGGAAGATTTTTACCTCCTTGTTTCACACAAAAAAAAAAAAAAAAAAAAATTTAAAAGACAAACACTAACTACTTATTTTAACAATGATAGGTTAGTTTTATAACGGTATGGGTGGCTAGGGCCTTGTTTTTTAAGTACTACTTGCGACTGCCCCACTCTCGTGAGATACCGCAACGTTCCTTTCAGGAACCAAAGCCAACCACACACATGTAATTTATATATAAATAGGGGGGAAAAATAAAAATGTTATAGGTAATAGGCATTGGAATGTCGCTCTTAGGGTTTGTGATATCTCCTACTAACGTTAACAATTTCCTCATGTATCATGATGTCTTTATGGATATAGTAGTTAGTTATATACCAATATATATCTATTTTGTATTATTTTTGTACACATATATTTAAATTATAAATAAAATAAGGTCTCATAGAAACAATTCTCAAGTAAATAAATAGTCAAAAATAGAAGTTAAGCTTTGTATAATAATAGCCAAAGTTAGTCTTTTTTTATATTTTTTTAGCTTCATATTTACTTTTAGTTTGTATGTATTTTTAAGTACAGTCAAACTGTTTATAAATAAATAAAAAAATATTTTGAAATAGATTCTAGCTCTTCCAGTAATCTGGTGTAAAACCTATACACGGCATGTCTTGCCTGTACCAAATTATAACTCGATAACTCAGAAACCGAGATTCTAGATAGTTTAGAAACTGACGAACGGACTAACGCATTACAAATATCTCCACAAAGTGATTATTTTGTTATCATTTAAACTGAATTAAAAGTTATCTTAATCAAAAGTTTATGTTATTTTTTTGTTTTTGTGTTTTATTTCCCAATTGGCTATGTACATTTGCTTACTTATAATATAAAAGGCAAACACAAAGTATTTATTTTAACAATGATAGAAGGGATAACAATATGACAATATCGATCATTATAGGGCCTTGTTTTTTAAGTGCTACTTGCGACTACCCCACTCTCGTGAGATACCGCAACGTTCTTCTCAACAACCAAAGCCAAGCATACGCACACGTTATTTATATATAAATAGGGGGGAAAAATAAAAATTTAAGAGGTGAACTATGTTAGATCCACTGGTCTGCTTCTTTTTAAGCGTCTACGTCTTGTCAATTCATGAGATGGAAAGTCAGTTATTTCTACGTTGGAATGTCACTCTAAGGATTTGTAAAATCTCCTAAGTAGGAGATAACAATTTCATCATGTACCATTGTGACACCGAGGTTTTTATGGATATCGTAGTTAGTTATATACCAATCCGCGTTAATTCGTGTTCTTGGCAGTGCACCATAGTTGAATGCCGTACAGCCATATAGGCTTCATTACACTTAAGTATAACACTAGTTTTTTACTGGTTGACAGTTAAGATTTTCTCTTGAACAGTGAGTATAGTTCCTTAAATTTAAGTATAAGTTGCTCTTTCTTCTTTTGGATGTGATACTTCCAAGTCAGTTTACTGTCAATATGCAAGCCCAGGTACTTTGCTACATTAATTAGTGGGATGTCAGTAATTTTTATTTTAATTGTCTTGGCTGATAAGTTGTGCGTGTCATGTATGTCACTTGCGTCGTTGTCAATTCATTGATTTTAATTCGACTGTATATGAACTAGTTGGCAGCCCTTAAGCTCAACGTGGCATAGATTCATTTTAATAATAATAGCAGAGCCACCATGCCCTTAACCATTCGGGTGGTTTGTTTTATATATTTTATTCCCGGGAATGCTATTCAAGCATGATTGTTTGTTGAATGAGTTTCAGAGATAAGTGCTATATCAATTAAATTTTTATTTAGGAATAGTTGCAGCTCTAAAATATGTTTGTGTAGTCCATTCGCGTTCCAAGCAATTATTCCTAACTTATTGTCCATTTTGTTTGTCAAGCTTACTTACCCGGAGTGTAATTATGTTGGAGTGTAATTATGTTGGCATGTTGTTAGTGTTGTTTTGCTGAGAGGACTTTTTGTCAGGGGTCGTCGGATTGTCAGTAGAGCTTGTTTTTACCTTTTGTTTTGGTCGATTGGTTGGGTGAGGCTGGGAAGAGGTAGCTGCAATTCGCGCAAAGCAGGAAACCTTTGAATTTTGAGAGCTTTATAAACTTCGCAGCCCTTATAGTTGGATGTGTGAGCTCCACCACAGAGAGAGCATTTGATTTTGTTTGCTACATCCATTTGACAGTCGATTGTTTTATGATTTCCAGCGCATTTAACACATACTTTATCTTTTAAGCAATAGTTTCGGGTGTATCCGTATTTCTGGCAGTTACTACATTGCGCTATAGTAATCTTATTGCGGGGGGTCAAATTGAATTTTAGTGTGAAGTAATGTAGCTATTTTATAAATATTTTTGTTGGTTGGGTTGCTTGCAAGTTCGATTGAGAACAGATGTTATGGTTTATTGGTTGTTTTATGTGGTATATTGTGTATGTTTATAACTTTATGCCCTAATTCATTTAGTTCTTGTTTTAATTCCTATGTCCGATGATGGATGAAGGTGTCTAAGCATTACTTTAAAACCACGTTCATCTTTAAGCTTCAATTTGTAATATTGTATTTAGTGCTTCTGGATTTTAGCATTTTTATACCTAAATTATAATGTTGGGGTTTCGACAACTGGATACGAACTTCGTTGTTGCGTAATGCTTTAAGTACATAGTTGTGCCCTAGTAATGCACTGTGTATTAGTTAGTACATTAAATGTCTTGTACCCCATGCAAATAAATTGGTGGTGGTTTGTTAGCTGTTTTTGAAGTCTGTTTGGTGTCATTTTCCGGTGCTGCACTGTTCTGTTGCTCGTTATTTGTATCGTCTTCGTCTGCTAGTAGTTCAAACATGTTGTGTGTATAAGGTTTGCTTAACCAGAATTCTTGAAATTTTGTTTGTGTAGTTTTTTGTAATTTCCTTCTATGCGTTTTGTTATTGTTTTGCGTTTGTTCTGTCGATTTGTCTGGTGATTGCGTTTTACGGTTTCTCTTGTTTGATTTTAACTGTTCAGAAGCAGGTTTATTGTTGGTAATGTTTTCATTTAGAATTTGCGTGGGTGTATTTGTTGAAGGCGTAACTGTCGCAGAGGTGACCAATGACACAATCGAAACGTTGTTGTTGTTGAGAACATAGGTTTCGGTGTTAGATGTTGTTGCGGTAACTGCATACGATGAAGCGATCGAAGTATTGTTGTTGTGAACATAGGATTCCGTATTAGTTGTTCAAGCGGAAACTGCATGCGATGACGCGATCGAAACAGTTGTTGAGAAAGCTATTGTTGTTGTTGCTGCTGTTGATATGTAAGATATGCTTTGTATTGTGGCTGATACAGTATTTGCTTGGACTGTGTACAGAGGTGTTTCCATGGTACTCACGCTGCCAGAACACAGAGCAGGAGAGCAAGAACTTGCTCTGCGGTCAGGCGACTTGGTGGTCAGAAACGAAGATTCATTTCTGCTCTTGGGGCCATTTTATGAATATGAAAAGTTTTTCTCACGCAGAGTTAGAGAGCGCTAATCACGACTTCACAGTTCGAAAGTTGAATGCAGAATATCTTTATGTGGTACTAAATTATAATTATTAGATTCCTCTTAGTGGGAGATCATTTGGATGGAGTCTTTTTAACCTTCGCCTTAAAGTTGGGCTTCGGAACAAGTCATCCAATGGGTTAGGGTGAGTCTGGAGTTTTGTTAAGTGCCGACTGCTATAGTGCTGCATTGTCTCTAACACTGCTGAGATTTTATAATGGAATTAAATAATGGTTTACTTCTTCCGCTGATTGCTTGATCATCGTTATTTACCGGCATGTCCGAGGTTATAGTGCGTATAGGGCCGGAACGAGAACGCTGCCTTGCAGAACAACTGCTTTCCTGCGACTTGTGCTGGATTTCGTATCTCTGACTGCCACAGAGAAAGAACGTTCGTTTAGGAAGCTGCAGATGAATAGGTACTGCTTGCCTGGCAGGAGCGTTATGAGTTTGTATAGTAAACCATCAATCCAGACCCTTAACATCTAAGAACACTGCGGAGGAATATTGTTTCTCTACAACGGATGTGTAGGATGTGTTGTACGACCCGATGTAGTTGTTCTGGTGTGCCGTGCTGCGATTTGAAACCAATTTTGGTGGTCAGAAATGGCTTCCTGGATACGTCTACCGCCAACACTCTACTCAGAAATATTCTTTCAAATATTTTGGAGAACGCTGGCAACAGGCTTATCGGTCTGTATGACGTGACAAGACTCTCAGGCTTTCCAGATTTTGGGATCATGGTGATCGTTGCGCATTTCCATTGTACGGGGAAACGGCAGTTCCGCAGCATGCAGTTGTAAATTAGTGTCAGAAACAACACTGACACGGGAGGGCTTTCACTTTGTTGTCAATTCGGTCGTGTCCAGGACTCTTCTTAGACTTCAGTCTCTGGATTTGAGTCGCATTTGTCGAATCGGACTACTAGGGGAGCATAACCCCCCTACATACCGGATCCAAATGAAAGTTCTTATAAGAAAAACTTTTTGTTTTTTGTATTATCAACTTGAAATTTGGACACCCATATCCACCAACCTTAAATTTCGGGACCTCTAGCTGGGGCGTGAAGAGTACTACAACTTCGACATAGCCATAGTTAGTCTTTTTAGGGTTCGGTACACATAGGGAGCTAACGGGACCCTATTACTAAGCTTATAATGTCCGTCCGTCCGTCCATCTTCTGCTCTATCTCATGAACCGTAATAGGTAGAGAGTTGAAATTTTCACAGAGTGTGTAATTCACTTGTGTGTAGAGCGACAAATACACATTTTGAGAAGCATTGTTCTTTAATTTAATCTTTTGTTTAACTTTTTTTTTTTTGTAGTATGCTTTTAGGCTGTTAATTGAAGTATACTTTTAGGCTGTTAAATATGCACATAATGTAATATTTATAGCAAAAAATCTTATACGATGGTACGGAACCCTCCGTGTGCGAGTCCGACTCGCACTTGTCTGATTTTTATATTTTTTATTACTTTTCTACTCTATATCTCAATACAGTTACAAAACAGTAAAAAAAAACACATTTAAAATTGATGAACTTGCAAAATACAATATTAGGTAAGCAAGGGGTCCCCCAACCAAAAAAAATGACAAGTGCCCTACTAGACAAAAAAGATTTCGGACCTCTGTTATATACTAGGTGGGGTGAATAGTAACCAAGGAGGAAATGAATTTTTTTTATTTATTTTATTCAATGTAGTCCCCTTTTAGCTCGATACACTTATTCCAGCGATTTTCCAACTTCTTGATCCCGTCCGAAAAGTAATTTTCCGGAAGGTCTGCAAAATACTCTTCCGCGGCGTCGATAATTCCCTCGCGTGAGCTGAATTTTTTATTGATGAGCCATCTTTTGAGGTTTGGGAAGAGATAATAGTCCGAGGGAGCCAAATCGGGCGAATACGGTGGATGCGGAAGCAATTGAAGCCCTAAATCATTGATATTGGCCGTGGTTGCGATGCTCTTGTGTGCCGGTACCAGCGCATTGTCTTGCAAAATTTTTTTTCGCTTCATATGAGGCCGTTTTGCAGCTATTTCGTCCTTCAATCGCTCCAATAATGCACAGTAATACTCGCTGTTGATGTTTTCCTTTTTCGAGGTAGTCCACGAAGAGTATGCCATGACAATCCCAGAAAACCGACGCCATAACCTTTCCGACTCATCGAGCCTCCCTCGGCCGCTTCGGAGCATTCCTGCCTGCTTCAGTCCATTGCCGGGCACTCATTCTGTTTTCTGGTATGTAATAGTGGATCCAGGTTTCATCAACAGTTACCAATCGACGCCAAAAGTCCGCCCGATTCCGCATCAGCAAGTCCAAACACTCTTTCGAAGTGCTCTCGCGTTCGTGTTTTTGGTCCAGAGTGAGCTTGCGCGGCACCCAGCGGCAAGATAACTTTTTCATATGCAGAATCTCGCCCAAAATATTGCGTGTGCCCTCAGTACTAATCCTTGTGGCATCTGCTAGCTCGCGCACCTTCACTTTCCGGTCAGCCAACTCCATTTCATGTATTTTTTTGTCCTCTGTAACCGCATCGGAGGACCTGCCGCTGCGGACTTCGTCGGTAGTGGAGTTGCGGCCACCACGAAACTCTCGAAACCAATATTTGACGGTATAATCTGACGGAGCATTGGCCCCCCCATAATATTTATCCAACTTTTCTTTTGTTTCCTTCGCCGTTTTGCCTCTCAAAAAATAATGATTTATGAGAGAACGAAAATCGTTTTTGTCCATACTCAACCTAATGGGAAAAACGTCAACAACAACCAGCTGTCAAAACAAAACTAAGGGCAGTATCGCACTGAAATTTGGCATGTATGCCTAAATATGAACGGACTACAAGACACCATGACTTTTTTTGCAGTAGCAGTGCATTCTGGCGGTCAAGGAGGTTACTTGCCACCCCACCTAGTATGTAAAATAATTCATCAGAATAAAATAACAATGTATTTCATGCTAATTGGAAGTGTAATACAACTGATAAAACGCCTTCTTCTTAATGTTCAATCAGCCGGAACCATAAGCTGTAATTTAAATTTTTAGCTGAAATTGTAGTGTTCCGAAACACGACTGCCGAACATGATTAGATCAATCTCATCATATTGTCAATAATAATAATTAATCAAATTGATAAAAAAAAATAATAATATTAAAAAAAAAAATTTAAAAACAAGATTTTAGTTAAATGCTCTGAAAAGAAGAAAATAAACTTTGAAATAAATCAAATCAAACCAAAGCCAACCTATAATTTTTTGTTCTGTTCGGTAGTTTTTGAGAATATTGCGATCAGACAAACAGACAGACGTAACAGGGTACTTCGCTATATAATATTTATATAGATAGATATATATCAAAACAAAGATTTTCGACATAAGCTACTCTGACTTGTTGCCATAGATATACTCGTAAAAGACCTGTATTCATAATAGTTTAGTAAATATAGAAAAATTTGGTCCGACGACTAAAATTTATAAATAATTTGTGTTAATTTTGTTTAATTATGACAAATACCTTTATGCATATGGGGGAGCTAACTAGTACATTTCTTGCGGCAATATCACGATGCACAAATCTCTTTGATTCCAAGTAGCTTAATGCTGTAGAAAGTTGATAACAATATTTCAACAGTATAACACGTGTTAACCTGGAACAAGAAAAATATATCACGGATAAATAAGTTGGTAATAAGAGATAATATATTTATTGTTTTCAAAATTTAACCCCTTTAACGAGATTTACACAAACGGCTCTGTTATCGTCGATACTTCTATGGTGATTTTTGCATGCGGTTACACAGATGGCTTATGCAAAACAATTTTTTTGCTAATTCCTTTTCATTTATATTGTATTTCTTTGTGGTCATGCGGACGTGTTGTTTCATAAATCCCATTTTTGAATATATTCTGCTTCTCAAACATTTTAACCCCATAGATTGAATCTAATATTATAATAATTTCGATATTCATTAAGAACTCTTGAGATTTTGACGTGTTTTTTTCACTCCGTGATATAATTGAATTATTATCTATACTTTTAATTCATAATACTTAAATTCAGGTTATATTTATTTAGATCGTGTTTTGCTTAGTTTAGTTGTGCACAAAAGTTAATTTGCAAATATTTTATCATTACAATTTTGTTTTTTTTTTTTTGTGTTTTTCTCTTTCTTTGCTCTTAAGCATCAAGTGCAATTGCATAGTTTTTGCATTGTTGTTTTTCAAACAGTTGCTTGTTGTTCATAACGTCTCCGTTACATTTTTCTTCTTCTTTTCTTTGTGTATAAGCCCCAATAGGAATTTATTGCGTTTTTTTAATTTTATTTTATATCCCAGTTGGAAATTTATTTAGAAGCAATGTTCTTTAATTTAATCTTTTGTTTAACTTTTTTTTTGTAGTATGCTTTTAGGCTGTTACTTGAAGTATACTTTTAGGCTGTTAATTGAAGTATACTTTTAGGCTGTTAAATATTCACATAATTTAATATTTAGAACAAAAAACTTGTCGATGGTACGGAACCCTCCGTGTGCGAGTCCGACTCACACTTGGCTGATTTTTGTTTATTTGTATTTTTTTTTATTTTTCTAACTTCTGTATTTTCAATCATGCTGTGCTGCAACGGTCTATGTATTAAAAAAGATTGTTTTGATACTATCAAAAATCGTGCAGTCACATGTTGGATGTGCAATAGTATTGCCCATTGCACGGGCGGGATCATGACAGGTTTTATGGTAATAAGTCTGCCTGTGGTGGTACCAGATGGTCTTGTCTAGACTGTTATAAACGACAATCAGATTTTTCAGGTATGTACCGGCTGGTACGTAACCAATTTTTAAAACTTAAAAATCTTACTTCTCAGTTGTTGAATGCTTTTGATAGTTCATCAGATCTTCTTGGGAATTATGATTCCGATCTTCCTTTACCTTTTCTTTCACCCTGTCCTATGCCCAATAGTGATTCATTTTTACATCCTTCTGTGCACTTTATGTCCATGCCTACAAACTAACCTGGGACTACTAATACTGCACTTGTCCCTAATACCACCGCTAATCTGCAATTACCATTGCCCTCTGTGCCATCCCTTGCTTTTCCTGATTCTCCACTTCATTCTTCAAATCGTGATTCTTTGTACTCTGCCTCATCCCTCTCAGTGCCTTCACCGGCACACAACACTACTCCTGCCTCCATGCCTACATCTAATTTAACTCGTGCAAATTCACTTTTTGCTTCTAAATCGCCTCCTGTTCTTTCTTTTATTGCTCCACGGCGACAAGTCTTCTTTCTAGGGTGGCAGCTAACACAACCAGTAATAACGTTGTTTCTTAAATAGAACCCAAGTTAGAGGTAAAGGTGACTGTTCAGAAATTTAATTTTTCTAACCCACGTGATACTGTGTCCTTTAAAATAATTGTCCCAAACAACATTTTTAATATTGTTTGTGATGCAAAATTTTGGCCTGAGCACGCCGTTGTTCATGGATTTAAACCTCGGAGTAAAAATCTTCGTCCTCTACTAATTCTTCTTCACCATCGAATACAATTTCAAAAAACTAAATTCCCCTTCTGAAAATCTTTCTATTCACTATCAGAATGTTAGAAGTCTTCTTTCTAAACTTGACGTTTTGTATAGGGATAGTTTCTCCTTTGAAGCTGACGTTATAGCGTTTTCAGAGACATGGCTCAACTCTGATATTCTAAGTAATGAAATTTTCTGTTCAAATTTCGTTACATATAGAACAGATCGCCGTAATCGCCATGGAGGTGGTGTACTCATCGCTTTTATATCGCACTTACGATCGGAATTAGTAGATCTGAACAATCCAGCTAACATTGAGTTTATTTGTGTGAAGTTATTTTTGCCACATGAATCTATCTTTATATCATGTTCTCATATTCCGCCTAATTCCAATTCGGAAATTTATTTCAGTCGTCAGTGCTACTAACGTAGCTATAACATTCTTCGAAACCGTGACTCTTTTATAGTGCTAGGCGATTTTAATCTTCCATTGATTTCTTGGTCCTTTTCCAGAACATCGAAATATCTACTTCCTTCAGCACAACATGATTTTTTGTGCAGCATTCTTGACCTCATTTTGTTTCAAATAAATAAAATAATAAACTATGTAGTAAATCATTATAATAGATCAACTGAACTTGTGTTTAGTAATGATACCGCTGGTACTTTTGTACCAAGATGCCAATCTTTAAGTTTTCCTGAGGAAAACTACAACATTGGAAATATCTCATTCAGTATCCCGACCTGTTTCAGACTCCACATCTGCTTGTAAGCGTCTACTTTGTTTTCGCAAACTTTGCCCAACTTAATGCAGTCTTTCTCTGAATAGATTGGTGTTCTTTGTACAATTGCAGTGATATGACTACAGCTATTAATTTTTTCTATGAAGTGATACTACAATATTTTTGATGCTTAACAATGTTTCGAAAGTGTCATATAAACCACCTTGGTTTACAAGAAAATCAGAAGAACATTAAGTAGACGCTATACAAAAAATTTAGGAGTTCTGGTTCTTATATTGCTTTTGCTAACTTTTGTGTGGCCCGGGCTAATTTTCTTTCATTAAATAATCTTTGTTACAATAACTATCTCTCACGTTGTAGACTACAATTTTCACGCGACCCTAAGCAGTTCTATAAGTTTGTGAACTCAAAGCGCAAATCTTCTTTATTTCCCTCATCATTGTATCTAGTTAATGAACATAGCCACACTGATTTGGGTATTACAGATCTGTTTGTAAAATTCTTTCAATCCACTTATTCCTCTGAATCCTATATTCAAACCCGGTATCCATATCCCATTTCGTATTGTAACCTCATTGTTACTCCAGTAATTAGAGAGGAGTGCCTTCTTATAAATTTAAAATTGTTGAAATCCACTTGCTCGGCCCAGACAAAATACCTAGTTTCCTGCTAAAGCACTGTGCTGGGTCTCTGTGTAAGCCACTTATGAAACTTTTCACTTTATCACTTCAGAGCGTATCTTTCCATCCTACCTGGAAGGATCCTTTACACAAAAAAGGTAACACAGCTGACAGGGGTATTGCAGTCTTCAATTAAAATACAAACTTGCTTGAGTTTACATCCTTAGTAAATCTTGGTTTTAGGGACAAACTTCAAACTGATGTTATTTACACTGACTTCAGTAAATCGTTTGATTCCGTTAATCATGGTCTGACCTTCAGTTACCTAGGAGTCATTTTTGACCCTAAAATGACTTTTAGGCAATCATATTTCTTCAACTATTAATAAAGCTAAAAGTATTTTTGGATTTATTAAAAGATGGTCTAAAGAATTTAATGATCCCTACACTACCAAGCTTCTTTTCATCTCCATTATCCGCCCAGTACTCGAATACTGTTCGTGCGTCTGGAGCCCTCAATACAGAATACATGAAGACCGTATTGAGTCAGTACAGAAGCAATTGCTTCTTTTTGCACTTCGTGGTTTAAATTGTTCGTTTGCCGGCAGGTTTCTTCTTATTGATCTTTCTTTGTTAAGTATTCGCCGAATTTCTCTAGGTACAAGCTTTCTTCATAAACTTATTACCGGTATTGTTGATTCGCCGTTGCTTTTGAGTCAACTTAGTTTCTGTGTCGTACCACTAGAAATTTCGTCCCTCTTGCTCTTAGTATGTGCGCAACTAATGTTGCCTCACACGATCCATTTCGTGTATTATGTTTAAATTATAACAAACTATATCACATTCTTTATCCTGAGATTTCGCCAAATGCTCTGATTCTGGATTACCTACGCTTCTCCATCCACCCTGATTGAACCTGACCGTTACAATTTTCGATGTCTGTCTCTGACCACACATGGCTATGAGTAGGGGCATAGCTAGCTATTTAGCAAATAATTTCATTTGGTAGTTTTAAGTTTTATTGAGATATTCCTTATTGTACTCTTGATAACTTGGATTTTTTGATGACAGTAAGTTGCCATATATTTATATTTCTGACTTAATAATAAAAAACTTATATTTATGATCGAAATTTTGATTTTTCAAAATATTCTCCATGAAGATCAACACACTTTTTCAAGCGTTTGAACCAATTTTCGGAGCACTTTTTCCACTCCGATTGAGGTAACTCCAAAACATGCATTTTGAATGCATAAACAGTATCTTTGGGTGTCGAAAACCGTTGGTCAAGTGATTTATTTTTGATGTGCGGGAATAAAAGCAAATCAAACAATTTCTGGCAAACAAATGGTCGTGTACCATTCAGCCCTAATATTTTTAGAGATAAAAATATCGAAAATAGCTCAGTTGGTTATTACGAGACGGTCCCAGAAGTACCCGAATTAAAAAAAAAACATATTATGAAAAAATATCTTCATTTTTTTTCTACATAGTCTTTTTATCTTTTTTTACACTTTTCCCATCGATGTTCAATAGCTTCGATACCCTGCTTATAGTGAAAATCAGCGATCCAGTTCTTCAAATTAGGAAACGTAAAACAGTGAGGAAGCAATACAAATTTTAACTCTTTGCTTTTAGTCATTGCGATAAAGATTGAGTGAACTGGTGCATTGCCTTGAGAAAACAAAACTTTCTTTTTCGCCAAAAGCTTCCGTTTATCCTTGATTTCATCACTCTAAAGCAGTAATAAATTCGCATAATAATTGATGGTTTTCCTTTCTGGCGATAATCAATGAATATTATCCAACTTGCATCCCAAAAACTGAACCCATGACCTTGGAGCCAATTCTATGCTTTTAGTCCAATATTTTGGTTGTTACTTTGCCTCAGGTGAAGTGACGGTTAGGAATCGACGCAAAAACTCGGCTTTATTGATGTGAAAATTCGCCAAACAGTCGATTGAATTGTGAGTAATTTCGGCAATTGCGGCACCCATCTTACGCTTCGTTTAACTTTGCGAAAAAATGTATCTTGAAATTCGATAAAAAAGAAAGTTGTAAACTCAAGCCGGGCACTTACGGATTAGACTCCGTAAATATCCTTCCATGTTTGTAGGAGGAGTAGGAGCTCATCCTTGCCGTCCTCTACTGCCACCACCGTCGCGTCACAGATGGCAAGGATGTGCTCCCACTCCTTGCGTCCTGCATGACGCAGACGCACCACCGGCAGAGCTTTAACGGTTGGTGGATACAGCCATCGGTAGGAAGCAGCCCGCTGCCACATGGTATGGGACAGGGCTGACATCAATGACAGAGGTGAGTCACTACTTATGTTTATTTTACAATCTTAATATGCAATCTTAATATCTCAAATCCGGGAGAAGAACCAACATTTGTTGGACCTACCTCGAAAAACGTTCTCGATATACTAGGTGGGGTGAAAAGTAACCTCCTTGACCGCCACAATGCGCTGCTACTGCAAAATGTCATGGTGCCGTTCATATTTAGGCAGACATGCCAAATTTCAGTGCGATACTGCCCTTAGTTTTGTTTTGACAGCTGATTGTTGTTGATGTGTTTGAAACAAAAGAAAAAGATGGATAAATATTATGGGGGCTAATGCTCCGTCAGATTATACCGTCAAATATTGGTTTCGAGAGTTTCGTGGTGGCCGCAACTCCACTACCGATGAAGTCCGCAGCGGCAGGCTCTCCGATGCGGTTACAGAGGACAATGTCAAAAAAATACATGAAATGGAGTTGGCTGACCGTGAAGTGAAGGTGCGCGAGCTAACAGATGCCACAAAGATTAGTACTGAGGGCACACGCAATATTTTGGGCGAGATTCTGCAAATGAAAAAGTTATCTTGCCGCTGGGTGCCGCGCAAGCTCACTCCGGACCAAAAACACGAACGCGAGAGCACTTCGAAAGAGTGTTTGGACTTGCTGATGCGGAATACGGCGGACTTTTGGCGTCGATTAGTAACTGTTGATGAAACCTGGATCCACTATTACACATTAGAAAACAGAATGAGTGCCCGGCAATGGACTGAAGCCTCGAGGCTCGATAGGTCGGAAAGGTTATGGCGTCGGTTTTCTGGGATTGTCATGGCATACTCTTCGTGGACTACCTCGAAAAAGGAAAACCATCAACAGCGAGTATTACTGTGCATTATTGGAGCGATTGAAGAACGAAATAGCTGCAAAACGGCCTCATATGAAGCGAAAAAAAAAATTTTGCAAGACAATGCGTTGGTACCGGCACACAAGAGCATCGCAACCACGGCCAATATCAATGATTTAGGGCTTCAATTGCTTCCGCATCCACCGTATTCGCCCGATTTGGCTCCCTCGGACTATTATCTCTTCCCAAACCTCAAAAGATGGCTCATCAATAAAAAATTCAGCTCACGCGAGGGAATTATCGACGCCGCGGAAGAGTATTTTGCAGACCTTCCGGAAAATTACTTTTCGGACGGGATCAAGAAGTTGGAAAATCGCTGGAATAAGTATATCGAGCTAAAAGGAGACTACATTGAATAAAATACAAAAAAAAAAAATTCATTTCCTCCTTGGTTACTTTTCACCCCGCATAGTATCTCCACTTGCAATACTTTGATCGAAAATTTCAAGGTAAAGCTCCAAAATTAGTTGCATATGCAGATGACTTTGCAATGATTACGAGGGGGAAATGCCTATCAACCATAAGTTCAATTATGACGAACACTCTTAGAACTGTTTACAACTGTGCAACCGATGCTGGGCTAAGTATAAATGCAGTGAAAACGGATATGGTACTTTTTACACGAAAGCACAAGATCCCTGTATGGACGCCACCAAGCTTAAATGGTAACACGTTAGCACTAAAGACACACACCAAATATTTAGGAGTATTTCTGGATAATAAGCTGTTGTGGAAATTAAATGTAGAAGAGAGGGTGAGTGAAGAAGGCAACCAATGCTCTGTACGCATGTAAAAAGATGCTTGGGAGTAATTGGGGTCTTTCGCCTTATCTTATGCTCTAGTGTTATACAGCTATTGTTAGACCTATACTGCTCTATGATATTTTAGTGGCCTTGAGAATAACTCCAACGGCTGAGCTTGAAGCTATCCTTAATGTACCGCCAATTGATCTCACCATAGAAAACAAAGCAGCAAAATCCGCAGTAAGACTATGTACAATAGGACAGTTCTCTTATATACCCTAAGGACATAGCTCTATTAGGAATTCATCAGTCGGTCTAGACTATATGGTTCCGAAAATGAATATGAATATAGAAAAGGATGGTTGGCTAATGGGCATAGGTCTAGAAGGCTAAACTTTCAACATCTATACAGATTGCTCAGTAGTTGGAGCTGGTGTATACTGCGCGGAGCTGAATATTGAAAAATTATTCAAGCTTCCGGATTACTACAGCATATTCCAGTTTGCATGATTGCGGTGCACACATTCAAATTAATGGCCTTATCAGACCAAGAAAAAAGTTGCTTTTTCTGAAAGCAGCTTCAAAATTCTACAACAACAACAGGCAAATTTCCAAACTTTAGGGTTGCTTTGGCTTCCAAAGAAAAAGTTAAGCTGAAGCTAAGCAGGGCTGGGAAAATACTGTCAGTGTGGCCAAGTTTTTGGTCAAGTTCTCATTTTTTTTGGTCATTTAACATCTGATCATTGCACAAAACAATTTGAAGCAAATTTTAAATTGTAATTTTTCCTTTAAATATTAATAAAATAAGTAGCAGGAATAAAAAAGGATGTATGTACATATATTTTGGTTGTAAACCTATTTTTTTTTTTTTTTGTTTTGTTTGTGTTTAGATTAATCGTGTATTTGTGAATCTGTCTATATGTGTTTCTTGTGTAATTTTTTGAAATAATTTGCTTGAAATATATAGGTTCCGACCCAAGCACTTGATATTAAGGAGAAGTTCATATAATGTATAAGTTAATTGATAAGGGAGACCGAATCAAAGTTTGGGAATTTTTCTCAAAAATAGAAAATGAAAATGGAGAGGAAGTGGTTGAAGTTGTAGCATGTAAGATTTGTTTTACTGTCTATAAGTATGTAGGAAGTACATCTAACCTTATGAAACATAAATGTTACACCGTGAACTCCAGTGCAATGCGGAACGCTTCCCAAGTAGATGTAAATTTAGAAACGAAACAGGAGGGTGTTGCTGTAATTACCGAATGGGTTGTTAAGAACTGCCGTTCATTGAAAATTATTGACGACTGCGGACTTAGAAATTTTGCTTCATTTTTAATTAAAGTCGGAGCAACGTTTGGTCCTAATGTAGACGTCAATAAATTATTACCCCATCCAACAACAATATCCTGAAATATTTGTAAGATATATGAGTCACGTTTTGGTCCAATAAAAGCTGAAATTGAAAAATATAAATGCTTTGGATATGCAATTACCAGTGACATTTGGACGGACAATTACCTAAAGTCATCATATTTGTCCTGCACTGTCCAGTACATAAAGGAAGGCGGTCTTGTTGAACGTCTAATGGCCATGAAGTTATTCAAAGAAAACTCCTGCACAGGTTTGTTAATCCTCTAATGTACAACTGTACAAAGTTTAATTTTATTTTATTTCTTATAACTAGGTTCACATATTTGGGCAACAATGGGGGAGATATTGAAAGACTTCGGATGCGACCTTGAAGTGGACAATCCCGTAATTGTTACTGATCGTGGATACATGATAAGAGCCTTTCGCGATATGGAAGAAATTCATTGCAGCAATCTGAACAACGTGTCTATTAGCAGTATGTTTGTAAAATACTTTAAAAAGTCGGGGTCAAATTCATCTTTAGGACTGTCTTTAAAATGCTCTTGCCCCACTCGCTGGAATAGAGTATATTATTTACTGCAATACATACAAATTAATTGGATTGATGTAACAAACATGTAAAAACCAGTTAAGCAGAATTGAAGGCATCAATCTAAACCATTTAAGTTTCATTTTCCGTCTGTTAAACTAAAGAAATCCTGTCTGTCCTATAGCAACGATATTGTTATTATTGCATCATTTAAATCCGCACTACATGAAGAAATTTCCTTAATAGTACATCCAAATTTAATAAAATACCACAACATAACCTTATTTCTTTTCCCACCAACAAACAAATTGAAACAATTTTCACTTACAGAAAGGGAATCCGTGATTAATGACTGCAAGGAAATTATGAGTTCTTTTCTTAGAGACAATATTTTTGACGCAGCTGTTGTTTTCTTTCTTCTTTTTTGTTACGGACAGCTTTCTTTTTCACTCAATTCATTTTGAGCATTGTTAATTCGAACGTCGTTATTTTGCCTTCATGCAGACCTCTAAAGACCTCTATCTGGTATCGCAAGGGACCTTGGGTCTATGCGTGGCCTTGGCCAACCAGTATTACCTAACCTAGCCTGTATCAACAAGTCAAAAAACCTTATATCGAAAATTGAGTTAGAACTTTATTATTATTCACAGCTTCAAAACATGTATTTCGAATAAAGATTTTTTTAAAAATACGGCATTTATACGTATGTGTACCACCCTGACTACTATTAATTCGTACACATACTATTTTTTCTCAAATCCAATTTTAACCTTTTTAAACAATTTTTGGAATAATTAAAGTAAAATTAATAAATATTAAATAACAAGTAATGTATATATAATAATCGCATGCTCTTGGTCTTCATGCAGTTAATATTCAATCCCAATTTTTTAGACTCCACAGTGAGTTTGTCTAGTTGGGTTTGCATATCCGAACAGCGATTCGTTAGCAGTGCTACATCGTCGGCGTATTCCAGATCGCTTAATTTTCTGTGCAACTTCCAGTTGAGTCCTATGTATTCGATTCCTGCAGATTCAAGGACTAAATCCAGGACGTTGATAAACAACAGCGGAGATAGCGCACAACCTTGCTTAACACCGCTCTTACATGCAAAAGACTCGCTTAGCTGTCCGTTGTGTAGAACACGGCTAGTGGAGTCTTCGTAGCTGGCCTTGATGATGTTGACGATTTTTTGCGGGACTCCTCTAGCGCTTAGCGCTAACCATATACCATTGCGATCTAGAGCATCGAAGGCTTTTAAATAGTCGATGAAGTTTAATAGAAGATGAATGTATAGTGGAGCATTAAATTCTGCAGATTGTTCAACCAATATGCGTACTGTGTTGATAAGATCAGTGCACGATTTCTCTGGACGAAACCCGGCTTGATTTTTCCTAATAAGCTTATTTACGTGTTCTGCAATTCTACCCAATATGATTTGATTCAGTACCTTCATAACAGTTGGTAAAAGTGAGATTCCTCTCCAGTTTGAGCACTTTTTCTTGTTGCCTTTTTTGGGGATTTTAATAATTATGGACTCTTTCCACGTCCTAGGCACTGTTTCAGTGGTCGAAACTGTTTTTAAAATACCCACCAGTTTAGTGACCATGAGGCGTGCGTCTGCTTGAAAGCATTCTACTGCAAGTCCATCGTTCCCAGGTGCTTTGCCTTTTTTGAAGGTACGGATTGCTTCTACTATTTCGTCCATTGTTGGAGGGTTCGTATCTATTTGTCTACTTGTATTGTGCCGATTTCGGATGGTTATCTGTTCTACGCTTGCAAGGGATGGCGTATTAAGCGTACGCTCAAAGTATTCTTACCATATTCTTGCTTGCTCGTCTTTGGATGTAACAATATTACCGTTTCATCCTCAATGGGGCTGTTGATTTTAACGTTCCCTCCGCTAATAGTTCTTGTGAGGTCGTAAATAACTTTCATGTCACCTTTTGAGGCGGCTTCTTGTGCACTCTCTCCTAGTTTGTCAAAATACGCCAATTTGTCGATTCTTGTCTGCTTACTTATTAATTTATTTAGTACGTTATATTTAAGGGTATGTTCTTCTATGCGCTGTGGATTATTCTCATTAAGCATCTTGATTTTTATATGGTTTCTTTCTGTGATTCTTCTCCAAAGAGTTACTGACATCCACTCTTCCTTTGTCCTGGATTTTTTGCCTAGTTTATTGTCACACACAGTATACATAGAGCTACTAAGGGTTGCCCAGGCTTCCTCGCAGTCTGAGTTATCTATGACTATTTCGGAGAGTTTGGCTATAAATTCCTGTTTTGTAGCATTATCAGTTAATTTCCTTACGTCAAATCTTTGTGATGGAGCAGGTCTGTTCCCATGTCGATACCGCAGTGTTTCTAGGCGGATCTCGGCGCATATTAAGTAGTGGTCACTGTTAATTTCAGCACTTCGCTTGTTGCGGACGTCGCATAACATACCACACGCCAGTCGGGACATGCAGATATGATCAATCTGTAAGGAAAAGCTTCCATTGGGTGAGTTCCAAGTTACTTTGTGGTTGTCCTTATGAGCGAACATTGAACCTCCTATTTTAAGGTCGTGATTGTTGCAGAGCTCTATAAGTAATTCACCATTTTCATTCCGGGGTGACCATCCCATGAACTCCCATAATTGATTCATAACCGGTGTTATTCGCTCCTATTTGTGCGTTAAAGTCTCCCATTAATAGTATGATATCTCGATGCGGTATTTCTTCCAGAACTCCATTTAGCATGCTATAGAAGTTATCTTTATCACCTATATCACTGTCCTCAGTCGGTGCATATATCTGTACAATTGAAACATTTTGTCCTTTAGCTCGTAGGCGTGCGGTGATTATCCTTTCATTTCAAGCCTTCCATGACATCATTGCATTTTTAACTCTCTTGCTAAGATAAATGCCAACGCCCCGATAGTGTGGGTCAGTTGCATTGGGCATGCCTGAGAACAGGAATTGGTCGCCCCTGTTATAATTTATTTCTCCGCATTCATTCCATCTAACTTCGCTTGCACCCAGGATGTCAATTTTCAATCTTGCACATTCTGCCGTCAGCATTGCAAATCTTCCCGCTTGAAAAAGTGTTCTTACATTCCATTGTCCTACTCGTATCCTTTTCCGTTTGCCAATTATCGTTACCTTGTTGTTGTTGTTTTTATCCAGGGGAGAGTACAAGGGAGAATTTTGCAAAGACAACACCAGGCTTATGTGGAGCAAGCACTTGTACGTCTCCACTGACATCGGGTGAACCATCCCAAAAGCTCTATCCTGGCAAAACAGGGCTCCCACCTTGTCTACGGGTGAAGAATAAGCCTACGAAGGTATTGATGCAACATGGTCGTCAAGCGGGAGGAGATAAAACTGGCATGGGGAAAAAGCAACTCACTTCAAAACTAGGGAAAAGCGCACTAAGGCGCCGGAGCTTGACCAATGGCAAATGGTTGGGGAAACAAAGAGGGAAAAATCGCTTACGGAGTCGGTACATAGGATTCGCAGAACGCAAAACGGCGATCTCCTGCTGAAGCTAAAGACTAAAATCGTGAAAACAGAAGAGCTGAGGGCAATGGTCTGTGGCACCCTAGGGCAAGATGCGTCGGTCAGATCTCTGAGCCAAAAACGACAATAGAGGTCAGGGACATCGACGAAGTCACCACTAAGGACGATATACGTGACGGTATACTGGAGCGGTTCAAAGAAGCTGATGTTCACAGTTTGGACGTCACTAGTCTGAGACGGTCGTATGCTGGCACCCAAACTGCAACAATCTTTAATTATTTCCACTCCTTCCTTACTCTTCCTATGACCAGATGGACTTAGTAGCTATTGCTTACATTAATAACTTCTATATTTGAAGAAAACAAAATTATTCCGTCTTCAGAGTACGGTTTCAGGCCTACTCTTAGCTGTATTCATCCGCACAAGAAACTTAAGATAATTGTATCTGGATAAAATGATAAATAGTTTTCTATCCGACAGATATTTTTGGGTTCATATGAATGGTGTCAAGTCTGATAGTAAACTGATAACTGCAGGCGTTCCTCAGGGTTCTGCGATAGGAACACTCTATAATTTTTACACCCATGACATTCCAACACTTAACCAAGTCAAGCTTTAATCTTCGCTGATGATACTGCTCTTTACTGCTCTGGCTATAGAGAGATACAACAATTTCTTGTAGAGGTTTTTCACACCTTTCATAGGTGGAAAATTAAATTGAATTTCAATAAAACTATTGCCATATATTTCACCCGGAAGCGTAAGCCCTGCCATTTACCAAACTCTAATCTACTACTTGCCTCTCAATCAAAAAAAAAAAGGAAGAACTGTATAAAATATCTCGGCTTGCATATAGACAGTTACCTAACATTCCGTTGTCATATAAGCGGTATGTTCAGACTAGACAGCTTCGTGGCTTCACTCACAACTGAAGTCCAATAGAATGAACTCGAATTGAATTGAATTGAATTGAATTGAATGAGAACGAAACACGAAATGAATGAAGATGAATGCGACTGTGTTTTGAGTTCGAAAGCCGTCTGCATTCTGTGAAATGAGTTAGAATTAAATAGCGTGCAAAACGAAATATATACATCGAATTAATTCGAATCATTAATTCATTTCGTTTGTCGTACAAGGTAAGCAGAAGCAGCAGAAGACGCCGACGAGTCTGTAAGTGGTTGTGTATTTTAAACAAAATTGTCCATTGCTTTTTGTTGTTTTCTTTCTTCTTTTTTGTTACGCACAGCAAAACAAAAACAACCCTTATTCTTTTGCAATATAGTGAATGCATTCGAATTAATTAGAAACCAACCTCTCATTCGAACTCATTCAATTCGTGCCTCTTTGTTCCAATGTTGTGCGACTGAATCTGACGTGAGCGCACAAATTCACTCAAATTCATTCGGCGTCGCATTGTATTTCACTCAATTCATTTAGAGCATTAATTCGAACGTCGTTTTTTTGCCATCATGCAGACCTCTAGTTCAGACTTATGTTATTTATCTGTTATTTGAGGTATAAGTCTGTTAAGTTATTAATGTTACGTAAATGTTCTATGCCATATGTAAAAGCTTTAGTTATTAGTGTAAGTAAGCATAACTGATTGTATTTTAGTTTTAAGTTTTTAGTCTTCAATAAAAGCTAAGCCAAGCTAGAAGCTTGTCTCAACATTTCATTTCTCAACATTTTGGCGACAGTGACAATACAGCAATCGGCATTAAATGAAATATTGTGCTGCAAAACTAACGGACAAAATTGTGCGTCATAAAATAAAAACGGAAGCACTAAGATTATAATTACAAATTATAATTTTAGTTATTAATATGAGCAATAGCGACAAAGGCCTTCAGCTCAGGGGGAGAGATATGAAGGATTGGAGGAAATTAGAAAAGTGCTGGACCAGACTTGAGCGGGAATCCAACCCGCGATGTCAGCTTGGCGCACTAACCGTTGAGCCAACGAGCCAGTCACGACGTAATTATTGTTTTCGTCCATTTCACTATATTTGCTGCACTTTAGATTTGTTATCATAAAAGCTAAAGCGCTCTCAGCATAATTTGTTTATTACTTTAAGGCTGTTAACATTATTGTATATCCATTTTCGTTATTCTTTGTACTCTTATTCCCTATCGCTCTTTTGTGTAGTTTACTGGCTTGTGTTCGCTCTTACCTTGTTTGAATTATTTTTGCTTGATCGCATCTTGTGTTTGGCTGTTAACAACAGCTGTGAACAGAATTCAATTTTGAGTGATTTTATTAAAAGAATAATATGCTTATTTCTATTGTTTTAACATGAGAATATATTTACGTTTAATTTTGAAAAAAAAAAATTGATTACATTGAAGCAACAACGATTCACTAAGATTAAAAATATTTTGAAAATTATGGAACATGTGAAGATTAATGCTACACAAATAAATATAAACAATTTAGATGGCTACGAAAGAATTGTAGAAGCTTATTTTAGAGATTTATGTGAAATGCAAACAACAATTCAAAATTTAGACCCTAATGATGAGCAACTGACAGAAATTGAAACTGCGTATATGAGTGAGTACAATGTCTCTTATACGTCAACTTAGCAATCAACATAAAAGAAGTGTTTTGGATGAGCCTACATTATTAAACTCAACAATTGCAAATTCGCAACAGAATCGTTTGCCTTCATTGAAGTTACCTAAATTCGATGGAAAATACAGTGTCTACAAAAGGTTCAAAGCAGCATTTTCACACATGGTAGATAAAAATTTATGATTTCAACGATTGACAAATGTAACTACTTAATTGGGTGCTTATCTGGAGATGCTTTCATTTCAAATAACAGAAGAAAATTATAACAAAGCATTATCAATGTTGAATGATCGCTATGATAATAAAGGGCTTATTTTTAACGAACATATCTCTAATTTATTTGATGTCCCTGTAATGTCCAAATCTGATCCAGGGTTTGTTCGCCACATTTTCAATGCATTCGTTGGTTTGAAATCCTCTCTTCTCTCATTAGGTTCAAAAGAAGATGTTATTAACGCAATGTTAATTCATCTCATTTTATTAAAGGTTGATGAAGAAACGCTGCAGACATATGACAAAAAGCAGGACTTCGATAATTTACCATCTTGAGACGAATGTTGTAAAACTTTACATCGGCATTGTCAATATCTGGAAAGCAATAGAAAACATATTTCTGAAAAGGAAAAGGATGGAAATAAACACGTTTTCATGGCTGCACGTAACAATAACTGTCCAAAATCTAATTCATCGAATCAGTTAATAGGTGTATTTCCTATTTACATTAAGCTATGCATTCACGATTGGTTCCAGTTTGTCAGAACTTCATAGCTATGTATTAATTGTTTTCGTTCGGGTCATATAGCAGTTCAATGCTCATCAAAATATTGATGTCGTACATGTAATGGATTACATCATACCACTTTGCACAGATCGCCTATTTCAAATCAGGCGAAAACTTTAAATCGGAATATAGGTAATCAATTAGAGAACACCAATGAAGATTGGACTGTAACAATGCATGCAGTTTCAATGCTATCGCGGCATTCTCGTCGCTAATTCCAACAGCAGTGGTCTTAATATAAGACAAATTTGGAGTGTATCAACCAGCACGAGCGTTATTAGATTCTGTGTCTGAAGTAAATTTTATGACTGAGCGATTGGCAAGACGCTTACAACTGAAGTTTATGCATCAACCGTGTGAAATTTCGGACATAGCAAAGACGTATGAAATTTACTGTCAACACAAAGTTAAAATCAAGAATATCGGCTGATGAGTTGAGTTTGAATTTCGCTGTGACAAAATCTGTTTCACTTAGTCAGCCTAAACGTTGTATGGATATTTCAAATTTGAACATACCAAATGATATCGACTTAGCTGACCCATATTTCTATAAACCTCAAAATATAGATTTATTGATTAACACTCTAGAATTATTTGACTTACTAACAGGTGGAAAAATCTCATTGGGCAATGGCCTACCTTGTTTACTCAATACATCACTTGGTTGGATTATTGGAGTAAAAGTTTGAAGGAGAGATAGTGTCGAATAAGTTCAAATGCAATGTGGCACAATCCCGAAATTTGGATGAAAGTTTGCGTCGTTTTTCGTCAGCAAAACTTTCGTTATAACGAATCATTAAATGATCTCTCAATGGTTGGTTCTACAATAGAACAAGATCTCGTTATAACTCTGTTGTCATTTTACCTTCATAAGACAGCTGACGTGAAGAAAATATATAGGCAATTTTTGGTTGATTCACAAGATCGAGTGTATCAATATATATTTTGGAGAAATTGTGCTAATGATGAGTTAAGTCCTTTTCGGTTGAATACAGAATATGGAATAGCAATTCGGAGTTTGCAATTTATTGGTGATCAATATCATGTATGCTGATAATTTTCTTACAGGTGCAGATAGTATTCAGCAGCTACAACACAAAACGTCGGAAGTCACAAATTTATTGCGAAAAGCTGGGTTGGATCTTGCAAAATTCCACGTCAGTAATTAAAATATGATGTTACGAAGGCACTAGGCATGTCTTGGAAGCCTAATTTGGATGTATAATGCTTTCAGTATCAGTTACCAACAAATGAATGGAGTACAAAACGAGTGGTAGTCTCAACAGTAGAACGTTTATGACTTAATTGGACTATTTACTTCTGTAATCATTCGTTGTAAGATGTTCATTCAAGACTTATGGCTAGCGCGTGTAAATTGGGATGAACCATTATCCACTGAATTGAAGAAACGTTGGCAATTAATACAGTCAGACTTAGGTTTTGTAAAACAAATTGAAGCATGATTGTGAAATCCATAGTTTTTCAAATGCATCACAAAAAGCATATGGTTGCTGTATTTATTTTCGAGTTAAGATTGATGGTGAATTTAAAATTTCTTATAGTTTGCGAAATCAATAGTGGAACCAATTAAGGCGGTTGCCACGTCTAGAGTTGTGCGCTGCATATTTGTTATGTCAAACATGGCAAAAAATAAAAATAGACATAAACTTACCATATTCACTAACACAGTTTACTTTTGGTCAGATTCAAAAAACGTGTTGCAGTGGCTGAAAAAGCATTAATGACAACTTAATAGTTTTGTAGCAAATCGGATATCGGATATGCAGTGTAATTCAAGGGATGTTAGATGGCAAATCCAGCTGGTCTTACAAATACAATATGGTTTAATGGACCAGAATTTTTGAAATTGGATGAGTTGAATTGGTCAGAATCTATTGTAAGTGCGAAAGTTTGCGATGTAGAGTTAGAGAGTCGTAAAGCGATCATTATGAAGTGTAGCGATCGTGCCCACCGTTGCAACCATGATGCCATGTTCTATGTATTGAGAGCATGTAATAGAACTCCAATTGATAAGGGTTTAGTTGCTGAAGATGTGTTGCACATTCCAGCCAGCGAATTGCAACATACATTTCTTTATATTATATCACGTATTCAAGCTTCAGTTTATGCACACGAAATTAAATTATTAAAGGAAAAGAAAGTATTGAAACCAGAACTTCAAAGATTATCGCCATTCTTGGTGCAAACTGAATTACAAAATCAAACTGTTATGTTGTTGAGAGTAGGAGGACAATTCACTCATGTGCCGATTAATTATGATGCAAAGTTTTCTTTACTTTTACCAAAGACACATGAATTTACTTTAAAATGTATTCGACATCTTTATTTGAGTCATATGCATGCATGCTGGACCATATGCACTGATTGGGTTACTTGGGCTACAAATATGGATAGTAAATGCTCGAGAAATTATGAGGAAGGTACTCAGACATTGCACCCATCGATATCACTACAGACCTCGACTACTTCAGCAAGTAATGGGTTCACTTCCAAGTGACAGGTTTTTTGGCACACCGACATTTCTTAGTTTTTGGTGTAGATTTGTGCTGATGATTTTTAACATCGTATCGGATTCGAAGCAAAGTTCCTTATAAAACATACTTAGCATTTTTCATTTGTTTTTCCTCAAAAACTGTTCATGTAGAGCTAATAATCGGATTTGTCAACTAATGATTTTATTTTATGTTTAAAGCGTTTCATTGCCCTTCAGAGGAATTCCACAACGGATTTACTGTGACAACGCAATGAACATTGTTGGGGCTCACTCACAGCTTAGTGAATTAAAATAACAGTTTTTTGATCACAAATCAATCAGCAGATTGTAAGACTTCAGCTAAAAGATTGGATTCAACTTTAAATTCCACGGTCACCTCATTTTGGTGGCTTGTGGGAAGCAGCCGTAAAATCGATGAAGAGTCTACAAGTCAAGAATATGTGCAATTCATTTCTTACATTTGAAGAGCTTCAAACCGCGGCACAAGGATCAGAAGCACATCACTTACCTAAAACAAAGATTTTGAAACTATGGAGAAGGGATTATGTACATACTTTGCAAGTTCGCTCCAAGTGGCTTAAACCAGAAACAAATATTCAGAATGGTCAAATGGTTTTCGTTCATGAAGACAACATACCCCCCCCCCCCCCGCATTGGTTATTGGGTCGAAAAATAAATACTATCCCAGGTACTGATAGATATATTCGAGAAGTGGACATTAATACAAAGAAAGGTCAAATGCGAAAGCCAATTCATAAGGTTGTTCCACTTCCAACTCAATAATTTTTAAAGCATCTGAATCCTAGACTTTAGAGTTCAGACTTTTGTTATTTTATCTGTTATTTGAGGTATAAGTCTGTTAAGTTATTAATATTATGTAAATGTTCTATGTCATATGTAAAAGCTTTAGTTATTAGTGTAAGTAAGCATAACTGATTGTATTTTAGTTTTAAGTTTTTAGTCTGCAATAAAAGCTAAACCAAACTAGAAGCTTGTGGACTCAACACAATACAATTGATAAAATTAACAAAACTATAAGAATTATTTACCCGTTTATTAATAGAAAGTCAAAACTTTCAATAAAAGATAAACTAATAATTGTTAAGTCGATATTTGTGGGTCTGAGGTTTATAAATTTTAACGTTAGAAACCACCAATTGCACTTTCCTGGTGTAAATTAAAACTTAACTAGCTACTTCATTAATTAGCTTTATTAAGTATTGATCCTTAGTTTTAATTTTTAATTCTAGTGCTTTTAATTAACTGAGATATAAACAATTAATATGTTTAATGTTAAAAAACCTGGTTTTCACGTAGCCTGTCTACGACAGCATTCTTGCTTGTTGACAAGCTGAAGAAAACTGGAGGGTACGATGGCATCGACGGCATAGTGACAAGGGTCCTCCCACATATGGGGTGTTGTTCCTGGTATCACTCTTCAATGTGATACTGCGATTAGGACACTTTCCCTCACAATGGAAATACGCCGCAATTGTAATGATCATGAAGCCTTGCAAGCCGGAGAACATTGTGGCGTCTTATAGACCGATGTTCTCCAAAATATTTGAAAGAATATTTCTTGGTAGATTACAGGTTGTATTGGGCCTTCAGAATCCATTCCAAAACCATGGTACCCCGGAGCAAGTTCACTGGGTCGTGCACCACATTTTATCTGTACTTGAGGGTAAGCAATACTGCGTTGGCGCTTTTCTGGGCATTGAACAAACGTTCGATCGTGACTGATTTCAAGGACTGCTACACAAATTAAACGGCACCCTACCATCTGTTCTTTTTAAAGTTATAGAATCTGTTTTGTCTAACAGAACCTTTTATGTCAAATACAGAGAAGCAAAGTCTTCAATCCGACCAGTTCAGCCCGGGTTCCTCAAAGCTGCCTCAAACCTACAGTCATTTGCGAATGGATTGGAAGCTTGGTTTACAAGGTGGAATATCAAAGTGAACTCAGGTAAATCACAACTGTGTTCGTTTACCCTCAGGAGAGGTGACATACCTCCTGATACGATTGGTGGCCTGGTGATACCACAGTCCACAGTTGTGAAATACCTGTGTTTTCACCTTGATAAATGCCTAACATGGAAATATCATATTATTTAAATCAGGAAAATACAGGCCCTTCAAAATAAGGCCCTCAGGACAATCACCAATGCCCCATGGTACGTCAGGGACACGACGCTTCACAACGACCTCAGCATGCCTACAATTTTCCAGTAAATAAACTTTCACAGTAGCCGATACAATGACAGACTTCTCTCTCACCCAAATTCTCTCGCAGAGTCACTAGCCAGGACGGTGATTCAAAGGCGACTAAAACAACCTTCACCCAAACGACTTACCAACACTCAATTAATACAAATTTATCCTTTTCTAAACTGATTTTAAATCAATCTCTGTAACTTCTTATAGACAATATTTTATAGCTTTAAGTGGTTTAATGTTCCTAATAAATAAAATTATAATTTTAGTTCTCTATAAATAAATAAATAAGTAAAAAAGAAATGATTAAGTTTTGTAAACATGATGATGATAATGATCAACAAAAAGTAAAGCGATAACAAATAATAAAAAAATATACATAGAACAATAACAAAATACACACAAAACAAGAACAAGAACAAAAGCAAAAGCAAAAACAACAAATTAGACTCAAAATTGCGACGCTTCCCACTCCACCCACCACACAGTTCTAACTCAACGTAACCAATTCTTTGATCCTTTAATTACCGAGTGGTGTAATTAGACTTTGGATGTGGAAAATAGCTATGCAACTACAACACCAAACTGTGTACCTATTTTTCCTATCATCAATTTTTTTAGAATTACCCCAGGTAGCAAAAACAAAGACGTATTCACGACAAAAACAAAGAATTAAACGTGACTTGAGCTTATGGATCACTTGAATTGTATGACTTGCTGATAAAGATAACATGAATTGAAAGGACTTGCTGATAATGATGACTTGAATTGAGGGGACTTGCTGATAAGGATGAAAAATGCTATTTTTTGGTTGGTCAGGATTAAGGCATTTGCGAGCGATTGCCGATAATGAGGACAAATATTGTTTATCGTCGCGGCAATCGGTAAAATTAAAGAAAAAGGCAGCCAAGTGTGAGTCGGACTCGCACACGGAAGGTTCCGTACTATCGTCCAAGTTTTTTGAAGCTTAAATAAAATATGTACTTAAATAATAGTGAACATCATATTCAAAATAACATAAATAATAACCAACTGCTTTAAGTTACAAAGCTTTGCTTGAAACATAATTTATTATAATTAAATTATATAAATACACACTTTGTGAAAGTTTGAACTGCCTACCTATTACTGTTCATGAGATAGAGCTCGTTGACGGACGGACGCTCCACCGCAACAAATGTTACAAGTTTTTTGTATGGGGACCCCTTTATTGTTTCAACTATATTTTATTTTTATTATTTGTCGTTATAGCTGCAATTGGATTACACTCTACTCTGTAAAAATTTCATTCTATCTATTACGGTTCATGAGATAGAGCTTTGTGACGGACGGACAGCGTAGGCTTAGTAATAGGGTCCCGTTCCGTCCCCACGAAGACGAATTGATTGATTTTAATATATATCTCAAAGCTAACATACAAAATTTGATCCACCAATTCCTACTTTTCCGATGAATTTTCAAAAATTAAAATTATTGCATATTGTAGCATCATTAGAACTAAAGATGTATGTCAAAATTCAACTCAATCGGAGCTAAGAAGAGTTTATAAATCAGCTTGCAAGATTTTACATAAACAAACATAAACGAGGTAAGAGTCATTTCCTGATAATTTTCGGGACCGTTCCTTAAAACTCGTATGCATTTTAAAGAAAGATGCCTTCATCGTTCTGTTCCAAGAACTTCCATTTGTCATTATTATTATTATTTTTTTTTTTTTTATTAGATATATGTAAAAACTTCATCCAAGAATTTTGATTTTTTCTATTACTAATTAACCTAATAGTATTTTTTATTTAAATTCTTAGATGTATACGTAATAAAATTACCTTTCGCTATTAGCCTTTAAATATGCTCGAAGCTCGCCATGCTTTGCTAATTCCATTACAATCCATATCGGTGTTATACTACAAATTCCAATTAATCGTATTATATGAGGATGATCAAATTTTTGCATTATGTCTATAATACAAATAAATAAATACAATACTTTAATAAAAATAAGTGAAATGCCTTACATGCTTCTGCAAGAAAGTTTTCAGTTTTTTCTGGATCGTCATTAGCTTTGCATGTTTTTACAGCCACTTGCATGACACCAAGCTTAAGCTCAATGTTATTTTGCTCTGCTTCCGTAGATTCTGAATTGAGCGGGTTTTTTCCGCCTGATTTTGGTACATAATAAGTTCCGGCGTACACATCTCCAAATTGACCGACACCAATTATATCGTTAAGAACTAAATGTGACCGATCTAATTCATAATTTCGAACTAAGGAAATGTAAACAAGATATATCAATTTTTAATCATTTTAATTAATTTAAATAAAATACCTGTAGGTGTCGAGTAGTCACCTTCGCTTTCTATTAAGCCAATTTCGGCATAGTCATCAGTAAGAACAGGCTTGGAGGTTGAATCAACTAATTTACGGATACTGTCGTTGCTAATTGTTGTTTTATTTGTGGACTGACATTGTAAAGTCTCTCGGATCCAAAGGGAAAAATTTAAATTATCTGATAACAAACGACAGTATCCATCTATAAGATCGGCAATACTGTCTGCTGTCTAAATTCGATACAATTTAAAACTTTATTATGTATTTCATAGAGTAAGTCGATCTAAATTGAACCAAAGTGCAAATATTTTCTGGGCGAATCAATAACTTAAACAATAACGTAACAATTTCAAAGGATTTCAATTTAACAATTATATTCTTCACACAGATCCATTAAAATAGAAATTACAGTTTCATATGAGTTTTAACATTTTTATAATTTAGTACAACAGAAAATACAATATAATGGCGTTTTCCATTTGTTTTTAATTGCAATGAAAGGGTTTTGCAAGATACATTATGTAAAACTTGGTTAGCCGTCGTTAAAGTTCTGTCTTCTTTTAATTTAAATTCATCCTTGTTTGTATTTTTCCAACCATTTATATATGTTACAGTTTGAAATATATAATAAATGAAATCAAAAATATTTTTTCATTTTTTGGACTAATTGTTTTTACCATTTTAATTTACATTTAAATGGTCACGACTATTTTTTCGTCAAGGGTGTAAATGGAGCCATAATTTCTTCACAGTAATATCTCAATATTAGGGTTAATCTGGAATTACGTTCGAAATCATTGCTTGGAAATCATCATGCGGTCTGAATTATGGTAAGCGAAAGCAGCACCCATCTTATTATAAATTGTGTGCAGAAAATTAAAATCTGTTCCATTTGATATGCCTATAACATCTCCTTCTCGCACACTTCCTCAAAGCTCAAACTATATCCTAGACATGTATCCATAATGATGATTTGAAACACACGAAACTTAGTTTTTTTCATTTTATAAAAAGTGCAAAAATTTTTAGTCTAAAAAAATAATAAAGTGATACACTCCAATCAAGTTCTGATGATAACCGCCTATGATGCAGCTGCTTATTGGCCCACCCACGAAAATGTACATATGTATTGGGTTGGGGAAAATGAAATGTCGTATTTGTGATCGGAATTTGACACTTTATTTAACATACTTAGAATTTTTCGATTTAAGGCAAATATGCGCCGTTTTGTTCGCAAACTTGTTGCCATTTAGAAGGCAACTTCATTATCCCCCTTATAAAACCTCCCCTCCATATTTGCAAAAAACTCAGACATCCAGTTTTCGCAAGCCTCTTTTGAGGCCAACTTAGTATCACCAAGAGCGTTTTGCATGGACCGTAAGAGATGGTAATCACTTGGTGCCAGGTCCGTACTATACGGTGGGTGCGATAGAACATCCCATCCGAGCTCCCGTAGCTTCTGGCGGGTCATCAAAGATGTGTGACGCCGAGCGTTGTCCTGGTGGAACACAACACCATTCCTATTGACCAATTCTGGCCGCTTCTGGTCAATCGCCTGCTTCAAACGGTTCACAGTAGAGGATCGAATTGAGGGTCTGGCCATAGTTTAGCAGCTCATAGTGGATGATTCCCTTCCAATCCCACCAAACACACAGCAAAACCTTCCTGGCCGTCAATCTGGGCTTGGTGATGGTTTGGGCCGGCTCGCCGCGCCTCGACCACGTACTTTTTCGCTTGGCGTTGTCGTACTTTTCATCACCAATCACCATCCGCTTCAAAAATGGGTCGAGTTCGTTCCGTTTCAGCAGTGCATAGCAGGCGTTGATTCGGTACAAGAGATTTTTTTTGCGTCAACTCGTGTGGCACCCTAACATCCAGCTTTTTTTGGAATCCAATCTTCTGCAAATAGTTCCAAACGGTTTTATGGTCTACACCCAGTTCCTGGCCAATCAAGCGAATGCTCACATGCCGGTCTACTTGGATGATTTCTACGATTTTATCGGTTTCCTCGACGATTGGCCTACCAGCACGGGGTGCATCTTCGACATCCACTACACCAGAACGAAATCGATCGAACCAACGCTGTGCTATGCGAATCGTTACAGTATCGGGCCCATAAACTTCCTTCGTTGCATTTTTACCTCTCAGGTAGTAAAAACGTAAAATATGACTTGGTGGACTCCATCTTTGACGCGCTATAACTTGAGACTGAAACGTACAATCACAAAACTGTCAAAGAGACACTTGTAGCACAGATTGTCCGATTGTCGTCCGATGCGATAAGTACAACACAAGATATGTTTAAGTGTCGTCAACTATTGACAAAATACGACATTATTTTTTCCCCAACCCAATATATACCGTATTAAAATATGAATCGATCAAGTCTAGCTTGACTTTTTATCATTTGAAAATATCAATTTAATCGCACATATATGTACGAGGTTTGTTCAAAAAGTATCGCGATTATTGAATTTCCACGAATTAGGTATATTCGATTTTCGATTTTCTTGTGGCGTTATGTTGGTACTCATGACCTTCACTTATGCTGACAAGGTTGGCCATTTTGAATGTTTAGTTAATTTTTGACAGCTGTTTTGCTTGCTGTTTTGGCTCGTCTATTTACAATATTTGCAATAATATCTCACAAATATACTTGTAAATATTGGGTCATATGAAAAGTACCCGCGGTTTTTTGACATTAATCTGATTGTGTCAAACGACTACTATTCCCCTCCTCTGACCCCATAACTTCTCTAGCAACCACTACCCACGACAACACTATCAAACTAATTAATTTTTTAGGGTTCCGTACCCATAGCGACTAACGGGCCCCTATTACTAAGCTTACGATGTCCGTCTCTCCGTCTCCTGCTCTATCTCATGAACCGTAATAGGTAGAGAGTTAAAAATTTTCACAGAGTGTGTAATTCACTTGTGTGTAGAACGACAAATAAACACATTTATAGAAGCGTTGTTCTTTAATTTAACCTTTTGTTTACCTTTTTACTTTTTTACCTTTTTTTTTTTTTCTTGTATACTTTTAAGTTGTAATTGTAGTATACTTTTAGGCTGTTAAATATGCACATAATTTAATATTTTAAGCAAAAAGTCTTGTACGATGGTACGGAACCCTCCGTGAGCGAGTCCGACTCACACTTGGCTGATTTTTGAAAATAACACGACTATATAATCAAATTAAGAATAAATTATAATATAATGTAATTATTATTATAATAATGTTCAAAATATCCAACTCATTAATTGAATTTCTGTATATAATTTGTAAATATTAACTAATAAGTAACCTCAATGCCATTGTAGCTATAGCTTGTATAATGTAAGTTTGTTTGTACTTTTAATTACATCCAAACTGTTTATAAATAAATAAAATATACTGATTTAAATATGAGTGAAATATCTGAAGAAATACGCTATGTGGTGCTTTTTTACTATAAAAAATGCAAAAACGCTGCAAGGAAATAGCGGAAGCACTTAACATCAACCATATGACAGTTTGGAATCATCTAAAAAGATCAGGCTACTCAAAGAAGCTCGATGTTTGGGTGCCACATGAATTAACTCAAAGAAATTTAACTGACCGAATAACCATCAGTGAAACGAATCATTACGGGCAATGAAAAATTGATTGAATACAAGAATATCCAACGCAAGCGATCATGGGCAAAGACCGGTGACCTTCCACAGACGACTTCTAAGCCTGGATTGACGGCAAACAAGGTTATGTTGAGTGTTTGGTGGGATTAGAAGGGAATTGTCTATTATGAGCTGCTACAACGGGGCGAAACGCTCCTCTACTGTGAACAAATCGAAGTGAAACAATCAAAACAGAGCGACCATTGGCCAACAGAAAGGGTTTTGTCTTCTATCATGACAATGCTACGCCACACACATCTTTGATGACCCGGAACGAATTGACGGAGCTTGGTTGGCAAGTTTTGATACATCCACCATATAGCCCGGACCTTGCACCCTTTGACTACCATTTGTTTCGGTCTCTGCAAAACTCTCTTCATGGTAAAAAATTGGCCGACCCAAGAGCCGCTGAAAATCACTTGGCCAAGTTTTTCGCTGATAATCCACAGAATTATGAAGCTACCCGGAAAATAGCAGAAGGTCATAGATAATAACGGCCAATATGTAATTGATTAAAATTGATTTTGAATAAAGACAATTTTTGTTCGAAAATGTACCAAGAAACCGCGGAAACTTTTTATATGACCCATTATATTTGTAAACCTTTAGAAAAGTATACTGTACGTGATCATTGTCGTTTAAAATTATATTTATGTAATGTTATATTTACATTTATCCCGAAACAGGTTATAACAAGATCTTCCTCATTATTTGATGTTGTAAGTCTTATTTCAGTTTTAATTTTACAGCAATTGCAGGTATTTTTCTTCGAATCGTTAAATTGTTCTTTAGAAAGCTTTTCTTTTGTTAAAAAACAAGTTTTTATCGTGACTATATCTTGAAACATAGCCACATTTTTAAGACTTGCTTGAGGATGTGTTTGGTAAGAGATTCCTAAAGATGTAAAATAATTTAAAAAAACTCAAATGAAAATTTATGAGAATAGATACATACCGATTTGGGGTCCGATATATAAAATTCCAGAAATGTTCCAAGCCGAACTCAAAGTTACAGAAAAGTGTTCGTGTTCAGTAAGATAGACATTTTTTAAAATCTCAAAAAATCTATAAATGTTAATTAGATAAATTAGAGTTTAGAGCTCATATTTATTAACAATTATTGTATATTAACTTACTTTATCAAATACTCAACGTCGCTCAGATTGTAGGTTTTTTTGTACCCAACCTGTATCATTTTTTTTAGATTCTTTGGCTTTAAAGACGATATCACAGATTTAGGAAAAAATCTTTTAAATCCGACTTCTTTGTCAATATAATCGATGTGGAGTTTTTTATCTAGCATCTTTTCCGTTACATTTTTAAAGTAATGCCGAATGGCCAAGCAACCCAGCTGAACAATAAAGTCAACATCAACTGAAGGTACATTACATCTAATGTAGTCTTCCTTAACCTACAGAAACGATATAATTGTAATAAGTAAAAGTAGGTAAATAGAATTATTATATTAGTAGACAATAGATTGAACTGTGGACGTGAGCAAACGTGTTTTGCAGTGTTCGTAATAGGTGAAAGCTTCAAACAATGCAATATCAACAATTTAACAAAAACAATCACAAACAGATCATTGAAAGTATCAACTCCAGCAAAGAGCGCATCAATAACAATAACATCTGTAAAAGTTTTAATCAAGAAGGTATTTAAACAAGTAGTTGTTCCCGTTATTTCGTTTGGTTGTTGATACGGTTGTACTCGTATATACGTATTGGTCCTCATTTTGTAGAAAATTACAGCAACACGAGAAAGCAGTTGATTAGCAATAGTCTACATTGAAATTTAAAAATGCAATGCACACCTACAAGTGGCATTGCTGTTAATGTGGCAAAAAGAAGTCACTGCAGGACATAACGGCGGCAATTCAAAAAGTGGAGCAAAATAAAAAGCTGGAAAATGAGATAGAGATGTTGGCAACAAAGGATGACATCAGAGAATTGAAACAATCAATGAAGGCACAAATCGAAGAAGTGAAGGCTGAAAATAAATTCCTAAAAAGATAATTAAACGAGTTTCAGTTTTTAAAGTATAGAACATGGCAGGAAGGAGTTATGCAGAATGATCTACAAGCATAAGGAAAAGCATGTAATGTTAAAGTGTGTGATGCGAGGTGGTTATTTGAGAAAAATAACAAAATGGGAGTTGTCGCTAAGTGAGAGTCCTCTGAAATGGAAAGTGAAGTCTTAAAAAATACAAGAATGCTTGCAGGCAGGAAATTGAGTCTGAAAGTTTTGAGAAGTAGGTAAACTGTTTTAATAGTTTTAATGTTTATTGAAGATCGGCGGCGCGTCAAAGTAAATATGAGAGAGCGAAAGTGGACAAACTATGACATTAATGAGTACCTAAAAAGGGTTGAAATTAGGTATATATATTTTAGGTATCAAGAACTTAGATGGATTAGAGGTGATCGAAATATAAAAGGGAAATAATAAAGTAAGCATAATTCCACTATTTGTAAGAGGTACTAGTTGGAATCAAGACTTTGAAGTCGTAAGACGATTTTATGCAGAATTATTAAGTAAATCCAGTTGTGATTGGAGATTTAAACATCCGACTAGGTGAGTTACAGATAACTGTTGATGAGAATTTAAGTCATGAAATAATAGATGGGAAGAGAAACAGGATTTCCAAAGACAAAGTAATTAATAGGGATGATCTGCTAATCCTGAACGGGATGGCAAAAAGTGACGATTCTGGGAAGTATACATTCCTAAAGAGTGTATGATTTCAAGGTGGATGATAATGTGTGGTCTGATCATATGCCAATTTTCTAAACTCTAAAACTATTTACAGGGAATATTGTTAGAGGCAATAATAACCTCTTACCGAAACTGCAGGACTCGAAAGTTTATTTGTATAATATAAAGTTGATAAATAATTTGGAGAGGAAAAAAGTAGAACGATATGTCCTGGAGCTAAATGATTTTATTGAAATTATAAGTGTAATACAGCCAGAAAACTAGCTCTTATTTTGTTAAAAAATATTAGTAATACCGAATGTATGAAAGATAAAGAAACATACATATATACTAAATATGTCAGAAAAGAAAGAGAGCATATTTTGAACATAATAAGTTTCGCATAAATAATGTACGAGACATCAAAGATTGGTGGAAGGTAGTTTCGAGATAACGTGTGCAAAACTTAAATGACTGTGATGAAATTCAAGCAATATTTCGAAGTGTTTGGGAGGGGGATTAATAATTTAATTAAGGCTGAATAAACAGATTGATGAAAATATTATTTCATCTTTACAGTACGGCTTTAGGGCCACTCTTATGCCTGATTCAGACTGAGGAGAAGCAACCCCTTTTTTGTAAGCAGCTCAAAAAGTTGCTAAAATTCTACAACAACAACTGGCAAATGACAGAATTTCAGGGTTCCTTTGGGTACTTTGAAGCAACGTTTTTTCTGCTGCAAAGGTGAAAGCAAAAATTGCACCAACCAGGGCTGGCAAAGTTTGAGTAGTGCTGCCAAGTTTTTGGTAATGTCCGCCTTTTTTTTGGTCATTCTCGACATTAAACAGCTGATCATTGCACAAAACAATTTGAAGAAAATTTTACATTGTAATGTTTTCTTTAAATATTAATAAAATAAGTAGCAGTAATGAAAAAAAGCTGCAAGAATTATTTGCGTACACTCCGAATTGTTCTCAATCATATATTTTTCACAAAATGTTCATTTTAACTATCACAACTGACAACAATTGACGCTTTGGAGGCAAACATTGTTCGTGTTATTCGTGACTTACGACCAGCAGTGCTCGAAAAAGTAGAGCACAATTAGACGTCCAGAATGCGCTTCGTTAAGAACAGTCATATGCACGAAATCATTTTTAAATGTTAATGCCATGTGTTGATCGAATAAAAAAAAAATGTTGATAAAAATTTAATTTTTTGTGTTATTTTTTACAATTTCAAGTTCTATCGGCGTTAAAAAACACCCTTTATATCGTGTTCTGCCTAATTCCAATTTGGAAACTTATATGAGTCATGCTAGAGTCATTACCTCTAACACTAGCATTCTTCGGGACCGTGACTCTTTTATCGTACTATGCGATTTTAATCTCCTATTCATTTCATGGACCTTTTTTGCTATCTCGAATTATCTAGTTGCTTCAGCACAACATGATTTCTTGGACACACTGTTTCCTTGTTTTAAATGAACTCTGTAGTAAATTATTACAATAGATCTAAGGTGCTTATCAAAATTATAGGACACTTCGAAAATTTTACTGGCAAGACTCGCCAAATCTGTACTTTTTATATTTTGACAAAAATATAAATCACGAATGATAGAATAAGCTACAAAAAAACCGTACGATTTCTATTTTTAGCATTGGAAAAGAACCGTTAGTTTTAGTTGAAATGCTTGCATTTTTAGCCAGCTGTCAAAATATAAAAAGTACAGATTTGGCGAGACTTGGCAGTAAAATTTTCGAAGTGTCCTATAATTTTAATAAGCACCTTAGTATCTTGTGTTTAGTAATGATTCCGCTGGTACTTTTGTGTCAAGATGACAACCTTTTAGCATTCCTGAGGATACTTACCATCGAACATTGGAAATATCCCATTCTGTAACCCGACCTGTTTCAGACTCCAAATCTACTTCTATGCGTCGATTCTGTTTTCGCAAAGTGAACTTTGCCCAACTAAATGCTGTCTTTCTCGGAATAGATTGGTCTTTTTTGTACAATTGCAGTGATATGACTACTGCTATTAATTTTTTCTATGAAGTGTTTCTAACCTGGAGAACATTAAGACGAGGCTATATAAAAAATTTAAGAGTTCTGGCTCTTATATTGCTTTTGCTAATTTTTGTGTGGCCCGGCCTAATTTTCTTTAGTTAAATAACCTTTGTTACAATAACTATCTCTCACGTTGTAGACTGCAAATTTCACGTGACCGTTGAAGCCGAACAATGTGCTGTTGACAGGACGCGTACGATTTTTTTGGTCTTATTCGAGCGCACTGTTCCAACATATGCATTTTCCTTCCTGATCAAAGTACGCGCCAAATCCAAAGTTCTGAACAAATTATCAGCATAAATTGTGCGGCCTGCATCCAAATATCTCTCCGCAAGTTGAAGTACAACATTGTGCCCTTGATTGACCTCTCGTTTCTAGTCAGGTAATTTGCCAGAGTAAATTATTCCTTTGACAGGATAAAATGATTTCGAGTCGCCCAACCACCATATCTTTATACCATACTTTCCAGGCTTAGACGGAATGTATTGTGTGAAGCAGGTTCGGCCTCTGTATGGGAATAACTGCTTATTAACGGTCAGCGCATCATGCGGAGTGTAAGCTGCTGCCAAATTAGACTGCAACATTTGCCAAATATCATCAATAGCCGCAGTTTTGCTATTGAGTAGTCGCTGCTGTCGCGTATTTCCACTGTCGAATCTAAGGCATTGTTTTATGCACACAATACGGTCATATGATAATGCAGCTTTGTATATTGGACTACGCGTTGAGCCCCATAACTCTGTAAGAGGTTCACTATTCGATTTAGTGAGTCCAGCTTACAAAATAATAGCCAAAAAGGCATCGAACTCTTTCAAAGTGATTGGTTTCCATTTCTTTGTGTTCGTTGGATTTGCCAAATTCCATGCAGCTGTCACTTCCCTGCCTTTTCGATTTGATTCGCGTATTATGATGTACGCCATGTCTTTGGTGATGAGCGAGCGGAATATGGTAAAGGGATCATGTGGTTCCTACTGGTCCCGGTTTCCTCCTTTTGTAGTCGACCACGTTATGAGCGCGAGTACGCGAAATCAGTGGTGCATTTTTACTCCATTCGGTGCCATCTTTGGAAATGAAGTAATTGTTGCTTGTTTACAGTTTCTTCCTCTACATCATCGTCGTCATCACTAATATCTTCATTGATGTACATATGTGGTTAACTTTCGGCATCCGAATCATCAACATGAAAATTTGGTTGATATGTCAAGTCGTCATCATTCGCACCTTCAAGACCAAATGCAGGAATATTAACTTCATCGTCATCACTCATATCCGCACTCATGAAGTCTGCAAATCTATCATCCACTACACATCTTTCATCCTCACTCATTTGCTGGTAACGTGTACTACGACGTACCACAATTTCAGCAATAACTAAAATTTTCATTTGCCATTATATTTTACCACTTTTATTATTCTTTATAAAATTCAATATAAAATTTAGCACTCGATGATCACTGTTCACTGTCTAAACTTTGTATGATTTGGTTTTCGAAAGCAGGTAACAAAAATTAAAAACGGGACGGAGAGTTTATTATGTTTTCAAGGAAAGGCACAATAAAAATAATCCAAAAAGTAACAAGAAATCAAATAACACGTTTGTGATGTGTTGAAACAATATAACAATTAAAAACAAGCCAAAAGAAAGTGCATTTATTAATGATTTCTTGAAATTTCAGTACAAGGTCCCAACGGACCTTTTCATTCGTTCCCGTACAAATCACCATTCAGTTTGAAAATGGAAAATGTCCCCAGGGACCTTCTCACTTATCGGAGGGTTAATCATGATCTGCTTGTATATAAACTTGACCTTTTAGGTTTTCCTCAACAGTCTTTGTCGCTTCTGGAGTTAATCAAGCAAGCCATGTAGGCCCATTATTGTTTAACCTTTTTGTAAATGATCTCCCTTTCTCCATCTCACAATCTCGCGTGCTCACATACACTGATGATGTAAAATTGCACCTTTCATTTAATGATGGTGCCTCTCATCTCAGACTCCAAGAGGATCTTGATTCTTTATATTTTTGGTGTTTAGCAAATTATTTATATCTAAACTAGCTGTGCCCAGCCCCGCTTTGCTGTGGCTCAATCTATGTGTGAAAGTTATAGTGGCTTTACAGTGGCTCGTATCACGAAGATTCGGTTTTGTGGTTTACAGTGGTATTTTAGTATCACGAACAGCTGTTGTTTATTTTGATTATACATACAAATGGAACGTTGTGGCTAATTGTGATAATTAAAATGGACATTTTGTGAAAAATATATGATTGAGAACAATTTGGAGTGTATGCAAATAATTCTTGCAGCTTCCTTTTTTATTCCTGCTACTTATTTTATTAATATTTAAAGAAAAAAGTACAATGTAAAATTTTCTTCAGTGTTTTTTGCAATGATCAGCTGTTTTATGTGCGGCGCGCAAAAAAAACACATGACAATAACAAAAAACGACGTAATTATGAAAATGCTGCCAACCTACATGGAAAAATTTCCCAGCCCTGTTAAGACTGACCATTCAAAAAAAAACCGAATCTTAGCGTATCTATTTGAGATTAGCATCTCTCAATCGAATCACTCTACAATAACAACCCCTCAATTTTGTCATTTTCTCTGTTTGTGTTGTCAAATGGAACTCGAATCATAGTCGCATCTTCATAGATTCGAGTCTTAGCTCACTGTAGAGCCACTATTAGTTTGTTCAAGGCCATAGTAGAAACAGTTTATTTATTTTGTTTGAGTACTTTCTATTGGGTTGGTTCGTTTGCTGTATGGAAATATATCTAAGCTTTTTTCAATGTTTTTAAATATTTTTCTTTTTAGCCTAATCGCTATTTACTGTAATTATCTACATTTACATTTAAAAAACTAACTAAATCGGTTGAAAATTACGGGCGCTAGAGGGACACCTACACATTTTTCAACTTTGTTTTTATTTATATAGTAGAAGTAGATATCTTCAAAAGCAAGTTCATGACGTATCATCTGTGTAAACCTCATTTGTTTGCTAACATGATTGAAAACGTCCAACTCGAGTGAGACTACATTTAATGACCTTGACCTGTTTGACCCCAAGCTGTGTTTTAACCAACATATCACTTCTATAGTAAATTAGGCGAAGGGTGTTTTTGATTTTATTATAAGGGGTATATCGAAATTATACGAAACTTTTTGTTTTTAGGGTTCCGTGCCCATACGGAGCTAACGGGACCCTATTACTAAGCTTACACTGTCCGTCTCCTGCTCTATCTCATTAACCGTAATATGTAGAGATTTGAAATTTTGACAGAGTGTGTAATTCACTTGTAAAGCTTACTGTAAGCTTATTAATAGGGTCCCGTTAGCTCCCTATGGGTACGGAACCCTAAAAACGGAAAAATGACATTTTTGGAGTGTATAGAAATTATACGAAAACTTGTTTTTTTAGCTTATAATTACATTAATCTTTGAGATAATGGCTTAAAAACCAATTTCAATATTAAATAGGACTACCTTGTTCCTTTGCCACAATGAATAACCTGCTTTTGCATTGAGTTTATTAAATTTGCCAAAAGGATTTGGTCCAATTTTCCCCATTCTCTTAAAATTGCATGTTTCAAATTTCTTATTCCCATCGTAAACACGACGTACAAGAATTCCCCAGAGATTTTCGATAGGGTTCAGATCAGGTAAGCACGCAGGCCAGTCCAAAGTGTTAACAGAGGACGACAATAAGTAGGCCATCATGTGACGACTTGTGTGAATTCTCGCAATATCCTGAATGAAAATGTAAGGACTTTCTCTATTATCCTGTAGGAACGATAGGAGAGTATTGTCCAACACACCCACATACTCTACGCTCGAAGTTCAAGGGTACTATACTTGGTAAATGCACCCCATACCATAACAGAACCACCTCCAAAATTCCGTTTCGAGAATACGAGGGGTTCCTTTCGCAAGTCGTGCCAATAGCCGCGAAAATCATTTGGACCATCCAAATTGAATTTTTTTTCATCCGAAAAAATAACTTTTTAAAAAAAAAAAAATTATAAAACTTATGTTGCATGCAAGTTGCAATACAACAATTCTTTACCGAGGCCCAGCACGTATCAAGGTTTTTAAAAGCAAATTCAAGTCGTGCTATCTTGTGGTGCTTCTTGAGAGTTGGCTTCTATATGTTTTGCTGCATTTAAAGTACGCTAAACGCATATTGGGGACATTGGAATGCTGCTGTATGCAGCAAGTTGACGACACGACAAGGTCGAATTACTTCCTTTTTTAAAAATTTGACACTTGTTCCGGCCAGACAGTTTAGATTTTCGTCCAGCATTATTTTTATTGTCATATCCTTCTGGATTTTTTATAAAATTATTAATTACGCACATGTTCGACGAATTAATTTTGCAATTTGATTAATTAATAAGCCAGAGGTTTTGAAATCGAGAACTTTTCCGTTCTCCTCTTCAGTCAAACGCGTTCCACGTGACCTTTCCAGCAGTGGCTAAAAATAGAATGTAACGTTTGAATTCTTTTCTATTGCACTTTACATTTTGCATTCTCATTCTATACCATTGTTTGAGTTGATAAAATAATATTTTCGATTTGGCGAGTGTTTAAAGTAATATTTTGATCGTTTCGTATAATTTTGATATGCACCTTACGTTGGTCTATTGAATGTAATGACCGTTATACTACAAAAATTCTTTTTATATCTCTTGTGCGTCCACTCCTCGAGTATTGCTTTTGCTTTTGGTTACAGCAAAACTGGAAATTCTAATTCCCGCTTCCCATCTTACTCTGATAGGCTCCTTCTTATCAGTCTTCCATCTTTGGTGCATCATAGGATATCTCTTCTCTCAAAAAATCTTGTACGATGGTAGGGAACCCTCCGTGTGCGAGTCCGACTCACACTTGGCTGATTTTTTTTTTCCTATTTTTGTTTCTTTTTTTTTGTAATTAATTTATTTTAGTTGAAGTTTATTTCAATTTATATTTTTGTCCTACTTTTAAGTGTAATTGTAAAATTTGCCTAATTTCTTAAAAGTTACGCTATAGAACGAAAATGGCGCCTATAGCACCAATAGAGGCTGGAAGTAATTAGTTAATTAGTTTCCTCAACTCTTTTATATGCTTCTCAGGTTTGGGGTTTGAGGTACTTCGATCAGCTAGAGATTGTGCAAACCTCCTATTATAATATACTTTTGGCCTTACCGAAATCCACATCAAATGCGCAGGTTATAGTTGGGAATTTGTAAAGTTGTCTCTATGATTTTAAAGGCTGCATGGAACTATATATTTAAAATTCTTCAAATGGAGCATTGGCGGTTGCCTAAAATTACCGTCCTTAGGCTAATCCATCTCCATCGGCAAACGACAACGATAAGTGAATATAATTGGGTAACCCAATTTAATAGTTTTCTGTAAAAAATTTCAAGACATTCTCAGTGGTTGAATTCTTTATCCCTAAACTGTACGATTCTAAGATCACTGGAGGATAAGGCGGGCCCGTACTTATCCTATCGTAATAAATTTTTTATGTGCAAAACTTTCGCGTCATTTCGCCTATCTTCCAAATATGCTCTTAGGTTTTGTATTAAAGGCAAAAATTATAAAATTGACCAAAACAGTATATGCAGACAGTGGTACCTGGAAGTTCGAAATTACTACTTACGCGACCTAATAAACCTAGATAATGGAAATATTAATGTGTACATCAGCCAACTTCATGGACCCGCACCCGATCAAAATGTTTTTCTATTTTTTAAGACTTAGAGCTTCAGATTTAAATGAATAACATGTTACGTACTTACAATTTACCTTAGAAATACTTTACATAATTTTAAAACTCACTACAAGTATTTTTAACGAGAAAACGTTTTTAAAATGGGTATACATGCCACAAACAGAATTTTCAGAATTTTTCGAAAATGTTTGTTGTTTTTAATATACCTCGTGACTCAAAAATCGTAGCGCCAAGTAATTTATATATTCTAAAAATGTGGTTTGTGGTGCAGCGTGTAAGAGGAATTTTGTCATAGTGCGGTTATGTCAACAAGGGGGGAGGGGCGTTCAAAGAGGTGCCTAAAATGGAAAATTCACTTTTCTTTTGTAAGCGTATTGCTTGAGAAGGGATTGTCCTATTTGACTGATTTTTGTTCTTTATAGGATAATTAGAAGAATGTGAAAGAAAATTTTTAGAAAATCCACCGGGAAAGTGGGAATTTTCGACTTTTTGTATAATTATTATTTAGAAAAAATTGAAAATTGAATACGAACATTGTCATAAAATGTAAGACTTGCAGGGGGAAGAAGAGGAAGAATGAAATAGTCAAAGCAGACATAAGTTAAGGTGTATATGTGAGTATGTGTATGGTCAAACATCGTGTGCCTGTGTTCATTCAAATGAATTCCAATGTCTGAATGTAGCTGAGAGAAATTTCCATGTTCTCATTCAAACGAAACGATGGTGAATTGAATTGAATTGAATTTACATTCGAATATTATTTTGTATTGCGTTGTACGTTGGTATTTGCTCTCCCAGGCTACATTTCACAACAACAATTGCACCAAATTCCTCTCGCAAAAAACATTTGCTCTCCTGCTTAGAATTTGTGTGCAATTGTTGTTGTTGTGAGAGGATTGTGTAGTATATTATACATATTTCATAGTCTTTGATGATTCACCATGAATGCGACTGAATATAACAATATTTTTCTTGTTCCTTTCGTTTCTTTCGCTTCTTTTACACACTCCTCTTGTTCTAATCGTTTTGAGTGGCGATCGTTTACTATGGCATTGCTCTCTCAAATGAATTAGAATTCATTCAATATGTATCTGGTTCCGAAAAGTGAGTACGAAATTCATTGGTACTCAGTTATGCTAAGCAACTGAATGCATTCTGGGACCGATCGACACAAATTAAGTGATTATTTGAATAAACATTTCAGCTTCAGAATGACCAAGGTGAACAGCCTTCATTCGCCGGGACTGCCTAGATCTAACCTACGCGCGCGACATGCAAACCTTACATATCATATTTCTTCCTGTCTTTGAAGCTTAATATAAGCCAAACGAATTTAAGTTAAATTTTTTTTTTTGTCAATAAAGTTTATTTAATTATACATAAGAGGAAATGATAGTTAACTTTATTAATAAAATTTTAAATAAATTTTAACGAAATTAACCTAAGAAATTAACTTTTATTTTTGCGACAGTCGATTAGCACATCCACTTGAAAATGTCGAATAACATAAAAAAGTTGGCACAATACAACCAAAATAATTTTTTTAATTTAATTTCTCTATTTAAGAACTTATTTATAAAAGAATTAATAATGTGTTGAGCCACCACGGTTCAGTATGACCTCGTACTTTCTATTGGGTAACGAGTCATATAATTTTTGAAAGTAATTCAGTGAAACAGCCTCCCATGCACTTTTTTTTCATTGAATGAGTTCACCTTCAGTTGAGTATTGCCTGCCGGACTCGTACACTTTGCGTGTTAACCATCCCCAAACATTTTCCACCCAAAACTTTACGACCCTGGCCGTGTGGATATGTGCGTTATCCTGCTTGAACTTCCATTCCAAGTGTCCAAAAATATCCTTGATTGCAGGGAAAGCCGTTTCTAGTACACCATTGTATGCTGTGGCATTCATACGACTAGTAAGAAATTGCAGTTCTATGGTGCCCCATACCATTACACCACCGGCACGGCTGTGCAGCCGATCTAAAGTATGCTCTTCCTTGCTAAGGTCATGAAAGTAGTAAGCATAACCATCAGGACCCTCTGAATTGATTTTTTTTCGTCTGAAAAGACTACATGCTCCCACTTCTTGGCACAAGTCATATTCGATCGAGAGAATTCAAGCCGTTGCATCTTTCGAAGTGGTGGTTTTTTTTTTAATTTCAGACGCTTAAGATGTTTAGCTTTCGAAATAATCCTTTGTACAATCTGCACGCGCGCGTTAACACCAGTTTTTTCTTTAATTTTGGTGGCTGAGTCGTGAGAATTACACGAGTGCCTTACAATAATTAGCTTGTTTGCTGCTGTAGTTACAGAAGTGGGCCGGCCTTTCATATTTTTTCCATAGGTATGTTGAGTGCTTAAAAATGAGGTTGCGTTTAATATTTTTTGATATTTGAAGGATTATATAATACTTTTAATACACCAAATACGACAACTTTCGCACAAAAATTAACACGAAACGGAAAATGTTTTAATCGGCTGTCGCAGAAAAAATTCATGTTTTTTTTGTCTCACTTCAAAGAAAACAGTAAAACAAAATAACGGTTCACTTCCAAATGTCAATTTTTTTTGTTAGATTGAGCGTCTTTGATGTGAAACATGTCGACTAATGGGTAAGACTAAATGAAAAACTGAATGTTTCATATACATACTGTATATAGAAAATATATTGTATATACATATATTTAGGATATTTGCTATATAAAATAGGCGACTGACTATTGGTTTGTGATAGCTAAAGTACGATATATACATCATTGAATCAACAGAATCCAAATCCCTCGTGAAGACTGCATCGATTGTAGTTTTGGAGTTGGTTGCTGGAATGTTCCTACTAGTATTCATGTTAAATATAAGGTTTTGCTTCATTTTATCAATCTACTATTATTAATTATTTATTTGATTAGAAACTGTTACCACAATTCACTTTGCATTCACTTGTTAAACGTTTTTAATCGTTTATGTACGTGTGCTTCACGCCACAAGCGAACATAGACAAAGAGAAATAGACAAAAATCTCTTGCAGTAAGAAATATCAAAACGATTACATTCACTAACACTGTGATAATGAAACCTGTACCAAGCTTATATTATCCCTTCGCTAACAAAAATTTAACTCCTCGTTAGCCTTGTGTGTTAACCGCTGGCTTCCGATACGAAAGATCTGAGGCCAGTTCGTGGTTATGCGCTTTTTTAACATTTTTAATAAATACATGCGTGTGTGTATTAGAGTAACTTTGGTGGGTGGTTTTATATATGGTAAGAAGCAAAATGCTTTCATAAGTTCAGAGTATTTTCATATAAAATGTTTGACGACCCCTCCGTAAAACATATGTATTTTTCAAAATGTGCTTTGTTGTATTGTAGTTACAAAACTCACGGTGTCACCAGCAGCCTCATCTTGCTTAATCTGTGATCGCAAGGCAGGGGTTTATTAAATTAAGCAATGACGATGACGCGAATGCCAAATTTAACTCTACCGAACAAATTTAACTCACATCAAAACAAAAATCTGTGAGTGTGTTAAACACTCACGAGCCTTTCATGTGAAACACGTTGACTATGTTACTAAATGAATTAATGAAAGTTTGATGCAAAATAACAGTATTAAATTTCAATTTATTTAAAATATTTTTTTATTTTTTATTTTTCAATACGTCTAGTTACAGTACTATAAGAACTAACGAGCAATTTGCAGTGGATACAAATAAAGATACTGTACCTAATATTGTATTGAAGACAATACTATACTAAGTTTCTAATGGATTAGATCTTCTTTTTTTTTTGCGTTTAAGCCTTCTTACCCACTGGGTCGAGTCCGTGAGGGTAGAGGCTTCATCATTTATATGGTTGATCAGTCTCTCTTTGTGGGAGTTAGCTAGTTTTTTAATAACTACCGCAACCGAATCGATTACGAGATCACGTTCGAGATCAGAACTGCGAATGTACAAAGGGGCACTAACTGCTCATCTCAGCACTTTGTTATGGAACCTTTGGATTTGCTGCGCATTGCTTATATCTGAGCACCGTAAGTCTACAGAGGCTTTAAAATCTGCTTGTATAGGAGTATCTTATTGTCAATGGTTAACGATGACTGTTTCCTCATAAGCCAATACATATTTCTATATTTTAATTCCAATTCTTCTCTCTTTTTCTTAACGTTTGCGCTTCACCTGAGCTTAGCATCTAAAGTAATGCCTAAATACTTTGCAGTATTCGAATACGGAATTTGTATACCCTTAATATAAAGTGGAAGATATCGCACTTTGTTGTGCGTGAAGTTAATATGCACAGGCTTCGTTTCATTTAGTTTAATATGCCACTTTATCGTCCAGTCATTTATTTCGTTTAGAGCGTTCTGTAATTTCGAAGGTAGATTCCAACTCTGTCTTATCGACCGAGAGAATAGCTGTGTCATCGGCAAATGTCGCTGTGACGCAGTTTTGATTGCATGGCAGGTCACACGTAAAGATATAGTAGAGGACCCAAGACGCTTCCATGAGGAACCCCAGCCTTTATCTCTTTGAGTTGTGAATAATCATCTTCTTGTTCTACTCGAAAATAACGGTCGGGTAAATATGAACTTAATATGCACGAGTACTGGTTTGGTAGAAGCGCATTGATTTTTTTCAGTAACCCAGCATGGCACACTTTGTCAAACGCCTTTGAAACGTCGAGGAACACCGCACTACAGGTGTTTTTCTCTTCAAATGCATTTTCAATAACACGAGTTATACTATGGACTTGGTCTATTGTTGAATGTTTCGAACAGAACCCAAATTGGTGAGAAGGTATAATTTTTTCATTTTCAACTTTCTTTTAATCAATAATTTTTCAGCTAGTTTTGATAGCATGGGGAGAAGCGAGATCGGTCGATAGGAAGTTAGTTCGTTCGCTGATTTGCCTGGTTTATTAAACATAACATCCACTGCCGTTTTCCAGTAAATTGGAAAATATTTTAGCTTAAATACTGCGTTGATGACACATGTTAATTGTTTAATTGTTTTTTTTTTTGGCAGATGCTTTAATATTTAAGCACTTACTAAATCATACTCCGGCGATTTTTTTGGTTTCAATTTAATAATTTCATCGGTTACTTCGTCCTCGTTTGTTGAAGGAATCTCGTGTAAGGAATTATAACGATGACATTCCGTGTCAGTAGCTTTTGGAGAGCCATATGGAGTAAAAGTATCCTCAAGATAGTCTGCAAAGACATCTGCCTTTTAACTATTAGTTTTTGCCTACTTATTACCTGGTATTTTGATTGGTATGCATATCAATGATGGTTGTCTCATTTTTTTTGTGCACATCCACAGTGAGTAGTTTGAATTACGTTTATTTGTTAGTTCTTGCAAATAATTTTTTAGGGTTCTATTATTGAAATCTTTAATTGCAAAGCTGAGTTTTTTTGAATAATTGTTTAGCCACCGTCGCCGCATTCTCCGTTTCTCCAATAGCATTTCTTTTATTTCTTTTGTATATTTATGTCCGTTTGGTGTTTTCCACTCAGCAGGAGTACTTTTCCAAGCTGCTCGTTGTATTTCATTTGTCAATTTGAGCACTTCATCGTCTAATTGATTTACTGTGTCGATAGTTAGCGAATGGTCTATAACATCTTCCAAAATTTTTCGAAAATATTCCCAGTCTGTATACTGGTTCGTAAGTTGAAAAGGACGCTTTTTCAAAATGACGTTTTCATGTGTGGTCAAATAGATTGGAGAATGATCAGATAACATATCCAAACCATTTTCAATGCACAAGTAAACTTTTTTAGCAATGAAAAAATCAATTAGATCTGGTGTTTTATTTGGATCTGTTGGCCAATATGTTGGTTTGCTAGTTGATACAGTAATACAGCCTGTCTCTCGAAGTGTGTTATACAATTCCCTTCCTTTGGTCGTTGTTAGTCTTGACCCTCAATGTATGTGTTTGGCGTTGTAGTGACCACCCATTATGAAGCTATTTTTGTGACTGTTAATAAGTTCAACATATTGGGCGCGTTTGATCTGATGCCTTGGAGGACTGTATTCCGCAATTATTGATATTTTACTATCAGCATCTATTGTGACGGTGGTTGCTTGAAATTCGTCTGTGCAAATTTTTTCTTCTTCAAAATGCTTAATGCTCGTTTTGATGACAACAGCGCTACCTCCTCTTGCGCAGTTGTTTGGATGGATAGTATGGTATGTTATATAATTTTTAAATTTAATCGAAGATTCCTTGGTAAAATGAGCTATTAAGCACACATCAATTTCTCCTGAGGCTAGAATCACTTCCAACTCATGTTGGTGCTTCAAGAGCCCATTTGCGTTCCACAACATTACTTTTAAGAAATTAAGCATTGTTACTTTTTGTACAGACACTTTTCGACACTTGGCAGTCTTTTTTCCAAGAGCAGATTAAATTCTTCTTGTTTCGAAAGTTTTTCTAAAATTTGTTTCAATATACTTTCTTCTTCAGTCTTATTGCCCTTTAAGGTTTCTGCAAATGTAAGTACCTTTGGGGCAGTATCTGATGGTGTGGCGGTTTGGTAATTGTTATTGGTTTCATTTCGGGAATCTTTAACCTAACTAAAATCAGATTATTTGGTTAGGTTAGGAGCTCTATCATTAATTTTTTGCCGACTTGTTTTTTTATCTCTTATTTTTTGCAACTCTTTTGCAACAAGGCATCCTCTGTAGCTAGCAGGATGTGCTTCTCCACAATTGCAGCATTTTGGTTGCTGTTGTTCTGGTTTAGTGCAGAGGGAAGTTTTGTGTTTTCCTGCACATTTCACGCATATTGGCTGTTTACTGCAATAGTTTTGAGTAAGTCCAAAGGACTGGCAAGATTTGCATTGAGGTATTAAAGTTGATTGCCTAACTGCCTCAATTTTAACAACAGTATGCAATATGGTTTTTATTCATGAACTCTGTTGATGTTTTCCTAATCTTCGCAAGTAAGATGTCAAGGGGTTGTTTGTTTTCCATTTCAGTTTATTCACTGCATTTGTTATTTTTAGTCCTTGGCTTTTCAGATCAGAAATTATTTTATTAGGATCACATGAGTGGTGTAGGTTTTTGACTATCACCTTAATTAGTCTTGTTTGTTTATCTTCATATGTATACCATGAAATATCCTTTTTTAATACTTTGGTAATATTTTGGTAATCCTTTCCATCTTGCGTACTTATAAAATTTATTTTTAAGAAGTTTAACGAAGAAATCTTCATTCGCTTCTCTTTTTGCAATATCTAGGAGCTGTTGATATTCGCACTCTACCGAGACCATGATAGGTGGAGGCCGCGGAGTCTTCTTAACTACCTTAAATTTCTGTGACATTTTAGTGGCTAAAGGAGATTTTATTTACTCTGGCGAGTAATTGGTCTTTCTTTTTTTACTAGATCCTTTTTTTAGTATCCAGTCTGTTTCTCGAGCTAGCTCTTCTTCTGTTTTATATACTTTGGAATCCACATTTGGGGTATCTTGCATATTTTTAGCAGTATTGGATTTTAAAATACTGTTCTCGGATTTTAGTTGCGATATTTCATCTTTCAGATCAGTGCAAAACTTTTCCATATTTTGTAATTTTTTGGCTAAATTGTTATATAATTGTTTCATATCTCTTGCGCATTTTATACATTTCCTCCTGGTGGAGGTGTTCGCCCAATTCCCATATTAGATGCGAATTTTCAAAAAAATAAATGTATAATTGACGTATGATATTAAATTCCCTAACATGCTGCATCAATTGCAACTTAAGAAGGGTATTGTTGTTTGTTAATAATAACTGAACAACAAAAAACAACCGCTTTTGGTTTCAGTTGATGATGCTGTTGTTGTTATTATGAACTACTGCTAGCTTTAGCTGTTGTTATTGTCCTAGCTATGTAATATTGTTGTTGTTATCGCTATGCTAAAAATAAAATTGGTTTTGTTGTTACAGTAAGGTAACGTTTCTGTTTTCGTGTTTTATTTATCTATTATTGAAGCTAATTGGCTTTCTAATTTATTTATGCTGGATTAGTTCTCTGAAAGCGGAGCTGCTGATAGCACGTCTGATCGCTTCGAGATTCAAATGCATTATTAAATAATATAAAATAATTACAGTCAACGACTGCACTTTACAACTAGCGAATTTTTCTTGTTTAGCGTTGCACTTTTGTTGAGTGAGGAATGTGAGTGGGAGTGAGGAATGTTCCCAAATTTGATTGCTCCAAGAGCGTGTAGGTGTAAAAGTAGTGTAAGCAATAGCGATTGGCTTTGCCGATGTTCTCACTAGAAGAGAAATATAAATCATAAAATACGTTGCTCTCACTCTCCGTGCATATTCATAGATTCCAAAAGCTTACGCATTGAAATGAACAATTTAAATTGTAATGAGAAACAATAACAACGACTTGTGAGCCTATTCAGGTATTTACGTTCGTGCAAGAAAGTGCATACTTAAAGCGTTTCACTCTCGTTTTATTTAATTCGATTTTTCGATTTATTAATTTTTTTTTATTAATAAAATTGTTGTATTGCTACTTATTTGTTGTAGTTACAAAGTGTTTATAAAAATATAAAAACTAAAACAAAAAAAAATTTTAAATTTAAAAATCACGTTGTCGCCAATTGTTTGTGATCGGCCTCTCATCTAAAAATTACCCAAGCCACACGTTGCTTAATTTCTGATCGACAACAAAAGCGTTAACCAAAATTGCCTATGACGATGATGCAAATTTTACCCTACCGAAACCAAAGATGTTTCACATCAATAATAAAATAAAAAAATAATGAGCATGACACATATTTAGAATTCTGAGTTATTTGCATTTATACTGAAAGGTTAGAAGTGTGCTAATCGGTTGTCGCGCAGTGTATGTTTTACAAAAGACGACTTCGTTGATACGTACAGGTAAACATATGTTTTGGACTGAATCGATATCCGACAATTGAACTACTACTAATTTCTACAGTTTACAAAATACTGCATTAGTTGACTTAACATATATTATATGTACATACACGTATATAGACTAATATCGAAAAAATCTGGACTTTCGACTTTGCCTGCCCCGAACTTATATAGTTATAGTTAAGATCTGTTACAAACTTTTAGTTTAAAACAGATAATTGAATAGATATATAATAATAATAAAAGACTGACGTCTTTGCAAACTATTTTGAGGACACTTTTAGTACATATGACTCTTTAAAAACTAGTAATTAGGAATGTGATTCATTATTATTTCGCACATGAGATTAATTCGGCAATCGAGGACGAAGAAATTATAAAAATAAAAGCAAAAAGAAATCGCCAAGATATGATTTTAAATCATACAACTGCTCATCAGTGTAGATGCCATCTACATATCACAAAAACAGGACAGATCGACCTCAAAAAAGCGGAAAAAATGGGACAAAAAAATATTTAAAAAAGGACAGAAAACAGGACATAATTTATTGCCTTATTATCTTTATTTTTTAGTAATTTTAAAGTTATAAATTTATTTTTATAAATTAGATAAGCTTTATTGTCTTATTTATGAGGTCATAATACTCTTCTTCAATCATGTTTAAATATTTATCCGGAACCTCATAAGTGTTACAGCATGCGCTGTGCCGTCGCTTCCAAATCTAACAAAAAAATGATTTTTTATTTATACTCTTCACGTTAGTAAATAGTATTATAAGTTTGTCATGAAGTTTGTAACACACAGAAGAAGACATCGCAGAACACATAAAGTATATATATTTGTGATCAGCTCGATGAGACGAGTTCAATTAGCCATGTCCGTCTGTTCGCACTCCTAGTCCTTCAGTTTTGGAGCTAGAGAGCTGCAATTTTGTACATAGGCTTCTTTTTACCAAACGCCGATCAAGTTCGTGAATCAGCCAAATCGGACCATTATGGGGGGATACCTGCCATACAAACCCCCCTTTTAAATTAATGTTCATATTAGAAAAAGTTTTTTGTTTTTGACTTATTGACTTATTGAACTGAAATTTGTACACTATAAGTCTCTGACCCATATCCACAAACCATGAAAATTTCAATTTATTAGAAAAACTTTTTTTGTTTTTTGTACTATCGACTTAAAATTTTGACACTATAAGTGTCTAACCCATAGCCACCTTATAAATTTCAAGACCCTCGGACCACTAGCTGTGGCGTGAAGAGTATTACAACTTCGGCATAGCAAAAGTTAGTCTTTTTATATATATATATATATTTTTTTATGTAGAACTAAGATTATAATTATAATTTATAATTTAGTTAATAATATGAGCAATAGCGACAAAGGTCTTCAGTTCAGGGGGAGAGATAGGAAGGATTGGACGAAATTAGAAAAGTGCACGACCAGACTTCAGCGGGAATCGAACCCACGACTCAAGTTTGAAATATATTTGTTTCGCATCTACACAAAGGTCTTCTATACAAACAAAAAACTTATGAAAAACTCTATTTTCCTTTAGAAACCCACAATAAAAACTTGCTATAATTTTTTTTTGGATCATACCTAACGTGACCATTTATTATTTTTTTGTCAAAGCGAGACGTCCTCTGCGGAGTTAAGTAAAAATTTTTTTTTTTTTGGGTTTTAAAAGTGATTTATTATAAATATATATTATAATTTCTTATGTAAAAACAGTGTAACTTAACCTGATAGATAAAATTGCGTTTAAAGTTTGTGTTTGAAACCGATTTCAGAATTTACTTTTTACCAAAGATACTTGGCTAAATACGCGCTCAACTTCCGCAGTTGATCACGGCAACAAGAACAAATTCAGGTCGAATGTTGCTAGGTTCAAAAATGATTTGTTCCCTGCTGAGACCTCATAGTTAATAGACTCGGCCCAAAACTTAGCAGTATCAATGTTAAGTTATAGTGATAAGCACAACCCGATACGAGTATATGTCGAATATTTCTTAGCATATTCACAGAATTTAAAAAAAAAAAGTTATATAATACATTAAAACTAAATAATATCAGCCAAGTGTGAGTCGGACTCGCACATGGAGGGTTCCGTACCATCGTACAAGATTTTTTGCTTAAAATATAAAATTATGTTTGTATTTAATAGCCTAAAAGTATACTACAAAAAACAAAAAAATTGTTAAACAAAAGGTTAAATTAAAGAACAATGCTTCTAAAAATTTATATTTTTAGTATTTGTCGTTCTACATACAAGTGAATTACATACTTTGTGAAAATTTCAACTCTCTACCTATTACGGTTCATGAGATAGAGCAGGAGACGGACGGACGGACATTGTAAGCTTAGTAATAGCTGAAGAATATTAATGCGCTTCTACCAAACCATTACTTTTGCATATTCATCCGTACTTATCCCATCGTTACTTTCGAGAAAAACAAAATGATGAATAATCACAACTTAGGCTGAGAATACACCAGATCAGACTGAACGTCTTTATTTGTCTGATGAAAGAACAGTACAACAGTTTCTTATGAGGCTGGACACACTAACAAGAAAAAACAACAAAAAACAAAAAATAAAAAAAAATAATAATAATAATAATTTTCTACTGGTCGCAGTGTATAGTATTATAAGTTTGTCAAGAAGTTTGTAACACAGAAGGAGACATCGGGGATTCCATAAAGTTTGTATATTCTTCATCAGCTCGACGAGAGTTTTTCAGTTTTTGAGCTTGAGAGCTGAAATTTTAAACGCAACACATTTGTCGGAATCAGACCAATCGGATCACTTCCATACAAACCCAAATTCAAATTAATATTCTTATTAACAAACCTTTTTATTGTTTTTTATGTCTCACACGTAACACGTAAATTTCAAGACCCTCAGACCACTATATATCACTATAATCAGATGATATAAAAGGCGCGTGGTTCCGCATAGCCAAAGTTAATCTTCTTTTTATTTGTTTTTGGTCTGAGTCACGAAAGGCATGGCACGTTGTCAGTACTTAGCCTGTTGTTCTTTAAAGACAAAATTTTTCATTTTCGGGTATGAAACCTTATTGGTCAAACACTGGTATGTTCTCAGCAAAAGATGTTAAAGCTGGGGTCCCTCAGGGAAGCGTGCTAGGTACTCTCTTGTATCTACGTGGGTAGTCCAATAAGTTCAAAATTGGTTTTTTCTAATTTTTAAACATAATCTCCTTTTAGCTCGATAGATTTATTTCCACATTTGTCAAATTTTGTTTTCCTTTCCAAAATAATAGGTTTTCTCAAGGTTTTGTCATAATGGAAGACCCCAAGAAACAATCGCCGTAACTTTGTCACTGTAATTTTATTGACGATTTCTGGCGTGCGGACCTGCTTTGAGCGACCTGAACGTTCCGAGCCATTTGTGATGCTATGACCACAACGAAATTAAGTAAACCACTTATCACTAAAATCGGAGCAGAGTCCCCAAAGTATTTACCAAACATTTCCTTGGTTGCGGTGATGGTTTCTTACGCAAAAAATAATGCTTCATGAGCACATAAAATTTAACTCTTCTCATTTTTCCAAATACCCAGAAGTTTGTTTCTTCATTTGACAATAAACATGAAACCATGTGGTCAATATTATTGAGCTATTTAGTGATGGACGATACTTACTAAAAAAAAAAAGTTTTCGATGCTACGAGGCCCATCTCTCTGACTGCTCGTACTTGTGACACACCATGTAATCAAAACTGCGTCACAGCAACATTTGCCGATGACTCAGCTTTCTCTCGGTCAGAAAGACAGATAAGATACAATGAAATTAAAAAAAAAAAAATAGAAAAATAGAAAAACAGCCAAGTGTGAGTCGGACTCGCACACGGAGGGTTCCGTACCATCGTACAAGATTTTTTGCTTAAAATATAAATTATGTTTATATTTATTTACAGCTTAAAAGTATACTAAAAAAAATAAGTTAAACAAAAGGTTAAATTAAAGAACAATGTTTTTAAAAATGTGTATTTTTAGTATTTGCCGTTCTACACACAACTCTCTACCTATTACGGTTCATGAGATAGAGCAGGAGACGGACGGACGGACATCGTAACCTTAGTAATAGGGTCCCGTTAGCTCCCTGGGTACGGAAAAAAAAACTAACTTTGGCTATGTCGAAGTTGTAATACTCTTCACGCCGCTGCTAGTAGTTCGAGGGTTTTGAAATTTATAAGGTTGGTGCATATAGATCAGGCACTTATAGTGTCCAAATTTCAGTTCAATAAGCCAAAAAACAAAACACTTTTTTCTAATTAGAACATTGATTTAAAAAGCGGTTTGTATGGGAGGGATGTACAAAATTTCAGCTCTCTAGCTCCAAAACTGAGAGACTAGTTTTGCGAACAGACGGGCATGGCTAAATCAACTTGTCTTATCGAGCTAATCACAAATATATATACTTTATGTGGTCTGCGATGTCTCCTTCTGTGTATTACAAACTTCATGACAAACTTATAATACTATTCACTCCCGTGAAGAGTTTAATTAACACCCTTTAGACCGTGGTCACACGCAGTCTGTCGCTCAGCAGCTCGTGTCGTTGATTCTCCTTGGGTAACGCCATTCGTGGGTGACACACAGTATTACCACGCCAGCAACTATTTTCACATTCCTCTTCCCCGCACACTCCGCAAGCCAAACGAAATGAACAAACAACGAAAGACGCGAAAGAAGACAAAGAAAAATGTCGACAGAACTGCTACGACATGCTGGTACAAGCAGTTCGGAATTTAGTGCTATAGGCAAATCCTGCGCGTATAACATAAATATGCTTCACAAAAGAACTCTTAAACTTAAGTGATGAAAAATTAATAATCGCAATCAAAAATAGATAAAGAAGAACCGTTACTAATAATGGGTTAAGAAAAAGACGAACCCTTCCAGCACTTCACCACCAACCTTACCAATCCTATTGGTGGATGTGGGTCTATCGTATTTTCTAAACGTCCTGTACAAAATCCTTACAAGATATAATTGTCGTAAAGGCATACACTTGACTTCTATTGGTTATCTCGAAGATGGCGTCTATATATAGAATGATTAGCAGAGCACCCGTAGTTTTAATGTATGTAATATCAATATAACTTTTGCTTTTGCTTCCTAGGCCTATTTTATAAGGTGCTTTACATAACTATAGAGCTACCTAAAAATTTTTGATTTCTTTAAAACGGCCGAGCGGCTGACTTCCAGATTCCAAATAAATCAAAATCCAATTTGGTTATTCAATCTATTCTAGCTACTTGGAAAAGGTGCTACGACGCTATACAACATTCTGAAAAAACTTGTGCTCCCGCTTACTGATAACACTACACTGCTCTTCATTCGCACTCAAAACTTCTTTCAAGCCTAGCCTCGAAGCAATCAGCGATTAACGGAACACAAGTGAAACGAAGCACAGTGTCGGCGCAACAAGACCTAAATCCTATGGAGAACATATCGCACATGTTTAACTAAAGTGTCACAACTCAATGTGCGATATGGAGAATTCTAGCACGAAAGATTTATAAAAATCAAAACCAATACGATTCCATTGAAGAGTTGAAAAGGGCAATAATAAGAGCTTATGGAACCAAATCGTATTGACGGCATGAAGAATCGTGTTTTTCGATAACAACAAATAATAATGTTTTTATTAATTATTAAATAGATTAAAGTCAATTAAATAACATGTTATTCATTCATAAAATATTGTTATTCATTTCAAAATAAAAATGAAACGTGGTTCTACAGAAATGCAACAGCAAAAAAATTGTTTTATTGTTTTTCTTAAAATTTGATATTAAAATTTTTTAACAAATTCAGTTATAAGTTGGTTTTTTCCTATTTCACACATTTTCGTAGAACATTGCGACATTCTACAGTCTGCAGTATAGTTTTGCAACTAACCTTATATAAATTTCATAATTTTATTGACATTAAAAACTGACAATTGCATAAAGCATACAAAATTTAAATTGGGTATGTATGTTTATGTACAAGTTCCTTAAACATTTTTTAGTCTAAGCTAATTTTCATAACACATAGGACCGTATATTTGAAACAAATTGATCTAGCCATGTCCGCTCGTCCGTTTGTTGCTGTGGATAAAATTCAATACTCCCAGTTCTTGAGCTAAGTATTTTTTCGTACAGACACGTTTTGTTATCGTCGTGTATTCTCTAGACATATTAAATTAATTTAATACTATTAAGCGTTGTAAGTTGGAAAGAAAACTCCCAGAAGTACATTAATTAATTATTGACATAGCTCTTATCTCTAAAACTCACTGCACAGATAATCACCACTTGAACATTCCCGCATATAAAATATATAGAAAAAACCACCCGGATGGTTCAGGACATGGTGGCACAGCTATCATTGTGAAAAATAATGAAGTTGAAACTTATCCACACGCTCACATACAGTCGACTAAATTGCTACTGGAAGATAAATATGGACCTTTCACAATTGCAGCTATTTATTGCCCACCTAGACACACAATCTCAACAGCTTAATTTAAGGACTACTTTAAGGAGCTTGGCCCAAGGTTCATCGCAGCAGGTGATTACAATGCCAAACATGTAAACTGGGGATCAAGGCTGACAAACACAAAAAGGAAAAATTTGCTTAATGCAATTCAAACGATTGGGGGGATGCACTTGAGTACAGGCGAATCCACTTATTGGTCAACGGATCGAACGAAGATACCAAATCTAATAGACTTTTGTGTATTAAAAAATATGAATATAACACATAACAGCGAAACACAATTTCGAAGTTCGAATTGTCCAGTCTATGGTATATATAGTCTTTGCTATTTGAATTTTTCTGTTATTCTATAAAACAACTTAAACTTATAACAATTACAAAACAACTTTAACAAAATTAGAAAGTGGGAAAGAACAATTAAATAATTAATTAATAGTAGAGAGGTCGACAGGATAAGAGCAGGAGTCCCGCAGGGAAGCGTGCTCGGCCTTATGCTTTACACTTTATATACATCAGACATCCCAATTCCAAGAGACAACTCGTCAATGGTGGCTACTTTCGCTGACGACACAGTTTTAATGTATTCGCACAAAAACTTATGTGTGGCAACAACTAAGCTGCAGGAAATTTTGGACGAAACATGCTCTTGGTTTGAGAAATGGAAAATCTAAGTTAATGAACTGAAAACGGTGCATTAAATATACACGACACGGACAACTTATCAACTAAGTCATCTAAAAATAAAAGGTACTGGCATTCCACTAAGCATTGTGACAAAGTACCTGGGCATGCATGTTGACAGTAAAGTGACTTGGAAATATCATATTCAGAAAAAGAAAGACCAACTTGCATTAAAATTTAAGCAGTTGTACTCACTTCTCAACAGCAGATTTACGCTGATAACCAATGGGAAACTAGCGCTATATTATAATGTAAATAAGCCTATATGAAAGTACGGCATTCAATTATAGGGAACAGCCAAGAAAACAAACATAAATATAATACAGAGACAACAATCTAAAATGCTTCGAACTATTGTTAATGCGGGCTGGTATATAACAAACTACGATATACATAAAGACCTCGGTGTAAATATGGCCTAAGTTATCCACGCCATTATTAACTGACCATACGGAAATGTTCGATATTGTTATATTTTCATCCCTCATCTAATTGTTCAAAAATGTATTTAGTGTTTATCCTATACATGTATATAGAAATAAGAAAACAAAAGCACAAATCGGGAATAAAAAAAAAAATATTAATGAGATTAATATAAAAATTATAATGCCTATTCTGCCAATTCGTGTCATCAATTTTTTTGAAAGCAAATTACTTATAATAAATAGAATAAACAACACTAGCACAAATAAGTTATAATAATTACCTGATCAAAGTAATAAAAACAGGTAATTTTGTCTTCATTGAAAAGATCCTGAATGTTTTTTGGAACATAACGTACACGTAATTCAACTCGCCATACGCTATTTGAGATTACACGTTTTTCTAACTGCAGTTCCTTTTTGGTAGCGTGTTCGTTCCATTCTTCGTTATTTGGGCAATTCGGATTCGAACATGATGGGTTCCAAATATGTATTAATACTTGTCTCAACAACGTCGTCCTGGCCAACCATATCACTTCCTCAGTAACTACGTTATGTAAACGAAGTGCAAAGCGTTGCACACTAATGGATCTATCATCTGAACCCAGGAGCTCCACAGTTCGATTAATAAGATAAAATACCGATTCATTCAAATTATTAAACCGTATTGTTTTAAAAATTTTATTTGGCATGTGTACTTGCAGAACGAACGCCGCATGAGCTGTACATAATAAATTATACAATTAGTTATGATAAATTCTTTTCAAGAAATCCAAAATTTCTAACAATATTACCTTCATCATTCGATTGTGCTACTTCCAAAGGTTCCACCATATTTATTTTAAAATCGTCTAATGAACAAAAGAGAAGATGCAGCAAATCATCCGCTCTCAATGCAGTATGTAAGTATCTTTAATTCAATAACTAGGTACCAACTCGAATTGGCGCAAATGTTCTTTTTACCAAACAGAAGCAAACATGTGTACAGTATCAAATCAGAAAATATATTTTAACTAATATAAACCACAGCTAAATTGTAACAATACAGTAAGATTACGATAAATATGTGATATTTTACAATGAATCAATAATTTTTATATGGCTAATAGCTTTTACAATTAAAACAAGACGATTCATTTCACTATATTGCACATTAATTTGTTGAAATACCCATCACACGCAACGACATTAATGTCCATACAAATATAAATGATTTTATTTTTTTAATTTACTGTACGTTTAAATTTTTCTAATGAAAGATATACATACAATTTATGTCAAAAAGTTTTATGAAAAGATACGTAAAAATCCTTTTTCACAAATACAAACACCCAAGAGTAGGGCTGCCGAACATTGTAATTAACCAAGCAATGCGTACTGCCAACTTAAAGACCAAAAATATTCGGATATGTGCTAAAGAACTAGAATGTGATCAATTTACAAGCACACACCGGTATATACGATTTTTGTTTGTTGAGAAAGGAAGTTTTTTCTTTTCGTTTGGTTTTTGTAGAGTGAGTAATAGTGGCTTTACAGTGAGCGAAGATTCGAATCTGTGAAGATGCGACAATGATTCGAGTTTCATTTGACAACAACAACAGGGAAAATGACAAAAATGAGGTATATGATTGAGAACAATTTGGAGTGTATGCAAATAATACTTGCAGCTTCCTTTTTCATTACTGCTACTCATTTTATTAATATTTGAAGAAAAAATTACAATTTAAAATTTTCTTCAAATTGTTTTGTGCAATGATCAGCTGTTTTATGTGCGGCGCGCAAAAAAACGAAGAAGAAGACACATGACAATCACAAAAAACGACGTAATTATGAAAATGCTGCCAACCTACATGGAAGAATTGCCCAGCCCTGTTAAGACTGACCATTCAAAAAAACCGAATCTTTGCGAATCTATTTGAGTTTAGAATCTCACAATCGAATCTCTCTACAACAACAACCCCTAATTTTTGTCATTTTCCCTGTTGTTGTTGTCAAATGAGACTCGAATCATTGTCGCATCTTCATAGATTCGAATCTTCGCTCACTGTAAAGTCACTATAAAGCCACTATAATCTGAAAGAGATTGATCAGTGTCAAAATATTTGCTTGGCATCTGTGGCTGAGTATAAATACTACCAAGAGGATCCAAAGAAAAATAAACAATAATAGTGGCTTTGCAGTGAGCTAAGATTCGAATCTATGAAGATGCCACAATGATTCGAGTTTCATTTGACAACAACAACAGGGAAAATTGCAAAAAGGAGGGGTTGTTGTTGTAGAGTGATTCGATTGAGAGATGCTAATCTCAAATAGATACGCTAAGATTTTTTGAATGGTCAGACTTAACAGGTCTGGACAATTTTCCCATGTAGGTTGGCAGCATTTTCATAATTACGTCGTTTCTTGTGATTGTCATGTGCCTTCTTCTTCATTTTTTTTGCGCGTCGCACATAAAACAGCTGATCATTGCACAAAACAATTTGAAGAAAATTTTAAATTGTAATTTTTTGTTTAAATATTAATATAATAAGTAGCAGTAATGAAAAAGGAAGCTGCAAGAATTATTTGCTTACACTGCGAATTATTCATAAATTTTTTCACAAAATTTCCATTTTAATTTCTCACAATTTGACAAAATTTTGTTTTGCATGTTAAACCAAAACAAATAACAGCTGTTCAATACTCTCAGAACTCAGTAGGGACACCAAATCAGAACTCACAACATTTTACTCACTGTAGAAACGGTATTATGCCCGATTCACACTGAGCAGAAGCAATCTTTTTTTGTAAGCAGCTCAAAAAGTTGCTAAATTTCTACAACAAGAATAGTCAAATGACAAAATTTTAGGGTTGCTTTGGATACTTTGAACCAACATTTTTTCTGCTGCAAAAGTGAAAGCAAAAATTGCAGCAGCCCGGGCTGGCAAAGTTTGAGTAGTGCTGCCAAGTTTTTGGTCAAAAACAGTACGTTCACACAATTTAAAAATTTTTTAAAATTTTTTTTGTGCGTAATCAGCTGTTTAATGTCGAGAATGACCAAAAACTTGGCAGCACTGCCGCAGAGTAACCAGCTTATTACCGAGTTCTCGCAGAACTCGTACAAAAGTCGAGTTCAAATTTAACGCTTAGTGTAAAACGCCTATTATATTTGGTTTAATTGTCTGATTGTCATTGCTAGTCGAGGTTGGACTGTAATTAAATTTTATTCATTCTTAGTACGGCTATCGAGTTCTTTGAGTACAATATTTACAACTCTAAATAAAAACTATTGCTCAAAATTCGTCAGTCATTGCGAATCTTTGGTATTAACAATACGATTATATTTTACGGAACGGGAATGGCTTTAGCGGCGGTTTGCAAAATTTCTGAAGCTCCTTATATGAAATTTGACGTTTGGTCCTCAAATGCTGCTGCAGATGAAATAAGAACACAGATGTGCAATATGCAAAATCCGTATGTCTTGTTAGCGCCACCATTTGAGAAAGTAAGTCGCTTTGAAATACATCGAAAAAATTATATTTATATTGTTCTTCTTATAGCCAATTGAAAATTTAAATAAAATTCAAAAAGATGGTGGTAAATCAGGAGTAAAAATCGATTTTGATCATGGAACAACCACTTTGGCCTTTAAGTATAAAGGGGGAGTTATTCTTGCAGTGGACTCTCGTGCAACTGGTGGCCAGTTTATTGGATCACAAAGTATGAAAAAGGTTGTTGAAATTAATCAGTTTCTCCTTGGTACACTAGCAGGCGGGGCAGCTGATTGTGTTTATTGGGATCGTGTTTTGGCAAAAGAATGCCGTCTTCACGAGTTGAGGAATAGAGAACGCATTTCAATCGCCGCTGCTAGCAAAATAATGGCAAATATTGCTCACGAATATAAAGGTATGGGTCTCAGTATGGGTATGATGTTAGCTGGCTACGATAAACGTGGTCCGGGCTTGTATTACGTTGATTCTGAAGGATCTCGGACTCCTGGGACAATATTTTCTGTTGGAAGTGGGTCTATTTACGCTTTTGGGGTACTCGACTCTGGCTATCATTGGAATCTTGAAGATGAAGAAGCACAAGAGCTAGGACGGCGAGCAATTTATCATGCTACTTTTAGAGACGCCTATTCTGGAGGAATAGTGCGTGTTTACCACATGACTCAAAACGGATGGATTAACATTTCAAACACAGATTGTAATGAACTACATTACAAGTATCAATTAAATAAAAAAAATTAACTTGGTTGAAAAAAAAAAATATTTCATTTGTACTCTGTTTTGGAAAATAAATATAAAACATAAGAAATGAGTTGGTTTGTTCCTTTTAATCATACGTTATCGTTCATATTTGGGAATTTGTGAAATTATTGTTAAATTAACAATTTTGAGAGAACTCGATTTCACTCGTGATAACACAAGAACTCAAGATATGAGTTTAATAGCCTTCATACTGGGGCATGATTTAAATCAGTTGTAATGTGGCGCTGATCCGGATCAAAATCGACAACAACCACAAGGAAAAGTGACGTCATTCAGACGTTGTTGTTGTAGAATGTGAAGCAAATAAAAATCGGATCAAGATTTGATACGCCTGTGGTACAGAATTAAGGATGGTCAGTCGCGTTAGTGTTGGGTAATTTCTTCCTTCACGCAAAGTCATGAAGTTTGTATAATAACACACAGAAGGAGACATCGGAGACCCCATAAAGTATGTATATTCTTGATAAGCGCGACGAAACGAGTTGATCTAGCCATGTCTGACTGTCCGTCTGTATGTATGCAACCTAAACAGCTGAAATTTTGCACGCAGCTTTCTTTTCACCATACGCAGTATACGTCGGAATCAGCCGAATTGGACCACTAGGGGGGTACCCTTCAACAAACCAGGATCAAAATTCATGTTCTTATTAGAAAAAACTTTTGTTTTTTGTACTATCGACTTGAAATTTTGACATTCAGAGGTATCGTGGAATCCGAATGTTATCGGAATCGGATTTGATTCCGATAAGAATTTCGTTTTGGTGCCGTGCATTTCGATTTCTTGTTCGAATCGGAATTGGTTCGATTTTAAGCTTCGCAGATTTCGATCTTAACTGTTTGTTTTCGGAAACAATCCGATTAGATAATTGCGCGCGGATTTAGAACTTATGGCAACAGGTTACTGTGGCGTAGGCCCGCCCAATAAGAATGTAGCTGGGTGGCAAAAGGTAAGTTTAAAGGTGTATGTGTACATAGCTTCTTAGCCTAATTTTTAATCACTTTCAGGTTTGGGCGGACTGAATATGCGAGGTCAGTATCTCGGAGACTGTGCCCTCCCATGCCCACGCTTGCGTCGTTCCCAACTGCGCGTTGATATGACCCATCCGCTAAAAATCGGAGCGTTGGACGATGCATGCACATGCGGCTGCACTGCATCCAACACTGTCACAAAAGCTATTTGTTCAGCCGGTATTGTGCTACAAAGCTGCAAAGAAAAATTGACACATCTGGGTAAACAAACATTCAAGAAAGAATTTTTCACTTACGCTGATTCCGCCAGCTCCAAGGGATTGCTATGATCCCTAAGGATCTTCCTTTTAAGCATTGTGGAGTTGTCTTCCTCAAACAATAAAAAAGCGAGTACGCCTAAACTAATTTTTTTTTGCAAATTCACTCTTCATTTTTGTAATTTGTGATTTTTTTAAATTTTATTAGACGTATCAGCTGATTCGAACTTCGGATTTGTTAACGTTCGAAAGCAACCAAAACCGATCGAATTCTGCGACACCATATTAAATCGAAATCAAGTTTGCAATTTCGATAACAGGCCAATTCCGAACGGTTTCCACGACACCCCTAATTATAAGTTTCTGACCCATATCCACCAACCTTATAATTTTCAAGACCCTCGGACCACTAGAAGGGGCGTGAAGAGTATTACAACTTCGGCATAGCCAAAGTTAGTCTTTTTTAGGGTTCCGCACCCATAGGGTGCTAATGGGACCCTATTACTAAGCTTACGCCGTCCGTCTGAAATGAGTTGAAATTTTCACAGAGTGTGTAATTCCATTGTGTGTAGAGCGACAAAGACTAAAAATACACTTTTTTAGAAGCATTGTTATTTACCGACCTATTTTCCTTGTTTTTGCGTTGACACCTCATACAAGGAAAGCTTTTGTAATCTTTGCGATTCTCGCAAAAGTTGAAAGCTGCGCTGTTAAAAAGCTGTTTTTAACGTCAGTCTGTAAAGTGTATGTTACCAGTCTGTAAACTTCAATTTATGCAGGTTTGCCAACTTAAAAGAAAATAAAAATATGTTGGAAATATGAAATATTTTATAAACTTATACGAAAATAAAATCAGCTAAGTGTGAGTCGGACTCGCACACGGAGGGTTCCGTACCATCGTACAAGATTTTTTGCTTAAAATATTAAATTATTATAAAAGTATACTACAATTACAGCTTAAAAGTATACTAAAAAAAAACAAAATTGTAAACAAAAGGTTAAATTAAAGAACAATGCTTCTAAAAATGTGTATTTTTAGTATTTGTCGTTCTACACCCAAGTGAATTACACACTCTGTGAAAATTTCAACTCTCTACCTATTACGGTTCATGAGATAGAGCAGGAGACGGACGGACATCGTAAGCTTAGTAATATGATCCCGTTAGCTCCCTATGGGTACGGAACACTAATAAAAACAGGTCTTTTCCGAGTAATTCTGACTATTTAAAATTTTTTTTTCTGAATTTGATTTTTTCCCCCAAGTTGACAAGCCTGATTTTTTCTTATATTTATTTACGAATGTATGCAATTAATGGCACAATATTTTTGAAAATCGATAATTTTTTACATAACTATTGTTCGACATTGAAAATGGATCACTATTATCACGCAATGATTTTAACACATTTCCATTTTGCATAGTTTTCCTTATATTCCAAAATTTCCGCGAGAAATCAACAAATCGAAAGATTACTCATTTTAAGGAGCTATAACAGTGCACACAAATCACAAACAATATAACACCTCCTCAGCAAATGATGATAAATTGTTTGCAAAAGAGCTTTTCTTGTCACCGCAATAAACCATTAACAGCCAGTTGTATGTATGTTAGGCGTTAACATACAAACAATTTTTTTGTCATCGCTTTAAGAATATGTCGGTTAATTTAATCTTTTGTTTAAAATTTTTTTTTAACGTGAAAACGTTTTTAAAATGGGTATGTAGTACATGTCACAAACAGAATTTTCAGAATTTTTCGAAAATTGACGCGTTTTGTTTTAATAAATCTCGTGACTCAAAAGTCGTAGCGCCAAGTAATTTGTATATTCTGAAAATATGGTTTGTCATGGTGCGCTTATGTCAACAAGGGGGGAGGGGCGTTCAAACAAGCATCAAAAATTGAGAAAAGTCTTTTATTTCTAAGCGTATTGCTTGAAAAAGCTCTGCCCTATTTTTTGAAGAATGTGAAAGAAAATTTTTGGAAAATCCACCGGGAAAGTGGGAAATTTCGACTTTTTGTATAATTATTATTTAGAAAAAGTTGAAAAATTGAATAGTGTCATTAAATGTAAGACGTGCAAGGGGAAGAAGAGGAAGAATGAAATAGCCAAAGCAATATCATTCAATTACTTCAGTTAATAAAATAGTGTGTTCTTCCGATCAGCGTTTATTTTATATAAATGTCATCTTTTAGAGTTTGTTGTTTCCAATATTTATATTTAATTCGTTGCTTAAATAAAACAACGGTAAAAATAAAATCAAAGTAAGTCATTTCAATGCATTGCAATACAGCTTTAAATGTTTGTCTAATATTAGTCAAATATTATTCAATTTCTTTGGTTTCCAACATAGGTGAGAGATCTTCCAAATGTGATTTATTTTGCGGTACCTGTTAAAATATTTATTTACAAAAAACTTAAAAAGATAGCTAAGGCCTTAAGCTTACTATAGTGGAGTGATTGCTAGCGCTAATGTACATATTTACAGATTTAAGTTTTGAACAGTATAAGATATAAATATTACCTCTTTCCCTACAGCGAGTTGGTCGAGCGCGTGGTCCGACTCTGCGACACGAAACCTCCAATGGTGCTTCTTGGTGATTTTAACATAACTGAGACCGATCGACAAAAATTAAGTGAATATTTGAATAAACATTTCAGCTTCAGAATGACCAAGGTGAACAGACTTCACTCGAAAGAAATTAATTGACTACTATAAGGCTACAGACCTAATGTCATCAGCCATTTATACTAATCATAAAGCACTATAAAGATAAATTTAAATAAAGTGTGTGAAATTAAGTTAAATAGTTAAAATAATACTATGTATTAAGGAGAGCTAAGAGATTAGATTTTAGATGATCGGAAGAAATAGAATTAGATACAAGGTCATAGTATAGATTGTAAGATTGACATAAAACACGAAAAGGATCATGCTGCAAATAAGTAGTCTTACATGTACGAACAAGTATAGGAGAATAATTCCATGTAACACGAGAAGGAACATTAAAATTAATACTACCAAACAAGGAAGGGAAAAGATGCTGCCTATAATTAGATTGTGCAAGAATGTGACACCAAGAGTCGTTCTGCGACTGGATAATTTCGGGAAGCGGATTAGTTTAAGACGGCTTTGGTAAGATTGAAGGTTTATATTGGTGTAAGTGACGCAGGGCAAAAAACAAGAATTATTTTTGAACAGACTCAATACTATCACTATACTTTTTAAACTGTGGATCCCACATGAAGCATATTCAATTATTGGCTTAACCAAAGAAGTGAATAATAATTTGGTGGTGTAAGGATCATTAAACTCTTTAGACCAACGTTAAATGTATCCTAAAACATCTCTAGCTTTACATATGATACAAGAAATATGCGACCCAAAATGCAGCTTTGGATCCATCAACACACCCAGATCACTGAATTGTGTACCACGTGTGATCATTAATGTGGTAGCTTTTTACAATTACATTTTTACGGAAAAAGGACATTATTTTACATTTGTCACAATTAAGCGAAAGATAATTTTTGGCGCACCACTGAGATAAGGAATCAAGATCTTCTTGAAGAAACATTTGTTGGACCGGAGATAAAATAGATAACATCATCAGCGTACATTAAGACGTTAGAATGTTTTATGGCAGATAGCAAATCGTTTATAAAAATATTGAATAATAATAGGCCAAGGTGGCTACCCTGAGGAACACCAGAAGTTACACGAATAGTTTTAGATAAAGCTGTTTTAAAAATAACTCTATGGGTTCTGAAAGTTAGATAGGATGTAATCCTGCTAACTAACTTGGGAGGAAAACCAAAGGTATTCAGTTTATTGAGGAGTACGATGTGACAAACACTGTCAAAAGCTTTACTAAAATCTGTGTAAATGACATCCATTTGATGTTGTTGTGAAAAACTACAATTGACCAACGAAGTAAATTCTAATAAGTTGGTTATAAATGAACGCTTCTTGGTGAAACCGTGTTGTGAAGTACTTAATAAAGAAAGAATGAAATGCTGCACCTGATCGGTGATAATAAGTTCAAACAATTTCGGAATAGCGCAAAGCATAGCTATTCCTCGGTAATTTGATATATTAGCTCTGCTGCCTTTTTTGTGGAGGGGGATAATATAGGACTGCTTCCAAATATTAGGTAATACAGATGTATTCAGAGATAAGTCAAACAATTTGCAGATTGGTCTAAGCAAAGCATCAGCACATCGCTTTAGAATACAACTAGGTACATCATCTGGTCCCGGTAAAAACGTTAATTTAGAAGATTTTAAATATTGTAATACTGTATCACAATCAATAACTGGTATATTAAATTGATTAAATTGAGGAATATGATGTGGGTATGGACGATTACAATCATTATTGAAATACGGGTAAGTGCTTTAGAAAAAGATCGAAAAAAGATTGGAAATTTCTCCATCGCTGCAACATTCAACACCATTTAATTTCATACAGGATGGGAATATATCCAACCTGCACTTCATGTTAATAAAGTTATAAAACTTTGTAGGATCTCTTTTAATATCCTCTTTGACATGTGTCACGTATGACTGATAGCAGAAATTGTTTAGGTGTTGAAAATTATAGCGAGATAAAGCGTATTTTGTATAATCAGCAGACGAACCGGACCTTTTAAATGTTTTAAATAGTCTATTTTTTAAATTCTTAAATTTAATTAAATCACGAGAAAACCAAGGTGGCGTATGTGGGTTATATTTCAGTTTAATTTTCGGAACACATAATTTGAAATGATTTTTCATAGTTGTATAAAAAAACTTTGCAGCTAGTTCAACATCATCACATGAATAAAAATAAGACCAGTCAGTGGCTGTAAGAGAATTTAGTTTAAAGAAGTCAGTTTGTTTAAAGCAGAAAACACTTCTTGATGTAGAAAGCAAATTAGAAGGATTATTGGAACGAAATCCAAACCCATTCAGAAAGATGTTTAGTTCCAAAGTCGAATGATAAGCATCCAAATCTAAAATTCGATTAATGTTATTAGCTATGTAGTTTACTTGCTGAAAGGAAAGATCCAGCAATGAGTCGACAAACTCACAGCTTACTGATGATATTACAGAGTTACAATTATCCGAGGCTGTCCAACAAATATTTGGAAGATTAAAATCTCCCATGATTATACTTTTAGGCTGTTGAATATTTCACTTTTGCCACAAAAACAAAAGCAAATTAATTTTACATAACTTCAGACAGAGGTACAAATTTGTATACATTGTGTTAAATCTTGTGCGATGGTATGGAACCCTCCGTGTGCGAGTCCTACTCACACTTGGCTGATTTTTATAATTGATATTTAAGTAAATAGATAAATAGTGATCGGATTTGTGACTGCCAGAAAGCGACCGCGTTTAAAATGGGAAATAATTTTAGCTCTGAATTTGTTGATATTATAAGGCAAATGTTTCTATGAAATGTGTGTAGTTGGATATTTATGTAAGCTATGTATATTAGACAGCTGCGTGGCTTCACTCACAACTGAAGTCCAATAGAATGAATTCGAATTCAATTGAATTGAATGAAAGCGAAACACGAAATGAATGAAGATGAATGCGACTGTGTTTTGAGTTCGAAAGCCGTCTGCATTCTGTGAAATGAGTTAGAATTAAATAGCTTGCAAAACGAAATAAATACATCGGCACAGCCGAGACATTCGAACTAATTTGAATCATTCATTCATTTCGTTTGTCGTACAAGTTAATGAGCGCAGCAAAAGACACCGACGAGTCTGTAAGGGGTTGTGTATTTTAAACAAAATTTTCCATTGCTTTTTGTTGTTTTCTTTCTTCTTTTTTGTTACGCACAGCAAAACAAAAGCAACCCTTATTCTTTTGCAAAAAAATGAATTCATTCGAATTAATTCGAAACCAATCTCTCATTCGAACTCATTCAATTCGTGCCTCCTTGTTTCAATGTTGTGCGACTGAATCTGACGTGAGCGCACAAATTCATTCGAATTCATTCGGCGTCGCATTCTATTTCACTCAATTCATTTTGAGCATTGTTAATTCGAACGTCATTTTTTTGCCTTCATGCAGACCTGTAATTTAAATGCAAAATGTATGCACATATGAATGTAAATTATGTCTTATTTAATTAATATGTGTGTATTTGTTTATTTCTATTTGGCTTTGTGATCTGCGAAACTCCTATTTGGACTTCTGGAATATGTGAATGGAATGGCGTATTTGTTTAAAGTATTCGTCTTTTATGTGTTTTGTAAGTGTATGTGTTGTTTCCCTTAGTGCAATTGAAAATTTTTGGTAAAAAGCTGAGATGTGCAGCGAAGTAAAAAAACTAAGTTATGAACGTTTTGAAAAAAAAAGTACAGAAATCGAAACCTTCGCTGCACATCTCAGATAGGAAGCAATAGATTTATAATGTACATAAAATGTGTGTGTATAATTGTTTCACAGTGCTCGCCATCATCTGTGGTGCCATTGAGAATAGAGGAAGTAAAGTCAAAAACAAATATTGGTTAATACCACATAAGCCAAAAACACAGCAAAAGCAAGGTGTGGTATGTTTTTGGTCAATTTATTGGGGACAATAATATTGCGATATGTAACATCGCGGCGTGCCGCTTTTGCTCTGCTGTACTGAAATACTCTGGAGATACGTCCAATTTATTATAGTTCGTCCCGATTTTTTGAGGTCGATCTGTCCTGTTTTTGTGATAGGTATCACTGCTCTGGAGCTACGTCCAATTTAGTTCATCATAAGTGCTACAAAGACATCAAATTGAAAGACTAAGGCAAGGTTCCTGAAACGGATCTAAGTGCAGGAACGAAATCATCAATGACAATGGCAGTAACAAAGTGAGTATAGTTTGTGATTCTGGACTTAAAGACCTCATATCGCTTACTATCGAGATTGGAAGTCGCCATGGAACTAACGTAAACATCAACCAACTTCTACCTTATTCAACAACGGTATCTCGGAATGTCACGGAACTCTACAATAAGGAAATGTTTTCTCTAATGAAGGAAATATGTTTAATGAAGGGAAAGGGTACACTATCACGTCACGTCATTCACAAAAGTCATATATCTGCGTAACAGTCCACTATATAACTGATGGTAGCTTCAATAACCGTTTGTTGTCAATGCTATGCATGAATGGTAAGCCAGCAACAGGTACATGTTATAAATTTCATATATATATATATAAATTTGTAATTTGTTCTTAAACACCTATTTATTTACAGCTGTAATAATTCGTAGTAAGGTTCAAGACTGTTTAAAGAGTTTCGTCTTAACTTAAATGGCGCCAAAATAGTAACGGACCGTGTTAGGAATATGATAGCTGATTTTTAAGGACTTCCATATATTCACTCCATGAATCACCTGTTGAACAATGTTTTCGAAAAAACATTCAAGCGGGTTCCAGATCTACTTGAAATGGAAATAAAATGCGTAAAACTTGTAAAATATTTTTAGAGGTCTGGACAAAATGCAAAGCTTGATTTAAGCCTTAAAGGTATTTGTCTGACGACATGGAATACCATTTATTACACCATGAAATCAATTGAAGACAATTGTCATGATGTAAATACCATTTTAACAGATAAAAATGAAATGAATTGTATTGATAGCAGCATACTCAAACATACGAGTCCCTATGAATGCAGACTTCAATGTATTGCATTGGTGGCGAAAAAATGGTAGTCAATATCCTCTGCTATATAAACTTAGCAGAAAAATATTTACAATACCAGCATCGTCTGCCTCTTCAGAGAGAGTTTTCTCACAAGCGAGAAATCTCATCTGCGAAAAAAGAAATTCCATAGCAGGAAACGATTATATGGTTAACAAATTAATGTTCCTACATATGAAAATGTAAAAAATCAGCCAAGTGTGAGTCGGACTCGCACACGGAGGGTTCCGTACCATCGTACAAGATTTTTTGCTTAAAATATAAAATTATGTTTATATTTAACAGCCTAAAAGTATACTACAATTACAGCTTAAAAGTATACTACAAAAAACAAAAAATTGTTAAACAAAAGGTTAAATTAAAGAAAGAAAATTAAAATTGTGTATGTTTAGTATTTGTCGTTCTACACACAAGTAAATTACACACTCTTAATGAGATAGAGCAGGAGACGGACGGATGGACGGACAGTGTAAGCCTAGTAATAGGGTCACGTTAGCTCCCTATGGGTACGGAACCCTAAGCCCATCCCGTAGAGTTTGGGTATCTTAGAAAGTCACCCGGACATGTGACCGAACAGTCCGAGAGGTTATCGAAGATATATTTGCCCAGGAACTTGTTTCTAGCTCTCGCCAGTGCTGGCCATTGACATAGAAAGTTGGTGAGTGATTCTTTTTCCACCACGTCACCACAACTCCTACAAAGGCTCCTGTAGGGAATACCCAGTCTCTCCGCGTGAATCCCAACGCAGTGACCAGTAAAAAACGGTGCGAGCCTTGCGGTATCTTTGTGTCTTCTATTCATTAGTCTAAAAGCCCTATTTTCGTTGTACCTTGGGCCACTCTGCAAGATTCGAGATCTTTCCACCTATTATTAGCCGCTTATCGCCATCCTACATACGGTGGATTGCAAAGCTTTGAGTGCCGGCTGACTATCAACGATAATAGCTATTTTACGACCTTCCGGTACGTTATGTTCCGCCAGCCGACATGCCTCTCTAATAGCCAGAACCTCTGCCTGAAAGACCGTGGCCTCGTTAGGTAAGCGAAAGGAGTGGTCTAAGTTTAATTGTGGTGAGTCCACACCTGCATCTACACCACAGTCCTTGAAGTTGCTCTCAAAGCTATTATGTGTCACTATGTAGTCTACTGTTTCCTTATACATATGATTTTTGACAACTCCTAGTATCCTACTATGTCCATAGGGTCGTTCTGACCAGCAACCAGTCTCTTATCGCGCAGACAATGTTTTTAATGTCGAGATCAATGGGAAGAAGATATAGCAGAACGTTCAGCGCTTCCGTGGGAGACGTGCGCATGGCTCCTGTGATTCCTACACAGACCGACCTCTGCACACTGCTTAGTTTGTGCACTATATAGCCCTTTCCTAGAGCTGGTCACCAAACAATTGCACCATATGTTAGTATCGGACGTACTATTGCTGTATACATCCATGCTGTTATGATAGGGCGCAGATCCCATCTCTTAGCAAACAATCTTTTGCAAGAGTAAAATGTCACACAGGCTTTCTTTGACCGTAACTCTATATTGGATTTCCAATTTAGTTTTGCGTTCAGCATAACTCCAAAGCATTTGGCCTTATCTGAAAGATGAAGCTGTTGTCCATTCAGAGTAGGAAGGCGGAAAGTCGGTATTTCTGATCTGTAAAGATTGCGAAGATTGCCGCAACCGTACGGATACTTCAGAACCAGTTGTCACATCTTTGCAGTCAGGGAAGTGAGTTTTAAGTAGGTTAAGTATTTCAGCAGGTGATTCCGTCCATGTTCCGTCTTCCTTTTTAAGGAAAGAGTGGTCCACCTGTTCCTTGGACAGAACTTTACTAAGTCTTGCTGAGACTCAACCGAGTCACAAAATTCTTTCCATCCGTCATTTTTGGCGTTCCTGATGGCTTGTTGTAAGTCTTGTGGCATTCTTTGTATACTTTCCAGTTGTTATCCTTATAACACTGGTTGAATAACCTCCTCGTCGTCTTCCTGAGCTTAGAGAGCTCCTCGTTCCACCACTGTGGGAAGCTTTTTCGACTCCTTCTAATTGGACAGGATATCTTATATGCTTTACCGAAAGCTTCCTCAAGATCTTTAACCTCCTTTTTAATTTCATCCCTAGAGTCAATATGTAAACATTGATTTGACAGAGTTAAGTTTCGATTTAGCTACCCTTATAAAAGCATCCCATTTTATGTTGCGTGGGTTTCTATTCTTTATCTTCAAATTCATATTATAGAGTATCCAGCTATGATCCGAGAAAGATCTTTTGTTGGACACCCTCCAATTTTGAACCTGAACCTCTGAATTCTCCGACAAAAGAGTTATGTCTAGCACCTCCTCCCAACCCTGGAAGTCTACTGTAATAGGGAATGTAAAGGTGGGTGTGGTTCCTCCTGCAAAGTAACAAATCTGAACTACTAATAAAATTAAAAAGTGACTCACTCCGTTCGTTATCCTGGGTGCTTCCCACAGCGGTTGACGCACATTGCCGTCGCATCCTAGGAGTAGGGCAGTGGGGTTGTTGCACTGGCGGTCAACTACACAACCTCATCCGGTGGTGGCTCCCTATTGTGCGCCATGTGTACAGATGCTACCAGTACGCCTCTTTTTTCAGGATGCCTTAGATTCGATCAAATCGGTAGAAATTAAGTTAAAAACGAAAATTCAGACAGTAGAAACTAAAAATCCAAGCGCCGAAGAAATCAAGGCCAATGTAAGAGAAACCAATAAGGAGACAAATAAAGAGGTTCATGATAAAATATCGAGTATGGCAGAAGATGTAGCTGAACTGAAAAATCAAAATATTGAAAGTCGAGTTAGAGCAACTAAAAGCGGAAAAAGAAGCTGACCGAAAACGGATTGCGCAGATGGAACAACATGTCATGACGAAGTGAAGAGGGTATGTAAAGAGTGTTTGCAGTTACCATCGGTCTCAGTGATGAAAGCAACAAAGAGGATTGCGGAGCGAGGTGGTAAAGTGACTGCATTGGTTGAGTTTGACTCGGAAGAGGGATTGCTTTCGGCGCACAAACAAGCTGGCAGGTTCATCTATCTACATAGAGCGCGACCTCAATGCAAACCGCCAACTAAACAAAAAAGTGATGTTACAGCTTGAATCGACGATATTGGCTACAAACAACACATCCGGTTATGGGGAGAGATGACAACATAAAAATCGAAAATAAATGGTTTAGGTGGAACCGCGAAAAAAAGTTGATGCAAGACCAGCAGGAAGGTGGCAAGCTCTCAAGAAGCTGTGTGGAAACGACGCTAAATTAATTTCCATAGATTATAAGTACTGGTTCGACGAGCTACAAAATAACTAATAAGAATACCCTGCCAAAATACAAAAATTAGCCTTATTTCCTACAACGTTCTCGACCTGCAAATTAAATTTTTATATCCTGATTTTTCCAATATTTTTTGGTGTATTCGTATATTCGTACAGGCAACTTACGACAACTATTTTAATGGATTTAATACGTATTGGAAACCATCAACAAGAAATAACCAATACGGAAGAGCTAGCGGTGGAATGGTCATTGGAATTAAAAAGAATTTAAGCAATAGGGGAATAAGGCATGTGTACCGTACTGTAAATGGAATTGGATATATTAGATTATACGCTAACGATAAAGAAATAACTTGGATTCCAGTATACATAAGAGGATTTAACTGGCAAGGCGAGTTCTCATTTGTCAAAGATTTCTTCAAAGAAACAACAGAAAGAAATTTAATAATTATGGGCGATTTTATTGTACGAATTGGACAACTACAACAACAAACGGATCTAAATAGCCTAAGTTTTAATGCAGTTTACGAAAAGTAAGGAAATCAAAAGACATGGTAACAAATTCAAATGGAAAGGTACTCACTGAGTTCCGTACAGACTATGGATTATTGATACAGAATGGAAGGACGCAAGGTGATCAAAGTGGTGATTTTACTTTTGGAAGCTCTGTAAATGACCTATGTGCAATATCAGTGGAGTGCCTTCATTTGGTCACAAATTTCGAAGTCGGTCATCAAATATGGTCAGATCACATGCCAATCAAGCTTACTATGGAGTTTGAAAATATTAACAGCCAAACAAAAAAACAGAATTTAATACCGAAACTGCTCTGGATAAAGTCGAAGCGTAACACATACCAACAAATATTAAATGAGAACCTACAGACCTTAAAGGAAGAAAATAACACACCGACCTTACCCCATCTGGTTGAAGTTATCAGGAACTCAGTGGAGATACAGAGTGGCACAAAGGTAATTTTTAAACAGAAGTGGCATAATTTTAAATGTCATAAAGCGCGCATAAAATCCTTTGAAGCTCTAAACAAATTTAAAAGATCAAATAATGAAGGTGACAAGTCTTACTATTTAAGAGCCATTCAAGTCTATAGAAACGTGTGTGGGCAAACCAAACTTGAATATCTTAAAAGGATGGAATAGAAGATAAACCATATAAAAGACTCCACAGATTGGTGGAGAGTTGCAAACGAAATAGGTTAGGTTAGGTTTGCTTGGCTGATCAAGAGAGATCTCACATAGACCAATAATGGTCCTTTGTGTTGCCAAGAAGAAGTGTGGAGACTCTTTAAATGCTGTTTTTTATGCACTTTTTTGCGAGCTTTAATAAATTGCTACTTTTCTGATCCGCGATACTTTCCAAGGAGAGGAAAGATACAGATCCGAGATAGCTAAAGCGTGATCTGTTGAGAGCTGGACATTGGCAAAGTAGGTGTTCTAGAGTTCCCCTAGCATTTACCTCGTGGCATGATGTACATGCATCACTCTGTATCAAGCCCAATTTGGCTGCGTGGGAAGGTGTTAAACAGTGTCCCGTGAGTATTCCGACTAATAACTTGCAATCCTCTCTTGGGAGAGCTAAGATGTAGTTGGTAGTCCTATTATTAGGCTAGGCTAGCGCCAGCTTTAGCGAGTGCGTCTGCTTCTTCGTTCCCTTCAATTCCTTTATGTCCCGGTACCCAAAAGATGGTGACTCGTCTGTCAAAACAGAGTTCGTCGATTTTGGTTCTACATTGTTGAACACAGTACGATTTCGTCATCACCGCCGCTATTGCCTTTATGGCTGCTTGGCTGTCGATGAATATGTTTATTTGGGAGTTTAGAGGAGTTAGCTCGGCTGCTAATTCTGCAGCTTTTGTAGCCGCATAAATCTCAGCCTGAAACACGCTGCAGTAGTCTGGAAGCTTATATGACCGCTTAAGGTCAAGCTCTGAGCAGAATACTGCAGCCCCCACTCCCTCTGCCATTTTAGATCCGTCTGTAAACAGGTTGCAAGTATGACCGCCAAACTGGAGTCCCCTTTGCCACCCATTATGTTCTATTACTACACTAGGCCCTCCATTGAAGTTGGCCTGGGGAATAACATAGTCAGAGCTATTGTTTAAACCTTCATGTATCTTACTGTGACCATAAGGCCTCTGTATCAACTGTCCTGTTACCTTTAGTCTTGGCGCAGACTTCTTTGCAGTGTTCTTCGCTGCCAAGCCTATAGGTTGAAGGTCGAGTATTCTATCAAGTGCTGTTGTAGGGGTGGTGCGCATTGCACCAGTTATACAAAGCCCTGCGATTCTCTGTACCTTCTCCAACTTTTTGACGTATGTCTTTTTGTTGACACTTGTCCACCATACCAAGATACCATAGAGTAATATAGGTCTAACCACTGCCGTGTACATCCAATATGTTAGACGGGAAGATAAACCCCATGTCTTTCCGAGCATTTTCCTGCAAGCATAAAAGGCATTGAGAGCTTTCCTCACCCTTTCTTCCACATTTAACTTCCACGTCAGTTTGTTATCCAATATGACTCCAAGATATTTTGTAGACATCTTTGGTGCCAGTACAATGTTTCCTAATTTAGGAGGGAGCCAGTGCGGAATCTTGTATTTTGTTGTAAAAAGTACTAAGTCCGTCTTGTCTGGATTCACATCCAGTCCCACATTGCTTGCCCAGTCTTTAATTTCTTTAAGTGCCCCCTCGAGTACTTGACTCATTGAGCTAAGGCACTTGCCTGAGATGATTACGGCCAGGTCATATGCATAGGCAGTTAACCTTGCACCTCCACCTCGCATTTTATTAAGAATTTTATTCATTACAAGTGTCCAAAGCAGCGGAGAGATTACGCCCCCTTGAGGCGTACCTCTGTTTGCCTTCCTTGCCAGACTCGTCGCACCCCATTCAGCCACCACTGTCCGGCAGTTCAGTAGACTGCCGATCCAGTGCCGTATGGATGGATGTGCGTCAATTGATTCAAGACCCTCTAACAGCGCTTCTGTCGAAACGTTGTTAAAGGCTCCTGATATGTCAAGGAAGACACCTATGACAACGAAATAAGAGGAGCAAATTTATTGGCGGAACAGTTTAAACATTACTTTGCAACCCTCTTAAATCCTACTCAAGAATTCTGTGAAATCCATTATTGTCAACGATATCAATCTCATGACATCCTAGATAGTGCTATACAAATATCCGATATTCACTCGAAAAGTGGAAAAGTGGACAAAATATTTTTAAACACAATTCTGTTCTCGATATTTAAAAAAGGAAACCCAAATATGGTAAATAACTATAGAGGAATTGCGTTTATGAATACAATCGCAAAAGTGTTCATGGGTGTTGTTGGGAGATACCGAGCTTTTTCGGTACCTTTTTATAATGTCAATTAGGAATATTACTGTTGGTTTATTCTCCTCTTGTTGCGCATCAAAAAACCATTACCCGCAGAAGATATTAGCACAAATAGTAAAACAAGTAAAACTCACGATATAATTTGTAACAATTAACTAAAAACTACTTTATGTACAAAATAAGTATATTTCTTTATTTAACTTCCGTTTTACTAATAAAAGTGTGCAATGTTATTATACATTGCTTTTGTTGCTATTAATTTTACTTCCACTGCATATGAATACTTGTCAAAAGCTTATTGCTTATATAGTGGCTTTACAGTGAGCGAAGATTCGAATCTATAAAGATGCGACAATGATTCGAGTCTCATTTGACAACAACAACAGGGAAAATGACAAAAATTAGGGGTTGTTGTTGTAGAGAGATTCGATTGTGAGATTCTAATCTCAAATAGATTCGCAAAGATTCGGTTTTTTTGAATGGTCAGTCTTAACAGGGCTGGGCAATTCTTCCATGTAGGTTGGCAGCATTTTCATATTTTCATCGTTTTTTGTGATTGTCATGTGTCTTCTTCTTCGTTTTTTGCGCGCCGCACATAAAACAGCTGATCATTGCACAAAACAATTTGAAGAAAATTTTAAATTGTAATTTTTTCTTCAAATATTAATAAAATGAGTAGCAGTAATGAAAAAGGAAGCTGCAAGTATTATTTGCATACAATCCAAATTGTTCTCAATCATATATTTTTCACAAAATGTCCATTTTAATTATCACAATTAGCCACAACGTTCCATTTGTATGTATAATCAAAACAAACAACAGCTGTTCGTGATTCTAAAATACCACTGTAAACCACAAAACCGAATCTTCGTGATTCGAGCCACTGTAAAGCCACTAATATTAAGCACAACCGAAAGCGAGAGGCTGATTCGAACAACTGAACTTATAGTGAATTTACAGTGAACTAAGATTCGAATCTACGAAGATGCGACAATGATTCGAGTTCCATTTGACAACAACAACAGGGAAAATGGCAAAATTGAGGGGTTGTTGTTGTAGAGTGATTCGATTGAAAGATGATAATCTCAAATAGACATGCTAAGATTCGGTTTTTTTGATTGGTCAGTCTTAATAGGGCTGGGCAATTTTTCCATGTAGGTTGGCAGCATTTTCATATTTTCGTCGTTTTTAGGGTTCCGTACCCATAGGGAACTAACGGGACCCTATTACAATGTCCGTCCGTCCATCTCCTGCTCTATCTCATTAACCGTAATAGGTAGAGAGTTGATATTTTCACAAAGTGTGTAATTCACTTGTGTGTAGAACGACAAATACTAAAAATATACATTGAAGCATTGTTCTTTAATTTAACCTTTTGTTTAAAATTTTTTTGTTGTTTATAGTATACTTTGAGCTGTTAATTGTAGTATACTTTTAGGCTATTAAAGATAAACATTATTTTATATTTTAAGCAAAAAAATCTTTTACGATGGTACGGAACCCTCCGTGTGCGAGTCCGACTCACACTTGGCTGATTTTTTTGTGATTGTCATGTGTCTTCGTCCTAATTTTTTTGCGCGCCACACATAAAACAGCTGATCATTGCACAAAACAATTTGAAGAAAATTTTAAATTGTAATTTTTTCTTTAAATATTAATAAAATAAGTAGCAGTAATGAAAAAGGAAGCTGCAAGAATTATTTGCATACGCTCCAAATTGTTCTCAATCATATATTTTTCACAAAATGTCCATTTTAATTATCACAATTAGCCACAACGTTCCATTTGTAATAATCAAAACAAACAACAGCTGTTCGTGATACTAAAATACCACTGTAAACCACAAAACCGAATCTTCGTGATACGAGCCACTGTAAAGCTACTATTATATTACAATAATATAATATTCTTATTATTGATCGATCACCGCAAGCAAAACAACATAGCGGGATCGTTCATAAACAGTTCGTAAGCAAGTTAATTGATATACGTCATCAAATATGATTATGAGGATCGAACGAGAACAGCTATGCTGTGTACTCTGTTTCAGCTGCTGCTGCGAACAGGTGTACTAAATGAGCGAATCTACAAATGGACAGAACAGTATAACATCATAAACGAATTCCAATCAGGTTTTAGAAGGGGGTACTCGACGGTGGATATCATATACAACCTGTTAAGTATTGTTCACATAAAATTAGCAAAAAACAAAAAAGTTTGCGCCTTCTTTGTGGACTTCAAGGCTGCTTTTGATAAGGTGCCCAGAAACCCTTTAATTTACAAGCTGCATGAGATTGGCCTTTCAACAAAAATATTAAGAGTAATAGAAGATATTTACAAAGACACCAAGTACGCGGTATGGACGGTTGATGAAATTTGGAAGGTGGTCTAATTATTTATGGGACGAACATAAGGGTGTTAATCTACGCGGATGATAAGAACTACTAGCTGATGATGTGAATGAGCGTAACAAGCCAAATTGGCGTCTCCTTTATTTCTTACATCATGTATATATATGGTCTTTGCTATGAATTTGGTATTACGAGATTTACACAGCACAATACAACACAACTCTGCTACTGCATCCTCTCTCAAAAAGTTTCTTTGTTGATAAGGGAAGCGTGGTACACGAGGGGAAGGTTGTTGTTCTATAGCACATCAATGATCAGCTCTGCCGACTTTTTTTTTCTTTATTTTCTTTCGCATTTTTCGTGTGTTTGTTCATTTCGTTTGGTTTGCGTAAAGTGAGAGTGGATGAAAGTGAATAGAAAACGCGGTATTTACTTGTTGATTTTGGTTTTGTTTTAAAGAAAGGGGCATTGGAAAAAAAAAATTGTTTTTCGTATGCCGTTCTGTTTAAAACATCACCACAGAAGAATCGAGCATAACGGAGCCTTTTGTGTAAATATATTTACTTAATTCTTTCGAGTTTTTCTGGAGATACGTATATTACAAATTTTTTGCTCGAGTATTACACGGTACGTTAACTATCACTAGTGGGATTCACGCAACGTGGCAAACTTGGCAAAATGTCAAATTCGCAAATAAAGTGGCAGTTGCTCCATACAAAAAAAATTTTCCAGGTTTGCGAAATCTGCGAGACTAAATTGTGTGGCAAACCTTCGCAAACTGAGTGCTGGTAACATTTGAATTTGTTATGAGTGGGCAAGTCTGCTCAAAAGTGAAATGTTTAACCAATTTAATTAAAATAACAATTGATTATCAGCAAATAGAAGTACGAACAATAAATAATTTATTTAAATTTATGGAGTTATTTCAATACATTCACTTTTTCGCTTCTTTTTTTGTTCGTTTACATTCCACTTGCTAAGTGCAAACACAATTGGTCGTTCACGCAATTCACAATGGCAAATTTGCGAATTTCCCTATTGCCTATTTGCCACGGTTCGTGAATCCCACTACTGATTCCTCTTTGTTGTTTTTGGCTTCAATTTAGATAGAACAACATGTCGTACAGCAAATTTTTGTCCATTACTCTTTACTTATGTTTCTTTGTGAATTTGTCTACTCCGGTCGCAAAGACCGTGGTCACACTCAACCTGTCTGGGACAGCATTCTCTCTCGCAACTCCTGTTTGAAGACAAGGGGAAGAAGATAGCGACGAAGTAGCCGACCTGCTTGTACCAGCATATCGTTGAAGTTCTGACGAAGTTTACTATTTGTCTTCTTTCGCAACTTTCGTTTTGTTCATTTCGTTTGGCTTGTGTAGCTTGCGGGTAATGAAATGAAAAGAGAAATGTGAAAATAGTTGCTAGCGTGGTAATGCTGTGTGTGACCAACGAATGGCGTTACCAAAGAAGAATCAACGACACGAGCTGCTGAGCGACAGGCTGAGTGTGACCACGGTCAAAGCAAATTGTTTGACATTCCTAGGCTGAGGTCAAATAAAAAAAAAAAGCTTACGCAATTTAACTCAAATGTTTCAAATTATTAACATACACAGCTAAGCATATTTTTGTATATTATGTGACACAATTACAATGGAATGTGTATTTATATAAATGCAGAGTAAATAAAAACTATTTAATTATTTATCTACAAGTTTCCAATGTCCTTGTAGCGTTTGAGTTTATCTGGGAAATTATCTCTGAAAAGTACGGGGTCGGCTCTAAATTCAACAGTCCGTAATGGCATTCGACCATAAGATTTGGAGAACTTGTCGATGCAAGCAGACCTTTCCCGCATATGATTTAAGTCTGCAGATAACACTTCTGTATTGGTACATTCAGGGCACTTAAATTTCTTTCGAGGAGTTACTTTAATAGGAGGATTGTTTGTAATATTCGCAACCAGAAAATTCATTGCAATATCTTCGCAGTTCATATGTTTATCAACCCAGTCCTTTATATCACCAGGCATTGCGAAAGTGTACATGTGACTCCAGTACTTATGGTGGAATGCTGCGCCAGTCAAGACCATAGATATTTGGTTGGTCCACTCAGACTCATAATGCCAACGCATGGTTTGGTTGTCCCAAACATGAATTCGGCTCGGAAAACCTACAATGTGATCAGGAAACTCTCGCCAGACTTCATATCTAAAAATAATAGAATATTTTATTTAATTGCGTTGAATAGAACAAAATGTTACCCAAAGTCAAGCTCGTCTGCTGTTAACATAATAATGTCGTCATCAATAGTTAAAATTGCTTCTGTTTCTATTTCCGTATAAGGAAAAAATCTATTTGACAGCTTGTTTTCTCTGGTCTGAATCACTTTTAATGGTTTTGTTATAGATGGGAACGTGGACACTAGATTGAAAAAATGTATTAGTGAACAAATTTTTGTAGTAAACTATCCACGTACAACTCGGAGGATGTTTCTGTTGATTGTTCCATATAACAAGTATGTTTTGCAGTGATTGAACTAAAGATAATTTCTTTATAAGTAAAAATAGGCTGTCAATACGGTCATAAGTTAGTATAACAGCAGTAAATCCTTGAGATTTAGGTGCTAAAAGCGGAAGGAAAAGTGGATTATTCGTTCCGCGATTGTTTGTGTTGGCGTTGTTCCATTGACGTATAGTGCGTGCACGCATGGGAAATATACGACTCTCCAAAATTTCCATAATTGTCATCGTAATAGCGGTTAGGTCCTTAAAATGTTGATTAAATATCCAGTTAATCTGCTTTTGCATTTCAACTATTTTAGCATGAGAGACGGATTCTAATATCTGGATGACAGAATGTACTTCCGACTCGCGAACACGCACTGAAATTAGTGTCCAGTCTATAACGTCTTGAAAAGGCAAGACATAATTGTCGATGGCTATTACTGGAATACAGTTTTGCGATAATGCTTCAGTTAAATCGGGTTGACCCAAACGTACGCTACGTCCAATTAAACAGAATTTAGCATATGATAGCACGTTTGGATATTCCACCCGTTCATAGTCTATATTTTTTGTACACCGAGCGGAATACGTTCTATCTTCACAAGTTTGCAAAAGAAAAACTTTATCTGGATGATTCTCAACTAACTGCAATACTGTCAGTTTTAGTTCAGGAACAAGATTAATTTGTCCTATAGCTAAGAAATATTTTCGATAACTGTCGTTTGCGAAACGCTTGAAATTTTTAATAAGTGGACTCCAGACTGGAATTGACACATCAAAGCCCGGACGATATGTCCAAGCATCAAAACCTCCCCCTATTATTATTGCATTATCTGTGTTTACATTTATCACTGTGGTAAAATCTGGAAAACGCCCAGGCAGCATATTTAAAAGGATGTGATTTTCACCGTACTCCCAATATTCAAGCGAAACTAAAGCACGACCAACAAGCTGGTTTTCAATTACGTCTTCATTTAGCAGATCAATGCTGGGAAGAAAAAGACATGCTTCATTGGGGTTGGAAGTGTAATAACGGCTTTTCAACACTGCATCCAATATCTGGTAATATTCGCTAGAAAGCGTTGTAGCCAACTTGCCACTTTGTACGTCAACATGATCTTGCAAGGGATAAATGAAGACTTTGAGGCTTTCCCGTTCATTTTGACCACAACGATATATATTTAAGCAATTCCAGAATGTGCAATTCGGATTTCGGGCCCGTGGCTGTTCAGTATAGGAATGAAGTAAAACCTCGTTTACATGTAAAAGGTCCAGATGCACATCATCGTTTTCGTTAGAAAAAATGCTGCCGCGATTGTCCAATAACAAGCAAATACCACAAACAACGATTGCCACTATTAAAGTGATCGTCAGAGTATTTAAAATACTGTCTCGAAAATAACTCCTTGAGTATTTGTTATAATCTGAACTACACTTTTTCATTTTTCTATCATATTTAAGTTTCTAAAACAATTTTATTATTGCTCCCAAAGTATTCTACTTTAGTGTCGAAGAAGAAATGGAACACAGGACGTACCATTGCATTTTTCACATATCGTCGCTGCGCCTTGCCTTGTAAATTCTATATATGAATTTCTTTTTTTAAAATAGCGGCTACACACGGTGAATCATGAATGACGAATCAGTTGTGAACGTGTGGACTCACGTCTAGCGTACACACAAGTGGATTATTCATCTATTTCGATTATTCGCATTGAGAGGTTGTCATGGATTAGTGATGGCAAAAAAAATTGATTAACAGGTTAATGTGGCATACGATTAAGCGAATGGAAGCTTTGACTTTCTGTTAATTAATTGCAATTTTTATGATACAACTGTAAACAAAAATATAAATTTACAATTCAAATTTCAAAACAATCTAATAATTATTATTATTTATTATATAACGAAAAACCTTAATTTAGTAATTTGAAAATAAGAATTTTGAGTTTGAAAAAACCTAATATACAAACTAAAAATAATAATTTTGAGTTTAAAAAACCTTAACCTATTTATTTAAAATAGAATTTAAGAATAAGACAAACGCTATTGCTATTGCGCTTCGGTTGCTTCGGCTTTTGAAAAAAGGCGCTCTGATGGTACTGTCGAACATATCAATAAAGCTGGAGATACACAAACGACTTCAACCATAAGCTGCATTTCCGATAAACGCATCATGCAGCTTCAAGCTAGTAGTCTGATAGTATTTTCTTAGAAACCATCGATAACTATCGATAGTTTTCGATAGTATGTTAAAGTCACAATTTGGCTATATATTGCGCTTGGCATATTTGTAAACAAAATTATTTCTTACAAAATCAGTAAATGTATTAATAAGAGACTTATAACAAATAAAACTTCACACTTTTATAAAAATGCATAACTTGTTTTTATTCTTATTTAATGCATATATTTTGTTACAATATATTAATTCAAAGTCCAGTCATTTTTGTGAAAAAGTCATCTGCTGACACCTACTTACATACAAGAAGTATTACAAAAGATGAAGAGTCTAATTAAATTTAGAAATGATTACCTTCCAATAGAGAAGAGGATCAGCATCGGAAGCAATGTTCACCCTTTCTATGTATTGCCGAATTGTGATGATTGTGTCGGATCTGGAGGATTTATTTTTGGAATCGAATTTGTGCTCCAGAAAGCCAAATAATGATGGGGGATTTTCAGAAGAAGTATTGTTGTCAACATTTGCAATATTTTTTAATTTTTTTTTTTTGTGCGAATAAATGCAATTTCTTCCTCCAGCTTAACAGCGGCTTGTGCAACATTATTCGCCGATTCAAAACCCTCTTTCTTAAAACGGGGAGTCAGACTGATTCTATGAGGCTGCTGCAGAGTATCAAACCTTCAGATGTGTTTAAGTTTTTTTGTTTTTGATAAAGTTGTTCATATATTCCATATGAAATGGGAAGGATGAGTGAAACAGTTACGTAGTTATTGCCAGAAACCTTAAAAACCAAAATATATCACGTTAATAAGGTACTGTACTTATATTATAGACAAATTTAGATATAAACTATTTACCTGTTCTGTTGGCTGTCGCTACTTTGTTCCAGTTTATATTTTGCATAGGCAATGACGCTTGATTTAAAAAATTGGACAATGTCCCTACATTTTTTTCTTAAATTTTCGAAATGCTCATTTTGTGATAAGCCGTCTTGCACAACTAGGTTCATGGAGTGAGCATAGCACGGAAGATATTTTTTTTGTAAAATGTTACATGCACTAATCATAACAGGAGCATTGTCCGTTACCACGCAGTAAACTTTATCAAACACACCCCATTCCGTTAGGGAACTTCCCAAAGTATCTGCGATATTGGCGGCTGAGTGATTTGTCACTTCTAACAGTGGTTCTTTTGATTAAACTGCTGACCGCAATTTCATATCATTATCGACAAAATGACAAGTGATAGATAAGTATCCTTGATTTGCAATGCTTGTCCAACCGTCACACGTAATAGCAATGTGAGAGACTTTAGACAATATGCTCATCAGCTTGCACTTCTCTTGATCAAATCTATTTTTCAATAGCACGTCTCTTAAATTTTTAGCGCTCGGAAGCACTTAGCGTGGGTCTAAACATTTGGTGTAATTGATAAAGCCCACATATTTAATTATATTTAACGGGCGTAGACCTGTAGTCACCATATTAACCAAAGCACGATCAATGTCCTCTTTGCGTCAGGAATTGCAGTCATACTCGATTACTCGTTTAAAATATGATCTCATAAAGATCTAAAGATACCTTGTTTATATGACGATCAAGTCGATTTTGCGATATTCGATTTAACGAATATCGATTTTTGGGCTTATGTTTACATGAGGCAGTCGACATCGGTTTGACTAAATCGATTCTAGTTTCTTTGTATTATGTCAAAATTGCCCTATGCATAAAATATAATGTGATTTTCTCAATAGAATAAGTTATTTTTTAAAATCCCATTGAATAAAATAATATATAAATGTAAAATACTTATCCTGATTTTAAATAACGTTCTACAATGATTTTTCAGTATATAAATCACAAATTATTAAAAAAATCAGCCAAGTGTGAGTCGGACTCGCGCACGTAGGGTTCCGTACCATCGTACAACATTTTTTGCTTAAAATATTAAGTTATGTTCATATTTAACAGCCTAAAAGTATACTACAAGCAGTTCTTTTGGTTCACAAATAGGTGTTTTTTGGTTCTCACACCAGTTCTTTTCCATTTACCAATACTGTTTTCTGTTGAAGTCGAAGTTGTTCAACTTTCGACGTTGTAGCTTTCGCGACCAAGCTATGTAACTCGCTCCATACGATTTCATAAATTTCAACTTTTGTGTTTTGCCGCACGAACGCAGCAAAAGCTGATTTGCAAGTGTATCTCCAGCTTAAGCAATATTTTTAGGAGAGAATGTATAGTTTCGGATATACTGATTAGTGATGTAACGAATAACAGTTTTTACATATTCGCGAAAAAAGCAGCTGTTCAGAACTCGAAACAGAACTAGCACTCTAAATGTACTATTAAACAAAAATTCAGAATGATTTTCTTTTGATAACCATTAATGTTCAAGTTGCTATGTTAAGATGTAAATGAAAATTAAAAAAAATCATCCAAGTGTGAGTCGGACTCGCACACGGAGGGTTCCGTACTATCGTACAAGAATTTTTGCTTAAAATATAAATTATGTTTATATTTAATAACCTAAAAGTACACTACAATTAACAGCTTAAAGTATACTATAAAAAAAAAATTAAAGAAAAATGCTTCTAAAAATGTGTATTTTTAGTATATGTCGTTCTACACACAAGTGAATTACACACTCTATGAAAATGTCAACTCTCTACCTATTACTGTTCATGAGATAGAGCAGGAGACGGACGGACGGACATCGTAAGCTTGGTAATAGGGTCCCGTTAGCTCCCTATGGGTAAGGAACCCTAAAAAGCAAAGAAAATGTACATGTTTTGTATACCTGTGTTTGTTATTAAATATATGTTTCTAGAGGTGGAAATGTTTGTTTTTTTGTCCTTCATGTGGTTGTGCCTGTGGGTGTGTTGATAATGGTCAACCTATTTAGGTGTTTTCTTTATAATTTGTATTTAAAAGGTTTGATATGCATTTGGAAACACCCAATTTTCTATGACTATGACAACTACTATAATTAAGTCCAAATCGTGGTCTTATGTCTGCATTGGAAATTAGTGTGGAGAAACCATGGTAAATTGGTTAAGTGGAGAATTACTGTCAATGAGGGGAAATGTAAGTACATTACATTTACATTGGATCGTCGGAGATCACTCCAGTAACGTTAAATGATGCTACAATTCCTCAAATTCAAAAGGTAACCTATCTTGATATTCACCTGGACAGACGTCTCACCTGCCGGAAACACATAGAAGCTAAAAAGACGTATATGAAACTAAGGGCACAAAATCTCCATTGGCTAATTAACTCTAAGGGTACCGCAACCGCGAGTAACATCGAAATTATACAAAGAACACAATCCAAGATACTTAAAACAATTACAGGAGCTCCATGGTATATCAGGAATGAACACATTCACAAAGACCTGGAAGTACCACCAGTAAAAGTTGAATGTTCAAAGCGTAAAGGTCTTTATATGGACAAACTAGTTCGACACGTTAATCCCCTAGCCAGAGCTCTTATCTATACAACGTGCTCATCTCCTCTGAATCGTAACAAAATATCAGCTCGTAGTGCTAAGTGAACCCCTTCCTGGATGGAGTATCATGATCTATTAGAAACGGTAACTGTTTTTATTATTTGTGTAAATTTGTAAATTAATAATTTACAATGTAGACAAATTCTTGGTTCGAAGTAATGAACGTCTGGCAGCAGAATCCGTAAGCATTTGACCTTGCGTTACATGTACAAATAGATATTCGGGACAGAATGTCTAACCTAATAAAAGGAATGAATGTGGGACTTTACTCCCTTTCCAAAAAGGTAAACATAATTAATAACACATTTTCTTAGTTTAAACTCATATAATTCTTAATTGCAGGTATTCTACAAAACAACAACGCGACGAAGCTCTTCTTCAGGGAAAATATGAATATGGCATAAAATATTTATTGACATACAGACTAAATCAAGATGGCCTGGAAAACTTCTTCGGCCTTTTAAGAAGTAAAGGTGGACTCCATGACCATCCTGATCGCCAAGTATTCAGATGTATACTGAGGAATCACCTTCTGGGCCACAATAGTGTCATTTTATCCTCAGAAGGAAACACTTTGGAAGATGGCACTGAGGACTTGTCAATGCCATAAGCGTCTATGGTAGGTAGTGAATATACTATTAATGAACGCCGCAAACATTCTCCCCACGGTGGAATTTTTTCCAAATTAGCTAGTCATCTTCGTCAATGAGCAACGGGCAAAGCTTATGGATATTTCGCTTGAACACGCCAGCCTTTGTCTTTAATGTCACCACTCGCACTCGGCCGTCTGCACCTGGATGAACTTTAATCACTCGCCCTAGCACGCATTGACCTGGGGGCATGTGGTCTTCGGCGATTAACACCAACGTTCCATTCTCAATGTTTTGACTTGTCGTTGATCATTTGACTCGCTCTTGTAACCCCAGTAAAAACTCGCGTGACCTCCGGCGCAGAATTCCTGCTGCACCATCAAAATTTGCTTCCAGCGGTTAACCAGCGACAACTTGAAAATGCTTTCATTACATGGCTCTGGAAAGAAGTTCAGCGGGCGACCGACTAAGAAATGCCTAGGTGTAAGGACCTCGAAGTCATTCGCATCGGATGCTAGACCGCACATGGGACGTGAGTTCATTATCGCTTCTACTTGGCAGACAGCGGTGGTTAACTCCTCATAGTGAAGTGCGACTCCATTAATTTGATGCACCAAAAGACGCTTTGCCACCTTTACTGCACTTTTAATCCCAAAGAATACCTAGAGTCTTCGCACAAGAATCTCCTTTTATCGATAATGGATCATTATCATTAGGCTCATCTAAGTGGAGTGCCTCTACTTTCTATCCCACGCCTCTTTCCCCACCAGAGCCCGAGCGAGCTGGGGTCCATTAAAAACCGAACAAGACTAGGTATCAACCACAAGTCACTTCGGTACTGAACTATTGCAGATTAGTAACATGCAAAAGAAATTAATTGAATACTATAAGGCTACAGACCTAATGTCATCAGCCATTTATACTAATCATAAAGCACTATAAAGATAAATTAAAATAAAGTGTGTGAAATTAAGTTAAATAGTTAAAATAATACTATGTGTTAAAAAGAGTTAAGAGATTAGATTTTAGATGATCGGAAGAAATAGAATTAGATACAAGGTCATAGTATAGATTGTAAGATTGACATAAAACACGAAAAGGATCATGCTGCAAATAAGTAGTCTTACATGTACCAACAAGTATAGGAGAATAATTCCTTGTAACACGAGAAGGAACATTAAAATTAATACAACCAAGCAAGGAAGGGAAAAGATGCTGCCTATAATTAGATTGTGCAAGAATGTGACACCAAGAGTCGTTCTGCGACTGGATAATTTCGGGAAGCGGATTAGTTTAAGACGGCTTTGGTAAGATTGAAGGTTTATATTGGTGTAAGTGACGCAGTGCAAAAAGCAAGAATTGCTTTTGAACAGACTCAATACTATCACTATACTTTTTAAACTGTGGATCCCACATGAAGCATATTCAATTATTAGTCTAACCAAAGAAGTGAATAATAATTTGGTGGTGTAAGGATCATTAAACTCTTTAGACCAAAGTTTAATGTATCCTAAAACATCTCTAGCTTTACATATGATACAAGAAATATGCGACCCAAAATGCATCTTTGGATCCATCAACACACCCAGATCACTGAATGTGCACCACGTGTGATCATTAATGTGGTAAATTTTTACAATTACATTTTTACGGTAAAAGGACATTATTTTACATTTGTCACAATTAAGCGAAAGATAATTTTTGGCGCACCACTGAGATAAGGAATCAAGATCTTCTTGACGAAACATTTGTTGGACCGGAGATAAAATAGATAACATCATCAGCGTACATTAAGACGTTAGAATGTTTTATGGCAGATAGCAAATCGTTTATAAAAATATTGAATAATAATAGGCCAAGGTGGCTACCCTGAGGGACACCAGAAGTTACACGAATAGTTTTAGATATAGCTGTTTTAAAAATAACTCTATGGGTTCTGAAAGTTAGATAGGATGTAATCCTGCTAACTAACTTGGGAGGAAAACCAAAGGTATTCAGTTTATTGAGGAGTACGATGTGACAAACACTGTCAAAAGCTTTACTAAAATCTGTGTAAATGACATCCATTTGATGTTGTTGTGAAAAACTACAATTGACCAACGAAGTAAATTCTAATAAGTTGGTTATAAATGAACGCTTCTTGGTGAAACCGTGTTGTGAAGTACTTAATAAAGAAAGAATGAAATGCTGCACCTGATCGGTGATAATAAGTTCAAACAATTTCGGAATAGCGCAAAGCATAGCTATTCCTCGGTAATTTGATATATTAGCTCTGCTGCCTTTTTTGTGGAGGGGGATAATATAGGACTGCTTCCAAATATTAGGTAATACAGATGTATTCAGAGATAAGTCAAACAATTTGCAGATTGGTCTAAGCAAAGCATCAGCACATCGCTTTAGAATACAACTAGGTACATCATCTGGTCCCGGTAAAAACGTTAATTTAGAAGATTTTAAATATTGTAATACTGTATCACAATCAATAACTGGTATATTAAATTGATTAAATTGAGGAATATGATGTGGGTATGGACGATTACAATCATTATTGAAATACGGGTAAGTGCTTTAGAAAAAGATCGAAAAAAGATTGGAAATTTCTCCATCGCTGCAACATTCAACACCATTTAATTTCATACAGGATGGGAATATATCCAACCTGCACTTCATGTTAATAAAGTTATAAAACTTTTTAGGATCTCTTTTAATATCCTCTTTGACATGTGTCACGTATGACTGATAGCAGAAATTGTTTAGGTGTTGAAAATTATAGCGAGATAAAGCGTATTTAGTATAATCAGCAGACAAACCGGACCTTTTAAATTTTCTAATTAGTCTACTTTTTAAATTCTTTAATTTAAGTAAAGAATTACTTCGAAATCTAAAATTCGGTTAATTTTATTAGCTATGTAGTTTACTTTCTAAAAGGAAAGATCCAGTAATGAGTGGACAAACTCATAGCTTACTGATGATATTACAGAGTTACAATATTCGAGGCTGTCCAAGAAATATTTGGAAGATTAAATTAATCCCATGATTAAGACCTTATCAGTATCTTTAAGAAAAGACAAAACTTTCTTAATAGCTGTCAGATGTGATAAGTAAACAGAGTCATCAGAAGCAGGTAGGATATAGGAACATTCAATAAATAAATAAGAATTGGAAAATGAAATCTTTACACAAATAAACTCAATGTCATCAATATTATCAATAGACACCAATTCAGAAGAGTAAGAAGCTCTAACAAAAATCAGAACTCCACCACCAACGCGATCAAATCGATTTTTCCTAAACATTGAGTAATTATTGTTAAACAATTCAGAACATCTGGACGAAGCCATGTTTCTACAGACACAATTACATCTGAATGAAAAGAGAAACTATTAGTGAATAGTCTATTCAGTTTAGAGTTTAAACCTCTGACATTCTGAACATGTATTGATCATACATAAACTGAGGTTAGCTGGATCCATAGGAAGGGCTGCTTGAGGGCGACTAAAAATCAGTTTTTTGTAGAATTTGTTGGGGGGAGTTTTCCTAGCAAATCGTCCATGTAGAAATTGTGTAGCAGTGCTTTACTACCAAGAGGATAATTGCTTGCGTATCTTTCAGCCAAGTCTTTCAGGCAGCGCGCGGCTAAAAACGGAGCCTCACAGTACACATCCTCATATACTTGCTGAAAACTGCACTCGTCACTATCACTGCTTTGCGGCTCAATCTCATTTTGCAAATTGCATAATTGGTTACAACTTGACTGCACAGGACCTAACCGAGCCTCTAATTCCGACGGAGTCATTGAAGCACAATTTTTTATTACATATGCCCTGTTACGCTATAAGGAGTTTAGCAGACCCTCACGTGCGGGATGTGCCACCTTTGACTCCGGTTCCTTTCCTTTTTTAGGTGCTATCATGTTTATCAATTTGAGTGCACCGCTAATCAATTAATTTGTCTAATACTAAAGCAAGTTAATCAAATTTGTTTTAATTACTATTCCTTAAAGTCAGCCAGAGACAAAATAATACTTCAAATATATTTATTATATCACTAAGAATATAAATGTTAAAACAGTAGCAATCAAAATATTATTTACTTTCCATCAAATTCAAGAAAATCAGAAGATCAATCAAAACAAATCAAACAAACAATAAATGTTTGCTTACGAAAATTTAATGTAATTACTTCGATTAAAACAGAGCAGGTGAACGAAAGTAATTAGGTGAAATCTTGTTTTAGTTAGAGCAGAGCAGATATGCCGAAAATGAGTATGCGAAATCTTAACGTTGCTTATGTACATCTATATGTATTCACTTCACAATATAGAGCGGTGTCTATGTACATGAGTATATATTTACAGTTCGCTGTATGACTTTTCGCACAAATACTAAATGATCCAAACTAAACTGTAGTCTTGATCCCCACAAAAAAACAAAAAAAAAATTTAATACTTAAATTCTTTCACATCACCAGCCTAACAATTCAATCACTATGCATCAAATTATTTAAATGCTGCGCACTAAAATATTAGAAATCAAATTACCGAAATCGACTCACAATTAGCTTGTAACGCGGATGCCTCCAGATTCTGATTCTCCAGTAAGCAATCCCGTATTCCTATTATTGTATCTTCCGGTAGAGATGTGGACCACCAATCCTTCGGATTCCTGCTCGGGCGCCAAAATGTTGCTAAACAATTTGCGGCTTCTTCAGCAGGCGTTTTTAGAAAAGATATAGAACCGATGATGATCCTCTAAATCAAACACTATGCTGGACTTACAAATTGCAACTATTTATTCAAACTTTTAAAACTAGTTGCAATATACATATACACAAAAAAAAAAAAAAAAATAAATAAATAAAAGAAAAGTGCATCGTGTACCTACAAATAATTAATCAAGAAGTAAAAAAATTGATACTCAGTGAAGACATCAAGAAGTAATAAACAATTCGACAAGAAGCAACAAACAGTTAATCAAGAAGTAAAAACATCGACCCTCAGTGAAGAACGAAATCAATCCTCAGTGAACTACTATACCAGGATAGATTAAAGGCTACACCAAAAGAAAAAAAATGTAAGTGAACTCATTAAAATTAAGAAGAATTTTTTAAAATAAAGACGAATTTTGAAAATAAATTATTATAAAAGTGTTTGAGTAAAAGTGATTGATAAAATACAAAACTTGCAAGTGTTTCATTGATTGAACCTTACTCTATGCCCTGCACCGACCAAGAGCTAGACAGTTTGATCCAATTGATAGAGGACATTAAAATAGATAGTAATCGGGAAGTTAACTCTAATACCAAAAGTGATTGCGAAGTGACAAAGACAATGACTCCAGAACAAATACAAGCCTTGATAGATGCTGCAGTAAATAATGCAGTTGCGATACAGAATCAGGCTATTGACCAACAATTAAATACTGCTGTAAGCAATGCTCTTTCAACACAAACACGGACTTTGGACAACAACTCCAAGACATAAGCCAACGGCTTAATAATGTAACAATTAATGCCCCAGAATTAGATGCAAAGATACTAGAAGGTGTGGGTTGTAATGAGTCCTTAGATATTGTGAAATCTCTGCCTGACTTTGAGGGAAAACAGGAGCTTTATGTGTCGTGGCGACAAGCAGCACATACTGCTTATAAATTGTTTGAGAATGCTGATGGTACCTCTAAGCATTATCAAGCAGTAGCAATAATTTGAAATAAGATTAGGCGCCCAGCGAACTCAATCTGGGCTTCTTTCAACACCCCTTTAAACTTCAGGACGATATGGATGCCCTACGGGTGTTCCTATCGGGTACAAGGAAATCGCTAAGCGATATGTCCTTTTCAGCTCGCCCGGTGAGTCTACCCGCTGCCCTTGCCCTTGCTCAGGAGATTGAGGCAAAGCACGAACGGTACCAATTCGCTGCTAGTTTTGCTAAAAGTACTGAGGAAAAGACCCAAAGAAACGAACAAAGGGTTCGTAATAGAAACGATTCGCAACGAAATGACAATCGTGACAAGAAGAATCCACATTTCAATAAGCGAATTCCGTGTATTGAGGAGAAAATGGAAGTTGACCCAAGCATAACCCACCATAAACAGGCATCAAATGTCAAACCCATGGGAAACGGTAACCATAACCCAACCAGACAATTTTACAAACGACCACGTGAGTCTGAACGACTTTCAGGACGAAAATTTCAAAGGGTAAATCATGTAGCTCAGGGGGACGACTCTCAGGAGGAACAGAGCGAGTACCGAGACTTGGCAGACGGTACTGTGGAAGAAATTGAGGACGACGGGGCAAGCTGTGACTTCGTCAATTTTTAAGGGGAAAATCCCTGCTAGCGTTTATAGAACGGGTGGCTGCAGGGAAAACCATCAAGTTGCTAATAGATACTGGCGCGGCAAAACATTATCTCAAGCCTATAAACGGGCTGAGACATATCGTGCTAGTCAATACGGCCTTTATAGTGAAGTCGATACACGGCTTCAATAGTATTAAGAAAAAAATATAAAAAAAGACTAACTTTGGCTATGCCGAAGTTGTAATACTCTTCACGCCCCAGTCCTTCAGGTTTTGAGCTAGAGAGCTGAAATTTTGTACATAGGTTTCTTTTTACCAAACGACATCTTATGTTTGCCGTTTCAGACCAAAACCCAAACGCCAAAATTAAGCGCTGGAAAGCATTTATCGACGAGCATAATGCTCAAATCTTCCACAAACCAGGCAAGGAGAATCAGGTCGCTGACGCGCTATTCGGAAATCATATCAATGCCTTGGAGGCTGAATCTGATGCAGCAAAAATCCACAGCAAGCAGTCGCTGACCTACACCATCGAAAAAACGGGAAAACCCGTAAATTACTTCAAAAGTTATGATAGAGAAAGTCCAACCAGATTCTCATCGAAATTTTATAGTGTTTGGGGAAAAAACCAGGCATCTTATCCACTACTCTAATAGGGAGACGTTACTAGACACAGTTAAGGAAGCAATAAGCCCTAGTGTAGTCAATGCTATCTACTGTGACCTACCGACGCTAGCACAAATCTCGTTAGAACCTTCCCGGCGACTAAATTTTAGTATTCAGCAAAATTTGTTAATGACATATTCGCAAAAGATGAACAGAGGGAAATTGTACATGCCGAACATAATCGAGCTCACAGGACAGCTCAGGAAAATGTAAAGCTTTTTACTTTTTTCCCAAGATGTTCAGGATAGCGAACGAGGTCGTCGCAAACTTGCGCTAAATCAAAATACGCCAGGCACCCCAAAAGACAGGAATTATGTGTGACTCCGATCCCCTCATATATGGGCGAAATGTTGCACATCGATGTATTCTCGATGAATAGACAACATTTTGTAACCTGCATCGATAAATTCTCAAAGTTTGCCGTAGACCAGCACGTACCTTTGCGCACATTAAAAACCGAACAAGACTAGGTATCAACCACAAGTCACTTCGGTACTGAACTATTGCAGATTAGTAACATGCAAAAGAAATTAATTGAATACTATAAGGCTACAGACCTAATGTCATCAGCCATTTATACTAATCATAAAGCACTATAAAGATAAATTAAAATAAAGTGTGTGAAATTAAGTTAAATAGTTAAAATAATACTATGTGTTAAAAAGAGTTAAGAGATTAGATTTTAGATGATCGGAAGAAATAGAATTAGATACAAGGTCATAGTATAGATTGTAAGATTGACATAAAACACGAAAAGGATCATGCTGCAAATAAGTAGTCTTACATGTACCAACAAGTATAGGAGAATAATTCCTTGTAACACGAGAAGGAACATTAAAATTAATACAACCAAGCAAGGAAGGGAAAAGATGCTGCCTATAATTAGATTGTGCAAGAATGTGACACCAAGAGTCGTTCTGCGACTGGATAATTTCGGGAAGCGGATTAGTTTAAGACGGCTTTGGTAAGATTGAAGGTTTATATTGGTGTAAGTGACGCAGTGCAAAAAGCAAGAATTGCTTTTGAACAGACTCAATACTATCACTATACTTTTTAAACTGTGGATCCCACATGAAGCATATTCAATTATTAGTCTAACCAAAGAAGTGAATAATAATTTGGTGGTGTAAGGATCATTAAACTCTTTAGACCAAAGTTTAATGTATCCTAAAACATCTCTAGCTTTACATATGATACAAGAAATATGCGACCCAAAATGCATCTTTGGATCCATCAACACACCCAGATCACTGAATGTGCACCACGTGTGATCATTAATGTGGTAAATTTTTACAATTACATTTTTACGGTAAAAGGACATTATTTTACATTTGTCACAATTAAGCGAAAGATAATTTTTGGCGCACCACTGAGATAAGGAATCAAGATCTTCTTGACGAAACATTTGTTGGACCGGAGATAAAATAGATAACATCATCAGCGTACATTAAGACGTTAGAATGTTTTATGGCAGATAGCAAATCGTTTATAAAAATATTGAATAATAATAGGCCAAGGTGGCTACCCTGAGGGACACCAGAAGTTACACGAATAGTTTTAGATATAGCTGTTTTAAAAATAACTCTATGGGTTCTGAAAGTTAGATAGGATGTAATCCTGCTAACTAACTTGGGAGGAAAACCAAAGGTATTCAGTTTATTGAGGAGTACGATGTGACAAACACTGTCAAAAGCTTTACTAAAATCTGTGTAAATGACATCCATTTGATGTTGTTGTGAAAAACTACAATTGACCAACGAAGTAAATTCTAATAAGTTGGTTATAAATGAACGCTTCTTGGTGAAACCGTGTTGTGAAGTACTTAATAAAGAAAGAATGAAATGCTGCACCTGATCGGTGATAATAAGTTCAAACAATTTCGGAATAGCGCAAAGCATAGCTATTCCTCGGTAATTTGATATATTAGCTCTGCTGCCTTTTTTGTGGAGGGGGATAATATAGGACTGCTTCCAAATATTAGGTAATACAGATGTATTCAGAGATAAGTCAAACAATTTGCAGATTGGTCTAAGCAAAGCATCAGCACATCGCTTTAGAATACAACTAGGTACATCATCTGGTCCCGGTAAAAACGTTAATTTAGAAGATTTTAAATATTGTAATACTGTATCACAATCAATAACTGGTATATTAAATTGATTAAATTGAGGAATATGATGTGGGTATGGACGATTACAATCATTATTGAAATACGGGTAAGTGCTTTAGAAAAAGATCGAAAAAAGATTGGAAATTTCTCCATCGCTGCAACATTCAACACCATTTAATTTCATACAGGATGGGAATATATCCAACCTGCACTTCATGTTAATAAAGTTATAAAACTTTTTAGGATCTCTTTTAATATCCTCTTTGACATGTGTCACGTATGACTGATAGCAGAAATTGTTTAGGTGTTGAAAATTATAGCGAGATAAAGCGTATTTAGTATAATCAGCAGACAAACCGGACCTTTTAAATTTTCTAATTAGTCTACTTTTTAAATTCTTTAATTTAAGTAAAGAATTACTTCGAAATCTAAAATTCGGTTAATTTTATTAGCTATGTAGTTTACTTTCTAAAAGGAAAGATCCAGTAATGAGTGGACAAACTCATAGCTTACTGATGATATTACAGAGTTACAATATTCGAGGCTGTCCAAGAAATATTTGGAAGATTAAATTAATCCCATGATTAAGACCTTATCAGTATCTTTAAGAAAAGACAAAACTTTCTTAATAGCTGTCAGATGTGATAAGTAAACAGAGTCATCAGAAGCAGGTAGGATATAGGAACATTCAATAAATAAATAAGAATTGGAAAATGAAATCTTTACACAAATAAACTCAATGTCATCAATATTATCAATAGACACCAATTCAGAAGAGTAAGAAGCTCTAACAAAAATCAGAACTCCACCACCAACGCGATCAAATCGATTTTTCCTAAACATTGAGTAATTATTGTTAAACAATTCAGAACATCTGGACGAAGCCATGTTTCTACAGACACAATTACATCTGAATGAAAAGAGAAACTATTAGTGAATAGTCTATTCAGTTTAGAGTTTAAACCTCTGACATTCTGAACATGTATTGATCATACATAAACTGAGGTTAGCTGGATCCATAGGAAGGGCTGCTTGAGGGCGACTAAAAATCAGTTTTTTGTAGAATTTGTTGGGGGGAGTTTTCCTAGCAAATCGTCCATGTAGAAATTGTGTAGCAGTGCTTTACTACCAAGAGGATAATTGCTTGCGTATCTTTCAGCCAAGTCTTTCAGGCAGCGCGCGGCTAAAAACGGAGCCTCACAGTACACATCCTCATATACTTGCTGAAAACTGCACTCGTCACTATCACTGCTTTGCGGCTCAATCTCATTTTGCAAATTGCATAATTGGTTACAACTTGACTGCACAGGACCTAACCGAGCCTCTAATTCCGACGGAGTCATTGAAGCACAATTTTTTATTACATATGCCCTGTTACGCTATAAGGAGTTTAGCAGACCCTCACGTGCGGGATGTGCCACCTTTGACTCCGGTTCCTTTCCTTTTTTAGGTGCTATCATGTTTATCAATTTGAGTGCACCGCTAATCAATTAATTTGTCTAATACTAAAGCAAGTTAATCAAATTTGTTTTAATTACTATTCCTTAAAGTCAGCCAGAGACAAAATAATACTTCAAATATATTTATTATATCACTAAGAATATAAATGTTAAAACAGTAGCAATCAAAATATTATTTACTTTCCATCAAATTCAAGAAAATCAGAAGATCAATCAAAACAAAGCAAACAAACAATAAATGTTTGCTTACGAAAATTTAATGTAATTACTTCGATTAAAACAGAGCAGGTGAACGAAAGTAATTAGGTGAAATCTTGTTTTAGTTAGAGCAGAGCAGATATGCCGAAAATGAGTATGCGAAATCTTAACGTTGCTTATGTACATCTATATGTATTCACTTCACAATATAGAGCGGTGTCTATGTACATGAGTATATATTTACAATTCGCTGTATGACTTTTCGCACAAATACTAAATGATCCAAACTAAACTGTAGTCTTGATCCCCACAAAAAAACAAAAAAAAAATTTAATACTTAAATTCTTTCACATCACCAGCCTAACAATTCAATCACTATGCATCAAATTATTTAAATGCTGCGCACTAAAATATTAGAAATCAAATTACCGAAATCGACTCACAATTAGCTTGTAACGCGGATGCCTCCAGATTCTGATTCTCCAGTAAGCAATCCCGTATTCCTATTATTGTATCTTCCGGTAGAGATGTGGACCACCAATCCTTCGGATTCCTGCTCGGGCGCCAAAATGTTGCTAAACAATTTGCGGCTTCTTCAGCAGGCGTTTTTAGAAAAGATATAGAACCGATGATGATCCTCTAAATCAAACACTATGCTGGACTTACAAATTGCAACTATTTATTCAAACTTTTAAAACTAGTTGCAATATACATATACACAAAAAAAAAAAAAAAATAAATAAATAAAAGAAAAGTGCATCGTGTACCTACAAATAATTAATCAAGAAGTAAAAAAATTGATACTCAGTGAAGACATCAAGAAGTAATAAACAATTCGACAAGAAGCAACAAACAGTTAATCAAGAAGTAAAAACATCGACCCTCAGTGAAGAACGAAATCAATCCTCAGTGAACTACTATACCAGGATAGATTAAAGGCTACACCAAAAGAAAAAAAATGTAAGTGAACTCATTAAAATTAAGAAGAATTTTTTAAAATAAAGACGAATTTTGAAAATAAATTATTATAAAAGTGTTTGAGTAAAAGTGATTGATAAAATACAAAACTTGCAAGTGTTTCATTGATTGAACCTTACTCTATGCCCTGCACCGACCAAGAGCTAGACAGTTTGATCCAATTGATAGAGGACATTAAAATAGATAGTAATCGGGAAGTTAACTCTAATACCAAAAGTGATTGCGAAGTGACAAAGACAATGACTCCAGAACAAATACAAGCCTTGATAGATGCTGCAGTAAATAATGCAGTTGCGATACAGAATCAGGCTATTGACCAACAATTAAATACTGCTGTAAGCAATGCTCTTTCAACACAAACACGGACTTTGGACAACAACTCCAAGACATAAGCCAACGGCTTAATAATGTAACAATTAATGCCCCAGAATTAGATGCAAAGATACTAGAAGGTGTGGGTTGTAATGAGTCCTTAGATATTGTGAAATCTCTGCCTGACTTTGAGGGAAAACAGGAGCTTTATGTGTCGTGGCGACAAGCAGCACATACTGCTTATAAATTGTTTGAGAATGCTGATGGTACCTCTAAGCATTATCAAGCAGTAGCAATAATTTGAAATAAGATTAGGCGCCCAGCGAACTCAATCTGGGCTTCTTTCAACACCCCTTTAAACTTCAGGACGATATGGATGCCCTACGGGTGTTCCTATCGGGTACAAGGAAATCGCTAAGCGATATGTCCTTTTCAGCTCGCCCGGTGAGTCTACCCGCTGCCCTTGCCCTTGCTCAGGAGATTGAGGCAAAGCACGAACGGTACCAATTCGCTGCTAGTTTTGCTAAAAGTACTGAGGAAAAGACCCAAAGAAACGAACAAAGGGTTCGTAATAGAAACGATTCGCAACGAAATGACAATCGTGACAAGAAGAATCCACATTTCAATAAGCGAATTCCGTGTATTGAGGAGAAAATGGAAGTTGACCCAAGCATAACCCACCATAAACAGGCATCAAATGTCAAACCCATGGGAAACGGTAACCATAACCCAACCAGACAATTTTACAAACGACCACGTGAGTCTGAACGACTTTCAGGACGAAAATTTCAAAGGGTAAATCATGTAGCTCAGGGGGACGACTCTCAGGAGGAACAGAGCGAGTACCGAGACTTGGCAGACGGTACTGTGGAAGAAATTGAGGACGACGGGGCAAGCTGTGACTTCGTCAATTTTTAAGGGGAAAATCCCTGCTAGCGTTTATAGAACGGGTGGCTGCAGGGAAAACCATCAAGTTGCTAATAGATACTGGCGCGGCAAAACATTATCTCAAGCCTATAAACGGGCTGAGACATATCGTGCTAGTCAATACGGCCTTTATAGTGAAGTCGATACACGGCTTCAATAGTATTAAGAAAAAAATATAAAAAAAGACTAACTTTGGCTATGCCGAAGTTGTAATACTCTTCACGCCCCAGTCCTTCAGGTTTTGAGCTAGAGAGCTGAAATTTTGTACATAGGTTTCTTTTTACCAAACGACATCTTATGTTTGCCGTTTCAGACCAAAACCCAAACGCCAAAATTAAGCGCTGGAAAGCATTTATCGACGAGCATAATGCTCAAATCTTCCACAAACCAGGCAAGGAGAATCAGGTCGCTGACGCGCTATTCGGAAATCATATCAATGCCTTGGAGGCTGAATCTGATGCAGCAAAAATCCACAGCAAGCAGTCGCTGACCTACACCATCGAAAAAACGGGAAAACCCGTAAATTACTTCAAAAGTTATGATAGAGAAAGTCCAACCAGATTCTCATCGAAATTTTATAGTGTTTGGGGAAAAAACCAGGCATCTTATCCACTACTCTAATAGGGAGACGTTACTAGACACAGTTAAGGAAGCAATAAGCCCTAGTGTAGTCAATGCTATCTACTGTGACCTACCGACGCTAGCACAAATCTCGTTAGAACCTTCCCGGCGACTAAATTTTAGTATTCAGCAAAATTTGTTAATGACATATTCGCAAAAGATGAACAGAGGGAAATTGTACATGCCGAACATAATCGAGCTCACAGGACAGCTCAGGAAAATGTAAAGCTTTTTACTTTTTTCCCAAGATGTTCAGGATAGCGAACGAGGTCGTCGCAAACTTGCGCTAAATCAAAATACGCCAGGCACCCCAAAAGACAGGAATTATGTGTGACTCCGATCCCCTCATATATGGGCGAAATGTTGCACATCGATGTATTCTCGATGAATAGACAACATTTTGTAACCTGCATCGATAAATTCTCAAAGTTTGCCGTAGACCAGCACGTACCTTTGCGCACAATATCGGACATAAAACCAATGATCTTATACCACGTTCACAGTGCGAGTTCTTGCGAGTTCGCGGGTAGTCGTTCACATTAGTCTTTTGCGAGTTCTGAGAATAGCTGTTATTTTTTTCTTTTGGTTATACGTACATACAAATAGAACGTTGTGGCCAATTGTGAGAAATTACAATGGAAATTGTGCGAGAAATACATGATTGAGAACAATTGCATTGTATGCAAATAATTCTTGCAGCAGCCTTTTTCATTCCTGCTACTTATTTTATTAATATTTGAAAAAAAAAATTACAATTTAAAAATTTTGTGCATAATCAGCTGTTTAATGTCGAGAATGACAAAAAAAATAAACGGATATGACCAAAAACTTAGCAGCACTGCCGAAGAGTGACCAATATCATTACTGTGGGAGTTCCTCGACGAACTCGCACGAACTCGAGTTCAAATTTTCTGCAACTACAACAAATTTCAGTCATTTTCTCTGTGGTTGTTGGGTTTAAGCTCGAGTTCGTCGATGAACTCGAGATCAGCTCAGTATGAACACGCTATTACAGTTAATAAATCTATACCCAAACATAAGAACCATTTTTTGCGATAACGAACCATCATATAACTCTGAGACGGTGAAATTACTTCTAAACGGCTATGGAATTCAAGTAGCGAATGCCCCAGCCCTTTACAGTACAAGTTGAGAGGTTCCACAGCACCATTCTGGAAATTTCTCGATGCATAAAATTGAACAAGAATATTGATGACACTGTTGATCTAATTTTGCAAGCTGCCATTGAGTATAACAGAAGCTTTCATTCAGTCACAAATTAGAAGCCTGTAGAAATAATTCACTCAACTCCACCAGGCTTGCAAGAGGAAATAAGCGACTGAATTCGGAAAGCACAAGACACTCAACTAACAAGACACAATGAATCAAGACAGAACCGAACTTTTCGCGTAGGGGAAAAAGTGTTGGTAAAAACCAATAGAATGTTGGGAAATAAACTCACGCCTTTATGCTTTGAAGGGGTAGTAGAAGCAGATTTGGGTACTACGGTCCTTATTAATGGGAGGGTGGTTCATAAGGATAACTTAAGGTAAAAACGATACAGCATAATGGACAAACGTTGACGACATAAAGCAAAAATACAAAACAAATAACATTCATCAAACATTCATGACTCATTACAGGATTATAATAACGGTACTATTGTCCGTGACAATGGCGACATCGAAGCTGAATGACTTCACTCATGCAAATTACATACCCATAATAGACGGGAACGTGGTGGTCTGGAACGACGTTGGCTACCTACGGCATTCTACGAACTTTACCGCGTATTGGGAAATTGCGACCGAAACATGATGCTATTAGACCAGTTCCCGCAGTCACACCTGAGGAAAATTTTGAAATTAGACATAGCACACTTGAAGACTTTTCTGACAATTGTCGAGATTCACCATAGACAAACCAGGAGTATAAATTTCTTGGGGACCATTCTAAAGGTGGTCGCAGGAAAACCCGACTTTGACGACTTTGAGACATTAAACTACCAAACCTACAACTTGTTGACTCAGAGCATGAACAGACGTACAGGAACAGATCAATAGATTGACAAATGGAGTTAATACTTTGATAAGGAACACGAAGGACGCACATATCAACACATGCCATTTGTATGAGGCGGTTTCAGCTAGAAATAGGATACTAATAAACGAAGTAGACCAACTAACACTATCAATAACACTTGCAAAGTTTGGGGTAATAAACCCAGTAATACTAGATAACACTGGTTTGAAAATAATAAACGATGAGCAATTCACATATATAAGTATACAGATATTGTAAACATAGCTGTGGCCGAATTTGAGAACCGTGTACTTACCATTAGAAATTCTGAGCCCACCATCTAGTGATACGACCTTGGTTATAATTGACGACAGTATCATCATTATAAACGATGATATGGTTATCGTGAAAGAGGAAATTTCCCCGGAAAGAACTATAACTGGCACGTACCTGCTGACCCTTGGCGGGACTATTCGCATAAACGAAACAAGCTATACAAGCAGACGCAGTTTCTTAAACAGGACACCAGTGCTGATAACACACCGGTAAATATAACCAAGCACCAGGAAATACTGAGCATGCCGTACTTGCATTGTCTGAGCACCGACAACCTAAGACACATCAAAGAAGTGAAGATGAAATTGGCTTGTTCTCCGGCTTTGCAGCTTTCACTGGCATAGTCTGTTCTTATACTATTCTAAGACTGTACCAGTATTGGAAAAGGAAGCACCAGAGCCGTCGCCTTCAGGAAGTTATTGACGGCTTGAGGAAGTCCGAGGAAGACCTTCACTTATCGCAGGAAGGAGTTAACATAATGCACTCAGCAACCACGAAATAGTTTACGGCATGCCTGGCTAACATCCGAACATTATGCTAACCGAGACCTCACACGGGTAACAGCAACGTGAATGCACTTTGGGAAGCAGACGTCAGCGTAATTATATTTTAAGCAGAGGTTTAAAGTAATCAAAAATAAGTTAAGGTATTTAGTCTCGAACAGAACGCAATGATAATAAGCTCAAAGCTTAAATAAATAAATAAAAACAATTAACAATGTTTTAAGTCATACAAAAACAAATCAGTTTGTTTTAATTTACACATCAAGTTATCATGCATGCAGGGGTACAAGCATTATGTGCCTTTGTTCGACAAAAGTAGTGGGTTCTCAATTGTAAGAACTTGGCGTGAAAGGTACTTAGAAGTTGTGTGGCCTGCTTCCGAAAACATCCGGTGTTGGCAGCACCAAGAGTGATGCTGAACGAGCATCCATTCATACGCTACGGTGAGGACTTTGCAGGTGATGCATTTAAATCAGCGTGGACCAAAGTTTATCTATGCATATTTGTATGTTGCGTCACTAAGGCTAGCCATTTGGAGATTGCTTCAGAATTCACCACAGCTGCCTTCATTGCAGCCTTAAAACGGTTCTTTGCTAGAGAGGGTTAGCAACAGACATATTCTCCGATAACGGTACGAATTTCATTGGTGCATCCCGGGAATTGAAAGAAGCTGCGGACAAAATATTCTTCAAGGAATTCGCTAATCAAATTTTGCAGGAGTCGGGGAGTTAAGTTCCATTTCATCCCGCCTAGATCACCGCACTAGGAGAGCGCAGTCAAGGACGCAAAACGACTTTTAGTGTCTTGCATGAACGGAACAGCGCTGAATTATGAAGAGCTGGCATTGGGAGTTAATGATTAAGCAGTTTTGACGCCAGAGGATTTTTTGGTAGGCCTTGAATGCATTAACTGAGCCAATCAATGAGGATGATGTAAAATTGTCATTGGTGAACCGATAGAAGAGAATATTGGTGGTACTAAATTCATTCTGCAGGGGTTGGTCAAAAGAATACTTAACCTCTCTACAAGTTCTTACAAAGTGGTCAAGTTCCCATTCACACCTGCAAAAGGGGACCCTCGTGCTGATAGCGATAGACTACTTGCCTCCTGGTCGATGGTGTCTTGGCAGAGTGACTGAGACGCATCTGGGAACTGATGAGCACGTTCGAGTTGTTACTCTGCGCACTCAAGCTACAGTTGTCAAGCGCAACATACGCAAGTTGTCTCTACTTCCGGTCGAAGCATAATTCAGGATTGTTTTGAAGGAGCTTATATACACTGCTGGTAATTAGATTCACGTCCCTTCTTTTACTCACTTGTTTTCACCAATTCCTATTTTCCTATTGTACACAATTTCGTAATTTTTGTTTGTTTTTTACAATTCTCGTATGTAATCTTTCTAATCATAAAATAAAGCTCGATAAATGAACCGTTAAGTATTCTTTCGCTATTTTGTTTTATTTTTGACGAAAAAGCTTGCATTTATTTTGCGTTATCAGATTAGCGCCCTCAAAAATAAATTCAGTTATCTAACTTAATTTGGCAATCACGGTCACGAAATTTGTTGTGTAGCTTATAATATCAAATTTCTTTAAATTAACGCTAAATATGGGGAGAGGAACAGGTTTATCTTTGGAAGAAAATCAAATATTGAAGCATACTTCGAGTCTGGACTATCACTACATAAAATTACATATTGTGCTTTTTGAAGTCGATTGCATTTTTTTTTTTATTTGTTTCTTTTTCCATTTTTAAACTCTTCACGGGAGTGAATAGTATTATAAGTTTGTCATGAAGTTTGTAACACACGGAAGGAGACATCGCAGACCACACTAAAGTATATATATTTGTGATCAGCTCGATGAGATGAGTTGATCTAGCAATGTCCATCTGTCCGTCTGTCTGTCTGTCTGTTCTTTCTGTATGTATGCAAACAAGTCCGTCAGTTTTTGAGCTAGAGAGCAGAATTTTTGTACATAGGTTTCCTTTTACCAAACGCTGATCAAGTTTGGGAATCAGCCGAATCGGACCACTAGCGGGGGGTACCTCCCATATCCGTATAAATTTCAGTAGGTATTTAGTTAAGTACTTCTGCAATGAATACAAATTGGCAGGGGCGTACGCAGAAAATTTTTTTTCTGGAGTTTTAGTGATAGGTTCATGAGAACGTGAAGATTTTTATTTTTTCACTCAAAATTTTACTCTAATTTTTTGCCCAGCGCCGCTAAAGAAGTTTCACTTCAAAAATCTTGCAATTTTAATTCACATTCGGGGGGTTTGAATCCCCAAAACCCACCCCTGCAAATGGGTTCATATTAAAGCATTCACGCACAGTTCCAATTCCATTTCTTTCGATGAAATCCGTTTATTCCTGCATTAACTATTCCATTCTTCTCTCTTCCTCGACCTGCACATCTTCACATTTCAATTAGCGGAAATAAAGTCTGCACACTCATATATTCACCATAAAAAAGGAGAGTAGCTAAAACTTCGCCAAATTTGTCACTGTATGTCATAATGGCGGCTATTCAAAATGTGGAGCTAAACGTTGTAAAAAAGCTAGAGCTAGAGAAAGACGTAGAGGTGTTGGCCACATCAAGAATTTGAAACAATCGATGGAGCCACAAATCGAAGAAGTGAAGGCAGAAATGTTAAAAAGAGAAATAATGGAGTTAAAACAAAGTAGAGAAGATGACAGGAAGGAGCTACTATATACAGAATGGTCAACAAGAAGAAAAGAGTGTCATCATCAAAGGACTCTCTAAGAACTGTTCGCCTAAAACAGCAGTTGAGAAATTATGTAGGGAGACTCTCAAGCTGCAACATGTTAAAGTGCGATATTTAAGAAAAATAAAAAATGGGAGTTGTCACTGTGTTAAAATCCTCTGAAATTGCCAGTGAAATCTTAAAAAATACAAGAAAGCTTGTAGGATCTTTAATTTTTATTGAAAGGGACCTCAACTCGGAGAGACAACAAAACAAAAAAGTACTGCTGTAGTTAAAAAGAGACATTTTGCTATTGAATAAGAGCTATAAGATAATGATAAAGAATGACAGTATCAGCATTGGTGGAAAATGGATGGCGTTCAATAGCAAAAAAGTACTGATGTGTCTGATGATCTATTATTATTATAGTCACTTAGAGGTGATTGAAATATCAAAGGGAAATAATAAAATAAATATAATTCCTCTATATCTGAGAGTTAGTAATTGGAATCAAGACTCTGAAGTTGTAAAAGAGAATTTGATGCAGAATGATTTAGTAAATCGAGTTGTGATTGAAGGTTTAAACATTCGAATAGGTGAGTAACATATAACTGTTGATGACAATTTAAGTCATGAAGTAATAGATGGGAGGAAAAACTGTATTTCCAAAGACAAAGTAGTTATTAGGGCTGGTCAGTAATTTTTGTGAGTTCTGTGAAAATAATGGCCTGCTAATCCTGAACGGAATGTCAAATAGTGACGATTCTGGGAAGTATATATTCCTAAGTAGTATAGGGCAGTCTGTTAATGTATGTATGTGCACTGGCAATGGACTTTTTAAGTTATGGGTTTGATTTCAAGGTGGTTGATAGACTGTGGTCTGATCGTATGCCAATTTTTTTTAGTACTAAAACTATTTACAGGAAATACAGGGAAGAGGCTATAATAACCTTTTACCGAAACTGCAGGTGCGCAACTCTGAAGTTTATACGTATAATAAGGTTGATAAATAATTTGGAGTGGAAAAATGCGGATCGAAATGACCTGGAGCTAAATGATTATATTGAAATTATTAGGGAGTCGATTGGGTATACGTAAGCATATTTTGAAAATTTGGAGTTAAGCATAAATAACGTGAAGAACAGCAAAGTTTTGTGGAAAGTAGTTTCGAAAACACTGACGATAGACTACCGTATAAATTGACTAGAAAAGTGAATGAGGAACAGATATTCTGGTGTAAGAGAGTGCAGGAGCTTTGCAGCAATCTAAATATTAGCATAGAGAGTGCTAGTTTAAATAGGAAAACATGGAGAAGTATTTGTGAGTTACTATTAGAGAATAAGAAAATTAGAAATAGGAAAAAAATATGGGATAGAGCTTGTCAAAGTACACAGTTATATAAATATCTACATCATTATAATGGGACTATTTAAATGATACGTTCAAAATAGGTGATATTATGTGGATTTTTAAAGCTAAAACCGACCTTATTTTCTTGAATGGACACAGAAATTCGATTTGTGCGCTGTGTAACCTTAGTGAAATTGAGAGTATCGTACATTTCTTAGAAAAATGTCCCATATTGAAAATATTTCGACATAGATATTTTAGTAAATTTATTTTAAGTCACGAAGAAATATAGGACATATTAAATGGTATAGGCATTGGTGGATGGAAAAATTTAGTTTATCACTGGAGCTTTAAGTTATAGGAAATTAATGTTAAGTGAATTTTGGTAATTTGTTAATAATATGTAAACAAAATAGGTTAGGTTTTTTAGTTATATTGTAAATACAGTCTAGTTTTCCTACTAACGACCATAGAGTCAAAGTCGTTTGTTCTTTATTTGTTTAAATTACTATATTTAGTATATTTTTTTTTTATTTCCCGATTGATTATGTACATTTGTTTACTTATAATCTGAAAGACAAACACTAAGCAATTATTTTAACAATGATAGGAGGGATAACAATATGACAATATCGATCGTTATCGAATGGTCAGTTTTATAATGGTATGAGTGGTTAGGGCCTTGTTTTTTAAGTACTACTTGCTGCCGCCCCACTCTCGTGAGATACCGCAACGTTCCTCTCAGCAACCAAAGCCAACCATAAACACACGTAATTTATATATAAATAAGCAGGTGGGAAAAATAAAAATGTAAAAGTTCAACTATGTTAGATCCACTGGTCTGCTTCTTTTTAAGCGTCTAGGTCTTGTCAATTCGTGAGATGGAAAGTCAGTTATTTCTACGCTGGAATGTCGCTCTAAGGATTTGTGATATCTCCTACTAACTTTAACAATTTCATCATGTATCATTGTGACACCGAGGTTGTTATGGATATCGTAGTTAGTTAGTTATACACCAATCCGTGTTAATTCGTTTTCTTGGCAGTGCCCCATAGTTGAATGCCTTAATTACACTTAAGTATAACACTAGTTTTCTACTAGTTGACAGTTTAAATTTGCTGTTGAACAGTAAGTATAGTTCCTTAAATTTAAGTATAAGCTGGTCTTTTAGATGTGATACTTCCAAGTCAGTTTACTGTCAATATGCAAGCCCAGGTACTTTGCTACATTACTGAGTGGAATGTCAGTACCTTTTATTTCTAGTTTTCTTGGTTGATAAGTTGTCCGTGTCGTGTATATCACTTGCGTCGTTTTCAATTCAATAACTTTAATTTTCCATTTATCAAATCAAGAGCATATTTCGCTATATCTAAATTATTGTGCGAGTACATTAGTCAGCGAAGGTGGCCACCATGGATGAACTGCCTTCTGGAGTTGGGATGTTAAATGTATATAGGGTATACAACAGAGGCCCAAGGACGCTTCCCTGAGGGACTCCTGCTTTTATCTTTCTTAGTGTGGAAGCTTCGTCTTTAAATCTGCCGTAGAAATAGCGAGTGTCAAGGTAACTTTTGATGATTTCGCATAGGTCATTTGGTAGTACAGTCTTAATTTTACTAAGAAGGCCGTCATTCCAGACTTTGTCGAAGGCTTTTTCTATATCCAGAAACACACTTACACAACACTTTTTTTCATCAAGATCTCTTGAGATTTTGTGTGTCACTCTGTGAATTTGTTCAATTGTAGATTGAATTGGTGGTCAGGTATGATTTTGTTCACGTCTAGAATTGATTGAATTCTGTCTAGGAGAAGTGGTTCAAATACTTTTGATAAAGACAGTATGGCTGATTGGTCTGTACTATGACGTCATGGTCTGATTTTTGACCATTTTAGGTACAGCTATTATTTCAGCTACTTTCCATAGAGATGGGTAGTACCTCAGTCTTAATATCGCATTAAAAAGGTTTCCTGGCGATTTTTTGAGACATCTCATTAGGTTGGAGGGCCATGTCAACCACCTGGACAGCAGCAGCCAAACGCGACGCCTGAAGAGTCAACATCAACTAGATCTCCCATTCCGTTTCCCGGTTGAGTGATTAACTCATCCAAATACTAATGTGACTTACATTTCACGATAAAATTCGCTGGTTGTCGTCTAACGACAGTTGCAAATAAAGAAAATGGCATAAAAAAAAAAGAAAAAAATTTTTTTTTCAGGGAAGTGCGCTTTTCAATACAGTGTCTGACTTCGTTGGCTGACATCTTGTTTATTCTGCACAGCTGTGGAGAGTTCTGTTGTCCAACTTATGGTTACTATAAGATTGGTTATTAGTAAAAGCTTGTTCATAATAGTCAGCAAGTAGTAAGGCTTTGTCATTTGGAGCTCTCTCTTTTGCCAGATTTTACGCAGTTTGTTTTTGTTCGCGATAATTGAACGAGGGATAAAAAAGTTTCCCTCTGTTGGTTTTAGTTCTGGTATTGCTCTATTGTTTATGTTGTCATTCTTTTTTTTTTTTGTTTTTTGTATACAAAAATCAATTAGATCTTAGTCCAGTAAGTTGACCAATATGTGGGTTCTCCAGTGCTTAAATGCTTCCCTCCAATCATATGTATTGCACTTAGACAATTTTTCCCCTTAGTGTTTGTCAGCCTAGAACCTCAGTTTACATGTGTGGAATTGTAATCTCCTGCTGCGATAAACCTTGGACCAAACTCTTTAAAGTAGTTTCTAAATTGAGCTGATGAGATTGTGTGTCTAGGTGGGATAGACATGATAGTATGTGGAGTGAGCATTCAATACTGCATTCAACACAAAGTATTTACAGTGCATTTCTTGTGATCGGAACAGCTGTTTTTGTGTTGGTTATACATACGAATGGAAGGTTGTGTTTAATTGTAAGAAATGAAAATGGGCATTTTGTTAAAAATACATGATTAAGAACATTTCGCAGTGTATACAAACAGTTCTAGCAAAAATTTTACAATTTGAAATGTACTTAAAATTGTTTTGTGCCACCACCAGCTGTTTAATAATGTTACGCAACAAAATAGAGAGGAAGTCAGTCGACCAAAAAAGGCGGAAATGACCGGAAAAAAACAAACAATTACGCAGCCCTGGGCAGAGTGGCCTATCTTACAAACAGAATATAACTAGCATTCATCGCGAATGCTGCATTGAATGCTACTATTCTACTACAACAACGACTACAAAATTACATAATTTTCCCTGTTGGTGTTGTTGTTGCCAAAAGTAGCATTCAATGCAACATTCGCGAAAAGTAGTATTGAATGCTCACTGTAAAATGCCTATTATAGTGGATTTAGTTTTAATTTTTGACTACTTAGCTACTGAGAAATTGTTTTAATTAATTTCATACTAAGGAAAAACGGGAAAAAAAAAACCTTAGATCTCAACTCTAAGTTAGACTAGGTGACTAGACTAGTGGATTCAGACAGGACTGAATTTGGCGTTTAGACAGGCAATTTTGAATCATGAACAGCAGCTTTTTGTTTTGGTTATAAATACAAATGGAACGTTGTGACTTACTTAAAATGGAAATTATGTGAAAAATACATTATTAAGAACAATTCGCAGTGAATGCAAATAATTCTTACAGCTTCCTTTTTCATTCCTGGTACCTATTTCATGAAAATTTAAAAAAAAATTTAAAATTTACTTTAAATTGTTTTTGCAATTATCAGCTGTTTATTTCCTTTCCTTGTGGTTGTTGTCGATTGTGATTCGAATCAGTGGTCGCATCATTAGTGATTCTATTCATGGCCCTCTCTAAAATCGTAGTCGTGCAGTTCTCTGATACATATTTGGTATAAAAAACAGAAAAATGTATAACAAAACTGTACGCCTTGTGTTCCCAGCACAGTGCTGTTCACAGCCTTTGTATATTTTTAATTACAACGCTATGATTTGATCTGCATATCAGCTATTAGGCCACTCACGGAAAGGAGCTTATTCCTGAACTGATTGCAAATGCTGATAAACGCAAAGAAAAAAAACATTTCAATTGAAATCTAATTCAAAAGTACTAAAAATAAAGGCATTTGTGTGTATCCAATTTAACCCCGCTATTACGTTAGAGAAAAAAACACAATATGTTTGGGTCATATTATGAACCCATATTTTTATATTGAGAAAATTTAAATTTGTATAGTTAAAATTTTTTTTTTAAGGCTTGTATTAAGCGAATACGTAGATGGCTCTCCTCTTCTCGAATTATTCGTACTAATGATGCAGAGGCTTCTGCGCGAGGAAACCGACTACGCCTCATGATATGATTTTGAGCTAAAGCTTCGCCGAGCTGCTCTAAAAATAAGCGCCTTTTGTGCAGTTTATTTTTCTGCCATTCAGGATCTATTTCGGTTCACATTATGAAAGCATTGAGAGCAGAAATACCTAAGAAATTAGAGAACAGGGCAACTGGCCACCAATTAGTTTTTCTTTTGCACGAATATGGACGAACCATTTGGTCCATTGTGTCGACTCCGCCTTTTGTCGAGTTGTAGTATTCAATTAATTCCGGAATTTTTTTTTTGATGATCATTCAAAATATTGCTGTTATGGTGAAAAGTGCTAAGCAAATAAACCATTCTGTATTTTTTTCCACATACATAACTACAGTTTCTTTTTCATGAAAAAAAAAATGTACTTGAGTACATTGGATGCTTACGCAATTAGTGTGCTGTAGCATGAACCGGAAAAAAATTTTTTTTTTCTCACTGTACCAACAATAGTAAAAAAATTATCGGTAGGCACATTTCTTTCGCGAAAGGAAGACATTAAGTCTAGAACACTTTGCCCAAGTAAATTTGGCACTGTGAACAAAACACGGTGTCAGAATCCACTGCTATCCACGATTTCATGTCATATTTCCCAGGTTTACTTTGTATACTTTGAAAGGGCATCTACCTCGGAAAGGAAAAAGCTCTTCGTCAACCGTTATATTAACATTTGGAACGTAAAGCAGTTGCAAGTTTTGAGTCTATTGCTCATAAAGTTTGCGAATAGGAGCAAGTTTATCTCCCCTTTGTTCTCATCTTCTTTGCCTATCGTCAAATGTTAGTACACGAGAAATATTGCTAAAACGCTCCAAAGACATGATTGCTCTCAAAAAAGGACGTCCATGAAATTCATCCCACAGGGAATTAAGGCTTTCACTGCATGATCGAAAAACTCTTAAAAGAATAATATGTCCATTACATAATTATAATGAAAAACATGTAATGTAAACAAATACCAATAAGAATTAGAAGCCCCAGGTAAGCATCAAACTCAATATCATCTATAGCTTCAAAACTTTCAAAAACAGCGTTTCCTTGCAAATTCTTGTAGTGAATTATATCCCTTTTCATAGTTTCTGTAAGGCATAAATCAAAAGAATCACTAATTTGCGAAATACAATGAATAGCATAAGAAGTCACACCAGTCACACAAACGACTTCAACGTTAATGACTTCAGTAAACAAAAAACAGCTGTGAATTTGAAAACTTAAGAAAGTAATTATTGAAAAAATCTGTACTGTTGAATTATTAAAAAAAAGGAAGCATGTATTTTTATTATCATATCATAAATTTAATTGGAATAACTTCTTAAATAGATAAGAAAGTCTGCCATCAAATTTAACTTAAATACTGCAAAGAAATTGCCATTGACAAAATCAGTTTTTTGTCATTCACCACGCGATCCTGCAGTTCTTTTGGTTCACAAACAGGTGCATTGATGGCTTCCGTGTCACTGGAAATTCTGTTCTGAAGATAAACATTCGTCTTCCTCGGTTCAAAATTAGCATCACGTAAATCAAGTAAATGTACAAAGAATTGTATCGTATGCATAATATGAATTTAGAAACAAAGATTTAGTTTATACACATGAGCCAAAAAATTACACATATTTCGTGGTAGTTGAAAAGAAACCACAAATAAAACATAACGGTATTCGCTTTTCTCTTACTTTTTTTTCTAAAATAAGCTTAATGAACGGTGTTTTAAAGATAAAAAGAGATAAGGTCGATAAAAGTAAAGGAAGATTTGCAAGAACATGAACAACATGAAACTAGTCGTGTTCTTATTCAGTTGAGCGGCAGCGTATAATACTATATACTTATTATCAGTTTTGCAAAAATGATAAAGGATCATAATATGACCCGAACAATATGTGTGTGAACACTTGCAATACAAAATTGCCAAAGCCTAAAATGTTGATCAAATTAATTGAATTCAATATATTTCAACAATTTATGCACTGAGTAGTAAGAACTTTCAAATATACATTTTCCTCCAGTTTGAAATAAGATAATGTTAAAATTGAGAACGGCTTCATTCTTCTTCGAACTGTCCAGTCTATATAATTTAATAGTCTTTGGTATTACTGTTGCAAAAATTCATTGTTATACCTACCAAAGACTATTAACTTATATAGACTGGACAGTTCGAAGAAGAATGAAGCCGTTCTCAATTTTCTCTTTCGAATAGTTTGTACTTACGTGTTTCCAACAACAAGAACGCATGAAATTGTTGTTGGAATGTCTAAATGTTTTGATTTTGGTGTGAGTGATAGTTGTTGGTTTGAAAATATTGAGAGCTAAGCCACAATTTTGGTGGTGAAACAGAGAGCGAAAAACAAAATATGAGAGCGAAATACAATTTCGGAGTTCGAATTGTCCAGTCTATGGTATATATGGTCTTTGTACCTACATATATTTGTTTGGCTGTTATGACTTTTTGCATCCTAGATTTGATCTGTGCGACGTGGACACGATGAAACTGCAGTATAAAATTTTATCATAAGGGGTCTTCACGCAACGTGTCAAATCGGCAAAATGACAAAATGGCAAATTTGTCATTGTGAAGTGCGCGAACGACCAATTGTGTTTCCACTTGGCAAATCAGCTGTGCTCGTAAACACAACTGCCCGTTGAATGTAAACAAACAACTGAAAATGGCGAAAAAAGTAACAAAAAGTGAATATATTTAATAGTGTATTCACACTGAGCTGAACTCGAGTTCGTCGATGAACTACAACAACCACAGGGAAAATGACTGAAATTTGTTGTTGTTGTAGTAAGTTTGAACTCGATTTCGTGCGAGTTCGTCGAGGAACTTGCAAAGAACTCGGTAATGATATTGGTCACTCTGCGGCAGTGCTGCCAAGTTCTTGGTCATATCCGCCTTTTTTTTTTGTCACTCTCGACATTAAACAGCTGTTATGCACAAAACAATTTGAAGAAAATTTTACATTGTAATTTTTTTTCAAATATTAATAAAATAAGTAGCAGGAATGAAAAAGGGAGCTGCAATAATTATTTGCATAAACTGCAAATTGTTCTCAATCATGTATTTTACACAAACTGTCCATTTTAATTATTACATTAGCCACAACGTTCCATTTGTATGTATAATCAAAGCAAAAAAACAGCTGTTCTCAGAACTCGCAAGCTCGCACAAGGCAACTGTGAACGGTTACTCACGAACTCGAAAAGAACTCGCACTGTGAATAAAATATAAATATGTAAGTAAGTACATAAATTGAAATAAATTATTTATTTTTCGTACTTCTATTTGCTGTAAATCAATTGTTTTTTCAGTTAAATTGTTAAAACATTTCACTTTTAGTCGGACTTGCCCACTCATAATAAATTCACAATGTTACGCCCGTTTCAGATTGAGCATAAGCAACATTTTTTGTAAGCAGCTCAAAAACTTGCTAACTTTATACAGCAACAGGCAAATGACAGAATTTCAGGGTTTCTTTGGGTACTTTTAAGCAAAATTTTTTACATAAATTTAAGTGACAAAAGTTTGATCAAGATTGAAATCTTTGGCGACCCAATTGCCCCAACCCCTCGCTGCGCCCATGGTCAGGTTTTTAATTCGGTTTCGGTTCTGTTCTATTTTCAGTCACAAATGTAACCGATTCAGTTTCGGTTTCGCCTACATGTGGCAACAAGGCGTAAGATTAAACTATTGTAAATACAAATTATATTTAACAAAGCCAAAATTGTAGTATATTTGATTTTCATGTATTTTTTTTAGAACGATAGCTTATATTAAAATCTATTGAAACAGTGCAAGCATCTAGTGTACTTTATAATTACATCTGGAATTTGTTTTATTTCTCAGCATAAAAAAATGTCTCTCGAATCTGATTTTGTAAAAATTAATGTATCAAATTGTAAAAATGACAGTGTTGCTTTTGAAATCAAATTTCCAAAAGACTTAAAGATTTCACAGCTTAAGGTAAGCCAGGCCTTTTAACCCTTTGAGCAATCTCGTATAAATATAACTTATATGCAATTACTTACAGAGCAAACTAGAAATCCTTACCGGAGGATGTGCGGGCACTATGAAACTTGAGTTGTACAAAGGTGAAAAGCTTGTTAGCTTAATTGACAACAACTCAGCAATGCTTGATTCTTATAATATTGACGATGGAATGCGGATTCATGTTGTAGACAGTTTTGCTAGCATTGATGATGAAACTGTTGAAAAATTTGAACTGACAGATGAACAATACGAAAAAAAGTCTGATAGTGTCCGCAATTTCCTAAAAACAAATCGCCTTGGTAAATATAACGAGAAGGAGATGCAACAAATGGAGGAAAAACGTCGTGAACAAGTTACCGAGATTAATAAGCGTGCTAAACTGTTTGCTGTTGGTGATAGATGTCGGGTAATAAGTTTAAACCAATTTCAAAGTTTATAACTATTTATAAATTATTTAAATTTAGGTGACCGTATCCGGACATCCTACTCGGTTAGGTACTATTATGTATAATGGACAACTTGAAGGAAAAATAGGGACATTCATTGGTGTAGAGTACGACGAACCTCTAGGCAAAAACAATGGATCGTTAGTATTTGAAACAAATTTAATAGTGATTTAATGTCTTCGCATGAAAGGCCTATTGCCGAAAGATAGATAATATTTGTAGCAACGTACGAGAGTGTACAACATACATACTGTGGAGGGCAAACATCAGTAAATGTTCGTCACTTTTACATATTTTATGTGGGATGTAAACGGCTGAATAGCTATTTAAGCCATTTTTGCGGCGAAGAAGATAGGCCCCTACCAAAAGTAAAGGTACAGGAAGGGAGATTAGGGAAATCTACATGATTTCTTATTAACGAACAGAAAGTAACGTTTTTTTAACTTGTTTTTACATGGATTAGAAGTGTATGTGTTACTATTGAAACGATACAAAATTAAAAAAAATTACTTTCTGTTGTTCGTTAGAAATATATAACATGGTTTCCATAATCTTACTCGCTTGTACCTTCACTTCTGTGCTTGACTATATGCGTGTATAACATTGCAAAGTCAATCGTTTCTTAAGTTGCTGCAGATATTGTTCAAATTGAATTTAATTTATCGGCGTTAAATCTTTCAAATAAAATACGAAATGTTCACCCTGCGACCTTGAATAGTACCCACTGCCGCTGGGTGATAATCATAGATATAGGAAAAGTTCAAGATAAAAGGCTAAAAGTTGAAGATTGATAAAAAGTCACTGTACTCTATTCGTTTAGAACAGTGGTAAATACAAAATTAATTTTACATTGGATATACACTACAGCTGTAACACCATTTCTGAAATACGATATCCTGGTCGGTAATCGAAACTGACAATGCTTCCAAAATATTCAAAGAGTAGCTAGCTTTTACGTCAGTTGCGCCATTATAACTTATCCCTCGGTGGCCGTAAATACTATGTCACGTCTGAAAATAACGATCAAATCGAGTCTCATGAGACCCAGGGATTACAGTTTGTTCTGCTCTTTTATATCTATATTGGGGGCAACCATTGTCAAGGATTCAAATTGCGCTAAAAATATGAAGCAAAGAAATTTAATTTGGTACATAAAGTTTCATAAACATTTTTTGTATGAATTTTTGATATAAATGTTTAAAATTTTTACGATGCTACAATATAAAATTCCTTCATCACTGAAATTTTAAATAACATTTTCTCCAAACCACATTCTGCTGCGTCTAAGTAAAAAACAAAAGCATTGTAATACAAGTATGTATTTTGCATATATGTATTGTCTAGAAATTATTTTTGTATTGTTAGTATTTTTATAACTTTTTCAATTCCCATCCTAAACATTCGAAATGGTGGGAGAGGGTAGTTTGTTCTTTAGTCGGGCCCACCTGAGTAATTTGTACTGACATGATTTTTTATTTTCGTTTTAGTTATGCTGGAAAAAGTTACTTCGAATGTGCTGCTAACTATGGTGGTTTTGTATCTCCATTGTCAGTCGAAATCGGCAATTTTCCACCAGAAGACGATGATCTGGGTGATGAGTTATAAATTTTTCAATGGCATTTTATATAAATACGTTGATTTTTATTAATATTTGTAAAATAATTGGTTATATTCTGCAAGGTCTTTTGAACAAGCTGTAATATAAAATTTTTAATAAACTTAACAAATTATTGTTTGAGATCATCAAATTTTATTTTAATTTTTTTTTTTAATTAACCACTTAGGCTGATGTCAGGATGCGCGCTACAAGTGATGTGAAGCAAGAAGCGATAACACTGGTCAAAAAAATAATTTTTTTTTTTCCTGAAGTATTTTAATAGTTATTTTCTAATTCGAGTCACTGATTTCGAATCTGCCCTCAGTTCTTTTGAATCAGCTCTAGTTTTTGAGATACAGCTACTACATTTGTTCTTACCTTTATTTGGAGTTTGTTTACATTATCTACTCTGCCGATCGCTTTTTTTAGTTGTTTGCAAATCTTGAACACACACACACAGCTACCTCCAACATCTCCAGGCATGTCAGTACAAGGCACTTAGAAGAATCACGTATGCCCCGTGGTTTGTCAGAAACACCACACTGCATAATGATCTAAAAATCTCAACAGTGTTAGAGACAATGTAGCTCTATAGAAGTTGGCACTTAACAAGACTCACCCTAACCCATTGGCTTCTGCCTTGTTCCGAAGCCTAACTATAATGCGAAGGTTAAAAAGACTGCATCAGCATGAGGAATCTAATCTAATAATTATAATTTAGTACCACATAAAGATGAGGCTCTGAGAAATTTCATTATTTACGTATACAACCATCAAAATGTGTCATGCAGAACTGCGATAAACATTAAAATAATAAAAAAAAATGTCGTAAAACCAAATAGGAAACATATTTTTCGTGAAAGTTGAAAAGAAAATTCAAAAAACATATCAGATCATTAGACAGGTTAAAATGATTTACAAGACAAGTGTCACTTCTTAACTTTTCCGCTCCATTTCGCGGCGCACGACGGAGTATCGGTGATTTCTACACAAATAACATGCCATCTTAATTGAGGTTACATCGCACCCGAGAGGCAGAACACTGCCATTGTCCTTCCAAATTAAAGGATGGGGAGACCGGGTGTTCGAGGAATACATTCAAATATGGATGGCAAGATGGTACAATTATCACCGTAAGTCAGTTTTTTGGTGGCATAATGAGATTGCTGAACTTAGGAGACGCTGCGATCGATTTTCTTCATGCGCGAGAGTCGGTGATTTTTTTTTTAAAAATCGATTAGTCACCATCACTGTGTTCTTTAAGCGAGTGTAATTTTGAGGATTAAACCTGTAAATTGAAAAGAAAATCGAAAATATGGAATTTTTTCAATGGTGGAAACTCGGCAAAATGTAATGTAAATGTGGAAACGTTTATAAAAACTGTGGAAACACAACAAATTTATTTAACTACATGAAACGATCGCATCCTACTGTGCCGTTGGATTCAAAACCTACAAACACAATAAAACCGTTCTCTGGCGTAAAAAGTTACGATCGCGAGTCTGAGTAGAAACTTAAAATAGATAAAGCAAATGATGATCGCAAAAGATATGCAGCCTTTCCGTGTTGTCGAGGATTGCGGTTTTTTAAATTTAATGAATTGCGCAAACCCGCGATATAAGCTGCCAAGCAGAAACACGTTAAGAAATGGTCTTCTACCAGGCATACATATATGTTCAATTAAAAGAAAAGCTTCAACAATTTTTAATGAACGTGGAATACTGCGCGGTGACTACAAATGGTTGGACATCGCGGTCCATATATAGATTCCAACTTCAGGTTGAGAGATGCTGTCTTATCCACAAATAAGCTTGTAAATGAATCGGAATGCACAAGCAAAATTATTTCGGAATCTTTACATCGTGTTCTCTTGGAGTGGAAAATCTTTGATAAAACGCAAACCATTCTTACTGATAATGCCTCGATAATGAAAGCAGCTTGCGATTTATTAAAAAAGAGGCATTTTCCATGTTTTGCTCACACAATGAATTTAGTTGTTGAGGATGTGTTGGGAAAACCATTTATAAATCCAATTATATTGAAATGCAAGCGTTTAGTAGCTTATTTTAAGAGCAGCCCTATCACATATGCCAAGCTTAAAGAAGCACAAAATACGGAAACGGTCTACGGGCTAACTCAAGAAGTTAAAACTATAAGGAATAGCTGCTTTAAAATGATGGAGAGAATTGTCAAACTAAACAACTACATATCCTCAATTATTTTAAACATCATTAAAGCGTCTGACCCTCTAAAACAATCGGACATGGAAGTGCTGTGTGACATTATACAATTATTAGTCATTCGATACAGCGACAACTAGAGTATCATCAAGCAGTGCAGTCACAATTTCGGATGTTATGCCCACTACCATTTATATTATAAATTAAATGCTGCATTGTCCACATTAAAAACTCAGGAAGGTATTCAAACGCACTCACATCTAATTGATAGAATGAATAAACGCCTTGCTCCTTAGCACAATCGAACGATAACGAGAATGACCACAATCTTAGATCCCCGTTTTAAAAAGGAGGGGTTTGGATACAATTCCAGAGCGGACGCTTCAGCTCATAAACGAAATCGCTGCGCACATGAAAAAAAAATCAAGTTCCGAATTCGAAAAGCCACAAACAGAAACTTATTCTTTCATTGAGTCGAGCATTAATAAAGAACAAACAACTTCCCAGGCGGACTCAATAATTTTCGTCCCACAATTTTTAGAAAGACTTCACACACGCAAAATGTGTGCCTTCTAGAAAATTGGAAGGAAAGTTTTAAGTAATCGTATTCAATTGAATTATTCGTTACTATTTATATATTTATTTCAGATGAATATAAATGATTTAGAGCACATGAAGGAGTGCATGATCCGAAATATGTGTGTACCAGCTTGCTCAACAGCCTCAGAGCGTGTGTTCAGCAAAGCCGGGTATACAATTTCAGATAGACGAGCGAGTTTAAAATCGAACGTTGTCGACCAATTGTTCTTCATAAATAAGAATCAATGGATCCTGGAAAACTAATTTTGTTTTGATCTCTTTGTTCCTTAAATTCATAAAAGTGTCTTTTATATGAATTATTAAAAGTCTGATAAATTTAAGTATTAACTACGACTAAGCTAATGGAAGCTATTTTTGTTTAAATTTATGTTATGTTTATTGTTTAAAAAATGAAAAAATAAATATATTCTTGTCAATATACCTATTCTCGTTGTTTCTGCGTTGACACCTCATATAAAGAAAGCTTTTGTCATTTATGCGATTCTCGCACAAGTTGAAAGCTGCGCTGTTAAAAAAGCTGTTTTTAACATCAGTCTGTAAAGTGTATGTTACCAGTCTGTAAACTTCAGTTTATGCAGGTTTGCCAACTTAGAAGAAAATGAAAATATATTGAAATTATGAATTACATATTTTATAAAAAAAAAATAAAATTCAAAAATGAAACCAAGTGTTTTTTAGGGGTTCTCCGAGTAATTCTGACTATTTACATTTTTTTTCTGAATTTGATTTTGTTCCCCAAGTGGACAAGCCTGATTTTACCTTATATGTATTTGCGAATGTATTTAATTCATCTATCAATGGCACAATATTTTTGAAAATCGATAATTTTTCTTAAAACTATTGTCCTGCATTGAAAATGGAACACTATGATCACGCAATGATTTTAACACATTTTCATTTTGCATAGTTTTCATTATATTTCAAAATTTTCCCAAGAAATCAACAAATCGAAAGATTATCCATTTTACAGAGCGATAATAGTGTTAACATACATACAATTTTGTTGTCATCGCTTTGAGAATAGATCGGATAATGTCATGTTTTATTTCCTTAATATATTCCAATAAAGCTATAAGTAAAATTTTCTATTTTTATTCATAAATATAACGAAATATCCGGAGTTGAATAAGTGGGTCTTATTGAGCAGCCCAAATGACGCCGGGTTTAATAAAATAAGTAATGTTACTCATGTTTATTTAATATGTTATAACTTGGCGATTAATCGATTCTTTGTTGCAAAAAATCCGGAAAAATTCGAAACAGATCGATTCAGTGAATATTGGAATCGGTGCAGCTCTATTAAAGACTATTATAATAATTCATAATATAATTTAACATAACTGTTAAGAAATAGAAGAAGTAAAGTGTAATAAAAAGCTATGAGGAGAAAAAAGCGCAATTAAGAAGCGAAAATGTTCTTCCTCTTCTGAAGCTCTTCCATTATACTGATAAAAAACATTTGACTCAACAACTAATGAACGGCGGCGAACAGTGGCTAATTGCGATAATAAAAATGGCGATTTTGTGATTTTGTTTGAGGATAATTTGCAGTGTATGCAAATAATTCTTGCAGCTTCCTTTTTTATTCCTGCTACTTATTAATAATAATATTTAAAAAATGTACCATTTCAAATTTTCTTCAAATTGTTTTGTGCATAATCAGCTGTTTAATGTCGAGAATGTCTTTTTTGTTTTGGTTATACATACAAATGGAACGTTGTGGCTAATTGTGACAATTAAAATTGTCATTTTGTGAAAAATATATGATTGAGAACAATTCGCAGTGTTTGCAAATAACTCTTGCAGCTTCCTTTCTTAATCCTGCTACTTATTTTATTAATATTTAAAAAAAAACTACAATTTAAAATTTTCTTCAAATTGTTTTGTGTATAATTGTGTTACGTGTGCAGCAAACGACCAACTTGTCGTACGACGCGGTCGCAAGGTGTGCAGTCCCCATAAGAAAAATGCAAATAATTGAATTGTTTAAAAAAATAAAATCGCTAATTTTTTAAAATGTGTGTTTTGTAATAATTCAGATGTGAATTTAATATTATTTACGGAATGTATGTATTTTTAATGTCATATTTTACTACATTTCTCTTTTACCTTAGAGCTGAAAGCCATGGCAGCTAGTGCTCTTATTTTCTAAGTAGTTTAAGAATTTATTTGTTAAGCCACTTCTAATAATAATAATAATAACTCTTGCAGTTGCCTTTTCCATTCCTGCTACTTACTTTATTAATATTTGAAAAAAAAATTACAAGTCAAAATTTTCTTCAAATTGTTTTGTGCAATGATCAGCTGTTTCATGTCGAGAATGACAAAAAAAAAGGCGGACATGGCCAAACTTGGCAGCACTACTCAAACTTTACCAGCCCTGGCTGCAGAAATTTTTACTTTCACTTTTGCAGCAGAATGTTGCTTCAAAATACTCAAAGCAACATTGGAATTCGGTCATTTGCCGGTTGTTGTTGTAGAAATTTAGCAACTTTTTGAGCTGCTTACAAAAAAAGGTTGCTTCTGCTCAGTCTGAATTGGTCATAACTATGCTATAACCAACCGAATAAGAAAGTATAATGATGACTTCCCAACTTAATTGCAACTCAAAAATGCAAATAATATGTATCGTCTAAATGTGGCCTTATCATGGCTATGTGTTTACCATTTCCGGTTGACAATCACTATATATCCGGTTGCTGTCGCCAATTAAAGAAAATAGCTGAAAATACTAGTCTGAATTGCATACAGTGTGGAGTGGAAGAGAGTTGTGTATGTTGTAAATATAAGAGTGCAAATCGATTGAATTTGCACAAAAAAATAAATTGCTGCGTAAATTAAAATAAAAATTGAATATGTCGGACTCTGAAGGAAGCAATATATCTGATAGTGCATCCGAAGATGGATCGATTTCCAACAAATCGCAAGGAAGTGCTCGTTCATTATCCAAATCTGAATATCGGTCAAGGTCTCGTTCTTTGTCTAGATCGACGCGTTCGAGGTCTGGCTCTGGATCGGCTTCCGATTCTCCACCTCAAAGAAGCCGTCGTAATAAAAGTGATGATGAATCTGAAGATGAACTGCCCAATGAAGAAATAGATTCAGAGGAATACGAAGAGGAAGAAAATGAAGATGACGTTCCAAGGAAGAAGAAAAAAAAAGAGCGGTTCGGTGGATTTATTATTGATGAGGCGGAAGTGGATGATGAGGTTTGAAATATTAGTTCACAAAAAAAAAAAAAAGAAAAAAAAAAATCAGTAAATTTTTCCGTCGTTAGGTCGATGAAGACGAAGAGTGGGAGGAAGGAGCAAACGAGATTGGAATTGTAGGAAATGAAATCGATGAACTTGGTCCAACTGCCAGAGATATTGAAATAAGACGAAGAGGCACTAATCTTTGGGAGTACGTATTAAAGTAATATTTTAAATTAAATCATCTTAATATTTTGATTTTTAGTACTCAAAAAGAAGATGAAATCGAAGAATATCTGCGTAAGAAATATGCGGATGAATCAGTGGTGAAGCGTCATTTTGGAGATGGTGGTGAAGAAATGTCTGATGAGATAACTCAACAAACACTTTTACCAGGAATAAAGTAAGTGTATTTTCATTATTGCTTTAATTTAATGCAATTTTAAATCATTTTTAAGGGACCCCAACTTATGGATGGTGAAGTGTCGCATTGGAGAAGAGAAAGCAACAGCTTTGCTCTTAATGCGCAAATTCTTAACATATTTAAATACCGACGAGCCTCTACAAATAAAGTCGATTGTAGCTCCCGAAGGTGTGAAGGGGTATATATACTTAGAATCGTATAAACAAACTCATGTGAAGACCGCAATTGATAATGTTGGAAATCTACGCATGGGCAAATGGAAACAAGAGATGGTACCTATCAAAGAAATGACCGACGTTTTGAAAGTTGTTAAGGAACAAGTTGGCCTTAAAGTTAAACAATGGGTGCGGTTGAAACGCGGCTTGTATAAAGATGACATTGCCCAAGTAGATTATGTTGACCTTGCCCAAAACCAAGTTCATCTTAAATTATTACCTCGCATTGACTATACACGTATGCGTGGGGCGCTTAGGACTGCGATAAGTGTAAGTGGTTTTTAATTAGTAGTAGAAGTAGGTTATATTTAATTTTTATATTACAGGAGTCTGATGAAGCAAAGCGTAAAAAGAAACGCCGTCCGCCTGCAAAACCTTTTGATCCAGAAGCAGTGAGGTAAAAATTTATTAAAGAATATTATATTACATATATGTATATAAATATATTATTTTAAATGCTACTGATTATTATAGGGCTATAGGTGGTGAAGTTCATTCGGACGGTGATTTCTTGCTCTTTGAAGGAAATCGTTATTCAAGAAAAGGTTTCCTTTACAAGAATTTTACTATGTCAGCCATATTAGCTGATGGGGTGAAACCAACTTTAGCCGAGCTAGAAAGGTTTGAAGAACAGCCTGAAGGTTTGTTTTCAAAAGTTTGCTTAAACGTGGAGAGAGAATAATGTTTACCTAATTTTAGACGTGAACCTAGAAATCATCGCTTGTTCTAAAGATGATCCACTTTCTACTCATTCATTTTCTATGGGTGATAATGTTGAAGTATGTATAGGCGATTTGGAAAATTTGCAAGCCAAAATTATTGCAATTGACGGTGGAATGATTACTGTCATGCCGAAACATCAAGAGTTAAAGGTATTTAAAAAAATTTTAAAAAATGATTGATGTTGGTAAAACCCAAATTATGTATTATTCAGGATCCATTGATTTTTAAAGCAAACGAATTACGAAAGTATTTCAAGACGGGAGACCATGCTAGAGTCTTAGCTGGCCGCTATGAAGGTGAAACTGGTCTTATTATACGTGTAGAACCCTCTAGAATAGTGCTTGTGTCTGATTTAACTAATCATGAGTTGGAAGTCTTGCCAAAAGACCTTCAACTTTGTACCGATGTTGCAACTGGAGTTGACTGTCTAGGTCAATTTCAATGGGGTGATTTGGTGCAACTAGAGTAAGTATTTTTTTAAATAATTTCAGTCAGTTCAGATACATAAATACTTCTATTTAATACAGTTCGCAAAATGTGGGCGTTATAGTTCGATTAGAACGGGAAAACTTCCATGTGCTTGGTATGAATGGAAAGTGTATCGAATGTAAACCAACAGCATTGCATAAGCGAAGGGAAAATCGTAATACAGTCGCCTTAGATGCTGATCAAAATCAAATAAGACGACGTGATATTGTTAAAGTAATGGAAGGACCTCATGCTGTAAGTACCATTTAAAAAATTTAAAAAACTGATCTAGTGGCAATAACATACATATACCACCTTAACTTTTTTTATTTTATTAACCGACCACACGTCTTTGCTAACACATGCACCATAACTTTTTTCTGCTATGTCAGCTCTTTAACTCGATTCTCCTTTCTTGCATTCCTTTCTTTCGATGATTGCCCATACACATGCTCGCACATACAGCTTATCTGTGGTGGAGGAAATAGAGGTGATCCCAATTTATTACTGTTATGTGTCGCTTTCTCAAAATGGTTCTTATTTCTGTTTTACGGTGCACAGCACCATGATACAAGAAAACAAGGTAGCGACATTAGTTAACAGTCGCTTATCTTATTTCTGCTTTATTATCTCTTTTACTATTTCATTCTTCTCTCCTTGTCGACTGCCTCGCCTAACACATTTTTTCAAAATAGCATCTCTTAATCATTTTTAATGATAAAAACAAAATTGTCTTTTAATTTTTGGTTTCACTCAATAAGTTCCGACGCTGACACATAAATATTACCTCTAAATAAGACCCATCTGATTTATTAACAAGTAATGATATTTTGTATAATATTGTGACCATGTAAGGCATTAATTAAATATAGTTGATTTTGGTGATTGTTTTTTTTTTACTTAATAAGAAATAAAGTTATGAAGGTGTTGGAGGAAGGAACCTTGACCATTGGAATGTCAATATGACAATATGTATGATAAGTAGAGATGAAGTTCATATTCATTAGTCAAAACAAATAGAAACTTATTGAGTAATACTAAAGCTTAGGAAGTAATTATTTCTTTTCTCATTTAACACATATCACACATGTTTAACTGAAGTGTCACAACTCAAAATTTTCAAATTTTGATTTTTTGTTAAAAAACATCATCCTCAACCCCTGTAAAAATCTGTTATTTTTATACTCTTCACGCAGTGAATAGTATTGTAAGTTTCTCATGAAATTTGTAACACACAGAAGGAGACATCGGAGACCCCATCAAGTATATTTATTCTTGAACAGTGCGACGAGACGAGTTGATCTAGCCATGTCCGTCGGCCTGTCTGTATGTATGCAAACTAGTCCTTCAGGTTTTGAGCTAAAGAGCTGAATTTTGTGGAACTTTCACACGTATTTATCGGAATCAGCTAAATCGTACCACTAGGGGGTACCCCCCATACAAACCGGGATCCAAATAAAAGTTATTATTAGAAAAACTTTTGTGTTTTCTGTAACATCGACTTGAAATTTTAACATTATAAGATTCTGGCCCGTATCCACGAACCAAAGACCCTCGGACCACTAGGAGGGTTACCCCTCATACAAACCTGGATCCAAAATCAGTTTCTTATTAGACAAACTTTTTTTTTTTACTATCGACTTTAAATTTGGACACTTATAAGTATCTGACCCATATCCACCAACCTTATCAAGACCCTGAGACAAGTAGCTGGGGCCTGAAGAGTATTATAACTTCGGCATAGCCAAAATTAGTCATTTTTATTATTTTTTTTTTTTCTCTACGCTTTACCCAAAAGAATTGCCATTGTTTTTCTTTCTTTTCATATTTAATGTAAACAAACCCAGTTTTTTGCCTCTACTGAAAATTTGAAAAATTTGAGTTGTGACACTTTAATTAAACATGTACGATATGTACTTCCTATAAGTTTGATGGAATATTTTAATACATATATACATATTATAAATACATTTTTTATATATTTTTCTTTTGTTAAAATACATACAGTATTTGACTGTGAAAATGACCTTTATATGCCCGATTCAGACTGAGCATAAGTAACATTTTTTTGTAAGCAGCTGAAAAAGTTGCTAACTTTTTACAACAACAACAACAGACAAATTGCCAAATTTCAGGGTTGCTTTGGATACTTTGAAGCAAAATATTTTCTGCTGCAAAAATTTCAGCAGCCACGGTTGTCAATATTTGAGTAGTGCTACCAAGATTTTAATCATGTCCGCTTTTTTGTTGTCATTAAACATGTGGGGGGGGTCTTCAAAATACACGGTGGTGGGGGGGAGTGTCTTAGGTTTTCGTCACGTAGTCAATATCCTCTAGGGAAATCTCGCGCTTTTTCGAGCTATATTCAAATATGGCACACAGGGTTTAACACTTTTTAAACTCACAGGTGACAGCAAAGACAAATATGGTTTCTGCTTTTGTTGTCAATTTTTTTTTTATTATTATCTACATTCTATTGATAGTAAATTGAATCAATTTACTTCTATCTACAATATATATGTATATATATGTACATATATACATATACATATCTTCTTATCTTCTATATATTCATATATATAATAGGACGAGAAAAACTGTTTAACGTCTTTTCACTCTGACAATATATATTTATATATATTTTTTTTAATAAGAAGTATTTCTTTTGACTACTGTAAGTTCATTATGCTACAATACAAAAAGCTCATTGCTATAGAATTCATGTTTAACGGTATATATATATTGCCGCCATACACAAATTGCACACTAACATCACGACGGGGCCGCTGCAACGCGCGCCGTGCTATGCTAGTATTATATAAAACAATGTTGGGAAAAGTTTATGTTTCCCTCTACCGCCCGTAATTTTCAACCGATTTGAAAGCGGTTTCCACTGGTGTATTGTAGCAAGCTTCCTGTAACATGGGAAAGGGGCATCAAAGAAAAATCAACGATAAGTGTCGCTTCAAATTCGACACGTGTAAGAGGGCCCTAAAATAAGCAGTTTATTCGAACATTAATGTTCGAAAAATGATATCACCGTGTTTTCTAGCACACCTAGGGTTTTTCTGGGTTAAATTGAAAACGGCCGACATAAAAACATTGGTTTTTCTAGCACGTACCCGATAAGTAATGTATGGTGCAGAAATGACGAGAGTAAAGCCAAATCGTTTGAAATGTGATTTGTATCAACTTTTAACCCTTCTCTTCTGTTTCAATGTCAGATGTTGCAGTTTTTGGACACCCCATGCCAAATATATTTGCCGTTAAAACATGTTACGATAGCGGAAACGGCCAAAGAAATAAGAAATCTGAAAAGTTCAAAACCCCCTGGGTACGACAACAATGTTACTGCCATAAAAGCATTAAGTAGAAAAAAATCAAGTCAAGTGTGAGTCCGACTCGCACATGAAGCATCGTCCAAGTTTTCTGAAATAAAATAAAATATGTATTTAAATAATAGTGAACATCATATACAGAAATAACATAAATAAAAACATAAACTATTATAATTGTAATTAGTCATTTACTGAGATTTATTGTATTATTTGTCGTTATAGCGGCAATAGAAATACACTCTGTGAAAATTTTAACTGTACATATTACGGTTCATGAGATAGAGCTCTGTGGCGGACGGACGGACAGCTTAGGCGTAGCAATAGGGCCCCGTTTTCACACTTTGGGTACGGAACCCTAAAAAGTATTGTATTCTTAACTGCTATTTACAACTCGATGTTAATACTCAATCATTTTCCAGCACAATGGAAATGTGTATAGATTATCATGATCCCAAAACCAAACAAACCTGAAAACAACATTACCTCGTATCGACGTATAAGTCTCTTAGCGATATTCTCTAAAATAAATAAATTTTTACGAAGATTATTGCCTGTAATTGATAAATTACATATTATAACGGATATTCAATTTGATTTTAGAAATGGACATGGTACTATTGAGCAGTGGCACCGAGTTGTTGAAGCTTTCACCATTGCACTAGAGAAGAAGTAATACTGTTCAGCTGAATTTTTGGACATTCAACAAGCGATTGATAGAGGAGCACGAAGGGTTATTATACAAAATTAAAAAGTTACCACCAACCACATCTATATGAAAATAAAAGAGAATTTCTGACATACATTGTATTAAAGCTGGCATTCCACAGGGAATTGTGTTAGGACCAGTGGTTTACACAATTTACACTGCCGACATGCCTATGTCGACGACACTGCCTTTCTTGCTTCAGCAGACAACGCTGTTGATGCCTCTAACATTATCCAAAGTAAAAAAATCTCACATAAAAGCAAAGGCTCATCATCTAAAAATAAAGACCAAAAAAATTATTGCCTCCTTAACCCAAAGCCCAAACTTAATTTAAACAACAAAGTATTGTTGTATAAAACTATGCTGAAACCAGTTTCGACATATGGCATACAACTATGGGGAACTGCAAGTAATTCTAATATTGATATACTTTAAAGATATCAATCAAAAACTTTAAGAATGATAGGCAATGCACCATGGTTTGTTACTAACAACAACATACACAAAGACCTTAAAATTCTTAAGGTAAAAGATGAAATTAATAAATTCAATATTAGGTACCTGGATAGACTAGAAGGAAACAACAATACCCTAGCTCTAAATATGCTAGATAATAGCGAATAGATTCGTTTAGACCCCCCTAACATAATAGAATAGCTTAAATATAATAAAATAAACGATACACATAATTAATTAACATAAGATAGAGAATATTAATTAATAAAAAAAAAAATTATACTACTGTTATTGATATTATTACTATTTTCCTTGCAGGGGCGTTCTGGTGAAATCAAGCACTTATATCGAAGCTTAGCATTTTTGCATTGCAGAATGTATACAGAAAATGGAGGTATTTTCGTCTGCAAGACACGTCACCTTCAATTGGCAGGTGGAAGCAAAAGTAACAGTAGTAACCCCACACCACTTGGTGGTCTTGGATTTATGTCTCCACGTTTACAATCTCCAATGCATCCATCAGCTGGACGCGGAAGCCGAGGTGGTCGCGGTCGTGGCGGATTTCGTGTTACTCGTGACAGGGAAATACTTGGCAAAACAATTAAAATTAGTGGTGGCCCATATAAAGGTAAGGTACGAAATTTTTAGTTGTACGATATTTTTAAATGTGTTATTTGCCTGTTTTTTAGGTGCTGTTGGTATTGTCAAAGATGCTACAGAAAGTACAGCACGCGTTGAACTTCACACTTCGTGCCAAACAATTTCTGTTGATCGTAATCACATAGCAATTGTTGGAGTTCCTGGAAGAGAAGGTAGTGTGTCTACATATGGTAGAACGCCGGCAAGAACTCCTGGTTATGGATCACAAACTCCAATTTATGCTGCTGCTGGTTCAAAAACACCATTGCTTGGTAGTCAGACACCAAATTGGGACTCGGAAGGTCGTACTCCTTATGGTACAATGACACCTTCACACGATGGTAGTATGACGCCAAGACATGGTGCGTGGGACCCAAGTGTTACGAACACGCCAGCACGAAATAATGACTTCGACTATTCCCTTGAGGAGTCAAGTCCCAGTCCTGGTTACAATCCAAGTAAGAATATAAAATTTTTACAAAAAACCTAAAACTTTACATCATGAAAATATTAGGTACTCCTGGTTATCAAATGACGACTCCATTTGCCCCTCAAACACCAGGAACTCTATATGGTTCAGATAGGAGTTACAGTCCTTTCAATCCAAGCCCAAGTCCAGCACCCTCACCCTATCCGGTTGGGTATATGAATACGCCATCTCCATCTAGTTACTCACCTAATACACCGGGTGGTGTACCGCAATCGCCGTATAACCCTCAAACTCCTGGGGCAAGTCTTGATTCTACAATGGGTGACTGGTGCACCACTGATATTGAGGTCAAAATCCACACTCATGACGATGCAGATCTGGTTGGCCAAAGTGGAATAATTCGTACGGTCTCAAATGGGGTATGCTCGGTATTCTTACGCCAAGAGGATCGAAGTGTTTCTATTGTGAGTGAACATCTAGCTCCGGTTGCACCATCTATAGGTGATGAATTCAAAGTCATTTATGGTGATGAAAGAGAAAGTGTTGGAAAAGTTGTATCTAAGCAGGATGGTGACGTCCTTATTTGCAAGATAAATGACGAAGTAAAAATGATTCCTGTAAGTTTTTTGTGCAAGATGAAATCTATTGATTGAGAAACCAAACTTTGTTATGTGAAATCAGTAAAATTTTAGCACACTTTAAAACTTCTTAACTGAAGTACATAATTTTACACAATAAGTAAAAAAAAAATAACAAACATCCATAAAAACTTCAATTCAAATAAGAAATTGATTAGGATTTTTGAGAAAAATCTTTTGTACGAACAGTGTCGTGCAATGCAGAAAGCAACAAATTGTTTATGCAAGAAAACACGGAATTTTTTAATAAAGAAAATATTACATGTAAAAGGGTATACAAACTTATTTTTCTTGAAGCTTTGCGAAAATTACATTTTACATTTTTTAATTAAGGATGGCCTCTGTAGCATAGCGTTAGCGCACTAGGCTATCACCCCGGAGGTCGCCGGTCCAAACCAAGAGCAGACTGCGCTTTTTCCATCTTCCTAAAATTTTTCCCGTCATTCTATAACTTCCTAATCCTAACAACACGTCCTATACAATATCCAAATCCAAAAAGTATTTGCACGGTGCAATTCAGCTGCAGCAAAAAAACAGCAAGGGGAAGAAGAAGCGTTCAAAAAATCACGAATTTACGCACCACAACACCTTAGCGAAGTCACCAACCATTTGTGCCCAACTTTCGCTCAACAACAGCAACAAAACAAATTAAGCACAGATGGCGCTTCAGGCGGAAGCGTTGTTCTAAATCAACGTTAGATGGCAGCCCCATCACTTGAGATCACTAGCGGTAGGCCAATCACTTTAGTCGAATTCAAATCGATTACTGCAACCAACAAAAGGAAAAGCCTCGGATACAAAAAAAAAATGACCTATGGTGACATTTGGCCAACGCACCCGGACAATAATAGAAGGTCAACCCTGCGGGAACTAGCGGCTATTAACACCACCACATGGGATCAGGCAAAAAACAACAGCCCAGAACCGTGTTCGATGGAGAAGCCTTTTGGAGGCCCTATGCTCCACCTAGGAGTTTCGAAGGAATAAATAATAAAATTAAGGACTAACAAAATTATTTAAATTCTTGAATACTGTAACTACATATTTTTACTCTTCCTCTGCATGCTGTTTTCACAAGCTGCACAACTTAAGCCACATAGTGACACTTCCGCTTTGTAGATTTCATCATATCTTATATACCATTTAGCGCCTGTTATCGTTCTGAGAATTTTAGATTGAACTCTTTGTTTCACCCTCTCGCTTGCGGTGACCCATAATTCTGAACCCTAATTGGTTTAATGGTGGAGTTATACAGAAGAATCTTGTACTCAGGTCGCAGGCTAGATCTTGAGTTGATTAGCCAGTGAAGTCTTCTTCGTTCTGAATTTTATTAATATTTATACAACTTTATATATTAATTTTGTGTAGTATTGAAAATAAGTTAGTATGTAAATATGTGCTTATTCGGTGTGTGCTGGAAAACGCTTTTGTCTCAATTCCAACCCAATTCCATTTCACAGTGTGATGGAAACCGCTTTTGACGTTTTAGAAATCCCCTCTCTCTTATCTCAAGTTATTAAAGGAAAAAAAAGTACCATGTACTGTAATACATATATTATTTTCCTCGCTAAACTATATTTAAAGAATTCATAACTTTAGTTGTTTTAAAGTTGCCTTACCGATCCTAGGTTGAAGTTAATCATCCGGCAGCGAAGCATATTGCTAAGCCACGTGGTGATCGACGGATGTGAACTAATTTTTCCCAGCGCAGCGGAGATTTATTCAATCTTGGCGTTGTTGAAGGCACCCTCAATATCAAGAAAGGCTGCCAGCACGAACTTTTTCCTTTTCAATAGATCTTCAATACCCCCTACCACCTCATGCAAATCAGTCTCAACCGATCTACCCTAAAGGTATGTGTGTTGTGCACCGCTTGCTTCTGAAATGCAGATCTAATAATCTTTCCATTGTTTTGATCAAAAACGATGAGAAACTAATAGGTCTAAAATCCTTTGGTGAGTTGTGGTTTATCTTCCCTGCCTTTGGGATGAAGACCACTCTCATTTCCCTCCAGCTTACCGGGATGTATCCCGTAAGGAGACATCCCTTTAAAAACTTCTTCAGCCACGGTACCAGTGACGCAGACGCTAACTGCATCATAGCCGGTATTATGCCATCCGGTCCGGATAATTTAAACGTCTTGAATGACCTGATGGCCCAGAGTAATTTTTCCTCAGTGATAAGATCATTTAAAATTGACTCACTCCCTATCACTTCCAAGGTTGGCACATTGGATCTGACAATAGTATCACAATCTTCCTTATCAATGTTTGAACAACCTGGAAAGTGTGTGAACAACTCCAGAGACTCCTCACTGTTACTCGCATATATCATATATCAATACATCATTTCCACCGCACAGTAGGCCAATTTTTGCCAGATCCTCAGCTAGTACACGCTGAAGTCTAGAAGCTTCTGTGGTAATATTAATGTCTTCGCAAAATTTAGCCCAGGAGTCTTTCTTTGCCTTCCACTGGCTTTCTGAAGTAAGCATTAACTCAATAAAAATGCTCGCTTAGATGCACCACTTGGAGTATTGAGAAAAAAAAAAAACAAGAAAAAATATAAAGCTTCATGACAAACTTATTATTATAACAACAATGTGACCGCCTGTCCTCATATGCGGTTTATTTGTGATCAATTTTTGCATATGCGGTGTTTTTCTGATCTGTTCCTTTCATATGCTGTGTTTTAGTTATCCGGTGTTTGTATGATCCAGTGTTTCCATATGCGGTGTTTTAGTGATTCGATGTTATTATATGCGGTGTTTGCAGTACTTGGTGTTTATTTATACCCAAACACTAAAGTAAAAATATGACAGACATCGCTAGATTATGTGTATTATAAATGCATAAACAAAATAGTATGCAGTGGCGATCACACCGCAGCTTCATTTTAAGGGAGTATACTTATAGTCACACAAATAAGCACTCGTGCAGTTCTGTGGTATTCACTCTGCAAGAACGATTGATTCTTAACGAGATGTGAGCAAGATGGAAATTCGTTTGAAGCGATTGAATTATGATCGTATATGAATGTTATTGATTGAAAGTTTTGGTTGAGCAAAAATGTATGATCGAACATGCTGTTCGGAATAAATAAAACTGCATGCAAATTTTGTTGGAATGAATTAACCGGATAGAACATTCAGTTGAGATGAGTAATAAAACTGTGCGAATTGTTCGAAACAACTGCATGTATAAATTACTAAATCACTTGTTCTCTCATTTTTATGTTAATTTTACAACTTAATTTATTATATTCTATTTTAATTTCCAAATTTGTTAGCTTATTCAATTATTTATTCACAAACTTAAGTTTATCACTTTAACTAACGCTTGAAAAATCGTGTGACGTAATATTTGAGTGGGCACGTGCCCCTCAGACAGTAATTTTACAAAATGCAAGGAGATTAATATGGTGGTAATTTTTATTAAAGAACGAATGAATCTTTTTTTTCCGATGATTATTTGTATATTTAATACAATATTATTATCTAAAGAAACAAACAAACTATACTACATACAAATGCATCGAGTTGCGTACTTATTTTTAGGGAAAGGGACCCTATTACTAAGCGTACGCTGTCCATCCGACTGTCCGTCAGAGAGCTCTATCTCATGAACCGTAATAGGTAGACAGAGAGTGTAATTTAATTACAGGTATAATGACAAATACTATAAATTAATTAAGGGGGTCCCCATACAAACCAATATTACCGTATTCACACTGAGCTAAACTCGAGGTTATCGACGAACTCGCACGAACTCAAGTTCCAATCTACATAAACACCTACTGTAGTAAATTTTAATTCGAGTTCGTCGAGGAACTCGCGCAGAACTCGGTAGTGATATTGGTCACTCTGTGGCAGTGCTGCCAAGTTTTTGGTCATATCCGCTTTTTTTTGGTCATTCTCGACATTAAACAGTTGATTATGCACAAAACAATTTGAAAGAAAGGTTAAATAGTAATTTTGTTTTTTAAATATCAATAAAATAAGTAGCAAGAATAAAAAAGGAAGCTGCAAGAATTTTTTGCATACAGTGCAAATTGTTCTCAATCATGTATTTCTCGCACAATTTCCATTTTAATTTCTAACAATTGATCACAACGTGTTATTTGTATGTACAACGAAAACAAAAAACAGCTGTTCTCAGAACTCGCAAAAGGCCAATGTGAACGGTTACCCGCGAACTCGCAAAAACTCGAAACAGAACTCGCACAGTGAATGTAGTATTATCGAACTAAAATTTGGACAATTTAAGTGCCTGACCCATATTTACCAACCATGTAAATTTCAAATTCCTGGGATTCAAAGGAAGGGTAAAAGTGAAAATCAATGAAATACAAGAAGACTTCCTCTTGTTTGTCGATATTGTTGAACTCATTAGTAAAGACATTGCTCAACATATTTTACAGGCGCTGAGAAACCTTGACCTAGAGACATTACATTTTTCCGGGGTCAAGCATACGATAAAAGGTTTTCAGGCGTTCATATCCAACATTCAGCCTTTGTCCTTTTTTACCCACTGTGCAAGTCACCGACTCAACTTAGTTATCAGTACAGCCTGCACCGTACCCAGCATAATAAATGCTGTTGGGGTAATCACAAGGGGTTTTTTTTTTTGATGCCCCAAGGAGGTGTAAATCTTCTAAACATCCTTTCAGACCGACCTACCAGAATGCACGATTCACCGGACAAGCAGTCTCTTGTAGTGCTTACGTACTAAAACCACCCCCGGACTACACTGGCTATTTATTCAACACTGGCGGGACCACCAATCGAGGTATTGCTTCGTCAGGGAGAGCAGGTTAGACTACACTTCTGTTTAACTTCTCATCTCTCCGAACCTGCTGCATTATTGCAACGATTATCCCGCACACTGTGTTCCAGTAGTCTTCATCCTTAAGCAAGTAGTTAATCTCCAATGTGGGTCATCTACATGCTTGAATTTATGCAGATACTCCCGGACACATCCATGCCCCGTAAGTTCAGCGTGCCATGTCTCCTAGACGCCCAAACACTGATGTTGGGAATTAGCTCGAAAGTCCTACGCCCCTTTGTTGAGCTTTGCCACCGCTGCTGACATATATAGAAAATAAATTCTGCATAGTTGACACAAAACGAGTTGGATAAATGTAATGAGGGATACACAGCTGGAGATTGTTGAGGTGTATCGGGTCGACCGGTATCGACAACAAAAAAGAATAAAGAAAAGAAGGAGAATATGGACAATGAAAAACCACAGCCAGAAAAAGCTCTGCCAGAAACATCATCGCAACTTAAAAAGACTATACATGAAGAAGCGAATGCAAGCATGACAGCCGAAACAATCGAAGATCGTTCAGCTATTAGCCCGAAAAATCCAAGCGGAAGAGGTTAAAAAGGATGAGGGAAAGTTAGTGGTGGAAAATTTTGCAAAAATGATTCCCTAATTTGATGGGGAAAACATGGAAGTTACGAAATGGTTCGCAAATTTTGAGCTGAATGCCGATGCCTATGGACTCAATAAGGAACAGAAATACATGCAGGTTCGCGCCAAAATAACGCACACAGCTGCTTTGTTCCTAGAATCGACGGTAGTATATGAGTATGACACATTGCGCGATCAGTTGATTGCCGAGTTTCAAAGAGAATGAGCATGCTGGAAAAGCGAAATGAAACGTATTGCTGCGCATGGATCGATTGATACGAAGTCTGTAATCAGATATGTTGTTGCAGGTTTGAATCTAAAAAGTGACATTAAATATAATTTATATGGATGCACATCGTTTAGAGAGCTGAGAGACACATACGAAATGTACGAAAGTGTATTGTAAAGTGATGAGACAACAAAACAAATTCGGCAGAATCGAAATAACAAGAACAGTAAGGGTGCAAATGGAAAAGTGAAAAGAAGCAGCACTGTTCTAACTGTGGATCAATAGATCACATACGCAAAGAGTGCAAAGCCGAAATTAAATGTTA